>CP141147.1:16115787-18576844 GCA_035235625.1 Saururus chinensis | reverse complement strand
GCATTTACATGGATAATGTGTGTGTATTCTTGCTTGTGACATTTAATTTAATTGGAATTATTGAACCTCCATTTCATCTGAGTTGTACTACTACTACAACAAAATGTAGTATTAGCGACACATATATTAGCAACGTAAAGCTAAGCGTCGCTACAAACAACTATTTGCGACAAATAAACAAACGTCACAAAAAAATACACTATTAGCGCCGTATATTCATATGCGTCGCTAATACTAATCATATTAGCAACACTTTACTATAAGCGTCACTAATAGTTTCTCTATTTGCGACGCTTTCGAAAAGCGTCGCTAAAAGATATATATTTTCAATAAAAAAAAGAAAAAAACATAACTATTAGCGACACTTTTTCTAAGTGTCGCTAATAGCTTTACCAATAGCGATGCTTTCTTACAAGTGTCGCTAATAGTGCTGCTATTAGCAACGCTTAAAAAAGCGTCACTAATAGTTATGATTAAAAATAAAAAAATAAAAAAATTCAAATATTAGTGAGGCTTTTAAATAATCGTCGTAAATACCATTTCTAATAGCGACGCTTATTTAAAAGTGTCGCTAATAGCTTTATTAATTTATTTTATTTAATAAATAAATATTATAAAATTATAATAAACTTCCTAAATATATTATATTTTATTCAATTTTTACTATTTGTATATATATTAAATAAATATAAAAATTTCAATAAAAACTAGTGTTAATAATAGATTAAACTTTCAATATTTATATATAATATATTTTATTTCTTAATTTTTATTATTAATTTTAAAATATAATTTATAATAAAAGAGAGAGTGAAGATAGTGCATAGAGAGAGAGTGAGGAGAGAGAGAAGGTGAGAAGAGAGAGGGATCGAAGAGAGAGGAGAGAGAGAGGGATGAGAGAGAGGGGAGAGAGAGGAGAGATAGAGAGGACAGAGAGGGTAGAGAGGGTGAGGAGAGAGAGAGAAGAGGGTGGAGAGAGATGGAGTGAGAAGTGAGAGGGTGAGGAGAGAGAGAGAAGGAGAGCAGGGAGGAAAGAGGAGAAAGAGGGAGGAGGGAGAGAGAGAGAGGGAAGAGAGAGAGAGAAAGAGAGAGAAAGAGGAGATTTTGTATTTTATTTGTTTTATATATTTTTTAAATTAAGTAAAAAATAAATAAGCATGTATTAGTGACGTATAGCCTTATACGTCGCTAATACCACAGAGTATTAGCGACGTATATTCCTATACATCGCTAATACCACAGAGTATTAGCGATGTATACATCACTAATACCCTTAGTATTAGCGACGTATAATTCTATGCGTCGCTAATACATTTTAATTTATTTTTTTAAATAATTTTTAAATAAAAAAAGATAGATATAGGGAGAGGAGAGAGAAGTGAGAGGTAGAAAGGGAGGAGAGAGAGAGAAAGAGGAGAGAGAGAAGAGGGTGGAGGGAGAGAGGAGAGAGAGAAGAGGGTGGAGGGAGGGAGAGAGGAGAGAGAGAAGAGGAAAGGAGAGAGAGGGGGGGAGAAAGGGTAGAGAGAAGAGGGTGGAGGGTGGAGGGAGGGAGGAGAGAGAGAGAGGGGGAGAAAGGGTAGAGAGAGAGAAAAATTTATATTATTAATTTTTATTTAAAAATTAATTAAAAAATAAAAATGTATTAGTGACGTATAGGGCGGCCATGTCATGTTGCTTCTTACACGCATTGACCTTAATTATCATCTTCTCCAAACATGATAGGGCTATTTTGAAGGTCTCCTCATATTCAATTGCATCTGTATAAATCTTAACTAAGGCTAAAAATAAATCATTATGCATCTTTACCTTCATTGCATCAGAATTGGGATTATAAGGCTCTAAATTTATGTTGAGTGCCAAACTTTCTTTCACACCTTTCTTCCACCTCTTCAAAATATACTTTGATGGTATTTGCATAATCTCAAGGTGTTGGAACACAACATTAACATGTTTACAAAAGATCCCGATAAATTTAAATTTTCTACAAGTACATCTAATGTCTTCTGTCAGAGACTCAATTGTAACTAAGTATTCTTTATGCGTTGTGCCAACTCCATGAACATTGTACTCACTGATTCCTTTATCTTCCTTGTGGCCAACAATCTGATAATTGCATATATGAATGTACTCATCTTGGACCATTCTATAGACTGCAGGGGTATAAACAATTGATACATGTTGCAATGTTGGTGAAGGCATTATTGGTTGTGGAGAACCTTTAGCAGCTTTACAATCTGCCCTCAACTCTTGTACTGCTGATCTGCTAGCACCCTCTCATAGTGACCAAAAAATTACAATAAGCTTTCTTTATTATTTAAATACACCTTAAGTGTCCTATTCATCCTCTCACTTCGTTGGGTTGAGTGCATCCCACCACAAAAGGTATTCCTCCCATATACTAGCGCCCATTTTTTTATTTTGCCCATATATACCCTGCAACCATTCATTATCCTCCAACTTGTATGTACGAAGCAATTCAACCCATGTTGCCTCAAACTATTCTTCATCTTCAAAGTCATATATGCATTTTTAAAGTCCTTGCTGAAAGGTTTTTTACCATCAATAGCTCTGTTGAAGACTTGACTAAGATGTTTGCAAGCATTCTGATACATATGCATATTTGATGGTGGGTATTTGGCAACACACTTTTTATTCTACATGCCATGGCTTGATCTTGGTCAGTGAGTATAGTCTTTGGCGCTAAACCCAACATCATCATCAAAAATGTTGAAAATAACCACTCAAAGCTCGGAATAGTCTCATCATATAATAATGCAGCTCCAAATATAGTGATTTTCTTATGATGATTAATCCCGACAAACACCCCTAATGGTCTGCTAGGGTTGTTTGTTTTATACGTGGTATCAAATCATACCACATCACCAAAATAGTGATAATCAAATATTGATTTTGAAATAGCCCAAAAGATGTTTGTAATTTTGCAATCATCATCATATTGGATGTCATAATAAAATGCCGGGTCTTTCAACTTCTTATTCTTCAAATAGTCAAGTAGAGCCATTGCATCCCCTTTGTGTAAAGATTGTTTACGCTGTGAATGAATGTGATTTAGGTGAGCTTCTGGAAGAAACCCAAGGCATTGTGCTCCCCTTGTTTGTCTACTCATAAACTCATAAGCAACCTTTGGTTTCATTCCCGACTATTCCGCTAAATCAATAACAAACTCCCATGTATGCCCCACTTTTCGATGTGACCTCAACATAAATGCATAATCTGGAGGTAGGAGTGTATTATGATCTACTCTAAAATGTTTCACTTTCCACATGGATGCTTCAATCAATTCTATTCCAATCATGGCCATGCATCATGTTCTTGTCTCCAACCTTGGATTCTAAACATCTTGATCTTGTGACTTCATCTTTACTCCTTCATTTGAACAACAAATACTTATGTAGAATCTCAACCCATTTTTGCACCGTGTTTTATACCTTATAATGCTAAACCCCTTTTTAAGAGTATAATCATTGTAATAAACATATGCTTCCTCTTCAGATTCGAAGCACATCCCTGGGATTACGATCTCAATCTCCTCAATCGAAATCTTTGATATTGCTTCACATTTGTCATTGTTCTCACATGTCTCAATGACATCCTCGCACGTGCATTTTGGATCACCTTCACCCACATTCATATAAGGTTCTTCGTCGCTCAAGGATTTTTCATCGTCTTATAACCTATAACATTTAAAGAGGAAAATACATGAAATTCTTAAGAGCACTTTTAAACTTTAAATTAGTAAAAAGAAACTTATACCCATCTAATGTCGAAATTTTCTTGTTGTATCAAACCAGCTGCTTTGGGAAAATATCCAATATCTGCATATATAACTATCGTAAGATGTTTGCCTTATGGCTACTAATTCTCTGTTCTAAGAAACTTGTCCGCATAATTAATATGAGGACTTGACACTACTAGGGTAGGCAAAAATAAAAACTAACTTATAGAAGAAAGTACTATTTTGTGCAATTCAAATAACTAATATACGAATCAGACACTTAGGGATACAAGATGATTATACGAGCCTCCTATTGCTTCCACCAAAATTATCACCACTTTTAATAATTTAGCAAATATTACTAATTTGCACTTTATGATACAACATTATTTGCTAATATAAAATGTGTTATATATATCCACCTTCCCAGCAAGTGTGTATTACCCCATTCACAAACAACTATTACACACCTCACAAAAATTCCTACCATATAAATTTTCTCTTTCTTTGCCTTGTTCACAATACATGACCAATGATAAGTAACAAAATAATGGAAATTTAGTTCTATAACCACAATCCATTCATGCTACAAACAAACACAAGCAGCAATAATTGTTCATCCAAAACAAATAAAAAATTACTACTCCTAAAAATCATCTAAAGTATATATGCCCACTCAGACCTTGTCGATTCTTTGACAAGAAAAATATCACCTTTACCCAGCTTCCTATCCCGTTCACTCAGTAGGTGTGCTGGTTTCAATGCAATGAGCATCCAAGACAAAGATTGCAGCCTACACTAAGAATCCTTGTAAGTTGGCCTTCCCCTCCCTCTAAGAAGAAGCCCCTTTGGCTTCAAGCCGTGATTCCACCAAACACATGAACATAGAGGACATCGTTGTCATTAACCCCCCTCAATCCTTATTCCAACATCTCCACAGCCAAGTCCCTCTCCTTAAGCATTACTCTTGATAAAGAGTGGTAGCTACATGCTTGGATGTAGGAATTGAGGCAGCCCAAAATCACTGTGGAGTTGAGGGCCTTGCTTCTGCAGATAGTGGAGAGATGGCTCCACCAAGGTAGGGACGATGGTCGGTGCCGGCAAGAATGTGTTGTGGAATGAGGCCACCGAGACTTGTAAGTGGTTGGGCTGGCCTCTAAGGTGACTTGCGGACACAAGGAGTGGTAGTTGTAAGCTGAGTTGTGAGTGTTGTGGCAGCCCAGAAACAAGAAAATCATTATGTTCTACAATATGATTTAAGTGAGGACGATTGCATCTACAAGGCTCTATAAGATGTCCGCTGCAGTGGTCGGCGATTACTGATGTAGCAAGCGGATGATTAACAAGGTTGCAACTGGCGGTATAAATCAACATGTTCATTATGAGGCAACGTATAAGTCAATTTGGTTCCAACAACCATAAGCCCTCATATAACATTGTCCCTCCTTTAGGGATTGATCTAAGAAGGGCTTCTCGTGTTACACAAATTGCCAACCTGTCTCAGATGAATTTCAAGTTCATATGTCAATTTGCTATAATAAGGCGTAGGACATATCACAACATAGATTATTAATTTTTTTTTGTTTTTATGCATGAGCAGAAAATGATTAGTTGTATTGATTTTCTTGTACTTGGTGTAAGTTCTATAATTAGTTGGGAGAAAAATGTTAATAACCAATGTATTTGAGTACGAAGCTCTGGCAAAAGATAAACTTCAAAAGATGGTTTATGACTATTATTCTTCTTGAGCTGAGAATCTGTGGACCCCTCGAGAGAACCAAAATTCATTTTCAAGGATCTTGTGAGATTTCCTTCTTTTCTGCTCATTTTGCTTTGATGTGTATTTTTTCAGTTATATACAGTCAAATACTTATTTACAATCAAATTCTTGCTTTGTTTTAGTACAAGTCTAGCTAACATGATTGGTGGAGCTGTTGTTACCAAATCCAAAATGCCTAGATAAATTATAATAATAGTCTGTTATTGTGTACATATATTAAGCATATGATCACAAAGTAACACCTTATTTAGCAACAAAAATTACATAATACAAGTTTAGCTATCTCTTAACCATAGAAGTGGCAACTCAATCAAATGTTACTAAACAAATACTATGTTTCTAAGTTACATAAAGTAGTTCATGTTGAAATTAATGTTTTTAGAAATTAAAAACATCTAATGTACATGTCTCACACACTTGATGAAACTTTTTTTTTTCTATATGTCTGAAGCAGGTTCCATCCCCGTATTACTAATTGATGTCTCAAAAATTGAGTTGACAACGACTATTCTGGGTCACAAGATATCAAGGCCTATTTTGATTGCACCTACAATAATGTAGAAATTGGCCCATCCCGAAGGCATAACATTTCTCTAGTAGTTTACCATTCTATGATGACCAACATTTGTGGCACAATCATTTATTGATTTATTTGTATTAGTTAGTTAGATGTACGTCCAAGGTGTATTGCATCTTTAAATCCTGAGATAGCTCTTATATCAATTAGATTCTATTTGAAGTTTTTCTCTAGAATATGAACAGTTTCTTGGACATATAGTTTGAAAAAATCATGCCTTAGTTTGACTCTCATTTTATGGTGCAAGGGAATGTGCGCCTGAGCAGCTTCTGTAGTAGGAACAATCATGGTCTTGATTTTCACTTCTTGACTTCCAAACTATTATTTGTCCCTTTATGTGGAGCATGTGTAGAATATACTAACCTCAAATTCTTGCCATCATATTGTCCGCTATAGATCATTGAAGCTTGTATAAAGACCTTTTTCATATAGTTGGTCTTGATTTTTTTACCCTTCTAAGCACGATGAGCCGTTAAACTCACCATAAATACTCATCTTCACTGAGCATTCACTCACCATTAGTCATGTTTCAAGAAAACTGCACCCTCCTCAAAATGTGTATCATATGAGTTGCTAATATGGATTTTATGTTGCTTCTCTTCATATTGTTTCTACATTGATATATTAGTGTTGTTCATAAAGTCTACTGCCTAATGTTTATCTTATATACACACAAGTATAACCTTCATTTTTTGTATTCCCTACTTGAAAAGTGTTCTTCAAGAAATTTGTAGATAAAAAATGTAGCAACTATATATGTATATGGTTGTACAGACACTGTCATCATGGTTAACCTATAGCACTGAAGAAGTTGCATCAACTGGACCTGTTATACGTTTTTTCTAGCTTTATGGACCATTGTACAAGTTCTGTCTCATTTAAGGTTTACTTTGTCTTCAAGTGATCTTTTTAGCTCTTTCTTTTTTAAACAGAATAATAATGGAGAATGAAACACATACTATTCATATTGTGCTCTGTCCTTTAATTTATAATATTAAGGATAGGAATGTGGTTTCCCAACTTGTAAGAAGAGCTGAAGCAGCTAGGTTCAGGGCAATTGCCATAATAGTTGATACTCCAAGACTTGGTCGCAGGGAAGCTGATATTAAGAACAAGTCTTTCTTATTTGCTTATATTTTTTTAAGAATCACCACTTATTATAGCAAATTTGAATATTCACCTTCTACACTAAATACTCCATTTTGTTTTAGGTCAGTTACTCATTAAGTTGTGATTCTCCAAGGCTATTGTGAATGTTAACACTTGTGAGTGATGTTCCTAAATGTGACATTCCAAAAATCAGAAGACTAATTCAATCTGAGAACATGATTAAGAATAATCATAAACATGGTATTTTAAATATCAGAATTACCCTATTTAGGAAGCAGTGAAAGTGGAAGTCAAAGTTTTGTAGATTACCTACAGTCAAGACGAAAAGGGCATGATCAACAATGTCAGCTATGAAGCTCCTGCATCTTCTTTCTTGGTGGGAGATTGAGAGTGAGACGATCCATTCATTAATTTAAGAGAGGCAGTGCAGTTGCTAAGAAAAACAGGAACCCGTGGTAGAATGATTTAGAAATTCTAATACTATGAAGGAATAGAACGGTACAACCCAGAAACAAGAAAATCACCCTGCCTCGTGATTACTAAGGCTTGCCGTGTTGCTTTGTTCAGACGATTGCAGCTGCAGGGCTCCGTAAGATGTTCGCTGTCGTGGTTGGTGATGACTGTGATGTAGTGTGCAGATGATACTCACGTGGCAACCACCAGTGCTAGAGTCTAACTGTAGTCTTAGGTGATGACAAAAAAGAGAGATTTTTGGAGAAAGAGACAAAGGAAGGCGTGATGGATAGAAGCGGAGGGGCGGCCAGTTGAGCTTCCCACTCGCGCATGGTAACCTCCTGTGCCGGAGTCCATCTTCAACAGACTCCGGTGATGGAAAAATGTCTTGTTGCACGTCTTGAGTGATGAAAGAAGGCAACAATTTTTTTTTGTGAGAGAGACTGAGGAGGGAATGGGTAAGCAGTGGGATCTAGCTACCAGTTGCCGAAGTCCAAGCTCCAACTATCTCCAGTGAGGGCTGAAGTGGCCGGTGGAGAGTTGGAGGAGGGCCAGCCCTGAGGAGAGGGCGTAGGTGGTGTGAGGACCTAGACCCGGGATCTCCTTTCCCTGAGTCTCTCTGACATGTGCGATTCTCTCGCTACGATTTCTTCTCTCCTGCTTTGCTGGTTAGCTAGTGGTATTTTGACCTTGGTTACACCTGCAAGAATTTTTCACTTTCGACTCTAATACCATATCACCCCGCCGGCGACAAACCAGAGACCAAGATAAAGAGAGGTGGGAGGGCGGGAGATTTTCACAAGGAGGGAACGGGTAAGTGGATGGAAGGGAAGATGGAGGTAACGTGAAGTTACCTCTTCCATCACCGTCAGGGTGCTTTCCATTTTGCAACGTGGCATTTTTTAATTTGTGGCTTATATTCGGCTTATTGAACCAGGGAGCATATAAAACGCTTCCCAGAATTCCTCTCTCTTTAAGCCTTTACTTCAGGTAGGAAAATAACTCTTTTTGATCTGCCTCAGACTTTCTACCTGCCACAAGATTCTGGATGTGCACTTGAATCTCACTAGGTGAAACATTTGAAGCTATTTCTGCTCGGTGATCACTTGTCATTTTGAGTAGAACCTCCTGAAAATTTGTTTTATTCAAATGAACCACTCAAGTAACTGAAGTTTATTATGGAAAAAATTTTACATTCTTCTTCAAAGGATATATCTTTCAAAGACATAATAAGATGAACATCCATCAAACATATGTAAAGGCCAACACCTTCAAAGCATTGGGTAAAACGGGTATTAAATCCACTAAATTGCTAAATTTTATCAATAACGAAAAAAGTTCACATCCAAACACTCAGATAAAAATGTCTACACAAATATGGATGAACTCAATTATTTAACTACTTTACCCTTCAACATAATTATCTGCATAACATTGAATATCCAAGGGGAAGAGGACCCAGGTCTTCAACTACAGGTGTTTGAAGTCCCCAGAGTTCAACTTCTTGACACCTGAAAAACAAAAAGATTGTAGGTTGTGTTTCAAGGGTGCCAAGTCCGAAAGGTTAATTGTATGTTTTTCTGTGTGCAGAAAATGAAGCTTCTCATTTGATTGAACTTCAGAAGGTTAACAACTTTTAAAAGCAAAGCTAGGGGCGACTGCATGTTCTCTACTTGTGTTTGCTGGTCAGTGTTGTACTGTGGTTGGACAGCTCGAGGTTCAAGTTACAAAGAATGCAAGAAGGAGAAAGAAAACAATGCTTCAGGAGCTTTTCTCCATAGAAATGGCAATGGCAAAGTAGTAATCAAAAGAGAAACTGAAAAATGCAACCTCGATTTGAAGAAAACCAACCGATGGGCTGTGCGGTTCACATCTCACATAAAAATGTTCCATCATTGATCATACACAAAAACATATAAAAATTATGACAGTGATCAGACATTCAAAAAGTTTAGGCTGTGAATCAGCCTATGAAACTAAATTCTGTTAAAGGTAAACAGAATTGTCAAAACATCGTAACTTTATCGAGCTGCCTTAACTTCATTGGCAAACAAAGCTGCAGTCCCAATCCTCAAACCTATAATTACTTTTGCTAGTTATCATTTTTATTCAAATACAGTAGCAAGTCTACCTAAACTTCGCCATGTTTTCCTAAGAAAGTGATTTCAACAGACGATCTTATGGGAAGATAGCAACAACAAAGACATTGGATATGCTAAACAAAGCTGACGAACATCACGTGTTCTAAACATCTAATACTTTACAAACTCTGTTTCAACAGAGGCACGAGAAGGAATAATCAAATATCCTACCGCTGGTGAATGCACATGTCAATCCGACGGCAAAGCTGATACCCAGAGTAAATATGCCGAGCAGAATGAAGTTGATTGGATGCTTCTGGTGGTAGTAGAATAGAGGGCAAAGAACTGCAAATTTAAAATGCAAAATCAGAAGCCTTAGCAAAAAAAAGTAAAACAAGTGAACATTGTCTTGAGACTATTTATCTAGATGAAAATTTTGATGAATGAAGACAGGTTTGTTTGCATGTGAAAAGAAATTCATGCATTTTGGCTAGTGAATGTGATGCAAACATCATAATATGATAGAGGCAAGTTCTTTTTGCAATCAACATGCAATGTCCATCATTAAGCAAACCATATAAATAGAATTACTAGAATGCAAAAACAATTAATACAAGAATTGGAAACATAGAACCCCAAAAACTGAGATTAAATGGATGAAACAAAAAAAAATTAGGGAAAAAAGTCAATTCCAGTAATTCGATATGAAAAAAAGATTATTTGGAACCAAATCAAGAAATTTCAAACAAAAAAAGAGAATTCTGAACATAAGAAATGAAAAACAAATGGAGATTGAGGTGAAGGCAAAGCAGAGAGGAGAGGTGAGTACTAATGCAGGGGAGAATGATGAGGAAAATGTAGAGCCCGAGGCCTTCAAAGGTGGTGGTGAAGAAGCGGGCGATGGGTGAACAGTGATGACGATGGCACAGACAACGACGATGATGAGGAGCTGGAAGGAGAGGATGGCGTAGACCTTGCGGATGACACGGTGGCAAACGGGAGGTCAATGCAATGCTCTGACATTAGGTGGCCAGAGTTGCGAAGGACACTCCGCAAAGGGGAGGTCGTAGGGGCCTGATGGAGACTTCCTCACCGGAAGCCTCCTGCTATGCATTTCTCCGTTGACCATCACCGGAGACGCAAAAGAAAAATCCTAGAGCGTCTCATCAACATCTTACAATCCAGGTTTTATTACGCCAAATATATACGTGGGACTCATGATACTATAAAAATAACAGAAAAAAGAAATAGAGCTATTAATATAGGACGGAGGGAATAGAAAATACAATTGATTCAGATTTGTGTGTCTTTCACTAATAGATATAGAGTTGAATCTATATCTGTTATGCATAAAATGGAAGTAGCATCGGCAATATGTTTAACCTTTTGCAAAATTTAAGAAGATCTTACACTATATTAAAGTTACTATGACAAATGTAATCTACAGGGAAAGTGAAATGACAATATGTTTAACCTTTTGCCCAAGGAATGCCTCTTCTGGACATGTTGGGAAAAACACTAAACCAACTCCAACCAACAAAAGACCATAACATCACAGCCACAACCAAGTTTATAGGAAGCAGGTTGGAAAAAAAATGGATTATGAATGTTATCTCAGGTCAAGAAAACCATAAATCTAGATTTAACTTTTAGAATAAAGCTGAAAACAAACCATCCACATGTAATTGTAAGGAAGCAACAATATCTTCAGCAAGCCAATCTAAAAGGCTGAAATTGCCACAAGACGTGATATAATAAAAAAAAAAAACTTCATGCTGTCCCAAGCAATGGTAAGATATGCAAATAATATAGAAAATACGATTGCTTCATATTTGTGTGTCTTTCACTAATTAGATACAGAGTTGAATCTATATCTGTTATGCATAAAATGGAAGTAGCTTTTGCAATGGTATAAGAAATTTTCACCTTAAAAAAGGAAATTGAAGACAAACCTTAATTAAAAACTGCCTTTTTATAGATTACAGCTAATTGATGAAGAAACCACTAACAATTACTCCTGATGATCAATACAAAAATTGAGCCAATGTTTTAGTATTCAGTAGCAGTGATTTAGGGAACAATGTGACAATAGAAATAATTAATAAAATATTACAAAACAAGAAGACAGCCACCACCATGAGATCTACTCGACAGTTGCCATCCATTAATACATACAATTTATTTGGCAAATGCACAAACAGTGTTTTCTGCATGGTATAAGCTTACTATAGCCCTATCTTAGTAGAGGAAACACATATATTTCTCACTTTAACAAGAATTTGATATTAACATACATAAACAAATCTCAAACATTCAAATTGAAGCTGCATCCATATAAGAACTTGAAAACATTCAGAAGCATATTAACTGCACTAATTTTACCAATACCTGAGGATTATCCTCATTTCACCTTGTGAGCATACCAATTATGCCAATCCAACACGTCAAACATGATCAAAATGCCTCCCTGTATTCAACTTCCCAAGTGCACTATGACCTTCTAGTGGACCATTTTCAGAGTATACAGAGGACAGAGACAAAAATGTAAAATACAGTTGAATAGAGAGTTGTGTCAAATAAGTAGAAAGATGAGATACATTACCTTCTATAAACAAACATTCTTTTAGACACCTTGCCTTCACTTCTTATCCAAATAAAAACCAAGTATGCGACAAACTAAAAGGGATTAATTATCATAAAAGTTTTATACGTAGAGACAATTACATGTGGGATAGAGATCAAATTTCCATTCATTCCATACAATAGAAGGTTTACATGGCAATAATTTCAACAATTTAAAAAAAAAATCCAAGTATGTAAAACTGGAGAATGTTTCACATTTGGGTCGGGCTAACATCTGCAGTACAGATGAAGTTGCCTACGTACCCTGCCTAAACACCCGCCTCAGGGATCAGACCCATAACATACGTAGTTCTGCCTAGCGACTAACTCCACCCTTCAATTCCCAATACAAAGAGCACTCTCTCAAAAGATAGAAGCAAAATACTAAGTATGTAGACATGGATAACTGTTCTTCTCCCCCACATTGAGCATGTATGTGATGATGTGATTGATACCATAGAACCACACCCTCTAAATGACAAAAGTGACTCCCTTCCCCCCCTCCAAAGTTCTTTGACAAACAAGTGTGGGATTTTTTAATGCATGATAAGGCTGATGTGATGAATATTGGAGATGCTGAATAGGTTCCATCGCTTAAGCCACATTTGAGGCACAATTAAACCTCCACAAGAAGTGGGAAGGAAGTAGGGAGGTCGGTTACTCGGGCACCGATCAACCCCCCATACCTCTCATGCCCTGTTGCCCAACATCCTCATGCTCATCCCTTTTTTGGCCTTTTTGTTCTTTTTGCTTTTTTTTTTGCTTTTGCATTTGCTTTTGCTTTTGCTTTTGATCTTTGGTTTATGATTTTCATTTATCATAACTGATCTTTGATCTTTTTTTTTTTTTTTTGTGGTATGGGGTGAGAATCCTGAGGCTCACTCACGCCAATTTTACTACATACCAAGTAAGGCGCAGACATGCTTCGAAAGCACTCAAAAATGGCCGGCACTGCACTGCTTGCCTTGTATATTTTTCTCAGGCAGAGGGTAACTTTGATTTTCAGTTGCAACCGGCTCAAGAAGCGTGGGGACTGTGGCAAGTTGATAAGCAAACTTTTCACCTAGAGTTATAAAGGTTTGGGAAGAGGGAGATTTGAATTGCGGCCCAACTGTAAACTTAGCTGTCATAGATTTTTCCATCTATAATTTAATAATTGAGATCAAACATCACCTTTGTTTAATGACGCCCACTTTTATACCAAAATTAAAGCACTGTAGTAGGGGCAGAAGAAGAGAGACATATTCATCAACATAGAGAGAGGGGTTCTTCAGGTACACGTACCACACGGATTGGATCATGCGGGATGGAAATTGGGAAGAAGAAGCAGACTCTCGGGTCCATTGGGCTTGAATCTTGGGCCGTGCTCTTCGGAAGGGTGGATGTTTGTGGGCTGTCGCGAATTTGTTGGACACACTTCAGGGTGGCGCTGATGATGATGGCAACTCCTCGTTAATCGTCCGGTCCATTGGGCTTGTCATGGGCCAGAACTCTGAAAAGGGGTGGCGAGGAGTGCGGTTCGGCCCATTGGGCCATTTAGTTTGAGCGGGCCGCGGGCGCGAACTGGCGGAGCCATGCCACCCGCTCGCGATGGGCTCGCAACTCCTCCTGTCTTCGCTCCTCCGTTGCCCTGGCCTCCGCCGCTTCGAATCGTCGTCTTTGCTCCTGGCGGAGGCGCTCCTTCTCGGCCTCCTCGGCCGCCTTGCGTGAGCGACGGAACTCCGCGACACGGCGGTTGAACTCAACCGACCTCGCATGCTCTTCCGCTCTTTCCCTCTCAAGCCGTTCATCCCAGGCGTCGCGCCGCCGGGGCCACCTCTGCTCTTGCTTCAAATCGTCTGAGCTTCGGGTGCGCTTTCCCTGGCGCTGGAGCTCTGCGCGGAGGCGGCCGTCGTGCTCTCCTCGGGTGGATTCGTTCTTGAGGAGCTCGAAAGCCGACTGCAACCTCTGGAATTTGGCTGTGGCCTGAGGGTCGCCCGGGTTCTTGTCCGGGTGGAGCTCCCGGGCCTTTTTTCGGTAAGCATGCTCGATCTCCCGGGCGGACGATTTGAGGCCCTCCTCTCCGCCTTCAAGCCCAATCACCTCGTAAAGGTTTTCGAACTTGGCAAAAGCCATGGGGAAACAAACTCTCTCAACAGACTGAATAGAACGAAAGCTCTGTCTCTCTCTCTGAAGATGATGGAAACTCTCTCTGAATGGAACGGAAGCTCTGTAATGAAAACTCTCTCTGAAGATGAAGATCCTCCCCTTTATATGCTCCCTCGTAAAGCTTTTCAAATCAGGGAACCTGTGTAGCTAAGACGCTAACCTAGTTTCCTATTTTATAAAATAGGAAACTTTCCTCGTTTTTGTTAACATCGTTTCCGCCCAAGAGAAGGAATCTTTCCTTGCTTTAAATAGGAAACTTTCCTCGTTTTTGTTGACATGGTTTCCGCCCAAGAGAAGAAAATTTTCCTTGCTTTTGTTGAGATGGTTTCCGCCCAAGAGAAGGGAATTTTCCTTGCTTTTGTTGAGATGGTTTCCGCTGAAGAGAAGGGAACTTTCCCTGTTTGTGAATTTTTCCCTGTTTCCGGCTGTTTGGGGGAGCTGCAACTTCTGTTGATCACTGCATTGATGGGTTGCAAGTTCTAGCCTGGATTGACATAACATCTCTTCGATGCCCATGGCAGTGTTCCAATTTTCTTCGGTGCACAGTCTGAGCCAGGTAAACAAGGCCGATTTTAATAAATGCACTGCAAGCAACTGTATGTATTTAAATTATGCTAATCGCCTCATTTGAATTAGGATGTTATAAACATTGGAATATGTACGAAATAAAATATTGAAAATGTACCTAATAAATTGTACATGTAAGAATAAGATGTGATCGTGTGAATAAGTTGACTGTGATAGACTGGCCTCTTTTTAGTAGATTAAAAAAAAACTTGTAAAAAAGAATCTTTTCAGGTTCTTAAGTGGGACTTGCATGTGTACACTGTGATTCCCTTATAAGAAATCTTATACATAGAAGTGTAAGTTTATAGCCCTTTTTATGTGGACAAGTATGTATTTATAGCCTTTTTGATATGGACAAGTATGTATTCATTTAAAATTATTCATCATCCCACCTTTTCTGCTTTTGTATCACTACATCACTCTGTACTCATTGTGATTTTAATAAATTACAATATGTTCTAGTTATGGTTCTTCTATTTGCCTCTGGAGAGAATACTGATCAGTGCTAGCTGCTAATGTGGGTGTTTGCAGCTTCCCATTGAGAGAACTGAACCCATGAAACATATTTACTGGAATTAGATTAGAGGCAAACTATAATGAACATATATAACAGTCAAATATCATCATGTAATTATGAAATTAGTTAATTATTCTGATTTTCACCAGAATTTCTATTTTTGTGATGAGCAAGCTAGTGTACATGGTTTTGATACAGGGAGCATATCAAGTGAACAAGTGGAACGGCAACAAAGTTTCTGTTAAAATACTAAATAAAGATGCCTATGCAGACCCGTAGAGCATGTATGCTAACAGAAAATCTATGATCTGTTCATCTTTTTGTAAAATGCATTTTTAATTGAATATTTAAAATAAATATTCTCTAAATTTGCAGCCCCTGACGATCAAAATTCAGTTAGAAATGCTTTCGAGCATGTCACGTCGCTGGAGAAAGTTTGTCATCCCAATGTTGTCCACTTTGTAGGAGCCATTACACAAAATATACATGGGGGTTGACTCATTGCAGTTTTTTTGGTTGTTGAATTGCATAGTGGTACTCATAATATTACCTGCTTAAATGAGTTGTTCATCCAGCAAAATTTAGCTTCTATAAATGTGAAGGAATAGTGGCAATCATAGTTCTACCAGTGTATTTGAGTATTACTACATTGTTAGCTAAACGTGAGATGTCTTTATTGTCTTTTTCTTTACTAGGTTACTGTCAATTATTCATCTTGGAGGTAGTCAACTATAGGCTTATAAAATATAAGAGCCTCTTCTATGTTGGACTAAAATTTATTCTTCAAATTTAGCTGATTGCGATGATGGTACGGTGATTACTCTACTTCTCATATACTGAAGCAGACAGAAGCTCTTTTAGAAGATATCTTGATGACTAGAGAGCTGCATTTCTGTCTAACAGGGTAGCCTTTTTTTTTGTAGGGATTTCGACAGAAAATTGTGAAGTTGGGAATCGTATCTTGTTTTGCAAGGCAGTCTATTAACCAGTGAGATGACAATAATGGCCTAGCGCAATTGCAATGAGCAAATAGAAGGAGAGTACGCAGAGATGGAGATGGATTTGGAAATCAATAGGAGAATCCTGCTTTATGTACATCTTCAGAGGGAATGTGGAGCATTAGCAATTTTATTAGCTCTGAGATTTTTCTCTTATAACAGCCGGGTATTTTATGGGGCAGTTTTTTGCAACAAGTTTGTTTTGTTGCAAAAAGGAAATTAATTTTTTTAAAATTATGAAAAAAATTTGCCACGAATTATTTTTTGTCCCAAATACTTAAAAAATATATATATAATTTTTTTTTTGGAAATAGTCTTTGCAACAAATTTTTTTGTGTCAAATAGATAATTATATATTTTTAAATTTCTAGTTTTTTTAAGATGAGTTACTTTTGTCCCAAAAAGGACAATTTTTTATTTTTTTAACACAAAAAAGTTTTTTGCAAAAAAATATTGTTCTTTGGTGACAAATAGTTTTGTCGCAAATGTATTATCTTTTGTCACAAATTGTTTTGTAGCAAATTACCTTTTGTGACTATCGTTTTGCAACAATTTTGGAGCCCCATGACCCACCAACATTAAATTTTAATCATGGTACTTAGAAAGTGCTCACTATCTATGTACAATTGTTTGTTTATATACCATATTTGAAGCCCTATGTACGTGGACTAGTCACAAGGCACTTGTCATGAAGTTGGTTTTTGAAGATTTTTTTGGTTTTCAGAGTTGTACCTGCCTTTAAATCCTCTACCTAAACGCAAATCGTCGATAACAAATATGATGGTACATATACTAAGGCACATTAACACCATTTACCACTAATACACATGTGCATATTGTGTGCATCATCAATCTTTGGCTCCTTTAATGAGAGGATTTTTTTGGGAGACTTCAAATTGATTGTGAGGCTCTAATACAAAAAATGTTCCCATATTCGAATTGCTCTCTCCCTCATTCCCCATTAGAGTAAGAATCTTCAAAATGTCCATAATTTCTTTAATAGTGAGAAACTTCAACTTGTCCTTTGGTCCCTTTAATTGACACTTTGCATATGTAAAATAACAAAGAATCTGAAAATGCATATATAAATTATAGATTTGCATAACAGATGACCATTACAAAGCTTCCTTGTAGATAATTAAGTCATAGCTTATGCAATGACCAAAGAACAAATGTATTTGAATTCTCATTCTAATGAAGGGAACAATTCAAGCGAGCAATGGGGACACGCACCAATGGCTTCAACCTCAAAAGTGTGAGCCATGCTGCATCAAGTCATGTCAACTATTCTATTATTTTCTTTGGTCATGTTTTATATGTCCATGCTTATGCTTTATATTATAGCATGTTAATAAAGTTTAACTATATCTACTGAATATAAATATATTCACTCACCCTTAAACGCTATTGGTATGTACGAAGGAGACGATTTTAATAAAGATAGCTAGTAGAACATCGAAAGATCTACATTTTGAATTGATTTTGTCAAATTCTTTTGTTATGTACTAATTATGTATTTTTGGGTTGTTTTGATTTTGTCGAGGCATGTTGAGCCTCATTTTGTATGTTTTATAAATTTTGTAATTATGTAAACTAATGAAAGGTTATTCTTCTGTATACAGTTTATCTTGGCCCTTTTTAATTACGAATTGACTAAACTCTTACTTCTAAGTTATTTATAAATAGTTGGGGTAGTACATTAATGGTAAGGTTACCACCATGAGAACATCTTTAGTGCAAGCGATGACGTGTGGATTCCACACTGTAGCCCACTCAATGTGTAGGCCGATCTAGGTTACAGTTGGGACCAATTGGTGCTCCCGAATCCCAACTAAGGATTTTTATGTCATAATGCTACTAACCATAAAATCTGAGTCCATAATGATGTCAATCAAATTTCAGAAGGGATAGACTTGATAATTGACTTGAGTTAAAGTGTACAATCCCAACAACCTTATGTTGCTCCATCCCAGCCTCCCTATCAAAAGTATGTTAAGGCTATAGTGGGGTCTGAAGACGTACCCGCAACACTTCACATACTACTGATGTGCATTTGGTTATGGACCTCTTTTGGCCAAGTCATGTGCTCCTTCAATTATATTCATGCTGATTCAGATGAAGATCATGTGACAAAGAATATAATAGTATTTTTGACAAGTTCATAGAGCAATCTTCTTTGAATGCATGATAAAAATTGAAAAAAAGGAAGGTCGGCAATAGGCCAAATGTTAGCTATATTGTTTCTCATTTGATTATCTTTTGCTTCTTTATATAGTAACTATGTTACTATTTTTCCTTAATGTTTAAAATTGGTTTTTTGGGTTCTATTTGAGCTGATACAAATTTTGATTTACCGATATCATATGTAAAATTTGTTGCTCTTAACTAGTACTTAGAGGTTGGCTAAAGTTCAAACAATTAGTTTTGGGGTTATTCAAGTCCTTGATTTGGGGTTATTCAAGTCCTTGATTTGCCTTGGATTGAGGTCTTTCTTCATGATCCTTTGCATTATTGTGCAAACATATTTGAGCTAAGCTTACTAAATTGGGATAATCGATTGATAATGACATGTTGTGTACACTACAACAAAAAAGATTATTAGCGATGCTTATTGTTGTTACTTCTGAAACAGACTATGAAGAAGTCAAATTCAGATTTAATTTACTTGCCACATGTAGTAGACAAGGTCAATCCACAGGGAAAGCCTTGTGCAACAAAGAAAATAGTTACGAAGAAATAGAAGAAAGAAAGAGTAGAAGAGTATTGAGGCAATAAAAAGTCAAGAAATCAAGATAAGAAAATACTAAGGCATTAAGGATCATTGTAACATCTAATGATGTTATTCATGTATCATGTTATCTCAGTTAGAATCGAATAAAAATTCTATCTAACTGGAAGATATGAACATTAAAATTGAAAATAAAAATAGAAATGCTTTGGATAGATGAAGGATAAAAATAATTGTCTCTTAAAGATTTTTATGTATCCAAATCACAAAAGATCAAAAAGGAGAGCCTTCAAGCATCTTATGTATCCAAATCACAAAGAAACAAGAAGAAGAAGAAGAACAATATTAAATAAACATCACTTCAAATAAACAAGACTTACTTGAAACCATTGATGAAACATGAATTGAACTTCATTAGATTGTTACAAATCACCTCTAGCCTTAGCTTGAGAGCTTAGAAAGCCATTACAATAAAACTAAAACAAAAATACAATATGAGAGAAGAAAATAGGAGAGGAGAGCTCCAAAGAGGAGGGGATTCTTCATCTATCACGTCCACCCCTCTATTTATAGGAATAGAAGGGGTTGCTTCAAAGAGGAAAGTGAAATCATATCTCTAAATTGCATCCTGATTGATTGCCTGATTGGTTGCTTCTTTGGTAATGATTAGATACTAAATAAATCAATGATTTATTTAGCAAATAAGTATCTTTGAATCTTCCTTTAGTTAACCAATTAGCCTCCTTGTCTTTCCTTATGTGTATCAATCATAATCAATGAAAATATTCTTCATTTCTGGCCTCGGGTTAGTTTAATAGCTGTCTCTTTGTATGCCGAATTTGACCTATTAATCTTCGGAATTTGGAATTTCTTCCTGAAATATCATTTGTAGCTATGGAAGTCTTCTTTCCAATGCCACCAGAATCGTATCCATCTGAATTATACACAAAAAGATATGATCGAAATACTAAGTCTCTATCAATCTATCCGAATCAGCTTCTTTCCTAATTTAATCCTCTTCATACAAATCTCAAATCAAACGGGTCCAAAAGGTTGTGTTCGACCATTCAATGCATGTTTAGACCATTAGGGGCCCATTCTTGACTTTCAAATAGCTTTGGGTAGATGGGCTTTACTTTCTCTTCCACTTGGATCCTGTTAAAGCCTGTTTAGACATGTAAACTCAATTAAGGTCCAATTAACTTATTCAAAACATAAAAAGCCCAAATCAGCAATGAATTAACACAAAATAGGATTACAATTTAAAATATGAGAACATTTAATTAAACATTATTTCAATGTATCACTTATAAGTGTCGCTAATAATAGTAAAAGCGTCGCTAATGACTATTAGCAACGCTTTTGAAGTGTTGCTGCTTACATCGCTAAAACACGAGTCGCTATTGCTCATTAGCGACACTTAAATAAAGCGTCACTAATAGTGCACATTAGCGACGTTTATTTATACTTCACTAATAATTTTAGTATTAGCAACGTACAAAAAAGAGTCGCTAATAATAAATTATTAACGACGGGTAATATTTAAGCGTCACTAATAATTGACTATTAGCGATGCTTTATTACACGTCGCTAATCTAAAAAATTATTTTAAAAAAAATAAATGACAACTTATTAGCGATGCACAGATAAAAGCGTCGCTAATAACTAATTATTAGCGACGCTTTTTGATGCGTCGTTAATAAAAAATAATTTTTAAATCATCATTAACAAAAAAATCATATCCTCAACCATCATCAACCGCTGCCCTTCCTCTGCCGCTGTCAATCGCTTGGCCGCCGCCCGTGCGCCTCTGCCCTCCCGACTTCACCCGCATTTCTTCCCTTCCCGTGCCCCACCCCTTAGTCGCTTCCGCTGCCCGCTTCCGGCCCCGGCTAGCCCGATCCACTCCATCCCCGACAACCCTGCTCCGCTCCGATCCCGGCCACCCCACATTCGTCCCCGGCACTCACAGTTCCGGCCCCCTTCTTGGCCGGTCTTGCCCTCCTGTGCCACACCCTGTAGCAGCCTTCTGCCACCTGCGTCCACCTCCGGCCTTCTCTCCCCGGTGCCCACAAGCCCGGCCTCCCTCCCGCTGCCCCCTCTCCCCCGCATCCCCCCCCGGAGGTCGGGACGACCTGCCGGAATCCGGCCCTCTCCCCCGCTCACACCCCCCTAGGGGAGGGAGGGAGAAGGGGGAGGACGGGATTCCGGCTCCCCACTGGAATCCAGCCTAATATCCCCGCGCTATACTACATAGGTATTTATATGGCTATACGTCGCTACTACGCATAGGTATTAGTGATGTATAGACTATACGTCGCTAAAACGCATGGATATTAGCGAAATATAGCCATATACGTTGATGTAAACAATGACCATACACAAAGTCAAAGTGTGTAAAGCTTGGATGATAAAAGCCAATTTAATACTCATGCTGGTGGTAACTAAGATCTACATGATAGTGCAACTTCACCAATGGTGAAGAGTTAAAGAGACGAATTAGAGAAAAGGGCCAACATAGGATCAAAAACTGTTTGGAGAAGCGTTGGAGGAAGAAACCAACTCCCAAAGTGAGCGCAAAGAAGAAGATGACTTGGGATGAAAAAGACACTAGAGTGCCTATTCCTTCAAATGTAGAGCCTCTATCTGAAGTAGGGCAGGTAAATATGCACATAAATGTCATTGTTATTTAAATTGTACATATAATGACTTTTATATTTTATTTTTCTGGCCTGGAGATTCAACAAACTGCATTCCCATTTATGGGCATCACTCAAGAATCATATGTGTCTTCTCCATTTGAGCACAATAGCATATTCCCATCTTGTATGGATTGTATTAACCCACAAGTTAAAGATAGTCAGGAATTTGATTGGGAGGCTAGAAATTGAGAAGGTAATATATTAGTCTAATAACATATTTGTTAAAAGTTACATGTTTTACATTACTATTTGGTTGAGCATATATGCCCTTCTCATTGACAGGATGGACAGTGCTCAACAAAGATTAATCAATGTGCAGAGCTATTTTTTGTGAGATACAAGTAGATAGACACATGTCTACTGCAAGCCAAGATGGTGGTAGTAGATAACAATTTTTTTTTTGTATATATGACACATATCATATGCTAGAGAACAATAGGAAATTTTATGTTATATACAAAGATATGGACAAATGTTGGGCAACTATGACCATAAATGTACACAACAAGATTTTTTTGTGAAATGTCAAATCAAGCCTTGCACATGTTCATTTGGAATGTTATCAAAATTTTCTAAGGAAGACATATTTGTTGTCTTGTTGTGAATCCTATATTGTAAGTTAATATTGTGGAGATGTTATCTACTGGAGTACGATAGTAACTTGTTTAAATTATCATAGTATCTATTGGAGTATGTTAGTATCTTATTCAATTGTCAAATAGACATGTTTTCCATTTCAAAATGTAGCAGCACTTTTTTTTTTCCATTGAATTCTCATACCGGTGGCAGACAAGATTTACTCCAGAAAGGCGCGACTCACCGGCGAGCATCCTTCAACCGGGGGATTTGCATCAAAAGCTTCTAAGCTTGATTTGAGACTCAATTTCGAGGAGGATGATGAGGTGATATTTTTCCTCTATTTTCTTACCCTTCTCTTCTCCTTCTTCTCTCATACTCTCAATCTTGCTGGTTGGGGCAAGTTCTGGGCGCGATGAAGCACCCAGAAGAGAGGCTCTTTCTAGATTGTTGTTTTGGTAAAGGATTGATTTTTTGTATGGGGCAATTGTGTTTTAAATTTTCCTAATGTTTTGGAGAGGACCAGTAAAAAATTGGTTTATGTTGGTGAGTCACGCAGGTCAAGGTGAGAAACCTCATGCAGTCATTTCGGTGTTTTTGTTTTCATCAAACTGAAGAAGAAATTTTTGTACCTGTATTAAATTTGGTTGACTGATTTTATTGTTGTGTTAATGCAAATGGTAGGAGGTTGTAGTCAACCATTGATTTCTACTGAAAGTTTGTCTCGCCATCTCATGAAATTGTTTCTCATGGCCACTTGGAGCAGGCCATTTTGTATGTATCATCTAACTCAGTAAGAAGAGTGGAGAACGACAATGTTTTTTTGCTGGATATTGCCTAAATAACATTGTATTTATTGTCCATCGCAGGAAATATGTCAGTCATCTGGTTACAGGATATCTCCCAAGTGTCATTTTATTATTATTTCTTTTGATTGTTCCCCCAATAATGATGCCGTTTTCAGCTGGTTAACTCACAAATTTGAGTGTCATTCTTCCTCATATACATACACACACACACATATAGAGCACATGAAAGGATCTCTTTTGTATGCCTTATCTGTGACATTTTTTTAAAAATTTGTGGTGCCTCTTTTAAGCTATGAAATGTCATTTTTTTAATATGGTTAGCTTAAATCGAGCAAAAAAATAAAACGGTTAGCTTATGTTGACTTCTCAAATGTACCCTATAATCCTGTTTCTTGTCTCTAGTTGGTTTGATCATTGTGATTTTCTAGTTGGTTTATGTGGCGGCCGTCTTTTTTATTTATTTATTTATTTTTATATTGTCATAATGTTCAACACGCTCCGCCAACACATGTGCGTCCGACACATGACGGCCGTCAATGCGGATCGCAGTCACATATGCCTTATATTAATCATAGGCATACCACGGAGTTATAGCACAGCAAAATATTAATAATAACATATTTCACAAAAACCATGGACTTAGGTTCGTAGAGTTTGAAGTTTTACAAGCCTTACAAGTCTTCTGGCACATCATGCCCTTAATTTGCAGTCATATAAATATTACATATTTTCCAAAATCAGAAAGCAGAGAAATATCTGGGACACTACACGTCCTTCACCTTCGCCCTCGCTGCATTACCTGCAGAATCTGGGGGTGGGTGAGTATTTTAAAATACTCAGCAGGTTGATTTAAAATCTAATAGAGATGCTAAGCAGAAATCTCTTTGAAAACCCTACAACATTTTCTTTAAAAACCTTTATCACGATAAATTATGCATAAAACAACCGGTTCCAAATCACAACAAAACCACAAGCCGCGACACCCTACGGCCTACCCTCGGCGCTCATGGGGCAAACGAGGGCCACTTAGGGACAGATTTTTCCCACGATGCTCTACCCTGTGCGCGCCACTTGCCGATTTATTTTTCTCGGCGGGCATCATCACTCTATGATTATTCCGGGTTCTTAAGCCCATGAATTAATCATCACATCGTTCAAAACATAGCAATATTCATGCTAAAACAGTTTATCACATAATATGTCTCGCATAAATCAATCACATAAGCTTAATCATGTTAAATCATGTGTAAAGAAGTTATACTAAGCACACGTTTAGAGTTTAAAGTCCCCTACCTTAACCCTTGGTTACAAATTCGTAATAGTAGAAGCCTCGAATAAAGAAACTGACCCCACCACAGCGTCTAGAACATTGAATTCAGTGGGAGACGCCTTTTGAATCGCTCGATTCGGACTTAAAATGAATGAGAAATGAAGAACAGAAGTTTCTGAACGTGGGAGAGAATTCTCTTCTTTCTTTCTGGATGTCAAGGATGCTATTTATAGAAGAATTGGATAGATGTGAGGTTGACACATGTCAATCCTATCTGCTTGCATCATTAATCCTATCCACTGTCAATCCTATCCGCTTTGTCAGCAATCCTATCCACTATCAATCCTATCCGCTTTGTCAGCATGCCTATCCACTATCAATCCTATCCGCTTTGTCAGCATGCCTATCCACTATCAATCCTATCCGTTTTGTCAGCAATCCTATCTAGAAAGACATTATTTTATTCAAATAATATCCTAACCTCAAAACGCGATAACTTCCAACCTTGACGTTGGAATTGCACATTCTTATTACCGATGGACTCGTGTCTACGAGCCCTTTGAAATAAGACCATCCATAGGTAGGTTATCCCGTACTTTTGTGTAGGTCCCGCCCATATGGCACACTTCCCGGGGCTGTAGCATTTGCTCTCGACCTCCGTTTTGTGCGTTCTTCGATTCGTTACACTCGTTATTACGAGCTCTACCCGGATACGGGGATTTCACCTAAAAACCCTTATTACTGATCTTAAATTACTAAATTACCCTTAACCCCCTGGGTTAAGCATAACCAGAAAACGGGTTGTTACAGTTTATCCCGAAACAGGTGAACTTTTGAGCAAACTTGTTATGCAATTCTAGTCCTTCAGCAGGATTCTGTCTCAGCTCCCCTCCCAACAACAAAGAAAGCATCCTATTCTCATTTTCTTTGCTTTATATGTTTGTGGAAGTTATAATAGATGTAATTATGTTTTAAAACGTTGAACTGGTTGTAATTATATTTTTTGGACCCAGCATTATATGTTACAGTTAATGGAGTTGCCTTATCCTATGTATGCAGGCTACATTTTTCATCACCTATATTCTCACGTTAGGTTGGGCAAGTTTGTCTCTTGAAATTATGCAACCTTTTACCCTTTTGTGTAGCTTATTCTGTAGGTTCATACTGAGGGGTGAGGTTGATCAGGCATCAGTACCATCATTTCCATATCATACAGAAATTCCCAGAGTACTCCTATTTGGGCTCCTTGGCTTTACGTGGTCCATTTTGGCACCTTTAATTTTGTCGTTCTTGCTGATATATTTTCTTCTAGGGTATGTGGTATATCGCAACCAGGTACCATTGTATGCATGAATGATATCATGATTTTACTTACATAGTTGCACTTTAAAATTTTCTTTTTTGGCATCAACTTGTGCTTTAGGATTGATCTTTTCTGTTTCTTTTCTTCTTGTTACTAACTGGTCAATTAGGCAGGCATTCTCTACTCTTCCAGTGGTATATCAACTGACTTGATTTTAGTTTTATCTTAGAAAACATATATCCTTGGAAGAGAAGGCATCAAACAGATGTTATTTTAACAGAAATTAATCACTTACAAGCTACACATTTAAATAAGAGCTGTTATACACCACGTAGTTTTGGAAAACATTCGTACTCTATTTAAGTATTTAATTTCCTAGTTTCCTACTAGTGCGATATGTTAGAGTTAATTGCACTCTCGGGCTTGAATTCACTGAGCCCTGACCCTTCAAATGAGTGCAACGGGCTTCCGTTTATTATCTATGAACCTGTGTGATTGCATAGTATATATGTTGATTATTCTGATGCTTGCATTTATTATTGTTGTGTTAAGTTATATCAATAACTTAAGGTTAATAAAGACTAATCAAGAGATTTTGGTTGTCGTTAGATTGTAGGGAGAACACATAATTAAGATAATGACTAAAATACCCTATTTAGGGTTTGGACCAATTCATGGAGTGAACGGGGACCTGACATAGAATTTTACCTTAGTTAATGAACCGAGGGTGGTTATGGGATGTTCTTTGAATCATAGCTCAGTGGATGAGCTATTTATTTGGCTGATTCACAAGGTGAAGAGGACCCAAATGGTTGAGCAGATACTTGACTAGATAGAAATAATCTAGTCTAAGTTTTAGATGTTTGGGGGAGTCAATAGTAATAAAGACCCGAGGCTTCTATGGATACATTAATAATGTCTTCAAATACATTTTTTCCTAGAGTTGGGGAAAGGTAGAGATTGCAATATGCTTCTTCATCACCACGACAGTTTGGGTATTGACCAAAGAGTCTTTACCGCGAGTCTCCCGTAGGTCTTCCCAAGACCATATAGTGCATACGAAAAGCGGAGTTACATGAGCATCATTGAAGGCTTGTGTTTCTTGTCAATCTGTGTCCATGAGCACAGTTGAGATCCTCTTCTCCAGATTCGTTGCAGGCCATTGAGAGCCGTGGGGATTTGGGTCAAGTTGTTGTTAAGCAGTCTACTCTAAGGTTGAAGTCCTTTGTTTGGAGATTTCTCGAGGGGCGAGTTATCTCTGAGTGAATACAGATTTGATAATATTAATTATTAAACAAGGGTTGTGAAATAATTAATAACATTGTTTAATATTGTTTGTTAATTAGACAAGTGGAATGGTTAAAGGACTTACTAAAATGTAGGTTGATTGAAAATACCTAAGCATTGCATGTGTGATGTTATGCTTCTTAAGATAAAGTAGTTTCTAGGCAGAACTACGTCTGGATCCGATCTTGTTAGAAACATTAAAAATGTTGTCTAGGGAGTACGTAGACAACTAACATCGGGTGATGTTGGCCCGATCTGAAAAATATTAATAAAATAGTTTGTCCCTTGGAAGTTCTTCTCCTGAAGGCGGAGATATTATATTGTTGTTGTTGTGGTTGCTTTGGTTGGTTGGTTGCAAATTCTTCAGGCGACGACAAGTGAGACCAAGAAGAAGTTTCTGCATTTCTGCAACTCCGGTATGTAAGTGTTTCATTAGCGTGAGAATCAAATTAGTTATTTATTTTCAGACAAATGACGAACTTGTACTTAAATGGATGAGCTGTTATTGTTGGATTTTGAGACGTGTAAATATCATATGATTTGATATCCGTATTTGTGAACCTCAGATATCATGACCTGGATATTTAATTGAATGGTTTGTTATGTATTTAAGAAAAAAAAAATTCTCGTGACTTTACCGTTCATGCTATTTAAAAATGCTTTTAGAAAATCCGGGTCGTGATAGACCCAATCATGATGCAATAGATTTTCCCAAGTTATTGCATTTTAAGGTTGGGATATTATTTAAATAAAATAATATTGAATAAGATAGGATCAATAACATAACGGATAGGACTGACGATGTAGCAAATAAGACTAATGATGTAGTGGATAAGATCGCTGACGTAGAGGATAGGATTGATGACATAGCAGATAAGATCACTGACATAGCGTATATGACTAACACGTGTCAATCGTTATCTACCATGTGTCAGCCTTATATCTATCTACTTTCTTTATAAATAGCATTCAATTTTCATATTCTGGCTCTCCCACGTTTTCTCTGTCTCTCCCACATTCTAAAACTTCTTTTATTTATTTCTCACTTATTTTAAGTCTGATTTGAATTGTTCAAAAGGCGTTCTTAGCTAATTTAAGGGTGTTCTATGCAATGAAAGTGTCTATTCCTCGAGTTAGTAACTCTATAGGGGGAAAATGACATGGAATAATAGGAGACTCTGCCTGTCACCTCAAATACTAAGGAGAGAGTTTTTGGAGTCATTCTAAGTCTGTTTTCTTCCGTTCAAAAAGCGTTCTTAGCAAGAAATACCCTGAGGCAAGAGGAGACTCTGCCTGTCACCCTCGAGCCCCGAAGAGAGAGAAGTGGCCTAGCTCTGCCATCTGACCACAAAGAGGAAGTGGCCCCGAGTAGGGGAGGCTCTATCCTCCGCTGAAGGGCCACATAGTATGAGATACATTCTCAGGTAATGGGGAGGTTTTGTTTGTAACTTAAGAGCATGAGAAGAGAAAAGAGTCTTTGGGTAAAGGGAAAATCTATCATCGCGTACGGTGCATTAAAAAAAATTTCTTCAGGTAGGGGAGGTTATGTCTGCCACCTACAGGCATGGAAAATGTGAAGTGTCCCAAGTTAAGGGGAGGTTATGTTTGTCGGTTTTGGGCCAACACAAGGGAAGCATCCCATTTTAAAGGGAGTGTTTGTCCGCTGCTTTCAGACGTAATGAGAAAGATGTTATGGAGCTAGAGGAGGTTCTGCCTGCCATCTTTAGACCTGAAAGGGAGGATGCATTAAGGAAAGAAGCAATTCCGAATGTCGCTACAGGGGAGTAAGCATTTCTGACATTTTGATTTAATATGGTTTATAAACACATCTTACTTAGTGTTATTAATATACTAATTAAGATATATGATATGCTACGATCTAATATATGTTGATATGTTCCAATTCAATCTGCTTGGATATACTATGTTGTGATTTGATCTGCTCTAAAATGTTCTGTAGTGATCTGATATGCTCCGACCTAATCTGAAATGATCGGTATAGTTGGATGAAAACTAATATGATCTGATGGGATCTAGTGTGATCCAAATTACTCTATTGGGTGTTTTGCTCCATTTTGTGATAGAGTGGGATGTGTGATTTGCTAATTTATTAGCTTCCGTTTGACTCAAATGATTTATGATATTTTTGTTTGACTCCGAATGATTTATTTTGATATAAGGATATATGTATTTTAACGTATATGATTTTGTGATGTTTAATACATGTAATAGACAGCAGGCAGAACTACATTTGGATCCGATCATATTGGAATAATATTGTAGATGTTATCCAATACATACGTAGGCAACCAACATCAAGGCGATGTTGGCCCAATCTAAATTAGGTATACACTTAAGTTTGTTCTCATCTATGAGCCATGAAGCATTAAAGCTCTGTAGTGTGTAAAAGAACGTTATGACTCTCTCACTTAGAGTCTATAGCTCTTGGTTGATGTCATTTTAATTTTTTTGTTTAATGTAATAAACTTTGATTTTGTTTTCCAAATAACCACCAGTCCGGGTTAGTTTTTCGGGTCAGGGTGTTACAGGTTACCCCACCCATTTGGCCTGGGTTAAAAAAAATTAAACAACAAAACACTACAACTGAACCGAGTCCAGTTTAGTGAGTTAAAAATGATAGAAAAATTTTAAAAAAAGTGCAAATGACTGTGACGACATGTAAAGTATCTTGACCAAATTTCAGATTGGGGAAAAATCCCAAAGGCTTTAAAATAACCAATTTATCCTTGTGAGTTAAAGTGTAGAATAATGATTAATGACCAAACTTAGGAGCTCAAGTTCAAGGGCCTATGAGTGGATTCAAAAATTGAGAAAATCCAGTGAGATTTTAATATGCACCCTAATTTTGGACCAAGCCATAATTTTGGAAAAAATCCTAGTAAGTAGATAATTAACTGTTTTACTCCTATTGTTAAGGTAAGACTCTGAATTAAACTAGGGTCGGTTCAAGGGGTTTACGACCCCGTTAAACAACAAGAAAATTACCTCGGATTCATAATGTCAAGGTATACCTTGAGATTAGTTTTGCACCTATTAAGATTCAGGAAAGCCCTGAATAAAATGATAAAATACTGTTGTGCAGATTGGCCTGCATTCGCGTGAGTGGAATTAATGAGCCAATGTGATACTGAAACATTTGAGAGGTGAAAGACTTACCCAGGAGCATACATGACTATATCCAATGTGAAATAATTACCTTAATTCCCTTAGGTTCATTATGACCTATTTTTATAAAAGTTTAATAAGTTAACTCTTAACTCAAGGAGGGTTAGGGCTCGGGAGCTCTAACATTTCTAACATCATTATCGAGTTTGATTCTTAATGTTATGATTTTTTAGAACTGGTGTGGTTCTGTATTTTTTATGTTGTTTATTTTTTAATGTTTGCTATTGATATGGTGATGGAAATTTATCATTAGCTTAAGTTAATGAAAGATTAATCAATGGGGTTAGATAGCTTTGGATTGGGCATGGAAACCTAATCAAGATACAGACTAAAATGCCTCAAAAGGGTCTAGGACTAGTTCATAGAGTGAACAAAGCCTTTGACCTAAAGATTTGCCTTGGTTAATGAACTGATGACAGTTTTGAGTTTTAAACGTTAGTCTAGAAGGGACTAATATAGTTTGGGATAGTCATTCGGAATCCTAACTTATTGATAAGCAAGATAAGGTTCTAAATGGTTTCTTGAGTCTATCTCTATTGAGTAACTGCTGATTTGACTGTGTAGTTGCACCTCCCTGTTGGAGGGAGCTCTGCGTTAGCCGAGCGCACCACCTATCTACTGAGGATCATTTAGTGTACACACATTTAAATTAGCTAACATCATGCTTGGTTGGCTTCTCCCGCCACTTCTGTTTAGGTGCAATTGTGAGTCATGCCCTTCCTCTCCAGTCAGGTCTTTTATAGGCTAGGATGGGTAATGGTACTTCTTGGTGGATTTGAAGGTCTTGGTGGATTCTAAGGTTTTTATCATGGATTTACTTTGAGGGTGGTCTATGGAGAGTGTATCATTTGTCACTTAGGTTGACATTTAATGAGTCTATTTGTCACTGGGATTAGATGGGGATATTAATTATCGAACAATGGTTTGAGAGATAATTAATAACCTTGTTTGATATTACTTGTATAATTAGAACAAGTGGAACGATTAAAGGACTTGCATAAAATATAGGTTGGTTGAAAATACTTAAGCATTGCATGTGTGATGCTATGCTTCTTAGGATAGTATAGATTTTAGGCAGAACTACGTCTGGATCCGATCTTGTTAGAAACATTAGAGATGTTGTCTGATAAGGACGTAGGAAACTAACATCGGGTGATGTTAGCCCGATCTGAAAAACATTAATTAATACTTTTGTTCTTTTGAGACACTTCTTAAAAGAGAGGAGATGTTTTGTTGTTGTTTGATCTTGTTTGCTTGCAAGTTTTTTAAATGTGGACGTAGCGAGATCAGAATGTCATTCGACAATTGAAGACAACATTACACTAGTGTGATCTAGATTCTTACTTCTACAATTTTGTAAGTAATTATAATTACTGGTGTGATAGCCAACTTTGCTTGGTTATTTATTTTCAGTCAGTTGATAGACTTGTACTTAGAGGGTTAACCTGCTGTATGTCAAAATTTGACATATGTAATAATATCTTATGTTTTGGTATTCATATTTGTGAACCTTAGTTATCATGACCTGGATATTTAATCGAACGATTTGTTTTGTGTTTAAGAACGAAAAAAAATTGTGATTTATTGTGTGTCCTTTATTTAAAACGGTTTTCGAAAGTCCGGGTCACGACAGTTGGAAGCTTAGGTACCCCTTTAAATGCAAGTATGAAGGCATTTGAAGATTTTAACCTAGTTGGAGTTAATGGGACAGCGAAGATTTTATATGTTTCATTACCCTAGGTAAGCTTTTTCGAAGGGGTGTGGAATGGCAAAGTAGAAACCCTTACACATGTTGAACATGGGATGTGTACTAGTGTAGAAGCATAGAAATTTGTTGCTAATGTAACACTTTGTGTTCCAATTATGCTTAAGCCAGGAGGGTTAAGGGTAATTGTATAATTTTTAATTAATTTTTATAAGGCTTCAAAGGATGAAATTTCTATATTTAGTTAGAGCTCTAAGTAACGGGCGTAATGAACCAAAGAACATGCTAAACGGAGGTCAGAAGTGAAAATTACGACATCAAAAAGTATGTAATATACATATAAAGTATGAAATAACCTACCAATATGGGGTCTAGTTTCAAAGGGTTCATCGATACAAGTTCATCGGTACCAAGAATGCACTATTCCGACTTCGGGGTAAGAAGATATCATGTTTTGAAATTTTGAAAAGAATAAAAAAAATAAAACCGCCACATGTCAATGATGTGTCAAAAAACTGACATGCATCTGACACACATGTCAGAAAACTGATGCACACCTAATGCATGCCAGTTATACATCAGACACATGTCTAATGCGTGGCACATGTAAGACACGTGTCAAACTCTCATTCTTTCCGGTTTTCTATATAAATCGACAGTTCTTCATACTCAAGACATTTTTGAAACATCTTTTCTTTGCTTCTCACTCGTTTTTAGTTCGATTCAAGTCGTTCAAAAGATGTTCCTAGCTAATTCGAAGGTGTTCTATGCAATGAAAGCATATATTCCTTGAGTTGGCAACTTTGTTAGGAGAAAACACCTTGGAGTAGGAGGAGACTGCCCGTCACCCTTGAATACCAAGAGAGGAGTTTCTAGAGTCGTTCTGAGTCCGTTTTCTTCTTATCAAAATGCTTCCTTAGTTAATTTGAGGGTGTTCTATGTAATAGAAGTATCAATTTCTCGAGTTAGTGACTACATAAGGGGGAAATGCCTCGGGACACGAGGATACTCTGTCTGTCATCTATGGATGTGTAGAGGGAAAAGTGTCTCCGGGTAAGAGGAAGGGTTGTCCGTCATCTACGGATGCGTACAGAGAAAAGTACTTCCGGGTAAGGGGAATTCTGTCCATTGTCTATGAACACGTAGAGAGAAAAGTGTCTCCATGTAAGGGAAAGGTTTGTCCATCATCTACATACACATAGAGGGAAAAGTGTCTTCGGGTAAGAGGAAGGTATGTCCATTGTCTACGAACGCATAGAAAGAAAAGTATCTCTCGGTAAGGGAAAGATTTGTCCGTCATCTATGGACACGTAGAAAAAAAAGTGTCACAGGGTTAGGGGAATGTCTGTCCATCTATAGATGTGTAGAGGGTAAAATATCTCTGGGTACCAGGAGGTTATGTCTGTCGCCTTCAACTAGGGAAATGTCCCGGTTTCAAGGAAGTGTCTATCCGATGTCTTCAAACGTAATGAGAAAGATGTTCTAGAGTTAGAGGAGGTTCTACCTACCATCTTGGGACCTAAAAGGGAGGATGCCCTGAGGAAACAAGTAATTTTGAATGTCGCTACTTCAGAAACTGCAGGGGAGTAAGCGTTCTTGACCCTTCTATTTTAATTTAATTTATATGCTGGCACATCTTACTTAGTGTTACTAATATATATATACATACATATATATATATATATATTATATTGCTATGATCTGATATATGTTGATATATTTCGATTCGATATGCTTGGATAAACTCTGTTGTGATCTAATCTATTTGCAAATGCTTTGTGGTGATCTCATCTGCTTCGATATGATGTGATATGATCGGTATAGTCAGATGAAATTTGATATGATCTAATAGGATTTGATGTGATCTAAATTACTTTGTTGGGTATTCTGCTCCACTCTATGATAGAGTGGGATGTGTGATTCCGATGATGTATTGGCTTCCGTTAGACTCCGATGATTTATGGGATTTATGTTTGATTTCAAATAAAAAGGACATACATATTTTAAGCGTATATGATTTTTTGTGATGCATGATGTATGTAATAGCTGATAGGCAGAACTACGTTCGGATTTGATCGTATTGGAATAATATCGTACATGTTATCCAATACGTATGTAGGCAACCAACGACAAGGCAACATTGGCCCAATCTAAATTAGTTATAAAATTAGGTTTGTTCTCATCTAAGCGCCACAGAACGTTAAACCTCCGTTGTGTGTGGAAGAACATTATGACTCTCAGACTCAAAGTTTGCAGCTCTTGGTTGGTCTCATTTTAATTATTTTTTATTTTATGAATTTTTTTAACCCCCGGTCTGGGTCGGGTATCCAATTTGGGGCATTAAATTATCGATTATTCATTAAAATGGGTTACACAGTGGAAGCGGAAGTTCGAGTAGGATTGGTGTTAAACCTTAGCAAGGTCGAGTGTGCCCAGGGCTAAGCTTATTTAGTATTGGCTTTGGAGAATTGTGGGGACACAATTCCTTGTATAAGGGGAAGAATGTAACGACCTAATTTTTTTAGGATTTTAATTATTTAATTTCTTTATGTGTGCTACTTAAATTAGAAGTTGCAATTAATGTGGTTTGAGAAGGCAAATTAAGTTTTTGAGTAGAGCACAAGCTTGTCAAGGGTTGGCCATGGAAAATTGCAAGGACATAATTCTTTTTAAGGGAGGAAGAATGTAATATCCTAGATTTTTCCTAGGTTTCAAAAATAAAGTACGTGAAAATTAGGTTGTTTGACCCTTTGATATTTTTGATGCACTGAAATAATGTTCAATAAAATATTTTTAAATTTTGAATTGCAATCCTATTTTGTGTTAATTCATTACTGATTTGGGTTATTTATGTTTTGAATAAGTTAGTTGGACCTTAATTGAGTTTACATGTCTAAACAGGCTTCAACAGGATACAACTGGAAGAGGAAGTTAAGCCCAACTACCCAAAGCTATTTAAAAGTCAAAAATGGGCTCCTAATGGTCTAAACATGCATAGAATGGTCGAACACAACCTTGTGGACCCGTTTGATTTGAGATTTGTATGAATAGAACTAAATTATGAAATGGAAAGAAGACTTCCGTGGCTACAAGTGTTATTTCAGGAAGAAATTCCAAATTCAGAAGATATATGGGTCTAATTAGACAATCAATTAGGATGTAATCTAGAGATATGATTTCACTTTCCTCTTTGAAGCAACCCCTTCTATTCCTATAAATAGAGGGGTGGACGTGATAAATGAATCATTCTCTCCTCTTTGGAGCTCTCTTCCCCTATTTTCTTCTCTCATTTTGTAATTTTGTTTTTAGTTTTATTGTAATGGCTTTCTAAAGCTCTCAAGCTAAGGCTAGGAATGAAGCTTGTACTTGATGCTTAATGGATACTTTGATTCAAGTAAGTTCTTTATCATTTTAAATTGATGTTTCATATTTAAGGAGTTTATAATCTATATAATTATTTGATTCAGTGTTGACGAAAGGCACGCCGAATGCTTATAATTCCATGTGATTATATACTTAATATTTTCACGTAGTAAATAATCAATTAGTATTATTCTATTTCAAAGTTCTTTTAAAGATAAATTTTCCGATTGAGACAAATTTTCATTTGATCTTAATTGAGTTATCATTTGAATGAAGTATACATTATAGATTTATTGCAAGTGGATTTTCAATGCCTTAGCACTTTCTCTTTGATTGTCTCTTATTATCTATTTCACTTTCCTTCTCTATTATATTCTCTTCGTAATAGTTTTCTAAGTCACATAAGGCTTTCCTTGTGGATCGACCTTGTTTACTATAGTTGACAAGTAAAAAAAGAAATCTGAACTAGACTCCTTCATAATCTTAGTTTGGACGTAACAACAATTTTTAGTAGAATAACTTCCTCAAAAGATAGAATTTATGGAGAAACTAATTTGATTAGAAAGTAGATAGAAAGTGCTTCAAAACTCCACCAAGAATGCGCGAATCCAAGTCCGGACGAGGGAGATACGATTGTTTGAAGTTGAACATGTCGTATATAGCCCGTTTACCTAATTTAAACGTGTAATTCGGCCGTTTAAGTTGTTTTGCGGGCCTGATTAATTAAAGTTACGAAATTAATTGTTAGAGGCCCAATTATGTTGTCTGAGGAGGATTGACCTAACTTCTAGAGCGATTAGGAACCCTAATCCCTATGCTTATAAAATGGTGTGCTTATGGCATAATGAAAGGGGGCTCTTAGGGCCAGCCAAAGAGGGTGGAAAAAGGGTGGATGGCGAGGCTCCGGCGGCAGTGGATCGACGACAAACCAACAATTAAGGTAGGATCTTTGTCTAAATTTTTGAGTTGAGATTAGTGGGTATTTTATTTAATAAATTGAAATATAAATTGTGTTATTAGAGATTTCTTTAATTTATATAGTAATTTTTGCCATTAAAGTGATCTCTCAAGTCAATGTTCCTATAATTACGAGGAATAATGAATATGTAGAATGTTTGTTTTATAGCCAGCCGGTGGCTGACCGGTCTTTTCACGCTGAACTCCTCAATGGAGGGCCAGTCTTTAGAACGTAGTCGCCACCGAGCATACTGTCGGGCCGGTGTACAGAAAAAAAGAGGAAAATGGGGTGTTGTTCCTCCAGCCATCGACTGCATGCAATGGGACAAGGTCTCCTGGAACCACCATGCGGTGGTGGTCTAGTTGAGCCGGTCCCTCGTCGGGCCATGACAGGTGGCCGGTCACCGCCGTGGTCAGTTGCAAGAATAAAAAGGAATGGGGCCACTAGTTGACACCCTGCTGGGCCAAGACCATCCGAATTGCCTCAAGGCAGCAATTCAGTCGGCCTTGGCCCTGAACCTTAGCAAGGCTTGTGGCCCATCACCAGAGAAGATGACCCGCTCCATGGGTTGTTGATTTTGGTTCGGGCCAGGTCAGGTTACTTGACCCAGTTGGCCCGGGTTTAAAAAAACATCAAAACACTCCAACCGAATTGGGTCCGGTTCAGTGAGTTACAATTGTTAGAAAAGTTAAAAATGTTTTTAAAAATGATTGTGAGGGCATGTAAAGTATCTTGACTAAGTTTCAGATTGGGGGAAAATCCCAATGGATTTAAAATAACCAATTTACCTTTGTAAGTTGAAGTGTAGAGTAATGATTAATGACCAGACCTAGGGGGCTCCGGTTCAGGAGCCTATGAGTGGACTCCAAAATTAAGAAAAATCCCAATGAGATTTTAGTGTATATCCTGAATTTGGACCAAACCATAAGCTAACAAAAAATCCTAGTAAGTAGATAATTGACTGTTTTACCCCTAGGGTTTAGGTAAGACTCTTAATTGATTTGGGTCAGTTGAAGCAGTTTACGACCCTGTTAAATAGTAAGAAAATTACCTTGGGTTCATAATGTCAAGATGTACACTTGAGATTGGTTTTGGACCCATTAGTATTTAGGAAATCCCTAAACAAAATGACACAAATACCCTTGTGCAGACCGGCCTACATTCACTTGAATAGAATTAAGGAGCCAATGTGATTCTGAAACCTTTTGAGAGGTTAAAGACTTACCTAAGAGCAAAGATGACCATATCCAATGTGAAATAATTACCTTAATGCCCTTATATGCATTACAACCCATTTTCATAAAAGTTTAATAAGTTAACCCAAGGAGGGTTAGGGAAAAAGAGCTCCAACATTTCTAACATCATTATCAAGTTTGATTCTTAATGTTATGATTTTTTGGGACCGGTGTGGGTCTGTATTGTTTATGTTGTTCATTGTTTTAATGTTTTCTATTGATATGGTGATGGTAATTTATCATTAGCTTAAGTTAATGAAAGATTAATCAATAGGGTTAGATAGCTTTGGATTGGGCGACAAAACCTAATCAAGATAAATACTAAAATGCCTCAAAGGGGTTTGAGGCTAGTTCATAGAGTGAACAAAGCCTTTGACTTGACGATTTGCCTTGGTTGATGAACCGATGACAGTTTCGAGCTTTAAACCCTAGTCTAGAATGGACTAATAGGGTTTGCGATAATCATTCAGATTCATGGCTCATTGATGAGCAAGATAGGGTTCATAATGGTTTCTTGAGTATATAGCACTATTGAGGAGCTGCTGATTTGACCGTGTAGTTGCACCTACTTGTTGAAGGGAGCTCTGTGTGAGCGGGGCTCACCACCGATCTATTAAGGATCATTTTGTATACACACATTTGGATTAGCTAACATCTTGCTTGGTTGGCTTCTCCCGCCACTTCTGTTCAAGTACAGTTGTGGGCCATGCCCTTCTACTCGAGTCAAGTCCTTTATGGGCTAGGATGGGTGATGGTACTTTCTGGTGGATTTCAGGGACCTGGTAGATTTCATGGACTTGGTAGATTCCAGAGTTTTTATTATGGATTTACCTTTGAGGGTGGTCTATGGTGAGTGTATCATTTGTCACGTAGGTTGACATCTGATGAGTTTGTTTGTCATTGGGATTAGATGAGGATATGACTTATCAAACTATGGTTCGAGAGATAATCAATAACATTGTTTGATATTACTTGTATAATTAGAACTAGTGGAACGATTAAAGGACTTGCATAAAATATAGGTTGGTTGAAAATGCTTAAGCATTGCATGTGTGATGCTATGCTTCTTAGGATAGTATAGATTTTAGGCAGAACTACGTCTGGATCCTATCTTGTTAGAAACATTAGAGATGTTCTCTGATAAGTACGTAGGCAACTAACATCGAGTGATGTTAACCCGATCTAAAAAATATTAATTAATACTTTTGTTCTTGTGAGACACTTCTTTAAACAGAGGAGATATTTTGTTGTTGTTTGATCTTGTTTGCTTACAAGTTTTTTAAATGAGGACGTAGCGAGATCAGAATGTCATTCAGCGATTGAAGACGACATTACACTAGTGGGATCTAGTTTCTTACTTCTGCAATTTTATATGTAATTGTAATTGCTTGTTTGACAGCCAACTTTACTTGGTTATTTATTTTTGGACAAATGACAGACTTGTACTTAGAGGATTAATGTCACAACCCGGATTTTTAAAACCCTTTTTAATAAAGGACAATCGATAAATCAAGATAATTTTTTTTCTTTAAATCAAATCAAATCAGCCAACTAAGTATCCAGGTCATAATCGTTGGGGTTCACAAATATGAATAGCAAATCATATTTTATCATAAGAGTATCCAAAGATCCACAAAGAAGTAAGCCATCCATCTAAGTGCAACTCTTACGTCTGTCTGGAAATAAACAGGTAATCAAAGTTGGCTCTCATGCCATTATTACAACCATTCAAAATGTATTGAAATAATGGAACTAAATTCTACTAGAGCTAAGTCATCCTCAATCTGATAGTCCGTTCCCGATCCTGCTAATCCTCACCAGAAGATCCTGCAAAACCGGTCGCTGAGTATACTAATACCCAATTTGAAAGCTGAATAATATGAATGCAAAATGTTATTATATTTTATGCAAATCGGTTAGGTTTCCACTTGAACCAATTATCAAGACAATTCTCAATATAATTCCCCATCAGTTTTTCCCTCTTAGGAAAACTAATAACCCGCCTAACTTCATAGACAAACAAATACATCAGATGTCATCCTAAGTGACAAATGATACACACCATAAACCACCCCTTCAGGATGATCCACAATGAAACCCTGGAATCCACCAGGAAGTGGCATCTCCCAACCTAGCCCATGAGGATCTGACTGGAGTGGAAGGGCATGGCCCACAACTGCACCTGAACAGAAGTGGTCAGAGATGCCAACCAAGCAGGATGTTAGCAACCCTAAACGTGTGTCCATTAAGTGATCCTCAATAGACCAGTGTGAGCCTAGCTCACGCAGAACTCCCTCCAATGGGGAGGTGCAACTACACAGTCAAATCAAATGGCTCATCAATAGAGCTTAGACTCATTGGTCAGCCCTAACCTCAATAGCCTCAATAGACTAGGTTAAAGCCCCCAAAAACCATCCTTGGTTCACCAACCAAGTCAGTTGTCAGGTCAAACTCCCATTCAATTCATAAACGGGGTTTTGACCCCTCCAAGGGTAATTTAGTTTTTAGTCATTCGTGTGAATGGAAGCGTGAGTCGGTCTGAGAGTGGAGCCTTGTGAGAGGTTAATGACTTAAATCGATAGAGGGGCAGTAAAATGACTAGAACGACCCAAGGGAGGGTATCATACCTTAGGTGGTAAAATTACCCTAACACCCTTAGGGGCAATATATTATGTTTCTGTCGAAACAGATGACTTAGTGAATCAAGAGTTAGGGTACCCTATAAATGACTTCAAAAGGAAGGAGTATGATCAATAAGTGACACAAAGACCTTGTCGGGTCACAGTGTCACTGGAAATAAGGGGTAGAACCCTAATTCTCAAGTTTAAAGCAGTGTATTTCATGTGTTTGCAACCGAGTGCACCGATTGATTAGAGTGTTTTTATGTAACTCACAGGATGCACTAGAGTTATTTATACTATCGGGCTTGAACTCTCCGAGCCCTAGCCCTGCAAATGAATGCAATGGGCCTCCGTTTATTATTTATACATTTGTATAATTGCATGTTATTTATGATGATGCATGCTTTTGATATTAATGCATTGATTCATATCAGTAACTTAAGATTAATGAAGATTAATTAAGAGACATGGGTTGCTGTTGGTTTGGAGGGAGAACATCTAATCAAGATAAAGACTAAAATACCCTCAAAAGGGTTTGGGACCGGTTCATGGATTGAACGGGGCCTTGACATAGAATTTTACCTTAGTTAATAAACCGAGGATGGTTATGGGATGTTCTTTGAGTCATAGCTCAGTGGATGAGCTATTTATTGGGCCGATTCACAAGGTGAAGAGGACCCAAATGGTTGAGTGAATACTTGACTAGATGAAAATAATCTAGTCTAAGTTCAGGTGTTTGGTAGAGTCAATGGTCATAAAGACCTGAGGCTTTTATGGATAATGCTAGAGATTGTGATATGCTTCTTCATCGCCACGACGGTTTGGGTATTGACCATAGGGTCTTTACCGCGGGTCTCATGCAGGTCTTCCTAGGACTATTTAGTACGTACGAAAAGCGGAGTTACATGAGCATCATGGAAGGCTTGTGTTTCTTGTCAATCTGTGTCCATGAGCATAGTTGGGATCTGCTTCCCCAGATTCGTGGCAGGCTATTGAGAGCCCTGGGGATTTGGGTTAAGTTGCTGTTAAGCAGTCTACTTCAATGTTGGAGTCCTTTGTTTGGAGATTTCTCGAGGGGCGAGTTATCTCTGAGTTACAGATTTGATAGTATTAAATATTGAACAAGAGTTGTGAGATAATTAATAACATTGTTGATATTGCTTGTTAATTAGACCAGTGGAACGATTAAATGACTTACTAAAATGTAGGTTAAATATACTTAAGCATTGCATGTGTGGTGCTATGCTTATTAGGATAGAGTAGTTTCTAGGCAAAACTATGTCTGGATCCAATCTTGTTGGAAATATTAGAGATGTTGTCTGATGTGTATGTAGGCAACTAGCATCGGGTGATGTTGGCCCGATCAGAAAAATATTAATTAAACCTTTTGTCCTTTGGAAGCTCTTCTCCTGAAAGCGGAGATGCTCCATTGTGGTTGTGGTTGTTGTTTGGTTTGCTTTGTTGCAGGTTTTCCAGGCGACAACGAGTGAGACCAAGATTGACGCATTTAGGATGAAGTTTCTTCATGTCTGTAACTTTGGTAAGTAAGTGTACCTTTAGCGTGAGAGTCAACTTGTTATTTATTTTCAGATGGATGACAGACTTGTACTTAGATGGATGAGCTGTTCTTTATGAATTTTCAAACATTAAATAATATCATATGATTTGATATTCATATTTGTGAAGCCCAGTTATCATGACCTGGATATTTAATCGAAGGGTTTTTTTGTATTTAAGAAAGAAAAAAAAAAAATTCTCGCTACTTACCGTTCTTGCTATTTAAAAATACTTTTAAAAATCCGGGTCATGACAATTAACCTGCTGTTTAATGAATTTTGACACATGTATTAATATCATATGTTTTGGTATTCATATTTATGAATTCCAGTTATCATGACCTAGATATTTAATCAAACGATTTGTTTTGTATTTAAGAAAGTAAAATATTTTGTTGTGAATTATCGTGTGTCCTTTACTTAAAAAGGTTTTCAAAAGTCTAGGACGTGACAGATGCTACTTTATTTTTTCTTCAAATATCGAGGATGAGCGAGAGGGTAGAGAGAGTGAAGAGAGAGGGTAGAGAGAGAGGAGAGAATGAGAGAGACGAAAAATAGTATTTTTTTAAAAATAAAATTATTAGTAATGCTTAATTATTAGTGTCGCTAGTGTTTACAATATTAACGACGCTTATTTATGAGCATCGCTAAAAGACTATGATGTTAAAAAAAATTAACTATTTGTAATGCTCAGTAAAGAGCATTGCAAATAATTTTTTTAACATCACAAGTATTTATGAGTGTCGCTAATATTGTAAATAATAGTGATGCTCTTTATGAGTGTCTCTAACACACATAATCACATAATGCAGATTCATATAATTCATTTATAAATCATTCACCCTACACGATAAGTATCTCAATCACACAATTCTACACTTCAACTTACAAGGGTAAATTGGTCATTTTAAAGCCATTGGGATTTTTCCCCAATCTGAAACTTAGTCAAGATACTTTGCATTCCCTCACAATCATTTTTTTTTTTTGAATTTTTCTGACAATTGTAACTCATTGGACCGAACCCAGTTCAATTGGAGTGTTTTAATGTTTTTTTTAAGCCTAGGCCAAAATTGCTCCGACCCGAACCAAAATCGATGACCCACAGAGCAGGCCATCTTCTTTGGTGACGACAAGAAGCCTTCCTGGCCTCTGGCAGTGCCACCACCAGCCTTGCTGTGGTTCAGGGCTAAGGCCGACTGAATTTTTGCCTTGAGGCAATTCAGATGGCCCTGGCCTGGCAAAGGGCCAGCTGGTGGCCAAAGGCCATTCCTTTTTTTTCTGTAACTGATCATGGAGGCAACCGGCCACCCATCATGGCCTAACAAGAGACCAGCTCAACCGGACTGCTACTGCACGGTGGTTCCAAGAAACCAGGTCCCGTTGCATGCCGTCGACAACCGGAGAAACAACACCCCCGTTTTCATTTTTTTTTTGTCTGTACGCAGGCCCGACAGTATGATCGGTGGTGGCTGCATGCTGGAGCCTAGCCCTCTACTGAGGGAGTTCAGCGTGAAAAAACTAGTCAGCCATCGGCCAGCTGCCGGTTGTCAAACAGACATTCTACATATTCACTATTCCTCGCAATTATGGGAACATTGACTGGAGAGATCACTTCAATTGCGAAAATTACTCTTTATAGATTGAAGAAATTGCTAATAACACAATTTATATTTTCAATTTATTAAATAAAATACCCACTAATCTCAACTCAAAAATTTAGACAACCATCCTACCTTAATTGTTGGTTTGTTGTCGATCCACTATCGTCGGAGCCTCTCCACCACTTTTTCTGCCCTCTCTGGCAGTCCCCAAGGGCCCCCTTTCATTGTGTCATAAGCATACCTTTTTATAAGCATAGGGATTAGGGTTCCTAATGTCTTTAGAAGTTGGGTCAATCCTCCTCACTTAGACAACAAAATTTGGCCTCTAAAAATTAATTTTATAACTTTCATTAATGAGGCCCACAAAATGACTTATACGGCCCAATTACACATTTAAATCAGGTAAACAGGCTATATACGATATGTTCAACTTCAAACAATCATATCTCCCTTGTCTGGATTACAATTCACGCATTCTTGGTGGCGTTTCAAAGCTCTTTCTGTCTATTTTCTAATCACATTATTTTTAGCCATAAATTCTATCTTTATAGGAAGTTAATCTACTAAAAATGTCAAAGGGTCAAACAACCTAATTTTTACGTATTTAATTTTTGAAATCTAGGAAAAATCTAGGATATGACATTCTTCCTCCCTTAAAAGAATTACATCCTCGCAATTCGCCATGGCCAACCCTTGACAAGCTTGGCCTCTACGCAAAAACTTAATCTGCCTTCTCAAACCACATCAATTGCAATTTCTAATTTAAGTAGCACACATAAAGAAATTAAATAATTAAAATCCTAAAAAAAATCAGGTCGTTACATTCTTCCCCTCATACAAGGAATTGTGTCCCCGCAATTCTCCAATGCCAATACTAAATAAGCTTAGCCCTGGGCACACTCAACCTCGCTAGGGTTTAACAGTAATCCTACTCGAACTTCAGCTTTTATTGCGTAACCCATTTTAATGAATAATCGATAATTTAACGCCCCAACCTGGATACCCAACCCAGACTAGGAGTTATTAAAAAAAAACCATAAAATAAAAAAAAATTAAAATGAGACCAACAAGGAGCTACAGACTCTGAGTGCGAGAGTCATAACGTTCTTCCACACACTACGGAGGTTTAACATTTTGTAGCGTTTAGATGAGAACAAACCTAATTTTATAACTAATTTAGATCGGGGCAACGTTGCCTTGCCGTTGGTAGCCTACGTACGTATTGGATAAAATGTATGCTATTATTCCAATACGATCAGATCTAAATGTAGTTCTTCCTATAGGCTATTACATACATCATGCATCACAAAAATTATATATGCTTAAAATATGTATATCCTTTTTATTTGGAGTCAAACGGAAATCTCATAAATCATCGGAGTCTAATGGAAGCCAATACATCATCGGAATCACACATCGCACTCTATCATAGAGTGGAGAAGAATATCCAACAGAGTAATTTGGATCACATCAGATCCCATTAGATCATATCACATTTTATCCGACTATACCGATCTTATCACATCAGATCGAAGCAGATCAGATCACCACAAACCATTTCAAAATAGATTAGATCACAATAGAGTATATCCAAGCACACCAAATTAGAACATATCAGCATATATTAGATCATAGCAAATTATATATATCTATATTAGTAACACTAAGTAAGATGTGCCAACATATAAATTAAATTAAAATAGAAGGGTCAAAAACACTTACTCCCCTGCAATTTTTGAAGTAGCGACATTCAGAATTACTTGTTTCCTTAGGGCGTCACCCCTTTTAGGTCCGGAGATGGTAGTCAAAACCTCCTCTAACTCCAGCACATCTTTCTCGTTACGTTTGAAGACGGCGGATAGAAACTTCCTTGAAACCAGGACGTTCCCCTAGTTGAAGGTGACAGACATAACCTCCGCTTACCCGGAGATATTTTACCCTCTACATGTCTATAGATAATGGACAGACATTCCCCTTACCTAGTGACCCTTTTTTTTCTACGCCTGCATAGACAATGAACATATCTTTCCCTTACCGAGAGACACTTTTCCCTCTACACATCCATAGATGATGGACATACCTTCCTCTTACCTGGAGACATTTTTCCCTCTACATGTCCATAAATGATAGACATACCTTTCCCTTACATGGAGACACTTTTCTCTCTACGTGTTCATAGACAATGGAAAGACCTTCCCCTTACCCGAAGGTACTATTCTCTGTACGCATCCGTAGACGACAGACATACCTTCCTCTTACCTAGAGATACTTTTCCCTTTACACATTCGTAGATGACGGACAGAGTCTCCTTGTGTCCCGAGGCATTTCCCCCTTATGGAGTAACTAACTCGAGAAATGGATACTTCTATTGCATAGAACACTTTCGAATTAACTAAGAATGTATTTTGAACAGAAGAAAACGGACTTAGAACAACTCTAGAAACTCCTCTCTTGGTATTCAAGGGTGACGGGCAATCTCCTCCTACTCCAATGCGTTTTCTCCTTATAGAGTTCACAACTTAAGGAATGGATGTTTTTATTGCATAAAACACCCTTGAATTTGCTAAGAACGTCTTTTGAATGACTCAAATCGAACTGAAAATGAGTGAGAAATGAAGAAAAGAAGTTTAAAAAATGTCTCGAGTATGAATAACCGTCAATTTATATAGAAAACTAGAAAGAATGAGCGTTTGATGCATGTCTAAGACGCGCCACACATTAGACATATGTCTGATGCACGTCAATGTTTTGACGCATCATTGACATGTGGTGATTTTTTTTTCTTCTATTCAAAATTTCAAAACGTGATATCTTCTTGCCCCGAAGTTGGAATTGTGCATTATTGGTACCGATGAACTCATATCGATGAGCCTTTTAAAACTAGACCCCATATGGATAGGTTATTCCGTACTGTATACGTGGGTTACACACTTTCTGAGGTCGTAATTTTTACTTCCGGTCTCCATTTTGCGTGTTCTTTGGTTCGTTATGCTCGTTACTTGGAGCTCTAACTAAATATATAAATTTCATCCTTTGAAACTCTTAAAAATTAATTAAAAATTATATAATTACCCTTAACCCTCCTGGGTTAAGCGTAATTGGAACACGAAGTGTTACATTAGCAACAAATTTTTATGCTTCTACACTAGTACACATGTCCCATGCTTAGCATGTTTAAGGGTTTCTACTTTGCCTTTCCACAACCCTTTGAAAAAGCTTACCTAGGCTAATGAAACATATAAAATCTACGTTGTCCTATTAACTCTAACTAGGTTAAAATCTTTAGATGACTTCATACTTGCATTTAAAGTGGTACCTGAGCTTCCAACTGTCATGACCCGGACTTTGGAAAACCTTTTTAAATAAAGGACGTGCGATAAATCACGATAAATTTGTTTTCTTTCTTAAACAGAATACAAATCGTCCGATTAAATATCTAGGTCATGATAACTAGGGTTCACAAATATGAATATCAGAACATATGATATTATTACATATGTTAAAATTCGATAAACAACAGGCTTACCCTCTAAATACAAGTCTATCAACTGACTGAAAATAATTAACCAAGTAAAGTTGGCTGTCACACTAGTAATTACAAGTACATACAAAATTGCAGAAGTAAGAATATAAATCACACTAGTGTAATGTCATCTTCAATCATCGACTGACATTCTGATCTCGTTACGTCCTCATTTAAAAAACTTGCAAGCAAACAAGATCAAACCGCAACAAAACATCTCCTCTCTTTAAAGAAGTGTCTCAAAAGAACAAAAGTATTAATTAATATTTTTCAGATTGGGCCAACATTACCCGATGTTACTTGCTAACGTATCTATCAGACAACATCTCCAATGTTTCTAACAAGATCCTAAGAAGCATAGCATCACACATGTAAGTCCTTTAATTGTTCCACTTGTTTTAATTACACAAGTAATATCAAATAATGTTATTAATTATCTCTCAAACCGTTGTTCAATAATTAATATCCCCATATAATCCCAATGACATATAGACTCATCTGATGTTAATCTAAGTGACAAATGATACTCACCATAGACCACCCCCAAAGGTAAATCCATGATAAAAACCTTAGAATCCACCAGGACCCTGAAATCCACCAAGAATACCATTACCCATCCTAGCCTATAAAAGACCTGACCGGAGTTGGAGGTCATGACCCACAATTGCACCTGAATAGAAGTGGCGGAAGAAGCTAACAAAGCAGGATGTTAGCTAATCTAAATGTGTGTACACTAAATGATCCTAAATAGATAGTGGTGTGCCCATCTCACACAGAACTCCTTCTAATAGGTAGGTGCAACTACACGGTCAAATCAGCAGTTCCTCAATAGAGCTAGACTTAGGAAACCATTCAGAACCCTATCTTGCTCATCAATAAGCCAGGATTCCGAATGACTATCCCAAACTGTATTAGTCCCTTCTAGACTAGGGTTTAAAACTCAAACTGTCATCAGTTCATCAACCAAGGCAAATCTTCATATCAAAGGCTTTGTTCACTCTATGAACTAGTCCCAGACCCTTCTGAGGCATTTTAGTCTTTATCTTAATTAGTTTTTCTTGCCCTATCAAAATCTATCTTAACCCCATTGATTAATCTTTCATTAACTTAAGCTAATGATAAATTACCATCACCATATCAATAGCAAACATTAAAAAATGAACAACATAAAAAATACAGAACCACACCGGTCCCAAAAAATCATAACATTTAAGAATCAAACTCGATAATTATGTTAAAAATGTTAGAGCTCTTGTGCCCTAACCCTCCTTGAGTTAACTTATTAAATTTTTATAAAAATAGGTCATAATGAACCTAAGGGCATTAATTCCATTCACGCGAATGCAGGCTGGTCTGCACAGGGGTATTTTATCATTTTATTCAGGGCTTTTCTGAATCCTAATAGGTGCAAAACTAATCTCAGGGGTATACCTTGACATTATGAACGCGTGGTAATTTTCTTGTTGTTTAACGGAGTTGTAAACCCCTTGAACTGACCCCAATTCAATTAACTGTCTTACCTTAACTGTAGGGGTAAAACAATCAATTATCTACTTACTAGTATTTTTTCCAAACTTATGGCTTGCTCCAAAATTAGGGTACATATTAAAATCTCACTAGGATTTTCTCAATTTTTGAATCCACTCATAGGCCCCTGATTTGGAGCTCTTAAGTCTGGTCATTAATCATTATTCTACACATTAACTCACAAGGGTAGATTGGTTATTTGAAAGCATTTGAGATTTTTCCCCAATCTAAAACTTGGTCAAGATACTTTACATGACCTGGTTCAGTTGGAGTGTTTTGTTGTTTTTTTTAAACCTGGTGCAAATGGGTGGGGTAACCTGTAACACCCTAACCTGAAAAACCAACCAAGAGCAAGGGTTATTCAGAAAACAAAATCAAAGCTTATTAAATTAAACAAAAATATTAAAACGACACCAACCAGAAGCTATAGACTTTGTGTGCGAGATTCATAAAGTTTTTCTACACACTATGGAGATTTAACATTATGTGGCGCATAAATGAGAACAAACCTAAGTGTAAACCAAATTTGGATTGGGCCATCATCGCCTTACTATTAGTTTCCTACGTATGTATTGGATAGCATCTATGATATTATTCCAATACGATCGGATCCAAATGTAGTTCTGCCTGCTAGCTATTACATGTATTAAGCATCACAAAATCATATACATTAAAATATGTATATCCTTATATCCAAATAAATCACTCAGTGTCAAACGAAAATATCATAAATCATCTGAGTCTAATAGAAGCAAATAAATCAGTGAATCACACATCCCACTCTATCACAAAACGAAGCAAAACACCCAATAGAGTAATTTGGATCACATTAGATCCCATCAAATCATATCAGATTATATCCAACTATACCAATCATTTCAGATTAGGTAGGAGCATATCAGATCACCATAGAACATTTCAGAGCATATCAGAGCACAAAAGAGTATATCCAAGCAAATCGAATCAGAACATATCAACATATATAAGATCATAGCAAATCATATATCTTACTGAGTATATTAATAACACTAAGTAAGATGTGTTTATAAATCATATTAAATCAGAATGTAAGAAATGCATACTCCCCTGTAGCGACGTTCGGAATTGCTTGTTTCCTTAAAGCCTCCTCCCTTTCAGGTCTAAATATGGCAAGCAGAACCTCCTCTAGCTCCAGAACATCTTTCTCATTACATCTAAAAGCGGCGGACATACACTCCCTTTAAACTCAGATGTTTCCCTTGTGTTGGCCCGAAACCAGCGAACATAACCTCCCCTTAACTCGGGACACTTTTCATTTTCTGTGCCCGTAGGTGGCGGACAGAACCTCCCCTACTCGAATAATTTTTTTTTTCAATGTGTCATACGCAACGGACAGACCTTCCCCTTACCCGAAGACTCTTTTCTCTTCTCAAGCTCTTATGTTTTGAACAAAACCTCCCCATAGCCCGAGAATGTATCTCACACTATGTGGCCCTTTAGTGGAGGACAGACCTTCCCCCACTTGGGGCCACTTCCTCTTTGTAGCCAGATGGAAGAGCCGGGCCCTTCTTTCTCTTAGGGGCTCGAGGACAACGAGCAGAGTCTCCTCTTGCCTTAGGGCGTTTTCCACTAATGGAGTCGCTAACTCCAGGAATAGACACTTCCATTGTGTTAAACACCATCGAATTAGCTAAGAATGCCTTAAGAAAGGAAGAGAACGGACTTAGAACGACTCCAGAAACTCTCTCCTTAGTATTTGAGGTGACAGGCAGAGTCTCCTATTATTCTAGGGTGTTTTCCCCTATGGAGTTACTAACTCGAAGAATAAATACTTCCATTACGTAGAACACCCTTGAATTAGCTAACAATGTCTTTTGAATAACTCGAATCAGACTTAAAATGAGTGAGAAATAAATATAAAAAGTTTTAGAATATCGGAGGGACTGAGAAAACGTGGGAGAGCCAGAATATGACAACTGAATGCTATTTATAAAGAAAGTATATAGATATAAGGTTGACACATGGTAGATAAAGATTGCACGTGTTAGTCCTATAACATGTAAGTGATCTTATCCGCTACATCATCAGTCCTTTCCTCTACGTTAGCGATCTTATCAGCTACATCATCTGTCCTATCCACTAGGCCAGTGATCTTATCTACTACATCATCAGCCTTATTTTCTATGCCATCAGTCATATCCGTTATGTTATCTGATTCAATATTATTTTATTTAAATAATATCCCAACCTCAAAATGCAATAACTTCCTACCCCGAAGTCAAAATTGAGAGTTCTTGGTACCAACGGACTCGTATTGACAAGCCCTTCAAAATAATATCACACATTGGTATGTTATCCCACACTTTTTAAGTGGGTCCCGCCCATATGACATGCTTCCCAAGGTCGTAACTCTCGCTCTTGACCTCCATTTGGCATGTTCTTTGGTTCGTTGTGCTCGTTACTCTGAGCTCTATCCAAATATGGAAATTTCATCTCTTAAAACATCCTAAAACTTAATTAAAAATTATATAATTACCCCTAACCCTCTTAGATTAAGCATAATCGGAACACAAAGTGTTACATCACCCGACCTAGCCCAAACCTAAGTTGATGATCCGCAGAGCGGGTCAACTTCTTTAGTAACGGCCAGAGGCCTTTTTGGCATCTAATGGCGCCACCATCGGTCATGCTGCGGTTTAGGGCGAAGGCAAACCAAATTGCCACCTTGAGGCGATTCGAATGGCCCTGGCCTGGCAGGTGGCCGGCCGAAGGCCAAAGGCCATCCCTATTTTTTTCTACAACTGACCATTGCGGCGACCAGCCGCCCATCATGGCTAAGTGAGGGACCGGCTCTCCATAAGACCAGGACTCGTCATCGGCCGTTAATGGCCAGAGGAAAAATGCCCCTATTTTCATCTTTTGTTTCTATGCACTGGTCTAGTGGTCTCCTCGGCAATGGCCGCATGCAAGAGCCTAGCCCTCCACTGAGGGAGTCCAGCATCAAAAGACCGGTAGGTTGTCAAACAGACATTCTATAGATTCATTGCTCCTCATAATTACAGGAACAGTGACTGTAAAGATCACTATTTACCATAATTATGATGAATAGTGACGGCAAAAATAACTTTAGTTGCAGAAATTACTCAATATAAATTGCAAAACTCGCTATTGACACAATTTACATTTCAATTTATTAAATAAAACACCTAGTAATCTTGACTCAAAAATTTAGACAGCGATCCTACCTTAATTGTTGGTTTGTCGTTGATCAAACCGCCACTGGTGCCTCACCGTCCACTACTTTCTCCGCCCTCTGAAGCCCGCCCCAAGAGCCCCCCTTCATTGTGCCCTAAAGTATACCTTTTTATAAGCGTAGGGATTAGGGTTCACAATTTCCCTAAAAGTTAGGGCAATCCTCTTCACTTAGACTATCTAATTGGGCCTCTAAAAAATAATTTCGTAACTCTAATTAATCGGGCCCGCAAAATGACTTAAACAGACCAATTATACGTTTAAATAGGGTAAACGGGTCATATATGATATGTTCCACTTCAAACAATCGTATCTCCCTTGTCCGGGCTCCAATTCGTGTGTTCTTAGTGGTATTTCGAAGCTCTTTCTTTCTACTTTCTAATTACATTGCTTTCAGTCAGAAATTCTATCAATTAAGAATGTTATTCTCCTAAGAAAGACAAAAGGTTAAGAAACCTAATTTTCAAGTATTTAATTTTTGAAACCTATGAAAAATTCGGGAGTTTACATTCTTCCCCCTTAAAGGAATTGTGTCGTCGCAATTCGCCATGGCCAACCCTTGATAAATCTCAAAAACTTAATCTACCCTCTCAAACCACATCAATTACAACTTATAATTTAAGTAGCATATATAAAGAAATTAAATAATTAAAATCCTAAAAAAATGAAGTCATTACAGCATCAGCAAAAAAAAGTCAGACAATTACTCCATGTGTTTTATGCTTATTTTGTACTTGGTTCTTCCTTATGCCAAATTGCTTTATGAAATCCTATTTGGTTACATTATACTGGCCTTCCGCTCCATCCTTGTTGCAGTTGTTGGAGTAATGGAAGCAAAAACTTTAATTGATGATGAATAATGTGTTTAAATCATGGTGTCTGTTAATTCTTTATGCCCATCCATTTGTTTGCCCCATTTGTAGTAGACAGATTCTGGTCACAAAAGAAATGTACAAGTGGAGTTTTGGATCTTAGCTAGGGAACAAATGTATGGGCACATGAGCTTCAAAAAATAAAAAAGCGCGGACTTGAAAGAAAATTGGAAGGATGGGGGTAGGGGGAGAGTACAATGTAACAAAACAGGATATAGTTGGGCAATCAGGCAGACACATATACAAGTTTAATTAATAAACCATTAATAAATGATTAAGCAATATTTCACGATAAATTTTGACATATTGCAGAAGATATGATGAAATCACCGAATCTAGCATATCCAAATATATATGGAGTTCTTGGGGTTTGGTTTTAGTTCAATCACCGAAGCTTATTTAATTTTCAATAGCACGCAAAACCTGCACATGTGCCTCAAGCCATGATACCCAAACAAAATCCCACCCATGCAAATAGGAATGTGCGTATTTGCTAATGGCTGCCAATAGGAAAGTCCTTGTTATTGTAAAGCAAGGACGAATGAAGGAACCGACATGCCTATTGCCTGCATGCTTCGAAAGCCCAAACTTTGAAAGCCCTAACTAAATACAAAAATTTCCTCTTTTGTGAGCCCCTAAAAATTAATAAAAAATTATATAATTATCCCTAACCCTCCTGGGTTAAGTATAATCGGAACACGAAGTGTTACATTTGCAACAAATTTCTATGCTTCTACACTAGTACTAATGTCCCATGTTAAACATGTGTAAGGGTTTCTACTTTGCCTTTTCACAACACTTCGGAAAAGCTTACCTAGGGTAATGAAACACATAAAATCTACATTGTCCCATTAATTCTAACTAGGTTACAATCTTCAGATGACTTTATACTTGCATTTAAAGGTGTACCTCAGCTACCAACTGTCACAACCCGAACTTTTGAAAACCTTCTTAAATAAAGGACACACGATAAATTACAATAATTTTTTTTCTTTCTTAAACACAAAATAAATTATCCGATTAAATATCTAGGTCATGATAACTGAGGTTCACAAATATGAATATCAAAATATATGATATTATTACACATGTCAAAATTCGAAAAACAGCAGGTTAACCATCTAAGTACAAGTCTATCATCTATCTGAAAATAAATAACCAAGTAAAGTTGGTTGTCACACCAGTAATTATAATTACTTACAAAATTGCAGAAGTAAGAATCTAGATCCCACTAGTGTAATGTCGTCCTCAATTGCCTACTGACATTTTGATCTTGCTACATCCTCATTTAAAAAAACCTGCGAGCAAACAAGACCGAACCGCAACAAAACATCTCCTTCCCTTACATAAGCATCTCAAAAGAACAAATGTATTTATTAATATTTTTCAGATCAGGCCAACATCACCCGATGTTAGTTACCTACGTACTTATTAGACAACATTTTAAATGTTTCCAGCAAGATCGGATCTAGATGTAGTTCTATTTAAAATCTATACTATCTTAAGAAGCACAACATCACACATGCAATATTTAAGTATTTTCAACCAACCTATATTTTATGCACGTCCTTTTATCGTTCCACTTATTCTTAAAAAATAAGTAATGTCAAATAATGTTATTAATTATCTCTCAAACTATTGTTCGATAATTAATATCCCCATCTAATCCTAATGACAGATAGACTCATCAAATGTCAAGCTAAGTGACAAATGATACACTCACCATAGACCACCCTCAAAGGTACATCATAAAAACCTTAAAATCTACTAGGACCCTGAAATCCACTGGGAAGTACCATTACCCATCATAGCCTATAAAGGACCTGACCGGAGTGGAAGGGCAACCTAAACAGAAGTGGCAAGAGAAACTAACCAAGTTGGATATTAGCTAATCAAAATATGAGTACACTAAATGATCCTCCATAGATAGGTGGTGAGTCCGACACACGTAGAGCTCCCTCCAATAGGGAGGTGCAACAACACGGTCAAATCATCAGCTCCTTAATAGAGCTAAGTTTCAAAAAACCATTCAAAACCCTATCTTTCTCATCAATAAGCCGGGATTCCGAATGACTATCCCAAACTGTATTAGTCCCTTCTAGACTAGGGTTTAAAACTCGAAACTGTCATCAGTTCATCAACCAAGGCAAATCATCAAGTCAAAGGATTTGTTCACTCAATGAACTAGTCCCAGACCCTTCTGAGACATTTTAGTCTTTATCTTTATTTGGTTTTCTCGCCCAATCAAAAGCTATCTGACCCCATTGATTAATATTTCATTAACTTAAGCTAATGATAAATTACCATCACCATATCCATAGCAAACATTAAAACAATGAACAACATAAATAATACAGACACGCACTGGTCCAAAAAAAATCATAACATTAAGAATCAAACTTGATGATGATGTTAGAAATGTTGTAGCTCTCATGCCCTAACCCTCCTTTGGTTAACTTATTAAACTTTTATAAAAATTGGTCATAATGGACCTAAGGGCATTAAGGTAATTATTTCACATTGAATATGGTCATCTCTGCTCTTGGGTAATTCTTTAACCTCTCAAAAGTTTCAGTATCACATTGGCTTGTTAATTCCATTCACGCAAATGCAAGCCATTCTACAGAAGGGTATTTCTATTATTTTAATCAGGGCTTTTCTAAACCCTAATGGGTGCAAAACTAATCTCAGGGGTACTCCTTGGCATTGTGAACCTGAGGTAATTTTCTTACGGTTTAACGATGTCGTAAAGCCCTTGAACTTACCCTAGTTCAATTAGTAGTCTTACCTTAATCCTAGGGGTAAAACAGTCGATTATTTTCTTACTGGAATTTTTTCCAAACTTATGGCTTGCTCAAAACTTAGGATACACATTAAAATCTTGCGGAGATTTTCTCAATTTTTGAATCTACTCATAGGCCCTGAACCAAAGCCCCCAAGTCTGGTCATTTATCAATATTCTACATTTTAACTCATAAGGGTAAATTAGTCATTTAAAAGCATTTGGAATTTTTTCACAATCTAAAACTTGGTCAAGATACTTTACATGCCCTTATGGTCATTTTTAATTTTTTTAATCTCTCTAAACTGGACCTAATTTAGTTGGAGTGTTTTGTTGTTTTTCTAAAACACGGACCAAATGGGTCGGGTACCCAATAACACCCTGACCCGAAAAACCAACCCGAAATGGGTGCTATTTGGAAAAAAAAAATCAAAGTTTATTAAATTAAATAGAAAAATTAAAATGACACCAACCAGGAGCTGTAGACTTTGAGTACAAGAGTCATAACATTCTTCTACATAATACGGAGCTTTAATGTTCCATGGCCCGTAAATGAGAATAAACCTAAGTGAATAACTAATTTGGATCTGACCAACATTGCCTTGCCATTGGTTTCCAACATATGTATTGGATATCATCTACGATATTACTCCAATACGATTGGATCTGAATATAGTTCTGCCTACCGGCTATTACATGTATCAAGCATCACAAAATCATATATATTAAAATACATATATCTTTATATCCAAATAAATCATTTGAAGTCAAATGAAAATGTCATAAATCATCAGAGTTGAATGGAAGACAATAAATCAGTGAATCACACATTCCACTCTATCACAGAAAGGAGCAAAATACCCAACATAGTAATTTGTATCACATTAGATCCCATCAGATCATATCAGATTTCATCCAACTATACCGATCATTTCAAATCAGATCGAAGCATATCAGATTACCACAAAACATTTCAAAGCAACTCAAATCATAATAGAGTATATCCAAGCAGATTGAATTAGAACATATCAGCATATATCATATCATAGAAAATCATATATCTTAATTAGTATATTAATAACACTAAGTAAGATATGTATATATATCATATTAAATCGAAATGTCAGAAATGCTTACTCCCTGTAGAAACATTCAGAATTGCTTTTTTCCTCATAGCATCCTCCCTTTCAGGTCCAATGATTGCACACAGAACCTCCTCTAGCTCCATAACATCTTTCTCATTATGTCTTACGGCGAGCAGACACTCCTTTTAAACCGGGATGTTTCCCTTGAGCTAGCCAGAAAGAGATGGACATAACCTCCCCTTAACTTGGGATACTTCACATTTTTCATGCCCGTAGGTGGCGGACAGAACCTCCCCTACCCGGAGATACTTTTTATTTTCAATGAGCCATAGGAGATGGACAGACCTTCTTCTTACCTGGAGATTTTTTCTCTTCTCATGCTTGTAAGCTGCAGACAGAAACACCCCTTAACCTGAGAATGTATCTCATAATATGCGGCTCTTCAGTTGAGGACGGAGCCTCTCCTACTCGAGGCCACTTCCGTCTTTGTGGCAAGATGGCAGAGCCGGGCCACTTCTCTCTCTTCGAGGCTCAAGGGAAACGGGCAATGTCTCATCTTGCCTCAAGGCATTTCCTACTTATAGAGTAAATAATTCAAAGAATAGACACTTCCATTGCATAGAACACCCCTAAATTAGCTAAAAATATCTTTTGAACGGAAGAAAATGGACTCAAAACGGCTCCAAAAATTCCCCCGTATTTGAGGTGACAGGCAGAGTCTCATATTACTCCAAGGCGTTTTCCCCATATGGAGTTACTAACTCGAGGAATAGATACTTCCATTGCGTAGAATACCCTTAAATTAGCTAAGAACACAGTTTGAACGACTCGAATCTAACTTAAAATGAGTGAAAGATGAATAAAAGAAGTTTCAAAATGGGGGAGAGATTGAGAAAATGTGGGAGTCCTAGATTAAAAAAACTAAATGTTATTTATAAAGAACGTGGATAAACATGAGGCTCACATGTGGTAGATAAGATTGACACATTAGTCCTACATGCTACATCAGTGATTTTATCCACTATATCATCAGTCCTTTCCTCTACATTATCAGTCCTATCCACTATGTTAGCGATTTTATCTGCTTATGTCATCAGTCCTATCTGCTATGTCGGCAGTCCTATCCACTACATCATTAATCCTATCTCATTCAATATTATTTTATTTAAATAATATCTCAAGCTCAAAATGTGATAACTTCTTACCCCGAAGTCAGAATAGCATTTTTTGGTATCGACGGACTCATATTTACGAGCCCTTCAAAATATGATCACACATGGGTATGTTATCCTACACTTTTTAAGTGGGTCCTACCCATGTAGCACGCTTTCAAAGGTCATAACTTTTGTTCACAGGCTCCGTTTCTTGTGTTATTTGGTTCGTTATGCTCGTTACTTTGAGCTCTATCCAAATACGAGAATTTTAATCCTTTAAACCCCCTAAAACTTAATTAAAAATTACATAATTACCCTTAAACCTCTTGGGTTAAGCATAATCGGAACACAAGGTGTTACATAACCCGACCCGGCCCAAACCGAAATTGATGACCCGTGGAGCATGACATCTTCTTCGGTGCTAGCCAGAGGCCTTCCTGGCCTCTAGCGGCTGTGCCACCGGCCATGCTGTGGTTAAGGGCCAAGGCTGACCGAATGGCCACCTTGAGGCAATTAGGATGGCCTTGGCCCAGTAGCCGGCAGCCATAGGCCATTCCTTTTTCTTTTTTTTTCTGTGCTCTGACCACGGTGATAAAGAGCCACCCGTCACGGCCCGGTGAGGGATACGCTCAACCGGACCACCATTGCATGGCTATTCCAGAAGACTAGGACTCGACATAGGTCATCGATTGATGGAGGAACAATGCCCCCATTTTCTTTTTTTCCTGTGCCTTGGCCTCGCGGTCTACTCGGCGGCGGCCGCGTGCCAGAGCCTAGCCCTCCACTGAGCAAGTCCAGCGTGAAAAGACCGTGGCCAGCTGCCAGCTATTAAACAGAAATTCTGCATATTCATTGCTCTTCATAATTATGGGAACAGTGGCTGCAGTGGTCACATTGTTCACCATAAATATGATGAATAGTGACTGCAGAAATCACTTTAGTTGTAGAAATTACACTATATAAATTGTAAAATTCACTAATGACACAATTTATATTTTAATTTATTAAATAAAAAACTTACTAATCTTGACTCTCAAATTTAGACCGTAATCCTACCTTAATTGCTAGTTTGTCATCGATTCACCGCTGCCAGAGCCTCACCGTCCACCACTTTCTCCGCCCTCTTTGGGATGCCCCAAAAGCTCCCTTTCATTGTGCCCAAAGTATACCTTTTTAAAAATGTATGAATTAGGGTTCCTAATCTTCCTAAAAGTTGGGTCAATCCTCCTCACATAGACAACCTAATTGGGCCCACAAAATGACTTAAAACGGCACAATTACATGTTTAAATCGGGTAAACGGGCTATATACAATATGTTCAACTTTAAACAATTGTATCTCCCTCGTCCGGACTCCGATTCACGCGTTCTTAGTGGCGTTTCAAAGCTCTTTCTATGTACTTTATAATCACATTGGTTTCAGCTAAAATTTCTAAATGTTGAGTAAGTTATTATACTAAGAAGGTCAAAGGGTCAACTAATCTAATTTTTATGTATTTAATTTTTGAAACCTTAGAAAAATCCGGGATATTACATTCTCCCCCCTTAAAAGAATTGCGTCCTCAGAATTCATCACGGCCAACCCTTGATAAGCTTGGCCTCTACTCAAAAACTTAATATGTCCTCTCAAACCATATCAATTACAATTTATAATTTAAGTAGTATACATAAAGAAATTAATTAATTAAAATCCTAAAAAAAATTAGATCATTATAGCATCAGCAAAAAAAGGTCAGACATTCACTCAATGTTTTGTGCTAATTTTATACATGGTTCTTCCTTATGCCGAATTGCTTTATGTGAAATCCTATTTGGTTACATTATACTGGCCTTCTGCTCCATCCTTGTTGCAGTTGTTGGAGTATGGGAAGCAAAATCTTTTAATGATGCTGAATAAGGTGTTTAAACCATGGTGTCTGCTAATTCTAGCTAGGGAGCAAAAAATAATAAAGCACAGACTTGAAAGAAAACTGGAAGGATGGGGGCAGAGGGCGAGTACAATGTAACAAAACAGGATATAGTTGAGCAATCGGGCAGACACATATACAAGTTTAATTCCTTAATAAAAGATTTATTTCACTATAAATTTCGACATATTGCAGAAGATATGATGAAATCACTGAATCTAGCAAATCCAAATATATATACGGAGTTCCTGGGGTTTGGTTTTAGTTCATCACCAAAGCTTATTTAATTTTCTCAAACAAAATTCCCGCCCATGCAAATAGGAAAGTGCGTATTGCCTATTGCCTGCATGCTCTCTGCGTTAATCTACCCAACTAAGCTTTTCAGGAAATTATCCAGCAAATATTAGATGATTCAAAAATAACCAATTCCTCGTTCGAACCTCAGAAGAATCGTTCTGTGGTACATACCTGTGTTGACTAAAAAGACATTGGTTCAATTCAGCGCCACTGCCACCAAACCTTTCCATTCTTGAACAAGAAGTTTCATAGTTATCAGACAGTATGATAACAATGAAAAGATGGAATATAAAATTATACATTAAACAACTAAAACATATACTAGACGAGCAAAGTAAGAGAGGGAAACAAAAAAACATTAAAAAGACATGCAGAAGATATGATGAAATCCATTCCATGTCCCCCAAATTTCTAACTTCAACGTATCTTGCAAATCCAAATATAAACATTGTGATCTTGGGCTTGGTTTTGCTTGGTTTTAGTTCAATCACTGAAGCTTAATATGGTGGCGTAGGTGCTACGCATCCCCATATTGCTCTGCTCTGTCAAAACCAATACCCAAACTCGTACCTATTCTACCCAACGATCAATTTCATACCTGTGTTTTGTGGACGAGGAAAAGATTCAATCGCTCTGCCCGGCAGGGGATGAGACCAGACCACTCCCTCAATTTTCTTCCATCATAATAAGACAAACAATATAGAAATAGGCTAAGGCAACAAAAGTCTCACCCATGTAAATAGGAAGGTGCGTCTCTGCTGCGTTTTTTTAAAGCAATAAAAGATTGTAACCGACATGCTCATCTAGACGGATACCAAAACCGGGAACTAATCTACCCAAGAAGCTTTTCAGGAAATCATTAAGCCGATCCTAGATGATTAATGACAAACCAAAAATCAAGCCAGATTTGCAACTAAAACTAATCAACCCAACGACCAACTTTAAACAAGATCTTCAGTAAGTGGGCAAAACATTACTAGATGACTGTCAAAGAAATAAAAAAGCAAAAAATTAATCCAGCCATGCTTGCTAGATATAAGTACTTATTTTGCAAAACAATTAATTTATGTAAATGTAAGTTGTAACAAATGAAGAACAGAAATTGAAGATATAGTGGTGCATACTGCTTTGTCGACTTAACAAAGTGCACATCCAATTCTTGAGCATGTTACTGCATGTAGCAACACTAAGCACCGCCGGAGCTTTTAGAACCGCCTCAAGGCGCTAACATCATAATAAGACCAGAAGCGCAAATAGGAAAGTGTGACGGCTAGATTTTGAAAACCCGCCAAGGCAAATTAAGGAAAGATAAGAAATGGATAGCAAGCCCCGACGAAGCGAAAGTTTTCAAATTGTTGCATTGCTCAAGAATGGAAAGGTATGCACCAAAACAGGAAAATCTTCTATTTCTGCTCATATATAATATTCCTGTATATCTTCTATTTCTGCTCATGATCCTCGTCCACAAAACAGGAATATATGCACGTACAGCAACCACCAGTAATAAAATTGTTTTTATGGCTTGATTTTGGTGTTTGTCTGAACTTTATTGGTTCTTGCTAGTTTAGTAATGTGTGCTCACTGGCTCTATATGCAATATAGCTGCTGCTGCTGTTTCTGTTTGTTTTTACAAGTAGGAAATATGTAGAGTGGTGGCTCAGCGGAAGAATGGGAGGGCATGAGCGGCTAGGGGTGGCATAAGAGAGAAATGCCTTCTTATTTTTTTTATTTGTTCACGCATGCAAATGAAAATCACACCTCATAAGCAATATAATCATTCAACGAACAAACATATAATAGAAATTGAATCAAGAAAGCATAACACACTAACCTTTGGGGCTGATTTGCCCCGCGACGAATCAAGAAAGTACAACACACTAACCTTTGGGGCTGATCTACTACCTTTTCACTGATGCCCGATTTTAATTGAATAATTATTCAATAAGAGGAGAAAGGAGATAACCTTGTGGATATGTAAAGAGCTATCTGAATCTTCTAGCAATGGTGGTAGATCTCTTGTAGAAAAACCCTCTTTTAATTCCAATTTGGAATCAACTGGGCGGCATGCTTCCCAATGCTAAATCCAAGCGAAGGGAGGCATAGAGGAGGAGAGGAGAAGGGGCGGCCAACCACTTTTTCTTCTTCCTTGCAGGTCCACACAAAGAGAGAGAGAGAGAGAGAGAGAGAGAGGAGAATATAGGGGGCATGTTGGGTGAGAGGGGGAAGAGATTAGGGGTTTTCCCCCTTTCTTAAGCCTTATATACTCCTCTCACACTAGTGTGCTTAAGTCATGGACTTTCTACTAATTATCTACACAGATTAGGCTTGATAGACTTTTACAATGGATGTGGGCTTGAACTCTCCGAGCCAATAGAGACCTAAGCCCTTACACGAGATCATTCTTGCGACAAGGTCAACACTTCGCTAGTTATGGGTCCAACCATAACACATACCTAGGGTCAGGCCCATAAGCTGTATTCATATACATGCTAAATAAAATAAAAGAACATTATTGAGACATTACACACTCTTGGCACAATAGGGGCAAGTAGTCAGTGTCCACCAACAAAACAATTGGAAAAGACTGGTGAGGGTTTTCCATCCAAGATATAAGCACCACACAATCTTCACCTAACATGATCTCCATCTTGAAGGCAAGCTTAGTGTTTAGCTAATTAGCTAGTTGTCCATGATCGACCTCTTTCTTCTCCCCCTCCTTATTGTACTCTTCTTAAAGAATAAAAGAGGCACGTGTTGTAAATTTGTTGATTTCATTGAACACAATAATGTCAAAACACCATAACATTATTAGTCTTAAGGTCTGATTAGATTAGTATTGTGATCGAGACAGATTTGGAATTTAAAGACTTTAAAAATATGAGAAGACGTGTTCTGAAGTTTTAAGAATGAAGACTATCTTGAGTGTCAAACTTCAAAGGTATATTTTTACACACACACATACACAAATCACTTGGGATTTACTTGAAATGATCTAAGGGATTGATTTTGGAAGTTTTAGAAAAAAGATGGTGAAAAATTACAAAAGGATTCATCAAAGATTGATCGTTCTTTAACACAATGATGAATAGATCTATCTTTGAATGACTCAGTTTTGATATATTTCTACATGAGGGACACAACAATCAATCACTTGGAAGAAAAATTGATCACTATGAATTTCAATCAAATAGAAAGGCCGAATGATCGGTCACCTAAGGATGATCGATCATTTAATAAAATAATTGTCTAGTTTAGGATTCCATAATAGAGTTCTTTTCAACTTGGGTTCTTTTAAACCTAACTGTTTTGTGACTCTACAAAAGCCTTGGTAGAAGAGAGGAAAATCAATTGTTTAGGAGAAAAAAGTGAGAGCTTTGGGATCAAAATATTTTCCTTGTTTAATAAAAAATTGAGATAAAATTCTTAAGGGTAAGACATGGTTTTAGGTTAAATAATATTTTTTTATTTTTTTTAGATATCAATCACATGCTTCAAGACACAATATCCTTAGACACCATTATCTTCACCAACCTATAATAAAATATTTAACCTATGAGGTTTGGATTTACAATTGCTTATTACGAGTGTATATAAATATAAAGCATGTGTGTATAACTAATGACCATTGTGATCCTCACATCAATGTATTATAGCTATAAAATGCAAGAGAGACTTTTGTTCAATATATATTTTATATCTTATTTAATCTTAATGTGTGTGCATCTTTGCTAGATTAAATAAATAGAATACACTCACAAAGAATCCATACCAATATGCATTAAACCCGGACAACAAATACAAATAAAGATAGGATAAGTTTTGATCAAACAAATAACACTATACAAGATAAAGGACTAGTAGACAGGGTAAAAAGGCTGACAAACAAGAATCCAACAAGGATGCACACTAGGGTAGCTATTTTGGTCTTGGGGCATTAATATAGATCAATATATTTTACATGACTATCTATCACTATGCTCCAAATCCAACAAACCCTGAAATTCTTGATCTGAAGAACTTTGGTCAACCTAAGCTTTTATGAGTCTGCACATCAATAATTTCCTTTTTAAGAGGTGGTAATCCAAGAGGGCGTCCGCACATTAATACGAGGTAATTTGATAATATTTTCTGTATGTATTCTTTGTGTTTCTTGCGGACCAAAAATGAAGAACCTGCACAATATATTGCAAGCAAAAGTAAAGTGATAGAATTTGATCACACTACTAGAGAAAATATATTGAAGACTTAATATGCAACAGTAAAATAGATTACCCACTAAGAAACTAGAGACAAAAATATACTAGCTCATAGACGTTAAATTACCTATTTTGAACAATTCCCCAAACTCAAATTGTAGTTCCATGCAGCATTTCACAACAAACTAATTTGTTTTATAGATCCCCTGAACTAGACAATCAGCACGACACTAAATGCTTCATTTCATTAATTTCTCCTTTGGCTTAGCTTCAGCTGATCTATTTGCTTTATCTTTGCAACATAATGCCTTTGAACAAAAACTTTATTAAAGTAAATTGTCGCGACAAGCTCTTATAGTATTACCATTAATTCCATTATTAGAGTATCATTTAGTCTTTTAGTCTTTTTGTCTAAGCATTTATTTTAGTTTTGACATTATAGAGGGTCATTAAGTCAATCTAGTTAATTCTTATTCTCTTATTGTGAAGGGAAATTAGGATATTTACTATGATTAGGGTTCATTCCTTTGATTAAGAGGGTCGATCCCTTCATTATTGTAACATGAACATGGTTTACAGAAAATAAAAAGTTTTCATCTTCCTCGTTCTCTAAATTTCCTAACATGGTAGCTAAGGCGTTCTAAATATGTTCTTGGGTTGGCTTTGCATCGATATTGTTCATCCACACTGTTCCACTGCATATTATTGTTGGTCAGCATGTGCGCATATTATTGTTGGCAAATATGATATGCACTTCCTCTATAAATATTCAACAAGGGAATTGTAACAATAACTCAATAGACGATATAGAGATTGGAGAAAATTTAGGCAAAGCCTCCTACCTCAATAAAATACTGATCTTCAAGCTTACTCCTCCTCACCTCCGTTGCCTGCCACCTTTGCCAGAAAATGCCCCTTGTGGCTCCTTTCTATTCCCCCTTAAGAGCCAAAAGCTCCCCCCTCAAAGAAGCCCTAGATAGCCTTTTTATAATCAAGTGGTTTAGGAACCCTAATTCCCTTAAAAGTTAGGCCAATGATGACTATTTAGACTATATTTTAATAATTTATATCACTGCAATTAACTGGGCTTAGAAAAGCTCATTAAATGACCTGATTGCACATCTAATTTAGGTTAACAAACTATATGTGATATGTTCAACTTTGAATGATCATATCACCCTCATCTAAACTTCAATTTTCCCATTCTTAGTGGCGTTTTCAAAGCTTCTTCAATCTACTTTCTATCCACATAGGTTTTAGTCATGAATTCTATCTATTGTGGAAGTTATTTAACTGAGAAGGTTTCACACTATTTTCTAATTGATTAAGTTTCGAAACCTAGGAGAATTCGAGATATTACAACTTCATCTACTCAACAAGCAAGACAAGAAAAAACAGGCACTAGTCAACCAATTATAGGAATAAGCAAGCAATTTTAACACAATTGAGTGATTCTAGCATGCAAATATGATAAATCTCAGCAAAACCACAAGTAATAGGATCAAAACCCTAAGCTACCACTTTAGAGTATTAAAATCCATCACCACCTAACGGATCACCACGTTCTTCCTAAAATTAGTACTTGAACCTAAGTAAGAATTAAGAAATATATATGGCCTCTTTTTGCACATGAATTTTATATAGCAAAAACAACTTTAAGTTCTAACTGCTTAAGTCATAAACATCTATCAATCAATCAACCACAAAATTATGCAAGCATCACACAATAATTTATCTTAGAAAACCAAAAGCGGGTAAAACTCCACAGCTAGCCAACCCGACTAAATCACAACACTAGACAAAGAGTTCTTACCAGACTTCGAACAACCAGTCTTGACTTGACACAAACTAAAGCCTCTTTTCTTTGTTCAGTCATTTGTTGTTGGCATTAAACTTTCCTCATCTTCTTCTAGATGCACAATCAAAGACTCCTTTGGAAGTTGATCTCCCTTTGAGCTTCTTCAATCTCTCCTTAGTGAAGAACTCCTCAACATCTTCTCTAGTTGTGTGTCATGTATTGTGCATTCCACTAAATCAAATATTTCTTACCCTTATGAATTTTATCTCAATTCTTTGTTGAACAAGGAAAATATTTTGCTCCCAAAGGTCACTTTTTTCTCCTAAAAATTAATTTTCCTCTCTTCTACCAAGGCGTTTGTAGAGTCACAAAACGGTTAGGTTTAAGAAAGCCCAAGTTGGAAAGAACTCTATTATGGAATCCTAAACTAGACAATTATTTTATCAAACGATAGATCATCCTAAGGTGACCGATCATTCGGCCTTTCTATTTGATCAAAATTCATAGTGATCAATTTTTCTTCCAAGTGATCGATCGTTGTGTCCTTCAGGTAGAAAATATCAAAACTGAGTCATTCAAAGATAGATATATTCATCACTGTGTTAAAGAACGATCAATCTATGATGAATCATTTTGTAATTTTTCACCATCTTTTTTCTATAATTTCCAAAATCAATCGCATAGATTATTTCAAGTAAATCCCAAGTGATTTGTGTATGTGTGTGTGTAAAAATATACCTTTGAATTTTGTCACTCAAGATAGTCTTCATTCTTAAAACTTCAAAACACGTCTTCTCATATTTTTGAAGTCTTTAAATTCAAAATTTGCCTTGATCACAATACTAATCTAATAAGACCTTAAGACTAATAATGTTATGGTGTTTTGACATTATTGTGTTCATCAAAATCAACCAATTTACAACACGTGCCTCATTTATTCTTTAAGAAGAGTACAATAAGGAGGGGGAGAAGAAAGAGGTCGATCATGGACAACTAGCTAATTAGCTAAACACTAAGCTTGCCTTCAAGATGGAGATCATGTTAGGTGAAGATTGTGTGGTGCTTATATCTTGGATGGAAAACCCTCACCAGTCTTTTCCAATTATTTTGTTGGTGGACACTGACTACTTGCCCCTATCGTGCCAAGAGTGTGTAATGTCTCAATAATGTTCTTTTATTTTATTTAGCATGTATATGAATACAGCTTATGGGTCTGGCCCTAGGTATGTGTTATGGTTGGACCCATAACTAGCGAAGTGTTGACCTTGTCGCAAGCATGATCTCGTGTAAGGGCTTAGGCCTCTATTGGCTCGGAGAGTTCAAGCCCACATCTGTTGTAAAAGTCTATCAAGCCTAATATGTGTAGATAATTAATAGAAAGTCCATGACTTAAGCACATTAGTGTGAGAGGAATATATAAGGCTTAAGAAAGGGGGAAGACCCCTAATCTCTTCCCCCTCTTACCCAACCGCCCCCTATATTCTCATCTCTCTCTCTCTCTATCTCTCTTCATGTGGACCTGCAAGGAAGAATAAAAAGTGGTTGGCTGGCCCTTCTCCTTTCCTCCTCTTTGCCTCCCTTCGTTTGGATTTAGCATTGGGAAGCAAGTCGCCAAGTTAATTCCAAATGGGAATTAAAAGTGGGTTTTGCTACAAGAGATCTACCACCATTGCTAGAAGATTCAGATAGCTCTTTACATATCCACAAGGTTATCTCCTTTCTCCTCTTATTGAATGTTTGTTCAATTAAAATCAGGCGTCGGCATGAAGGTAGTAGATCAGCCCCAAAGGTTAGTGCGTTATACTTTCTTGATTAGTCGCGGGGCAAATCAGCCCCAAAGGTTAGTGTGTTATGCTTTCTTGATTCAAATTCTATTATATGTTTGTTCCTTGAATGATTATATTGCTTATGACGTGTGATTTTCATTTGCAAGCGTGAACAAATCATAAAAAGATGGCATTTCTTGCTTATGCCACCCCTAGCCGCTCATGCCCTCCCACTCTTCCGCTGTGCCACCATTCTAGATATTTCCTATTTGTAAAAACAAATAGAAACAGCAGCAGCAGCAATATTGCATATAGAGTCAGTGAGCACACATTACTAAACTAGCAAGATCCAAAAAAGTTTAGACAAACACCAAAATCAAGCCATAAAAACAATTTAATTACTGGTGGTTGCTAGACGTGCATATATTCCTGTTTTGTGGACGAGGATCATCAAGAGCAAAAATAGAAGATATACAGGAATATTATATATGTTTCGAATCTCCAGAGAAAAATGGTCCAACTGCATGTGGTGCATGCCTTTCCATTCTTGAGCAATGCAACTTTCATTCACAAAACAGATATAGATGTGGTTGTTGAGTTGTGATTTGTTATAAAGGAACATCTATCTATCATCATTAGGGCTAGTAATCGGGCCGGTCTCGGGCCCGCCCGAGCCCATTTATTTAGAGCCCGAGCCCGTTAAGCCAAACTACTCACAGCCTATTTAAAGGCAATCGGTCATGAACCGGTCACGGGCTATTAACATGCTATAACTACATTCAACTCAAAAAGAGTTATTTTTGGCCTCATAATAAAATGTAACTTGAATATGCCATAAAATTTGATTATTTGGGTCAAATAATCATTGAAAATTACTATTTTATTATTTTTTAAATAAAAGATAAATATAAAATTTTAAATCCTATTTAGATATGAAACAATCTCAATGGATTAGGCCTACTTAATGCATTTTCTAAAAGGGTGTCAATTTCTCTTGCCTAATGTAGTTATTGTTTCATATTTTTTTAATTGGCTCCTATACATCAAATTGGTACGAGTCAATCAATAGTGTAATTTTAATTGTTACGAGGTCAAAGGTGATTTAGATGCTATGTAATACTTAAAACGCACTTAAAGACATGAAAGACTGTATCGGCCGATACGTATCAATAAATGTTTTATTGTTACCAAAAGCTGATACGTATCGGCCATACCGTATTGATATGACCGATATGTATTGATACGATATTAAAAAATAATATTTTAAAAAAATAAAATTTTGTTTTTGGTAGTCTTACAGATACGCTATTGTCTGTCTGCAGAGAGGCATAACTAATGTTATGCATCTTGGAGACTGTAATTAAACAATTAACACATACTTATATTTAATTTGGGGATATACATAGTATGCTAATTTTTGTTAGTAAAAGTTCCAACAAATATTCCTAGACAACATGCCCTCTGCTATATTTGAGGTGTATTTCTCCTATTCAAAATACAAGAAACTTCAATAGAAGGCAATACAAGAATTAAGCTTTCTTTCCAACAAAAAGAACGGATCAGTTCTATCCATTTCAGATGCAAAACCAATTATTCATTGAAAACTGAAAAGAAGTGTATGCAATGCAGCTACAGAAAGAGGTATACAATTAGATTGAAAGACTTGTTTAATGAGGGGAATTTATTAGTTCGTTAGCCAGCCTCTTCACATGAAACCGCTAAACCAGATAAACTGTACACAAGCTGCCCATCCACCGTAAGAGGTTTAAGGGGGCATTGTTCATTCACAGATGGCAGCAATTTAATGTACTTTTAAAGGTCCAGAATGGCAATCTTCACTTCTATCATCTAGCTTCATTTGAAACAGAGTCCGCAAATCCAGTCATAAGCCAGTCACTTTCCCTCCTGTGAATGATCCACCTGTGTCCGCAAAACTGCATACCAAGTTCTCATCTCTATCCTGCCAATTGAGTTGCAAAAAAGCTTCCAAGTCAGCAAGCCAGCCTTGATTTCTGAAGCATCTTTCAGTAGCTGTTATACCTGTAATGGCATTCAATAAATTTTGTGAATGACACTGAATCCACTTCTCCACTCAAATTTCAATTCACTGAGATATATCAAACAAACTTTACCTTAGTTTCAAGCTTATGAGCTTCAGCTTCATCATAAAATAAATTGTTGGCATCATTTTTGCCATCTTCTCTATAAGCCTTGTTTTTCCCCAAATGGCCCCACACTTCATCCTTCTTGAATTTTTCATTCACTGCTGTGAAATTAAAGTCTTCAGTAAATTTGGTCATGGTGCGAGAAATCTGCAATATGAAAATTTCCACATTCATCATTTGACCATTGAAATACACTCATCCTAACTAACTTGCTTCCCCTCCAGTTAACCTTCAAATTAACAGAGAATAAAAAATTCCACTGTTGTAATACCCCATTTCCTCTGCCTCTTTCATGGCCCTTATGACTATGATGAGTTGGTAAAGCGGCTCCAGTCACCTGAAGCACGTATAAAGCAATTGCTATGTGAAAAATCCAAAAAGTAATTCATCTAATCTATTTCATAAAATTTCACGAATGAGACAGAAAACGTCTCTCCTTTCCTTAAAACACTTAACAATTCAAGTTTTGTCAATGAAAATTTTTAGACAAGCTCTTGCTGACTATGGTCTTTCTAACAAAAAAAGTCCAAGAAGCAAACACACAGAGTAAGGGTGTAATGTAACTGATATATCCTGATCTTACCCTTACAAATTGACAAGCCAAGCATTTATGAAAATGTAAGCACATCTAAAAAATTCTAATGTGCTTTAATATAATAAAAATCATACCTTATGTTCAGAGGGAGTCGGCAATGGCAATATTGGCGCCTGAGTGTCAGCTGGATCAGATGATGATGGCTCGGGTAAAACTGACCGCATAACTTCTACATTTTTGTTAGCTGTTGTCAGAGATTGGGACCCAGGCACTATAGTGGGCACTGACTGTAACAATTGTCCTAGAGTTACTAAAGGAGGAACAGCCATTGCTTCAATATGACTTGAAGTAGATGGCCCGGCAATAGAAGTTACAGATTGCGGAATTGTTTGAGAAGGCAAGGAAGAATCAGGGTATAGCCGAGAATGGCTAGAAATTGGCATAGCGATTGCATCAAGACTAGTACTAGTTAATGGCGGTACCAATGGCAAGTTCATGCTCAATGTCGTTGACGGGGTTGGAGCAACTGGAGTCTTGTTCAGCATCAGAGTATGTGCCATGTCAGAAGCTAAAGTTACTGCTTGAACAGGACTGGGAACTGTATGCAAAGCAGTTGAAGTTAAACTTAAGTAGGAGTAGGGCTGCCAACGATACCCGTTCTACCGTCTGTACCGTACCATTAAGAAGTTAAATGGTATGGTTAAATTTATTCGATGGGTAAATAAGAGGATAATTTTATCCTACTGTTATCTTAATGAAAGGGAATGGAAATGGAAAAAGTTCTTCCATACCCATTTATCCGTTACCCGTTTGTTATATTTAAAAATTATATATATATATATATATATATATATATATATATATATATATATATATATATATATATATATATATATATATATATATACTTATTAGTCTTAAGTGGTTTAATTTCAAAAGAGATAGGCTTATGATCTTTTACAATAATCTTTATGTCATGATTCACCACAGTGATTTACTCAACGAAAGATATCATTCAAATCCAAATATTTATTGAATTTATATAACTACATACAATCATTTACAACAGTTGTTATAAGCTACTACTTGGAAGATAATTTACTCTTTCTAGCATTTCACATTTAAATGTATTTTTTTAATAAAAAAATATCTATTTATAATTTATATTTTATATTCTCTTAAACTCACTTTGCTTTGATGTTCCCCATTTGATTGTTTTGTTTGATTTTTATGGTCTCATTAGGTCACAATTCATCTTTAATCATACGTGATAAAATCTTAACTAGAGACATAGACGCTTTATACAAAATATTTTTGCAATTCTTCGGTTAATTTAGATTCCATTTTGATAACTCAAATACATGAGTCTTTTTTATGTTTTTGATAATTAAACTTGTAGAATGTTTGTTTGTGTAAGGAAATAATTGGTGGTTTGGAGTATGATTGTTGAGTCAACTCTATTCTACTCGACGCTACACTCAAGTTAGCTCAAATTAAAGCTTGAACTTGGGCTAATAGAACCAAACTCTTATTTGGCCCATCTAGATTAGCTTGGTTTGAGTGTTGGTTAGCTTAACTTTGAATGAGTGGTATAAGTGGTTTATTTTGAGATTTAGTATATGTTGGTTGAAATCATAATTATGTTACAAATCATGTTTATAAATGAGATTGCAAAATTTAGAATGATTTAGTTATTGAAATAGGTTGGAATCAATAAGTTTTGAATGACCGAACAAGTTTAAGTGAAACTTTGAATATGTTTAAGTGAAACTTTATCTAAAATATGGGGAACTATTTTAAGTTTTTTAGGGGATGATGTCATCATCCAATCAACCCGGGTTGACTTATCCCAACCCAATGTTTTATAAACTGGCCCGACCATTGACCTAGCTGGGTCGTCAGGCCAAGTTAATTGGGTTCAACCGCTAGTCAACTTGGGTTGACCTGATTTTCTCATATATTAGATTAAATAAAATGTTAGGTACTATAGTCATACAAAATCATTGTAACTCAGTCGGTAGAGTGTAAATGCTATTTTTATCACGACATGGGTTCAAATCCCGCCATGGAGAAATTTTTTTTGGGAGCAATGTAAAGCAGATAAATATTAAATGAAATAAAAACGTGTATAAACAAAGTTGTTGCAGCCCAGTGGGTTAGGCTTGCTTATGGGCTCTCACATAATGTGAGTTCGAAACCCGTCTCCAACATAAATCTTTTTCATGAAAGTATTGAACCGGTTTGACCTGGGCAACGGGTCAGCGGTTCAACCGGCAAGGTCATGTTCACCTCGTCAGGTTAACCTAACTAGTTAAAGTAGATGAACTAACCAGATTTATCAACTGGGTCCGATTGAGCCCAGTTTGACCAATCGGGCCGGGTTTGTTTTTAAAACATTGGCTCGACCACTAATCTGGGTTAGGGTCTTGGCTGGGTTTTAAATCGTTGCTTCAAAAAGACACTAATAGATAATGTGCATCACTACATGTGGTCTCATTCTTGCTTTTAATGCACCTTTAAAGATAGCTAGCTGTGAGAAGACAATTATTATTTTCACATTGGGATTATTCTCAAACAGGCAGTAGATAGATGTCTTGAAGCTAGACTCATATAATAGGAAATAATTATTAAAAAATAAATAATTTATATATATATATATATATATATATATATATATATATATATATATGTCTAATATATGTATCCATTTATGTTTCATGTTTAATCTTTACAATTTATTTGCAACAATTATAAATAAGAGTAGTAATTATGTTAATTTTTACCTTAGTAATATTTAATTAAGTAAATAAAAATATTCATTTTAACTTTTTTTAGCACATTTTAAAAAATATAATGGATAATGGTTATCTAATTAACCGACCAATTATTAGTAGAAGAAACGGTTATAGAAGTACCTATATCGTTTACTTAATGGATCGGTTATCAATAAAGATTTAGGAAATATTTATGGTAATGGAATAGGTTATACTGTAACCGTATGATTCTGTTAGCAGCCCTAAGTAAGAGCCTGTTGTTGAAGCTAAAGTAACAGGTGGTAATAAAGAAGATGGAATGTCAGGCAAATTAGGAGCATTAGAGGATAATGAAGGCATATTCATGGCAGAATACTGCCCTAGTTGCTGATGTGAGGGAGAGGAATTGGCATTCCTGGGGGAGGATGATATAGAGGTTGTTGTACATGAGGTGGAAGTCCACTTGTGGGACCACAATATCCTTGCCAATACATTGAAGGCATAGCTACTCCTGAGCCATTTACACTAGATGGGGCAGGTGAAGAACCCCATGGACTTAAACCCCCAGGTGGGTACATAGGAACACCACCCTGGAATGTTGATTTGGGAAGTCCTGATTGTGAGGCCTGGGATGCTAGATCAGGTACAGTTCCAGTGCCTGCAAAAGGTGCAAAAGGCGCACTTGTAGATGCAGGTGGTGGCCGGGAATAATGTGACTGCACATGGCGAGAACAATAGTTACCAGTGATATCACCAATGAAGCTAATAAAGGACGCCCTTTGACTTACCTGTATAATGGCGGTATCCTCACGAATAGGTGGAGAAGGCAGAGCAGGTGGAGCGGACTTAACCTGCAAATCCTGCAGTTGTAATAAAAAAGAAAAAATGAGCAGACCATACATTGTAAACTCTAATTTTTGAGAATAAAGACATGCGCCTAGTGAAACAAATATCAAAAGCTTTGGCAACATTCTAAGTGTTTAATGGTTATCTTAATCACTAGAGTGCAAAGAAGAAGAAGAATTAAATCATCCATCATAGTCAACACCTTATTTCATTTAACAGGGATTCTACTCTAATTTTGACGCAATAATAGACCATTGTTACATCCAAGTCATACGTCACTAAGGTTCTGTTTAGATGTGAAGGTAAAACTAGAAAAAAGAAAGACAATCCATGAGAAAGAGAAACCAGGATATTGCTAAAATTTTCTACAAGTTATGTGATAGAAAATTATACAAAAACATGAATCCACTGTTTGGTTCTGTAAGATGGAATCTGAAACACTATTTCAAGCCTTTCAAATTTTATATCACTTCACAACACAAGAACTATCTCCTGTTAGCAGTTCAAATAACATTGTTTTCTTTCAATTGGTGTCTGGTAATCAACTCTCCTCTCCTGTCAGGATTTAATTTTCCAAATAATTTACACAATACAGTAAAATTATAAAATTACAGAGAAAGAAGAAAGTAAGTTCATAAACATTCCCATTTGTAGATTCCAATTTATCTCCAATAAATAATTTTTTTCTATAAAACAAATTTTGCTAGCCTAAAAATTGGATTAAAAGCCAATTCGACTATCATCATAGTTAAAACAAAAACTGACTCTGAAAGCCACTTCTAACTACATGTCAGTGAATCAGTCCAGATTCGGAAGATAGAGATGAATCACGTACAAATATTACCATACTCTCTTCAAATCAAACAGTTATGCCTAAATACACATTAGAAGTGATGCCCCAATGAAACATTTCAATAAAGACTGTCATCACACATTTTCAACTTCAATTCTCCATTCAGAAATAAAAAATGATTCCCCATGTTCACACTAAATTTAGTATCCAGAGCACGATGACAAGAAAAAGAGATTCTAATATAAAAGGTCCCCGCCTTACTAGCTTGATCTTTCAGGAGAAGAGGTTAACTTACAAGTTACCAAAGCCCAGGGTTTCCCGCATTTCAAAGCTGGTTCGGCCCGCCTCGACGAGGAGGAGTCGGGAGGAATACGGAGCCGGCTCAGAAATGGGCCGAGATTCTGGGGCCTATCGAGGATTCCTCCACCTGCGGTGGCAGATTGGGAGATTGGAACGAAGGATTTGGGAGCGGAGCACCAGACAACAAGGAACTCGGGCGGGCGAAGGAAGTGGATTTGGGTTTGGGAGGCGAGAAGGAAAATCGAAAAGCGGGACTTATCGGGCTCCCGCGGTGGAGCCCGAGCCCAATTTATTTTATGAGAGCCCGATAACAGCGCGTTCATATTTATTTATATGGGCTGGGCTGGTCAAACGGGCTCAGTGCCCGTTTGCCAGCCCTAATCACCATCAAACCCCCTATACTTTGGGTTATATTTTTGAACGTGTCTAAAAAGTATTGAGTAGAAACCATGTAAATATGTTAAACAAACAGTAAATATGCGTACCTACTACGGCATATAGAACGGTTCCACCTGATAATTTTTTCTTATATTCCCTTCAGTACCCTAATAATCCCCTCGGTGCGCAGTGGGAGTGGGGCACTGAGGAGATTATTGGGTAAATACAAACACATTTTATATTTTTTTGCCTAATCTACTCGTAGACCTCGCATAGTGTTTCTGGGTTGTTCTCCTAATATGAACACCAGGCAAGAAGAAGTTCTGTGCACAACGAACGCAAAACAGGGGAGGCAGAAGAGTAGGAGTACTAGAAGACTTTTGTGTGTCTGTCTGTCTCTCTGTCTCCTATCCAATTACAGTGATCATCCTTGGTGATTCGTCTCCTTCTCCGCCCGCGCTACTTCATGAAGTAAAATAATAAACGTATCTGTCAGGAGAGAGGACGTGAATGGAAGAAGGAAAGCAATGGCAGTGAAGGAAAGATTCACAAGTCAAAAGCCTCAAAAGCGCAATGGCGTCTTGCTCATCCCCCCATAACAACTCTGAAAATACCAAATGGGAGGCCGCGCGCCACATAATCAGAAAATAGTCTTGATGTTACTCATAATAGGAAAGTCCCCTTCTACCCTGTTGAAAACTTTCGCTTCGTCGGGGCTTGCTATCCGTTTCTTATCTTTCCTTAATTCGCCTTGGCGGGTTTTCAAAATCTAGCCGTCGCACTTTCCTATTTGCGCTTCTGGTCTTATTATGATGTTAGCGCCTTGAGGCGGTTCTAAAAGCTCCGGCGGTGCTTAGTGTTGCTACATGCAGTAACATGCTCAAGAATTGGATGTGCCCTTTGTTAAGTCGACAAAGCAGTATGCACCACTATATCTTCAATTTCTCTATATCTTCAATTTCTGTTCTTTATTTAAATTAATTGTTTTGCTTTTTTATTTCTTTGACAGTCGTCTAGTAATGTTTTGCCCACTTACTGAAGATCTGTATAAAGTTGGTCGTTGGGTTGATTAGTTTTAGTTGCAAATCTGGCTTGATTTTTGGGTTTGCCATTAATCATCTAAGATCTGCTTAATGATTTCCTGAAAAGCTTCTTGGGTAGATTAGTTTTCGGTTTTGGTATCCCTCTAGATGAGCATGTCGGTTACAATCTTTCCATGCTTTAAAAACACGCAGTCGAGACGCACTTTCCTATTTACATGGGTGAGACTTTTGTTGCCTTAGCCTATTTCTATATTGTTTGTCTTATTATGATGGAAGAAAATTGAGGGAGTGGTCTGATCTCCTCCCTCTGCTGGGCAGAGCGATTGCATCTTTTCCTCGTCCACAAAACACAGGTACGCACAACAACCACCGGTAAAAAATTCTGTGTTTTTGAAAAAGAGAAATACTTGATTTTGGTATTTGTCTAACTTTTTTGGTTCTTGCTAATTTAGTAATGTCTGCCCACTGCTTCTATGGCAATATGTTAATTGCAATTAAACATAGAAATAATGCTTTTTTGATTTTGACAAACATGAAATATCGCTTGATGGTTTAATAAAAAGATTGTATAAAGTTGATCGTTGGTTAGATTACTTTTAGTTGCAAATATGACTTGATTTTTGCGTTTGTCGTTACTCATCTAATATTTGCTTAATGATTTCCTGAAAAGCTTAGTGGGGTAGATTAGCTTCCTGAAAATACGTACATCTATTCAGCAATTATGACACCATTAATCATCTAATACTTGCTTAATTATTTACCGAAAAGCTTGCATAAAGATTGGTCGTTGGGTAGAATAGTTTTGGGTTCTTGCTTGTTTAATAATATCTGCTATCTTGTATGAACTTGATCGTTGGGTACTAGTTTAGATATCGGTTTGGACAGAGCAGAGTAATATGGGGATGCGTATCACCTACTTCAACATATTAAGCTTCAGTGATTGAACTAAAACCAAGCCAACCAAGCCCAAGATCACTATGTTTATATTTGGATTTGCTAGATACGTAGAAGTTTGAAATTTGGGGGACTTGGAATGGACTTCATCGTATCTTCTGCATGTCTTTTTAATGTTGTTTTTTCTTTCCCTCTCTTACTTTGGTTTTCTAGTATATGTTTTTGGTTGTTTAATGTATAATTTTATGTTCCATCTTTTCATTGTTATCACACTGTCTGACAATTGGTGGCAGTGGCGCTGGATTGAATCAATGTCTTTTTAGTCAACCCAGGTATGTACCACAGAACGATTTTTCTGAGGTTTGAACGAGTATTTGCTTGATGATTTCCTGAAAAGCTAAGTTGGGTAGATTAACGCAGAGAGGTTCCTTCATTCGTCCTTCTCCCGCCGAGCAGAGCGATGGTGGTCTGATCTCCTCCTCTGGCCAGGCAGAGCGATCTCTTTCGCATAGGGATTGCATCTTTTCCTCGTCCACAAAACACAGATATGCACAAGAGAAGTACGTACGTCTTGATTTTGGTGTTCAATTTTTTTGGTTCTTGTTAGTTAGTAATGTCTGCTCACTACCTTTATGCATTATGTCTCAATGAAACATTAAATATTGTTTAATTTTGAGTATCAGTTTGGACAGAGCAGACTACTGGGGATGCGTATCACCTACGCCACCATGTTCATATTTGGATTTCCATCAAAGCTTCCGCGTGTCTTTCTCTTGTTCTTTTTGTTGGTGTTTCCTCATTTATTTTGGCCTTCTAATCTTTGTTTTTTGTTGTTTAATCTAAGTTCATGTTAACGACTCTTCTCAGGCAGTCTGGGCAAGTATTTTTTAAGGACTCGTCTTATAATGGCTGATTTCTATAGAATGCTGAAAGTGGTATCCGCGCCATAATTTCCATGAAGAGCAATAATTGGAGTCTCGGGCAGTCTGGGCGGGCACAGATTGAATCTTTGTTTAGTCGACAAAGCAGGTATACGACCTCTTGCTCTGAGCTTTGGGACAAAACCTTCCTGTCTCTCTGTTTCTGCTCTTCTTTTGCTCTGAGGTATATCTGTTTCTGCGAGTCGGTTCTTGGTGCTACCAGAAAGTATGCGAAATAGTTGTCAGGACATATAGAGGTAGTTTTTATGGTTCTAAATTACACAGATTAATTGATTTACATATCAAGAGTGATTTAGCGGTGCTTGTATAATTGTAATTGTAAGAAAGAAAAGCCTAAGCTCTTTTTCTTTTGCAACCCATCATCAATTAGTTTCCTGCTGGGCATTCTGTTATATTTGCTGCGTTTGGGTAAAAAAATGTTGTACCATAACATTTTATTCTGTCACGTTTTCTTGTTTATTTCTTGAAGTGCAATTATCTTGTTAGTTCTTTCACTCCAACTAGAATGTTAGTTCATAATGTATGGCTTGATCTTTGTGTTTTTCGAAGTGTTTCAGCTCTTTCCAGTTTAGTAAAGTTGGCCCACTAAACATTAAATATTGCTTAGTAATTTACTGGAAAGATTTGTACAGACTTGGACGCTGGGTAGAATAGTTTTAGTTTTAGTTTGCAGGGGTGATTTGTTGTCGTTTCTAATTCGTCTCCAAACCCACCTGTGACGCACTTTCCTATTTTGGATGGGTGCTACTCATATAGGGAAACTTCTTTCATAAACTATCTTCTTATGACGTGAAGAAAATTTCTAAAGTTGTTAGAGTAGGCCTCTTTCCTACGGTTTGGATTGCATGGGGTTAAGTTCAAGAATGGAGTTTTCTCAAACAGAGTGAGCCTTTGCGAAGGGTAGATATCCCTGTCATGGATTACATATTTTCCTTGTCGAATATTCATCTATTTCTATTTATGTTCTTCTGTTGTTAATCTGTCCATAGTTTTAATGTTTTATGCCAAAAGAAGCACATATGATCATTAGATATGGCTTGATTTTTGTGTTGACTAACTCTTTTAAGTTCTTGCGGCTCTAGTAATTGTTTGTTTTGCCCATTAGGTTATGAAAGTATGGTGCAATTAAATGTGAAATATTGCTTAATCGTCTACTGAAAAGCTTGGTCATAGAGCAAAAATAGGTTTCTGCTTTGGTATGCGTTTGGACAGAGCAGGCTATAGGGATTCGTATCACCTACGCCACCATATTGACAAATTGGATTTGTTAGATTCGTAGATGTTAAAATTTTGTGGACTTCAATGGGTTTTATCATATTTTCTACATGTCTTATGTTTTGTTCTATTGTTCTTTTTCTTTAGCCATTGATCTTTGTTCTTGTTTGTTTGATTTGATTTCATGTTCTCACATTGGTATTGGTTAATTTCTTTCTTTCGTTAAGGCACGTTTGAGAGGTGAAAATGGGTAGAAGTTGCCAAATATTCTAGATGACATACTTATGTAAAAAAACAATAATCTAGACAACTTCATTGACAAAGGAACAAAATCCATGCAAGTGTGATTAACAAAAGAAACTGAATTAACATAAAATAAAAAAGGATAAACTAAATAAACCAAGGCAATTGAACTAGGAATTAGTGTTCTTTTTGGGCTTGGATTCAAATTTCAAAAGCTTGGAGTTGGGTGATATGATTTGAATTCAAGTAAACACATATTTTTGGCTTGGCGTTTCTCGACATGTTCTTTTTCTTTAAACAATTTATCTTATGCATGTCTTTTTTAAAGTTTTATGTCTTGAAAATTTACTGTTTGCTTGAAGTACTCGATCCAGCCATTTGTTTGTTGTATCTATAAATAAGACCATCATTTATACTGTTTTAGTGTGGAATTTGGTGTTGTACATAGAAGTTGAGAACTGACAATAGATTGCAGGCTTGCATTATCGAGTGCAGGGGGTGGATGGGGAAAAGTGGTTGTTTTGTTATTCAAGTTAATTGGCTGATGTACTTTTCCATTTTTCTGGGCAAATGTGCTATAGACTTGAGTCTATAGGCCGGCAGCAAAATAAGAAGGAATTTTGCATAGTTTGTGTTGAGCAGAAATTTGAGGGGAAATGCAACATGGTCAGCCGAAATATATAGGTCAGCCTTTTCTCCATGTTTTCTTGTGCAAGTCTATAATTAGATCTTGTGCTCTACTAAATCCAGTTTTGTTACATTGTAGTCACCTTGAGCTCCATCCTTGTTGTAGTTTGTTGAAGTCTGAATAATAATAGGGTTGAATATAATGGGTTCAAAATAATTATTTAATTCCAATTTGATCAAGTGGAGCAAATGCCTTTATCATCTCACCAATTGAGTCAACATGCTCCTTTTGTACACCCGCATTGCTTCTTATTTAGCTAATCCAAGTGCAAAGGCTTCTTGTCACCACAATGGATGAGCATATTAATAAGTGGACACCATGTTTTAAACATAGTTTTTAGCAACATTAGAACCAAGGATGGAGCAAAAAGTCATTACAATGTAAGAAAATTTGATTTAGTAAAGACATTCAGGGTTAGGCAAGAGCTAAGTATAAAATTAGCACAAAATACATGAAGAAAAATTTTGACTATTTTTCTATGAAGCTGCAACATTTTTTTCACCAAATATTTACTAAGCAAAATCCACACAAAATTCCTTCAATTATTTTCCACCAAGTTGTAACTTCACATCTTAGCCATAGTTGCCTCAGGAAAAATAAAAAGTACCTCTCCAAATTTGATTAAGAAATCAACCACATTTGCCCCATCTACCCATTGCTCTGGATCACAAACTGATTTTCTCTAATTAAGTCTCCTCAACTTTTCCTTTTATATGGAATTGACATCAAGTTTCCCAAGCAATTGACTTAATCCTCCCCAATAAGTCATTGTGCTTGTTGTCATGGGGGTAGCAAAGCAGACTATCTGTAACACATGTCGGGGTGCACACACACGTGTAGAAGTGTTGTATACTAAGTGTGTATACATTGCGGGAACTGCCCTTAGTGTTGTGCACCATGTATGCTGGTGTTGTGGGGAAGGCCCGTAACATTGCGCAACATGTATACACAACGTTCCGCAGAAAGCACGCAACAATGCGCATACATGTTGGCTAAGTTGTGACACATGGCTGACTAGCACATATTTGGATTCTTAAGATGTCCCCTCCCTCCTAAATAATGTTGGAGAGTCTTGTGGACCATTTTCGGGCCGTTTGGCAAACTTTGAAGAAACCATGCCCGTACAGCCACTTTGGCTGCCACTTCAGTAGAATGGGGAAAATCTCTTATGCTAGATAAGGGGGGACATGGTGAGCTCAAATGACAAAGATGTTAGTATAATACCTAGCCTTGCAACCGGCTGTCTCAGATGGCAACGAAGGCTTGTTGCGTTGCTAGCTATCATGTCAGGAGCCCCGTCCACTGGGAGATGGGGCTCTCTGACCTATCGGGCGGCCGTCCGACCTTATAATTGTGTTGGATACAAAGACCCTTGCATGCGATTGGCTAAGATGAATTGTTCGGATGTTCGAGTTGCCTAAGTTGGATTCATGCATTGCAATGAGGTGTCCCCCTCTGGCCAGCCTGCTTGGGAAATGTCCCGGCATGTTCGCACATCCTCCTTGGGATGAGTTCGTTGCTTGGCTTTGCGGGCTGGATGCTTGAGAATGGCTTACTCGCTTGGCTATTTGGCCTTACGAGTGCTGCATGGTAGGCGTTTCCTGGGTACCTCCGTGACAAAAGGTATCAGAGCCAAGGTTCCGTCTTGTGGGCGACCAAGACGAGCTTTGGGCGAGGAGAAGGAAAGTGCTAAATGCAATGTTCTTCGACCTTGGCAATGCGGGGCGGATGGACTACCATGCAAATTGTAAGTGGATAAATATGTGGGCTGAAACGGATGATGTATGGATGATGGCTGATTGGGTTCTTTCTTAGTTTTGGATTGTGCAAGCGGTACTTGGCATCTCGGGCGCAGTGTTTACAAGGATCTCATGCAGTGGTGTTCTTGTTCCTTGGTCGTTTGTGTAGCAATGTTTTCTAAGCTATGTTGATTTGTGTTGGGACTCAAAAATTTTGTGAACGGCGGCAAAGCTCTTGCTAACAGTGCGATATGGGACATATCAATGGCAGGAAGCCTTGTGAATCTTTGTACCCTCTCTACCTGACGATGTTGCGGGTGGAAGAGCTTATTGAACCAAGTTGATGGGTATGTAGCCAGTTGTCTATACCGATGAAATATGATTCTCCTCGAGGTGAGGATGGGCTGAGATTGAGCCCTATGTGGGGCGGTCGTTTTGTGAATGGACATGCTCCCGGTTGTAGAAAAAAGAATATCACCAAGGTCAGTCGTGCACTTCTTGTTAACGAGGTATGGGACTCATTGGTCGGCAGTTTCAGGCTAAACTTAGTGCAGTGCGAATTGGCACATGGAAAGGCATTGATCCTGGGATTGGAACTTCCTAGGAGGATGAACAAGTGAGTTATGGGACTCGGGCATAGTGGATACTATCCGGTCCAAGTGATGAAAATGGAAAAGAAGAGGGGTGAAGCATGAGCCGTTCGGCATGCCAGTGTGCATCCGAAGATTGGAGAAAGAAACAAATGAATTATCACCCATTCGGTGTGCAGTCGATGTTTTGAAAAGAAAAATAAAAAAAAAAAGAAAGGAAAGGAAAGTTTGGCACATGAGGGCAGAAATCGTCGTGCCTTTGGTTGGGAGTTGTTGCAGAAAGATGCAACATAGATCTTTGGGTGAATAGGAGGAAAACTCTCCCAATCATGATCGTTGGGTCAGCATGCAAGTGGTGCATCTGAAGCATGTTTGATTAGGGTGTTTGAATAAACATGTTCTCACCCCTGGGTTGTTGGTGGCCCAAAATGTCATTGCTTGGTAGGGTAGCACCCATCTTGGATGACTAGTTTAGATAAGCGGCCTAACTAGTGAGGCACAGAGGGCCTCATTCACCGGCGGGCAACATACGCAAGAGATCGCTGCATCCTGAGCGGTGTACGAGTTTAGTGACCAAGTTGGTTATGTGAAGCTTGTGCAAAGTTGTTGCTCCTAGGCTGAGGTAGAGACCTCTGGAGGGGATCGCGAAAGGAAGCCTTATGGCATTGCTACATCATGAGCTGTGTAGGAGTTTGATAACCAAGTTGTTACGTGATGCTTGAGCAAAGTCACTGCTCCTAGGGTGGAGTAGACCATTGGAGGGTATCGTGAGCGGAAACCTGATGGTATGCTGCATCAAGAGTGGTGTAGGAGCTTGGTGATCACACTGGTCATGCGAAGCATGAGCAAAGCTACTGCTCCTAGGGTGGAGTATGCCTCTGGAGCATATCGCGAGGGGAAACTTGACCAAATCTGGTGGCCAGGAACTTTGTAAGTGACGTTATACATTCAATTCTTGGGAGACGCCAAGGGGATAGACAAGAGTGTTGAGGCCCGTTGTGGTGTAAGCTTGTTGGTGGGAGCTGCAAGGTGTGGCTAAAGTGTTGGCAGAAATCGTCTGAAGTGTAGGCAACTCACTAGTGTCTCGAGTATAGGGCCGACTTCAAGAAAGGAATATGGGCATCATTTAGTGTATCCTTTCCCGGTCGATGTGCAGCACCAACTCAAGTGGAGTAGTTGGGCGCACCTACTTATCAAAGCAACCATTACCGTAGAGTACTTCGCCTATTCTGATCGGCAAGGTGCATTGAGCATAAACTTCATCATGCAATGGTTTAACCAAGTCAGAGGCTTATTGGTGGAAGTTGGTTTTTCCAAAGTATGCAATCTATGGGAATATCCAAGCCGTGGTGTGAACAGATTTCAAGCGTCGTAAGAACAGAGTTAACCCTTAATCACAATTCCGTACCATGGTTGGAAACAAGAGGAAGACCCCCCTGGTTTGGCTGCCACTGCAGCATAATGGGAAAAATCTCTTATACTATATAGGGGGGACATGTTGAGTTGAAATGACAAAGTTGTTGGTATGATGCCTAACCTTGCAATCGACTGTCTCGAATGGCAACAAATGCTTGTTGCATTGCTAGCTATCACGCCAGGAGCCCCGTCCGCTAGGAGATGGGGCTCTCTGACCTATCAGGCGGCCGTCGGGCCTTATGGCCGTGTTGGATACAAAGACCCTTGCATGCACTTGGCTAAGATGGATTGTTCGGATGTCCGAGTTGCCTAAGTTGGATTCGTGTATTGCAATAAGGTGTACCCCTCCAGCCAGCCTGCTTGGGAAATGACCGGCATGTTCGCATGTCCGCCTTTGGATGGGTTCGTTGCTTGGCTTCGCGGGCTGGACGCTTGGTCGAATGGAACGAGGCCATGACCTTGGCGAAGAATGACTTACTCGCTTGCGTATTTGGCCTTCCGAGTGCCGCATGGTAGGCGTTTCTCGGGCGCCTCGGTATCACTGCGACCTTGGAGTCAATCATGGATAAGAAGGAGCTTCATTACTAATGTATCCATTGATGATTTCAAAATTTAACAACTAAAGCACTATAGTCCTAGAATGCAAATCATATGTTTTAGCAGCCAAAGCATAGGAATGAGCGACAGAAGAAGCCATGGTGACAACAAATTTTCCACATTCATCTTCAATGATAGCTTAAATATAAGTTTGAATAATTGAGTAACAATGTACACCATGAAAGTATAATTTGTACTAACCAATGAGCAATATGCCCTCCATCCTATATTCATTGTCTAGTGTTGTGCCCAGTTTAGGCACAATCGGTACCTCGCACGAATCACATAAAGGAAGATAGAAGAAAGGAGGAGGAAGAGGGAAAATACTAATTTCTATTGCATAAAGAAAACATAGAAGGAAGAAGACAACCCATATAGGGAGCAACACCTCTCTCCTTGGGGATCGTGCTAGCTAGTGGGCCCGACTAATCAGTAGGGACACTAGCTGGCCCATTACACATTCTACCATAATGTTCAAACTACTGCTGATTATTACAGAACAATAAAAAAATAAAGTAGCCTAATGCGAACAAATAGAAGGCCAATAGAGCAAAAATAGAGCCCAGGTGAACATGCACAACACTCCACCACGCTTTTGCTATTCGCCTTGACCTGAAGATGATTTGCTAGGTAGCAAGCCATAAACGCACCCTCTGACATCCAAGTGGCGTCCTCAACTGGTTGGCCCTGCCATGAAACAAGTACCTCTGTAATAATATGGCCGAAACGGTAGACCCGACACTTATCAAGCACCGAGGTGGGTGTGAGTTCCGCAATAGGGGCTGGTCCCATTAATGGGGGAGGTGGAGCATCGGTAGCCAGGGAGGTGTCATCCACACAACTGCGAAGTCGAGAGACATGGAAGACTGGATGGTCCAATGAGCCAGGCGGTAGGTTGATATGGTAAGCCACTCGACCAATATGCTCCACAACAACATATGACCCATGGTAAAGGGGGGTGATCTTGGAATGTTCCGGCTAGAATAATGTGGTTTGACGCTGAGTAAGGACTGAGATGTAGACCAAGTTGCCCACTTTAAACTCCCAATCAGCATGCTTTTTGTTATATACCTGTTTCATTCGGTTCTGAGCTGAGGTGAGGTTCAACATAAGCTGACAGAGAACCTCGTCCCATGTCTAAGGCATGTAATTCACCTCGGCGACAGAAGAGCGGTGAGGAACATATGACAACACGGTCGGGGGCGGACGTCCATACAATACCGAAAAAGGAGTGAACCCTGTGCTCGTGTGAAAGGCGGTGTTATACGACTATTCTACCCATGGAAGAAGCTGGAGCCACCTGCGAGGCTGAGTCATGACGAAGCACTTGAGGTACTGTTCTAGGCAATGGTTCATCACCTTGGTCTGGCCGTCCGTATACGGATGGTAGGCAATAGTGCCCTATAGTGAAAAGAACTCCCGCCAAAACTGAGAGATAAATATCCTGTCGCGATTGGACACAATAGTTTGAGGCATTCCGTGGAGCTTAGCAACCTCCCGAACATAGAGCTCAATCACAGTTTTGGCAGTGAAGGGGTGTCCAATAGTGCAGAAGTGAGCGTACTTAGACAACCGATCCACCACCACCAGGATCACCGACTTGCCTTACACCAAAGGCAAGACCTCCACGAAATTCATTGAAACATCCTCCCAAACCTTGTCAGGAATGGGCAGTGGCTGCAGTAATCCGACAGGGGATGTTGTGGCAGCTTTGGCTTGTTGGCATACATCACAGGTGGCAACATAGTCCTGAACAACCCGTCGAATGCCCTGCCACAGGAAACTCTGGCTTAAGTGCGGAACGCCCCTTCGTGGCCAGCCAGTAGTGTGTCATGGAAGTGGGATAGAATACTCCAGCGTAGGTCCTCGATATCAAGTACCTAGAGGCGGTCCTTCTAGAAAAAAGTATGTTATCACGCCACGCAAAGAAGGGGCGGCTAGCAGGGTCCGTTTGGAGGCATGTAATCAGTGAATGTGTGGGGATTCCATCCCTATAGGCTCGACATAACTCAGCAATGAAGGGGTAGGAAGGAGTAGATAAGGCAAAGCAGGAGCAGGAGGCAGAGCTAAGAGAGAGGGTATCGGCCACAGTGCTATCCACCCCTTTCTTGTACACCACCTCGTAGTCGTATCCCAACAGTTTATTAGCCCAGCGTTGTTGTGCTGGAGTGGAAACCCGCTGCTCGAGGAAGTACTTCAAGGGCTGATGATCAGTGCGGATAGTGAAGCGGGGACTGAGCAAGTAAGGTCTCCATTTATCGACGGCAAAAACTATGGCCAACATCTCCTTCTCATATACCGACAGTGATGAAGAACGTCCTACCAAGGCCTTGCTGAAGAAGGCAATAGGGCGCTCGTCCTACAGGAGCACCGCACCTAGGCCGGCCTCTGAAGCATCCGTTTCAACCACGAAAGAGTGGCTGAAATCCGGTAGAATGAGGACGGGGGCGGAGGCCATGGATTGCTTCACCGTATCAAAAGCTGCTTGGGAAGCCTCCGTCCAAGTGAATCCACCCTTCTTCAGGAGCTCTATGAGGGGGCAGGCGATTACTCCATAGTGGCTGATAAACCTTCGGTAGTATCCAGTGAGGCCCAAGAAACATCTGAGTGCGTGGACATAGGTGGGCATCGGCCAAGAGAGCATTGCAGACACCTTAGAGTGGTCGGTGGCGACCCCGTCTCGAGAGATAATGTGGCCAAATAGTCGACCTGTGGGCTGCGAAAAGAATACTTTGAATGTTTAAGGAATAAGGAATTAGCTCTTAGAACAGAGAAGACAGACCTGAGGTGCTCCAAATGTTCCGCCCATGATTTGCTATAGACAAGTATGTCATCAAAGAATACCAAAATGAAGCGACGAAGAAATGGCCAGAAGTGATCGTTCAGAAGGCTCTGAAAAGTGGAGGGGGCAAAAATTCAAAATGGCCGCCGTGAGTGCAGAAAGCGGTCTTATGAATGTCGTCTGGCTGCACCCGAATCTGATGATAACCCGAACGAAGATCGAATTTGCTGAAGACTATCGTGCCGGCCAACTAGTCAAGGAACTCCTCAATCACCGGAATAGTGTACTTGTCCTTGACTATGATCGCGTTCAAGGCCCGGTAGTCGACGCAAAAGCACCAAGTGCCATCCTTCTTGTGAACCAGCAGTACAAGAGAGGAGAAGGAGTTCGTGCTAGGGCATATGATGTTGGACTGTTGCATATCAGCAACGAGGCGCTCTATCTTCGCCTTCTGGATGTGGGGGTAGTGGTAAGGGCGGACATTGGCTAGATATACCCCTGGAATGATAGGGATGTGATGGTCATGACGCCGCACCGGTGGAAGGCCTCTGGGGTCATCAAACACGTCCTTGTGGTCCATTAGTAAGGCAAAAAGGTCTGTAGGCAGCTCATCTTCGTGCACCTCTACCACAGCCCGTTGCTTCAAGAGCAACCCTTGGGGTGCAAACCTAAAGAAAGAGCTCGCTGATTGGGTGAAAAGAAGGGTGCCCGACTGAGACCCTTGGATCCGCACCCGTTGTCCCTAAACTTCAAAGTCCACAACCATCCTGTGGAAGTTCCATATCATGTCCCCAAGTTTTTGTAGCCACTGAACCCATAGCACCACGTCTGCTCCTCGGTAGCAAGAAGAGATCAGTGACAAAAGTGTGGCCCTGGATAGCTAGTGCGGCCTGTGCACATACCCTGGAACTTCTGAGGTGCTTCCCGTCCCCGATCAAGACATCGAATAGTTTTGAATCTGACATGAAATAGCCCAGACACTGGGCCACCCTATCGTTGATGAAGTTATGGGTGGAGCCACTGTCGATAATGATGGCCACATGCTGCCGCTTGAGATGGCCGCATAGTGCGTGGGGTGAAGGATCCGGAGAAGGCATGGACTGAGATCTCGGGCAGCATGTCGTTATAATGGGGAAATGCCTCCCCGTCCGCCGCAATCATCTCTTCTTCGACCTCCTCCACTAGTGAATGCCCTTGACTGAGCAACGATGCCCGGGTATGAACTTTTCGTCACAGTTGAAACATAGCCTCTTGGCTCGATGTTCCTCCATCTGGGCCGGTGTGAGGCGACGCACGAGTTGATCGGGAGGAGGGGGCTGCTGACCTTGATGGCTGGTGGTTGTGCTACTGGCTGTGGTGGGTAGGGGGTTAGCACCAAGAGGGGGCCATGGGGAAGGTGTTGTTAAATTTTAATTGTTTACTCGCAAGTGCACGGATCTATAGTAGTTAAGCTGTTAAATCAAGTGTCGATCCTACAAAGACTTAAAATCGGAAAACTAAATTTAATCTAACTCAAGTAAACTCTAATCTAGTTAATAAATATAAAAATAATAATTAGACTAAAGTAACTAACAAAAATAAATAAGATTTAAAGGCAATTAAACTATCTAAATCAAAATTCTAAAACTTTAATCTAAGAATAAGAAAGTAATGCAAAATAAATAAAATACTATCAAATAAGCAAAACACTAAGAATCAAACAAAATACTAAGGCATAGGAATCCACATTTATTAAATCATAGAAACTGATAAGCATGATCATTGATCATATTTCCACATCATCTCATAATAATCTAAAATTCAATCTTCGTTATTATGGAAAATATCATCATTAAGCTCTCATCTATAATAAACAAATACTTTATTTCTCCTCACTTAAAAAGATTAAAGTCAAGTCATTAATTGTATCCACCATTTGCAAATCACAACTAATACCCAATTTCAATATTAAACAAGATAAAACCAAGTAAAAAACTAATGAAAACTAATTTAAATCATTAGAGAAGCATAACTAAATTTATATCCAAATTAATCTTATTAATTAAAGAGGTAGAAACAATTCACATTAAATCCATCATTAAGAAAAATTCATCAAGTCTCATAATCATGAAATTCTATAATTTAATGAAGTTTCATCAAAGCTTTAGCAATGAAATTTAGCTACTCATTAACCTAAGAAATAAAATCTCTATTAAATAAAATAAAAAGAAACTTACAATTTAGAAGAAAATTGAAAAAAAATCAAAATTTCCGAACTTCTACAGTAACCGGGTTACTATTCAATGTCTTCAACCTCCAGTTGTGAACAGTTTTGCTACAATAACCCCGCAAACTGAAATTTTATTTTCTGCTTCTTCTATGCTCCTCCGGCTTGGGACTTTAATTCTCTCACTTTTAAAGTGTTCTATCATCAATTTCAGAGGATGGACTTCAAGGAATTTAGCTCTGGTTCGTTTTATTCTCTTCTATCCTTCTTTGCAATTCTCTGCAATTAAATAAATTTCTGGAAAGCAACTATTTTCCTTGTTTAAGCCTCAATTCCGCCACAAAATAAGTGCTCCTTGCTATGTTTAAACATTCCTGTAATAAGCTTTCTTGTTGCTCAATTCTTTCCCACTTTATTTCCGGTTTCCTTTCTTCATTCTCTCTTGTTTGTGTTCAACAATGACAACAACGAAAATCAGCTCTTATTCTTCAATTCTACACTTTGAACATGTTCCTCATTAACTAAATTGAAATGAGTATTGAAATGCCCAATTTATTTCCTCAAATTCGTATTCAATTTTACCCAAAATTAAGTAACTATCAACTGGACGTTTCTGTCCAAGAACTCGTCCAGATTTCTTCTCTGCTCATAAAGCACTTCTGTTCATGTCCATATATATTTCCAACATGTTCACAACTCCAGAAAGTTGTCCAAATCAATTTTAAGCATGTCTAGAGTATTGAAAAATTTTCTAAACATTGTCTACATGCCTCAGGAACATGCATCACCTAAATCACATAAACAGTCATAATTCAAATATGTAAGACATATGCAGAACACTGATTTTATTCAAATACAATCCTAAACAATTAACATTGCCCAAATTAACTAATAATTAAATCATACTACTAATATCTATCTTAACATAAATAAACCCTAATTAACCCTTAATTAACCTAATCATACACTAGAAAATAAGGTAAATAGGCATATAAAATGTATAAAAATCATGAATATCAGAAGGTCCCAGCTGGCCACCCTTTTGCTGTCGGGCCAGTTTCTCCTCCTCGATTCGTGCATGCCGCACAACGTCCCGCATAGACGAGCATGCACAGTGGCACATGTCCTCTGATATTTCTGGTTTTAGTCGACTCTTGAATATCCCCACCAAGGCTGCCATGGCCACTCAGGAAGACGGTTCAAGATCTTCATGAATTTCGTGTAATAAGCTCTGACAGTGGTGGTTTGGCGCAGGGTGGATAGCATTACATTGAAGTTCTGGAACTCGTTGGGGCCAAACTCGACACACAATTCATCGGCAAATGTGGCCCAAGGGGGGTAACGAACCTCCTTCTCGAAGGTCTAAAACCAAATGGATGCATCATCGTCCAAGTGGAACACGGCTATGCGTAATCGTTCAGCCTCGGAGTGCATCCCTTGATAGGCGAAGAATTTCTCCGCCTTAGACAACCACTTCACCGGATCTTCGTCACCATTGTAACGTGAGAACTGCAAGCAGGCCAAATAGGGCTCAGAGCCTCCCCGTAGCCCCCCACGACAGCCCGAGTACTCCTCCCACTCGTCCTCCATCTCCTGGAACAAATTTCTTGGTGGTAGCACCATTGTGGCATTTCCTTGAACACCCGGCGGCCCTCGCATATCCCAACTTGTGTGTCCCCCTTCTGTGGGTTGTTCGAAGGTGACAAAGCGCACGGAGGTTTGGGGAGGCCGCATGTCTCTGTCTGCAGACCTTTGAGGGCTGGGACAACGGTGTTCGTAGGCCTGGGATGACTCCCCCTTCTCCACGTTGGCTGGTTGGGGTCTAGGTAACAATGGCGCTGAGGGCGCTGCTTGAAGCTGAGCCACTGCCATGGTCATGGACTCGAGTCTCGCCATGATCCGCGCGAGCATGGGAGGACTGATGGTCTCAGGGGCTTGTTTGGGGCTGTCTGCTGAGATTTTGTTCTCCTTCTCGGACTGGACATCAAAGGTCATGGCTAGCTATTTGCCTCTAGCCATGGCCGAGGATCGTGACGACTCTAATATCAGTGTTGTGCCCGGTTTAGGCACAATCGGTACCTCACACAAATCATGCAAAGGAAGAGATAGAAGAAAGTAGGAAGAAGAGGGAAATGACTGATTTCTATTGCATAAAGAAAGCATAGAAGGAAGAAGACGACCCATATAGGGAGCCGCACCTCTCTCCTTGGGGATCGTGCCAGCTAGTGGGCACGACTAATCAGCGGGGACACAAGCCGCCCTCTTACACATTCTACCATAACGTTCAAACTACTGCTAATTATTACATAACATTAAATAAATAAAGTAGACTAATGCGAACAAATAGAAGGCCAACGGAGCGGAAAGGGAGCCCGGGTGAACATGCACAACATCTAGATTAGAAAATATAGTTCATTTTTTGTTTTCTAATCCAAACAATTAATACGGGATTGAGGGAACTCAATCTTTATAATGTTTTCTTTCTTTGTCAAATTTTCTACTCGTAACAAATTGGATATCATCCTACAATGAGAAGCAAACTTGTACTATAAGTGTTTTGTCAATAGCAAAATTACCAAACAACTTCATATTTCTTGTTTTCCAATTCAAGAAGGATATTGAGTGAATAATAAAGAATTTTCTCTTGCATTTCCTAAATATACCTCTACTTTTTAGTGATATTTCAACATTCTACTATCCTTATAGATCAATTCACTGTATTGATTTAGAACCACCCAACAAAATATTAGATTGGGCAAATGTTATATTATGCAGTAAAATTACTAAAACTATATAGAAAAAAATGGTCATTTTGTTTCATGATAAGGCTAGCGGGTTATACATGATATATTACGGAAAAATCCCACACCTTTGGGCCTAGGGATTCGCCCATGGTACAACATGTAAACCTCCACCTTATCCTAATTATATGAAGCTAACTACCACCTCCCTTTGGGGCCGGATGAAAATCCTTGTCATACAATCCAAATTTTGTGACAACATAAGATTTATGTATGTGAATCTATGCACCCTATGGTAGCATTTTATATGATTCACATGTTGAAAATAACTTAGAATGCTTTGGCCACTCCTAAGTCATCCCAACGGATGTGGAACTTAATTTGTGCTTATCACCTTCTCATATAACAAAATGAGTGCAATTAATTATCAAACAATCAAAAATACCCGCACACAAAATTGACAAGGGCCTTTTCATCAATTTTGTTATCAGGCTTTTGAAATTCGGCCAAGGGTTCCCATCATTACACACCACAATTAATAAAGTATAGTCCACAGTCCATGCACAGTCCTTAAAAAAATTGAAAAAATTCAATAAGTTGGATGCACTAAGCCCCCTTAAAGAGACAAAATGTACATTGATTTCTTATGACTGCATTTGCTCCGGATGTGATCCCTAAATTCTTGTGAAGCATACAATATGTCTACTGTACACTCTCTCACAAAAATACATAAGTGGTGCACTCAACAAATTTTTAAAAAAATGATAAAGCATAATATTGTATTTTAATCCCCTCGCCGACCCATGACAATAATAAAGTGCTTTAAAGATAATTAATACACATCTATATGCAATCACATATAAAAAAATATCGAGAAAAAATTCTAGAAGCCCCTTTGTAAATTTTTTTTGGCCTAATATAGACCAAATAGGGCCAACATACCCGATTTGAAATGGGTAAGTAGTTAACCGCTATGCGGTATTGGCGACCCACAAAAGCGGGTCGAGATGATCCAATGAGGCTGAAGATACCGGTCAGGCGAAGATTCTTTGCCCACTGTCATTCAACGAGGCCTATCGGCATCCAGCCGTTAAAGAAATTTTTGCCTGACATTGGCTATTTCAAAACTGGCCTAAAGAACGAACAACAGTAGTCCAGTGAGGGCAAGGGTTTTGTGCACAACAGCGGCACCGCTAGCGCGCAAACACCACTAAATAGTGGCACCTGCCCGTGTCGGATAGTTCTAGGGGCCGGCCCAAAGATAGCAAGCCCACAATGGCTGGTGAAAATGGAAAACAACGAGCAAACAATAAGGAAAAACCAAATTTTGACGCTCGATTCAAACTACCTAGCGGCTGATTGTAGCGATGGCGCCAGCCAGATCCAAAATGCAGTGAGACGGCTGTCACGACCAGCTTCGGGCAGATCCTAAAGACTGTGTCGATGACCGAAGAAATAGAACAATAAAAAAATGAACTTTAAGATGCAGCCGAACCGTTTTCCTTGACAAAAAATTTTCGCGCATCCAAACAGGGGCGTCTCTGACCAACAATCCAATAGCCACTTACATTTCCGATAGCGCCGGCTAGAGCCCAATGCCCAGTAGTGGCTCTGGCCTGCAGATCTACTCCAGCCAGTAGTTCGGTGTCCCTGTTGCTGTCATAGTTATCCTAGCCTCGATACCAATTTATGAAATAAAACACAATGGGATTAGGCTCACCTATAGCCATTAGAGCCTAAACAAAGTTTGATCCCCTTGATGAAGCTTTTTCTCTTCTGCAAATCCTCACAATGTCTTTAGAACTTGATTGAGAGTAATTCTTCCTTAAAGCTCCATATTAGGATATCTAATAGTATATTTATAACTAAACCAGGATACCATTATTAAGAACCCTATAATCCCGACCCTCCATTAAAAGGTCAACCAATGGTCCAGATTTGCCACTAAAGCCACAGATTAACAGGTATTTTGACTTAGGCTCATTACTTATACAGTTTTGAAAGCCCAAAAATCGTATCAGTGCACTAGAACAAAATGTACTATTATCGATGTTTTTATTAGCGACACAATGCTAAGCGTCGCTAAAAAGTAATAATAGCAACACAAAAAAAATGTCGCAAAAAAATTTACTATTAGTGGCGCTTAATATTAAGCGTCACTAATAGTCATCTATTAGCGACACATAATCTCGAGCATCGCTAATACTAAACATATTAGCGACGCTTTATACTATGCGTCGCTAATAGTTATATTATTAGCGACGCTTTCATAAGCGTTACTAAAAGATATATCTATTAATTTTTTTTTAAAAAAATTTCAAATCTATTTGCGATGTTTTTTATTATACGTCACTAATAGTTTTAACAATAGCGACGCTTGTGAAAATGCGTCGCTAATAATTCTCATTTTTAAATAAGAAATTTAAAATTTAGAACTAATAGCGAGACTTTTAAGCATGCATCGCTAATAAATAATTATTTTTAAAAAATTAAACATTTAAAATAACTTTTTTAAATATAATATATTTTCTTCAATATTGACTATTTGTATAAATAATAAATAAATATTAAATTTTTAATAAAAGACAGTGTCAATAATAGATTAAAAATTTTGAAATATAATATATTTTATTTTTGAAAATTTCTTATTAATTTTAATATATAATTTATAATAATAGAGAGAGGGTGAAGAGAGAGAGTGAGAGGAGAGAGAGAAATGAGGGAGGGAGGGAGAGAGGGGAAGAGAGAGAGAAGAGAGCTAGGGAGAGAGAGAGACTAAGAGGAGACAGAGAGATGGGGAGAGAGAGAGGGGGAGAGTGGGAGGGAGGGGGAGAGACATAGATGAGGGGAGAAAGAGGAGAGAGAGGGGAGAGAGAGGAGAGAGGAAAGAGAGGGGTAAGAGAGGAGAGAGAGGCGAGAGAGAAAGAGGGGAGAGAGAGGAGAAGGTAGAGAGAGAGAGGAGAGGGAGAGAGAGAGAGGGCGATTTTTTTTAATTTTTTTTAAAAGAGTATTAGGGACGTATACATGTATGCGTCGCTAATACACAATAGTATTAGCGATGTATAGATATATACGTCGCTAATGCTATAGTGTATTAGCGACGCATACGTATCTACATCACTAATACACTATATCATTAGCGATGTATACATTTATACGTTGCTAATAGCATTTTTTATTTAAAAAAAATAAAATTAAAATAGATAGAGAGAGAGTGAGTGAGGAGAGGGAGAGATAGAGAGGAGAGAGAGAGGGAGAGAGAGAGGGAGGGAGAGGGAGGAGAGAGAGAGGGGAGAGAGAGGAGTGAGAGGGGACAAAGAGAAGAGAGAGAGGGGAGAGAGAGAGAGGAGAGAGAAGAGAGAAAAGAGAGAGGGGAGAGAGAGAGAGAGAGGAGAGAGAAGAGAGAAAAGAGAGAGGGGAGAGAGAGAAGAGAGAAGAGAGAGAGGGGAGAGAGAGAGGAGAGAGGGGAGAGAGGGGGAGATTTTAAAAAAAAGGAGTATTAGCTACACATAAATGAATGCGTCGCTAATACACTATAGTATTAGCGATGTATACATATATACGTCACTAATACACTATAGCATTAGCGATGTATACACGTATACGTCACTAATATCATTTTTTATTTAAAAAAAAATCAAAATTAAAATAGATAGAGAGAGAGTGAGGAAAGAGAGTGAGAGAGAGAGAAGAGAGAGAGAGGAGAGGGAGAGAGAGAGAGAGGAGAGAGAGAGGAGAGAGAGAAGAGAGAGAGAGGAGAGAGAGAGAGGATAGAGAGAGGTGAGGGAAAGAGGGGAGAGAGTGAGCGAATAGTGTAGAGAGAGAGAGAGTGAGGAAAGAAAGAAATTTTTAAATAATAAAAAAACTATTTTAGCGATATATAGTACTATACATCGCTAAATATAGTATTTGTAGTGACGTATAGTTCTATACGACGCTAAATACATAACTTTTCACGACGTATAGAAGATATGTCGTTGAAAATTACTAATAGCGACACTCATGAGGACTATCGCTAATCATTATTTTTTGTAAAAAAAATAATGTATGGGGGCGAAATTCCGCCCACGCTGGTGAAATTTCGCTCGCTACTTATAAATTGCCCCCCAGTCCCATTTGTGCTCCGCCGCCATCTGCTCGTGCCTCACCATCCTCCTCCCCCCCACCCCCTCTGGTGCCCGCTCATCCCTCCTGGTCCCCTTTCTCCCCTCTTCTCACCCCCCTTCCATGGGGACCTTAGGCCGGCGGGGCAGCGCTGTCCTCCGCCGCGCTCCCACCCGCTCCAGTCCCCCCTCCCCCTTCTCTGCCCCGCCTCTCTCCCCTGCTCCAGTCCCCCTCTGATTTTCAGAGGAGGGGTGTGGGGGCAGGAAGGAGGGGGTGGAGCCAGGGAGAGGGGGGCCGGAGGACAGCGCCACCACCTCCGCCCTCCCTCTCCCTCTGACTCCAGTCCCCCCGCCCTACCAGCTCCACCGCCCCCCCCCCCCTCCTTTTCTCCCTCCTCAGATTTTCAGAGGGGGGACCGGAGGACAGCGGTGCCGCCGCTCACCCCCCATTTGTCCGGACCCCCTCTCCCCCTATCCGAGTTCCGAGTCCTCCTCCCCCTACCCCAATCCCCCACTCCTCTAATTTTTAGAGGAGGGGACATAGTCGGGGAGAGGTGGGTGGGGGGCCCTCTTCTTGCCACCTCTCCTTTCCCCCATCCTGCTCCGCCCCGCTCCCCTCCCCCTTGCTCCCGACCCCACTCTCCCCTCCGTCCCCCTTGCTCCAAACCCCACTCTCCCCCTCCTCCGCTGATGAGGGTGCCGGATGATAGCGGGGCACCGGAATTAGGAAGCCCGGCTCCTGATTCTGGTGCCCGCCATCCTCCGGCACCCTCTCCCTTCCCCGGTGGGCCGAGTGGCCCACCGGCTTTTTTTTAAAAAAAATTTTATTTGTAGTGATGCATATAAAAGTGTCACTAAAACATTTTTTTAATATTTTAATATTTATTAGCAACATTTATAAAGCATCGCTATTGCATTTTTTATATTATTATAATATTAGCGACGTTGTGAAGTTTTTAAATTTTTTTTTATATTAGCGACGTATAAAAAACGTTACTAATAAGGACTTATTAGCGACGTATATATTTATACGTCGCTAATAAGTAATTTTTAATTTTTTTAAAAATGGTTTTTTTATTAGCGACGTATACGAAAGCGTAACTAATAATTTATTAACCGTTGTTTTTAATTTATTATTAGTGACACATATTTATGCGTTGCTAATAATTTATTAATAGTGACGCATATTTATGCATCACTAAAAGGTTATTAGCGACACATATATATGCGTCGCTAATAATAAACTAATAACGACGCATATGTATGCGTCGATAAAAGCTTCTATTAGCGACGTTTTTTGTTATACGTCGCGAATAGTCAATTGCGATGACACTTTTTTCGACGCTTATAGCGCCGTTTATTATACGTCGCTAATAGTCATTAGCGATGTTTAGGGGACTATTAGCGACGTATAAATGCATCACTAATAGTCATTTTTGTTGTAGTGAGTTAAGACAATTGGGATATCTAATGTTTTAATTCGAAAACAAGCCCAACACAAACTTCTTTCTCAAATAGAGCTACAAATGAGGGATAGAGGAAGTATAAACATGGTTTGCTCTGTCCAAACCAATTCCCAAACCTAAACACGATCAATCCATATGAGCTTTTTAGTAAACCATTAAGCAATATTTCATGTTTGTCAAAAAGAAGCATCAGCAGCAGGAAAAATTATCCAGTTGTACGGGCCATGTGGTAGATATGTCATCTTGATAAATGCCAAGTTGAATTAATTTGTACGTGTTTCCAAGTGAGAAAGATGAGGCATAAATTTAGGTTTACGTGTTTAAATATGAATGGAGGTATGTACAACCACGTGGTAGAGCAGTTCTACCGGATACTTTCCCAGCAGCATCAGCTATATTGCATATATATATATATATATATATATATATATATATATATATATATATATATAGATATATAGAGGCAGTGAACACCAAAATCAAGCCATAAAAACTATTACTGGTGGTCGGTGTACTTACATACCTGTTTTGTCAACGAGGAAAAACTGTCGTCCATTTGCATCATAATAAGACGAACAAAAGTTACACCCATGCAAACAGAAAGTGCATCTAGGCTGCGTTTCTGTAAAGCGAGGACGAATTAAGGAACCGACATGCATAGCGCCTGCTCTGTCCAGACCGAAATCAAAACCTAAAACCAATCCAAACAACGACAAACTTTTTTGTACAAGCATATCAGTAGATCATTAAGCACATATTTGATGAATAATGGCACCATATTTTGCTGAATATAAGAACTTAAAATGCAAAACAATTAATGCGAACTTTGGACTAGTAACAGTTGATCAAGAGCAGAAATAGAAGATATACAGGAATGTTATATATGTTTCAAACCTCCGAAAAAAATGGTCCAACTGCATGTGGTACTCATAATAGGATAGTGTATCTTCTACCTTTCCCGGGCGGTTCGACAGATCACACCCTGTTGAAAACTTTCGCTTCGGCGTGGTTTTCAAAATCTAGCCATCGCACTTTCCTATTTGTCTTTCCTTGAGGTGTTTGATTGCTTACATGCAGTAACATGCTCAAGAACTGAATGTGTCCTTTTTTCAGTCGACAAAGCAGGTGTGCACCGAAGTGCGACCATTTTTCTTCAATTTCTACGGTTCATTAGTTACAAGTCCGTATGTCATAGTAATTGTTTTGCAAAATAAGTGCTTATATCTAGCAAGCATGACTGGATTTTTTGCGTTTTTTATTTCTTTATCTAGTAATGTTTTGCCTATTGTTGGCTATGTCAGTATGACAGTATGGTGCCATTAATCATCTAACTCTTGCATAATGACTTACTGAAGATCTTAGTTAATTATCTAGGTTCTTCTTAATGATTTCCTGAAAAGCTTTAGTTGGTGGTTTAATTTTCAGTTTAGGTATCCGTCTAGACGAACATGTCGGTTCCAATCTTTCCTTAGTTGTTCCTTGCTTAACAAAAACGCAGTAGAGACGCACTTTCCTACATACATGGGTGAGACTTTTGTTGCCTTACTATTTCTATAACATTATACACAACAAACCACCAGTAATAGTTTCTCTGTGTTTTTGCAAGAGAAATACTTGATTTTGGTGTTTGTCTAACTTTTTTGGTTCTTGCTAAGTTAGTAATGTCTGCCCACTGCCTCTATGGCAACATGTCGCAATTAAACATGGAAATAATGCTTTTTTACTTTTACAAACATGAAATATCGCTTGATGGTTTAATACGTGAATTTTACTTTTACTTCTAGTTGCAAATATGGTTTGATTTTTGCGTATGTCGTTACTCATCTAATATTTGCTTAATGATTTCCTGAAAAGCTTAGTAGGGTAGATTCGCATCCTGAAAATAAGTGCGTCTATTCAGTAATTATGACGCCATTAATCATCTACAATTTGCTTAATGATTTACTGAGAAGCATGCATAAAGATTGGTCGTCGGGTAGAATAGTTTTGGGTTCTTGCTAGTTTAATAATGTCTGCTATCTTGTATGAACTTGATCGTTCTTTCTAGTTTAATGATGTCTATTATCTTGTATGAAATTGATCGTAGGGTAGAATAGGTACAAGTTTGAGTATCGGTTTGGACAGAGCAGCGTAATATGGGGATGCATATCACCTACGCCACCATATTAAGCTTCAGTGATTGAACTAAAACCAAGCCCAAGATCACTATGTTTATATTTGGATTTGCTTGATACGTAGAAGTTAGAAATTTGGGGGACTTGGAATGGATCCCATCATATCTTCTGCATGTCTTTTTAATGTTTTTTTTTCTTTCCCTCTCTTACTTTGGTCTTCTAGTATATGTTTTTGGTTGTTTAATGTATAGTTTTATGTTCCATGTTTTCATTGTTATCACACTGATAACTATGAAGCTTTCTTGTTCAAGAATGGAAAGTTTTGGTGGCAGTGACGCTGAATTGAATCAATGCCTTTTAGTCAACACTATGCACCATAACCACTTTTCTGAAATTCGAAACAGGTCTTGATTGTTTAATTTTTAATCAATATTTGCTTGATGATTTCCTGAAAAGCTAAGTTGGGTAGATTAACGCAGAGAGAATGCAAGCAATAGGCATGTCGGTTCCTTCATTCGTCCTTGCTTTACAATAACGCAGCCAGCCAATACACGCTTTCCTATTTGCAAGGGTGGGACTTTTGTTGCCTTAGCCTCTATTTCTATATTGTTCGTCTTAATATGATGTGAAGATAACTGTGAGAGTGTGGTCTCCTCACCCATCAGGCAGAGGGGTTGATTGCAGGTATGCACAACGGACTAGTCATAGTTTTTCTGTTTTTTTTTTCTTTTTGCAAAAGAACTACATATGATCATTAAATATGACTTTATTTTTGTGTTTGCCTAACTGTTTTAGTTCTTGCTAGCCTACCTGTTTTAGAAGAGAGGGTTTCAACATTCAATAAAAACTATTATTTTTCTAAATGGGGCTATTAATTTATAGGATGGAGGGAGTAATCTTAATGGTTTTGAAGAGAATTGTTTTTCATACTCAAACATAACAAGAGTATACAATGTATAGATGCAAGAAGAGAATTCTAGAGACAGAAGAAGCTCAAGGGACGTCGAGGAAATGAAGAGACGTCGAGGAAGATTAAGAGTTTATATTAGAAAAATGTATATCTTTAATACGCCCCTGTAAACTCATGGCGGATGAAGAGCCATTAGTTTGGAAGTAAGAGTCAGAAATTGATGTATGAGGAGCGGCTTGGTGAAGATATTAGCGAGTTGATCTTTGGATGGAACATGGTGAACCTGCATCTTGCCAGCTAAAACTTATTCCCGAATGTAGTGATGGTCAATTTCGATATGTTTGGTGCGAGCGTGAAAGAAAGGGTTTGTTGTAAGAGCAATAGCAGACTGGTTGTCACACCATAAAGTAGGAGTCTCGGGAGGAGAGATGCCAAGGAACTTGAGAATCATGAAAACCCAAACTATCTCGTTAGTAGTGGAGGAGAGATCCCGATCTTCGGCTTCAGTAGAAGAGTGGGCAATTATTTCCTGCTTCTTGGATTTCCAAATGATAGGATTGGGACCCAGGAAGAGACAATACCCAGTGATGGACTGATGGTCAAGTGGGTCACCATCCCAATCATAATCAGAGTAAGCAGTAAGAGTGAAGGGACCTAGTCAGATAAGAATGCCGTGAGATAGTGTGCCATGGATATACCAGTGGATTTTTTTGACAGCTGCATAATGAATTGTGGAGGGCTGATGCATGTATTGGCACACGTAATTTACAGAATAGGCAATATCAGGACGAGTATGAGTGAGGTACTAAAGGGCTCCAACATTGCTCTTATAGTGGGAAGGATTAGGGAAAAGTGGATTAGTGGGAGAGGTAGGAGGGAGTTTGTAGCCAGTAGGAGTAGGGGTGGGTTTGCAGTCATCCATGTTAGCCCTGAGGAGAATATCTCGAGTATACTGAGCCTGCAAGAGGAAGAGACCATTTGGAGTAGTTGTGAATTCTATGCCAAGAAAGTGATGGAGAAAACCTAAATCTTTGACAGCAAAGACTCGACCAAGAAAAGTAATGATGTGATCGATGAAAGTAAGGTGAGTATCGGTAATGAGGATGCCATCAACATAAACAATAAGGATAGTAAGCTGATAGCCAGTTTGATGGAGAAAAAGTGAGGTTTCAGCATGATAGACTCGTAACCCTAGGTTAAGAAGATAGGATGAAAGTCAAGCATACCACTGGCGGGGGGCTTATTTGAGACCGTATAAAGCTTTGTGAAGCCGACACACATGATGGGGGCGAGTGGACTCAATAAAGCCAGAGGGTTGAGCCATATATAGTTCTTCCTCAATGGTACCATGGAGAAAGGCATTGGAGATGTCCGGCTATTTCACAATCCATGCTTTGGAAACAACAAGACTTAGTATAATCTGAATGGTGTAAGGTTTCACTACGGGACTAAAGGTTTCATGATAGTATTGTCCTTCTTCTTGATTGAAACCCTTTCCAACAAGGCAGACCTTGTACCGAGAGATAGAGCCATCGGGACCCCGCTTCATTTTGTAGGTCCATCAACTGTAATGTCAGGGAATTTTCTAAATTCCTGAAGTCGGCAATGAGAAATTAGGGTGTTGGACCCCTTGACTTTATTGTAAAAATAACTTAATCATTATTTAGAACTGGTGGCTGAATCTATATGGATGAAACGTAGATAGAAAGAGCTTCAAAACACCACCAAGAATGAGTGAATCGGAGTTTGGATGAGGGAGATATGGTTATTTGAAGTTGATCATAATGTGCAGGGCCCGTTTACCCAATTTGGACGCGCAAATTGTCCGTTTTCATTATACGTGCCTAATTAATTATTACTACGAAATTAAGTTTTTGGGGCCCAATTTGGTTGCTGAATTGAGGAAATTTTGGCCCAACTCTTTAAGGGATTAGGAACCCTAATCTCATGCCTATAAAGACCTAATTACAGTTCTTAGGGGAGGAGTTTTTTGGGCCTGCCGGGAAGGAGAGAGAAGAAGGGGGTTTCTTTTGCGAAGACGGCTGGCAACCTTTCGGCGAGTATAACCGACAACGAAACTAGGGTAGTGGTGGATCGATGAAAATTCAGCATCAAAGGTATGATCTATTATTTAATAATTATTTATTTACATTGTAAATGTAATTATCAATTCTAACCGAACTGGTTTAAGATCATCGGCGGCCAATAAATGGCCGATTAGTATACCAGCCAGCCATAGGTTGGTCATTGCACTCAGATGGTGATCCGGCTGCTGTCGGCAAGCCTGTTCATCACCGGACTGTTGTTGGTGGGCCTGTTCGTAGAGGAGGAGTGACTGGCCAAGGGCCGTCGCTTAAAGGCCCGATACTCTGTGAAACCACAAAGAGAAGGGGGAGCGATCTGCATAGCGCAGCCACCGTTGGGGGACAGGGCTGAGGCTCCTGAAATTGCCTGATGTCGGCGATCTAGTCGAGCTTGCTCTTATGTCCAGCTACGACTGCTTGCTGCCACAACGGCCAGAGGCCATATTGACACAAAGGAATTCCCCTGCTTCGGCCTCGAAAGCGACCGGTGGCCACGGGATGGAGGTGGGGCTAGGTCCGTCGAATCCATTGCTTGGCGGCGATCCGACTAGACTTGGCCTCGTGACTAGTTGTGGTGGTCGGTGCACTCACTGGTGGCCTGAGTTTACCGTATGGAGGACCTGGAAGTTGTAGAGGAATCTAGCTTGCCACCGGCCGGCGGCATCGGACCCGGGAGACTGGATCCGGTTGTTTTCCCGGCGGAAGATTTCTGCCGGTGGCTAGTGTACCAAGCCAGCTGCGACGGGATTCAATCTGGCCACCACCCGCAACACTGCGGGCGTCTCCACAAGGAAGACGAACTGCAAGCCGGTCTATGGGTCTGGCCCGATTCTAGGCGGGAACTTCAGACCCGACCTGGATTCAATTAAAAAAAAAACTCCCACTGAACCAGGTCCGGTTTAGTAGGGTTTAGACTTGGAGAAAATTCAAGAAAAGTACACAATGTCCGAGGGAACATGAGGAGTAACTGGACCAAGATTCGGGCTGGGGAAAAATCCCAATGTCCATAAAATGACCATTCTACCCTTAGAGGTGAAATGTAGCAATATTTAATTATTTGTCTCATGCTCCGGTTTAGGGTGATGTAGATGTTAGAAAATTTTAGAATATTTACCAGCGGACCTTGAGAGGTTTGGGAATATTATGACCAATGTTCATACATGGGAAAAATTACACCGAGTTCATGAAGTCAAGTAGCACCCTTGAGCCCAATTTTGGACCTAGTGGATGTGAATAAGGCTTTGAACAAAAGGACCGAAATACCCCTTTGAGTGATCAGCTAACATTCATGTGAATGGAAGCGTGAGTCAATTTGAGAGTGGAGCTTTGTGAGAAGTCAAAGACTTAAAATCAATAGAGGGTCAGTGAAATGACTAGAATGACCCAAGGAACGGTACCATACCCGAGGTAGTAGAATTACCCTAATGCCCTTATGGGAAGTATGTTCCGTTTCCACTGAAACTAATAACCTAACTACCAAGCGTTAGGGTATGCTATAGTGATGTTAAATGGCTTTAAAAGGAAGGGGTGTGACTAGTAAGTGACATAAAGACCTTGTTAGGTCACAGTGTCATGGGAAATAAGGGGAAAAACTCTAATTTTTAGGGTTTAAGGCAGCGTATTACACGTATCTGCAACTATATACATCAATCAACTAGAGTAGTAAATACGTAACTCGTGTGATACGTTAGAGTTATCTACATTATTAGACTTGAATTTGCTTAGCCCTAGCCCTGCAAATGAGTGCAACGGGCCTTCATTTAATATTTATGCACTTGTGTGACTGCATGTTATTTATGTTAATTATTTTGATGCATGCTTTATTATTGATGCATTAATCGGTAACTTAATGTTAACAAAGACTAATAAGAGATATTGGTTGTCTTTCGATTTGGGGGAGAACACCTAATCAAGATAAAGACTGAAATACCCTCATTAGGATTGGGACTAGTTTATGGAGTGAACGGGCCCCTTTCATAGAATTTTACCTTGGTTAATGAACCGAGGGTGGTTATGAGAGTTTACCCGAGTCTCAAGGAGACTATTGAGGTTTCGGTTGTCCTCTGGGTCATAGCTCAGTAGATGAGCTATTTGTTGGGCTGATTTACAAGGTGAAGAGGACCGAAATGGTTGGACGAATACTCGACTACATGAAAATAATCTAGTCTAAGTTTCAGATGTTTGGGGGAGTCAATGGTTATAAAGACTTGAGGCTTATATGGATACATTGGTAATGTCTTAAAAGACATTTTTCCTAGAGTTATGGAATGGCAAAGATTGTGATACGCTACTTCATCGCCATGACTGTTTGGGTATTGACCAGAGGGTCTTTACTGCGGGTCTCCCATAGGTCTTCCCAGGACCATATAGTACGTACGAAAAATGGAGTTGTATGAGCATCTTAGAAGGCTTGTGGTTTTCGCCAATCTGTGTCCATGAGCACAGTTGGGATCCTCATCTCTAGATTCGTGGCAGGCTATTGAGAGCTTTGGGGATTTGGATTAAGCTGCTGTTAAGCAGTCTACTCCAATGTTGGAGTCTTTTGTCTAGAGATTTCTCGAGGGGTGAGTTATCTCCGAGTAAATACATATTGATAGTATTAATTATTGAACAAGGGTTGTGAGATAATTAATAATATTATTTGATATTGCTTGTTAATTAGACAAGTGAAATGATTAAAGGACTTACATAAAATGTAAGTTGTTTGAAAATACTTAAGCATTGAATGTGTGATGCTAAGCTTCTTAGGATAATGTTGTTTTAAGCAAAAATACGTCTGGATCCGATCTTGTTGGAAACATTGGAGATGTTATCTGATGAGTACGTAGGCAACTAACATCGGGTGATGTTGGCCCGATCCAAAAAATATTAATAAAACTTTTTGCCCCTTTAAAAGCTCTTCTCCTGAAGGCGAAGAGGTTCCATTGTTGTTGTTGTTGTTTGGTTTGGTTGGTTGCAGATTCTCCAGGTGATGACAAGTGAGACAAAGAGGCGAGCACAAGATGAAGTTCCTTATTTCTACAATTAGGGTACGTAAGTATGGCCTTGGTGTGAGTGTCAACTTAGTTATTTATTTTCAGACGGATGACAGACTTGTACTTAGATGGATAGGCTATTCTTTATGATATTTTCATACATGTAATAATATAATATGATTTGATATTCGTATTTGTGAATCCTAGTTATCATGACCTGGATATTTAATATAATGTTTTGTTTTGTATTTAAGAAAGAAAAAAAATTCTCTTAACTTATCGTTCGTGCTATTTAAAAAGGCTTAAAAATCTAGGTCATGACATTGACACCCAATGATATTAGAGTTAAGTGGCGGAGGAACAAGAGTCCAAGTACCCTGCTTGATAAGAGCCTCCGCATAGAAACACACCACTCAGGAACAGGAACCTGGGAGGCAATACAAAAGGAGGTGGGTTCGGTTTGAGGGGAGGTTTGGGCGATGAGAGAGAGTGGGATGCGAGGGCGAAAAATGCCGGCTTTGCTACGAGTAATCATCAAATAAGAGGGACCGAGGAGAGGGGGGAGTGGTGATGTCGGGGACGAGTGAGGAGTGGGAGGAGGAGTTGGGTTTGGGGGGGAATGAGGGGGTGTAGGAAGGGGAGTGGAGGGAGGAGCTGGCGAGATGGTGGGGGTATGGGAGGAGGTAGGTGGGGGAAGAGGTAGAGGGGAAATAAGGTGAGTGAGATATGGGGTAGTAGGACAGTGATGGAGAAAGGGAAATTCATGTTCGACAAAATGGACATGGCGAGAGATGTAGAGCGATGGGTGGTGGGGTCAAGACATCGATAACCTTTAGTAGTTTGGCAATAGTCGATGAAGACACAAGGAATAGAACGAGATTCAAGTTTGTAGTTATAGTAAGGACAAATCCACGGGTAGCACCGACAGCCAAAGGTACGAAGGTGAGTGTAACTAGGAGGGGTGAGGTGAACTAGTTGATAGGGGGAGGTGTTGTTTAAGATGGGAGTTGGGAGACAATTAATGAGATATGTGGTAGTGCAGACAACATCAACCCAATAAGAGGGAGGCATGTGAGCCGCAGTAAGAAGAGTGACGGTGGTCTCAATGATGTGACAGTGTTTTTGATCGGCAACACCATTTTGTTCGGGGTGTGAGGGCAAGAAAATTGATGGGTGATGCCTCGAGAGGTGAAGTGATGAGTGAAGCGGGAGTTGACGTACTCACGGCCGTTGTCAAAATGTGAGGAAGAGCATTTTCGACCATAAACTGAAAGGAAAGAAAATCTTCAAAGACATCCGATTTGAGTTTGAGAGGGTAGAGCCAAGTGTAGCAAGACTAATCACCGATGAATATGATGTAGTATTGGTAACCAAGGAATGAGAGAACAGGCGAGGGCCCCAGACATCAGAGTGAATAAGTTCAAGTGGACGAGTAGATGATCGTTGCGAATGAGGAAATGGTAATTTGTGAGATTTACTAACATGACAACTATTACAAACAAAGTTTTTGATCTTAGTGACATGAAAGGGAAAATTTGATACAATGGAATTAAAAGTGGTGGGGAAGGATGACCGAGTCAATGATGCCAGATGTCAGAAGATGAAGTAGTGACGTGGAGAGCATACAGAGGAGTGCAGGAGAGAGGGTAGATGCCGTTCCAACAGCGGCCGCAGTACAGGATGCACTTGGACTTATTGTCTTGAATAGACACATCAGACGTAGTAAACGTTAGAGAACAATCATTATCACGGGCAAGTTTGTGTACTGAGAGGAGATTGTGGGCAATAGTGGGTGTTTGAAGAGTAGTATTAAGAAGAAGTGTGGAAGTGGGAAGAGAGAGGATGGTGCTACCTGTAGAGGAGACAAGGAGAGAGTGACTGTTACCAATGTTGACATGGGAGAGACCAGGATGAAATGATGGGGTGTTGATGTGGTTCAAATCCGGAGTGATATGATCGCTAGTGCCAGAATCGAGGAGCCAATCAGATGATTGGGGCCCACCTCCCTGGGCACACATGGCAAGCCAGGCCCTGTGGTAGGACCCCGATGGGAGGCATTGAATCGCTCTTTGTAGTTAATAGTAGTGTGAAGTCTGCCACATATCTGGCATGAAGGATGGTAACAACAGGAACCCCTTGGCCACGGATTTGGTGGCGGTCCGCACCACCCCCACGGCATTGCTGTTGATATGGAGAGGTGGACAAACGACCAGGGGAGTGGGGAGAAGACAAGGGGAGGCATAGGCGGTAGTAGGAGGTGGTTCGGAGTGTCTGAGGGATGGAACAATAGGAGCGGTAGCGGAGGATGGGCGAGAACCAAGAAGGAGTTGACCCAAGGTGGCACTGATCATGTTAAGGATAGTTGAAAGTACGACAGGATCAGCAGAGCGAGTAGGAGAGGCCACGGTGGCGGCGGTAGCATGGAGAGCAGTGGGATGTGCCAAGGGGGGACCGGTGGGGGCTGATTGTTGGAGAGAGAGAGGCCTCTTCCTCAAGAAGAAGGTTCCAGAGTTCGGCGACTGTAACCAAGCCACCACTATCCCGAATGGAAAATGTGGAGTATTCAGCCAGGAGACCAGCCAATGTTTGGTGAAGGAGATCTGGATCACTTACAAGAACACCAATTGTAGCGAGTTGATCGACGAGGAGTCACAATTGGTTGAGATAAGCAGTCATCCCTCCTGGTCTGAGCCAGCAACGACGAAGATCACACAACAATTGAATGACTACAGTAGGCGAGGTAATGTGGTTGCAAGTCTCAATTGCTCTCCACAAGGCAGCAAAGGTGTTGTATGTAAGAAAGTGGCATATGAGAGTTGGTTCAATAGTGACACGTAAAAAGACAAGGAGGTGATGGTCAATATGAATCCAGTCAGAATAAGACGAGTGAGAAGAAGTAGATGTAGGAGAAGGACAAGGTAGATAGCCATCGACATAGAGAAGAAGGTGGTAGGCATTTAGGATAGAGCGAGTGGTATGCATTTAGGACAGAGCGAGTGGTTTCACTCCAAACGAGAAAATTAGAACCATCAAGGCGAATAGTGATAAGGGAGGTCATATTTGATAATAGAAATTTGATTGAGGCTGAAACAGTAGTAAGAAAATCTAAGACAATATGAGAAGGTGGTGGGGGAGGAAGAGTAATGCCTTGGGTAGGTGTAGCGGGGGGAGAGCTAGGTGAGTCCATTTAGGTGAAAGGAGAACAGAGATCGTGTTTGGGAGGATGTGATGCGGTTGTGAACAGAAGAAGATGAGAATATAAAGATAGAAAATTTCGAGCAGGAAAGAGATAGGATAGGAGACAGAAGGTGTAGGCAAAATAGTGGTCACGAGCAGGACAAGAACAATCGGTGAGGCAGGATAGTTAGGACCGGTGAGTCAAGGCCGGATGACAGGATCAAAGAAAGAAGGTGACGGCTGGTCGCGAGGATGATGGTTGTGATATAGATGGGTACCGAATCTGGAGAGGGGGGGGGGAGAATAGTCGACAGGAATGGGATAGGAGGGGCTGGATCCAGGAGGACGCAGCAGGGAGAAGAGAGTGAGGGAAAGGGCCGATGGAGGATCTGGAGACAAGGATATGAAGGAGAGACCAATCGGAGGGCGGCCGAGATACTGAAAAGAGAAGGGAGAAAATGGTAGGGACAAATGAGAGAGTGAAACAGGGGCTGGGGACAATCATGATCGACTGTGTCTGGAGATGGGGTGGGCGGATCTAGAGAAGAAGAACCAAATCTGAAAGGGACGATAACAAGGCAGTTGCCGGTGGGAGAAGATATCTGGGATGACCAAAGGGAGGATGGCGGCGAAGGGGAATGATGGAAGGGGTCGAGACTGGAGTAGAAGCAGCCCTGTCTAAAGATTTGGGATCGGTCGGTAAGAGAGGAAAGCTGACTAACATGAATGAAGGATGGAGGCACTGGGCGAAGGAAAATCCTCAGAAGAATGGAGGCGATGGGCAATGGACGATGAGCGAAGGCTGAAGGACACCGGGTGGAGGGTGGACGCCGGCAAAGAGGGGAGGGGAGGCGTTGAAGAAGGCAAGATAGGAGTGTAGGTGGGAGAAGAGGCCGGCAACAGAACCAGGACGCACAGAGCAAGAGTGACTGCGATGAGAGAGGTGGAGACAGAAATTAGAGCAGACCAATCCGAGGCAGACGGTGACAGGGAGGCTGAGGAGAAGAGGAGCATCGGCAATGGGAGAAGGGTCAGCGATGGGAGTATAAAAAAAGGAAAGAAGGGGATGGATAGAATAGTGGCCGATCGAGATGTAGAAGGAAAGTAGAAGACGACTGCTTTTAGGATTTTCAGGCACAGAGAAAAGGGCGGCCAATGACAGGGTCTTAGGAGATTTTTACAGAAGAAGCGTAGGCAATATCCGGCTCGATACCACGAAGAAAATTGTTTTTCATACTCAAACATATCTAGACTATACAATTTATAGATGCAAGAAGAGAATTCTAGAGACAAAAGTAGCTCAAGGGACGTCGAGGAAATGAAGAGACGTCGAGGAAGATGAAGAGTTTACATTGGAAAAATGTATATCTTTAATAGGTTTACTAATTAAACTTGTATATGATTGGGTATCACGGCTTGAGGCACATTTAACGATTTTGCGGGCTATAGAAAATTAAATAAGCTTCGGTGATTGAACTAAAACACCGAAAGCTCCATATATATGTGTGTGTGTGTGTGTGTGTGTGTGTGTGTGTGTGTGTGTGTGTGTGTGTGTGTGTGTGCGTGTGTGTGTGTGTGGAATTACTGGTCTCGGAGATTTCTTCATATCTTCGGTAATATGTCACAATTTATCATGAAATATTACTTAATTTTTTACTAAAGGTTTACTAATTAAACTTGTATATGTTTGGGCTATGTTTTTGGCTGTTTAATACAACTTCATGTTCTACAATTCCATTGTTATCACATTGTCCAATAACTATGAAGCTTTTTGTGTATACAAGACTGTCTTATGGGCTCTGTGTGTGAAATTTGGTGTCATGCATGCACATAAGTTAAAAAATGACAAGAGATTGCATGCGAGCTTGTTATCCTGTGCAATGGTGGATAGGGAAATGTGGCAATTGTGATTTATAGAAGCTTAAATTGGATTGGAAAATCGATCAATGCGACAAAGTGATTGATCAATCCCTATTTACATAAGCACGATTGCTAGAATGAGCGATTGTAGTCCATAGCAATCGATCGGTGCTTATTTTCGTTATACGGGAAACAAAGCCAAGAGTTAGCGATCAATAGGTATCTAGAATTGATCGATCACTTGTAGGATAAAAAATGGCCAGTGTGAAGAACGACCGATTGTCAGTAATGAATGATCAATCAAGTGACGTGCAAGATTCTGGAATGCCATGATTTGGATACTTCCTTATTGGCTAGTTGGAAATTTCATTCCATAAATAGACAGATACGAACTTGTACGTCCTTATGGGATATAAAAGACTCTTCTTCTTCCTTGGGAAAAAGGCGTTGGCCATTGAAAAGGCTTAAAAAGCATGTAAGCATCTTGTAACTATTCTCTCTCCAAGTAGTGAAACTGTGTGATCTTGTGGATGTAGGCACCATTGCCGAATCACATAAACCCTGCTATACTATCTCTCTCTCTATTGTCTCTCTTCCTCTTTTATATTCCTCATAAGGAACCAACTGCTACATAAACTATAGGCTAGATTAATTCTAGTGGGCGTATAGATCACAACAATTGGTATCATAGCTTCAAAAGTTCGAGTAAATGAAAGATAGAGGAAGACAAGAATTTCAAGATCGACAAGTTCACGGGTTAGAACTATGGGTTTTGGTGCATGCAAATAGAGGACTATCTTTATCAGAAGGAGTTGCACGATTCTGAAACTTGGCACACAGCCAAAAGACATGGAGGATGCCGCTTGGTTGTTCATTAACTGAAAGGCCTTGGGAGTAGTTCGATTGTCTATTTCTTCATTTGTTACTTCAAATGTCTCGAAAGCAAAGAACACGAAGGAATGTTTCGATATTCTTGCATCGATGTATGAGAACCCCTCTTCGGCAAACAAGGTACATACAGTGACTCATTGTTTTTTATTTGAAGATGGCTAACGATGATGATATTTCAACACATTTGAACTCCTTTCATGACTTGGTAAATTAATTAGAGGCTATTAAAGTTAAATTTGATGAGGATATTCAGTCGATTGCCTTGTTAAAATCTCTACCCATTGATTGGAAATCCTTCAAGGTGGCTATGCATAGCTCTCATTCTACTAGTAGCTTTAAATTTAATGATGTTTGTGGTTTGTTATTAGCTGAGGAAGCATGGTGCAAATGCACTAATTCCTCATCAGGGTCGGCTTTGACCTTTGATTCTAGAGGTCGCCTAGGACAATTATCGTTTGGAGGTAAAGGAAAGTCTCAACGAGGACGTTCCAAGGGAATGAAGAATGATGACAAGTGTTGGAATTATGGCCAAATAGATCATGTTAAACATGATTGCAAGAATGCATCATGAGATGGAGGTGATAACAATAATATTACAAATGCTAATGTTGTTAATGTTGCTGATGGTGATGAATGCATGCTATTGTCTTGTGAAAGTAAATGTGAATCATAGATAATTGATAATGGTGCATCTTTTGATGCTACATCTAGAAGTAATTTGTTCAATAATTATGTGTCTAGTGATTCTGAAAAAGTTTACTTAGTCAATGACATGTCTTGTGAAATAATTGGTAAGGGTGATTTTAGCTTAAAATAGGAGAATGGTACAGTGTTCTTATTAAAGATGTCAGACATGTTCCTCGTTTGACCAAGAATATTATCTCTGTTAGCCAACTGGCCATGTGTGGCATCACTATTCAATTTTTGAATAACTGTTAGAAAATGGCAATGGGTGTCATGGTGATTTCTAAGGGAAGAGAATTAGTACTCTTTACATGCTTGCTAGTTGTGTTAAGAGTTCTATCTTAGTTACAATAAGACATGATGAATCACAAGAATGACATAGACATATTGATCATATATCAAAAAAAGACGTGAAGGTACTACAAAGTAAGGGGAAGTTGCCAGGTTTGAAGAGTGTTGATTTGAGTTTCTGTGAGGACTGCGTCATTGGAAAATAGAAAAAGCTACTTTCTCAAAATCAGCCCCTGACTGGAAGATTGAGCGTCTTGATCTTGTTCACACTAATGTTTGGAGGGTAACTCAAGTTCCCTCCCTTGGAGGTGCATGCCATTTTGTCACTTCTCTTAATGATGCTTCACGCAAGTTGTAGATTTATTTATGTAGACAAAAATCTTATGTCTTTTTTTGTATTTGTGAAATGGAAATTGCTTGTTGAGAATAAGACAAGATTAAAGTTAAAATGCCTCAAATAAGACAACAATGGCGAGTATTGTGGAAGAGAATTCTAGTCATTTTGTGACAAACATGAAATTCACTGGTTGCTAACCACACCTAGGCAGCTCAGACAAAATGGTGTTATAGAAAGGATGAACTGAACTCTTCTAGAGGTGGCTCGCAACATGAGACTTCATTGTAAACTGTCGCCTATGTTTTCGACCTATGCTATTGTAATGCCCCATTTTTTTATTACATCTATGCTAAGGGCTTAGGTGTGATTATAAATTTTTTGGATAATTTCAAGGGCTTTTAAGGGAAGAAATCTCCGTATATGGGTAGATCTCAAAGTAACAAGCATAACAAATCAAAGAACGTACAAAAGGGAGGAAGGAGCAAATGATATGACCTTGGGAAGTGTGCCACAAAGGTGGGACCTACTTAAAATGTACAGAAAACCTACCCATGTGTGGTTTAGTTTTAAAGGGCTCGACAATACGATTCCATCAGTACCAAGAATGCGCTATTCTGACTTCAGGTAAGAAGATATCTCATTTTGAAGTTAAGATATTATTTGAATAAAATAATAATTCAAAATAGAGAAAATGACGAGATTGTTGGCATCATCGATAATGCCAGCGGCTGGCAGCCAGTGCGCGATCCATGCCACATGTAGTGGGCCTACATGAACAAATCTGCACAAACCCGCATCATGTGTGGCATCCCCGCGACAATGCATCACTCTCCACGTGCAACGTGTAGAGTTGTGCACGTGGCACTACATTGGCTTGTGGGTTTGCCTCTATAAATAGGAAACCTATGTTATTTTTTAGAGAAGTTTTTTTGGCCCATTCTAAGTCCGTTTTTGTTCGTTTAAGAGTTGTTCTTAGCTAAGTAAAGGGTTGAAGGTGTTCAATGCAATGGAAGCATCCGCTCCTTGAGTTAGAGACTCTAGAGAGGGGAAATGGCCCGGAGCATGAGGAGACTCTATCTAACGTCCTTCGGTCGAAAGAGAGAGAGAGAGAGAGAGAGAGAGAGAGAGAGAGAGAGAGAGAGAGAGAGAGAGAGAGAGAGAGAGAGAGAGAGTGAGAGAGAGAGAGAGAAGTGGCTCGAAATAAGAGGAGGCTTCGTACTCTGCCGTCATGCCGCATATAGAGAAGTGGACGAAGTAAACGGAGGCTCCGACCTTCACCCACATGCCACACAGTGAAAGAAACTTTCCCGGGAAAGAGGAGGTTCTGTCTATCGCCTTAGGGTGCTTTGAGAGAGAAATACCCTGGGTAAGGGAAGGTTTTGTCTACTGTCCTACGGGTGCGAAAAGTAAGAAGTGTCTCCGGCTAAGGGGAGGTCCTTTCTGCCGCTTACGAGCTTACAAAGAGTAATACGTCTCCAGGAAAATAGAGGTTTTGTCCTTTGCTTTCGGGTGTAAAGAGGGAGAAAATCCCTAAGATAGGGGAGTGTCTATCTGTTGCCTTCTGGCACAATGAAAGAAATATTTCGGTGCAAGAGGAGGCTCTACCAACTATCTCCGAACTAGAAGGGGAAACGCTCTGAAGGAAGGAGTAACTCCAAATGCTGCAACTTTTGAAATTACAGGGAAGTATATGATCTTCTGATTTATTATATTATTATATGAATGTTTGTGTTAATTGAGATATATGCTAAGCTCTAATCCGATTTTTTTTATATACTTTGTTCTAATACGATATGATAAGCTCTATTTTGATCTGATATGCATTGATCTGATATGATATGGTCGAATGAGATCTGATATGATCTAATGTGATTTAATCTTCTCAAAAGTGTTTTGCTCCACTTTGTGATAAGAGGAAGATGTGGGATTCTATTGATTTGTAAGCTTCCGTTTGACCGATGATTTATGAATTTTTGTATGACTTTGAATAAATATTCAGATATATGTATTTTAACGTATATGATTTTGTACTGCCTGATGCATGTATTAGTTATTAAGCAGAACTATGTTTGGATCTGATTGTATTAGAATAACATCATAAATGTTATACAATACGTAAGTTGGCGACCAATGGTAAGACAACGTTGGCTCGATCCAAAATAAGAATAAAATTAAATTTGTTCTGACCTACGCGCAATTGTGCGCTTAATTTCTATAGTGCGTAGAGGAACGTTATGACTCTTACATTCAGAATCTGCCACTCTTGGCTTTATGAAAATTTATATCTCCGATTATGTGTTTCGAACCCCCAATGCGGGTCGGTTCTTGGTTTAGGGTGTTACAATGGTATCAGTGCTTTGCTCTGTCTGCGACAGAAAATATTTTAATACACACACACACACACATATTGATTTGATTCAAATTTTGATTTTAAAATGGAATAACGCTATAAATTTTTGTTTGGACTATTATATCGGATTTGATAAAAACTTCAATTTTAGGAATTTTGTTTTTAAATATGAAATTATTTAAAATTTATGTTATTAATTTGTTACATCGGGTTTAATACTTTTTAAATTTGAATTAATTTGAAATTTTATTTCGACTATGATATCAGAATTAATACAAACTCCAATTTTGAATTGTCTATTATGCACGTGTGACATCATATTCAATATGAACTCCGTCTTTGAACTTTCTCTTCTGCATTATGTGACATCGTATTTAATACGAACTCTGACTTTGAACTTTATGTTTTGCATGTGTGACATTGTATTTAATATGAATTCCGATTTTGAGCTTTTTATTTTTTATGTGTGACATCGAATTCAATACAAACTTCAATTTCATGAATTCCGATTTTTAATCGAAAGTGTTTTGAAAATTCTATTCTGAATAAGTTGAATCAAATTTGTTTGAAAATTCCATTCTGCATGTGTTACATCAGATTCAAGACGGATTCCAATTTTGTGAATTTTGATTTTAAATCAGGGAATGATTTAAAATTCCATTTTGCACGTGTGGCATTAGATATGATTTGAGCTCTATTTTTACGAATTCTGATTTTGGATTTGAATCAATAGAAAATATCTAAGTATTGAAAATGTTTTGTAAGACTTCGATTTCAAATGGTCTAAAAATTGAAAAGTTATTTGGGTAAACTTATTTTGAAAGCCGGTGAAATTACCAAGGAGTAACCACCAAATACTTGTGGTATGGGATACGAGGTGTTAGTGGATGGCTCTACAATAAATTCTACTCGAGTATTGAAATACAAATGTGATTTCGAATTGTCTATATTCAAAAATTTATTCGACTAAGGAATAAATTTATTTTGAAAGATGGTGGAACCACCTAAGAGAATCCACCAAACACCCACAGTATGGGACATGAATGTTAGTGGAAAATTCTAGAGTTAGTTCTACCAGTATATTGAAATAAAATGAGAATTTGAAATACCTATATTTTGAAAGTTTTGTATATGTATTTTGGAAGACAGCGGAACCACCTAAGAGAAACCACCAAATTACACCCAGGGTATGGGATGTGAGGTGTTAGTCGATCGCTGTAGGGTTAGTTCTATTGATGTGTTGAAAATAAAACAAATCAATTTCAAACTCTATGTTTCATAAAATTCACTTGCATATAAAATGAATTTGTTTTGAAAGGAGGTAGAGTTGCTAAGGAGAAGCCACCAAACACCATGGTATGAAATGGGAGGTGTTAGCGAATCGCTCCACAATTATTTTTCCAGTATATCGATATGAGATTTGATTTCGAATGGTCTAAAAATTTATGTGAGTGAAACTGTTTTGAGACAGTGGAATTCTCAAAGAGGAACCACCAAATGCCCATGTTATGGGACACAAGGTGTTACTGGAATGCTATAAGGTTGAGTCTGTTTGTGGATTTGATATAAAAATTTATTCAAATTCTCAGTGTTTTAGAAAGTGATTTAAAATTGTAAAAGCTAACTCGATGGACAGTGGAATTACTAAGGAGAAACCATCAAACACATGTGGTATGGACTTGTGGAGTCTGTGGATAGCTCCAAGGTCAATTCCACTAGTGTATTGAGACAAATTTCAATTTTAATTCTGGTTTTGCCTATTCTAAATTTGATTTGAATCTGGATTGTCTATTCTAAATTTGAATTGAAAAATCAAAGTATTTTTTGAACATCCTATAGAGAGTAAAGTGTAGAGTATCATGGGAAAACTCCTATCCTTCAAGCAGTTGTTGTTCTATGAGCACGGGGGTGAGCCGTTATAGTATCACAACTTCTGGATTGATTTGTCTGCTATGTTATGCTTTGATTTTCTTTGCTTGGTTTTGATTCTTGAAAATAATTTATCCAATTTTAAAAAGATGAGGAGTTTGCCACCCCTTACTTTATCCAGCACACCCCCTTAACACAGTCGGTAGATATCTACCGTTTGTATATATTGGGCTGGTAGATATCTACTGACTGTATAAAAGTGGGGTGGGCTAGATAAAGTAAGGGGTGGGAGACTTCTCATCCTTTTTAAAATTCATAATCAGATTATGTATGATATGATTTATCTAATTTTAAATTAATAAACTTTGTTTAAAGTGTTTTATTTGATCATAAATTATTAGATTCTGTTTACAAATATTTTATCCAATTTAAATATCAGATTCTCTTTATATATGTTTAATCTAATTATAATCTATCAGATTCTGTCTATGATTACTTATCCAATTAACTATCTTATGTTTTTTTAGATATATGTTCTAATATAATTTGAAGAGTATTTTTGGGCAAATTGCGATGATTAAATTCGTTTAAGTGGGAAAGAATGTAACGCCCTAGTTTTCGATTATATCTAACACAAGGGTTTAGTGTATATTATGTAATTTTTGGACAAGTTTATGGAGCTTTAAGGGATGAAATCTCTGCATATGGGTAGAGCTCGAAGTAACGAGCATAACAAATCGAAGAACGAGAGAGATGGAGGTTAGGAGCAAAAGATATGACCTCAAGAAGCGTGCGACATGGGTGAGACCCCTTGAAAAGTACATGATAACCTACCCATTTGGGGTTTATTTTCGAAGGGCTCGACGATACGAGTCCATAAGTACTAAAACGCCCAATTCTAACTTCAGGGTAAGAAGATATTGTATTTTGAAGTTGGGATAATATTTGAATAAAATAATAATTTAAAATGGTGAAAAGGACAAGATTGTTGGCATCATTGATGACGATTGCGGCTAGCAAGCTGCACCATGTAAGCTCCCGAGTGAGCCAGTGCTTGAACCGCACCGTGGGGCTAGTGCAAATGCATGTCATGCACTTGATGCATGACTGGATGCTTGATGGATCGGTGTAGACCTGCTCAGCATGCAAGCACGCCCGTGACGCTCGCACCTACCACGTCCCCAGTGATCTCACGGGTTTTCCTTTATAAATAGGAAACCCATGTGATTTTCTAGAGGACTTTTTTGGCCCATTCTAAGTCCATTTTCACCCGTTCAAGAAGTGTTCTTAGCTAATTTGTGTGTGTTCTACGCAATGGAAGTGTCCACTCCTTGAGTTAGCAACTCTTGAGAGGGGAAACAAACCGGGGCATGAGGACACTTTGTTTGACGGCCTTGGTTAGAAAGAGAGAGAGAGAGAGAGAGAAGTAGCTCGAAATAAGAGGAGGCTCCATCCTCTACTGTCAGGCCGCATCTAGAGAAGTGGCTAGAGTAAGGTGTAATGTCCCTGAATTTTCTACGATTTTCTATGATTTTCCTGCTATTTTTCTGGTCATTATCGGCGGGAAAATGTGACGCTTCGGCATATTTGTATTTGTGTATTTCCCCCCCGTATTTATACTCGTAGAGTCGGGTGTGGGCTTAGTCGTAGGCTGCAGGCCTCGCTGCGCGCTTACGGTGCGAATTTTGGAGCTACAACGCGTAACCGGGAGGTGAACACGTGTTAGGGACGTGGATGTAAAAATTAAAAAGATTTTATATAAAAATCAACCCATCCATCGGTTTTCACAGAACCGACATTCCAGAAAATTTTCACTCGTCGTCCAGTGAGTTTTTTGAGAACCCGAGCCAGATTCCGGTCGCTCCGTTCTCCCTCCTCCGTCGTCGGATTCTGGCGGTTCTTGTCAGGATCTGCTTTGCCTCACCACCACGAGTCCATAGACACTGGCTATGACCGCCACCGGGGCCTCTTCGCTCCTCCACGAGGTACCGAACCTTTTTCGGGTTTTTTCTCTCCTTTAATCCCGTTTTTGAGCTGTGGGTGTGTGATTTTGACATCGTTTGCGGCCGCTCTCAATTAGACTTATGTTTAGTTGGCCGCTAGGAACCCACAGGCGCTGGCTAGAGCCGCCGCCGTGCTTTCTACACTCCGCTGTGAGCTACCAAACTTTTGGTCGGGTTTTGTTTACATTCTTCATCTCACTGTCCGTGAGATTTTTTGAGACGCCGGGATTTCCGGTCGTCGTCCGGCCACCGGACAGACTCCGGTTGGACCCGTCCAGCCTACCTCAACCCGGTGTCGGTAGGGGTTTGCCGTTCCCGACCCCGCCCCGCCTCTATTATTTTGCTCCGCCCGATTAGACGTTTTGGGTGCGTCTCGGGTCGCTAGCATTGGCGAGTCGTGGGCCATTTGGCCATCATGGGCTCCGCCCCGGCTCGGCGACAGTGAGGGCCAGCCTCACTTGGCCCGATTATACACTCCGCTCGGAATGGGCCGCTTGCCCTGCCTATGCCGTGCGAGATGCACAGCTGCCCGCACCAAATGTATTGGTTGTAGGTGGCGATCGGTGATGTCGCCATTTCGATCGGCCACTACTTCCTGGCCCTAGCCCTGTTGGCCTTATGTGGGCCTTGGGTCACCACCGTCCGATCCATTTCCCTTTATTGTGGCACTATTTGGCCGCGTGTGCATGTGGCCACGCGTGCATTTTTGGGTTTAGGCGCCGTATTTGTGCCGCCTGACTGTCGGTTGGCTCTGCCACCGAGTGGAGTTGACATTAGAGTCCTCCTCCACCTCTCCTTTGTCCTCGAGTGTCACCCCATGCCCTCCGCCCTTATGTGGGCCTTTGTTGATCGAAATCGTCGCCGTTGGGTGCTGTCCACGGCCGATTTCGACGTCTTGTGGCCGGTTGAGCACGTCTTAGCCACCGGTGGATCTTCAGTGAGTACACATCGTGTTCTAGTCGCATCCGCCACTTATGTTGGCACGACATTTCTCCCGACCGCCCCTAGTGTGCCGCCGTGGATCGTGGATTTTACCGCATCGACTTCTGACACCCTGTTTGGCCGTGATAGTTCCGGCGCTTCATAAAATCCTCGGGACGACAACTCTCTCAGTTAGGCGATGCTTTTGGCCGCCAACTCTGTCGTCGACGCCGCCACCGTCGTGTGCTCGCCATCGAACGTCATGATTACGAGGTAGGGGAGCTTTGAACTCGTAATTTCATGATAGCATACTTGAATGAGTAGTAGCATGCTAAGATTGCACGATGTGTATGTAAGCATAACTATATGGTATGTTGAAATGCATACGATATGCATATTGGCTGTAAGTATGTTGGATGTAAGTATGTATGATGACTAGCGTGTTTGTTGGTAAGTTTTGTATGTTGATTGAGTATGTGCTAGTGATGGCTAGCGTGTATGTTAACGTATGTATGCATGTGCTAGTGATGGCTAGCGTGCATGTTTGAAGTATGTTTGGATTTTGCATGTGCTAGTGATGGCTAGCGTGCATGTTTGGAGTATGTATGGATTATGCATGTGCTAGTGATGGCTAGCATGCATGTTTGGAGTATGTATGGATTATGCATGTGCTAGTGATGACTAGCGTGTATGTCTGACGTATGTATGCATGTGCTAGTGATGGCTAGCATGTATGTTTGACGTATGTATAAATGTGTATGTGTGCACTAGTGATGGCTAGTGAGCATGGTTGTAAGTTACGTATGTATGACAATATGTATATGTTATACATATGTGTGATACACATACGTATGTATGATGGCTTTTTGCCTATGGTATGGATATGTGTAAGTGTATGCGGGCTGAGGTATGGGTGATAGATAGTAAGAGGTGACAAAGCTTTCGTATGGATTCGGATATGGATGTGTAAGCGTATGACGGAGGGCAGAGGATATGAGTATGATGGGCAAGGATTTGGAGCGGTTTGTTTGGCTTGTATCAGAGCATATGTTTGGGGGAGTGGTCAGACAGTAAGAGTGTGCATAATTGTACAAGCATAACGTACAAATTATGAAGTGAAAAGTAAGCTCAATAAGTGAGGTATAAGTAAGAGGGCGACAACTGGGTTGACTCTGAGGAGCTTCATTTGATGATGTAAGTGTAAGATGATTTGGCCATAAGGGGATGGCGAAGTATGTAAGACTGTAAGATTTTAGTGTACGGTGAGTTTTGTTGTGACTTGGACGGGTAAGCGAAGTCTGCTACCCTGACGAACTAGGGTTTCGGATCGGGCTCAGCTTCGGTTTGATCAGTCGAGGACTGTGAGTTTGTTTGGCATAATTGTACCGCATAATTTACTTAATTCAAACTTGAATTATAAGCACAGCTAATGATAGCGTTGTGAGTTTGAGACCTGAGGGTTCGACGGATTAAGTTCTGTGTTTGAGTTAGTCGATAATGAGTCGGCTAAGCATTTATCATGTCTTGCCATGGTGGTTATCCTGCGGGATGTTGTCTGTGTGCTGTGTAGAGCACCGGACGTCTTTTGCTCTGTTGAGAGCGACGTATGTTTCCGATTTGGTTTGTGTGTTGTGTAAGCCCAGACGTTTGATTCTCTGTTGAGAGCGTTGTATGATTCCACCCAAGAGTGGCACTGTATGTTCCTGCCCAAGTGGCACTGTATGTTTCTGCCCAAGTGGCATTGTATGTTTTCTGCCCAAGAGTGGCAATGACACTATAAGACCCATTATGGTGGGTGATTCTATGGCACTATAAGACCCCTTATGTGTGGGCAATTGTATGACCCCTTATGTGTGGGTGTATGTTTGCGCGCTCAGGTAAGTAGTATCATGGACCTACTCTTACCTGTTTGATCTTGTGCCCCATGAGCACTGGTGTGCCTTACCTTCGGAAAAGTCCATGGCGTCTAGTCACTCCCCGGAGGTTAAGGTGTTGCCCTAGTGGCATTCTTTTCCATTTCGACGCTGAAGCTTATTAGTTGTAATGAGCTTCAGTGGTCGTTGATATGTGTACGATTGTGAGTGTGAGTACGACTGTAAGCATATGAGTACGAGTACGACTGTAAGAGTATGACTATGAACACGACTGTAAGATTATGATTATGAGCAAGACTGTAAGCGTAAGTTTCTGAGTAAGACTGTAAGTGTAGGATGTGCGAGGAAGGTCGCACGAGTAAGTGTAAGCTGTACGAGTAAGGTCGTACAGGTATGTGTAAGCTGTATGAGTGAGCATATGATTGTACGAGTAAGGTCGTACAAGTTTGTGTATGTTGTATGAGTATGCGTGCGATGGTACGAGTAAGTTTGTAAGACCCTAGATAAGGGTGTTTGTGTAAGTTTCGTTTGATGGTGCTTTTGGTACGATTTTGGCACGATGGTGCTTTTAGTATGTTTTTGGCACGATGGTGCATTTGGTATGATTTTGGCACGATAGTGCATTTGGTATGCTTGCATGCGTATGAGCATGATATTGATATGCCTATCTGCTTCATGTTTGAGATGCATGAACGCATGTATTTATGAACTTATTAAGTTCACCGTTTGGGATTTCCCCTACTGGGTATTTTCCTACTGAGTATGAAAATACTCACCCTACCATTTTTAGCCCCGTGGTTCGGGAGGCTTTTGCAGGTGTGTGTTGGAGAGCTCCTGGAGATGGATGCTCATTTCAGCAGTGGATTGATTCCCGTTGACTCAGGTATATGCTTGACTCATTGCGAGTTTATTTGTGCCACGATCCGATGTATTCGGTGAGACGAGACGTTAAGATGTTTATTCTGGACTTTCATTTGGATTAGTCGGTGGACTGTTATGGGACTTGCACTCAGGGATGCCTGGGAGTATTTTGTATTTAAAGTCTATGATCATAGCAGTTTAGTCGTACGTGTGTTTTCGAGTAGCGCCTGAGGATTTTTTATTTGGCAGTACGATGTTTGACCATATGATGTTTTAAATTATAAACTGTTTATACAGGTTTTGATTTTGGCATTTCTGACTCCGATTTTAAAAACAAAAAAAATTTCCGTGAATTTTGAGGAAAACGTATGAAAACCCCCGGGCGTTACATAAGGGGAGGCTTCGACCTTCACCGACAAGCCACACAGTGAGAGAAGCTTCCCCAGGAAAGGGGAGGTTCTGTCTATATCCTTAGGGCGCTTAGAGAGAGAAATACCCTGGGTAAGGGGAGGTCATGTCCACTGTGTACATGTGTGAAAAGTAAGAAGTGTTTTCGAGTAAGGGGAGGTTTTGTTCACCGCCTACGAGCTTGCAAAGAGTAATGAGTCTCTGGGAAAAGGGAGGTTATGTCTATCACCTTCGGGTGTAAAGAGGGAGAAAAGCCTTGGGAAGGGGAGTGTATGTCCATTGCCTTCGGGCACAGTGAAATAAATGTTTCAGAGCAAAAGGAAGTTATGCCTGCCATCTCCAAACCTGAAGGGGGAAATGCCCTGAAGGAAGGAACAACTCCGAATGCCGCTACTTTCGTTATTACAGGGGAGTATATGAACTTCTGATTCAATATATGATTATATGAATGTATGTGTTAATTAAGATATATTCTATGCTTTGATATGATGTTTTCTGATATGATTTGATCTAATATGATATGATAAGCTCTATTTTGATATTATATGCTCTGATTTGATTTAATATGGTCGAATGAGATTTCATATAATCTAATGTGATCTAATCTTCTCTAATGTGTTTTGCTCCACTCTGTGATGGAGCGAGATGTGTGATTCCGCTGATTTGTTATCTTCCGTTTGACTTCGATGATTTATAAATTTATTTATGACTTCAATTAAATATTTGGATATACATATTTTGATGTATATGATTTTGTACTGCCTGATGCATATATTAGTCATCAAGACGATCTATGTTTGGTTCCGATCGTATTGGAATAACATAGTAGATGTTATTCAATACTTATGTAGGCAACCTATGACACGACAACATTAGCATGATCCAAAATAAGAATAAAATTAAGATTGTTCTGACCTACACACAATGGAGTGCTTAATTTTTGAAGTTTGTAGAGGAAAGTTAAGGCTCTCACACTCAGACTACACGTCCCCTAGTTTTTATGAAAATTTATAACCTTGATTCTGCATTCTAAGAAGGAGGTTAGCAGATTGATCAGACTAAATTTGCCCCAATGGCCCCACTACACACACTGTTAGGGTGGACCTCTACTAGACAGAGAAAGGAAAAACAGATATTTGATCCATCTCCAAGTGTACAAAAATAGAGTTTCAATCCCAGCCTGAATTATATGTTGCTTACGAATAGTGGTGAGCCTCGAGAGCTTTGAAGAAGCATGTAGAATAGATACTTTAGTTGAGTGGGAGCATGCCATGGACGATGAGATTGACTAATTAACGTCCAGTCATACATGAGAATTGGTTGAGTTACCTGAGGGTAAGAAGGCGTTACATAACAAATGGATCTATAGGTTGAAATAGGAATTAGATGGAAGAAAGAGGTTTAAGGCTAGAGTGGTAGTAAAGGGCTTTGAACAAAGGTAGGAAGTTGATTACACAAAGATATTTGCTCCAATTATCAGGCTTGCTACCATTAGAATGATGTTATCTCTTCTAGTAGTGGAAGATCTTCATCTAGAGCAGCTAGATGTGAAGATTGTTTTTTTACATGGTGGTCTAAAGGAAGAAATCTATATGCACTGGCCCCATGGTTATGTGGTGAAGGGCAAAGAGAACTTGGTATGTAGGTTGTCTAAGATATTGTATGGCCTAAAGCAAGCTCCAAGGCAATGGTAAATAAAGTTTAACAATTTCATGCAAGAAATTGGATTCTATAGATGTCATTCTAATCATTGTTATTAGAATGACATTGTACATTATTTTACTACTTTATGTTGATGATATGTTGATTGCATAAATTGATTTGAATGAAATTGATAATATCAAGAAACAAATATCTCATATTTTTGCCATGAAGGATCTAGAACCGTCAAAATAGATTCTTGGCATTAGAATTTCTAGAGACAGAAAGAGCAGAGTATTGAGGCTATCTAAAACAGATTATGTTGAAAAGGTTTTGATGAAATTTAACATGTAGGATGCTAAGTTAGTGGGTACACCTTTGGCATCTCATTTTAGACTCTCTCACGAATAGTCTCCTAAGACTCATGATGAGAAAGCTCACATGCATAGTGTTCCATATGCCTCAACAGTAGGGTCTCTTAGTACGCCACTACTTGTACCAGACCATACATCTCCTATGCAGTTAGTCAGGTAGCGAGGTTTATGGTAGACACAGGGTGAACTCATTGGGAGGCAGTTAAGTGGATCTTTAGATACCTGAGAGGTTCTTCAATTATGAGCTTATGCTTTGGTAGACATTCTGATATTAACTTGGTTGGTTTTGTTGATTCAGACTATGAAGGTAATGTAGACAACAGACAGAGAACTATGGAGTTTATATTTACCCTTAGTAGTGGTGCAATATTATACGAGTCACAGTTGCAGAAGTTGGTAACTACTTCATCCTCAGAAGCAGATTATGTTGCAGTAACTGAAGCCAGCAAGCAACTATTGTGGTTAAAAGTTTTCTTGAAGGAACTTGGGAAGGCACAAGGGAAGTGTGTTTTGTATTGTGATAATAATAATGCCATTGCATTGGGTCGAAATAGTGGACAATGCATATTATCAAGTACCACTTTATATGAGAGTTAGTGGTGGAGAAGAAGTTGTCTCTTAAGAAAATTCATAAAAACGAAAACATGGTGGATATGTTTACCAAGGTGGTAATGGTAGAGATGTTGGGCCTTTGCTCAACCTTCATTGGTTTTCTACACTAAAGGACCAATGATGAACACATAGTTACATTTTTTTACAGAAAACAAACTATTTACTTCAAGTGGGAGATTATTTGGAGGAATGTAAAGTCTGATCAGTCTTCCAAGTGGGAGATTGTGAGTTATGGAAGCTTAAATTGGACTGGGTGATTGATCGATGCACAAGAGCAAAGAAACATCCTGGGTAAAGGGGAGTTTCTAATTGTCGCATTTGAGCGCAAAGAAAGAGAAATGACCCAGGATAAGAGGAGGCTCCATCCTTCGTCATTAGGTTGTGAAGAGCGGAGTGTCCCGAGGAAAGGGGAGGTTCCATCAGTTGCCTTCAAGCGTGCAAAGAGAGGACGTCTTGGGTTAAAGGGATGCTCCGTCCACCTCCTTAGGGTGCATAGAGAGAGAAATGTCACGTGTAAGGGGAGGTTATGTCTGCTTCCTATGGGCGTGAAAAGAGAGACACACCCAGGGTAATGGGAGGTTATGTCTATTGCCTACGGGCGCAGAGAAAGAGAAAGAGAAAGAGAGAAGCCCTAGGAAAGGGGAGGATCTATCTGTCGCCTTCAGGCACAATAAGAGAAACATCTCAGGTAAGGAGTAGTCTCTATCTATCACTTTCAAGCGGAAAAAAGAGAAACGGTTTAGGGCAGAGGCGGCTCCGCCGCTATCTCTGGACTTGAAGAAGAAGGCACCCTAAAGGAAAGAGAAAATCTGAATGTTGTTACTTCCAAAAACCTCACAAGGGTAAGTGTTTATGGCCTTTTGATTTTATGCATATTTAAATAATTGCATATGTTCCTTAAGTAGTTAACTTTAGAGGCTACATGAAATGTTCTTTGCTATATTCTGATATGCTTTGCTATGATCTTATTGGTTATGATATGCTTTGCTCTGATTTGATATGTTCTGCTCTGCAATGTGAAAGAAAGAGTTGTCTAATTTCGATGATTTATCTTATGCATGACTCAGATGATTTATTAACTTCCATTTGACTCCTATAATTTCCATTTGATTCCAAATGATTTGTCAGATTATAAGTATTATGTAGTATATGGTTTTCTGCTACCTAATGCATGTATTACCAATTAGGCAGAATAACGTCTGGATCCAATTTTATTAGAATAACATCATAGATGTTATCCAATATATACATAGGCAACCAACATCATGACAATGTTGGCCCGATCTTAATTAATTATAAAATATAGTTTTATTTTGGTCTACATGCAGTGGAGCGTTGAAGCTTTGTACTTCATAGAGGAACGTTACAACTCTCACACACAGAAGATGTTTCCTCGTTTAAGAAAGGAAAAACTTAATCCGAGTCTTCTGTACCCCCAGACCAGGTTAGATTGTGGCTTGGGGTGTTATAGATCTATAGGAGAGATCTACCCAAAGGCGATCATATGCAGGCTTTTCATGGCTCGCTACTTATCATGATTTGATGGAGGTTCAATGGGAGTTGCATGAGCATTTTGATCAGCTAGAGGACTTAGTTCATCGTCGTTCATTCTACTATGAGTCCTAAATGATGATGTTGATTATGTTTTCTTTATGTTTTATTTTTACATATTGCTGATTAAAACATTATTCGGTTCATGACGTGTGCGTGGATGTTTATTTCAATGTATTATTAAACTCATGGATATTTGACTAGTAGATATTTTGAGACATTAATGATTATTTGTTATTTTTACAATGTCTTAATGGTTGATTGCTTTACGCATATGCTTCAATGAGTTTTTCCTTTATTTCTAGTTCACTTTTTACTATTTCACACAAAAAGGGGGAGAAGAAATTATGGAAAATCAATATATTTGTGCTTAATTCATACTTGATTAAGCAATGCTATGAAAATAATTTTTGTTTAAGTGTGTAGGTTAAGTAAAGGTTTAAGGCTTTTCAAGATCAATTTTGAATGGTCTTAGGAGTGTCAAGTATATGTTTTGTACAAGTGAAAGTCAATGCACTAAATTGTTAAGAGTTGTAATTTTTTGTTTTCATAATTTGTACAAGTGAAAGTCAATGCACTAATTTGCACATATGCTCTATATCAACAACCAAAAGGGGTTTTGATTGATGTGCTTTGGAGAAGACTAAGAACAAACTCAAAGGGAAAAACTTCAAGGATCAAGGTGAAACTCGAAGACCAACAACTTCACAAAGAAAAGAGTTTCTTGTGTTAGTAAAGGTTCGTAGTTTGGTGTTTTGTAAGTTCTAACCCTTAGTGCATTGATTTAGACAGGGAGAGGCTATTTGGTTTTTCCCATGTTGGGTTTCCATGTTAAAATCCTTGTGTGATGGTGATTGCATACTTTGTGACGATAGTATTTCAGTTATTTCTTTGTTTCACAATTCCACATTGGTTGCTTAATAGTTTGTTGCTTAATCGTTTTAGGGCTAGGGGCAATGTGGTGATTTACCAGGGTGACAATATTAAACTTACATAAGACATAGACTACTTCGTAAGATACTAAAGCAATAGAGAAATGAATAAGAGAATCTCCCTGAATATATAAAAAAATTATTAATCTTTTAGGGATCTTGACTCCTAATTAGCATATGTTGTAAGAGATGTACAAATTGTATTGTTTAAAAAGAACAAGAAATCATTATGGATCAAAAGCCCACATGAACAATGGAAGGAAAAGGATTGGGAGGTATGGTCAAATTCGCTTTTTAGGAGCTTGATTGGCACCCATGCCTTAACAAGCCAACTATGCCCATGTGATCATATTTGCATTCTATGTGTAGCGATAGAAGCTATCGATTGACTTGTAGGTGGAAGAGTCATTAACTAATAGCAGCCTAGAGATTGTAGGACTAGTACATGACTGTTGAGGGAGCGTTGGACAATGTTGTCAAAACCTTTAGATAATGACAGGTCAATAAATCACTCCGTGCTAGGATTGACTTCTAGCATGGGAAAGGGGATTTCGAGGCTTTTTACTATGCAAAATAGCAAGTTTTCTGCCATAATTGTTTATGGTAAGGCCCTTTCAGCATAAAAGTATGTCAATTTTGGATGATTATAGAAAAGTGTAAAGGCAAGGCTTTTGGGCCAAAAGGGAATATTTTCTTCCATTTAGCCTCCTCTCTACCAATATGTATTAAAAAAGTGGTAAGTGCAGGATGATGCAAATAAGGTACCTTTTCCTTTCTACAATTCCCATTGCTCCAACCAAGGGTATCTTTCTCTTTAATTTATTAAAACGAAAATGGTCCTAAAAGCCTCTCTCTTTTCCCACCCAAAGGGCATCCAAATGCTTCTTAATTATTTTTAATCTTTGTTATGTATTATCTTTATGATAATAATATAATTGGTGTGAGCCATGGTTGTAGGCTGGATTTTTGAACCATGATTATTTGGGTTTTTTTTCTTCTTATTTTCTTCTTTGTGCCAATTGTGATTGTGTGCATTTGAGTATGCCTATTTAATTACCCCAACAACTTAGTGTTGAGAACCAAGGTTCAAGCAATGGCATAAGGAAAAAAAAAAGATTTAGAATTCAATGGGATAAACTCTGATTCCTAGATATGCAAAATAAAGATTGTGTGTAATATTAGCAGCTATTGTATCTTTTAATTTTAAGAAAGAAGTCAAATAAGATGTTGGACGAAGACTTAGGTTAGATACTAAATCATAAAAACTGAGAATAAACATAGGTATTGTGCAACCGAGTCACTATATCATCATTGACTTCAAATTTCCTTGAAGTGAAGATGACATCAAAGATATTTGCATCCATGGGAAGATACCCTTCTTCATCACATAAGTTCTATTTGATGTATTTGATGAAGAAGTTGTTTAATCTTAAGATTGTGGAAGATCCATTGTTGCAAACAAAATGTTGGCTGGAATAGTTAATGTTATACTCTTGGATGAAATTTGAGCTCTACTACATTAGGATTATGATTATTCTGATGATAACATGTGTTATGAATTGACTGAAAAAACATGTAAATCTTGATCTTGGAAAGGAAGATGTAGAGAAGGAAGAAGAGGTGGTGGCAGATGAGAAGAAGTAGTAGGGGGATGGAGGAGGCAGGGAAGGAGGAGATAGAGGAGAAAAAGATAGTGGCAAAGAGGAGGAGAAGGAGTAGGGGAAGGTGGAGGAGGAGAAGACAGAGGAAAAGTTGGTAGCAGTGGTGGCGGAGGAAGTGGCAAGGTAGGTCTAAGAGGTAGAGTCGGGCAAAGCTAGTTTAAGGTTTAGTGAGTTAGTAGAGATGAAGCATAAGAGTGGCAAGGGCATTTAGGTAACTTTTATCATCATAAGCAAAAGTTTCTGTGTGTAGACTCATTTGTAGTATTTTGATAAAATTGTTTACATTTCTCTAATTTTAGCCCTGTTTGAAGCATGGAATGTCATATCGGCCAATAAGTACTAGTATCAGCCAAGACCAATACAATTCACGTGGTGATACAAGTGATGCAGGAATTTTCTACATGAGCTTTACCTTTCGACCATATTGGATTGATATGAATTGATCCGCCACTAACTCTGTCGTTGTTTTATCTTGTATTCCCCTTCTCCGATCAGCCAAGGTACAAGAGGGAGAATGCAGCCATTTGTCTTCCCCCGGCCATCCCGCCATTGCAGCTCTCATCCTCCCATTGACGACTTAGAGCAGCTCCATCTTCTCCTTCACCGATCGTTCAAAGTACGAGAGGGAGGACGCGACTGTCTTTCGTAGAAATGTTTATAAATCCTGCTCATTTTGGAAACATACCTCTTAAGTCTTTTATTCACCATAAGTATGACTACACTACAAAAATATTGTATGCCCTTTCTGTCATGTAAATCTAGGTGTTTGACGGGAAGAAAAGTGACTATATAATGTTTGCATATTCAACTATATAATGTTCAAAATTGATTTATTTTTCTATATTTGTTGGAGCAATCATCTTTTAAAAAGATCTTGATGTCCTAGCTGCCAATGAGTAGTTAATTTTCTATTATGTCAAAGTTCCCAAGTATCTTTGTTACCAACTTCTTCCATCATCTTTTTTACTTCTCATTTTGCATTGATGACGTATTTGTTGGACCTAAATTGTTCTCACATGCTCAAATTTTATGGGGAATTTGGGAGGTATTTAGGATTTTGAAGATAGCACCAAAGGAGAAAGAGCTTTACATTGGGTGGAATCATGGTATAAGGATTGGTAGAAGTAGGCATAAGACCCAATGTAATTGGTGTGGGCATACCATGGCCGGGGGAGGTGTCACACGATTAAAGCTTCATTTGTCTCTATATTCAATCATATATTTTTATGTCTTAATATATTCTAAAAGAATTATTATAACAATATATTATTAGTTACAACATTTTCCATATGCATCAAAGGGTTCGCATCCATTTTTGCACGTATCGAGTGTATCATAGGCGCGTACCCATATCCATTGTCATCAATACTGTCATATGTATCGATATGGCCTTCCACGGTTTGAAAACTATTTTTAAAATTAAACTACATTAAATTTAAAGTGATAAATATCAAGCTATTTAATATGTTTTGAGATTGGTAAACTTATTCAGCTTTTATGAGCATATTTTAACATCAATCCCCATCGCAAAAACACAATGGGAAAAACAAAAAAGAAAGAAAGATAGGAAAAATCTCATCTCTGAAGGGAAAATTTTTCTCTTATGGCTTAGGTTATACTTCCCTAAAAAATATAGAGCTAGCAGTTTAGGTGTGAAATTAATTAGAAACAAAACAGAATTCTAGAAATTAACTCAGCTGATTCAATGTAGAATTCAAATTAGGTTTGGTTTAGGAATTTTTTAGATAGAACTACGTTTTGGGTACCAAAATTGCATTAAGCTCATAATCTTTGGCCTTTTTTAAGTAAATTAACAAACATACCCTTAAATTAGAAAATTTTAAGGTCAAAATAACTTTGCTACTAGCAAATTGTGTTTAACTCAAAATCTTTAGATCATACTTATATAGAGTTGTCAAACGGTCAGGCCTAGCCCGACTCTAAAATAGGTTAATTTTTGGGTTGGGCTAGGCCCAGCACCTCCAAACACAAGCCCTACCCAATGTGCCAGGCCTAGGGCCATCCTATGGGACTGCCAAAGAATTTAAAAACAATGCTTGAACAAGCCCATATGGTTTTGGGGGTTCCCACCTTGCCTTCTGGCTTCGAGTCCAGCTAGCTGCTAATGGTGTCGTCTCTCACATTGGAATCACAATCAGAGCGAACTTCTTGGTCTTGGACCAAGGTTCTTTCAGAGGGAAGTATTTTTTATGCTCCGCTCTGACAGATAGATGTGTACTAGTGTAAGCACCGTCGATCTTAAAATTGGATGTTTCTCAAACTTTCTTTATGCTCGGCCTTCGGGGGCAAGAGCGGACCAACACCCCACACGGGATTTTGAATCTCCCACCCACGTAGTCTAGGAAAGGCCACTCCAGATCCTGGCTCGTGTTCATCAGCACTGCGACCAAGCTTTTCGTACCCTCGAACCAAGGTGGCCTGCCCTCGGATGAGGCAGACGGCCTAGAGGCAGAGTCGACCCATCACCGTACCAATAACGACTATGGGGAAGTAGTGGTTCATTGATGCTATGATGGTGGTTGTTGCGAGGGCAGATCCTCAGGAGTTCAGTCTCAGTTCCTCTTACAACTGGGAAGAAGAGCCAGGGTAATTTTGTCGGCTATGAGCGTGGGAAACTGAGAGTCCTAATTCCACACCCAAAGAGCCCATATCGAGACCATCAGAGGACCATCACCCGTCTGCCCCACTACCGCAGCCCATCGAACCGCCCAGTTAAAGGACCGGCGTGACATGTCGCCCTATTTTTCCTTAAATCGCCTTGTCTTTTCTCTGTAGGTTTTCAAAATTCAGCCGAGACGCACCTTCCTATTTGTTTTTACTTGAATTAGTCACATATATTTTAGCTGGTCATCTTATTATTATGATGTTAGAGGCGGTGCCACTTGACTGCTTTGTATTTAATATCCTCGCCTCCTCGGCATTGTACTATGAAGACAGCAATCATGAAGAACGGAAAGGTTTGGTATTCCTGTATATTAATATATCTTCTATTTCTGCTCTTCAATTGTTCCAAATCCATAGTTCGTATTAATTGCTTTGCAAAATAAGTATTTATATCCAGCTCTTGCTTTTTTATTTCTTTGCTAGTCCTCTAGGCAAGAATGCTTTGACTGTGGGATATGTCAGTATGATGATTTATTGAAGATCTTGTATAAAGTTGGTCGTTCGGGTAGATTAGTTTTAGTTTTGGGTTTGTCATTAATCATCTAAAATTTGGGTTCTTGCCTTTGCTTTACAAAAACGCAGCCGAGAAGCACTTTCCTATCTGCATGGGTGGAACTTTTGTTGCCATAGCCTATTTCTGTTTTTTTATTTATTTGTTGTCGGTTCCCATCTTTCCCCAATTCGTCCTTTCTTACACGAGAAACCTTTTTGCATGAGTGGGACTCATGCAGGAGAACTTTTGTTTTGCCTATTTCGTGTTATTATGCTGTGAAGAAAATTGCGACAATGGCCTGATCTCCTCCTCCCGCCGGGCAGAGCGAGCTCTTTTGCAAAGGGATTGCATCTTTCCTCGTCCCCAAAACACAGATATGCACAGCAACGACCAATATTAGTTTCGGATTGTTTTTGCAAAAGTGAAGTACGTACGTCTTGATTTTGATATTTGGCCAACTTTTTTGGTTCTTGTTAGTTTAGTAATGTCTGCTCACCACCTTTATGCAATATGTTGCACTGAAACGTTAAATATTATTTAAGTTTAAGTATCGGTTTGGACAGAGCAGGCTAATGGGGATGCGTATCACCTACGCCACCATGTTCATAGTTGGATTTCCATCAAAGCTTCCGCATGTCTTTTTCATGTTAACGACTCGTCTCGGGCAGTCTGGGCAAGTATTTTTTATCGACTCGTCTTATAATGGCTGATTTCTATAGAATGATGAAAGTGGTATCTGCGCCATAATTTCCATGAATAACAATAATTGGAGTCTCGAGCAGGGCGAGCACAGATTGAATCTTTGTTTTGTCGACAAAGCAGGTATACGATCTCTTGCTCTGAGGTTTGGCACACAATATTCCTGTCTCTCTGTTTCTGCTCTTCTTTTGCTCTGAGGTATATCTGTTTCTGCTAGTCTATTCTTGGTGCCTGTCTCAGTACCACAAAGTATGCGAAATAGTTGTTAGGACATATATAGAGGTAGTTTCTATGCATGTAAATTATACAGATTAATTGATTTATATATCAAGGGTGATTTAGCGGTGCTTGTTTAATTGTAATTGTAAGAAAGAAAAGCCTAAGCTCTTTTTCTTTCGCAACCCATCATCAATTAGTTTCCTGCTGGGCATTCTGTCATATTTGGTGCTTTTGGGTAAAAACATGTTGTACCATAATGCACTCGTATAGTTACTGAGATAGGTACTCGCTAAATATTTTGTTCTGTCACGTTTTATTATTTATTTCTTGAAGTGCAATTATCTTGTTAGTTCTTTCACTGCAAGTAGAATGTTAGTTCATAACGTATGGCTTGATCTTTGTGTTTTTCAAGTTTTTCAGCTCTTTCCAGTTTAGTAAAGTTGGTCCACTAAACATTAAATATTGTTTAGTAATTTACTAGAAAGATCTGTACAGAGTTGGATGCTGGGTGGAATAGTTTTAGTTTGCAGGGGTGATTTGTTGCCGTTTCTAATTCGTCTCCAAACCCACCTGAGACGCACTTTCCTATTTTGGATGGGTGCTACTCATATAGGGAAACTTCTTTCATAAACTATCTTCTTAAGACGTGAAGAAAATTGCTAAATTTATTAGAGCAGGCCTCTTTCCTACGGTTTGGATTGCATGGGGTTAAGTTCAAGAATGGAGTTTTCTCAAACAGAGTGAGCCTTTGTGAAAGGTAGATATCCCTGCCATTGGTAGCATATTTTCGTTGTCGAATATTCATCTACATCTATTTCTGTTCTTCCATTGTTATCTGTCCATAGTTTTTATGTTTGATGCCAAAAGAAGTACATATGATCATTAGATATGGCTTGATTTCATGTTATCACATTGGTATTGATAGATTTCATTCTTTAAGGCACGTTTGAGAGGTGAAAATGGGTAGAAGTTGCCAAATATTCTAGACGACCTACTTATATATAAAAAAATAATCTAGACGACTTCATTGACAAAGGAACAAAATCCATGCAAGTGTTGTTAACAAAATAAACTTGACTTAACATAAAAAAAAGGATAAACTAAATAAACCTAGGTAATTGAACTAGGAATTAGGGTTCATTTTTGGGCTTGGATTCAAATTTCAAAAGTTTGGAGTTGAGTGATATGATTTGAATCTAAGTAAACTCATATTTGGCTTGGCTATTCTCTGCATGTTCTTTTTCTATCATCAATTTATCTTTTGCATGTCTTTTTCATATTGCCTTTTTGTTGTTCTCTTTCTTCAGTCTTTTAATTCATAGAAGTTTAAAGTTTTATGTTTTGAAATTCTACTGTTTGCTTGAATTACTCTATCCAGCCATGAAGTTTGTTGGGGTATATAAATAAGACCATCATTTATACTGTTTTTGTGTGGAATTTGGTGTTGTGCATAGAAGTTGAGAACTGACAATAGATTGCAGGCTTGTGTTATCGAGTGCAGGGGATGGACGGGAAATGTGGTTGTTTTGTTAGTCAAGTTAATTGGTTGAGGTACTTTTCCATTTTTCTGGGCAAGTGTGTTATAGACTTCAGTCTATAGGCCGGTAGCAAAATAAGAAGGAATTTTGCATAGTTTCTGTTGAGCAGAATTTTGAGGGGGAAATGCAGCATGGTCAACCTAAATATATAGGTTAGGCTTTTCTCCATGTTTTCTTGTGCCAAAGTCTATATTTAGATCTTGTGCTCTACTAAATCCAGTTTTGTTGCATTGTAGTCACCTTTAGCTCCATCCTTGTTGTAGTTTGTTGGAGTCTGAATAGTAATAGGGTTCAAAATAATTATTTGATTCCAATTTGATCAAGTGGAGCAAATGCCTTTATCATCTCACCATTTGAGTCAACATGCTCCTTTTGTACATGCGCATTGCTTCTTATTTAGCTAATTCAAGTGCAAAGGCTTTTTGTCACAGCAATGGATGGACACCATGTTTTAGACATAGTTTTTAGCAGCATTAGAAGTTTTAGAATTCATATTACTCCAACAGCCAAGGATGGAGCAGAAATCATTACAATGTAAGAAAATCTGACTTAGTAAAGCAATTCAAGGTTAGGCAAGAGCTAAGTATAAAATTAGCACAAATACATGAAAAAATCTAACCATTTTTCGCTGAAGCTGCTACATTTTTTCACCAAATATTTACTAAGCACAAACCACACAAAATTCCTTCAATTCTTTCCTCCAAGTTATAACTTCACATCTTAGCCATAGTTGCCCTTGGGAAAAATAAAAAGTACCTCTCCAAATTTGATTAAGAAATCAACCACATTTGCCCCATCTACCCATTGCTCAGGATCACAAACTGATTTTCTCTCCTAAGTCTCCTCAACTTCTCTGTTTACATGGAATTGACATCAGATTTCACAAGCAATAGACCCTCCCCTATAAGCCGTTGTGCCTGTGACCTTGGAGTCAATCATAGATAGCAAGGAGCTTCATAACTAATGTGTCCATACCAAAATCTAGTCCTAAAAGACAATCATATGTTTTAGCCCAAAGCAGAGGATTGGGTGACAGAAGAAGCCAAGTTGGCAACAAATTTCCCACATTCATCTTCAATGATAGCTCCAATAGAAGTTTGAATGATTTGAGTAACAAAGCACACCATCATATAATTTGTCCCAGCCAATAAGCAATACTTCCTCCATTCGATATTAATTGTCTGGATTAGGAAAAATTAGTTCATTTTAATACGGGATAGAGGGAGCTCAATCTTTAGCATGTTTTCTTTATTTGTCAGATTGGCTAGTCGTAACAAATTGAATATCATCCTGCTATGAGAAGCAAACTCGTACTATTAGTGTTCTATGTCAATGGGAAAATTACCAAACAACTTCATATTTCTTGTTTTCCAAATCAAGAAGAATATTGAATGAATAATAAAGAATCTTCTCTTGCATTTCCAAAATATACCACAACTTTTTAGTGATATTTCAACATTCTACTGTCTTATAGTTTGGTTCACTGTATGAAATTTATTTTGAGATGCCAGATCCTCCTCCGTTGTTCATGCCATCTCTTCCTCCTACTCAGCTGATCTTGCCTCCTTCTCCTCCTTCTTTAATTTGTCTCTTCCTTTTCCACCGTCACCTCCTCCTCCATCACTGTCTCCTCCTTCTTTTCCACCTTCACTCCTCCTTTTCCTTTACTCCCCCTCCTCCTAGTCCCAAATGTAGACTGCCAATACTTTTTATCGCAAAGTTGCTAGGAATGAAGCAGAAGACGAGGAGCAAGAAGAAGAATAGCAGGGATGAGGAGGAGTAGAAAAAGGCGAATGAGGAGCTGGCAGCACTGACAGTGGTAGAGGGTGACTAGGTAGGGTTGGGAAGCAGAGCTCAACCAAGTTGATTTACGATTCAATGGGTTGGTGAAGATGAAGTAAAAGGGGGAAGGGGGCAATTGGGTAATTAACATATGTGAATTTTATATATTTTATATGTTTTTTTACCTTATCTGCTAGTGTATAGTAGGTTAATTTAGATTATTAGTGTTAGGATAGAAATTAAAGTATTTATTTATTAATTTGGCTCAAATTATTAGCTTCGGCACGTATTTGATGACTATCCTCGCGCTCTGCCACCCCCCACCTCTGCCTAGATAGACCCATTCATGGCCAAGTTCTTAGCCTTTCCTGCCCTCTAGTCATCAACCTAGATAGACCAATCTATGGCCAAGTTTTTGGCCTTTTCTGCCCTCTAGTCCTCAATCTTGTTGCAAACAGAAAGAAGAGGAGGAGGCAAAGGATGTGAAGGAGGAGGAGGAAAATGACGTGATAGAGGAGAAAGAGGAGACAGTGAAGAAGGAAGGAGGAAGCAAAGAATGTGAAGGAGGAGGCGGAGGCGGCAAAGGATGTGAAGGAGGAGGAGGCAAAGGATGTGAAGGAAGAGAAGAAGAAGAAGGTGAAGGATGAGCTGGCAATGGCGACAATGGCAAAGCAGGTGACAAGGTCGGGTTGGGAAGCAACTTTTAGCAAAGATGGTTTATGGTTCAATGGGTTGGTAGAGATGAAGTAAAACAGGAAGGGGGCAATTGGGTAACTGATATGTGTGAATTATATTCATTTTATACACCTTTTTACCTTATTTGATAATGTTCATTAAGTTAATTTAGATTAAATTATAGTTTATTAGTGTTATGAATGAAATTAAAGGATTTATTTATTAATTTGGCTCAAATTATTAGCATCGACATGTATTGATGACTATTCTCACACTCTGCCTCCCTAACCTCTGCCTAGATAGACCCATCTATGGCCAAGTTCCTAGCCTTTCCTACCCTTTAGTCTTTAAGGAGGAGTTGGAAGAAGGGAGGAGGCGAAGGACGTGAAGGAGGAGAATGAGGAGACGAAGAAGAAGGAAGGAGGATGAGGAGAAGATAGAGGAGGAGCTGGCAGTGGCGACAGTGGTGGAGTAGGTAACTAGGCGGGGTTGGGAAGTGGAGTTCAGCAAAGCTGATTTATGGATCAGTGTGTTGATGGAGATGAAGTAGAAGGGGGGAATCGGATGAAGGAAATACGATTGTTCAAAGTTAAACATATCAAACAGGGCTTGTTTACCCAATTTAGATGTGTATTTAGGCCATTTAAGTCATTTTGCGGGCCTGGTTAATTAAAGTGGTGGAAATGAATAAAAAAAAGGCCCAAGTAGCCTAGTTGGCCCAACTTCTAAGGGGATTTGGGTTCCTAATTCCAATGATTATAAAAATGTCATCTAGGGCTTATCTTAAGGAGAAGTTTTGCCCCTTAAGGGAGAGAAGAGAAGAATCCGCTGTGGAAATTTTTCGGTGAGGGTGGCCGACCATGGTGGTGGGGAGAAGCATGCACGAAGACCGAATTATTTGCGAGGTAAGATTGTTCCTTCATCAAATACTAGAGTTAATTATTTAATATCTACTTAATCATAGAGTTAAGGGAGAAAAGCCACATTGAAGGATGGGGCAATGGCCAACAACTGACCGTCAAACCCAACTAGGTATGATAGCAGTTTCAGGCATCTAGAGGAAAATTTGGGAAGGACCAATCGGCCCAGACAAAGCTATGGCTAACCACCACCGGTGGCAAACTATGGCCATTCTGAATAGCCACTGGTGGCAAATTGTTCTGAACAATTTCTCACCGGCCGTAGTGGCCAGGGGCTCCGTCAACTAGAGCTAATCTGCACACACAGATCATTCTAGAAAAGAGGAAGGCCCTACGACGGGTTTGACAGGATCGAAATCAAGCGCCTCCTAGTGGCCGCCAAAGAAATTAATCAACCTAGAAGCGTCAGCGAAGCCTACGGAGCTCTGCCGACAGTTCTGCTCAAGCGAACCAGATGAGAACGGGAAAAAAGAATAGAGGTAGAAGGGGAGGTGCAGTTGCCTAGTCCGTGGGTGCCCTAACCCCGGTGGCCGGGCTATTCCCCTTATTACTCATTTACCCCTCCCCAGTGGACCGTTAGCAGCCCCACCTGCTATTGTTGGGTAGTCATTGCAAAGAGAGAGAGAGAGAGAGTCACTGCAAAGGACGCCTTTTGGCCGCTGGTCGGCCACCGGGCGGCGATTAGGCTAGGGCCATCTGAAACGCCTCGCAATAGCGATTCGGTCAACCTCAGGCCTTCCCCCGCCGTGGCGCTTGGAGGCGTCACTGCCAGAGACAACGACTGTAGGTCATATGGCCCCGTTCGGGCCGGGTCAGGTGACTCGACCCATTCAGCCGGGATCCATTATTTCTAAAATAATTACAATTATACCATTGAACCGGGCCCGATTTAGCGAGTAAATGAATTGGGAAAATTTTGTAAAAATTATCAAATGATTGGCAGAGTGTGTAGAGTCTCTTGACAAAGTTTTTGACTGAGGAAAAATCCCAAAGGGTGTAAAATAACTATTTTACCCTTAAAAATGAGTTGTAGTAATATTTAATTACCCGTCTCAGGCTTCAGTTCAGGGTGGTTTAGATGTTATTTTTTTTTGAAAAAATACCTAATATTTGGAGGAGCATGGAGAGTGAGAATACTAAGTTCCAGCTTGTGGAAAAATCCAAGAGATTATAAAATAACTGTTTTACCCATATAACCAAGTGACAATTTACTTACCCAATTTAAAGGCTCCAGTTCAGGGGCTTATGAGTGGGTTTAAAAATTAAGAAAAATCTAAATGATAGGTGTATATGTACCCTAATTATAAGTCAATGCACGAGTTGGGGAAAAATCTCATTAAATAGATAAGTGACTATTTTACTCATATAGTTAAGGTAAAACTATTAATTGAACTGAGGTCAGTTCAAGGGGTTTACAATCCTGTTAAATGGTAAGAAAATTGCCTCCGGTCCATAATGTCAAATAGTACCCCTAAGATTAGTTTTAGACCCATTAGAGTTCAAGAAAGCCCTGATCAAAATAACAAAAATACCGCCATAAGCGGATCGGCCTGCATTTGCATGAATGAAATTAACGGGCTAATTTCATAATGGAACCTCTTGAGAGGTCAAAGACTTATCTGAGAATGGAGAGGTCTATGTCCAATGTGAGATAATTACCTTGATGTCTTTACGTGCATTATGACCTATTTTTATAAATGTTTAATCAGCTAACCCAAGGAGGATTAGGGCATGAGAACTCGAATATTTCTAATATCATTATTGAGTTTGGTTCTTGATTTTATAATCTGTTTGGACTTGTGTGGGTCTGTATTGTTTATTGTTTTGATACTTCTTATTAATGTTGTGATAGTAATTTATCACTAAATTAAGATTAATAAAAGATTAATCAATGGGGTTAGATAGCTTTGGATTTGGCGAGAACACCTAATCAAGATAAATACTAAAATACCCTCAGAGGGGTCTAGGACTAGTTCATGGAGTGAACAAGGCCTTTTATCTGACGATTTGTCTTGGTTAATGAACAAATGTCAGTTTTGAGCTTTACCCCTTGTCTAGAAGGGACTATTACGGTTTGGGATAGTCATTCAGAATTCTTTTTTATTGATTAGCAACATAGGGTTCAAAATGGTTTTTCTGAGTCTTCCCTCTATTGAGGAATTATTGATTTAACCATGTAGTTGCACCTCCTCGATGGAGGGAGCTCTACTTGAGTTGGGCTCATCACCGATTTATTCAGAATTATTTAGTGTATACATATTTAGATTAGCTAACATCCTGCTTGGTTAGATTCTCTCCCACTTCTGTTTAGGTGCAGTTGTGGATCATGCCCTTCTACTCTGGTCAAGTCCTTATGGGCTTGGTTAGGTGATGGTACTTCCTTGTAGATTCGAGGGCCGCACTATGGATATTTTCCTTTAGAGGAAGGTCCATGGTGGTTATATCATTTGTCACTTAGGTTGACATTTAATGAGTGTGTCTATCTTTGGGATTAGACGGGGATATTAATTATCGAACAATGGTTCGAGTCATAATTAATAATATTGTTTGATATTGCTTATTTAATTAGAGGTGGTGTTATGAAATACCCGAATCACGTTATAACTTATTCCCATAAATGCAAATCAATTGAACTTCTATGTTTTTTACCACCTTTGGATTATGAGTTTGGAATTGTGTGCCTAATTCACTAATGATGTATTTAAAATCCCTATTTACTAATGTTGGATTGTAAAATATCATTAAAAATCCTAAATGACTAACACCAACATTTAAAAATCAAAGATTTCATTCTGAAATCTAGATTGACTAATCCTATGTTAGAGAAATTTCATCCTCGAAATTTGAAATATTCACTCATTAAATAACTCAAGATACTTCTTCATCATTTCGCTTTCCAACTCTCATGTGGATTCTTCTAAGAAATGATAATGCCATAATACTTTAACTAAATGAATCCTTTTTGTTCTCAAAATATGTTCCTTGTGATCCAAAATTTTAACTAGTCTTTCCTCAAAAGATAAATCTGGCTTTAAAGTAACTAAACTCTCATCAAGAACATGTGAGGGGTCCTGTATGTACTTCCAAAGCATGGACACATGGAATACATCATGGCTATTGTCAAGTTGTGGAGGTAAGGCCAATCTATAAGCCATTACTCCTATTTTATCCAAGATATCAAATGGTCCTACAAAACGAGGACTTAATTTACCCTTAATTCCAAATCTCATAACTCCTTGAGTTGGCAAAAATTTTAATAATATTTGATCTCCCACGCTAAGGTCAATATCTTTTCATCTTTGATCAGCAAAACTCTTTAATGACTCTGGGATGCCATTAAACGATGCTTGATAAGTGTCACCTTATCCGCACACTATTGTAGAAATTCAAACTTTATCAATTTACGTTCTCCTCCATTCCAACATGTCGACGATCTATAGGGTCATCCATATAATGCCTCATAGGGTGCCATACCTATACTATTGTGATAACTATTATTGTAAGCAAATTCAACTAAAGGTAAATGTTTATCCCAGTTACCCTTCTAATCCATTGAGCAAGCCCACAACATATCTTCCAAAGTTTGAATAGTTCTTTCTGATTGTCCATCAGTTTGAGGTTGGAAAGCAGTGCTGAATTTAAGATTGGAGCCTAATTCTTCTTGAAGTCCTTGCCAGAATTTGGAAGTAAACTGAGTGTCTTGATCTGAAATAATCGATAATGGTATTCCTTGCTGACTCACAATCTCCTTTACGTATAATTTTGCCAAAGAACTTAAGGATTGTTTCTTTCTTAATGGAAGAAAATGCACACACTTTGTAAGTCGATCCACAATTACCCAAATAGATTTATGGCCTTGTGTAGTCTTGGGTAGTGCCGAAATAAAATCCATAGTAATGTGTTCCCATTTTCACTCATGAATCTCTATTGTTTGAAGATTTCCTGAAGGTTTTTGGTGTTATGCTTTAACATGTTGACAAGTTAAACATTTTGAAATATATTCTCCTATATCCTTCTTCATTCCATTCCAGAAAAAAACTCTTTTTTAAATCTTGATACATTTTTGTTCCTCTTGAGTGGATGGTATATCGAGATCGATGTGCTTCATGTAATAAGCCTTCCCTTAGCACAGGTATTTCTGGTATTACCAATTGGCCTCAAAATCGAATACTTCCATTTGAGCCTTTTATAAAGTCAGGTCTTTCGAGTAAAGTCTATACCTCTTCATTATCTTTCTGACCCTCAAGAATATGTTCAACGAGCACCGATTTCACCTCTAAGTTGGTAATGAAAGATTTCCTGTTTCCATATTGTAATTCAAGTTGGAAACTTATTTTTTTTTCCAATTGTTTCCATTCCTTAACAAGCATATAGGCTATTCCTCCTCATTTACAACTCAAGCCATCAACAACTACATTGGCTTTTCCGGAATAATATTTAATAGAAAAATCATAATCCTTAATATACTCAATCCACCGTCTATGTCTCATACTGAGATCACTTTGAGAAAATACATACTTTACACTTTGATGACCAGTAAAAACTTCAAACTTTTCCCCATATAGATAGTGTCTCTATATTTTTAGTGAAAAAACTACTTCTTCGAGTTCTAAATCATGAGTAGGGTAGTTACCTTAATTTTATTTAATTGTCCTGAAGCATACTCTATCACTTTTCTGTTTGGCATTAACACACATCCTAGGCCTCTTTTTGAAGCATAGCTATACACGACAAACCCTCCACTGCCAGTTGGTAATGCCAATATTGGTGCAATTGTTAATTTTCTCTTCAATTCTAGAAAACTTTTTTCGCATGTCTCATCCCAAATAAATTTTACTCATTTCCTTGTCAATTTTGTCAAAGGTAAGGCAATGCTTGAAAATCCATAGATGAACCTTCGGTAATAACTAGCAAGGCCTAAAAAGCATCGAAATGTTGTTACTGTCTTCGGCCTTTCCCATTTTATTACCACTTCTATCTTGGTTGGATCCACAGATACTCCATCCTTTGAAATGACACGTCCTTAGAAGACCACTTGTTCCATAAAAAATGCATACTTACTAAATTTGACGTATAACCTATGAGCCCTCAAAGTTTAAATTTTTTTGCAAATGTTCTCGGTGTTCTTCTAAACTTCTAGAATAAATTAGGATGTCAGTAACAAACACGACCACAAATTTATCTAATTTAAGGCCAAAAAAATCTATTCATGAGATCCATGAAGGCTGTCGGGGTATTTGTTAATCCAAATGACATCACTAAAAATTCATAGTGGCCATATTAGGTGCGAAAAGCTATTTTAGAAATATCCTCATCTCGTATTCTTAATTAATGGTAACCCGACCGTAGATCTATTTTAGAGAAAACTTTTTTGATCAAATAAGTCATCTACACGAGGTAAAGGATACTTCTTTTTTATAGTAACGGTATTGAGCAATCTATAGGCAATGCATAATCTCAACGATTCGTCCTTCTTTCTCACAAACAGGACTGGTGCTCCCCAAGAAGAGACATTGGGTTGGATAAATCCTTTATCCTGCAAGTCCTGCCGTTGATTTTTTAACTCTTTTAATTCTGCTAGAGCCATGCAGTAGGGTGCCTTAGAGATAGGGTTTGTTCCTAGCATCAAGTTAATAGAAAAATCTCTCTCTTTTTGGTGGTAGTCTAGAGAGATCATGAGGAAAAACATCAGAGAAGTCTTGTACTACGTCAATATTTTCCAACGTATTCATTGAAGTCTCTTTAATTTTTACATTGGCAAGATATGTTTGGCATCCTTTAGTTAAAAGCCGATGAGCCTTAACTACCAAAATAATACATGGTTTGGAATGATCCTTTAATCCATGAAAAGTAAAATTCTTTTCTCCACGCTTAAAGATAACCTTCTTATGTTTACAATCCACTAATGCCCCATTATCAGCTAACAAATTCATACCTAATATGACATCAAAGTCTATCATATTTAGGAGAATAAGGTCAGCCTTTCTCTGTTGTTTCTCTAAGGAGATAGGTACCCCATGAAGAAATTCATGAGCTAGAAATGTTTTTCCAATTGGAGTCGACATTTCTAAAACATATCCTAATTTTAAAATAGGATAGCCAATACTCAAAGCAAAATTAGACGATATAAAAGAATGTGTCAACCCTGGATCTATCAAAATTTTTGCTATTTTATCCAAGACCAAAAGTGTACCGTGAATGACTGTCGTCGATGCTTAAGCCTCTTTAGTTGTGATCGTGAAGACTCGACCTTGAGCTTTAAGTTTCTAATCTGGTTTCAATTCTTCTTGACTTTTCTTCTTGGGACAATCTTTAATATGATGACCATGTTCACTACAAGAAAAACATTTTCCCTCACTGAAATTACATGATCCGGATGGATGAAATCTATTACACCGGGGACATTTTTCTAATTTTTTCTTTCCATTCAACTGTGATTGTGGCTTTGAAGACTTTTGAAACTTACGATTATTTTGGTTGTTGAACGTAAGTTTCTTTTTCTTCTCGTCAAATCTAAAACCACTATTTTGTCCTCGATCCTTACATCCTACTACAAATTCTTGATAGTCCTGCTCTAGAATAGAAGATAGCTCTACTGCTTTCGCAAAAGTGGTGGGTTGATGGCCGACAATCCGACTTCGCAAACCATTATTTAAGCCCCTTACAAATTTATGCGCCTTCCTTAATTCAGTCGTGCAAAAATTTGGGGTGAAGCGTTGTAGTTGTACAAATTTAATCTCGTACTATGCCACCGTTAAGCTTCTTTGCTGCAAATCTAAAAATTCTTTTTCTTTTCTCTCTTGTACATAAGGAAAATATTTATCGAATAACACTTCTTTAAACTCCTCCCACTTGATATGATCACCATTTGAAAAGAAGTTTCTTTCTGCTATAGGCCACCAAAAAAGTGTCTTCAACCGTCATCAAAAAAGTGGCCAATGGAACCTTTCGATCTCAAAGGTCCACTTTTCAGCAGCATCAGGGCCATCTTTGCCTATAAATGCTAGAGCAAGTTTCTTAAAATGTTCCAACAAATTATAATTTTCACTGTGAATACTTTCTCCCAAATTAGTAGAATGATTCAATTGGAATCCTTCTTCTTGAAGATATCGAGTCGTTCTTTGCATCAATATATCAAGAAAATGTGACATAGGGTTCCCTGTTGCCAAAGTGATCGGCATAGCAATATCTGGTGGAGTCGAACTACTTGCTGGTTGAGCATCTTTATCATTAGTAGGCGTCATCTAAACATAGATTGATAATATCATTTTTTTTTTATAAAAATAAAGTTAGTACATCAACAACCTCGCAGCTTAGTTACAAACCAGAACAACTCAAAGTACAACTAAAAACTACTATACGTGTTCAAAACTATTTACCCGAGGTATTTAAGAACCTTCTTCTCCAAAAAGTTGAGACTTTCTTAGATAGGAAAGGTCTTTGTTTTTTGACATTCAAAGAAAAGTGAGTCATAAACCCACAAAAGATGCACTGTTCAGGCATATTGTTGCTATGCCTTAAAGGTTCCTTCCCTTTGAGCGACATTGGGCCTCTTCAGCTTCTTCTTCCACCCACTCTACCTCAGGCGAAGGCAATTTATTCAGGTCGAAGTCCCTTTTTCCCTTAGGCTCTATACCATCCTCTTCAGAACTCTCTTCCTCTTCTTCCACGGAAGGGTCTTCCTCAGACTCTTCCTCTTGAGTAGGTGAGTCCGGAATAACTATTATTTCTTCAACTTCACTGCTTAAAGGTGAACCAGGGACATATGAGACTTCAGAATCATCTAAGTCAATTTTGATTGGTATTTTACCCTCATATTCCTTATTTTTGCTACAACTTTCTTTCTTCGGAAGCGGAAACTTATGAGCTGTAGAATGGTATAAAGGGCCCGGTAGGAACATCTTATGCTTGAGCAATGACATCTACTTTAATTTCACATAAAATAATTGAAGTAATTTTGAAAAAGAAAACATACGCTAAAATATTTATATTTGTATTGACTAATTTAATTACTTTTTGGTAGACAATAGAACTTTAGCTTTGGTACAACCTATAACACCCCGTCGAATTTTGTAATAGACGAAATTTTTTTTTTTTAAAACATATCGAAATGTATGTCTAAGCACCAAGGATCACCGAGTACCAAAAGAGTAATTCTAACATACTTTGTATTATATACAAATTCCAAAATTTGTCAAACATTCCTTTGTACATCAATCATTACAAATATTACAAAGATTAAAAAAAGTAAACTAATACTATAAATTATGAAAGCTCTTCATCGACTTCTTCAAGTTCAGTGGTTACAACTGTAGAATTTGGGGGTGGATGAGTAAATTCATACTCAGTAAGTTGAATAAGTTCTAAAAATATGCTTCATGAACATATTAATTAGGTTTTACTTTTAAAAATTATTTAGAAAATAATAAAATTTAAAAATACAATCATAGAATGTTGCGATAGCAGATGACTTAGACCCGCTCTCATGGGGCAACGGGAGACAGAAGGAAATTGATTTTTCTATGATATCCCGATTCCTATGCACGCCAGAGCCAAGTGTGGTAGTATCCAGAATCATCATCATGATAATTCCTAGTTTTGAAGAACAAGGAACTATCCAGAGGGTACGATTATCCAAAAACATAGAAAATCATTTCAAAAGAAAACAAGTCTTCAAAGGCAGAGTTTCTTTTTAAAATATTGAAAAAGAAGCCTTTAACAAAACCTTTATAAGTCAAAATCATGACATACATCTAGAAATTAAAACCACCTACTCTAACGGGGCTTAAGCTATAGTAGTGAGAGTCCCTTGTGAAGTTCTTAGCTTTTGAGCAGTCAACTCAATAAAATAGCCCTTTCACTATGTAGAACGCCTTCGATTTAGTTTGGAATAGCTTTTGAACGGACTCAAACAGGTATAAAATAATCCTGAAATAGTAAAAATAAATAAGAAGAGAAGGAGGAGAGAGATAAGGTTTTCTCAGCTTTAGAGAGGTCAATTCAAGAAAATGACCCTTGCAGTGCCTCGATTTAGTAGGAAACGATTTTTGAACGGGTTAAAATAGACAAAAAATGGCTCAGAAGCATTGAAAACAAGAAGAGAATAGAAAATGGTTGGTGAAATCAAATCTCACCCCTCCCCCCATAAAATGGCTAAGAAGCAATCATCACGCACAACAATCCCGCATGACGTCGTGCGTTGCGATGTGCGGTGGTGCGCCACAAGATGCATCGCATGTAGTAATTTAATTTTTTTAACTTCTAACTTCATACGATCGTATCTTTCTATCCTGGACTCAGATTCACGCGTTCTTTGTACCTTTGAGCTCGTATTAATGAGCACTAAGAAACTAGATCACTTATGAGTGGTTTTGAAAACACTTTACAAGTGGATCCCGCCCATAAAATATGCTTCCCAAGGTTGTAACTTTCACTCCCGACCTCTGTTTCATATGTTCTTCGACTTGTTATGCTTGTGTCTGCGAGCGCTAACCAACACTTAAAACATTATTAAATAATAAATACTATAGAATTTAAATTTTATTATCAAGATCGTGCAAGAAAATTAGGGTTGTTACACAGTGACTGATCCTTCTTCATTCTATTTTCCAGCCTGCACAAACCTTCAACAGAGTATTGCCGGCTGCCACCACTGGGCGACAAAGTGGGTCAGATCGGATCATTGTCGAGGAGCGATTCCAATTGACCTGGCCTCGATGCCAGGGGTGGCCTGCTGTGGGTTTCGTCAGTAGTCAAATCGTAGCCCAATTTCTCCATAGCAAATAGAGGAGGGGAGAAGATGGTAGCCCCGTGTCCCCTTATTCAGGCTGGATCCAAACACAACCTCGACTAGTGAAATCTGTTGTAGCATAGGGAGAAGGGAGAGAATATGGCGCCGTCTATGCCATTCCCTTCCCCTCTGGATGGCCGCAAAGGGTGGTTCACCGCGACGATTCCTTTATCCGGCGGTTATCGACCGACATCTCCACTCCTCCGCCTCTATCATCTCCCTCTTTTTTTTGTTTGACTTGTTATTCTCACGACGGCACAACCTTCCGTATCAGCGGGCGCAGGCCAGTGTTTGAACAACCTTGGACAGTGAGTGTCTTGCCATTCTTTTCCGGGCGTTCAGCTGCGCGGTCTTCCTCCGGCATAAAGATAATAGTACAATTAATCTCATTCATATAAATAATAAACTATAATGCTAAATTTATAGAAATCATTAGAGATATTAAGTGATCTTTCCTTAATTGTCGATTTATCGTCGATCCGCCATTGCAGGAGGTTCGAGCTCGCACCTCTCTGACTTTGTGACCTGCCACCTTCGCCAAAAAATTCCATTGGCGGCTCCTCCTCCTCTGCCACCCTAAATCTTCTTCCCCCTTGGGGCTAAAAAAACCCCTCTCAATAAGCCCTAAATATCTATTTATAAGCATGGGGATTAGCAACCCTAATCCCCTTAGAAATTAGGTCAAACCTCCCCACTTAAACAACCTAATTGGGCCACTAAAAATTAGTTTCCGTCACTTTAATTAGTCGGGCCGTATACTTAAACAGACAATTCTAGAGTCCAATTCGGGTAAATGGGCCCTATACATTATGTTCAACTTCGAATAATCGTATCTCTCCCATCAGAACACCGATTTGTGTGTTCTTAGTGGCGTTTTGAAGCTCCTTCTGTCTACTTTCTATCCATATGGGTCTCAGCCACCAATTTCTAAGATTGAGTAAGTTATTTACATGAGAAGGTCAAGGGATTAAATACCCTATTTTCCACGTGGTCAACTTCGAAAATTTAGAAGATTCTTAGACATTACACATCTGCTCATATTTTTAAAGTTTTAATTCTAAATCTGACTCGGTCACAATACTAATATAATCAGACCTTAAGACTAATAATTCATATGGTGTTTTGACATTATTGTATTCATAGAAATCAACCAATTTACAACACGTGCCTCTTTTATTCTTTTAGAAGAGTACAATGAGGAGGGGGAGAAGAAAGAGGTCGATCATGCACAACTAGCTAATTAGCTAGGCACTAAGCTTGCCTTCAACATGGAGATCATTTTAGGTGAAGATTGTGTGGTGCTTATATCTTGGATGGAAAACCCTCACGAGTATTTTCCAATTGTTTTGTTGGTGGACACTGACTACTTGCCTCTGTTGTGCCAAGAGTGTGTAACGTCTCAATAATGTTCTTTTATTTTATTTAGCATGTATATGAATACATCTTATGGGCATGAATACATCTTATGGGCCTCACCCTAGGTATGTGTTATGGTTGGACCCATAATTAGAGAAGGGTTGACCTAGTCCCAAGAATGATCTCGTGTAAAGGCTGAGGCCTATGTGGGCTCGGAGTAGAGTTCGAGCCCACATCCGTTGTAAAAGTCTCTCAAGTGTAAGCCGTGTAGATAATTAGTAGAAAGTCCATGACTTAAGCACATTAGTGTGAGAGGAGTATATAAGGCTTAAGAAAGAGGGAAGACCCCTAATCTCTTCGCCCTCTCGCCCAACACTCCCCCTCCATTCTCCCCACCCCCCCTCCCCCCCTCCCTCCCTCTCTCTCTCTCTCTCTCTCTCTCTCTCTCTCTCTCTCTCTCTCTTTTGGTGTGGACCAGCAAGGAAGAAGAAAAAGTGGTTGGCCGCCCTCCTCCTCTTTGCCTCCCTTCACTTGGATTTAGCATTGGGAAGTGTGCCACTAAGTTGATTCAAAATTGGAATTAGAAGAGGGTTTTGCTACAAGAGATCTACCCTCATTGCTGAGATTCAGATAGCTCTTTACATATCGACAAGGTTATCTCCTCATATTGAATATTCATTCAATTAAAATCGGGCATCGGTGTGAAGGTAGTAGATCAGCCCCAAAGGTTAGTGTGTTATACTTTCTTGATTCATCCCGAGGCAAATCAGCCCCAAAGGTTAGTGCGTTATGCTTTCTTGATTCAATTTCTATTATATGTTTGTTCCTTGAATGATTATATTGCTTATGAGATGTGATTTTCATTAATTTGTATGTGTGAACAAATCGAAAAAAGAAGGCATTTCTCGCTTATGCCACCCCTAGCCGCTCATGCCCTCCCACTCTTCCGCTGTGCCACCACTCTACATATTTCCTATTTGTAAAAACAAACAGAAACAGCAGCAGGAGAAGCTATATTGCATATAGAGCCAGTGAACACACATTACTAAACTAGTAAGAACCAAAAAAGTTCAGACAAACACCGAAAAAGTTCAGAAAAGTACACATTATTTTTTTGCATTTTTTATTTCTTCGACAGTCGTCTAGTAATGTTTTGCCCACTTACTGAAGATCTTATTTAAAGTTGGTCATTGGGTTGATTAGTTTTAGTTGCAAATCTGGCTTGATTAGTTTTAAAATTTACCATATATTCAAGTTACATTTTATTATAAGGTAAGAAATAACTTAAAAGCAGCCGGTTAATAGCCTTCATTACCAGCCTTACTTGCTAGTGTCTACATGTCATGTGTTTTTAAGTGTGGCTTTTAAAACAATGTCAATAAGGCTAAGAAGGCGTTTCAAATAACCATATAATAAGGCTAAGAAGAACTAGATAAGCCTTCATTACGCGTCCCAAGCATGATCTCGTGTAATAAGCCTTCATTACCCTGGTTGTTTAATGTATAATTTTATGTTCCATCTTTTCATTGTTATCACACTGTCTGATAACAAATGAACCTTCTTGTTCAAGAATAGAAAGGTTTGGTGGCAGTAGCACTGAATTGAATCAATGTCTTTTTAGTCAACACAACTATGCACCACATAACCATTTTTCATTGTTTTTGAATCAATATTTGCTTGATATTTTCCTGAAAAGCTGAGTTGAGTAGATTAACGCAGAGAGCATGCAGGCAATAGGCATGTCGGTTCCTTCATTCGTCCTTACTTCACAATAACGCAGCCTGCCAATACGCACTTTCCTATTTGCATGGGTGGGACTTTTGTTCGGCTTAATATGATGTGAAGAAAACTGCGAGAGTGTGGTCTCCTCACACGCCGTGCACAGGGGTTGATTGCAGGTATGCTCTTTAAGCTGAAATTGATTACAGGTAAGCACAACGACCAGTCATACATTTTCTTTTCTTTTTTTGAAATTTTTTTAGAAATAGACTTAACATTTGGACGAATTACAGATTTAGGCTACGAAAGTTTAATTTGCATAAGTAAACTTGGACACATGCGTGTTGCCCATGTGCCCGCAAGAAATGCCCAAATTGCCCTTAGGGTATACAAAACAATGGCCGAAGACCTCGCCTAGATAAAGTTCAGATTTTTTCCCTTCTTCACTCTCGACCCTTCTCGTGTTTTCTCTCTCATTCCCTACTCGAACCAGTCCTTCTTGGCCGCAGGCAGGTCATCATGCGGGTCCCGTTCCAGACCCTTCCACCCGCCTCCAGCTCTGCTAGTGGCCCCACTCCTTCCGCATGAAGATCCACCATCGCTCTCTTCTGCAATTTTATGTTGTTCAATGTCTCATGCCCACTGACCCTACCAGGCTATGCCCGTTTCCTTTCCCCCTAGTAATGACTATATGGACGATTCGTATGATCACGATGACGTGGAACGAGCTCTGCCTTTTCGCTTTGGATTGACTGATTACAAAGATTATAATCTTTGCCTTTCATGTGTTTGCCAGACTACTACCGTCGAAGCTTATCCGAATGAGTTTGAAAAGTTGTCTAATCGGGTCTAATTGGCCATAAGTTGCTTTGATCGGCACCTTCCTTGGTGGTTTACAATCCAAGTTGCAAGCTTCAGTGCACATTTTCAAGTCATGTACCTTGACGGTGACAATCCGTATTGCCTGTATGTGTCAAGAGCAACTTCAGCAACAACAGCGTGTTCCACAGGCTCTACCGTCTTCTTCTGCTAATGGTCCACTCACCACTACGGGGCGTACACCTCCTACTTTGCCCACTACGATTCCTCTTAAGAGGTTATCCTAGGCTGAAATGAAGGCTCACCGCTCAAAGGGCTTATGTTATAATTGTGACAAAAAGTTTGCCTTTGGCCACCGCTGCAAGACCCTTCATGCTTATGTGATTGACGATAAGCCTGGCCCAGTGGATACTCTAGACCCTGTGGCTGAGTTTGAGCCTTCCCTAGGCACCTTGGTCAATGATGTCGACCCATATTTACCCTTTTATACCTATGAAGGTGGTAATGCTCCTAACACTATACGCATTGATGGCTAAATGGAGAAACAACGTCTCATGGTTCTTACCAATACAAGTAGCACCCATAGTTTCATTAATGAAGTAGTTGCTAAAGAGTTGGGTTTACAAATTTCTGGATGTCCTACTTTTGATGTCATGATCGGAGATGGTGGAAAGCTTAGTAGTATGGGGGTTTATCGTAAGGTGTGCGTGCTTACTCAAGGCCTTACTATCACATTTAATTTCTACGTTCTGCCTATCAAGGGAGTTGATATCGTTCTTGGCATGGATCGGTTGCGCACTTTGAGAAAGGTCGAATGGGACTTTGAATGCATAAAGAAGAGCTTCGAGATTGATGGAGTCAAGCGCCTCCTTACTGCTCAACCTGTTGATAAGTTACATATTATTCAACGACCACAATTGAAGTATGCTTGGGTTCTATATATGTTTGCAATCAACAAGAGCATCGACATTTCCCGGCCTTGAGAACAAAGCCTAGCGAAAGCAGTGGTGGAATGATATGTCCACCCCTATTAGAATTAGATTGGAATTATATTTTAGCTTTCCTAGATTAGATATCATTTTCTATATTAAGTAGGATTTGCTATTTTGATTTAATTGCAATTCATAATTTGACTAAGATTATTTTTCCTTATGCAGGATTAATTCCTAATTGTCCTTTAAATTATAGTGCAAAGCCATGTGCTAGTCAATCAATGAAAATTCTGCAATTAGTCTAGTTAATTAGTTTGCCCTTCATATATTTCTTCTCTCCCTTTTTCCCCTAAATTTTCCCTTTGTAGACTGTGGTCTACATCAACAACATGTTGAATATCAGGACGAGTGACAGTAAGGTATACCAAGGAACAAACAACCTCCCAATGTCAAGTAGGATAATTAAGTGGAGTTCCATTCAAAAGGTCCAACCTCAAATTTAATTCCATGGGAGTAGCTACTCGACGAGAATCAGATAAGCCTAATCGAACAAGAATTTTAGTGGCATACATGGACTAAGAAAGAAGATATCCTCGAGAAGAGTAGGCAATCTTAATTCCCAAGAAATGTCGAAGAAAACCAAGATCCTACATCTCAAACAAGTCCATCAACTACTATTTGAGAGAAGATATACCTAGAACATTACTGTCAGTAATAATCATATTACCAACATGCAAAAGGAGTACAATACACCTATACGTAGTGTCTATAAAGAATAAGGCTGAATCATGAGCACTGATAGTGAAACCCAAACGAAGCAATGTTGAACTGAACTTCTCAAACCATGCACGTGGGCGTTGAGGGCATTTGACCTTTTAATGTCCCTTATGATGACAATAGTTACATTCATCAATGATGGTACGAGGTTTAGGCTTACCCATTACCTGAATAGGTGCATTAGATGAATTAACCAAAATAGTTGAATTAGTTGAGGCTGAGACAGTCAAAATCTTCAATTTGGTTTCCTCTGCAATTAATTCATGAACAATAGCAGCAACAGTTGGCAGGGAAGTTCGATGCAAAATGGAACCACGAATGACTTCATACTCATCCCGAAGAGCCATAAGAAACTGAACAACCTTGCGATCCTCACAATATCTAAGCAAATTAGGAGAAGCAGAGATTTCAATTGGTTCCATAAGAGCTAATTGATCCTGTATAGTGGTCATGTAGGTATAGGAACCCTAAATAGATTTATCTCCTTGCCTAGCAGAACTAATATCTAGTTCCAATTGATAAAGTTTGGCATCATTAAATTGCACATATAAAGAGGCTAAACAATCCCAAATAGCCTTGGCTATCTTGAACTTGGTTAACCATAAACCAATAGAGAGATCCACATAATTATTTATCGAAGTAATCATTTTGGCATTATGTATACACCATTCTTAACATTGTTTTGTAAAATTCTCTGCTTTGACATCAACTTTCATAACAAGTACTTAGAGAGTATAGCCATCAATATACTTCCACAATAATGAAGTTACTCATGAAATAACTTTAATAAGAGTAATTACTTCCATTCAGATGCATGCTAATGGCTTGAAGATTATCATGTTTGTCGGACATGTCCATAGTAATAAGATTGGACCAATAAATAAGAAGTCAAGGGCAACGTAGGGCAAAGAGAGATAAAAAATACAAGAAACTTGAAAGGGACAAATGCAAGGGAGGCTTTATGATGATTAGTTAATGTCGGAACAATAAACTACCACAGTGTGATGAACAGTGTGCACTAGAGTACTTTGGAATAGTACGATGTACAGTACCCTAGAACAGTGCTGAACAATGTAGCAGAACAGTGAGATGAATAGTGTGGCAGAACAGTGTGGATGAACAATGTTGATGCAAAGCCAACCAGAGAACATATTCAGAACGCCTTAGCTACCATGTTAGGAAATTTAGAGAACGAGGAAGATGAAAACTTTTTATTTTCTGTAAACCATGTTCATGTTACAATAATGAAGGGATCGACCCTCTTAATCAAAGGAACGAACCCTAATCATAGTAAATATCCTAATTACCCTTCACAATAAGAAAATAAGAATTAACTAGATTGACTTAATGATCCTCTGTAATGTCAAAACTAAAATAAACGCTTAGACAAAAAGACTAAATGATACTCTAATATTGGCAATTAATGGTAAAACTATAAGAGCTTGTCGTGACAATTTACTTTAATAAAGTTTTTGTTCAAAGGCATTATGTGGCAAAGATAAAGCAAATTGATCAGCTGAAGCTAAGCCAAAGGAGAAATTGATGAGATGAGGCATTTAGTGTCGCGCTGATACAGTTCAGGGGATCTATAAAACAAATTAGTATGTTGTGAAATGTTGCATGGAACTACAATTTGAGTTTGGGGAATTGTTCAAAATAGGTAATTTAACGTCTCTGAGCTGGTATATTTTTGTTTCTAGTTTCTTAGTGGGTAATCTATTTTACTATTGCATATTAAGTCTTCAATATATTGTCTCTAGTAGTGTGACCAAATTCTATCACTTTACTTTTGCTTGCAATATATTGTGCAGGTTCTTCATTTTTGGTCCGCAAGAAACACAAAGAATACATACATAAAATATTATCAAATTACCTCGTATTAATGTGTGAACATTCTCTTGGATTACTACCTCTTAAAAAAGAAATTATTGATGTGTAGACACATAAAGCTTACGTTGACCAAAGTTCTTCAGATCAAGAATTTCAGGGTTTGTTGGATTTGGAGCATAGTGATAGATCGTCTTGTAAAAGATATTGATCTATATTAATGCCCCAAGGCCAAAATAGCTACCCTAGTGTGCATCCTGGTTGGATTCTTGTTTGTTAGCCTTTTGTCCCTGCCTACTAGTCCTTTCTCTTGTCTAGTGTTATTTGTTTGATCAAAACTTATCCTATCTTTATTTGTTTTTGTTGTCCTGGTTTAATGCGGGGTATGGATTCTTTATGAGTGTATTCTCTTTATTTTATCTAGCGAAGATGCACACATTAAGATTAAATAAGATAAAAAAAATAAATTAGATATAAAATATATATTGAATAAAGGTCTCTCTTGCATTTTATAATATAATACATTGATGTGAAGATCACAATGATCATTAGTTATACACACATGCTTTATATTTATATACACTCGTAGTAAGCAATTGTAAATCCAAACGTCATAGGTTAAATATTTTATCATAGGCCAGTGAAGATAATGGTGTCTAAGGATATTGTGTCGTGAAGCATGTGATTTATATCTAAAAAAATAAAAAAAATTATTTAACCTAAAACTATGTCTTGTTGACGATTTTGGGAGCCCATGTCCCACCAACAGCCTCTGGCTACACTTGCATTGCATCCCTAGTTTTCATCCTACTTCATTCGTGAGGGGCATGCACCTCGTGGTCATGACCAGTGCGGCCAAGGTTGGCAAGGTGAGGTTAGCATGGTCTGAACCTAGATGGCCAGGCGAGCGCTTGCATGACTTCTCTTTGCCCATCCAATGTTGTTGATAGATTGACAATGTCTTCCTCTAGCAAAGTCAATGAACTTTCAAATCAAAACAATGGGGTTTTCCCTCCTTTACGCGAGAACATGGCCACTCGCTAGCATGTGCGCATATTATTGTTGGCGAATATGATATGCACTTCCTCCATAAATATTCATCAAGAGAATTATAACAATAACTCAATAGACGATATAGAGATTAGAGAAAATTTAGGCAAAGCCTCCTACCTCATTAAAATACCAATCTTTAAGCCTACTCCTCCTCACCTCTGTTGCCTGCCATCTTCGCTAGAAAATTTCCTTGTGGCTCCTTTCTCTTCCCCCTCAAGAGCCAAAATCTCCCCCCTCAAAGAAGCCCTAGATAGCCTTTTTATAATCATGGGGATTAGAAACCCTAATTCCCTTAAAAGTTAAACCAATGATGACTATAAGGACTCTCATTCTTGAACCGGTTTTCTTTTTATTTCAATTATCGGTTGTCGTGTGGTTAACACATTTTCAAATTAATTCGGTGGTTTCAAAAATAAATAGTGTTTTTTATGGTTTTAATCAAAATCAACTTTACAATTATTAGTTTTAAGTGATTTTGGGCCAAACCTGAATTTTTGGGATTTTTCTAATTTTTCACTAATTTTTCAAAAAATAAGGTTTGGCGGGACCCCCTGTGGGCACCACCGGAAAAATTGAGGTTTTTAGACTAAATTAACCTAGACATTAACACAAGCTTTTATAAAAAAATTTATAATTTTCCCAGGTTTAATTAGTGCTCAAATAGTCAAAATACCCATTTTTAGCTCAAATTTCTATTCATACCCCACTAGATAATTATGCACACCCCAAGCCCTAATATAAATAAAAAGAGTTGAGTCATTTTCATTTTGAGAATAGGCTGGGAGAGGATGATTAAGGCCTAATTCCCTAATTAGGCCCGAATTAGAAGGAGATTAATGTATGTTTTCTTTAATCAAGCCTAAATCCTATATTTTCTTCTAATCCATTATTTCCTCTTTGATTTGATTCGATTTTAATCATCAAAACTACTTATTTGCTTCTTTACTTCAAACCCTACATCTAAAAATTTGTTTTTTATGCTTAACAAACCCTAGATCTAAGATTTCATTAAGGTTTTAAATGTTAAATCGATTTTTAATGGTGTTTAACTTAAACTCGATGTCTTTGGAAGGTTTTCAAGAAGGGTGACCGTCAAATACAAACCTAATCAAGTGATAAGGTAATGGGTCTTTGAAATCTCAGTCTTCCTATGATAAAAATCTCAATTTTATGGTTTATTTGGAATGGGGAATGGATTTACTTGATTTAGTGCTTTAATGGTGAGATTAGTAAATGATAATTTCTTATCATGATTTCTTAGGGTTTTGTCTTAAGCGTCGTTTGGATGACGCTTTGTGTCATATGGAAAGCTGCTTTTAGTTGAAATCGCTTTTTGAAAAACAAAGCAAAAGCGGGTTATGTTTGGATATATATTATGGAAAATCAGCTTTTCAAAAAAAGTTTTATAAATCAGCTTTTAGCCTAACCCTCCTCAAGAGGAGAGTTAAGCAGAAAGCTGTTGAAAAGCAAAAACGAGTCAAAAATAGAAATAAATACATTTTTGAAACAAAGCAAGGCTTTTAGTCTAAATTGCCTAACCAAATAAGATTTATATGGAAAATAATAAAAAGCGGACAGAAAGCCGTTGCAAAGCGTCATCCAAACGACACCGTAATATGAGGTAGATTAGCTTTCTGGAAGGTGTGATGGAATTTTAATGGCATTTGAGTTGTTAGATGAAGATTTCAAGTTTCATCAATGGAGTTTCGGTTTGAAAATTTAAAATGAAGAAGAAGGACGAATCTGCCTTGTTGGCGTTCGAACGACCTACCAGGGCGTTCGAACGGCAACACTATATTTTTGAAAAATTTCCTGTTTAGCCAATCTAACGGCCCTGGAGGGCGTTCGAATGGCTACACAGCAGAAATTGGCCATTGTATGTATGTTGTTTATTTCGATGTCTCTACTACGAAATATTATTTTTATATTTATGTAGAGTGTTTTGAGTCAAAGTAAGGTACTGGAAGAGCATACTATTGATGGTTAGAAGTTGTGGTGTATATTTAAAGTTATGTAAAATGGCTTGTAGTTGGATATATTTGTTGGAATTGCTATCTTGAAGATACGAGTGGTTGATTCCTTATGGTTTAAGCATGTTTTCAGTAGAGTTACATCATGCTAATGGACTGATATATCATTATAGGATGTGGTTAAATGATGTGTGAATGTTAGTGTTGTGCCTAGACTCAAGTATGAGGTTAATGAGAGTCTGTGGTTAGGTTTTGACTTGAGTTATGATTTTAATGGTTCTTCTCCTATGATTTCTGCTGAAATCCGTGATTTGATGTTAATGAGCATGTGTAGTGTGATGGTGAGTTAATTTCAAAGCATGTTGATATACATCGAGTGAGGTGTTTCTACCATGTACACACGCACATATGTGGGGTTAATAATTATGATGAGGTTTGATATTATGATTATGAATGATGCATGAGGGGCTGATGAGAGCACTTATCATGAATTACGATTTATGTATGCCTTGCCCACGTATGTACCATGTTACATGCATCATTAAAATGGATTTCTAATTGAGGCTTTATTGAGATTAACCGAGTTTTATCGATTGGATGTAATGTGGTGAAATTGCGTGCCGGATTAATCGGTCGTTAGCTTAATCGAAACTTGATTGGTCCAAAAGGATATGTTTTGTTTTGAGTTCCTTTGTGGAATATGTACACTCCCCAGGTTAAGTCTAGTTAAATGGAATTGTGTGGGGACAAGTTATGTACTTGTCTTGCGGATTGAGATTATTATGATTTTCTTTTGGACCCTGAGAATCCAGTGTGGTATGCCATGTGTACCGGCTACCACGTGTTCTAGGGTTTCCTGAATGGAATTTCGGGCTCTCCCCCACCGCAGGAGATGTCCCTGGGCGAACACCCCTACTTTAGATTCTATATGTGAGAATGGGACATCCTTGGCCAGGATCGTCTAGGGCAAGTAGCTTTAGGGGCTGACAACCCCGATCTTTTTATATTCTTGTGTAGAATTTGGACCATGACATGCCTTCGTGGCCTTGTATGTGTTCCCGTCTGTGTGATACAAAATTGTGCTTACTCCTTAATGGAGGCATTCTTTATATGATGTTGATGTATGATCTGAAATGTATGTTAAAGATACATCTCATGAAAGTTTATATGATGTTGTTGCATGATCTGAAATGTATGTTAAAGATACATCTCATGCAGGTTTATATGATGTTGATGCATGATCTAAAATGTATGTTAAAGATACATCTCGTGTAGGTTTATATGATGTTGATGCATGATCTGAAATGTATGTTAGAGATACATCTCATGCAGGTTTATATGATGTTAAATTGTACTATGCGATTTATACACTATGATGTAGGTTTAGGTGATGTGTATGTGTGATCAGAAAATGATATATCTTGTCATTCATTTATCTGAATTTTTATATTATTATATCGTCGTGTTTCTGATAATTATAGATATAGTAAAACCATTGTTGAGTTTGTTCAACTCTCCCCTCTTTCTTGTGCTTTTGCTTTGGGACTGCGTGGCGTGATACACAGATAGACAGGATCCTCTCTATGAGGAAAGGTCGGAGATGACTTGGGAGTAGACGTGGAGACCTCTTACGTGGCTTGTTTCTTTGTTTTTGCTATTATGTTAGAACCTATGTATGTAGTTCCCATTTTGGATTGTGATACATTATACATTTGGATTGTTTAAGACATATTTTGGAGCCTAGAGTAGGCTACGGATTAATTTAGTATGTGGGCTTGAGATTTTAGTTTATTTTAGAGTTAAAGTAACTATTTTAATTTAACTTATTTACTCTTACTCAAAGTGGTGCATTTACTCCATAAAGTTTTAGATCGCCCGTGATTAGGGCATAAGTCTTCCGCTAAATCGTTTTTAAATCTCCTTATCACCCCCGTGCGTTTGACTGGCCCTTGGACAGGGTTCGGCTCGGGTCGGGCAGTGCCGGGGCGTGACAATGACTATTTGGACTATATTTTAATAATTTATATCACTGCAATTAACCAGGCTACGAAAAGCTCATTCAATGACCTGATTGCACGTCTAATTTAGGTCAACATGCCCTATGTGATATGTTCAACTTTGAATTGTCACCCCCCGGCACTGCCCGACCCGAGCCTAGCCCGGTCCAGGGGCCGGTCAAGCTCACGGGGGCGACAGGGAGATTGAAAACGATTAGCGGAAGACTTATGTACTAATCACGGGCGATCTAAAATTTACGGAGTAAATGTACTACTTTGAGGAAGAGTAAATAGGCATAACCAAAAGAGTTGCTTTAACTCTAAATTAAACCACAAATCTCCAACCCACTTACCAATTAATCTATAGCCCACACTAGGCTCCAAAAACTAAGTCTCATACAATCTAAAGATGTAATGTAGTACAAATCCGGAACAAGAACTACTCCACATGGGTTCTAACATCATAACAAAAATCAAAGAAACATGCAACATCTAGAGATCTCCACGTCTACTCCCAAGTCCTCCCTAATCTTTCCTCAAACAGAGGATCCTGTCCGTCTGCGTGTCATGCCACGCAGCCCCAAAACAAAAGTACAAGAAAGAGGAGTGAGTATAAAAACTCAATAATGGTTTTAATATAACTATAATCATCAGAAATACTACAGCATAGTAATATAACAATTCAGATCAATGATTGACAATGTATATCTTATCAATCATACATTCAACATCATATAAACTTGCATTAGATGTATCTCTAACATACATTTCAGATAATGCATCAACATTCTCGTTCATCAGGCATGTATAAGTGTCTCACACACACTAGTCTAACATGCAAGTCCATACACATAGAGAATAAACCTGTTCTTCAAGGCCAACGCCTTCGAGCAACCCTTATCAAATAGACATGCTCCTCAAGGTCAAAGCCTTCGAGCAACTCCTGCTCCTCAAGGCCAATGCCTTCGAGCAACTCCTGCTCCTCAAGGTCAAAGCCTCCGAGCAACTCTTGCTCCACAAGGCCAACGCCTTCAAGCAACTCCTGCCCATCAAGCCTAAACTCCCAGGCAACCCTACTTGTGAAGACTAAAGTCCCAAGCAACAATACCTGGTAAGCTGATGCACTCGGACAAACCAGCTGGATTCTCAGGGTCCAGATAATTTCAATAAGTAAATCTCAACCGCAAGACAAGTATACAATTCGTCCTCATATAACTCAATTTGACTAGACTCAACCCAGGGAGTGCCCATGTTCCACACACAGGAACTCAAATCGAAAACATGTCCTTTTGAACTAATTAAGTTCCGATTAAGCCAACGACCGATTAATCTGGTACACAATTTCACAACATTGCATCCAATCGATTAAACTCGTCTAATCTCAATAAAGTCTCAATCGGAAATCCATTTCATGATGCATGTAACATGGTACATACGTGGGCAAGGCATATATGAATCCTAATTCATGATAAGTGCTCTCATCAACCCCTCATGTATCATCATAATCATTAACCCCACATGTGTGTGTGTACATGGTAGAAATACCTCATTTGATGTATATCAACATGCATTGTACTTAACTCGTCATCACACTACACATGCACATTAACATCTAATCATGGATTCCAACGGAAATCATGGGTGAAGAACCCTTAAAAACCATCAATCAAGTCAAAATATAACCACATGCTAAACATGTGTAAGCACATTCACCTCATACTTGAGTCTAGGCATAGCACTAACATTCACCCATCATTTAACCACATCCTATATATAATGACATATTAGTCCATTAGCATGCTGTAATTCCATATGAAAACATGTTTAAACCATAGGGAATCAACCACTCATGTCTTCAAGATAACAATTCTAACAAATATATCCAACTACAAGTCATTTCACATAAACTTTAAATATACACCACAACTTCTTAACATCAACAGTATGCTCTGCCAGTAGCTTACTCTGGTTTAAAACACTCCACATAAACATAAAAATGATATTTTAGAATAGAGTCATTGAAATAAGCAACATGCATATAATGGTCAATTCTACAGTGTAGCCGTTCGAATGCCTTGCAGGCCGTTTGATCGGCTAAACAGAAAATATGTCAAAACTGTAGTGTTGCCATTCGAACGCCCTGGTAGGCCGTTCGAACTCCAACAAAGCAGTTTTGACCTTCTTCTTCATTTCAAAATTCAAAATCAAGACTCCATTAAAGCAACTTAAAATCTCCATCTATCAACCCAAACACCATTAAAACTCCATCAAACTTTCCAGAATGCTAATCTACACCATCTTAAGACAAAACCTTAAGAAATCGGAATAAGAAATTAACATATACTCATCCCACCATTAGAGCACTAAATCAAGTAAGACCATTCCAAATAAACTATAAAAATTGAGATTTTACCATAAGAAAACTGAGATTTTGAAGACCCATTACCTTGTCACTTGTTTAGGTTTGGATTTGACCTTCAATCTTCTTGGAAACCTTAATCTCTTTCTAATTCGAGCCTAATTGGGGAAGTAGGCCTTAATCACCTTCTCCCAGCCTATTCCCAAAAGGGAAGTGGCTCTTCCCTTTCTATTTATAGTAGGGCTTGGGGTATACATAATTAACTCGTAAGGTATAAATAAACATTTGAGCTAAAAATGGGTATTTTGATCATTTGAGCACTAATTAAACCTGGAAAAATTTTGAAATTTTTTACATAAGCTTGTGTTAATGTCTGGGTTGATTTGGTCCAAAAACCTCAATTTTTCCGGTGGGGCCCACAGGGGTCCCGCCAAACCCTAATTATCGGAAAATTAGTGAAAAATCAAGAAAATTCCAAAAATTCAGGTTTGACCCAAAAACACTTAAAACCAATAATTATAAAGTTGGTTTTGATTAAAACTATAAGAAATACCATTTATTTTCGAAACCACCGAATAAATCAAAAAACGCTTTGACCACACAATAACCGATAAATAATCATTAAAATAAACCGGTTCAAAATGAGGGATCTTACATGAATAGTCATATCTCCCTCATCTAAACTTCAATTTTCCCATTCTTAATGGCATTTCAAAGCTTTTTCAGTCTACTTTCTATCTATATAAGTTTTAGTCATAAATTCTATCTATTGTGGAAGTTATTTAACTGAGAAAGTTGAGGGGTTAACACACTATTTTCTAATTGTTTAAGTTTCAAAACCTAGGAGAATTCGAGATATTACAACTTTATCTACTCAACAAGCAAGACAAGAAAAAACAGGCACTAGTCAACCAATTATAGGAATAAGCAAGCAATTCAAACACAATCGAGTGGTTCTAGCATGCAAATATGATAAATCTCAGCAAAACCACAAGTAATAGGATCAAAACCCTAAGCTACCACTTTAGAGTATTAAAATCCATCACCACCTAACATATCACCACATTGTTCCTAAAATTAGTACTTAAACCTAAGTAAGAATTAAGAAATATGGCCTCTTTTGCACATGAATTTTATATACCAAAAACAACTTTAAATTCTAACCGCTTAAGTCATAAATATCTATCAATTAATCAACCACAAAATTATGCAAGCATCACATAATAATTTAACATAGAAAACCCAAAGCGGGAAAACTCCATAGTTAGCCAACCCAAATAAATCACAAGCACTAGACAAAGAGTTCTTACTAGACCTAGAACAATCAGTCTTGACTTGACACAAACAAAAGCCTCTTTTCTTTGTTCAGTCATTTGTTGTTGGCATTAAAGTTTTTTCATCTTCTTCTAGATGCACAATCAAAGACTCCTTTGGATGTTGATCTCCCTTTGAGCTTCTTCAATCTCTCCTTGATGAAGAACTCCTCAACAACTTCTCTAGTTGTGTGTCATGTATTGTGCAAACACTATTGTTTAATTCCAATAAATCAAATATCGCTTACCCTTAAGAATTTTATCTCAATTCTTTGTTGAACAAGGAAAATATTTTGCTCCCAAAGCTTTCACTTTTTTCTCCTCAAAAATTGATTTTCCTCTCTTCTACCAAGGCTTTTGTAGAGTCACAAAACGGTTAGGTTTAAAAGATCTCAAGTTGGAAAGAACTCTATTCTTGAATCCTAAACTAGACTATTATTTTATTAAACAGTCGATCATCCTAAGGTGACCAATCATTTGCCCTTTCTATTTGATCGAAATTCATAGTGATCAATTTTTCTTCCAAGTGATCGATCATTGTGTCCCTCAGGTAGACAATATCAAAACTAAGTCATTCAAAGATAGATATATTCATCACTGTGTTAAAGAACGATCAATCTATGATGAATCATTTTTTAATTTTTTACCATCTTTTTTCTAAAACTTCCAAAATCAATCCCTTAGATTATTTCAAGTAAATCCTAAGTGATTTGTGTATGTGTGTGTGTAAAAATGTACCTTTGAAGTTTGACACTCAAGATAGTCTTCGTTCTTAAAACTTCAGAACACATCTTCTCATATTTTTAAAGTCTTTAAATTCCAAATCTGTCTTGATCACAATACTAATCAGACCTTAAGACTAATAATGTTATGGTGTTTTGACATTATTGTGTTCATCGAAATCAACCAATTTACAACATGTGCCTCTTTTATTCTTTCAGAAGAGTACAATAAGGAGGGGGAGAAGAAAGAGGTCGATCATGGACAACTAGCTAATTAGCTAGACACTAAGCTTGCCTTCAACATGGAGATCATGTTAGGTGAAGATTGTGTGGTGCTTATATCTTGGATGGAAAACCCTCACCAGTCTTTTCCAATTGTTTTGTTGGTGGACACTGACTACTTGCCCCTGTTATCCCAAGATTGGGTAATGTCTCAATAATGTTCTTTTATTTTATTTAGCATGTATATGAATACATCTTATGGGCCTGACCCTAGGTATGTGTTATGGTTGGACCCATAATTAGCGAAGTGTTGACCTTGTCGCAAGCATGATCTCGTGTAAGGGCTTAGGCCTCTGTGGGCTCGGAGAGTTCGAGCCCACATCCGTTGTAAAAGTCTCTCAAGCCTAATCCGTGTAAATAATTAATAGAAAGTCCATGACTTAAGCACATTAGTTTGAGAGGAGTATATAAGGCTTAAGAAAGGTGGAAGACCCTTAATCTCTTCCCCCTCTCACCCAACACGCCCCCTATACTCTCCTCTCTCTCTCTCTATCTCTCTTTGTGTGGACTTGCAAGGAAGAAGAAAAAGTGGTTGGCCGCCCCTTCTCTTCTCCTCTTTGCCTCCCTTCGCTTGGATTTAGCATTGGGAGGCATGCCGCCAAGTTGATTCCAAATTGGAATTAAAAGAAGGTTTGGCTACAAGAGATCTACCACCATTGCTAGAAGATTCAGATAGCTCTTTACATATCCACAATGTTAGTCGCGGGGCAAATCAGCCCCAAAGGTTAGTGTGTTATGCTTTTTTATTCAATTTCTATTATATGTTTGTTCCTTGAATTATTATATTGCTTACGAGGTGTGATTTTCATTTGCATGCGTGAACAAATAGAAAAAAGAAGGCATTTCTCTCTTATGCCACCCCTAGCCGCTCATGCCCTCCCACTCTTCCGCTGTGCCACTACTCTAGATATTTCCTATTTGTAAAAACAAATAGAAACAGCAGCAACAACTATATTGGATGTAGAGCCAGTGAGCACACATTACTAAACTAGCAAGAACCAAAAAAGTTTAGACAAACACCAAAATCAAGCCATAAAAACAGGAATATTATATATGTTTGGAATCTCCAGAGAAAAATGGTCCAACTACATGTGCTGCATACCTTTCCATTCTTGAGCAATGCAACAATTTGAACTATTGTCTTGATTGTACTCATAATAGGAAAGTCCCCTTCTACCCTGTTGAAAACTTTCGCTTCGTCAGGGCTTGCTATCTGTTTCTTATCTTTCCTTAATTAGCCTTGTCGGGTTTTCAAAATCTAGCCGTCGAACTTTCCTATTTGCGCTTCTGGTCTTATTATGATGTTAGCAAAACAAATTTAGAAATAGACTCAACAAATGCCAAAATTACAAAAATAGGCAAGGAATTCCAGTTTTGTAAAATTAGACTTACGCACGTTCCACTTACCCGCACGCGCGCTTGAATTGCCGAGAATACCCTTAAGCAATGGAAATGAATAGACTTGACCCTACTTCACTGGGTGCAACCCAAAATTCAGATTTCAGTTTTCCCTCCGGCGCTTGCGACTATTCTCGACAGCTCTCCACCGTTACGAGAATCGCATTCCCTTCCAGCAACCCCTCATCCAGCCTTTTATATCCCATCCTTCACCTTCCTCTTCTCCGCTATCGGTCATCCAGTCCCACATTGTTTGCTCCTCCGGTATTGCAGAGAAAGTTCCCATTTTGTTCCATCCTTCGCTATCCACGCTGGCGATCACACTGCGGCAGTCATTTGACAACCGGAGAAATACATTGCGGCCACCTTTCCCCCTTCCGAATACATTTTGCTAAGCTCCATTCCCACCATCCCTCTCTTCCAGCCGGCCGCATCCCGCATTTTGGTGTTTTGCCCTAATCTACATTCTGCCTCTTCACTTGGCCGTCTGACCAATCTCCCCATTCGTTGATCAATAGAAGACGACATAAATGGCAAGGTGAGATCCTACAACTATGTATGGTTAATTGAAGAAGCAAATATCTTGTTTAGCTGTATTATATGCTTTGGTTTGAAATTTATTGAGATTGTGTGATGAAATTCATAATAGGTGTGTAAATTGGACGTATGTACTGCTATGATTAGTGTATGTGATGTCGTAAGATAAATTTGATTTAAATATTTGAAGTATGTGATCTCATGATAAATTTTGAAAAAGGAAATCTCTGATGCAAAAAAATATTGTATGTAGGATAAGGAAGAAAAATATAGCGGATTAGTTAAGTTGGAGCCGTGCTCTGTTAGAAGCATTATTGTATGCCACAAACGAATTTAACTGATATGGCCTTACTGTTGACTGGTACATTATAGTTTAGTCTTGAAAATAAATTGTGTGGTCAATAAACTCTATATAATCTGGTATATACATTGGTAGATTGATCTTGTCAAATGTAGATTGTGTGTTTGGTGCTTAGTGAAGGGTAGACCATTTAAACAAAGGACACATGCTTAGAACAAGGTTAACTGATAGGGCCTAATTGTTGATTGGTGGGATTTAGGCATCTTTTATTGACGTGCAAAGTACATTATGCCGGCTTTAGACTTGATATAGTTAGGTCTATATTTGTGTAGATTCATACGAGTGTGGGTCTTTCATGTTCTCGATTGTATATTTGTGTAGATTCATACATAGATGACTTTTACGGAATGTAAAACAAAGTGACAAAAATAAGGAAGGGTCGAAATGTAGTTGCTAGGCTACATCTAAAAATTGTTTGCTCAACAGTTTCCTTTTTTGACCATTCTCTGTGATATGTGATATGATGAAAATCAAGGGTAGATCCTTTAAGCAAGTACACATGCTTAAAAAATGTTAACTGATAGAGCCTAACTGTTGACGGGTAGTCTTTAGGCAGCTTTTATTGTTGTGCAAATTGCATTGTCTACGGCTTTATGCTACACCTGTAAATTTTTGGCTCAATAGTGGCCTTTTTTTACCCTTCTCTGTGATATATGATATGAAGAAAATCAAGGGTAGACCATTTAATCAAGTACACATGCTTAAAACAAGCTTAACTGATAGGTCCTAACGGTTGACTGGTAGGCTTTGGCTTTAGTCATATTTTATTTCTCTGCAAATTGCATTGGCTATGGCTGTAGGCTACATCTGAAAATTGTTTGCTCAACAGTTTCCTTTTTTTACCATTCTCTGTGATATGTGATATGATGAAAATCAAGGGTAGACCCTTTAAGCAAGTACACATGCTTAAATAATGTTAACTGATAGAGCCTAACTGTTGACGGGTAGTCCTTAGGCAACTTTTATTGTTGTGCAAATTGCATTGTCTACGGCTTTATGCTACACCTGTAAATTTTTGGCTCAATAGTGGCCTTTTTTTACCCTTCTCTGTGATATATGATATGAGGAAAATCAAGGGTAGACCATTTAAGCAAGTACACATGCTTAAAACAAGCTTAACTGATAGGTCCTAACGGTTGACTGATAGTCTTTAGTCATATTTTATTTCTGTGCAAATTGCATTGGCTACGGCTGTAGGCTACATCTGTAAATTGTTTGCTTAATAGTGGCCTTTTTGTACCCTTCTCTGTGATGTATGATATGAGGAAAATCACGAGTATACCATTTAAGCAAGTACACATGCTTAAAATATTGTTAACTGATAGGGCCTAACTGTTGACTAGTAGTCTGTAGGCATCCTTTATTGGTGTACAAAGTGCATTGTGTCGGCTGTAGGCTACATATGTAAATTGTTTGCTAACTAGTGTCCTTTTTTTACCATCCTCTGTGATATGTGATATTATGAAAATCAAGGGTAGACCCTTTAAGCAAGTACACCTGCTTAAAACAATGTTAACTGATAGGGCCTAACTGATATTGTGTGTTTGATTATTTGGACAGTGTACGTAAGTTATATTGTCAAACTGATATTGTGTGTTTGGTGCATGTGTTTGATATACTACAAAATTTGATTGTGTGATTCAAAATAGGTGTTGTTCACTTAAATATTTGCCGATATGTATGTTGTGCATGTGGGTTACATGCCAAATTATGACCCATGCTCAACTTGAAGATACCAAGTAATGACCATTTAAGTGAATTGTTAAACATTACAGGGTGAAGCTAGCAAGTAATGTGGAAGTGATCTTCAAGCCAGTTGATAGTGATAAGGGTAGAGCCCATGAGGGCGACCCTCAACCCAAATCAACATATGCTTACATACAGAGGCTCAAAGAGCATTTAAATAAGCATAGAAGACAAGCAACACTATTTGAAAGATCATGTTTTGGCAAATACATGCAGCTGGACATAGAGAAGTTCATGTTCCCACTTCAAGCCTTGCACCACATCATAAAAATGCATTAAGGAGAGTATAGGTTTCAAGTGACGGAAGCCTGGTGATAAATAAGGAGATTGCTATTATAAACTAGTACTTGAAGTATTGCTTTATATTAATTTAGACAAAAAAACACGTTGAGAGATGAAGTTTCAGCACATGGAATTTATGGTTGAATTGCCAACATATTGTGGCACAATCAACAATAAAAGTTTTCCAAAATATGTCATCAACCAAACTACAATGGTGCAACTGTGTCCACTGCGATTGGTCTCTTGCGCAATTTGTCCTCAAGCGTACATGCATTGAGCTCAACCACTTGTCTCATTTTCTTCTTTCTCTTCCCCTTTGGGGTTAGATGGCTGATCTTCGACTGGATTGGACATGGATGACGCATCTTCCTGATTTCTTTACCACCCAACTTGTCCACTACCTATGGGAATTGTTTAGATGTTGACAACTTTTGGTTAGCATGAGGTGGTGATGGGGGCTGTCCATGAGATGAAGCGGGTGTAGCTATGGATGGACGAGGAGTATGTCCCCCTACCGGGTTCTCTCCAATTACCACGGTACAAGTATTGCGATAGTGACCATATTGTTTGCACGTACGACATTGTACTCTCCGTTTTTCTTCACCTCGAGATAGAATTCTCTTCTTCTTTATCCGGCCTGGTCGTGCCTTATCCTTTGGAGGCCTCAACTTAAGGCTCTTCACATCTTCAGGAGTCTCCCATCTTTTATGTTCGAGTACTGGATAAACTCCCTTGCTAGGAATTTGCCTATAAGTTTCCGTTGTGTAGAACGGGGAGCAATAGTCAACATAATTTAGTCTTCGGTGGCCACATGCTGCCAACGCATGTTCATAGGGCAACTCCATTTGTTGAAACTTTCCACATGTACAAGTCTTTGCGATAAGGTCAACTTGATCATCGCCTCTTTCGGACCTAGTTAAGACCTCATGGCTACTTATGGGATAACAAATCATCCCTCTAGTTGCTTCATTGCACTTCTGAATCTTTGCTTCGGCATATTTAGTCAAGTATCCCTTCCATTGTTGTGCCTCCAATCCACGTTTGTACCACATCTCTTGAGCCTTCAAATGGATTGCCTCAATGATCATGACAATGGGGAAGTGTCGCTGCTCACTAAGCATTCCATTGAAGACTTCGCATGGGTTGGATGTGACTATATTATACCTGGGCGATGGAAAGTAAGCATTAACCCAGCGTGACTTATCAATTCCAGTTAACCACTTGTAGGCCTCGGGGGTTTTCTCCTCAATGATGGTCATTTCTTCCATATATGTCTCCTGCCTAAATGCTTTAGCCGCCCTGAAGAAGTTATTGTTCAAACCTCTGTCTTTGAAATGTGCGAACATGTTTTGAGATATGTGAAATGCACAATATCCATGTGCGGCATATGGAAACATTTGAGCTACTTGTGCTTTGATTGATCTATGCCGATCAGAAAGTATCACTAGGCCCTCCAAGTAACCAAGTCGGGTTTCCAAATGTGCAAGGACCTATCCCCATGCATCATTATTCTCTCCTTCTCCGATAGCACAAGCAATTGGGTATATATGGTTCTCACTATCCATTGTAGATATCACGAACAAAGTCCCTTTGTACCTTCCTTTCAAGAATGTGCCATCTATACATATAACATGTCGCATGTACCTCTTGAAGTTCTCCATGGCTGAACCAAAGGAAACAAAGCATCACTCGAATGTCAGATCCGATGAGTCGTAGTGGATAGCAGTTGAGGTTCCCAGATTTGCCTTCTCCAACTCATATAAGTATGTAGCCAACTCAGCATACGATGACTCGTAGGAGCCTCTTAACTTGTTAAACGTCGTAACCTTCGACCTATATGCCTTCGAATAATTCATCTTAACTTCATATTCCAAATTGACATCAACTTGAATATCCTTGGGAGTATAAGCAACACATTTCCTAAGTCGTTTCACTACTGAGTCAGCAATAATACCTGCTTTTGCTTGTTTATGATCTCCAAATATTGGTTTCCCACATGTATGAACATTGTTCATAGCTTTCACTTTGAAGATACTACACCTATTACTTATCGCAGCATGTAACCTCCATGGACATCCCGACACATTTCACACAACTGTGAATCGAGATTTATTTGAATATTTTACCTTGAACTCAAAGTTATTATGCATAGCATACTTGTGTACATGTAGCTTCAGAGAGTCCTTATCCATAAACTCTTGCCCAAGTAGAAGCACATTTAGATCTTTGCCATAGTCATACAAATCAACCTCCACATCCATGTTGTGCTCTTCGTTCACACACATGAGACAAACAGTTATAAGTTAGGCATAATCAATTAACTAACTACGTAAGCACATGAAATGACCTTTAAAGTTGTTTTGGTGCCAAAGTTTTCCCAAAATTGCTACTTGATGGTGGTGCTTTCCCCCTCCCACCGCCATCTCCTTCATTTATGAGTGACATTATTGCATTAGCTATTGTTGGTACTTCAGCGTCACTGCATTTAAAACCACTAAACCGTTACTACACATGCATAAATTTGCAAACAAAACAGATAATAATAATGATTGTATACTTCTTACCACTTTCTTTCAGCCATGTCAATGTCTTCCTCAAGCTGCTCTTGTGTATCCCTTCCATTGTAGATGACATCTTCTTCGTCTATGTTATACATCGTGTTTGGCCCACTAACTTCATCATTTGCTCCTCCTGTATCATTACCCTCATTTGAGTTGGCATTATTCTCCTCAACATTGGAGATGTTCACCGTATCCACTTCAAGCCTTTCAATGGGGACATCTACTAGATCTTCATCAGAATCGGATTGCAAATTTACGTAAACAGGACGATGTTTCTTTGCCTCCAACTCCCTGCCTCACGCAGTAAGTCATCTACTTCCATGTCGTCACTGAAATCCATTGTGTTCATGTACAATATGTCCATATCCGAAGTAGCACTAGCCAAATTATCATTGGTTCCAATGCCATGCCTCACTCCTACTTCCTTCACTTCCACCGTATGCTTCACTTCATTTGCAGGTCTACTATGCTCTTCGGCATCATTGAAAATAATCGACTCGTTCATCTTTGATTCGGATACATCAATATTCGGCTCACATTCATGAAACACATGTACATGTCGCACTTTGGTTATTATCAATGGTAGACCATCGTGCCTGGTCTTGGCATATCACAGAAAACACTGAAGAGTCCTAGTATCACATATTTTCGTTGGAGGTACGTCCATGGGGATTGCCAAAGGATATGTAAAACTCATCTTTAAAGAGTATTCCCTGCTACAACATCCTATTAATTTGTAAACCATAGGCACCAAGGATTCATACGTCAATGAGCTTCTAACAAATATGAGATCCGACTTGGCATTGGAGCAATCATACTTGTGTCGACTTGCATCCCACTCCGCACCCCACACACATAACAGAGGCTGCTCATCTGTATCCATCTAAATACACCATATAGTTATGTCAGTTAGGCTCTGGCAGTTATCAGTTGATACTTATCAGTCAATGATATCCGTGCTTAAAATTGAAACAACTTTGTGTGAACGGGCATCAATTTCATTCTTAACCTCAAACTTAACTTGATGTATTACAACTGTACATGCGGCACACCGACCCATGTAAGAACATACACAAGACAAGAGTTTGTGTACCCGCGAGTTACCTATGTTAAACGCTACTAACAGTTATCAGTTGAGATGGATCAGTTAAAGCTTTCACCCACCATCTCCACACCGAAAAATTAGCTGTCATTGTTGTTTCATCTGCAAAGCATATCAGGTAAGAAGTAGTTCATCCAAAAGTACCAACATTAACATATTCTCCACATCCAACATTACCACTGTTCCGGTAGGGACACCAACAGGTAGAAATGTGACTATCTGAGTCTTCCTCCATGTGTCCATATGCAGAGATTGCTATTCGACATCCACCTTCCGCCAACCTAAGTCATTTGATCTGCCACTAGGGAGATGAGAATATGGAACCGTAAGAGAATACCTCAGCAGTTAGCCCGGGAAGAAACCTTCGGAGGGATGTTCAGAAAGTGCGTTGGGGTTTTTCACGGTTTTCACATTTATGACGAGGTATGGCCCATGTCTGCTATATGTAGCGCGCGTGTGGACTTATCAAACGTGGCGATGCTTATTGTTTCTCTTAATACACCATGGAAATATGATGCGAAATGCATATATTATTAAGGAAAAAATTTATAGTAGCCCGCACACACGTGCATCTATTTATAGGAGCCCGGGCTCTATGGGCAATTATATCGATTTAGATCCGATGACCCATAATAGTCTAAGGGTTTAAATGACCCTATGTTTTATGGGCCATCGGATATTCGGATGTACATCCTATTGACCGTGGAGCCCGGGATCAAGTAGAAGCGCGCATTTCCGGTCTCCTATTAATTTTTCGTTTATAGTACCATTTCTATGAGCCCTGGCTAATGCACAAATGCATGTCAACGGGCTATATCAGACCCATTTTTTTTATTAATATGGGCCATTGGATGTACTTTGGATTGGCCGTGTAGCCCGGGCTCACATAGACGCGCGAGAGGCCGGGCTCTTATTAACATTATACTTTTCGGTACCATTTATATGATCACGGGCTAAAGCACACATGCATGTGCCTGGGCTGTATGAGGCCCGTTATATGAGTATTATACCCCATCCAGATGTATATTTGATTGCCCATAGTGTAGGGCCAGACGCGAGTGTGCGTGAACCTAGGCTCATATTAACATTACGCTTTCGTAATTGCCCCAGCCAACAAAAATAACATTTCTCTATGTGTATTTTAATGACGTCTATGGGAAGCTGTAGCTTTTCATTTTATATTGTTTTAAATAATATTTATCATCATCATTATAACAAAAACGGAATTGTATATGAATGCATTAAAAACTATTTATATTTCCACCAATCCACTCACCATAATCAATAAATTATGGCAGTTCTAACCCTATGAAACATTCGCTTGTACAATATCAACGAAACTGTATACAAAGGCATTTGCTAACCATTAAATACATTAGGGTATACATTATCCACCGTGACCAAGTGATGGCTGAAGATACAAAATATAATTAAGTCTATGATGTGCGGCATGTGATTACATGTAACTGAATTGGAGAGCAATCAGTCGTGCACATTACAAAGTTTAATCATTAAGCGTTGGTGGTGGCAAGAGGAAGTATAAAACCATAATTACTATTGACTCAGACAATGAAGATGTTAATTGTAAGGTGGGAAACATAGATAAGGTGTAACACCATATCTATGTTCCCCACATTAAGTTTAACATCTTCATTGTCCGAGTCAATAGGAATTATGGTTTTATATTTCCACCTGCAACCACCAACTCCTAATGAAGAAACTATGTTATGTGCAGATTGTTTACTCTCCAAATACATCCCATCTTTTGATCTAGCATAATCACTCTATACACTGTGAAATTGTCTGGCACCTCAATGTTGGCCTCCACCTACTTGGTCTCTGCCCTGGCTTCTCCTCCGCTGCCTCTTGCATGCCTCGGGGAGGTGGACATATAAGTGTACTGCGGTGAAGTGAAGGGATGGATTTAGTCAAAATCAGTTAACTACCAGTCAACAATTAATCAAAATCAGTTAACTATCTTCTAACCATATATTATAGGTTATAGGTATCGTCGTCAATAAATATTAGATCACACCATACTCTTGATAGTATAACATAACTATTACAAATCTAATGAACTCGCAATGTACTTCAGAAAATATAAGCCTCTTACCATCTACCAGTCAACAGTTAGGATGTATCAGTTAACTTTGTATTATTCCATCTACTAGGTCATATGGTATACTACTCGTTATATAGCATATCACAACATTCAAACCTTCCTTGTAAACCCATCTTGAGCACATCTAATGACCACACAATGTACTTTAAAAAATGAAAAACCTCCTACCATCTACAAGTCAACAGTTATGATTCATCAGTTAACTTTGTTTTAAATATATAAACTAGGTTATATGGTATCCTACTCGCTAGATATCAGATAACATCATAGGCATGAATATAACTAATTACGTGTATTTTCCTTACTTACCCTAACAACAAAACATACTATTCATTTACTTACTTTCCATCTATTAAAATATATTACAAGCATACTAACTAAGCACCAAACACAGAAGATCAAGTTGACATATTTACTTAATAACACTCTTATTTATCCACCCATATGTAAACATAATTATTACAAATCTAATGAACTCGCAATGTACTTCGGAAAATATAAGCCTCTTACCATCTACCAGCCAACAGTTAAGATGTATCAGTTAACTTTGTATTATTCCATCTACTAGGTCATATAGTATACTAATCTTTATATAGCATATCACAACATTCAAACCTTCCTTGTAAACCCATCTTGAGCACATCTAATGACCACACAATGTACTTTGAAAAATGAAAAACCTCCTACCATCTACCAGTCAATAGTTAGGATTCATCAGTTAACTTTGTTTTAAATATATAAACTAGGTTATATGGTCTCCTACTCGCTAGATATCAGATCACATCATAGTCATGAGTAAATGAATTAACTATATAACTATATAGCCTGAGAAATTCCAAAGCGAGTGCCCTGAAATTATGTGTGTGTCGAAAGCAAATGAGAAGAATTGATCATCATAAAAAAAACTAATGAGAAGCTCATAAAATGGTGATGTTTATTCTCTATCATTTATTAAGATATATGCCCCACTCAAATAGAAAAAAAAACAACTTCTGTGACCAACCCATATAGATCTAAAGAATTTTTTCCAAACATGAATACAGAAATCTATTCCATGTCACAAAAAAAATGAAGAAATAATCCAAAAATTGATGCAAAAAACATGCTAGGAGAGGAAGCAGTTGGACAAAATTCTCCCTATTGTCAAAGAGAATATTAGTAAACAGCCTCCCTCCAAATCCACTATTTAGAAAATATTTTCTCTTGCACTTAAATTAAAACCACCAAAGGCTCATTTGAAGTCCTTAGCAAAGACATAATCATCAACACATATATTAAGCATTAAGTCCAACAAGATAATGAACTCAACCATAATATGAACTACTTGGCAACCATAAACACTGATTGCAAATTATAATCAATGATTGCAACTAAATATTATGGAATCATTACATGAACATAGCTACAATACAAAAAACTAGAATTTAAAAGGTAGTAGTGATATCACGCAGAAGTGAAAATTATACATGATAATTTGCCATAAAGGAGAACCTAAAAGAAACAACCATGCCAAAGACCAAAAAAATCACAATGCAGAGGAACTCTTACCACAACCCAACGTGGCCAGCAAAACAAATATTAAAACTCAAGAAAACAGAACCTGATAAAATAAAAAAATTACACAACAAGCAAAGCAAATGTTTCTGGACAAGCATATAATAAGTATCTATTTGACAGAACATAGAGAAAATTATTTGTTGTCAGCAACTTACAGTTTTCAGTTAGACAAATGCAAATATTTGCTGTGAAATTGCAGCTAGTACAAACATTCAAACAATATCGTAAATAATTCATGGATAGACTTCTGAGTGGAAGCAATCATATCAAAGAAAATTATAGCACCCATTCTGAGCCAAAAATCATTGAAACTACCTTAATATTTATTTGGTTATGCAAAAAATAAGGGATCAGGGATCTTACCTAGCCAATCGATTATGAAGCCCAAGCTTCAGAGGGCCGACAGATGAAAGTTGCACCAAGGGCGCAAAGGCAATGAAAATCTGCCCGAGGACAGGACCGTGAGCGTGGGTAGAGGTAGGATAGAGGAGTGGGAGAGAGGGGGTGCATGAGAGAGGAAGATCGCCTAGACGAGGTGCGCATTCCTTTATCAGTAGGCCGGGAGAGGAGAGTTAGAGTTAGGGTAGCGGGACAGTGGCTGTGACTGCACAGAGGTGGAGGAGAAGATTGCAGAGGGAGAGATGGGGCTGGGGAGAGGCGGATCTGGTTGGCAATCTCCGGCCAGAGGCGACTGCAATCACCCAGAAGCCAAAAGTGGAATCGAGGAGGGGAGTTTATTAAGAGAAAGGGCATATATGCCATTTCGCATCGTACATGTGGGAGTTTCGCATGTGCCTAAGTCTAATTTTGCAAAATTGGAATTCATTGCCTATTTTTGTAATTCCGGCATTTGTTGAGTCTATTTCTAAAAAAATTTCTGATGTTAGCGCCTTGAGGCGGTTCTAAAAGCTCCAGCGGTGCTTAGTGTCACTATCTGTTTAATTGCTACATGCAGTAACATGCTCAAGAATTGGATGCGCCCTTTGTTAAGTCAACCAAGCAGTATGCACCACTATATCTTCAATTTGTCTATAGCTTCAATTTCTGTTCTTCATTTGTTACAACTTACAAGTACATAAATTAATTGTTTTGCAAAATAAGTACTTATATCTAGCCAGCATGGCTGGATTAATTTTTTGCGTTTTTATTTCTTTGACAGTCGTCTAGTAATGTTTTGCCCACTTACTGAAGATCTTGTATAAAGTTGGTCGTTGGGTTGATTAGTTTTAGTTGCAAATCTGGCTTGATTTTTGGGTTTGCGATTAATCATCTAAGGATCTGCTTAATGGTTTCCTGAAGAGCTTCTTGGGTAGATTAGTTTTCGATCGGTTACAATATTTCCTTGCTTTAAAAAAACGCAGTCGAGACGCACTTTCCTATTTACATGGGTGAGACTTTTGTTGCCTTAGCCTATTTCTATATTGTTTGTCTTATTATGATGGAAGAAAATTGAGTAAGTGGTCTGGTCTCCTCCCCTGCCGGGCAGAGCGATTGCATCTTTTCCTCGTCCAAAAAACACAGGTACGCATAACCACCAGTAAAAATTTCTGTGTTTTTGCAAAAGAGAAATACTTGATTTTGGTGTTCGTCTAACTTTTGTGGTTCTTGCTAATTTAGTAATGTCCGCTTACTGCTTCTATGGCAATATGTCGCAATTAAACATAGAAATAATGCTTTTTTGCTTTTGACAAACATGAAATATCGCTTAATGGTTTAATAAAAAGATTGCATAAAGTTGGTCGTTGGTTAGATTACTTTTAGTTGCAAATATGGCTTGATTTTTGCGTTTGTCGTTACTCATCTAATATTTGCTTATTGATTTCCTGAAAAGCTTAGTGGGGTAGATTGGCATCCAGAAAATAAGTAAGTCTATTCAGCAATGATGACGCCATTAATCATCTAATATTTGCTTACTAATTTACTCAAAAGCTTTCAGGGGTAAATAGTTTTGGGTTCTTGCTGGTTTAATAATGTCTGCAATCTTGTATGAACTTGATCATTCTTGCTAGTTTAATAATGTCTGTTATCTTGTATGAAATTGATCGTTGGGTAGAATAGGTACAAGTTTGGGTATTGGTTTGGACAGAGCAGAGCAATATGGGGATGCGTAGCACCTGCGCCACCTTATTAAGCTTCAGTGATTGGACTAAAACCAAGCAAAACCAAGCCCAAGATCACTTTGTTTATATTTGGATATGCAAGATACGTTGAAGTTAGAAATTTGGGGACTTGGAATGGATTTCATCATATCTTCTGCATGTCTTTTTAATGTTTTTTTTGTTTCCTTCTCTTACTTTGGTCTTCTAGTATATGTTTTCGGTTGTTTAATGTATAATTTTATGTTCCATGTTGTCATTGTTATCACACTATCTGATACTTACGAAGCTTCTTGTTCAAGAATGGAAAGGTTTGGTGGCAGTGGCGCTGAATTGAATCAATGTCTTTTTAGTAACACAGGTATGTACCACAGAACGATTCTTCTGAGGTTCGAACGAGGAATTGGTTTTTTTTGAATCATCTAATATTTGCTTGATAATTTCCTGAAAAGCTTAGTTGGGTAGATTAAAGCAAAGAGCACGCAGGCAATAGGCAAAACGCACTTTCCTATTTGCATGGGTGGGAATTTTGTCTTGGAAAATTAAATAAGCTTCGGTGATGAACTAAAAACCAAACCCCAGGAACTCCTTATATATATATTTGGATTTGCTAGATTCAGTGATTTCATCATATCTTCTGCAATTTAATCTTTTATTAATGGTTTACTAATTAAACTTGTATATGTTTCTGCCTGATCGCTCAACTATATCCTGTTTTGTTACATTGTACTCGCCCTCTGCCCCCATCCTTTCAGATTTCTTTCAAGTCCACGCTTTTTTATTTTTTGATGTTCATGTGCCCATACATTTGCTCCCTAGCTAAGATACAAAACTGCACTCGTACATTTCTTTTGTGACCAGAATCTGTCTGCTACAAATAGGGCAGACAAATGGATGGGCACGAAGAATTAGCAGACACCATGGTTTAAACACGTTATTCAGCATCATTAAAAGTTTTTGCTTCCCATACTCCAACAACAAGGATGGTGCAGAAGGCCAGTATAATGTAACCAAATAGGATTTCATAAAGCAATTCGGCATAAGGAAGAACCAAGTATAAAATTAGCACAAAACACATGGAGTGACTGTCTGACCTTTTTTTGCTGATGCTATAATGACCAAATTATTTTTTAAGATTTTAATTATTTAGTTTCTTTATGTATGCTACTTAAATTATAAGTTGTAATTGATGTGATTTGAGAGGGCAGATTATGTTTTTGTGTAGAGGCCAAGCTTGTCAAGGGTTGGTGTGGTCAATTGTAAGGACACAATTCTTTTAAGGGGGAAGAATGTAATATCCCGGATTTTTCTTAGGTTTCAAAAATTGCATACATGAAAATTAGATTGGTAAACTCTTTGACATTCTTAGTATAATAACTTCCTCAACAGATTGAATTTCTAGCTGAAACTAATGTGATTAGAAAGTAGACAGAAAGAGCTTCGAAACGCTACTAAGAACGCACAAATCGGAGTCCGAACGAGGGAGATACGATTGTTTAAAGTTGAACATATCATGTATGACCCGTTTACCCGATTTAAATGTATAATTGGGCCGTTTAAGTCATTTTGTAGGCCCAATTAGGCTATTTAAGTGAGGAGGATTGACCCAACTTCTACGGAGATTAGGAACTCTAATTCATATGCTTATAAAAAGTTATACTTAGGGCACAATGAAGGGAGGCTATTGGGGCGTGCCAAAGAGGGCGGAGAAAGTTGTGGACGGTGAGGCTCCGACGGCAATGGATCGATGACAAACTAACAATTAAGGTAGGATTGTTGTCTAAATTTTAGAGTCAAGATTAGTGGGTTTTTTATTTAATAAATTAAAATATAAATTGTGTCATTAGCGAGTTTTACAACTTATATAGAGTAATTTTTGCAATTAAAGTTATTTCTGTTGTCACCATTCATCGTAATTATGGTGAACAATGATCTCTCCGGCCACTATTCCCAAAATTTTGGCCGGCCATGGTCTTTTCACGATGGACTCCCTCAGTGGAGGGCCAGGCTCTAGCACATGGCCGCCGTTGAGCAGACCGGCAGGCCAATGCACAGGAAAAAAAAAGAAGAAAATGGGGGCATGGTTCCTTCGGCAATCGATGGCCTGTGATGAGTCTTGGTCTTCTGCAACTGCCATGCAACGGTAGTCCGGTTTAGCCTGTCCCTTGCCGGGCCGTGATAGGTGGCTGGTTGCCGCCGTGGTCAGTTGCAGAAAAAAAAAAGGAATGGCCTTTGGCAGTCGACAGGCCACACGTAGACTGCTCGGCCAGGGCCATCCTAATCTTCTCAAGGTGGCAATTTAGTCGGCATTGGCCCTGAACCGCAGCATGGCCGGTGGCACCACTGCCAGAGGCCAAGAAGGCCAGCCTTTGGCCGTCACCGGAGAAGATGACCCACTCTACAGGTCGTCGATTTCTGTTTGGGCTGGGTCGGGTTATGTAACACCCCGTGTTCCGATTATGCTTAACCCAATAGGGTTAAGGGTAATTATATAATTTTTAATTAATTTTTAAGGGGTTTTAAGGGATGAAATTCCAGTATTTAGATAGAGCTCGAAGTAACGAGCATAACAAACCAAAGAACACACAAAATGGAGGCTGAGAACAAATGTTACAACCTCGGGAAGCATGCCACATGGGCAGGACCCACTTGAAAAGTACAGGATAACATACCTATGTGTGATCATATTTTGAAGGGCTTGTCGATACGAGTCCGTCAGTACCAAGAACACGCGATTCCGACTTCGGGGTAAAAAGTTATAGCGTTTTGAGTTTGAGATATTATTTAAATAAAAATAATATCAAATCAGATATGATCGTTGATGTAGCGGATAGGACTGATGACATATTAGATAAGATCGTTGACATAGTGGATAGGATTGATAACGTAGAGGATAAGACTAATGATATAGCGGATCAAATCACCGATGTAGCGTGTAGGATTGACATGTGTCAATCTTATCTACCAAGTGTGAGCCTTATGTCTATCAACTTTCTCTATAAATAACATTTAGTTTTCATATTATGGGACTCCCACGTTTTCTCAGTCTCTCCCCCATTCTGATACTTATTTTATTCATTTTTCATTCGTTTTAAGTTAGATTCGAGTCGTTCAAAAGGCGTTCTTAGCTAATTAAATGGTATTCTACGTAATGGAAGTATCTATTCCTCTAGTTAGTAACTCAATATGGAGAAAACGGCCTGGAGTAATATGAGACTCTGCCTGTGTGTCACCTCAAATACAAAGCGGGGGAGTTTCTGGAGCCGTTTTGAGTCCATTTTCTTCCAATCAAAAGACGTTTTTAATTAATTCGAGGGTGTTCTATGCAATGGAAGTGTCTATTCTTCGAATTAGCGACTCTATATTTAGGAAATGCCCTAAGGAAAGAGGAGACTTTGCTTGTTGCCCTCAAGCCTGGATGAGAGAGAAGTGGCCCAGCTCTACCATCTGGCCACAAAGAGGGAACTGGCCTAGAGTAGGGGAGGCTTCGTCCTCCACTGAAGGGCCACATAGTATGAGATATATTCTCAGGTTAATAGGAGTTTCTGTCCGCAGCTTACGAGCATGAGAAGAGAAAAGAGTCTCTAGGTGAGACGAAGGTCTGTCCGTCGCCAACGGCTCATTGAAAAAAAAAAAGTATCTCCGCGTAGAGGAGGTTCTATCCGCCACCTACGGGCACGAAAAATGTGAAGTGTCCCGAGTTAAGGGGAGATTATGTTCGTCTTTTTCTAGCCAACACAAGGGAAACATGTCAGTTTAAAAGGAGTGTTTGTCCGCCCCCTTCAGGCGTAATGAGAAAGTTAATCTGGAGCTATCAATTTTTGGACCTGAAAGGGAGGATGCTATGAGGAAACAAGCAATTCGGAATGTCACTACATGGGAGTAAGCATTTCTGACATTCCGATTTAATATGATTTATATACATATCTTACTTAGTGTTATTTATATATTAATTAAGATATATGATTTGCTATGATCTGATATATGTTGGTATGTTCTGATTCGATCTGCTTAAATATACTCTATTGTGATATGAGCTACTCTGAAATGTTTTGTGGTGATCTAATATGCTCCAATCTGATATGAAATGATCGGTATAGTCGGATGAAATTTGATATGATGGGATCTAATGTTATCTAAATTACTATGTTGGGTATTCTACTCCATTCTGTAATAGAGTGGGATGTGTGTGATTCACTGACTTATTGGCTTCCATTCGACTCCGATGATTTATGATATTTTCGTTTGATTCCAAATGATTTATTTGGATATAAGGATATATGTATTTTAACGTATATGATTTTGTGATGCTTGATACATGTAATAGCCAGTAGACAGAACTACATTCGGATCCGATCGTATTGGAATAATATGATATCCAATAAGTATGTAGGCAACCAATGGCAAGGTGATATTAGCCCGATCCAAATTAGTTATTCACTTAGGTTTGTTCTTATCTACGCGCCATGGAACATTAAAGCTTCGTAGTGTGTAGAAGAATGTTATGACTCTCGCACTCAAAGTCTACAGTTCCTGGTTGGTATCGTTTTAATTTTCCTGTTAAATTTAATGACCTTTGATTTTGTTTTCTGAGTAGCACCCGGTCCGGGTTGGTTTTTCGGGTTAGGGTGTTACAGGGTACCCGACCCATTTGGCCCAGGTTTAAAAAAAACAACAAAACACTCCAACTAAACTGGGTCAGGTTCAGTGAGCTTAAATTGTCAAAAATATTAAAAAAAATTTAAAAATAACGGTAACGACATGTAAACTATCTTGACCAAGTTTTAGATTGGGGAAAAATCCCAAAGGTTTTAAAATAACTAATTTACCCTTGTGAGTTAAAGTGTAGAATAATGATTAATGACCAAACTTAGGGGCTCCAGTTCAGGGGCCTATGAGTAGATTAAAAAATTGAGAAAATCTTAGTAAGATTTCAATGTGTATCCTAAATTTTGACTAAGCCATAGGTTTGGAAAAAATCTCAGTAAGTAGATAATTAATTGTTTTACCCTTAGGGTTAAGGTAAGACTACTAATTAAACTGGGGTCAGTTCAAGGGGTTTACAACCTTGTTAAATAGTAAAAAAATTACCTCGGGTTTATAATGTTAAGGTGTACCCTTGAGATTAGTTTTGCACCCACTAAGGTTTAGAAAAGCCTTGAATAAAATAATAGAAATGCCCCTCTACAAACTTGCCAGCATTCGCGTGAATGGAATTAACAAGCCAATGTGATACTAAAACTTTTGAGAAGTTAAAGAATTACCCAAGAGCACAGATGACCATATCCAATGTAAAATAATTACCTTAATACCCTTAGGTTCATTATGACCTATTTTTATAAAAGTTTAATAAGTTAAGTAGAGGAGGGTTAGGGCACGAGAGCTCCAACATTTCTAACATCATCATCGAGTTTGATTCTTAAATGTTATGATTTTTTGGGACCGGTGTGGGTATGTATTATTTATGTTGTTCAATGTTTTAATGTTTGCTATTGATATGGTGACGGTAATTTATCATTAGCTTAAGTTAATGAAAGATTAATCAATGGGGTTAGAAAGCTTTGGATTGGGCGAGAAAACCTAATCAAGATAAAGACTAAAATATCTCAGAAGGGTCTGGGACTAGTTCATAGAGTGAACAAAGCCTTTGACTTGACTATTTGCCTTGGTTGATGAACTAATGACTATTTTGAGTTTTAAACCCTAGTCTAGAAGGGACTAATACGGTTTGGGATAGTTATTCAAAATCCTAGCTTAATTATGAGCAAGATAGGGTTTTGAATTATTTTTTGAGTCTTAGCCCTATTGGAGGGAGTTCTGCGTGTGTCGGGCTCACCACCTATCTATTGAGGATCATTTAGTGTACTCATATTTTGATTAGCTAACATCCTAATTGTTTAGTTTCTCTTGCCACTTCTGTTTAGGTGCAGCTGTGGGCTATGCCCTTCAACTCTGGTTAGGTCCTTTATAGGCTAGGATGGGTAATGGTATTTCTTGGTAGATTTCAGGGTCCTAGTGGATTCTAGGGTTTTTATGATTTACCTTTGAGGGTGGTCTATGGTGAGAGTATCATTTGTCACTTAGGTTGATATTTGATGAATCCATTTGTCATTGGGATTAGACGGGGATATTAATTATCGAATAATAGTTCGAGAAATAATTAATAATATTGTTTGATATTACTTATTTAATTAAAACAAATGGAATGATTAAAGAACTTGTATAAAATATAGGTTGGTTAAAAATACTTAAGCATTGCATGTGTGATGTTGTGTTTCTTAGGATAGTATAGATTTTAGGCAAAACTACATCTAGATCATATCTTGTTGGAAACATTGGAGATGTTGTCTGATAAGTACGTAGGTAACTAACATCAGGTGATGTTGACCCGATCTGAAAAATATTAATGAATACTTTTGTTCTTTTGAGACGCTTCTGTAAGGGGAGGAGATGTTTTGTTGCAGTTCAGTCTTGTTTGCTTGTAGGTTTTTTAAATGAGGAAGTAGTGAGATCATAATGTCAATGGGCGATTGAGGATGACATTACACTAGTGGGATCTAGATTTTTTCTGCAATTTTAAAGTAATTGTAATTACTGGTGTGACAGCCAACTTTACTTGGTTATTTATTTTTGAACAGATGATAGACTTGTACTTAGAGGGGTTAACCTATTGTTTATCGAATTTTGACATGTGTAATAATATCATATATATTAATAGGAAAAAGTTTATATAAGCCCGGGCTCATATACGCCTATGTGAGCCTGGGCTCTATGGGCCGTTGGATTTACATCCGGCGGCCCATAATATTCATGGGTATTTAAACCCATGAGTATTATGGGCCGCTAGATGTAAATCCAACGGCCCATAGAGCCCGGGCTCACATAAACATATATGAGCCCTAGCTCATATAAACGGGTCTCATATTAATATTCATATTTGTGAACCTCAGTTATCATGACCTCGATATTTAATCGGACGATTTGTTTTATGTTTAAGAAAGAAAGAAAAAAATTGTTGTGAGTTATCATGTGTCCTTTATTTAAAAAGGTTTTCAAAAGTTCTAGTCGTGACAGTTGGTAGCTGAGGTATACCATTAAATGGAAGTGTGAAGTTATCTAAAGATTGTAACCTTGTTAGAGTTGATGGGATAATGTAGATTTTATGTGTTTCATTACCCTAGGTAAGCTTTTCTGAAGGGTTATGGAAAAGCAAAGTAGAAACCCTTACATATGTTTAACATGGGACATGAGTACTAGTGTAGAAGCATAGAAATTTGTTGCTAATGTAACACTTCGTGTTCCGATTATGCTTAACCCATGAGGGTTAGGGGTAATTATATAATTTTTAATTAATTTTTATGGGCTTTCAAAAGATGAAAATTTTGTATTTAGTTAGAGCTCGAAGTAACTAGAGTAACAAACCAAAGAACACATGAAACTGGGGTTGGGAGCAAAAGTTGCAACTTCAAAAAGTGTGCAACATGCTTATAAAGTGCAGAATAACATACCCATATGCGGTCTCGTTTTGAAGGGTTCATCGATACGAGTTCATCGGTACCAAGAACGCGCAATTCCGACTTTGGGGTAAGAAGATATCGCATTTTAAAATTTTAAAAAAAAAAAATTAATTAATTAAACTGCCATGTGTCGGCAATGTGTCAGAACACCAACGCGCATATGACACGTGCATCAGAAAACTGATGCACACCTTACGTGTATCAGACACATGTCTGATGCGTTTGAGACACGCATCAAACGCTCATTCCTTCCTGTTTTCTAGATAAATCGATGGTTCTTCGCACTCAAGACATTGTCGAAACTTCTTTTCTTCATTTCTCACTCGTTTTAAGTCCAATTTGAGTTGTTAAAAAGGGGTTGTTAGCTAATTTAAGGGTGTTACACTCTATGAATACATCTATTCCTTGAGTTGGCAACTCGATAAGGAGAAAATGCCTCAGAGTAAGAAGAGAATGTCGGCCACCCTCGAATAACAAGAGAGGAGTTTCTAGAGTCATTTTGAGTCTATTTTCTTCCTTTAAAAAGGCATTCTTAGATAATTAGAGGGTGTTCTATGCAATGGAAGTGTCCATTAATTGAATTAGCGACTCCATAAGGGGGACTTTGTCCATCATCTACAAACATATAGAGGGAAAAAAGTGTCTCCAAGTAAGAGGAAGGTCTATCCATCGTCTACGGGCGCGTAAAGAAAAAAGTGCTTCTGGGGAAGGGGAAGGTATGTCCATTATCTACTGACACATAGAGAGAAAAGTGTCTCTGTGTAAGGGAAAGGTTTGTCCGTTATCTGTGGACGTGTTGAGGGAAAAGTGTCTCCGGGTAAGAGGAAGGTATGTCCATTACCTACGGATGCATAGAGAGAAAAGTGTCTCCACGTAGGGGAAAGGTCTGTCCGTCATCTACAGATGCATAGAGAAAAAAATGTCCCCGGGTAAGGGGAATGTCTATTTGTTGTATACAGACTCATAGAGGGAAAAATATCTCCGGGTAAGGGGAGGTTATGTATGTCGCCTTCAACTAGGGAAACGTCCAGATTTCAAGGAAGTCTATGTCTGCCACTTTCAAATGTAACGAGAAAGTTGTGTTGGAGCTAGAGGAGGTTCTGCCTACCATCTTCGGATCTAAAAGGGAGGACGCCCTGAGCAAATGAGTAATTCTAAATGTTGCTACTTCCAAAACTTGCGTTTCTAACCCTTCTATTTCAATTTGATTTATTTCCTGGCATGTCTTACTTACTGTTACTAATATAGATATATATGATTTGGTATGTTCTGATATATACTGATAGAATGCGGCTATTTCCCCCCAAAATTCACTCAGGCCCCCCCACACTTTACACACCCTAAATAAAATACTGATTTTACTTCCCTACACCCCACTCTCAACCTAACATATATTTTTACTCAGTATGCCCCCAACCCCCCCATTCGGACTGTGCCCCCCACCTTTGTCTTCTCCATTTCCGTCCACTCTCCTCCGGTGAAATCTCCTCTCCTCAGAAGAAATCCCCTCCCCTCCCGTATTTTCATCTCATCAGGTGAAGTCCCCTCCCCTCTCCTGCGGTGAAGTGCCCTCCCCTCCCCTGCCTTCCTATCTTGTCTCCTCCCCTCCCCTCCTCTTCCCTCCCATACTGTCTCCTCCCCTCCCCTCCAAGCTTGTCCTGTCTATTTGCCTCACCTTCTGGACGAGTTTTTGCAGGGAGAGGTCATTGTCAAATTGGGAATAATCTTACGGGGACATACATCCCCATATACATGCATTGAATTTAGTGGGGGGTACCCCCCGCAAGACAACTTCCAGAAGATTTTGGAGGGTTTTAAAAGCTTCTGGATGAGTTCTTGTGGGGAGAGGTCACCGACAAATTGGGAATAATTTTATGGGGACATACGTCCCTGTATGAATGCATTGAATGTGGCAGGGGGTACCGCCCGCCAGACAACTTCCAGAAGATTTTCACATCATTAAACCTTCTGGACGAGTTTTGGCAGGTAGAGGTCACCGACATATTTGGAAGAAATTGATGGGGACATTTAGTCCCCATATAAATAAGTTTGTAATGGCGGGTGGTAGCCCCCGTCACGAGTTCTGGTGGAACAACGCTTTGAAAACTTCGTGCACGTTAAAGTTCAGTTAGCCATGGCGCACTGTGAACCCAAATTCTAATCATTGAATGCCCAGAAAATCAATAAAGTTGACTTGCTAATCATCCAAATGAAGGACTTTTTTTATTTTGATGGGAAGCAGCGATTTCTAAGTGCATGCACAGTAATTGGAAGGGACGACCATTACAGGGAGGAAGATGGGAGAAACACTTGTAATCGCTGTTCTTTTCATGCATGGAGAAGCAATTGGGAGGGACGACCCTTATAGGCAGGGAGGAAGATGGGAGGGACATTACCTTATAGAACTCCGGCACTGACAACCTTCTTGCCGCTGGCGAGAAGTTCATGGGTTCTTTCTTTTTCTTTTTTGATTGGGGTGCCTCATAAGAATAGGGTGGGGGTGTTGAGTAATAAAAAAAAGTACCCACATATTTCTTATTTGGGGGGCCCTGAGTGAATTTTGGGGGGGAAATAGTCGTGTTCATACTGATATGTTCCGATTTGATCTACTTGGATATACTCTGTTGTGATTTAATCTATTTTGAAATGCTCTGTGGTGATCTGATGTGATATGATGGGCATAGTCGGATGAAATCTGATGGGATCTAATGTGATCCAAATTACTCCGTTGGGTGTACTGCTCCACTATGTGATAGAATGTGATGTGTGATTCTGATGATGTATTGGCTTCGATAGTGGTGGATTGACAACAAACTAGCAATTAAGGTAGGATCGTTGTCTAAATCTTTGAGTCAAGATTAGTGGGTGTTTTATTTAATAAATTGAAATATAAGTTGTGTTATTAGCAAGTTCTTCAGTTTATATGGAGTAATTTTTGCAATTAAAGTGATCTATGGAGTCATTGTTCCCATAATTACGAGGAATAATGAATCTGCAGAATGTTTATTTGACAGCCGGCTGGTGGCCGACTGGTCTTTTATGATGAACTCCCTCAGTGGAGTGCCAGGCTCCAGCACATGGCCATTGCCGAGCATACTACTAGGCTGGAGTACAGAAAAAAAATGGGAGCATTGTTCCACCAGCCGTCGATGACCTGTGACGAGACCTAGTCTCCTGAAACCACCATGCAACGGTGATCCAATTGAGCCGGTCCCAATCCAGGCCGTGATGCTTCACCGGTTGCCACAGTGTTTAGTTGCAGAAAAAAAAGGAATGACCTTTAGCTACCGGCCGGCCCCCTGCCGATTGCAGGGCGAGGGCCATTTGAATTGCTTAAAGGCAGCAATTCCGTCGGACTTGGCCCTAAACGACAGCATGGTAGGTGACGGCATTGCCAAAGGCCAGAACACCTCTGGATATCACCGAAGAAGACAACCTACTCAGCCGGTCGTCGATTTCGGTTTGGGCCAGGTCGGGTTAGCAACCTATTTTACTCGGGTTTCAAAAAAAACAACAAAACACTCCAATTGAACCGGGTTCAATTCAATGAGTTAAAATTTCCAAAAGAATTTGAAAAAAATAAAAAAATGACTGCGAGGGAATTTAAAGTATCTTGACCAAGTTTCTGATTGGGGAAAAATCAAAAAGGATTTATACTGACCAATTTACCCTTGTGAGTTGAAGTGTAGAATAATGATTAATGACAAGATTTAGGGGGTCCAGTTCTGGGGCCTATGAGTAAATTCGAAAATTGAGAAAACTCCTAGTGAAATTTTAATGCGTATCCTAAATTTGGACCAAGCCATAAGCTAAAAAAATCCTAATAAGTATATAATTGACTATTTTACCCCTAGGGTTAAGGTAAGACTGTTAAGATGTACCTCCAGTTCGTAATGTCAAGATGTACCCCTGAGATTGTTTTGGACCCATTAGGATTTAGAAAAACCTTGAACAAAATGATAGAAATACCCTTGTGGATATCGGCTTGTATTCGTGTGAATAGAATTAAGAAGCCAATGTGATACTAAAACCTTTTGAGTGGTTAAAGAATTACTCAAGTACAGAGATGACCATATTCAATGTGAAATAATTACCTTAATGTCCTTAGGTGCATTATGACCTATTTTTATAAAAGTTTAACATGTTAACCCAAGGAGGGTTAGGGCACGAGAACTCCAACATTTCAAACATTATTATAGAGTTTGATTCTTAATGTTATGATTTTCTGGGACCGGTGTAGATATGTATTATTTATGTTGTTCATTGTTTTAATATTTGCTATTGATATGGTGGTGGTAATTTATCATTAGCTTAAGTTAATGAAAGATTAATCAATGGGGTTAGATAGCCTTGGATTAGAAGAGAGAACCTAATCAAAATAAAGACTAAAATGCCTCAGAGGGGTCTGGGACTAGTTCATAGAGTGAACTAAGCCTTTAACCTGACGATTTACCTTGTTTGACGAACCGATGACAGTTTTGAGTTTTAAAGCATAGTCTAAAAGGGACTAATAGGGTTTGGAATAGTCATTCAGAATCCTAGCTTGTTGATGAGCAAGATAGGGTTCAAAATGGTTTCCTGAGTCTTAGCTCTATTGAGGAGCTGCTGATTTGGCCTTTTAGTTGCACCTCTCTGTTAGAGGGAGCTCTGCGTGAGCCAGGCTCACCACTGATCTATTAATGATCATTTAGTGTACACGCATTTGGATTAGCTAACATTCTGCTTGGTTGGCTTCTCCCGTCATTTCTGTTCAGGTGTAGTTGTGGGCCATGTCATTTCACTCTGGTCAGGTCCTTTATGGGCTAGGATGGGTGATGGTACTTCCTGGTAAATTTCTGGGTCTTGGTAGATTCCAGGGTTTTATTATAGATTTACCTTTGAGGGTGGTCTATGGTGAGTGTATCATTTGTCACTTAGGTTGACATCTGATGAGTTTGTCTGTCATCGGGATTAAACGGGGATATTAATTATCAAACAATGGTTCGAGAGATAATTAATAATATTGTTTGATATTGCTTATTAAATTAGAATAAGTAGAACGATTAAAAGACTTGTATAAAATGTAGGTTAGTTGAAAATACTTAAGCATTGCATGTGTGATGCTATGGTTTTGAGGATAGTGTAGATTTTAGGCAGAACTACGTCCAGACCTGATCTTATTGGAAACATTCGAGATGTCTGATAAGTACGTAGGAAATTAACATTGCGTGATGTTGGCCCAATCCAAAAAATATTTATTAATACTTTTGTTCTTTTGAGATGCTTCTCTAAGGGGAGGAGATGCTTTGTTGTGGTTTGGTCTTGTTTGCTTGCAGGTTCTTTTATTGAGGACGTAGCGAGATTAGAACACCAGTGGCGATTGAGGATGATATTACATTAGTGGGATCTAGTTTCTTACTTCTGCAATTTTGTAAGTAATTGTAATTACTTGTGTGAGAGCCAACTTTACTTAGTTATTTATTTTCAGACAGATGATAGATTTGTACTTAGAGGGTTAACCTATTGTTTATTGAATTTAGACACGTGTAATAATATCATTTATATTAATATTTATATTTGTGAACCCCAGTTATCATGACTTGGATTAATCGGACGATTTGTTTTGTGTTTAAGAAGGAAAAAATTTTGTCATGATTTATCATGTGTCCTTTATCTAAAAAGGTTTTCGAAAGTCCAGCTCGTGACTTAATTAAATAACAAGAATGAGAGAGAGAGAGAGGGTAGAGAGAGGAGAGGATGAGAGAGAGAATGTAGAGAGAGGAAAAAATAGTATTTTTTTAAAATAAAGTTATTAGCAACGCTTAATTATTAGTGTTGCTACCGTTTACAATATTAGCGATGCTTATTAATGAGCATCGCTAAAACACTATGATTTAAAAAAATTATAATTATTTGTGACACTCAGTAAAGATCATTGCAAATAGTTTAAGAAGTGAAGATGCTAAATCTTATTCGTCCCAAGAACATGCACTATTTGCGATGATCCGTAAGGAGTGTTGCAAATAGTTATTTTTAAAAAAAAATCACAAGTCTTTTAGCGACACTCACAGATATTGTAAATAATAGCGAAGCTCTTCATAGAGTGTTGTTAATAGTTTTATTTTTAAAAAAATACTAATTTTTCCCTCTCTCTATATTCTCTCTCATCCTCTACTCTCTCTACCCTCACCTACCCTCTCTCTTCACTCTCTCTGCCCTCTCTCAGCCTCTCCACTATTCACTCTCTCTCTACCCCCTCCTCCTTTCTCTCTCTCCTCCTGTCTCTCACTCTACCCTATCTCCTCCTTTCTCTCTCTCTCCTCTCTCTCCTCCTCTCTCCTCTCTCTCTCTACCCACTCTCTCTCTCCTCCCTCTCTCCCCCTCTCTCTCCATCCTCTCTCCTCTCTCTCTACTCTCTCCTCCCTCTCTCCATCCTCTCTCCTCTCTCTCTACTCTCTCCTCCCTCTCTCCCCTCCCCTCTCTCTCTACCCTCTATCTTCTCTCTCTCTACTCTCTCTACCCCCTCTCTCACCCTCTCTTCCCTCTCTCCTCACACACTCTCTCCTCTCCCTCTCTCTTTCCTCTCTCTACCCTCTCTCCTCTCTCTCTCATCTCTCTTCCCTTCTCTGTGCTCTTTCCCCTCTCCTCTCCCTCTCTACCTCTCTCCTCTTTCTCTTTGTTTCTCTCTCTCCTATTTTCTCTCTCTTCCCTTGTCTCTCTCCTCTATTCTCTCTCCTCTCTCTTCCCTTCTGTTCTCTATCTTTTCCGCTTTTTGCGACTCTTCCACTGAAAGCTTCGCAAAAAGCCCATGCTGGCAAATTTTGCCCGTCGTGCTTTAGTCCTCCCCCCCCCCACTCCTCACCCCCTCCCTCCCCTCTCCCTGATGGCTTCTGAGGCCGAATTTAGGCAGGGAGCTGGATTCCGATGCCCCGCCAGAATTCAGTCCCTTTCCCCAACCCCCCTTCTCATTCACAACCACCCTCCCCTAACAGAGGAGGGGAAAGGGTGGGGCATAGAGAGAGAGAGAGAGAGGGTAGGATTCCAGTAGTGCTGGAATCCGGCCCCTCTCCCTAGTCCCCTCTCCCCACCCCAGTATCCCCAGGGCCCGCCACTTGAGGTTTTTTTTTTAAATCTTAAAGTTTTTAGTCACACTTCTAAAAGTGTGGCTAAAGCCTATTTTTAATTTTATTTTATTTTTGACGTATTAGTGGCGCTTACTAAAGAGTCGCTAATACATAAAATTCTTTTTTTAAATATTTCATCATTAGGAGTGCATTCCATATGCTTCGTTAAAACTATTTTTTATTATTTTTTTAAATTTTTAGCGAATAATAAGATATTTTTTATTTTTAAATTTTTTTATATTAGCGACGATTACTAAAGCGTCACTAATAAACAACTACTAGCGACACTTATAATTATGAATTGCTAATAAGTGGTTTTTATTTTTTTTAAATAATTTTTATATTAGTGACACTTTATAAGTGTCACTAATAACTAATTATTAGCAATGCCTATATTTATGTATCACTAATAATTTACTACTAGAAGCATTTTACTATGCATAACTAAAGTTAAATAATTAGTGACATATAAATAAATGTCGCTGATGTCACATTATAAGCAACTGCAGAGACGCATTTAGCGATGCTTTTTAAGCATAGCTAATAAGCATTAGCGATGCTTAAAAGCCTGATCTAAATATTAATAAATTATATTTTTATTTTTTAAAAGGATGTGGTGAAATACAGAAGCGAGGTGCACAAAGGAACTTATCTTCTTGGGATCTTGAATCCTTCGCGGATGTTGTAGAAGGTGTAGAAACTATTAGGGTATTTGGTTCAACTATTTCACGTACAGAAAATGTGGCATTTATATTAGTATATCTTCTACTTCTGCTCTTCAATTGTTCCAAGTCCATAGTTCGTATTAATTGCTTCGGAAAATAAGTACTTATATCCGGCAAAAATGGCTTGATTTTTGCGTTTGTCTAACTTTTTATTTTTTTTGCTAGTCCTCCTGACAAGAATGCTTTGCCTACTGTGGGCTATGTCAGTATGGCGCCATTAATCATCATCTGCTTGCTTAATAACTTATTGAAGATCTTGTAGAAAGTTGGTTGTTCGGGTAGATTAGTTTTAGTTTTGGGTTTGTCATTAATCATCTAAAATTTGGGTTCTTGCCTTTGCTTTACAAAAACGGAGCCGATTAGCACTTTCCTCTCTGCATGGGTGGAACTTTTGCTGCCTTAGCCTATTTCTGTTTTTTATTTTATTTCTTTGTTGTCGGTTCCCATCTTTCCTTAATTCGCCTTCCGTGCCCAAAACGCACCCGTGACGCACTTTCCTATTTGCATGGGTGGGACTCATGCAGGGGAACTTTTGTTTTGTGTAGTCGTGTTATTATGATGTGAAGAAAATTTGCGATACCGCTGGAGAAATTCTTCAGTGTGCGTCGCACACCCTCCTGGCCGTGTATTTCACCTCCCCGCTGGGCAGAGCTAACTCTTTTGCTGCATCTTTTCCTCGTCGACAAAACACAGATATGGACAAGAGAAGTACATAAGTCTTGATTTTGGTGTTCAACTTTTTTGGCTCTTGTTAGTTTAGTAATGTCTGCATACTACCTTTAAGTTTGTGTCGGTTTGGACAGAGTAGACTACTGGGGATGCGTATCATCTACGCCACCATGTTCATATTTGGATTTCCATCAAAGCTTCCGCATGTCTTTTTCTTGTTCTTTTTGTTGTTTTTTCCTCATTTATTTTGACCTTCTAATCTATGTTTTTGGTTGTTTAATCTAAGTTCATGTTAACTACTCGTCTTATAATGGCTGATTTCTATAGAAAGCTGAAATGTGGTATCCGAGCCATAATTTCCATGAAGAACAATAATTGGAGTCTCGGGCACAGATTGAATCTTTGTTTAGTCGACAAAGCAGGTATACGACCTTTTGCTCTGAGGTTTGGGACACAATATTCCTGTCTCTCTGTTTCTGCTAGTCGGTTCTTGGTGCCTATCTCAGTACCACAAAGTATGCGAAATAGTTGTTTGGACATATATACGTAGTTTCTATGCATGTAAATTATACAGATTAATTGATTTACATATCAAGGGTGAATTAGCGCTGCTTGTTAATTGTAATTGTAAGAAAGAAAAGCCTAAGCCATTTTTCTTTAGCAACCCACCATCAATTAGTTTCCTTCTGGGCTTTCTGTCATATTTGGTGCTTGTTTGGGCTTTCTGTCGTAGTTACTGAAATAGGTACTTGCTAAATATTTTATTCTGTCACGTTTTATTATTTATTTCTTGAAGTGCAATTATCTTGTTAGTTCTTTAACTGTAATGTATGGCTGGATCTTTGTGTTGTTCCAAGTTTTTCAGCTCTTTCCAGTAGTAATTTACTGGAAAGCTTTGTGCAGTTTCTTATTTTGGATAGGTGCTACTCATATAGGGAAACTTCTTTCATAAACTATCTTCTTATGACGTGAAGAAAATTGCTAAATTTATTAGAGCAGGCCTCTTTCCTACGGTTTGGATTGCATGGGGTTAAGTTCAGTAATATTGGAGTTTTCTCAAATAGAGTGAGCCTTTGCGAAAGGTAGATATCCCTGGCATGGATTGCGTATTTTCCTTGTCAAATATTCATCTACATCTATTTCTGTTCTTCCCTTGTTATCTGTCCATAGTTTTTATGTTTTGTGCCTAAAGAAGTACATAATGATGCATTGGATATGGCTTGATTTTTGTGTTTGACTAACTCTTTTTTGTTCTTGCGGTTATGGAAGTATGGTGCAATTAAATGTGAAATATTGCTTAATCGTCTGCTGCAAAGCTTGGTCGTTGAGCAAAAATTAGGTTTCTGCTTTTGTATGCGTTTGGACAGAGCAAACTATTGTGATTCGTATCACCTACGCCACCATATTGACAAATTAGATTTGTTAGATTCGTAGAACTTAAATATTTGTGGACTTCAATGGGTTTTATCATATTTTCTGCATATCTTTGTTATGTTTTGTTCTGATGTTCTTCTTTAGCCTTTGATCTTAGGCACGTTTGAGAGGTGAAAATGGGTAGAAGTTGCCAAATATTCTAGATGACATATTAAAAAAATTAATCTAGACTACTTCATTGACAAAGGAACAAAATCCATGCAAGTGTGATTAACAAAATTAACTGACTTAACATCAAATAAAAGGATAAATTAAATAAACCTAGGCAATTGAACTCTAGGAATTAGGGTTCATTTTTGGGCTCGGATTCAAATTTCAAAAGCTTGGAGTCGAGGTGATATGATTTGAATCCAAGTAAACACATAATTGGCTTCAGGCCGTTCTCGACATGTTCTTTTTCTATCATCAATTTATATTTTGCATGTCTTTTTCATATTGCCTCTTTGTTCTCTTTCTTCAGTCTTTTAATTTATAGGAGTTTAAAGTTTTATGTTTTGAAAATATACTGTTTGCTTGACGTACTCGATCTAGCCATGAAGTTTGTTGTGTATATAAATAATACCATCATTTATGTTGTTTTGGTGTGGAATTTGGTGTTATACATAGAAGTTGAGAAGTGGCAATAGATTTCAGGCTTGTGTTATCAAGTGTGCAGTGGGTGGATGGGGAAAAGTGGTTGTTTTGTTATTCAAGTTAATTGGTGGAGGTACTTTTCCATTTTTATGGGCAAGTGTGTTATAGACTTGAGTCTATAGGCCGGTAGCAAAATAAGAAAGAATTTTGCATAGTATGTGTTGAGCAGAATTTTGAGGGGAAATGCAGCATGGTCAACCAAAGTATATAGGTCAGCCTTTTCTCTATGTTTTCTTGTGCCAAGTCTATACTTAAATCTTGTGCTCTACTAAATCCAGTTTTGTTACATTGTAGTCACCTTTAGCTCCGTCTTTGTTGTAGTTTATTGAAGTCTATGAATAATAATAGGATTGAATATCAAAATAATTATTTAATTCCAATTTGATCAAGTGGAGCAAATGCCTTTATCATCTTACCAATTGAGTCAACATGCTTCTTTTGTGCATGTGCATTGCTTCTTATTTAGCTAATCCAAGTGCAAAGGCTTCTTGTCACCGCAATAAATGAGCACATTAATTAGCAGACACCATGTTTTAAACATAGTTTTTAGGAACATTAGAACTTTTAGAATTCATATTACTCCAACAACCAAGGATGGAGCAGAAAGTCATTACAATGCAAGAAAATCAGATTTAGTAAAGCAATTCATGGTTAGGCAAGAGCTAAGTATAAAATTAGCACAAAATACATGAAGAAAATTTTGACCATTTTTTGCAGATGCTACTACATTTTTTCACCAAATATTTACTCAGCATAAACCACACAAAATTTCTTCAATTCTTTTCCACCAAGGTATAACTTAACATCTTAGCCATAGTTGCCTCAGGAAATTTAAAAAGTACCTCTCCAAATTTGATTAAGTAATCAACCACATTTGCCCCATCTACCCATTGCTCATAATCACAAACTGATTTTCTCTCTTTAAGTCTCCTCAACTTTTCCCTTTACATGGAATTGGCATCAAATTTCCCAAGCAATCGCATTAACCCCCTCCCCAATAAGCCATTGTGCCTGCGACCTTGGAGTCAATCACAGATAACAAGGAGTTCCATTACTAATCTATCCATTGATGATACCAAAATTTAACAGCTATAGCACTGCAGTCCCAGAAGGCAAATCATATGTCTTAGCAGCCGAAGCAGAGGAATGAGCAACAAAAGAAGCCATGACGACAACAGGTTTCCCACATTCTTCTTCAATGATAGCTCCAATAGAAGTTTGAATAATTGAGTAGCAAAGCACACCATCAAAGTATACTTTGTACTAACAAACAACTTCATATTTCTTGTTTTCCAAATCAAGAAGGATATTGAGTGAATAATAAAGAACTTTCTCTTGCATTTCCTAAATCTACCACTACTTTTTAGTGATATTTCACCATTCTACTATCTTATAGATCAGTTCACTGTATGGTTTTAAAACCACCCGACGAAATATTAGATATGGTTGCATTGACATCAGCACAATAATGGAAACTAAAGTACATCAAGGTATTGGAGCAAGTCATCATGTTAATTTAAGGGTGATAACTAGCCAAGCCAGCTCAAAAGCTGAACTGGCTAGCCACATGGCTCGAAATATAAGATGGGATAAAGTAGTTGTCCCTTTGTAACACCAATTATGAAGTTTATTTTGAGATGCCAACTCCTCCTCTGTTGTTACCGCAAGCTCCTCCTCTTTGCATGATCTTGCCTCCTCCACCTTTGTCTCCTCCTTGTCTACTGCCACATCCTCCAATGTCACTGTCACTGCCTCTTCCTTCTTTTTCACCTCCTCCTCCTCCTTTTTCTTTGCACCTCCTCTTCCTAATCCTCCTTCTCAACTATAGACTGCCGGTACATGTTACCACAAGCTGCTAGTAAAGAATAAGGAGAATAATAAGAAGAAGGAGACGGAGAAGAAGGAAGGAGGGGGAGGAGAAGAAGGCGAAGGAGGAGGAGCTGGCAGTGGCGACAGTGGTGGAGCAAGTGACTAGGCGGGATTGGGAAGTGGAGCTCAACAATGTTGTTTTACGATTCAATGGGTTGGTGGAGATGGAGTAAAAGGAGGAAAGGGGCAATTGGTTAACTAATATGTGTGAATTATATTCATTTTATACGCCCTTGTACCTTATTTTCTAGTGTACATTTGTTTAATTTAGATTAAATTATAGTTCATTAGTGTTAGGATAGAAATTAAAGTATTTATTCATTAATTTAGCTCAAATTATTAGGTTCGATGTGCATTTGATGAATATCCTCGCTCTCTGTCTTCCCCCTCTATGTGCATCGACCCATCTACGCAAAAGTTTCTAAGTGTTTCCTACCCTCTAGAAGTGGAGGAGGAGACAAAGGATGTGAAGGTGGAGACAGAAAAGGAGGAGGAGAAGGCAAAGGAGGAGTTGTTAGTGGCAATCGCGACATGGCAGGTGACTAGGCAAGGTTGTGGTGCGGAGCTTAGTAAAGTTGATTTATAGTTCAGTGGGTTTGTGGAAATGAAGTAGAAGGGGGAAGGGGCAATTGAGTAACTGATATGTGTATATTTATTTTATATGTCTTTTACGTTATTTGCTAGCTTATATTAGATTAAGTTAGATTAAATTATAGTTTATTAATATTAGTGTCATGCTTGAGGTTTTTTCATGCATTTACTTTAAAATTTTGTTTCAAAATACAGATATAAATAAAAGGAAATAACAAAATTCAAAACATGTGATAACGATTTTTATAAATTGGTCCACCCTACAACCAACCCGTTATTTTCAGGCATGACCTAAAACGAAAACATAAAAGTGAAACCTACTATGGCCATGGCTTTTAAAAACAAACCATATATAGATATGCTCAAGAAACTTTACATGAAGAAAGAAATACATACCACATAAATAGAGCATTTTACACATAATCTATCACACTAGCTGGACTTACACTTACTCTTATGGCATACTCTTATACTCTGGATCAGAGTTGTACCAATGCATGCTTAACCATATAACTTACACATACTTGTAAGAACTTACTTACACAATCTAACTCTTACTCAAAAGCTTACTCTTATTGTCTTACTTAGAAGCTCACACTTACACTTACTCTAAATCTAACACATACAACTTACTCAAAATCTGATACATACAACTTCCTCTTACTATCGTACACATATTAACGATAACATACGCTCATTACAATTAATAAATTATAGCATTGAAAAGGAAATGAATGCCACTTGGGCATCACCTCAACCTCTAAGGAGTAAGTAGATGTCATGGACTTTTTTTAAAGCAAGGCGCACATATGCTTATGGGGCACATGATCAAATAGGTAAGAGTAGATCAATAATACTACTTACTTAAGCACATAAATACCCACTCTCTCAGGCCATACAATGTCATTAAGGGCCATATAGTGCCAAATAAGGGAAAAAAAAATTTAGTGTCATTCTTGGGCAGAAATCTTCAAATGTCACTCTTGGGTAGAACATACAATGCTATATATAGGAAGAAAGACATACAATGCCCACGAAGGGCAGAAACTTACAAAACTCTCAATAGAGCATCAAACGTCTGAGCATAAATACAACACGAAGACATGACTAATAGAACATATATTTCTCTCAAGAGAGTAACAAACGTCTGGGCCAAAATACAACACAAATACCAAATAGAAGGATGTTCAACCGATTACTTATAGGTTGGCTCAAATACGGAACTTAATTTGTCAAAACCCTTAGTCTCAATTCATAACGTTATCGAATTAGGGTTAATTATAATTCAAGTTCATATTATGTAACTTATGCATGTATAATTATGCCTGAAACTGCTTCAGTTTTATAATTATCAGCCAACCAAGTTGGAACCACACCCATTCTAAAGCTCTAATCTGCAAAGGCAACATATTTCAATTCTCATCCGTTCAATACTCATAACCCACCCTTACCCTTACAGTCTTACAAATCTCTGCATAGTCTTACATGTCAAACTCAAACTCTATATCGTCATACTTTACCATCATCTACTTATGACCTTACATCCCAAACTATCCACCTTAAAACTAAATTATCTTATTCAAACTCCTCAAATGACACCCCTCATATATAAATCCAATCATCAAACCCTTACAAATTTCTTACTTATTGTTCTTCTATTACAATTTATATTATGTATATTATGCGTATACAATTATGTTGTCAACTCTTACCAACTCACAGTCCCTCAATAGATACTCCGAACTTTAAGTCTTCTTAATCAGCAAAATCTCCTGCTCGTTGCTCCAATTTACTAACTAAATCAATCCAAACTAATCCTCTAATCTCATCAAGTATGACCTTCACCCTTCAATCTTATATCTTCCAATACCCAACACACTACTGCAATTTTCACTTCATATTCCATGAAATACCCATTCAACAAACTCCCAATCAAATGCACATACTTGTGCCCATCAACCACACATAGAAATGCCACATATGAAGATTTATAACATGTCCTAGTTACATATAATTCATCAAGCAACTCACTATCATACTCCTTAGTCTTCACTAGCATAAGCATAGATTACATACATAGAACATGCTCATTTAATCAACATTTATCATGTAAAGCATTAAGTTACAAACTTCTTAGTCTTCCCTTTCGCACTCAAACCCGTTATCAGGGCAACTTCTTCTATAAGGAGTAGTATTTTCCCCCGAATGTTTAAAACTTCATGTGAGTCATCTCAGTACTCACCTATTAGGACACCCAAGAGCGGCCTAGAGATAATTATTGTCTCGCAATCGTATACTGGGTTGAACCCAATCTCCTCCGAGATTGTCTTGCATTCCGACCTCGGTTCAACAAGGTCTTTTGAAAGTAGGAATCCAGCAGGGAAATTATTCTTTCCCAGACCCGGTCTCCTCCTATATATTATCTTCTAATGCCTTCATTGATTCCGTCATTTGCCTGTATTCTTCTAGTATACATGATAGGAGGACTTCTATATCAATTATTGTATGCTCCAACACACGATATATTAATTATCATATAGTTGATCACACGATATGCTACTGCAAAAATAAATGTAGTGACTACTTCGTGTGTTCTATAACACGAAATATAAAAATCGTGCATATGAACATACAATCTATAGCTAGAGAAAGGCCTTACCATGAAATTGATCTAAGTTGGATTAACCCCTCGATCGGCCAGTGATTTTCTCCAAAGTTCACTGCTTTATCGGGACCGTGTCAGTGTACAATTAGACAGAACCTCACTTCATGGCCGAAACATGCTTTGGGGAGGAAATTTTCAAAATTGCCTTCAAAAACAAGAAAATCGGAACTCATGCCGGAGTTTTTTTTTTAAATCTCCTTTTGGAACCAAGAAAAACCCAACTGTGTAGAAAACTTACTGGAGTTTTTTGAAATCACCAATGGGATGGGTGGGAAATCAGAACTCACATTGCATGTTCACTTGTCACTACTCGGACTACCAAAATCGCAAGTGAGATGGTTCAAAAATTGGAACCAAGGTTGCGTACTCGCTTCTCACTTAGAAATTGCCATTATGTGAAGTCGATTTTGTGGTAATGCAGCTGTGTAAGGGGTTTACATAATATAAAACCCTAAACCTTGGTATTTATGTCCAAAAGTTACTTTATATCGTGTAAGTCCTAGTTTGTTGGCATTTTTTGGGAAATCCAAAAAATATGGAATATTGTGTTCTTTGGCTAGGCAATATGGAAAAAACTCTTATTTGATTAATTAATGAAGGAAAGACACCTTACATATCAGGACTTTTTTCTTTTTTCATTAGATTAATTTCTAATGAGCTGCTTCTGCAGGAATACAAAGCTTATAACATACATATTAAAGTTTCTTCTCAATGTGTACGTGTTATAAAACTGCACATAGTGTGATCTTTGGTCAGTGTTGAAACTGCACCACACCTTCACTTTTGTTATTCAGGGTATTAATCCTACATCTGATACAAGCATAACTATGAAAGTGAATTTTAATCGAATAGCATGAAGGTGTTACAGATTATGCACCTGGTGTTCACTTTTCGGTGTTGTTACTGCAGTTAGATTTTATCTTTACTTGATAAATATATCTCAGGAAGCTTATACATGCCCAACAAATATTTAACTGTGACTAGGGCTGCAAATAATATGGGTTGTCCCTCAAGCCTGACGTGGCCTGGCCCGAAAATAAATGGCCTTGGGCCTAAAAACATAGGCCACGGGTCGGGCCTTAATTGGGAAAGCCCATAAGTTTTTGGGCCGGGCCCGGCAAACACCACTGAGTATTGCACTTGAGCACACATGGAGGGGACTGCTTCTGAGATACTGAATTCCACGTCTTCTCTCAAATGCTCTCTTTCTTATACTTTACCTAAAAGCCTAGCTCTAAAAAGTGGATAATAAATATATGTCAATGACACTAACATATCAGGTAGGAATAGAATCTTTTTTTTTTTTAGTTGTGTGAAGTTTTTGTTTCATACTTTCTATCTAAGCTACCCGTAATAACAATATATCATGTCATTTACAAATTTAAAGAGCATTTTATGTAATGTAGATGCAACTTCTATTACATCGATTTATTAAGAAGTAATAGAATGTAAAAGTAGACCTGGGAGCATTTGTCCAAAGTGCTTTTGATCCTACACAAAGGCTGAAGGATTTAGCTGATGTGCAACAATGCATTATCGGACATCCTATTCCATCTGTCTATGTTATGAATTTAAACTTGAGTTTGATGATTATTTTTTATAAAATATGTAACTTTAACAATTGATGCAGATCCCCCCCCCCCCTCCCCCCAAATTCAATAACACAAAAGATTGGTGCTCAAAGCTTAATATAAGCTTGAGATGACATGTGACAAAATGAATTGACTGCGACTAGCAAGTATGGGATAAATTTGTCTGTCAATTAATGTAAGATTACCTCTCTATTGTTGAAGGGGAACTGAATATCTTGTTGCAGGGCCTGGTTTTTCCCTCGATCAAAACCATGGCGAAGCATGACCAGGTTCCTCTTCAACCACTATAGTCTACCGGCTGAATATCGGATTATGGGGGTCAATTGGAAGAATTTTGTAGGAAGAGGGCTGATGGTGGGGCAGATGAGTGTGTGGGGAGTCTCTAGAACAGAGATTAAGGGGAGAGTAAGGGAGAGGATGCAAGAGGGGAGTTGGGTTGGGCAGAGGGTGGCTGACGAAGGGTGACTGAGGGAAAGGATGGAAGAGGGGAGATTGGGTTGTGCAGGGGGTGGCCGATGGAGGGGTACTGAGGGAGGTTTGAAGGAGTGGATAGAGGGAACCTGAGGGAGAGGACAAAAGAGGAGAGATTGGGTTGGGCAGGGGGTGGCTGACGGAGGGCGTGACGGAGATTATGAGGAGGTGGCCGACGGAGGGGTACTGAGGGAGATTGGAAGGGGGGTGGCCAACGAAGCTATGGAGGGAGAAGATCACTGGCGGGGGAGAAAACCTGGCAGAGGAGATTGGGAGGGAATGGGCTCACTGGCACGGGAGATAAGGAGGGAAAGGGCTCAATGGCGTGGGAGAAAACTTTGGTGTGGGAGATTGGGAAGGAAGGGGTCTTATTTGGGGAGCTTTCCATGGACTTAGGTGCTCATAGTTTGAGCCTACCTTAGCTACATATAGGCTCCTGGGCATATATTTTTTAGCCCATCGTATAGGATGTTATGTGGCAAAGGATGGGCCTAGCCTGGAGCCTTTATTACCCGAGCTAGTTGCAGCCCCCTCACTGGGCAGGCTGGGCTGGGCCTAGCCCGATTGTGAAGAGGGGAGCCTAGCCCAGCCCGTGACCCTTAAGAGGGGCGCAGGCTGGCCAATGCTACCCTAGCCCGCAACTTTGAAAATAAATAAATAAAAATAATAATTATGGTTATGGCCGCCTTGGCTAGGTACTCTAGCATCGGCATGAGATGTCGGCTCATTTGTTGTAGTTTGTTTAGGTGGGCCGGGAAGAGGGGGAGGGGTGTCACACCCCGACACACACCACCCTCGAGCCGAACCTGGTCCAAGGAGGAAGCTGCATGCGGTGCGACAAGGTATAGTTGGATTGTAGAAGACTTAACCCATCCTTAGGTAGAACACTATGAAGTTGTGTACGTATACTTTGTACAAAAGCAAATTGAGTAAAGAAAATACTACTAATAAAAGCATTAGTCCACTCATACCCACGTACTTAGTATAAGCAAGCCCACACATGGCTAAAATAAGTCTAAGCCAACAATGGCTAACAAGAGTCTAAGCTAACAATGGCTAATAAAGTGTGAAATAGAGTCTAAAAGTATAATTTGAACATAACATGGTATCAAAGCAACATATAAACCCAACATCTCTATGAATCTCCTCTTAATGATCGACACCAACCACATGCTCTACATAGAGCTCATCTGAACAACCTGCATGGCACGATATACAGCTCCAAAACAAAACACAAAATAAAGATAGGTGAGTCAAAGCTCAGCAAAGGTTTATAATACTAAAAGTAAATTCATAATGACAACATAGGCATACTCAATATAACACTCATCCTATAAGCATTCATCATGCCCATTCATCATGGAATAATCACATAAACCTGTGCATCATGTCATAATTTACATTTCATAAAAATCTACTCAAGCCACCTGCATATCATACTATATATAATATATCTCATCAACACATACCATACCACCTGCATATCATGTTATATATAACATATCTCATCATCACATACTCATGCCACCTGCATATCATGTATACATAACATATTTCATCATTACATAGGCATGTCACCTACATGTCATGCTATAACCCACATTCTAGAAGCACATATCATGTCACTTGCACATCATAGCTTCAAATATTGCTCATAACACATATACACCTCATGTGTAAATATGTGAAACTCAATATCATAATCACATCATGCATATCTATTTCTCAATAAAAATATTCACCCTACAACATCAAGTACATCAACCATACACACCATCCTACGTATCTATTCAAATCATACCATAATTACATATGTAACATAAGCTTCATTGTTCTTACACAACATGTATCAATGAGCATTATCTCCCATATAATATCACAATAAATGATGATTGTCTCACAATTGAGAGAAATAGTCCTGCTAATCAAGGCCGAAGCCCTAAGCAAAATGCTCATCAAGGCCGAAGGCCCGAGCAAATCTGCTTACCCTGGGCAATCCTAAAGAAGATGCCCTAAGCAATTTGGTTAAGTTGTCTAGCTGAAAAATACCCTCTGGTAAGTCAGTGTAAACAGACAAACCAGCTGGATTCTCAGGGTCCAGATAACTTATCAAATAACTTATTATAGCATTCCGCTCTTGTTACTTGATGAGGAAACACATCCTCAAAGGGATGTAAAACCTCATCCTTTCAGATGTAAAACCAATTTGATAAGCCTCCGATCGATTAATCAACAACAATTAACATCCAATTGCATTTAATTTATCAAACATGGCTAATTATAATTAATCTCATTTATAAATTATTTTTATGATACATGTAACATGGTACATACATGAGCAAATATTACATGAGTCCAAGTACAAGTAAACATGCTCAAATAAGTGCACATGTGCATGAAACATGATCCATTTGTATCAATAAAGCCATAAACATCTACACAAGTGTATACATAAGTGGTAGTATTCAAGTCTAAGCTAAAACATGTGAAACATGAACATACTATAATCAATGTTATATAAGCATTCATCCATAATTTTATCATAGTCTTATTCTACTGAAATCATGGAGCAATGTGATAAAAATATCAAAATACGAGTTTAAGACAAGTATAACATCATGTTAGACCTAAACAAGGATAAACATAGTCATACTTAAGCTAGAACATAGAATACATGATTTACCTAAGATTAATATAACATGTGCAAGTATATATTTATATCATCATAATTAAACTTACTGGAATCATTAAGTAATCATTAAGTAGTCATCAAACATAAATTTAAGACAAGTAGAATATCATGCTAAAATTAAAAAATATATAGCCTAAATGATGCTGGAGGTAAATCATAAATTTCAAGTTGGTCCTCATGCAATCACAACAATATTTATAGGTAATAATAACTCATTTTAATTATAAGGAATAGATTTATGAATAGAGAACAAGAAATATCCAAAATACATAAAAATGGCTAAAATCACAAAATTTGTTGTTTGGCCGTTCGAATGCCCTGTCGGCCATTCTAGCTCCAAGCCATTTGATTGGCTAGATAGGCATTTCGAACAATTAGTTGTATAAATGTCTATTGGGCCATTCGAATGCCACTACAACAAAACTAACTATTAGCGACGCTTTTAAGCGCCACTATTAATACTATAAACGTCGCTAATAAGTATTAGCGACACATAAAAAAACGTCGCTAAATACGTCGATATAACTACAGTCGCAATTGAATATTAGCGATGCACAATAACAAACGTCGCTAAAAGTATGTATTCGTGACGTACAATAAATGTCGCTATTAATATACTATTAGCGACGCTTTTTATTAAGCGTTGCTAATAATATACTATTAGCGACATTTACTAAATGTCACTAATAACAAATATTATTTTTATTTTTTGTTAAAATATAATTTTTTAGTTTTTTTAAAATATAATTTTAAAAAAATTTAAAAACTAGTATTAGCGATGTTTATGTAAACGTCGCTAATGTATATAATTATTAAAATAAATAAAAAAAATAAATTTTATTACAATTACCGACGTTTACAAATGCGTCCCTAAATGTATTAAAAAAATTAAAAAACTCTATTAGCGACGCTCCTGTGGAGCGTCGCTAAAATAATTAAATGAAAAACAAAATACCAAACCGGGTATTGACCTAGTTTGGAAGCTAACCCGCGTCGCTGGTCACCTGCACCCAGCGCGCAGAGCAGGGCGGGGCACGGGGAAGGGAAGGGAGGAGGGCTGGGCGGGGGGCAACGGAAGGGATGTTGGCGGAGCCTGGCTACGGCGGCGGGGGGCTGGAGGCAGTTGGGCTGGGACGGCGGCGGAAGGGAGAAGCGCCGGAGGAGAGGTGGAGGAACGGCTATGATGGAAGAAACGTAGGGGTGGGGAGCAAATATATATCACGCGGGCGATTTCGCCAGCGCGGTATTCTGTTTTAGCGACGTTTCGTATCTATTTGCAACATTTTTTTACCAAACGTCGCCACTAGTATCTATTTGCGACACATTGTTTGCATTGCGATAGCTCCCTTCCCCTCTCTCTCTCTCCCTTCCCTTCTTCTATCTTTACCCCGTCTCCTCTCTCCTCACACACTCTCTCTTCTCCCTCTCCCCTCTCTCTTCTCCCTCTCCCCTCTCTCTTCTCCTATCTCTCTCCTCCCTCTCCCCTCCACTCTCTCTCCTCCCTCTCCACTCTCCACTCTCTCTCTTCCCTCCCCTCTCCTATCTCTCTCTTCCCTCTCCTCTCCTCTCTCTCTCTCTCTTCCCTCACGTCTCCTCTCTCTCTCTCCCCTCTCCTCTAATTTCAATTTTTTATTTTTAAAAATTAATTTTGAAAATAAAAAAATAAAATAAAGTAAATACTAATAGCGACGTATATGAATATATGTCGCTATTAGTATAGATATTAGCGACGTATAGTACAATACGTCGTTAATACATGTACTAATAGTGACGTATATTTCTATACATCGCTATTAGTATTTTATTTTAATTATTTTTTTATTTTAAAAAATTAATAATTTTTTTAAAAAAATCAAAATAAAATTCCTCTCACCCTCCCTCCCTCTCTTCCTTCCCCTATCCCCTCTCCTTTCTCACTCCCCTCTCCTCTCTTTCCCTCTCTCTTGATCTCCTTTTTCTCCTCTCTTTCTCTCTCCTCACCCTCTCTGTCCTCCATATCACTCTTCCCTTTCGATCTCTCTCTTCAATCTGTCTCTTCTTTCTCTCTTTTCTTATAAAGGGAAAATTATATAATTAATAATTAAAAAAAATTATTTACCGAAATCAACCACTTTGGGAAATATTTCCCAAAGTGGTGTTCCTTTTTGCCACGAAGGCGCCAGCCAAGCAGCTGGCGCCTACGTGGCTTTTTTTTAAAATTTTTAAGTTAATTTCGTCGTTTAGAAGGACGAAATTGGCTTAAGCTGATTTCGTCTTTGTGAACGACAAAACCGGGTCAACTTAAAACGGTTTTGTCATTTAGAATGACGAAATTGGCTTATTCGTCCTTCTAAACGACGAAATCAACTTAAAATTTTAAAAAAAAAAACCACGCAGGCACCAGCTGCTTGGTTGACACCTATGTGGCAAAAAGGAACACCACTTTGGGAAATATTTTCCAAAGTGGTTTATTTTGATAAATAATTTTTTTAATTATTAATTATATAATTTTCCCTATTATAAATTATATTTTAAAAATAATAAGAAATTTTAAGAAATAAAATATATTATATCTATATAGTGAAAGTTTAATTTATTATTAACACTACTTTTATTAAAAATTTAATATTTATTTATTATATATACAAATTGTGAGTATTGAATAAAATATATATTATATTTATGAATTTGTTTAAATTTATTTATTCAATAAAATTAATGAATAAATCTATTCGCGACACTTATAATTAATCGTTGCTATTACAAATACTATTTACAACGTTTATTTAAAGAGGAGAGGAGAAAGAGAGGAGATGAAGAGAGAGGGGAGAGGGATATTAAATAATTATAATTTTTTGAAATTTTTTTTATAAATTATTTTAATTTAAAAATAAAAAATAAAAAATAAAATAAATACTATTAGTGACGTATCGCATATACGTCGCTAATAGTAAAGGTATTAGCGACGTATATTCCTATAAGTCGCTAATACACTTTTATTTTTTATTAATTTTATAAAAATAAATAACAAATAAAATATAAATAATATTTTCTTTCTCTCTCTCTCACTTCCCTCTCTCTCTCCTCTCTCTCTCCCCTCTCTCTCCTTTCCCTCTCCCCTCTCTCCTCCCTCTCTCTCTCTCCTCCCTCTCTCTACTCCCTCTCTCCTCTCTCTCCTCCCTCTCTCCTCTCTCTCCTCCCTCTCTCTACTCCCTCTCTCCTCTCTCTCCTCCCTCTCTCTACTCCCTCTCTCCTCTCTCTCTTCCCCTCTCTCTCTCTCTACTCCCTCTCTTACTCCCTCTCTCCTCCCTCTCTCTACTCCCTCTCTCCTCCCTCTCTCCTCACTCTCTCTACTCCCTCTCTCCTCTCTCTCTTCCCCTCTCTCTCCTCGCTCTCTCCCCCTCTCTCTCTCCTCCCTTCTCCCCTCTCTCCTCCCTCTCCCCTCTCTCTCTCTCTCTCTCTCTCTCTCTCCTGTCCCTCTCCCCTCTCTCTCACCTCCCCTCTCTCCCCTCTCCTCTCCACTCTCTCTTTCTTCCCTCCCCCCCTCTCTCCGCTAATTTCAAAATTTTGTGAGATTTTTTTTATTTTTTAAAATTAATTTGAAAAATAAAAAAAATTAATTTAAAATACTAATAGCGACGTATATAAATATTCGTTGCTATTAGTACATGTATTAGCGACATATTATTATATACGTCGCTAATATGTGTACTAATAGCGACGTATAATCCTATACGCCGCTATTAGTATTTTATTTTAAATTAATTTTTTATATAAAAATAAAAAAATTTAAAAAAAGAACAAAATAAAATCCCTCTCTCTTCCCTCCCCCCTCTCCCTCTCTCCCTTCTCTCTCTCTCTCTCATCCTCTCTCTCTCCTCCCTCCTCTCTCTTCCCTCCCCCCTCTCTCTCCTCTAATTTCAATTTTTTTTGAGATTTCTTTATTTTTTAAAATTAATTTGAAAAATAAAAAAAATTTAATTTAAAATACTAATAGCGATGTATATAAATATACGTCGCTATTAGTACATGTATTAGCGACAAATTATTATATACGTCGCTAATACGTGTACTAATAGCGACGTATAATCCTATACGTGGCTATTATTATTTTATTTTAAATTAATTTTTTATATAAAAATAAAAAAATTTAAAAAAAGAACAAAATAAAATCCCTCTCTCTCTTCCCTCCCCCCTCTCCCTCTCTCCCTTCTCTCTCTCTCTTCCCTATCCTCTCTCTCTCTCCTCCCTCCTCTCTCTTCCCTCCCCCCTCTCTCTCCTCTAATTTCAAAATTTTTTGAGATTTTTTTTATTTTTTAAAATTAATTTGAAAAATAAAAAAAATTTAATTTAAAATACTAATAGCGATGTATATAAATATACGTCGCTATTAGTACATGTATTAGCGATGTATTATTATATATGTCTCTAATACATGTACTAATAACGACGTATAATCCTATACGTCGCTATTAGTATTTTATTTTAAATTAATTTTTTTATATAAAAAATAAAATTTTTTTAAAAAAACAACAAAATAAAATCTCTCTCTCTCTTCCCTATCCTCTCCTCTCTCTCTCTCTCTCTTCCCTATCCTCTCTCTCTCCACCCTTTCTCTCTCCTCCCTCCTCTCTCTCTTCCCTCCCCCTCTCCTCTCCTCTCTCTCTCTCTCTTCCCTCCCCTCCCTCTCTCCTCTAATTTCAAAATTTTTTTAGAATTTTTTATTTTTTAAAATTAATTTTAAAAATAAAAAAATTTAATTTAAAATACTAGTAACGACGTATAATCCTATACATCACTATTAGTATTTTATTTAAATTATTTTTTTATATAAAAATTTTAAAAAAACAACAAAATAAAATCCCTCTCTCTTCCCTCTTCCCTATCCTCTCCCTCTCTCCCTTCTCTCTCTTTCTTCCCTATCCTCTCCTCTCTCTCTCTCTCTCTCCTATCCTATCCACTCCTCTCTCTCTCTCTCTTCTCTATCCTCTCCTCTCCTCTCTCTCTCTCTCTCTCCCTCTCTCTTCCCTCCCCTCTCTCTCTCTCCCCCTCTCTCTTCCCTCCCCTCTCTTCTCTCTCTCTCTCTTCCCTATCCTCTCTCTCCACCCTTTCTCTCCCTCTCTCTCTCTCTCTTCGCTCTCCTCTCTCTTCCCTCCCATCTCTCTTCCCTCCCCTCTCTCTCCTATCTACCTACACACTATCTCTCCTCTAATTTTAAATTCCTCTCTCTCCTATCTACCTACACACTATCTCTCCTCTAATTTTAAATTTTAAATATTTTTTATTTTTTAAAATTAATTTTAAAAATAAAAAATAATTAAATAAAAACACTAATAACGACGTATAACTATATACGTCGCTATTAGTATTTTATTTTAACATTTTTTTCTATTTTTAAAAATAAAAAATAATAAAATTTTAAAAAAAATTAAAATAAAATTTTAGTAAAAAATAGGTAGTAGCGACGCATATGACTATGCGTCGCTACTACCAAGGGTAATAGCGACGCATTGTTTATGCGTCGCTACTACTATTAGGTAGTAGCGATGTATAGCATATGCGTCGCTATTAGTACTTATTTTTTAATTTTTTTTTAAAATTGAGAATTATTAGCGATGTTCATTTTTAAATGTCTCTATTGGTGAAACTTATAGCGACATTTGTAAGCATACGTCGTTAATAGTGTTGAAATTTATTTAAAAAAAATAAATATATATCTTTTAGTGACGCTTAGAAAAGCGTTGCTAATAACATAAGTATTAGCGACACATAAATTAAAGCGTCGCTAAAATATTACGTATTAGCGACGTTTGGAGTTATGCATCGCTAATAGACTATTATTAGAGACACTTAATATTATGAGCTAATAGTTGTATTTTTTGCAACGGTTTGTGATATGTCGTTATTAGCACTTTTTAGCGACGCATACATAAGCGTTGCTAATACCCAGTTTTGTTGTAGTGTGCCCTTAACAGTTCACTTTTTGCCAATTTCCTGTTTGTCTTCAACCTGTCCAAATTCAAACCAAAAACATCCAAAAATTCAAGATGAATTCTAAAATCATTATAGAAAATTAAACCCTGAAACATGATATATATAATTATTTTCTTGCTTAATCATAAGACAAATGTAACATCCCCGATTTTTTTATAATTTTTCTGCATATTTTCTGCAATTTTCTGCTCGTATTTTCGATGAAGAAATTTGACGCTTCGGCGTATTCGTATTTGTAATATTCATGTTTGTAAGTGTTGAGAGTCGTGCTTAGTCGCAAGTCATGGGGATCAACACATCATAGAAATTTTCAGCGCGAAAATCGGACGCGGCGCGGGATAATAGAAATGAGAAGAAAAGAAAGGATGAAAAAAAAAAAAATATATATATATATATATATATGAGTGGATCGGAAGTGACTCAGTGCATCCGACCCACACAGAGTGAACAATGAAATAAGTGTTGTCCTTCACTGTGTGAGGCCGGAGGCGGCGCCGCCGGTGGCCGTCGGCTTCCGCCTGGCCGGCCTCGGCCTGGCGACGCCACCACCGCCTCCCTGGCCTGGCTCCACTGCTCTTTTCCCCCTTTCTCCAGTTTCGGCCCGTAACCCCGTTTTTGATAAGTTTTTTTCGTTCCGCCACCGCCGCCGGCTACATGCTCTCTAGCTCGCCGCCACAGCTCCGCCTCGGCAAGGATTACATTTGGCCACTGCCGTCCTGGCCTCCCCACCGTCCGCCGCCGTTCTTTTCCTTCTTCTCCATTTCGGTCTCTGAACTGCTGTTTTGTTGGATTCGCCGCCGCTGTCAACTGCACAGCCTCCGGCTCGCTGCCACCGCTCCTTACTGGCCAGTGCGACCTCCGACCACCATCATCCTGGCCTCCCCGCCCCTCCGTCGCCGGTGTGAGGTAAAAACCATTCCACCTCTGTTTTTTTTAGTTTTCTGTTCATTACGACCTGCGGCTATGCCGCTGGTCGCCGGCCACCGTCGCAGGGTCTCCGGCTCGGCGATGACAAGGCCACCACCCCGTGGCCGAGCCGCCGCCTCCCCGGACCGTGACCCCTCCTACTTTTCGGTCCCTACGTAACAATTTTCCTATTTTCGTTCTGTTTCCGTTCTCGGCCGCCGGTGGTCGGCCACCTTTGACCAGCCTTTGGCCTTCCTTCGGTCCGGCAACGGCAAGGCTTCCACCCTAGCCGCCGCCCTAGCCATTGCCTCCCTCTGCCCGATGCCGATCCGAACAAAATTTTCCCACGTCCATAGATTTTTGTCATTAGTTTTCATTGCTGGCTACCACCCACTGTTCTGCCTCCGGTTTGCCGCCTCGAGCTGACGACGGCGAGGTGCCGAGGTCTAGCCTCTTGCATCTATTGGTCCCGATTCATTCAATTGACCGACCTGCATTAAAGTAAGGTTGCACTTTTTCGCAGGCCGCATCCATTCTCAGCAATCGGATGTCAAACAATATTGGGCCAATGTCCATTTGACTTGCCGCTATCCAGTGACTATCGGGTCCCGTCTTCTCCCAGGTCTAGGCCCTGGCCATGTCGGGCCGTTTGTAGCTCGGCGAAGCGTGTTTGCCGCCCCAATTTGGCGCACTGTCGTCCCAGCTAAATCGGGTCTTGGGTCTCTTCAATTTTCTAACGGAAAAAGGGGTCGCCGCTCCCGGCCTCCTCTGCACGTCTTTTGCACACACCAGACACCCCTTAACTTTGGGGTATGTCTGTGACTATCGCTGATGGGCTCTGTCCCGGTCCAGTGACAGCTAGGGCCAGCACTTCTGGCCCGAATTTACCTTTGCACCCACTTTTTATTACGCGTGACCCCAAACCCACGGGAAAGAGTTCCCGAGTTCTGATTCTTCCGAAGGAAAGTATTATTGTAAGCCATTAGACTCAGCCCATCGAAGGCTCAACCGATGTTGTGCCCTCATCCTCCTCCGTAAGTAGTGCTTGATGCACGACCATTTGTACGATGATTTGGTCGTGGGTAAGCGTTTAGAAATGACGCCACCTTTGTTAGCCACCTATGTCGGGCCTTAGTGCCTCAATGCGTGTTTTTGGAACGACTCCATCACTAGGCTATATGGCCATTAAAGCTCTCTTTTGTCTCTCCTATATTCATGTGTACGCAAGTAAGCCCTCCGCCATATTGTGAGGCTTCGATAATGCAGAATTGTTGCCGTTGAATATGGTCCGCCGTCCATTTTAATGTTTTGTCGCCAACAAAGTGTTTTAAACTGTTGTGCAACCTCCAATCAGTCAACCCCCATTCTGTGGTCACTGCCATTTCTAGTGGCACGACCTTGCGTCCGTCCGCCTTAGTGCATCCAAACCTTTGGCTTCGAGTGAAATTAATCTAACGTTATTGAGATTAATTCCATCATCTCTGAAAATCCTCGGGACACAACAACTCTCTCAGTGCGATGCTTTTGGCCGCCTATTCCGCTATCAACGCTGACACCGTCGTTTGCCCGCCATCAAACTCTTATGGATTACGAGGTAGGGGACCTTCAACTTGTAATTTCATTATAGCATGCTTTGATTGTGTAGTAGCATGCTAGGAGTTATAATTTAATGTTTTGCATGATTATGCTGAGTATATAAGCATGTTGTACGTATGAGAATTATGCGTATGTTAGTGAAGACTAATGGTAAGTAGTAAGTTGCTATAAATTGTAAGTGTATTACTAGAGCGTGTGATCTTTGTTGGGGGTTGGTAGAATGTGATCGATGGACACAAGTGGGAGTGTTTGATTGTAAGTTTGGTAAGGGATACATCATAGTCTATGATGTGGAAATAGTGACGGTATGTCGGGCGAGGAAAGACAAAAAATGGACAGGCGAAGGTTGGATTTGATGAGATTGGGAGATTGGTTTGGATTGAGTTGATGATATATTGGAGCAATGAGCTGAAGGCTTCAGAGATGCAAGGAATTAGAAGACTTAAGGTTCAGAGCATCTTGGGGGTTTTGAGTTAGTGAGCGTTAATAGCATAATTGTACATGCATAATGTACGTAATATGAATTGTAACGGAAGAATAATGAGTAAGGAATTAGTAAGGGTTTGATGACTTAATTTGGGTCTAAAGAGTTTGATTTGAGGAGTTCGAGTAAGACGACTTGGGTTTAAGGTGGATGATGTAAGATGTAAGGTCATAAGTACTTGTTGGAGAGAGTGTGAGTATGGAATTCGAGTTCGACAAGGAAAACTATGCAGAGATCGGTAAGGTGTAAGGGTGCAGGATGAGTTAAGTAAAGAATGCTACCGTTGTGGATTGGAACTTCTGAACAGGCGTACTTCTAGCCTTGTTGGCTGAAGAATGTAAGATAGTAGTCATTTCGAGCATAATTGTACTTGCATAAGTTATCTAATATAAACTTGAATGGTAATTAACCCTAATTGATAACGTTGTGAGCTTGAGACTGAGGGTTTCGACGGATTATGTTCCGTTTTGTGTCGGTCGATAAGTAATTGATTGAGCATCCTTCTTGGTCTAACCATGGTGTCATTTTGCGGGATTTAGTCTTGGTGCTGTATTTCGGCCTAGATGTTTGATGCTCTGTTGAGAGCGCTGTAAGTTTCTACCCTTTGTGGGCTCTGTATGTTTTCTGCCTATAGATGGCACCGTATGTCCTGCCCAAGAGTGGCACTGTAAAATTCCTGCCCAATAGTGGCACCGTATGTTTTCTGCCCTTAGTTGGCACTGTATGGCCCTTGTTGGCAATGTATGGCCCCAAAGAGTGGGCATTTGCGCGCTCAGGTAAGTAGTATCATGGATCTGCTCTTACCTATTTGATCCTGTGCCCCATGAGCATAGGTGTGCCTTGCCTTCGGAAAAGTCCATGGTGTCTAGTCGCTCCCCGAAGGTTAAGGTGACGCCCCAGTGGCATTCCATTCCTTTCCGACATTGGAGCTTATTAATTGTAATGAGCTTTAATTGTCGATGGTATGTGTACGATAGTAAGAGTAAGTTATATGTTTCAGATTCTGAGTAAGTTGTATGTATAAGACTTAGAGTAAGTGTGAGCTTCTTTGGAAGACAGTAAGAGTAAGTTTATGAGTCTGAGTAAGTTGTATGAGAAAGTTTGTGAGACTTTGATTCAGACGGTAAGCGTAAGTGTAAGTGTAAGCATAAGCGTAAGTGTAAGCTTCTATTGGAGATGTAAGAGTACACTTATGTGTAAGAGTAAAATTGTACGAGTAAGGTCGTAAAAGTGAGTTCGTACGAATAAGGTCGTACGAGTATGTGTATATTGTAAGTGTAAGTGTACGTTCGTACGAGTAAGCTGATAAGATTGATTCAGAGTGTAAGTGTAAGAACATAATATAAGAGTATGTGTAAGCTCAATTTGTACAATGATTTGTATGTGTGACCATATTTATACTTCTTATTCTATTTGCTTCATGTGTGATTGCATGGAAGCATCTATATATGAACTTATGGAGTTCATTGATTTATATTTTTCCCCTACTGAGTATGAAAATACTCACCCCATCTTTTTAGCCCCTTCGACTAGAGGCTTTTGCAGGTCGATCGTTAGCTGTTGAGACTGAACTTTTCCCTGTGGTGGACAATTCTTTTTCGACCTGGAGTGCAACGATATCATAGCGAGGCTCCGTGAATTTTGGTGCCATGATCTCATGTATTGGTTAAGGTGAGAGAAATGTATTATGTACTGGACTTGTGTATGTGTGTACGGATGATTTTAAGACTCTGAAAGAACTTGTACTCAGAAATGCTTGAGAGGTTTTTGTTTTCGAAACCCATGGCCATGGTAGATTTTATTCGTATGCTTTTGTATTAGGTCACGCCTGGTATTTTGTCGGTTTATTTAATTTACACCTATATCTTAAAATAAAATATTTGTAAGATTTTTAATTAAATATAAAGAAAAACCTCGGGCATGACAACAATAGTTATAAATAACATGCTTACAACAAATTACTATTAAAGAACAAAATGAAGCAAGAACCTACATAAACCATCAAAAAAGCAATCTAATAGATAAAACCACACAAGATGAAATCTCCTTAACTCTTTGAAGTCTTTGGATCTATGAAGAAGCTTTAATCCTTAAGAAATTTTACCTAAAAATTAGGATTTTTGCTAAAACTTAATTAAAAATCACTAATATGGTTAAATCAACTTAAAAATAAGTAGATCTAGAATATCCTTTGGTTACAAATTAAATTCACCCATTTAGGGTTTTACATCAAAATTAAAAATAAGATTTTTAATGGAAGAAATTAAAAATTAATTTGGGAAAAATGAAGATTAGAAGGATTAAGGCCAAAATTGAAAGATTAAGGGTGATTAGTGCTAAAAAAACACACATTGATATATTTTTCCTCTTTGGGAAATGAGGGTAACACACCTCCTTATCCCTTGCACATCCCTTCCCCAAATGAGTTAATGGCTAGGTTTTTTCTTTAAATTGTAAGATTTTGGGTTATGTTTATAAATTGTTAGGCCGTAAAATAGAGTAATAACGCCCTAAGTAGCTAATTAGGGTTATTTTAAAGCTAAAAACAAGTTTTATCATTCAAAAACTCACTGATATGAAATAATATGAGTTGAAGGGACAAGTGGGTCACACACCATCCAATGTTGACGTAGGGCCCACGGCGGGGTCCACACGCTTATTGAGAAAAAATTACCATAAAATCTCATAAATCTCATAAAAATTAGATAAATCAAGTTTGATATTAAACCTTATAAAATCATAATTAAACATTGTTAAAATCAAAATTACTAATCATTAACCCCAAAATCAAGTCGAATCAGCAATTAAACAAAAGCAATAAATTACATAATTAAAATAAAAATTAAATCAGGTTAGAGTTAGAGATCTTACAAGGGGCGCTAGAGAGAAGAGAGGAAAGGGGAACAAGGGATTTACCCTTTCTGTCCTCTCTCCCCCTCTCCCCTCTCTCTACTCTCCCTCCTCTCTCCCTCTCTCTTCACTCTCCCTCTCTTCTCTCTATCTTCACTCTCTCTCTACCCTCTCTCACTCTCACTCTCTTCTCTCTTCTCTCTATCTCTTCCCTCTCTCCCTCTCCCTCTCTCTACCCTTTCTCTCCTTGCTCTACCCTCTCTTCTCTCTCTCCTTTCTCTCCTCTCACTCTACCATCTCTCCCTCTCTCACTTTTATCTTTCTTCTCTCTTTACTCTCTCCTCTCCTCACTCTCTCCCTTCTCTCTCCTCTCTCTACCCTTGGCCCTATCTCCTCCCTTCTCTTTCTGCCCTCTCTCCTCTCTATCTTTCCTCTCTCTACCCTCTTTCCACCCTCTCCTCTCTCTACCCTCTCCTTTCTCGTCTCTCGTCTCTCTCTTCTCTCTCCCCTTCCTAACTTCTCTCTCCTCTCTCTCCTCTCTCTCCATCTCTCACTTCTCTCTCCTCTCTCTCCATCTCTCACTTCTCTCTCCTCTCTCCTCTCTCCCCCTTCCTAACTTCTCTCACCTCTCTATCACTTCTCTCTCCCTCTCTCACTTCTATGTCTTCTCTCTCCTCTCTCTTCACTCTCCTATCCTCTCTCTCGTGCTCTCTCTCCTTTGTCCCTCTCTCTCCTCTCTCGTCTCTCTCTTTACTCTCTTTCTCCTCTATCACTCTCTTCACACTCTCTCCCCTTTATCTCTCTTCTCATCACTCCTCTCTTCTCTCTCCACCCTCTCTCCTCTCTCTTCTCTGTATCTCTCTCTTCACTCCTTGTCTCTTTCTCTCTCTCTCTCTCTCTTCTCTTCACTCTTCTCTTCTCTCTCTCACTCACTCACATGCGTGAATGTGAGCCCCAACTCTCATGAGTGGGAAGATAGTAGAAAATTTTATTTAATTAATTAATTTATTTATATTATATATTATAATAATAAATATTAATTTAAATATATTATATTTGTCTTTTAAAAAAAATAATATTTATCTATTATGTATTATATATTTTAAGATTAAATAAAATAAAACTACTAGAGACTTTTTGACAAATATCACGAATAGTCGAACTATTGACAACGTTTTTAAGAGAACGTCACAAATAGTACTAGTATTTGCGGCGTTGTTTAAAAAGTGTCGCCACTAGCTTTAAAGTTTTTTAAAAATTGTTGTTTTATTTGCAATGCATTTTTTTAAGTATGGCTAATAGTAAGTGTTGCTAATAGCAAAACTATTTGCAATCTTTTTAAAAAAGCGTTACAAATAGTTCCAAATTATATATATTTGTTAAAATTTATATATATTTGCGACGCTTTTACAAAAGCATCACTAATAGTGGTACTAATAGTGACACATTTTAAAATACGTCGTTAATAGTTGTACTATTTGCACACTTTTTAAAAAATGTCACTAATAGTTATTTTTTTACGACACTTTTAGATGCATCGCAAATAAAAATTGTACTATTTGCGGTGCTTTTGAAAAAGTATTGCTAATATTTATTTTTTAACGAAACTTTAATATGCATCGTAAATAGTAGTTTTTAGCGATGTTTTGTATTGCATCACTAAAAAAACGTGGCTAATGGTCCTTTTTGTTGTAGTGTTAGTTACATTCATCAATGATGGTATGAGGTTTAGGCTTACCATTACCTAAATAGGTGCATTAGATAAAGCAACCAAAATAGTTGGATTAGTTGAGGCTAAGATACGGAAAATCTTCAATCTAGTTTCCTCTACAATTAATTCATGAATAATAGTAGCACTAGTGGGCAAGGGAGATCGATGTAAAATGGAACCACAAATGACTTCATCTTCATCCCGAAGAGCCATAAGAAACTTAACAACCCTATGATCCTCACAATATCTGAGCAAATCAAGAGAAGTAGAGATTTCAATTGGTTCCATAAGAGGTAACTACTCCCATATAGTGGTCATGTAGGCATAGAAATCCTAAATAGATTTCTCATTTCCTAGTAGAACTAATATTCAGTTCCAGTTGATAAATTTTGGCATAATTAAATTGCACATATAAAGAGGATAAATAATCCCAAACAACCTTGGCTATCTTGAACTTTGCTAATTGTAAACCTATAGAGAGAACCACTAAATTATTTTTCCAAGTAATAATTTTGGCATTATGTATACGCATTCATAACACTCTTTTGCAAAATCCTCTACTTTGACATCAACTTTCATAACAGGTTCAAGAGTAGAGCCATCAATATAATTCCACAATCATTTTTCCATGATGAAGTTACTCATGAAATAATTCCAACAGGAGTAATTACTACCATTCGGATGCATGCTAATGGCCTGGAGATTATCATGCTTGTTTGACAAATCCATAGTAATGAGAACTGACCAATAAATAAGTAGTCAAGGGCAACACACGGCAAAGAGAGATTGAAAATACAAGAAACTTGAAAGGAACAAATGCAAGGGAGGCATTATGATGAATAGTAAATGTTAGAACAATAAACTGCTACAGCATGATGAATAGTGTGCACTAAAGTACTTTAGAATTGTACAATGTACAATACGATAGAACAGTGCCAAACAATGTAGCAGAATAGTGAGATGAATAGTACAATGGAATAACGGCTATGAACAATGCCAATGCAAAGCCAACCAGAGAATATATTCAAAACGCCTTAGCTACTGTTAGACCCCTAACTTGTCAGATGGAAAAGGGGGTGGCTACCCCCTTACTTGGCAACAGATAGCCAAGTTTGCTTGGGCGACGGACAGATGCTGGAGCAACGCGGGAGGTGTTCCGAACGAGCTACTCTCCTTGAGGAGCAGGCTAAGTAGGAGTCCTTGCTCGGGCGGGACTTTAGCAGTGAAGCTGGGCGCTACTTGGACTTAGGGAAGGACTCCTAAGGCAGACAAGATTCACTTATGCAGGATTGCTACATTCCTAGCTCGAGTAGGGTCAAGGCAGCGAGTTCCCTGGACAGATAGGACTCTTGGGGGCAGCATGGCGCTAGACTTCTAGCTGAAGACAGACTCCCTTGCAGGTTTCCTGATTTAGGCTAGGGGCGGACTGCTTGTTGGGCTGAGAGTTGGTCAGGGTGAGAACTCTTGTATGAGTGGGTTATGTAACTCCTAGTGGCATGAGGACGACCGGTTTCAGGCTGAGTCTATTTAAGGGGGAGAGCAGGGCGGCCATGGCTGATTGGTGATAGTTTTGTTCATGCATAGCAAACTAGGTTGCTGAGAGAGAGAACTCAGATTTGGTGGATCAGCCTTGCCATCTCCCTGCCTTGTGTATTTCAACGGACAAAAATATAGCTTGGGCGGAGACCCTTGCACCAGGACGCTTTGTGGCTGTGTTGTTGCTGTTTGCTTGTGTTTTCCCTTCCGCATACGAGTGGGAAGGGACAAGATAGGCTGCTGGTTGCGCGGTGTAGTCAGGCCATCACGGGTGTGGATGCTAGGCAAAGCTTCGCGCCGGTGACAACTACCATGTTAGGAAATGTAGAGAACAAGGAAGAAGAAAAGTTTTTATTATATGTAAACCATGTTCATGTTACATTAATGAAGGGATCGACCCTTTTAAACAAAGAAGGAAAGAACCCTAATCATAGTAAAGGTCCTAATTACCCTTCACTCAAAAAAGAGTTAACCAATAAAAAAATAACAATTAACGAGATTGACTTAACTACCATCAATAATGTCAGAACTAAAATAAACGCTTAGACAAAAAGACTAAAAGATACTCTAATAATGGCAATTAATGGGAATACTATAAGAGCTTGTTGTGTCATTTTACATTAATAAAGTTTTTGTTCAAAGGCATTATGTGGCAAAGATAGAGCATATAGATCGGCTGAAGCTAAGGCAGAGGAGAAGTTGATGAAATGAGGTATTTAGTGTCGAGTTCAAGGAATCTATAAAAAAAATTAGTTTATTGTGAAATGTTGTATGGAACTACAATTTGAGTTTAAGGAATTGTTCAAAATAGGTAATTTAAGGTCTCCGAGTTGGTATATTTATGTCTCAGTTTCATGGTGCTAATCTATTTTATTGTTGCGTATTAAGTCTTTAATATCTTGTCTCTAGTAGCATCATCAAAATCCATTACTTTACTTTTGCTTACAATATACTATGCAGGTTCTTCATTTATGGTCCGCAAGAAACACAAAGAATACATATAGAAAATATTATCAAATTACTTGGTATTAATGTGCATACGTCCTCTCGGATTACCACATCTTTGAAAAAAGAAATTATTGATGTCTAGACACATAAAGCTTACGATGACCAAAGTTCTTCATATCAAGAATTTCAGGGTTTGTTGGATTTGGGGCATAGTGATAGATGGTCATGTAAAAGATATTGGTCTATCAATTCCCCAAGGCCAGAACAACTACACTTGTATGCATCCTGTTGGATTCTTGCTTGTCAGTCTTGTTTTCCTGCCCACTAGTCCTTTCTCTTGTCTAGTGTTATTTGTTTGATCAAAAATTATCTTATCTTTATTTATATTTGTTGTCCTGGTTTAATGCATATTGTTATGGATTCTTTATGAGTGTATTCTCGCTATTTAATCTAGCAAAAATGCACACACATTAAGATTAAATAAGAAAAAATGAAATAAATTAGATATAAAATATATATTGAACAAAGGTAGTTATACACACATGCTTTATATTTATACACTCGTAGTAAGCAATTGTAAATCCAAATCTTATAGATTAAATATTTTATCATAGGTTAGTGAAGACAATGGTGTAGAAGGATTTTATGTTGTGAATCATGTGATTTATATATAAAACTATGAAAAATATTATTTAACCTAAAACCATGTATGTCAACAAGTTTTGGAGCCCATGTCCAACTGACGACCTCTGGCAACCCTTGCACTACCTAGAGCAGTTTCGGCTCCAATTTTCATCCTGCTTCATCTGTGAGGGGTATAGCCTTTGTGGTCATGACTGGTGTGGCCAAGGCCGGTGATGTGAGGCCAGCATGGCCTAAACCTGTACTGCCAGGTGAGCCACTTGCAAGAGTGCTCTTTGCCCATCCAACACTATCAACGGTCTGACGACGTCTTCCTCTAGCAAAGTCAATAAACTTTTAAATCATAACAATAGGGTTTTCCCCCTTTATTCGAGCACATGGCCACTGGCCAGCATGTGCTCATATTATTGTCAGTGAACATGATATGCACTTCTGCAATGAATATTCAATAAGTGACTTATAACAATAACTCAATAGACAAAATAGAGATTAGTGCAAATTTAGGCAAAGCCTCCTACCCCACTAAAATTCTTATCTCTGAGCTTGCTCCTCCTCACCTCCATTGCCTACCACCTTTGTTGGAAAATTTCCATGTGGCTCCTTTCTCTTCCCCCTCAAGGGCCAAAAGCTCCCCCCTCAAGGAAGCCCTAGATAGCATTTTTATAATTATGGGGATTAAGAAACCTACTTCCCTTAGAAGTTGGGCCAAAATTGACTATTTGGCTATATTTTAATAATTTTGTAAATGTAATTAACTGGGCTCGCAAAAGCTCATTAAATGATCAAATTGTATGTCTAAATTGGGTAAATAGGCCCTGCACGATATGTTCAACTTTGAATTGTCATATTTGCCTCATCCAAACTTCGATTCGCTTATTTTTAATGGTGTTTCGAAGCTTTCTCAGTCTACTTTCTATCCACATAGGTTTTAGCAATAAATTCCATCTATTGAGGAAGTTATTCAAATGTGAAGTTGAGGGGTTAACACACTATTTTCCAATTGGTTAAGTTTCAAAACCTAGTAGAATATGAGATATTACAACTTTATCTACTCAACAAGCAAGACGAGAAAAATAGGCACTAGTCAACCAATCATAGGTATAAGCAAGCAATTCTAACACAATCGAGTGATTCTAGCACACAAATATTATAAATCTAAGCAAAAACCACAAGTAATAAGAAGAAAACCCTAAGCTACCACTTCAGAGTATTTAAATCCATCACCACCTAATGGATCACCACATTGCTCCTAAAATTAGTACTTAAACTAAACTAAGAATTAAGAAATATGGTTACTTTCTACACAAGAATTTTATATAACAAAAACAGTGCTAAGTTCTGATCGCTTAAGTCATAAACATCTATCAATCAATCAACCACAAAATCATGCAAGTATCACACAATAATTTAACATGGAAAACCCAAAGTGGGTAGGAATCCACAGCTAGCCAACCTAACTAAATCAATGCACTAGATAAAATGATCTTACCAGACCTAGAGTAACCAACCTTGACTTGACACATAAAAAAACCTCTTTTCTTTTTTCAGTCATTTGTTGTTGGCCTTCAGGTTTCTTTGTCTTCTTCTAGATGCACAATCAAATACTCCTTTGGTTATTGATCTACCTTTGGGCTTCTTCAATCTCTCCTAGATGAAGAACTCCTCAACAACTCCTCTAGTTGTGTGTTATGTATTATGCAAGCACTCCTCTTTAAATATTCCACTGAATCAAATATATCTCACCCTTAAGAATTTTATCTCAATTCTTTGTTGAATAGGGAAAATATTTGGCTCTCAAAGCTCTCATTTTTTTCTTCTCAAAAATTAATTTTCCTCTCTTCTATTTTGTCTATGCCAAGGCTTAAGTATATGCCAATGCTTTTGTAGAGTCACAAAACGGTTAAGGTTAAAAAAACCAAAGTTGGAAAGAACTCTACCTTAGAACCCTAAACTAGGAAATTATTTTATTAAACGATCGATCATTTCCTGAGGTGATCAATGGTTAAGCCTTTCTATTTGATCGAAACTCAGAGTGATCAATCTTTCTCCCAAGCGATCGATTGTTGTGTCGTTCGAGTAGAAAATATTAAAACTGGGTCATTCAAAGATAGATCTATTCATCACTATGTTAAAGAATGATCAATCTATGATGAATCATTTTATAATATTTCACTATCTTTTTTCCAAAACTTCCAAAATCAATCCCTTAGATTATTTCAAGTAAATCCCAAGTAATTTGTATATGTGAGTGTGTAAAAATATACCTTTGAAGTTTGACACTCAAGATTGTCTTCATTCTTGAAACTTCAAAATATGCCTGCTCATATTTTTAAAGTCTTTTAATTTCAAATATGATTTGATCACAATACTAATATGATTAGACCTTAAGACTAATAATGCATATGGTGTTTTGATATTATTTTGTTCATTGAAATCAACCAATTTACAAACACATGCCTCATTTATTCTTTTAGAAGAGTATAATAAGGAGGGGGATAAGAAAGAGGTTGATCACACACAACTAGCTAATTAGCTCGACACTAAGCTTGCCTTCAACATGGAGATCTTGTTAGGTGAAGATTGTGTGATTCTTATATCTTGGATGGAAAACCCTCACCAGTCTTTTCCAATTGTTTTGTTGGTGGACACTAACTACTTGCCCCTGTTGTGCCAAGAATGTGTAATGTCTCGGTAATGTTATTTTATTTTATTTCGCATGTATTTGAATACATCTTGTGGTTCTAAACCTAGGATACGTGTTATGGTTGGACCCATGGTTAGCGAAGGGTTGACCTTGTCGCAAGCATGGTCTCGTGTAGGGGCTTAGGCCTCCTTGGGCTCGGAGAGTTCAAGCCCACATATGTTGTAAAAGTGTCTCAAAGGTAATCCGTGTAGATAATTAATAGAAAGTCTATGGCTTAAGCACAATAGTGTGAGAGGAGTATAAAAGGCTTAAGAAAGTGAGAAGACCCCTAATCCCCCTCTCTCCCAACAAGACCCCTCCATTTTCCTCTCTCTCTCTCTCTCTCTCTCTCTCTCTCTCTCTCTCTCTCTTCGTGTGGACCAATAAGGAATAAAAAAAGTGGTTGGCCGACCCTTCTCCGCTCCTCCTCTTCGCCTCCCTTCGCTTGGTTCTAGCATTGGGAAGCATGCCACCAATTTGATTCAAGATTGAAATTAAAAGAGGGCTTTGCTACAAGAGATCTACCACTATTGCTAGAAGATTCAGAGAGCTCCTTACATATCCACTAGGTTATCTCTTTCTCCTCTTAAATCGAGCATTGGCGTGAAGGTGGTAGATCAGCCCCAAAGGTTACTGTCTTATACTTTCTTGATTCAATTTCTATTATATGATTGCTCATTAAATGATTATATTACTTATGATGGTGTGGTTTTAATTTTTATGTGTGAACAAATAAAAAAAAGAAGGGCATTTCTATCTTACGCTACCCCAAGCCACCCACGCCCTCCCACTCTTTTGTTGAGACACCACTCTACATATTTCATGTTTGTAAAAAAAAAAAAAGAAGCAGCCGCAGCAGCAGGTATATTGCATATAGAGCCAGTGAGCACACATTACTAAACTAGCAAGAACCAAAAAGGTTCAGACAAAGACCAAAATCAAGCCATAAAACAATTACTGGTGGTTATTGAACGTGCATTATTCATGTTTTGTGGGCGAGGAAAAGATGTAATCTCTTTGCATCATAATAAGACGAACAGTATAGAAATAGGCTTAATCAACATAAGTTACACCCATGCAAACAGGAAAGTGTGTCTCGGCTGAGTTTTTGTAAAGCGAGGACGTACGAATTAAGGAACCGACATGCGTATTGTGCGCTCTGTCTAGCCGCTACCAAAACCTAAAACCCGTCTAACCAACGACCAATCTTTACACAAGCTTTTCAGTAGATCATTAAGCACATATTTGATGATTAATGGCACCATACTTTGCTGATTATAAGTACTTAAAATGTAAAACAATTAATGCGAACTTTGGACTTATTATATATGTTTCGAACCTCTAGAGAAAAATGGTCCAACTGCATGTGGTACATACCTTCCATTCTTGAGCAATGCATCAATTTTAATTGTTGTGGTGATGGTACTCATAATAAGAAAGTGCATCACCCAAGCCCCTTCTACCTGTCCCGGGCAGTTCGACAGACCGCACCCAGTTGAAAACTTTAGCTTTGTCGCGGCATGTTGTCTGTGTCTTATCTTTCCTTAACTCGCCTTGGTGAGTTTTCATAATCTAGCCGTCGCACTTTCCTATTTGTGCTTCTTCTGGTCTTATTATGATGTTAGCACCTTGAGGCGGTTCTGAAAGCTCCAGCGGTGCTTAGTGTTACTATCTGTTTAATTGCTACATGCAGTAACATGCTCAAGAATTGAATGTGTCCTTTGTTAAGTCGACGAAGGAGGTATGCACCAAGTTAAAATTAGATATCTTACATAGCTGGCCCCACTAAATTAATGTACTAGACAAAAGATCTTATCAGACCTAAAACAACCAATCTTGACTTGACACAAACAAAAACCTCTTTTCCTTGTTTAGTCATTTGTTATTGGCCTTCAAGTTTCTTTGTCTTCTTCTAGATACATAGTCAAGGACTCCTTTAGTTGTTGATCTCTCTTTGAACGTCTTCAATCTCTTCTAGATGAAGAACTCCTCAACAACTCTTCTAGTTGTGTATGATGTATTGTGCAAGCACTCTTCTTTAACTCCACTGAATCAAAGATCTCTCACCCTTAAGAATTTCCCCTCAATTCTTTGTTGAACAAGGGCATTATTTGGCTCTCAAAGCTCTCACTTTTTTCTCCTCAAAACTTGATTTTCCTTTTTCTATTTTATCTATGCCAAGGCTTTTTTAGAGTCACAAAATAGTTAGGGTTATAAGAACTCAAGTTAGAAAGAACTCTATCCCGAAATCTTAAAATAGGCAATTATTTTATTAAACAATTAAATCATTTCCTGAGGTGACCGATCGTTTAGCCTTTCTATTTGATCGAAATTCAAGGTTATCAATCTTTCTCTCAAGCACTCGATCGTTGTGTCCCTCAGGTAGAAAATATCAAAATTGAGTAATTCAAAGATAGATCTATTCATCACTGTGTTAAAGAACGATCAATCTATGATGAATCATTTTGTAATTTTAATTTTCACCATCTTTTTTCCAAAGCTTCCAAAATCAATCCCTTAGATTATTTCAAGTAAATCCCAAGTGATTTGTGTATGTAAGTGTATAAAATATACCTTTGAAGTATGACACTTGAGATAGTCTTTATTCTTATAACTTCAGAACATGTTTGCTTATATTTTTAAAGTCTTTTAATTCTAGATCTGACTCAATCACAATATTAATCTAATTAGATCTTAAAATTAATAATACATATGGTGTTTTGACATTATTTTGTTCATTGAAATCAACCAATTTACAACATATGCCCCATTTATTCTTTCAAATGAGTACAAAAAGGAGGGGGAGAAGAAAGTGGTCGATCATGCATAAATAGCTAATTAGCTAGACACTAAGCTTGCCTTAAACGTGGAGATCTTGTTAGGTGTAGATCGTGTGATGCTCATATCTTTGATGGAAAACCCTCACCAATCTTTTGGAGTTGTTTTGTTCGTGGATAGTGACTACTTGCCCCTGTTGTGCCAAGAATGTGTAACGTCTCAGTAATGTTCTCTTATTTTATTTAGCATCTATATAAATACATATTGTCCTGGTCCTAGGATACATGTTATGGATGAACCCATGCTTAGCAAAGGTTTGACTTTGTGGGCCCTAGGATACATATTGTGGGCCTTGTCGCAAGTATGCACTCATGTAGGGGCTTAGGTCTCTATGGGCTTAGAGAGTTCGAGACCACATCAGTTGTAAAAGTCTCTCAAGAGTAATTGTAACATCCTGGAATTTTCTAAATTCCCGAAGTTGACACGGGGAAATTAGGGTGTAGGAACCCTTGATCTTCTCGTGGGAATAACTTGATCATCAGTTGGAAGTGGTGGATGAATTATATATGGATAGAAAATAGATGGAAAGAGCTTTGAAATGCCACAAAAAATGCTCTAATCGGAGTCCGGATGAGGGAGATACGACTGTTCAAAGTTGAACATATCATATAGGGCCCGTTTACCCTATTTTTACGTGCAACTAGGCCGCTTAAGTCGTTTTGCGGGCCCGATTATTTAGCATTCCGAAATTATAATTTAAGTGGCCTAATTGGGGAGTTGTGGCCTAATTTCTCATGGGATTAGGAGCCCTAATTCCATGCCTATAAAAAGAAATAATTAAGGCTTTTTGGGGTAATTTTTGGATCGTTAAGCGAAAGAGTAGAGCAGTTATTGGAATTTTCCGGCGAGACTCTAGCAAGGCATTGGCGGCAGTGGATCAACGTCAACTCGGCCACAGAGGTAGGATTTCAGGTTGCGATTATTATGGATTTTGTTAAACTGAATTGTATGAAAATTATAGTGATTTTTGCAATTATTTCTACAAATATTGTTCACGTATTTTTCTGGTCATCGGAGCAGTGGTCCGACAGGAGCCTTGTGGCAGCCCTGGCTCTGGCAGCCTTAGTGGAGGCAGATTCGCCTGCCGCTGTGCAGGCCTCCGGTCGTTGAAAAAAAAAAAGGGCACCGCACAGCTCTTGGCCACGCCGGCCATGGCCGTGCTAGCCTTGGTCGCGTTAGCCCAAGCCCCATTGGCCTTAGCCGCGGCTGCGGCTTCTGCCGCCGCATGCAGTAAAAATAAAAATAAAATAGGGCGACTTTGGCCCCTTCCGGTCTCCGGCCAGCGGCGGGGGCCAGGTCCATTGAGATTGCCGCCTGGCGGCGATCTGGTGGATCCCAGCCCACCGCCCGGCCGTGGCGGCAAGCGGCTGAAGTGGCAGCGCTAGAGGTGAATATGCCTCTGGCCGGACATGGGGAAGACGACCTGCGTTGCAGGTCGTCGACCCAAACCGACCCGGCCTAGGTTGGTTTAAAAAAAAAAGAGAAAAAGGGAAGGTGGATCGAATCGGGTCCGGTTTAGGGGGGTAAAAATGTCAAACATATTCTAGAAAAATACTCAAATACCCTAAGAGGTGTGGGAGTATTCTGACAATGTTTCAGGCCCGGGAAAAATCTCAGGGACTGTAAAATGACCTTTTTACCCCTATTAGTTAATAATCATATAATATTAACTTACCCGAGTTCGAGGCTCTGGTTCAGGGGCCTATGAGTGGATCTAAAAATTGGGAAAATTCTCAGTGAGAGTTTAATGGGTAACTTAATAATGGGACAAATCCTTTGGTGAGTAAAAATCCCAATAAGTGGGTAATTGACTATTTTTCCCCAAGGGTTAATCGTAAACCATTAAGTCAACCTGTGTCGGTTGAAGGGGTTCACAACCCCGTCACATACCAGGAAAATTACACAGAGTCCATGAAGTCTAGTAGTACCCTTGAGTTCAATTTTGGACCCATCAGATGTCATTAAGGCCTTAAACCAAATGACAGAAATACCACTTGAGTGGATTCGCCCACATTCGTGTGAATGGAAGCGCGAGTCAGTTTAAGAGTGGAGTCCCTTGAGAGGATTATGACTTAAAATAAATAAAAGGGTAGTCTGATGACCAGAATGACCTAAGGAAGGGTAGCATACCCTAAGGGGTAGAATTACCCTAATGCCCTTAAGGGCAATATATTCCGTTTATGTCGAAACTAATAACCTAACCACTAAGTGTTAGTGTTCGCTATAGTGATGTGGAATGACTTCAAAAAGAAGGGGTGTGACTAGTAAAAGACACGAAAACCTTGACAGGTCACAGTTTTACTGGAAATAAGGGGAAGAACCTTAATTATAAGGGTGTAAGGCAGCGAATTACACGTGTCTACAATCGCATACATCGATCAACTAGAGTATTATATACGTAATTCACGTGATGCGTGAGAGTTGTTTACACTCTCGGGTTTGAATACATTAAGCCCTAGCCCTACAAATGAGTGCAATGGGCCTTCATTTGTTATTTATGCACTTATATGTTTGCATGTTATTTATATTGCTTAATCTGTTGCATGCTTTTGTTATTAATACGTTAAGTTATATTAGTAACTTAAAGTTAGTAAAGACTAATCAAGATATTTTGGTTGTCATTGGATTGGGGGGAGAACACCTAAATCAAGATAATGACTAAAATACCCTCTTTAGGTTTGGGACCAGTTCATGGAGTGAATGGGGCTCTGACATAGAATTTGACCTTGGTTAATGAACTGAGGGTGATTTTGGGATGTTCTCTGAGTCATAACTCAGTGGATGAGCTATTTATTAGGCAGATTCACAAGGTGAAGAGGACCCAAATGGTTGAGTGAATACTTCACTGGATAGAAATAATCTAGTCTAAGTTCAGATGTTGGGGGAGTCAATGGTCATAAAGACCTGAGGCTTCTATGGATACATTTATAATGTCTTATAAGACATTTTCTCCCAGAGTTGGGATGCTGGAGATTGCGATATGCTTCTTCATCGCCATGACGGTTTGGGTATTAACCATAGGGTCTTTACCGCTGGTCTCCAGCAAGTCTTCCTAGGATTAGTGTGAGATGAGTATAAAAGGCCTAGGAAAGGGGGAAGACCCCTAATCTCTTCCCCCTCTCTCCCAACATGCTCGCTCCATTCTCCTCTCTCTCTTTCTCTCTCTCACTCTCTCTCTCTCTTGGTGTGGACCAGCAAAGAAGAAGAAAAAGTGGTTAGCCGTCCCTTCTCCTCTTCCTCTTTGCTTCCCTTCGCTTGGATCTAGCATTGGGAAGCATACCACTAAATTGATTCAAGATTGGAATTAAAAGAGGGCTTTGCTACAAGAGATCTACCTCAATTACTAGAAGATTTAGAGAGGTCTTTATATATCCAAAACGTTGTCTCATTTATCCTCTTATTAAATTTTCATTCAATTAAAATCGGGCATCGGCATGAAGGTGGTAGATCAGCACTAAAGGTTAGTGTGTTATACTTTCTTGATTTAATTTCTATTATATGTTTGTTCCTTAGAATGATTATATTGCTTATGATGGTGCCATTTTCATTTGCATGTGTGAACAAATAAAAAAAAGAAGGCATTTCTCACATATGCGACCCTTAGCTGCTCATGCCCTCCAACCCTTCCCTGTGCCACCAATCTACATATTTCCTTTTTGTAAAGACAAACAGAAATAGCAGCAGTAGCTATACTGCATATGGAGCCAGTGAGCACACATTACTAAATTGGCAAGAATGAAAAAAGTTCAGACAAACACAAAAATCAAGAAATTTTTTTAGAAATAGACTCAACAAGTGTGGGAATTACACTTTTAGGCCAGGAAAGTTGATTTTGCAAAAATAGACTTGTGAACGTGTGTGTTTCCCACACGCATGCAAACAATGAACCAAATGCCCTTAGGACATATAAAAGATCACATTTTTCCCGTAGAAGGAGAAAGTTCCCATTTTTTGCTGTGTCATTTCTCTCCCCTTCGGCAATCTCTCCTCCGGCCATCTTTTCCCCTCTGGCTACATCTCTTCCGGCCACCTTCTCTCCATCCGCCATCGCTGCTCCCTTCGGCCTCTTCCCTCCCTCCCCCTCGTCCCTCACGCTCGCTTTGCCCTACATCGGCCTCTCAAGAGGATGGTGCGGTGGATTTCGGGTGGAAGCTTTGTGGGATCTCCTGTGCGGTAGACTACATAGTACAATTGGAAGGCAATGAAGGCGGTGCAGTCGGGTGGCACATGGAGCACCAGGAGCGGCACTGTCCAGAGCCGCCATTATGATGCCTGGTGCCTCTGCCGCCGAGATACCGGGTGCCCGTGCCGTGGCCGAAGAGCATGGACATGGTAAAAATGCTTCTTTGGTAAGCATCGGTTGTAATTGTTTGTGATTGTGGCTTCCTGTGAAATAGAAGAAATTTTGTTGTAACAACTTCTTTCTAATGGGAACCTGATTATTGGAGTATGTAAAACTTTAGAGGTGGGTTTATAGAGATGGAATAGCCAGTTCTCAATGATTGTGGTCTAGCGAAAATTGCGATCTATCTCCCGTTTGTGAGTTGTTTGCTTTGTTAATTCATTTTGGTGGCATTATAATTGTTAGATGTTTTGACAGCCACTTGATTTAAGGCAACTGTGAGTGCCTGGGCTAATAAAAGATATGGAATGCTATGAGTAGTTAGTTCCAGAAATCACCTTCTGTGGATTGTTATTCTCATACTCAATAAACTCCACACATTTAGTTTGTTGCCAGTTTGCTCTGTACTCTATTCGTTTTCCTCTGTGCATTGTTCTTTAAATTGGAGTGTCCATTTTGTTCTTGCACTTCAAAAAGTGAGTGATGGGAGGTTACATAAGAACAATATATATTATTTAACCCATATTTTGAAGGGTGTGATCTAATTTCTAGCAAGGAGGAAACCATATACTGTAGTTTATTTGATAAAAAAGTGACATGATAGGTCCTAACTGTTGACTGGTAGATGTAAGGAGGCATTTTTTTTTTCAAAGTGCATTGTGTGGTCATTAGATTTTATTTAGTTAGGTATATACATAGGTAGATAAATAAACATGTATGTGAATTATATTGCCAAATATATATAACGTCTTTGGTGATTAGTATGTATGTCTTTGATAGATAAAAATAGATGCAAAGTAATTAACCGTGAATGTATTTTTTGTGGGTAGGCTAAGTAAGAACAATATATATCATTTGTTTAACCTATGTTTGGAAGGATGTGATCTGATTTTTAGCAAGGATATCATATACCTTAGTCTATATGGATAATTATAAGTTAACTGATAGGGCCTGATTGTTGGCTGATAGATGTAAGGAGGTTTTTTTTTTTTAGAGTACATTGTGTGGTCATTTAATCAAGTTAGGCTAATATATGGGTAGATAAATAATCGTGTATGTGAGTTATATTGTCAAACATATATTGTGTGTTTGGTGCTTAGTATGCATGTCTTTGATAGATATTAATGGATGCAAAGTAATTAACTATGAATGTTTTTTTGATTGATAGGCTAAGTAAGAAAAAATATAGCTCATTAGTTTTACCCATGTTTTGACTGATGTGATATGATTTATAGCAAGGGGGAGACCATATAACCTAGTTTGTATAGATTAGATGAAGTTAACGGATAGTGCTTAATTGTTGACTGGTAGATGTAAGGAGGCTAGTTTATTTGCAAAGTACATTGTGTGGTCATTAGATTTGATCAAGTTAGGCTTATATATGTGTAGATAAATACGCTTGTATGTGAGTTATATTGTCAAACATATCTTGTGTGTTTGGTGCTTAATATGACCTAGTAGAAAGAAGAAAACAAATTTAACTGATACATCCTAACTGTTGACTGGTGTTGATTGGTAGATGGTAGGAGGCTTATATTTTTTGAGAGGTCATTTGATTTGCCATAGTTATGTTTACATATGGGTGGATAAATAAGAGTGTTATTAAGTAAAAATGTCAACTTTACCTTGTGTGTAAGGTGCTTAGTTAGTATGCTTGTAATATATTTTAATAGATGGAAAGTCAGTAAATGAATATATATGTTTTGTTGTTAGGGTAAGTAAGAAGAATATATCTACTTAGTTTTACTCATGAATATGATGTGATCTGATATCTAGCGAGGAGGAGACCATATAACCTAGGTTACTTGGTTAAAAGAAAGTAAACTGATGCATCCTAATGGTTGACTGGTAGATGGTATGATGCTAATATTGTTCGAAGTACATTAGGTGGTCATTAGATTTGCGCCATGATGTGATTTAACATGTAGCGACGACGATACCATATAACCTAGTTTATATGGTTAGAAGATAGTTAACTAATTTCGATTAAATGTTGAGTTGTAGTTAACTGATTTCAACTAAATCGAACTCTTCACTTTACCGCAATACACTTATATCTCCACCTCCTCGAGGCATGCGAGGGGCAGCGGAGCAGAAGCTAGAGCAGAGAACAAGTTGGTGGAGGCCAAAGTCAAGGTGCTAGACATCTTCAAAGTGTATAGATTGATTATTGTAGATCAAAAGATGGGCTGGATTTGAAGAGCAAACATTATGCACATCACAAAGTTTCTTCATTAGGCATTGGTGGTGGTTGGTGGAAGTATATAACAATCATTATTATTGACTCATACAATAAAGTTGTTAATTGTAGGTGGGGAACATAGATATGGTATATACCATATCTATGCTTTAGACCTCATATTTAACATCTTCATCATCTAAATCGATAGTAATGATTATTTTATATTTCCTCTTGCCACCACCAAATCATAATGATTAAACTTTGTAATGTGCATGACTGCTTGCTCTCCAAATAAATTACATTATCTGATCCAGAATAATCACTCTGTATAATCAACAAAAGAAAAGGTATGAACATATTGCCATATACCACCAACATCGAATGAAATGCCGCTCATTATATTGTTATTGATATTTGAAGGCAAAAATATATGTTATTAGTTTTACTCAGGAGTATGCTTTGCTCTGATACTTACGGATGAGGAGACCATATAACCTAGTGTATGTGGTTAAAACTAAGTTAACTAATACGGGCTACGTGGTGACTGGTAGATGTTAGTAGGCTATTATTTGTTGAAGTACATTGTGTGTTCATTAGTTTTGATCAATATATGTTTACATGGTAGGTTTCAGTGATGAAGATATGATATTAGTTAGGACGAGACCATATAAACTAGAGTACATGTTTAACATAAAGTGAACTGATATTGGCTAACTGATGCGTGGTAGATGGTAGGTGGCTGATATATTTCGAATTAATTTTTGGCTCATTAATTTTATTATTGATTTCAAGGGGCAGCGGAGGAGAAGCTAGAGCTGATGGACAGGGCGTTGGAGTCCGATGTGGAGGTGCCGGCCAGCTGATAACGTGTTTGAGTGCTTTTGCTATATAGAATGATGATCTTGGAGAGCGAACATTATGCACATAACAAAGTTTACTTTGCTAGTCGGTGGTGGGGGCATGCAGAAGTACAAAACTATAATTATCAAAGACGAAAATTTCTGAAGATGCTAAATTTAATGTTTCTCATGGTTAGAACTGGCTTTATTTATGGATTATGTTGATTGGATTGGTGGCAATAGAAATAGTTTATCATGCATTCATATACAATTTAGTGGTTGTTATAATCCTAATGATAAATATTAATAAGAAAATAAAATTGGGCAAATTCAAAATCTACAGCTTCCCATAGACGTCTTCAAAAACAAAAAATAGAGTTAAATAAATTCAATATCGATGGTTAGAATTCGGGATGGGAAAGAGATATCTCGACTAAGTGAAGGCTTAGATATAAAAGCTTCATTTACTGTTATCCCACTATATTCGAAAGTAACCTAAAACACGTGGGAGGAGATGAAGCATTTATGTGAGCCCGGATTCTATGGGCCGTCGGATTGACATCTGGCGGCCCATAATAATCACGAGGCATTTAAATGGGACTCAAAAGGCAAAAAGTATATATAAGCCCGTGCTCACGTGCGAGTACATGCGCCAGGGCTCTATGGGTCGTTGAATATACATATGGTGGCCCATAATAATCACGAGGCATTTAAACGATACTCAAAAAGCAAAAAGTAAATATAAGCCCGGGCTACACGGGCGCCTACGTGCGGCCAGGCTCTATGGGCCGTCGGATTTACATCTGGCGGGCCATAATAATCACGAGGCTTTTAAACATGACTCATAAAGTAAAAAATATATATGAGCCCAGGCTCACACTCGCTTACGTGAGCCCCGGCTCTATGGGCCCAATGATTTAAATCCGGCGGCCCATAATACTCACAGGGCATTATTGACTACCGGATGTAAGTCCGACTGGACATAGACCCCGGGCTCACGGAGGCACGCATGAGCCCGGGCTCTTATAAACGTGTTCCTTTATTATATAGCTGTATAGATGTAGCTACATATTTCCATTGTGTTGCACGAGAATGAAGAAAAATTGCCACGATTGAGATGTGCACACACGACCCAGCTTTAAGCCGAAATGGAAATGGGCCATACCTCATCATAAAGGTGAAAACCCGAAACAACCCGTCATTTTCATTACAGCCAGGGGGTTTTGTCCCATGCTATCTTCTGAGGTATTCTCTTCGGCCCCATATGCTCGTCGCCCTACTGGCAGATCAATGGGACTTAGGTTGTCGGAAGGTGGATGTCGAAGAGCAGGCTCCCCATATGTACCCTAACTCCTGGTGGAAGCCGCGGATAGTCACGTATGTACCTACAGGTGGCCCTAGCGAACAATGGTAATGTCGGATGTGGAGAATATGCTAATGTTTTTTCTTGTGGATGAACTAGTTCTTACCTAATATTCTCTGAAGATGAAACATGAAAGGCAGCTAATTAATGGGTGTGGAGAAGGTCGGCGAAAGTGAACAACTATTCCGTCTCAACTGATAACTGGTAGTGGCTGACATAGGTAACTCCCGGCTAAATCTAATATTTGCTTTTGGAGAGACTTATAGGGTAGGTGTGCCACATGTAGAGTTGTAATACAGGAAAGAATGATTGAGGTTAAGAAGCAATTTGAAGAAGTTAAACACAAAGTTCTTTCAATTATGCAACTGAAAGCATTGACTGATAAGTATCAACTGAGAACTGCTAAAGCCTTACTGACATAACTAGCGCGTGTAGTCAGATGGATACAGATGAGCAGCCTCTGTTATGTGTGTGGGGGGGAGAGTGGGATGCTAGTCACCACAAGTATGATTGCTCCAATGCCAATTCAGATCTCATATTTGTTAGAAGCTCAATGTCGTACGAATCCTTTGTGCCCCTGGTTTACAAAGTAATAGGATGTTGTAGCAAGGAATACTCATTGAATATGAGTTTTACATATCCTTTGGCAATCCCCCTCAACATACCTCCAACGAAAATACATGATACTAGGACTCTTCATTGTTTTCTGCGCTATGCGAACACCAGGCACGATGGTCTACCATTGATAATAACCAAAGTGCGACATGTACATGTGTTCCAGGAATGTGAGCGGAATTTTGAGGTATCTGATGGAAAGATTAACCAGTCGGTTATTTCGAATGATGCAGAAGTAGATGACAACGCATTGTACAAGAACACATTGGATTTGAGTGATGACGCAGAAGTAGATGACTTACTGCGTGAGGCCAGGGAGTTGGAGGCAAAGAAACCACCTCCTGTTTACATAAATTTGCAACCCGATTCTGATGAGGAACTAATAGATGTCCCCATTGCAAGGCTTGAAGTGGATAAGGTGAACATCTCAAATATTGAGGAGAATTTGGCCAACTCAATTGAGGGTAATGATGCCAAAGGAGCTAATGATGGAGAAAGTGGGGCCAACACAATGTATAACATTGATGAAGATGATGTCATCTACGATGGATGGCAAGAGCATCATGCGGAGGACATGAAATGGGATAAATTTGAATTGCATGATTATGATGAGGATGTCTACATTGTGGGAGGAGATGATGACATTTGGTATGGAAATCGTCAAAATGCGACGGCCACATCTACGGAAGGTGGAATAGTTCTACCTCAGAACTTAAATAAAGTAACGAACATTGACATGGATGAAAGAAAGGGGTAAGTAATTTTAAATCATTATTATTATCGGTTTGTTTGCTATATTATTAATGTGTAGTAAATTTTTAGTGGTTTTAAATGCAGGGACGATGAAGTTCCAACAAGAGCACATGGAACAATGTCATTCATAAATAACGGAGATGGTGGTGGGGGGGGGGGGGGGGGGAAGCACTACTTCGACATCAGAACCAGTTCAAAGGTCATATCATATCTTACGTAGTCAGTTAACTGATTATACCTAACTGATAACTATTTATCTCATTTTAATACCGACATACATATAATCGTTCAGCAGATTAGATGTGGATGTGTGTGTGAATGAAGAGCACAAAATGGCTGTGGAGGTTGATTTGTATGACTATGGCAAAGATCCGAAGGTTGTGCTCCTTGGCCAAGAGTTTATGGATAAGGACTCTCTGAAGCTACATGTACACAAGTATGCTATGCACAATAACTTTGAGTTCAAGGTAAAATATTCAAATAAATCTCAATTCACAGTTGTGTGCATACAGTCGGGATGTCCATGGAGGTTACATGCTGCGATAACTAATGGGTGTAGTATCTTCAAAGTCAAAGTATTGAACAATGTTCATACATGTGGGAAACCAATATTTGGAGGATATCATAAACAAGCAAAAGCCGGTATTATTGCTGACTCAGTGGTGAAACGACTTAGGAAACATGTTGCTTATTCTCCCAAAGATATTCAAGTTGATGTCGATTTAGAATATGGAGTGAAGATGAATTATTCGAAGGCATATAGGTCAAAGGTTGCGGCGTTTAACATGTTAAGAGGATCCTATGAGTCATCATATGCCGAGTTGGCTGCCTACTTATATGAGTTGGAGAAGGCAAATCCGGGCACCTCAACTGCTCTCCAGTACGACTCATCGGATCTTACATTCGAGAGATGCTTTGTTTCCTTTGGATCAGCCATGGAGAACTTCAAGAAGTATATGCGACGGGTTATATGTATAGATGGCACATTCTTGAAAGGAAGGTACAAAGGGACTTTGTTCATGATATGTACATTGGATAGTGAGAACCATATATACCCAATTGCTTGTGCTATCGGAGAAGGAGAGAATAATGATGCATGGGGATGGGTCCTTGCACATTTGGAAACCCGCCTTGGTTATTTGGAGGGCCTAGTGATACTTTTTGAGCGGCATAGATCAATCACATCACAAGTAGCTCAAATGTTTCCATATGCCACACATGGATATTGTGCATTTCACATATCTCAAAACATGTTTGAACATTTCAAAGACAGAGGTTTGAACTGTAACTTCTTCAGGGCGGCAAAAGCTTTTAGGCTGGAGACATATGGAAGAAATGGCTATCATTGAGGAGAAAAACCCCGAGGCATACAAGTGGTTAACTGGAATTGATAAGTCACGGTGGGTTACTACTTACTTTCCTTCGCCCATGTATAACATAGTCACATCCAACCCTTGCGAAGTCTTCAATGGAATGATTAGTGAACAGCGACACTTCCCCATTGTCATGATCATTGAGGCAATCCGTTTGAAGGCGCAAGACATGTGGTACAGGCGTGGATTGGAGGCACAAAATTGGAAGGGATACTTGACTAAATATGCCGAAGGTAAGATTCAGAAGTGCAATGAAGCAGCTAGAGGGATGATGTGTTATCCCATAAGTGGCCATGAGGTCTTAACTAGGTCCGAAAGAGGGGATGATCAAGTTGACCTTATCGCAAAGACTTGTACATGTGGAAATTTTCAACAAATGGAGTTGCCTTGTGAACATGCATTGGCAGCATGTGGCCATCGAAGACTAAATTATGTTGACTATTGCTCCCCGTTCTACACAACGGAAACTTATAGGCAAATCTATAGCATGGGAGTTTATCCGGTCCTTGAACATAAAAGATAGGCGACTCCTGAAGATGTGAAGAGCCTTAAGTTGAGGCCTCCCAAGGAAAAGGCACGACCAGGCCGGATAAAGAAGAAGCGAATTCTCTCTCGAGGTGAAGAAAAAAGGAGAGTACAATGTCGTAAGTGCAAACAATATGGTCACTACTGCACTACTTGTACCGCGGTAATTGGAGATAACCCTGTCGAAGATCGTTCTTATCATGCATCCACAGCTACATCCCCTCATTCTCAAGGCCAGCCCCCATCACCAACTCATGCTACCCAAAAGTTATCAACATCTACGCAATGCCCACATGAAGTTGACACGGTTGGTGGTAAAGAAATTAGGGTGAAGCGTCACACATGTCCAATCCAGTCGAAGATCAGCCCTCTATCCCCAAAGGGGAAGAGAAAGAAGAAAATGAGACAAGTGGCTGAGATCAATGCATGTACACTTGCCGACAGCATGTGCTAGTGAACAATCTCAGTGGACAAATTCTCAGTGCACATTATTTTGGCAAATCATCCAGAAATTCCAGGTGCAGCGACCTTCAATTCTCTAGCTTTTTTGGTTGTCTAAGTTGTTATATTTTGACAAATTTTTATTCAACACGTAAAGTATTGCACAGAGAGGAAGAGTCTAATACTGCAATGTTGTGTAATTATGCAAGCGAGCAATACACACTTCTGATATGAATGTACTTAACAACCCTATGCAAATGGATGTTGTAACAAAAGTTAGACGAAATCATTTCTCATAGATGTGGTGCTGTTTAATGATATGTCTTGAAAAGGCACGACAGTGATGGATTTAATTATTCACTGTTTGGCAACTATATTTCAAATGGATTTAATTATCTGCAAGTTTCATCATGGCTGTATAAACGAACGGTTCGACAATAATTCCTTTCCAGTCCGTACTTATGAGATTAGAAATAATTAATTCTTTCATAAAGCAATACTACAGTTACAAGGTTTTAAAGCCCGAGCTCATTATTTTTCCCAATTCATCATTCTAGTTTAAAGTTTACCACCTGTAAATAAGTAGCAAGTCTGTTAACTTAATGCACCTGTTTGTTTGCTATATTATCAATGACAATTCAGTAACTGCTCAACGTACTCCATTCCTTCATATGATTCATTTCTTCCAAATCTTACCAATCAGGAACAATATCTCAAACCTATCATACCACCAAATAGAGTAATGACACCTGCCCTTTATGATCAACCATTTGCAACTACCTTATCAGAACAATTTCAGTCACAGATAGCGTTCATATCTCATTCTTCCATATCTCATCCAAAAACCAACACAATCCATTAAATTAATGTATTCAAGTACCAACACAAATAACTACAAGCTTATGTCTAACAATAAACAAACTGATATTGCTCCATACACTATTCCTATAAACCAATAGTCAAACATACACAAAATCACCTAGTCAACGACCAACAACATCAAGTTAAGCCACCTCTACAACACTTTGGGAAAATGGTTATCATATGGAATTTTGCAGAATTTGGTATGCAACCCTATGCCTCATGATGCGCACGTCCTCTCCGGTAAAGCTCAATTGGTACCCATGAGATAGGTACCACATATAAATGCATACACAGACACCGCAATCATTGTTATTGATTTGTTGTGGGTGTCCGGATATCTCTCTCACTGGGAGGCGCAAGGTAGCGACTGCTTCATAACCCAATTTCAGCAAAACTATTGGCAAAACATGTCTGAGTATCGCCAATTTCTTGTAGTACTGCTCTACCTCAACGCCAGAGTAATATGGGTCCATTATGTATATGACATCCTTCCTCAAGTCAAGAATAATGAGAGTCCAATGGTTACCGTTTACATGAAGAGGGAAGTAGTGGACCTCATATTCCTAGAAGTCTTTTTCATTCACCTTCAACAACTTCAACATGTTGGTCGGAACTTCTGGCCATGATGATGCAACGGCGTCCCTGGAGACAGTTGCATCCTTCTCCCTCATCGATGCGTATAGACTGAGGAGGGGAGATGCATCCATCCTCATAAGCTCCTGTTCAATTAGAATCAGATGTCAGTCATGTAGTTGGCAGTTGTCAGTTACGTATGAAAAAAAAACAAATAAATACATACCATAAAATGGACAAGATGGAAGGCTTGCTTATTCGTTGGGTTCGCAAGTGCTTTCTTCCTCAAAGCTAGTACGTACACATCTATATGCTATATGAGAGGGATCAAAAGGTGAATGAATTTCGTATATAGTTTCTATAACAATCAGAATAATTATTATTGTGTACAACACAACCAACTAATAATAATACAACGATGTAATTAGCACATACATTATCCCAAAGCCACCTATGCTGATGCATGACAGACCGTATAAACTCAGATGTCAGCTGGATTCCACCAATTGCTAGCCGGCTGATCAAGTATGAATGCCATGAATGTCAACACATAGAACAGTAAATGAAATTGATCAATATTAAATTAAATTTGTATGAAAGCTAATACTATACTATGAACTCACTCAGATTTCTAACCCTTCCTGAGGCTCTTTCGCAGGGTTTTATCTTCTTCCGGTGTTAGGCCATGTGGTTTAGGACATACATACTCTAGCAAGGCTATCTCTGAGAGTGCAACTAGTCCACATATCTTGCTTCTGTGGACTTCTTGCCCTGCTGGAGTTTGTCCCTGAGGTGGGTTGGCTTTACTTAAATCTCCCACATCTTCAATTTGATCAAGTAAATGGTTCGCCAATTCAATGTTAGCCTGCCCATCTTCTTCTCCCTCGCAGTGAACATCGTCATCGTTTAAGGGCTCGCCAGCAGTCTCTTCAACTTCAACTTCACTTGGGCCCCTTACCAACCTCCTCTTGCTTCTCCTTGGCGCCGTATAAGGGGTCCTTACATATTTGCTGGCCGTCCTCTTCCTACCATGGACATCAGGGGCCACAACCTCTTTGACTTTTGGGGTATCACTCCCAATGTCGACCGCAGCCTCCCCAACGGCCACACCAGATGCACCATCAAATGGGAGAACTTCATCTGCGTCGATTTCCTTTTAAGACATGCACATATAAGTAGAAGTGCAAATCCGCATCAATAAATTTGAGGACAATGTGGGCCAATACAGAAATAAAAGTATAACTTTGCAGCAAGAAAATCATGTCCTTCATATGACATAAGTTTGCATTCACTAACCTGTGGACTTTGAGATTTATTGATGGGGTTTTGATGGGATACATCTTCTTGAACAAAATCATCTTCAACATCCTTCCCTTCCTGGTCAAAAGGAAATATTGTAAACCATAGTATGATTATTGTGAAAATACAATAATATTAAAACTTACCACTAGTAAGAAGTCATAATAATGAATATAATGTAGCTAACCTCTAATGGGTCTGACGACCTCCCATTCCTGTACAACAAAGCTGAAACATCTTGTGACAATTTGTCTACCTTGGCCTCCAACCGGTCGAATGCAGCCTGTTTTAGCTGAATGATATCTATTGTGCCAACAAGCTTGACTAAGGTGTCCTTTATCCAGTCAAATAGGATATGCAAATTTTGTTCCCCTGCAGCATGTGGTTGTCCACTTCCCTCTTGCCGCACCTCATCAACAAAAGAAACAAGTGTTTCTCGCCGAGGCTCCTCCTCCGTATCTGCTTCTACATGTTCCTCTGCCCCTTGTAGGGCACCAACAATGGGGATATCAGATTTATCAAATATTATCCGATCCCCCTTCAGAAAATTCTTCAGCCCTATGGCTGATTGGACAATCTCCTCTTCAGACTCAACTTGGGTCAACTCCAAGCGCCTATGCACCAACACCTATAAGAGAAAATATTTTCATTATCAGTCATCATGTATGTCATTTGCAAATTAGAAGTCATCATAAGACAACAACAATATATTACCTTCTCCCCTCCAAAAATTGCTTTGTCAATTGCTTCATAACTGGGCTTCTTATAGTTAGCCCAATTCAGCAATCTAGGATAAACATCCTGTACATGTCTAGCACATAAGTCCCCCAGCAGAGGAATCCTTTCCATTGCCCAAACCTGCATATTCAAAACATGGACATATATGTCATAATCTCATATGCATCAGTTTACATTCAAACTTCCCTAAAAACATACCAACAGTGCCGGTACAAATCCGTGCACAATGTAAATGGTTTTGGTTAGGGCCTTCCTTGCTTCCTCCAAACCATGCAGGGTGTCCCAATAAGCAATGTTACCCCATGGATATGAATCGAACTCATCCACATCATCAGCCAACAAGAAAAACCGTCGGTCCACCTTATGCTCCCACCCTCTACCCACAATGAATGAAGCCAACACCAATATGCGGGCCAACTTCACCGCGTCTTCATCACTTTTACTTATGATTATCTTTTGGTATATTTGTTCCTTCGTTATGTGAAGCTTCTCCTTGCCGAACACCCTACGAAGTAGGGAGTCCTTTCTCAAAACTTTTGGCACTGTTGGAAGTGATGGCAGCACATCAGCCATACGCAGACCGGTCACTTGGGCAAATTCTGTTGGTGACAACTTCATCGAATAGGCTTCCGTCACTTGAAACCTATACTCTCCCTGATACATTTTTATTAAGTGGTGCAAGGCTTGAAGTGGGAACATGAACTTCTCTATGTCTAACTGCAAGTATTTTCCAAAACATGATCCTTCAAAGAGTTTGGCCTGTCGTCTATGCTTATTGAAATGCACTTTCAGCCTCCTTAAGTAAGCATAGGTGCTTTTGGGTTGAGGGTCGCCCTCATGGGCTCTACCCTGATCACTGAGGCATTACTTGGTATCTTCACCCTGCAATATTTAAAAATTCCATATTAAAAATGTGTTTAACTTTATAGCAAGTCAAAAGCCTGTACAATATACTTTCGGCAAAAAAATGAAAGATAACTCAAATGTATCAGTCAACAGTTAGGGCCAATCAGTTAAATTTGTTTTAGGCATATCTGTTTCCATAGATGGTCTACCCTTCTTTACATCATAACACATATCACAGAGAATGATAAACATGATAAATAATTTAGAAATGTAGCTTATAGACTACATTTCGACCCTCAAATAATTTTGTCCCCATCTTTTGCATTCATTATAAGTCATTAATGTAAGCTAAGCCACAAACACACATTATACATTTGACAACATGAAAGCCCCACACTCCTATTACTTTACACATATATAGACCTACCTATAGCAAGTCAAAAGCCTGTACAATATACTTTCGGCAAAAAAATAAAAGATAACTCAAATGTATCAGTCAACAGTTAGGGCCTATCAGTTAAATTTGTTTTAGGCATATCTGCTTCCTTAGATGGTCTACCCTTGTTTTCATCATAACACCTATCACAGAGAATGATAAACATGATAAATAATTTAGAAATGTAGCCTAGCGACTACATTTTGACCCTCAAATAATTTTGTCCTGATCTTTTGCATTCCTTATAAGTCATCAATGTAAGCTAAGCCACAAACACACATTATACTTTGACAACATGAAAGCCCCACACTCCTATTACTCTACACATATATAGACCTACCTATAGCAAGTCAAAAGCCTGTACAATATACTTTCGGCAAAAAAATGAAATATAACTCAAATGTATCAATCAACAGTTAGGGCCTATCAGTTAAATTTGTTTTAGGCATATCTGCTTCCTTAGATGGTCTACCCTTGTTTTCATCATAACACCTATCACAGAGAATGATAAACATGATAAATAATTTAGAAATGTAGCCTAGCAACTACATTTCGACCCTCAAATAATTTTGTCCTCATCTTTTGCATTCCTTATAAGTCATCAATGTAAGCTAAGCCACAAACACACATTATACATTTGACAACATGAAAGCCCCACAGTCCTATTACTCTACACATATATAGACCTACCTATAGCAAGTCAAAAGCCTATACAATATACTTTCGGCAAAAAAATGAAAGATAACTCAAATGTATCAGTCAACAGTTAGGGCCTATCAGTTAAATTTGTTTTACGCATATCTGCTTCCTTAGATGGTCTACCCTTGTTTACATCATAACACATATCACAGAGAATGATAAACATGATAAATAATTTAGAAATGTAGCCTAGCGACTACATTTCGACCCTCAAATAATTTTGTCCTGATCTTTTGCATTCCTTATAAGTCATCAATGTAAGCTAAGCCACAAACACACATTATACATTTGACAACATGAAAGCCCCACACTCCTATTACACTTCACATATATAGACCTACCTATAGCAAGTCAAAAGCCTGTACAATATACTTTCAGCAAAAAAATAAAAGATAACTCAAATGTATCAGTCAACAGTTAGGGCCTATCAATTAAATTTGTTTTAGGCATATATGCTTCCTTAGATGGTCTACCCTTGTTTTCATCATAACACCTATCACAGAGAATGATAAAAATGATAAATAATTTAGAAATGTAGCCTAGCACCTACATTTCGACCCTCATAAAAAAATTTCCATTGTTTTTGCATTCAGTCAAATTTATCTATATAAGCTAAGCCCCAAACACACATTCTACAGTTGACAACATGAAATCCCCACACTCCTATTACTCTACCCATTTATATACCTAACTATATCAAGTCAAATGCCTACACAATGTACTTTGCAAAAAAATAAAAGCTATCTAATATATACCAATCAACAGTTGGGACATTTCCGTTCACTGTGTTATCACATAGAATGGTACAAAAAGCCACCAATGAGCAATAATTTACAGATGTAGCCTTGCACCTACATGACGACCCTCACAAAATTTTGTCCATTGGTTTTGCATTCGGTAAAATTTATCAATGTAAGCTAAGCCCCAAACCCACATTCTACATTTTACAACATGAAAGCCGCACACTCATATTACTCTACCCATATATATACCTACCTATATCAAGTCTAATATTAGCACAATGTACTTTGCACAAACATAATAGATACCTAAAACCTACTCGTCAACAGTTAGGTCCTATCAGTTCACTTTGTTTTACTCATATATACTTGCTTAAATGGTATACCCTTATTTTTTTATCATATCACATTTCACATAGAATGGTCAAGAATAGCCACTAACGATCATTATTATCCAGACTTAGCCTAGCAACTAAATTTCTATCCTCATAGACTTTTTGTGAATTCTTCTATGGTTCTTCAAAGCCATGACCGCAAACTAAGCATGAAACACACAATCTACTTTTTACGAGATCAATCTACCCTTATATAAATAAGACTATATAAAGTTTACTGACCACACAATTTACTTTAAAGACTAAACTATAATGTACCAGTCAACAGTTAGGCTATATCAGTTAAATTCGTCTGTAGCATACAATATTGCTTCTATGGTCTCCCCCTTGTTATTCATCATATCTCATATAACAGAGCATGGGTCCAACTTAACTAATCAGCTATATTTTTCTTCCTTTTTCTACGAACAATTGAGTTTTTTCATCTGAGATTTCCTTTTCAAAATTTTTCATCAGATCACCTCCTTCAAATATTTCAATCAACTATATCTTACGATATCAAATACACTAATCATAGTAGTACATACGGCCATTTTACATACCTATTAAGAATTTGCTCCTTTAACTTCCATTATGATCTACCACAAAATTTCATTACACAATCTCAATAAATTTCATACCAAACCATATTATCCACCTCAAAAAGATATTCTTAAACAAACCATTTTTGACACTGAAACATGCCCTAAGGGTATTATCGGAAATTCAAGTGCGCGTGTGGGCAAGTGAAACGTGCGTAAGTCTATTTTTGCAAAATCAACTTTCCTGGCCTAAAAGTGTATTTCCGACATTTGTGAGGTCTATTTCTAAAAAAATTTCGAAAATCAAGCCATAAAAACAATTACTGGTGGTTGCCGAACGTGCATATATTCCTATCTTGTGGACGAGGAAAAGATGTAATATCTCTTTGCATCATAATAAGACGAAGAGTATAGAAATAGGCTTAAGCAACAAAAGTTACACCCATGCAAACGGGAAAGTGCTTCTCGACTGATTTTTTGTAAAGCGAGGACGAATTAGGAAAGTGCATCACCCAAGCCCCTTCTACCTTTCCCGGGCGGTTCGATAGACCAAACCCAGTTGAAAACTTTCGCTTCGTCGTGGCTTGCTGTCCGTGTCTTATCTTTCCTTAATTCGCCTTGGCGGGTTTTCAAAATCTTGCCGTCGCACTTTCCTATTTGCGCTTCTTCTGGTCTTATTATGATGTTAGCGCCTTGAGGCAGTTCTAAAAGCTCCAGCGGTGCTTAGTGTCACTATATGCTTAATTGCTACATGCAGTAACATGCTCAAGAATTGGATGTGCCCTTTGTTAAGTCGACAAAGCAGGTATGCACCACAGTGAGACCAATTTTGTCCGAGGTTCGAAACATAATATTCCTCTATATCTTCAGTTTCTGCTCTTCATTTGTTACAACTTACAAGTACAGACGTCGTATTAATTGTTTTGCAAAATAAGTACTACTTATATCTAGCAAGCATGGCTGGATTAATTTTTTGCGTTTTTTATTTCTTCGGCAGTCGTCTAGTAATGTTTTGCCCACTTACTGAAGATCTTGTATAAAGTTGGTCGTTGGGTTGATTAGTTTTAGTTGCAAATCTGGCTTGATTTTTGGGTTAGCCATTAATCATCTAAGGATCTGCTTAATGCTTCTTGAGTATAGTTTTCGGTTTTGGTATCCGTCTAGATGAGCACGTCGGTTACAATCTTTCCTTGCTTTAAAAAAAGGCAGTCGAGACGCACTTTCCTATTTACATGACTTTTGTTGCCTTAGCCTATTTCTATATTGTTCGTCTTATTATGATGGAAGAAAATTGAGGGAGTGGTCTGGTCTCCTCCCCTGCCCGGCAGAGCGATTGCATCTTTTCCTCGTCCACAAAACACAGGTACGCACAACCACCAGTTAAAATTTCTGTGTTTTTGCAAAAGAGAAATACTTGATTTTGGTGTTCGTCTAACTTTTGTGGTTCTTGCTAATTTAGTAATGTCTGCTCACTGATGATTTCCTGAAAAGCTTAGTGGGGTAGATTAGCTTTCTGAAAATACGTACGTATATTCAGCAATTATGACACCATTAATCATCTAATATTTGCTTAATGATTTACCGAAAAGCTTGCATAAAGATTGGTCGTTGGGTAGAATAGTTTTGGGTTCTTGCTTGTTTAATAATGTCTGCTATCTTCTATGAACGTGATCGTTGGGTACAAGTTTAGATATCGGTTTGGACAGAGCAGAGTAATATGGGGATGCGTATCACCTACGCCACCATAATAAGCTTTAGTGATTGAACTAAAACCAAGCCAACCAAGCCCAAGATCACTATGTTTATATTTGGATTAATTTGCTAGATACGTAGAAGTTTGAAATTTGGGGTACTTGGAATGGACTTCATCATATCTTCTGCATGTCTTTTTAATGTTGTTTTTTCTTTCCCTCTCTCACTTTGGTCTTCTAGTATATGTTTTTGGTTGTTTAATGTATAATTTATGTTCCATCTTTTCATTGTTATCACACTGTCTGACAACTATGAAGCTTCTTGTTCAAGAATGGAGAGGTTTGGTGGCAGTGGCGCTGGATTGAATCAATGTATTTTTAGTCAACACAGGTATGTACCACAGAACGATTTTTCTGAGGTTCGAACGAGGAATTGATTAATTTTGAATCATCTAATAGGAGTATTTGCTTGATGATTTCCTGAAAAGCTAAGTTGGGTAGATTAACGCAGAGAGCATGCAGGCAATAGGCATGTCGGTTCCTTCATTCGTCCTTGCTTTACAATAACAAGGACTTTCCTATTTGCAGCCATTAGCAAATACGCACTTCCCAATTTGCATGGGTGGGATTTTGTTTGGGTATCGCGGCTTGAGGCACATGTACAGGTTTTGCGTGCTATTGAAAATTAAATAAGCTTCGGTGATTGAACTAAAACCAAGAACTCCATATATATATTTGGATTTGCTAGATTCGGTGATTTCATCATATCTTCTGCAATATGTCGAAATTTATTATGAAATATTGCTTAATCATTTATTAATGGTTTACTAATTAAACTTGTATATGTGTCTGCCCGATTGCTCAACTATATCCTGTTTTGTTACATTGTACTCGCCCTCTGCCCCCATCCTTCCAGTTTTCTTTCAAGTCCGCTCTATTTTATTTTTTGCTACCTTGCTAAGATACAAAACTGCACTTATACATTTCTTTTGTGACCAAAATCTGTCTGCTACAAATGGGGCAGGCAAATGGATGGGCACAAAGAATTAGCAGACACCATGGTTTAAACAAATTATGCAGTATCATTAAAATTTTTTGCTTCCCATACTCCAACAACTGCAACAAGGATGGAGCAGAAGGCCAGTATAATGTAACCAAATAGGATTTCATAAAGCAATTCGGCATAAGGAAGAACCAAGTATAAAATTAGCATAAAACACATGGAGTGATTGTCTGACTTTTTTTTCTGATGCTATAATGACTTGTTTTTTTTTAGGATTTTAATTATTTAATTTTTTTTATATATGCTACTTAAATTATAAGTTGTAATTGATGTGGTTTGAGATGGCAGATTAAGTTTTTGAGGCTTGTCAAGGGTTGGCTATGGCGAATTGCGAGGACACAGTTCCTTTAAGAGGGAAGAATGTAATATCCCGAATTTTTCTTAGGTTTCGATAATTAGATACTTAAAAATTAGGTTACTTGACCTTTTAACTTTCTTAGGAGAATAACTTTCTTAATAGATAGAATTTCAAACTGAAACTAATGTGATTAAAAAGTAGACAAAAAGAGCTTCGAAATGCTACTAAGAACGCGTGAATGGGAGTCCGGACAAGGGAGATACGATTTTTTGAAGTTGAACATATCGTATATGACCCATTTACCCGATTTAAACGTATAATTAGGACGTTTAAGTCATTTTGTGGGCTCGATTAATTAAAGTTACGAAATTAATTTTTAGATGCCCAATTAAGTTGTCTAAGTGAAGAGGATTGACCTAACTTCTAAGGAGATTAGGAGCCTTAATTATTATGCTTATAAAAAGGTATAATTTAGGGCACAATGAAGGGGTGCTCTTGGGGCGCGCCTAAGAGGGTAGAGAAAGTGGTGAACGATGAAGCACCGATAGTGGTCATTCGACGACAAACCAGCAATTAAGGTAAGACCGTTGTCTAAATTTTTGAATCGAGATTAATGGGTGTTTTATTTAATAAATTGAAATGTAAATTATGTCATTAGTGAGTTTTGCAAATTATATAGACTAATTTTTGCAACTAAAGTGATTTTTGTTGTCACTGTTCATCATAATTACGGTGAACATTGATCTCTACAGTCACTGTTCCCGTAATTATGAGGAGAAATGATTATGTAGAATGTGTGTTTGACAGCCAGCTGGTCCTTTCACGCTGGACTCCCTAAGTGGAGGGCTAGGCTCCTGCATGCAGCCGCCGCCGAACAGACCACCACACCGGTTCATAGAAAAAAAAAGATGAAAACAGGGGTGTTGTTCGTCCGGTCGTTGACGGCCTATGACGAGTCCTGGTCTTCTGGAGAGCCGGTCCCTCGCCAGGCTGTGATGAGCAGCTGGTTGCTGTTGTGGTCAGTTGCAGAAAAAAAAAGAATAGCTTTTGGCCGTTGGCCGGCCACCCGCCAGTTGCCGGGCCCAGGTATTCGAATCACCTCAAGGTGACGATTCGATTGGCCTTGGCCCTAAACTGCAGCATGGCCGATGGTGGTGCTGCTAGAGGCCAGAAAGACTTCTAGCCATTACCGAAGAAGATGACCCGCTCCGTGGGTCGTCAATTTTGGTTTGGGCCGGGTCGGGTTATGTAACACCTCATGTTCTGATTACACTTAACCCAAGAGGGTTAGGGGTAATTATGTAATTGTTAATTAAATTTTAGGGGGTTTCAAGAGATGGAATTCCCGTATTTGGATAGAGCTCGAAGTAACGAGCATAACGAACCGAAGAAAATGCCAAATGGAGGTCAGGAGCGATAGTTACAACCTTAGGAAGCATGTCATATGGGCGGGATCCAGTTGAAAAGTGTGGGATAACATACTCGTGTGTGGTCTTATTTTGAAGGGCTCATCGATACGAGTCTGTTCATACCAAAAACTCTCAATTTTGACTTCGGGGTAGGAAGTTATTGCGTTTTGAGGTTGAGATATTATTTAAATAAAATAATATCGAATTAGATAGGATCGATAACGTAACGGATAGGACTGACGACGTAGCAAATGAGATTGATGATGTAGTAGATAAGATCGTTGACGTAGCAGATAGGACTGATGACGTAGCTGATATGATCACTGACATAGCGTATAGAACTGACATGTGTCAATCTTTATCTACCATGTGCCATCCTTATATCTATCTACTTTCTCTATAAATAGCATTCAATTTTCATATTCTGGCTCTCCCACATTTTCTTAGTCTCTCCCACATTCTGAAACTTTTTTTATTTATTTCTCACTAATTTTAAGTCTGATTCGAGTTGTTCAAAAGTCGTTCTTAGCTAATTCAAGGGTGTTCTAGACAATGAAAGTGTCTATTCCTTGAGTTAATAACTCCATAAAGGGAAAATGCCCTCGAATAATATGAGACTTTTCCTGTCACCTCAAATACTAAGGAGAGAGTTTCTGGAGTCGTTCTAAGTCCGTTTTCTTCTGTTCAAAAGGCGTTCTTAGCTAATTCGAGGGTGTTCTACGCAATGGATATATCTATTCCTCGAGTTAGTGACTCCATTAGTAGGAAATGCCCTGAGGCAAGAGGAGACTTTGCCTGTCGCCCTCGAGCCCTAAAGTGAGAGAAGTGGCCCGGCTCTGCCATCTGGTCACAAAGAGGAAGTGGCCCCGAGTAGGGGAGGCTTTGTCCTCCATTTAAGGGCCACATAGTGTGAGATACATTCTCAAGTTATGGGAAGGTTTTGTGCATAAGTTAAGAGCATGAGAAGAGAAAAGAGTCTCCGGGTAAGGGGAAGGTATGTCTGTCGCGTACGGCGCATTGAAAATTTTTTTCTTCGAGTAGGGGAGGTTCTGTCTGTCACCTTCGGGCACAAAAAATGTGAAGTGTCCCAAGTTAAGGGGAGGTTATGTTCGTTGGTTTCGAGCCAACACAAGGGAAACGTCCCAAATTAAAGGGAGTGTTTGTCTGCCGCTTTTAGACATAATGAGAAAATTGTTCTAGAGCTAGAGGAGGTTCTGCTTGCCTTCTTTAGACCTGAACAGGAGGATGCTTTAAGGAAACAAGCAATTTCAAACATCGCTACAGGGGAGTAAGCATTTCTGACATTCTGATTTAATATAATTTATAAACACATCTTACTTAGTGTTATTAATATACTAATTAAGATATATGATTTTCTATGATCTGATATATGTTGATATATTCCAATTCGATCTGCTTGGATATACTTGTTGTGATATGATCTACTCTGAAATGTTCTGTGGTGATCTGATATGCTCCGACCTGATCTGAAATGATCGGTATAGTTGGATGAAATCTGATATGATCTGATGGGATCTAATGTGATCCAAATTACTCTATTGGGTGTTTTGCTCTGTTTTGTGATAGAGTGGGATGTGTGATTTACTAATTTATTGGCTTCCGTTCCACTCATATGATTTATGATATTTTCGTTTGACTCCGAATGATTTATTTGGATATAATGATATATGTATTTTAATGTATATGATTTTGTGATGCTTGATACATGTAATAGCCAGCAGGCAGAACTACATTCGGATCCGATCGTATTGGAATAATATCGTAGATGTTATCCAATATGTACGTAGACAACCAACAGCAAGGCGATGTTGGCCCAATCCAAATTAGTTATACACTTAGGTTTGTTCTCATCTATGCGCCACAAAACGTTAAAGTTTCGTAGTGTGTAGAAGAACGTTATGACTCTCACACTCATAGTCTATATCTCCTGGTTGGTGTCATTTTAATTTTTTTGTTTAATTTAATAAACTTTGGTTTTGTTTTCTGAATAACCCCCGACCGGGTTGGTTTTTCGGGTCAGGGTGTTATAGGTTACCCCACCCATTTGGTCCTGTTCAGTGAGTTCAAAATGTCAGAAAAATTAAAAAAAAATTGTAAATGACTATGATGGCATGTAAAGTATCTTGACCAAGTTTCAGATTGGGAAAAAATCTCAAAGGCTTTAAAATAACCAATTTACCCTTGTGAGTTAAAGTGTAGAATAATGATTAATGACCAGACTTAGGAGCTCCAGTTCAAGGGCCTACAAGTGGATTCAAAAGTTGAGAAAATCCTAGTGAGATTTTAATATGTACCCTAATTTTGGACCAAGCCATAAGTTTGGAAAAAATCCCAGTAAGTAGATAATTGATTGTTTTACCCCTAGGGTTAAGGTAAAATTGTTAATTGAACTAGGGTCGGTTCAAGGGGTATACGACCCTGTTAAACAACAAGAAAATTACCTCAGATTCATAATATCAAGGTATACTCCTAAGATTAGTTTTGCACCTATTAGGATTCAGAAAAGCCCTAAATAAAATGATAAAATACCCCTTTGCAGATCGGCCTGCATTCGCATGAATGGAATTAATGAGCCAATGTGATACTGAAACATTTGAGAGGTTAAAGACTTACCCAAGAGCAGAGATGACCATATCAAATGTAAAATAATTACCTTAATGCCCTTAGGTTCATTATGACCTGTTTTTATAAAAGTTTAATAAGTTAACTTAAGGAAGGTTAGGGCACGAGTGCTCTAACATTTCTAACATCATTATTGAGTTTGATTCATAATGTTATGATTTTCTGGGACAGGTGTGGTTTTGTATTTTTTATGTTGTTCATTTTTTAATGTTTGCTATTGATATGGTGATGGTAATTCATCACTAGCTTAAGTTAATGAAAGATTAATTAATGGGGTTAGATAGCTTTGGATTGGGCAAGAAAACCTAATAAAGATAAAGACTAAAATGCCTCATAAGGATCTAAGACTAGTTCATAGTGTGAACAAAGCCTTTGACCTGAAGATTTTCCTTGGTTGATGAACTTGTGACAATTTTGAGTTTTAAACCCTAGTCTAGAAGGGACTAATACAGTTTGGGATAGTCATTCAGAATCCTGGCTTATTGATGAGCAAGAAAAGGTTTTGAATGGTTTCCTTAATCTAGCTCTATTGAGGAACTGCTAATTTAACCGTGTAGTTGCACCTCCCTGTTGAAGGGAGCTTTGCATGAACCGGGCTCACCACCTATCTATTGAGGATCATTTAGTGTACACACATTTAGATTAGCTAACATCTTGCATCGTTGGCTGCCACTTCTGTTTAGGTGCAGTTGTGGGTCATGCCTTTCCACTCCGATCAAGTCTTTTATAGCCTAGGATGGGTAATGGTACTTCCTGGTGGATTCCAGGGTCCTGGTGGATTCTATGGTTTTTATCATGGATTTACCTTTGAGGGTGGTCTATGGTGAGTGTATCATTTGTCACTTAGGTTGACATTTGATGAGTCTATCTATCACGGGGATTAAATAGGGATATTAATTATCGAACAATGGTTTGAGAGATAATTATTAACATTGTTTGATATTACTTGTATAATTCGAAAAGTGGAACGATTAAAGGACTTTCATAAAATATAGGTTGGTTGAAAATACTTAAGCATTGCATGTGTGATGCTATGATTCTTATGATAGTATAGATTTTAGGCAGAACTATATCTAGATCTGATCTTATTGGAAACATTGGAGATGTTGTCTGATAAGTACGTAGGCAACTAACATCGGGTGATGTTGGCCCGATATGAAAAACATTAATTAATATTTTTGTTCTTTTGAGACACTTCTTTAAAGAGAGGAGATGTTTTGTTGCGGTTTGATCTTGTTTGCTCACAAGTTTTTTAAATGAGGAAGTAGCGAGATCAGAATGTCAGTCGACGATTGAAGACGACATTATACTAGTGTGATCTAGATTCTTACTTCAGCAATTTTGTAAATAAATGTAATTACTAGTGTGACAACTAACTTTACTTGGTTATTTATTTTCAGTCAGTTGATAGAGTTCTACTTAGAGGGTTAACCTGCTATTTATCAAATTTTGACATATGTAATAATATCATATGCTTTGATTTTCATATTTGTGAACCCCAGTTATCATGACCTGGATATTTAATTAAATGATTTGTTTTGTGTTTAAGAAAGTGAATTATCACGTGTCCATTATTTAAAAAGGTTTTCAAAAGTCTGGGTCGTAACAATTGGAAGCTGAGGTACCCCTTTAAATGCAAGTTTGAAGTCATCTGAAGATTTTAACCTAGTTAGAGTTAATGGGACAATGTAGATTTTATATGTTTCATTACCCTAGGTAAGCTTTTTCGAAGGGTTGTGGAAAGGCAAAGTAGAAACCCTTACACATGTTGAACATGGGACATGTGTACTAGTGTAGAAGCATAGAAATTTGTTGTTAATGTAACACTTCGTGTTCCAATTACGCTTAACCCAGGGGGGTTAAGGGTAATTATATAATTTTTAATTAATTTTTAGGAGGTTTCAAAGGATGAAATTTCTGTATTTAGTTAGAGCTCCAAGTAACGAGCATAATGAACCAAAGAATACGCAAAATGGAGATCAGAAGCGAAAATTATGACCTTAGAAAGTGTGTCACTCACATATAAAGTATGGAATAACCTACCCATATGTGGTCTAGTTTCTAAGGGCTCGTTGATACGAGTTCATCGGTACTAAGAATGCATGATTCCGACTTCGGGGTAAAAAGATATCGCATTTTGAAATTTTGAAAAGAAGAAAAACAACCGCCACATGTCGATGATGCGTAAAAACACTGACGTGCATCTGACACACATGTCAGAAAACTGATGCACACCTTACACATCTCAGTTATGCATAAGACACATGTCTAATGCATGGAGGGTTAGGGCAAGAGAGCTCCAACATTTCTAACATCATTATCGAGTTTGATTCTTAATGTTATGATTTTTTGGGACCGGTGTGGGTCTATATTATTTATGTTGTTCATTGTTTTAATGTTTTGTATTGATATGGTGATGGTAATTTATCATTAGCTTAAGTTAATGAAAGATTAATAAATAGGGTTAGATAGCTTTGGATTGGGTGAGAAAACCTAATCAAGATAAAGACTAAAATGCCTCAAAGGGGTATGGGACTAGTTCATAGAGTAAACAAAGCCTTTGACCTGACGATTTGATGAACCGATGGTAGTTTTGAATTTTAAACCCTAGTCTAGAAGGGACTAATAGGTGGGATAGTCATTCGGAATCCTGGCTTATTGATGAGCTAGATAGGGTTCATAATGGTTTCCTAAGTCTTAGCACTATTGAGGAGCTGCTGATTTGACTATGTAGTTGCACCTACTTGTTGGAGGGAGCTCTGCGTGAGCTGGGCTCACCACCGATCTATTGAGGATCATTTAGTGTACACACATTTTGATTAGCTAACATTATTCTTGGTTGGCTTCTCCCGCCACTTCTGTTCAGGTGCAGTTGTGGGACATGCCCTTCCACTGTCCTTTATGGGCTATGATGGGTGATAGTACTTTCTCATGGATTTCAGGGACCTAGTAGATTCCAGAGTTTTTATCATTGATTTACCTTTGAGGGTGGTCTATGGTGAGTGTATCATTTGTCACTTAGGTTGACATCTGATGAGTCTGTCTGTCATTAGGATTAGATGGGGATATTAATTATCGAACAATAGTTCGAGAGATAATTAATAGCATTGTTTGATATTTCTTGTTTAATTAGAACAAGTGGAACGATTAAAAGACTTACATAAAATGTAAGTTGATTGAAAATTCTTAAGAATTGCATGTGTGATGTTGTGCTTCTGGGGATAGTGTAGATTTTAGGTAGAATTACATATGGACCAATCTTGTTGGAAACATTAGAGATGTTGTCTAATAAATACGTAGGCAACTAACATCGGGTGATGTTGTTCCGATCCGAAAAATATTAATTAATATTTTTGTTCTTTTGAGAAGCTTCTCTAAGGGGAGGAGATGTTTTGTTGCGGTTTGGTCTTGTTTGCTTGCAAGTTCTTTAAATGAGGACGTAGCGAGATCAGAACGTGAGTGGGCGATTGAGGACGACATTACACTAGTGGGATCTAGTTTCTTACATCTACAATTTTATAAGTAACTGTAATTACTAGTTTGAGAGCCAACTTTACTTTGTTATTTATTTTCGGACAAATGACAGACTTGTACTTAGAGGATTAACCTGTTGTTTATCAAATTTTGACATGTGTAGTAATATAATATGTTTTGATATTCATATTTGTGAACCCCAATTATCATGACCTGGATATTTAATCGGACGATTTGGTTTGTGTTTAAGAAAGTAAAAAAAATTGTCGTGATTTATCGTGTGTCCTTTATTTAAAAAGGTTTTTGAAAGTCCAAGTCGTGACAGATGCTACTGCATTTTTTCTTCAAATATCGAGGATGAGAAAGAGGGTACTGAGAGAGTGAAGAGAGAGAGGGTACTGAGAGAATGAAAAGAGAGAGGGTACTGAGAGAGTGAAGAGAGAGAGGGTAGAGAGAGAATGTTGAAAGAGGAAAAATAGTATTTTTTTAAAATAAAATAATTAGTGAAGCTTAATTATTAGTGTCGCTACTGTTCACAATATTAGTGACGCTTATTTATGAGCATCGCTAAAAGACTATGATGTAAAAAAAAATTAACTATTTGTGATGCTCAGTAAAGAGCATCACAAATAGTTTAAGAAGTGGCGATGCTAAATCTTATTTGTCGCAAGAACATGTACTATTTGCGATGGTCACAAATAGTTAAATTTTTTTAACATCACAAGTCTTTATGAGTGTCGCTAATATTGTAAATATAAAGAGTGTCGCTAATAGTTTTATTTTTTTTTAAATACTAGTTTTTCCCTCTCTCTATATTCTCTATCGCATCCTCTCCTCTCTCTTCCCCCTCTCTCTTTACCCTCACTCTACCCTCTCTCTCTTCACTCTCTCTAACCTCACTCAACCTCTCCACTCTTCACTCTCTCTCTCTACCCTCTCCTCCTTTATCTCTCTACCCTCTCTCCTTTCTCTCTCTACTCTCCCTCTCTCTCTCCACTCTCCCCTCTCTCTCCTCTACCCTCTCTCTCCTCTCTCTCACCCTCTCTTCCCTCTCTCCTCTCTCTCTACCCTCTCTCCTCACACACTCTCTCCTCTCCCCTCTCTCTTTCATCTCTCCTCTTGCTCTCTCCCTATATATCTCTCTCTCCTCTCTCCCCCTTCCCTATCTCCTCTCTCTTTCTCTCCCCTCTCTCCCTCTTCTCTCTCTCTCTCTCCTCTCTCTACTCTCTCTTCCCTTCTCTCTCCTCTCTCTTCCCTTTTGTTCTCTCTCTCTCCTCTCCTTTTCTGTCTCTTTTCCGCTTTTTGCGACTCTTACATTGAAAGCGTCGCAAAAAACCTGTGCGGGCAAAATTTTCCCACCGTGCTTTAGCCCCCCCCCCAACTCTCCTCCCGAGGTGACCGCGACTGCCCCCGGCGACCTACTCCGTCCCTGTAACCAGCCCCCTCCTCCGTTCCTCTCCCCCTCTCACTTGTCCCCCCTACTCCTTCCCCTCCTCCCTCCCGCTCCCCACTCTCTCCCCTCTCCCCAGTGGCTTATGAGGCTGGATTCAGGCGGGGAACCGGATTCCAGTGCCCCACCGGAATTCGGCCCCTCTCCCTAGTCCCCCCTTCTCATTAACAACCCCCTCCTCCCCTCCCCCCAACAGAGGAGGGGAAAGGAGGGGGGACCCGAAGGTCCCCTCTCCCCTCCCTGATATCCCTGGGGCCTGCCATTGATGATTTTTTTTAAATCTTAAAGTTTTTAGGGATGCTTCTAAAAGTGTCGTTAAAGCTTATTTTTATTTTTAACATTTTATATATCCTTTCAATTCGAAAAAATGAATCAAATTGACAAAGTAATACCACAATTTGACCACTCATCCTTAACTTATATGATTTAGTTCGCTTAATAAGATTTAGAATAAAGCACCTAGGATCATCACAAATGTATATTAAATTATTTTAAAGAAATACGTGCTCATTTACAAAGTTCGTAAAAATGAATCAAATGCACCGTCGTTAAAACTAATTTCTATTATTTTTAAAAATTTTAGCGACGCTTAAATAAGCTTCGCTAATAAGCTATTTTATTTTTTTAAATTGTTTTTTATATTAGCAATGCTTACTAAAGCGTCCTTAATAAACAACTATTAGTGACGCTTATAATTATGCATTTCTAATAAGCGATTTTTATTTTTAAAAAACTATTTTTTATATTAGTGACACTTTATTAAGTATCACTAATAACATATTATAAGTGTAACATCCGGGAATTTTCTAAATTCCCGAAGTCGTACACGTGGAAATTAGGGTGTTGAACCCCTTAATCTTCTTATGAGAATAACTTGATAATCAGTTCGAATTGGTGGCTGAATTATATATGGATGGAAAATAAATGGAAAGAGCTTCGAAACGCCACCAAGAACGCACGAATTGGAGTCCGGATGAGGGAGATACGACTGTTCGAAGTTGACTTTAACGTGCAGGACCCGTTTACCCGAATTGAACGCACGAATCGTCCGTTTAAGTTGTGATACGGGCCCGATCAATTACTGTTCCGAAATTAGATTTTTGAGGCCTAATTTCTCATGGGATTAGGAGCCCTAATCTCATGCCTATAAAAAGAATTAATTAGGGCTTCTTGGGGAGGGGTTTTTTTGGACGGTGAAGGAGATGAAAGAATTTTCCGGCGAGACTCCGGCGAAGCGTTGGCGACGGTGGATCGACGACAACTCAGCCTTCGAGGTAGGATTTTGAATCCAGATTAGAGATATTTTATTATTAAAATATAAACCGTTTTGTTAATGACGTGAATAGTGATTTCTGCAATCACTGTTCACTTTGTACTGTTTTTGTTTTTTGACTGCCGACCAGTCACCGGCCGACCGCTGGTGGCTAGACCCATTGCGGGAGAGACGCACCAGCCCTGACCATGGAGGCCTTGGATCTGGTGTCCTTGGCAATGGCGGATCGGCTGCCGCCAGGTTGTTACAGTAGTTTTTAAAAAAAAATAGGGGAAAAGAGAAAGAGGCAGAGCTTCTGCCCCGGCAGTGCGCCGGGCGGCGGTGAGGCTAGCTCCATCGGAATCGCCGCCAGGCGGCGATCCGATGAGGCCCAGCCCCTCCACCCTGATGCTGTGACCGGGGGTGGCACCGCCGGAGGCTTAGCCTCTGGCGGGCCGCAGGGAGGGGATGTAGTCGTGGCCCGTCCGGCTGCAGGACGGTTGCAGAGCTAGGCCCGTCGGGATCGCCACCTGGCGGAGATCCGGTGAATCCCAGCCCGCCCCGCCATGGCGGTCAGGGGTGGCGCAGCCAGAGGCCTACTGACCTCTGGCCGGCTGCAGGAGAGACGACCTGCAGCGCGGGTTGTCGGCTCCGGAAATTGGGTCGGTTCAACCGACCTGCTCGACCCAAACCGGCTTTGAAAAAAAAGGGTGGTCACCTTTGAACCGGGTCCGGTTCAGGGTTCATAAGCATTCAAACAAATTCAAAAAAATTACCAGTGGACTTTACAAGGGAGATGAGTGTCCTGAACAAGTTTCATCTCAGGGAAAAATCCCAAAGAATGTAAAATAACCTTTTTACCCCCGTTCATTAAATTATCATATAATATTAATTTACCCGAGTTCGAGGCTCTGGTTCAGGGGCGTATGAGTAGATTTAAAAATTGGATAAATTTCCAGTAAGAGCTCAGTGTGTGTCCTGAATATATACCAAACCACTTAGTAGGGAAAAATCCCAGTGAGTGGGTAATTGACCTTCTTGCCCCTAGGTTACTCATAAACCGTTAAGTCAACCTGGGTCGGTTCAAGGGGTTCACGACCCCGTCACATGCCAGGAAAATTACACAGAGTCCATGAAGGCAAGTAGTATCCTTGAGTTCAATTTTGGACCCGTTAGGTATCATTAAGGCCTTAAACCAAAGGACAAAAATACCCCTTAGAGTGGACCCGCCCACATTCGTGTGAATGGAAGCGTGAGTCGGTCTGAGAGTAGAGCCTTGTGAGAGGTCAATGACTTAAATCAATGGAGGGGCAGTAAAATGACTAGAATGACCCAAGGGAGGGTACCAAACCCTAGGTGGTAAAATTACCCTAATGCCCTTAGGGGCAATATGTTCTGTTTCTGATGAAACGGATGACCTAGTGAATCAAGAGTTAGGGTACCCTATAAATTACTTCAAAAGGAAGGAGCATGACCAATAAGTGACACAAAGACCTTGTTGGGTCACAGTGTCACGGGAAATAAGAGGTAGAACCCTAATTCTCATGTTTAAAGGAGTGTATTTTACGTGTCTGCAACTGAGTGCACCGATTGATTAAAGTGTTTTATATGTAACTCGCGGGATGTGTTAGAGTTGTTTACACTCTCAGGCTTGAATTCTTTGAGCCCTGGCCCTGCAAAGGAATGCAACGGGCCTCCGTTTATTATTTATGCACTTGTGCGACTACATATTATATATGTTAATTATTCTGATGCTTACATTTATTATGGCTATGTTAAGTTACATTAGCAATGTAAGGTTAATAAAGACTAATCAAGAGATTTTGGTTGTCGTTGGATTGTAGAGAGAACACTTAATCAAGATAATGACTAAAATACCCTCTTTAGGGTTGGGACCAGTTCATGGAGTGAACGGGGCCCTGACATAGATCTTACCTTGGTTAATGAACCGATGGTGGCTACGGGATGTTCTCTGAGTCATTGCTCAGTGGATGAGCTATTTATTGGGCCGATTCATAAGGTGAAGAGGACCCAAATGGTTGAGCGAATACTTTGACTGGATAGAAATAATCTAGTCTAAATTCAGATGTTTGGGGGAGTCAATGGTCATAAAGACCTGAGGCTTCTATGGATAATGCTGGAGATTGCGATATGCTTCTTCATCTCCACAACGGTTTGGGTATTGACTAGAGGGTCTTTACCGCGGGTCTCCCGCAGGTCTTCCCAGGACTATTTAGTACGTACGAAAAGCGGAGTTGTATGAGTATCATGGAAGGCTTGTGCTTCTCGCCAATCTGTGTCCATGAGCACAGTTGAGATCCTCTTCTCCAAATTCGTGGCAGGCTTTTGAGAGCCCTGGGGATTTGGGTTAAACTGCTGTTAAGCAGTCTACTCCAAGGTTGGAGTACTTTGTTTGGGGATTTCTCGAGGGGCGAGTCATCTCTGAGTTATAGATTTGATAGTATTAATTATCGACCAAGGGATGTGAGATAATTAATAACATTGCTTGATATTGTTTGTTAATTAGACAAGTAGAACGATTAAATGACTTACTAAAATGTAAGTTGAAAATACTTAAGTATTGCATGTGTGGTGCTATGCTTCTTAGGATAGAGTAGTTTCTAGGCAGAACTACGATTGGATCCGATCTTGTTGGAATACATAAGCAACTAACATCGGGTGATGTTGGCCTGATCCGAAAAATATTAATTAAACCTTTTGTTCTTTGGAAGCTCTTCTACTGAGGGCAAAAAGATTTCATTGTTATGTTGTTGTTTGGTTTCCTTGGTTGTAGATTCTCCAAGCGACGACAAGTGAGATCAAGACAGGCGAGCACAAGAAGAAGTTGGTACGTTTCTGTAACTCCGGTACGTATGTGTACCTTTAGCGTGAGAGTTAACTTATTATTTATTTTCAGACGGACGATGGACTTGTACTTAGATGGATGAGCCGCTCTTTATAAATTTTCATACGCATAATAATATTATACGATTTAATATTCGTATTTGAGAACCCCAATTATCATGACCTGGATATTTAATCGAATGGTTTGTTTTGTATTTAAAGAAAAAAAAATTCGTTACTTATCGTTCGTGCTATTTAAAAATATTTTTGAAAATCCGGGTTGTGACAATAAGTGATGGCTATCTTTATGTTTCGCTAATAATTTACTGTAGAGATGCTTTACTATGCTTTGCAAAAGTTAAATAATTAGCGACATATAAATAAACATCGCTATGTGACATTATTAGTGACGCTTTGTGTTAAGTGTCGCTAACGAGGAGTAGCGACTGCAGTTCTATGGATGCATTTAACGAGGAGTAGCGATGTTTAGAGTATTATTAGTGATGCTTAAAAGTTGGATCCAAATATTAATAAATTATAATTTTACTTTTTAAGAGGGTGTGGTGAAACGCTAAAGGGAGGTGTACAAAGGATCTTATCTTCCTGGGATCTTGAATCCTTAGCAGATGTTGTAGAAGGTGTAGAAACTATTAGGGTATTCGGTTGCAACTACTTTTTTATAGCAATTTCAGGTACAGAAAATGTGGGCCTTTATATTAGTATATCTTTTACTTCTGCTCTTCAATTGTTCCAAGTCCATAGTTCGTATTAATTGCTTTGCAAAATAAGTACTTATATCCGGCAAACAAGGCTTTATTTTTGCGTTTGTCTAGCTTTTTATTTATTTGCTAGTCTTCCAGACAAGAATGCTTTGCCCACTGTGGGCTATGTCAGTATGGCTCCATTAATCATCATCTGCTTGCTTAATGACATATTGAAGATCTTGTAGAAAGTTGGTTGTTCGGGTAGATTAGTTTTAGTGTTGGGTTTGTTAATCATCTAAAATTTGGGTTCTTGCCTTTGCTTTACAAAAACGGAGCCGATTAGCACTTTCCTATCTGCATGGGTGGAACTTTTGCTGCCTGAGCCTATTTCTGTTTTTTTTTCTTTGTTGTCGGTTCACATCTTTCCTTAATTCGCCTTGCTTTCCCAAAACGCACCCGTGACGCACTTTCCTATTTGCATGGGTGGGACTCATGTAGGGGAACTTTTATTTTGCCTATTTCTACACTGTTCGTGTTATTATGATGTGAAGAAAATTGCGATGGTGGTCTGATCACCTCTCCCGCTGGGCAGAGCGATCTCTTTCGCATAGGGATTGCATCTTTTCGTCGTCCACAAAACACAGATATGCACAAGAGAAGTACATACGTCTTGATTTTGGTGTTCAACTTTTTGGTTCTTGTTAGTTTAGTAATGTCTGCTCACTAGCTTTATGCAATATGTCTCAATGAAACATTAAATATTGTTTAATTTGGAGTTTCGGTTTGGACAGAGTAGACTAATGGGGATGCGTATCACCTACGCCACCATGTTCATATTTGGATTTCCATCAAAGCTTCCTCAGTTCCTCATGTCTTTTTCTTGTTCTTTTTGTTGTTTTCTCCACATTTACTTTGGCCTTCTAATCTATGTTTATGATTGTTTAATCTAAGTTCATGCTAATGACTCGTCTCGGGCAGTTTGTGCAAGTATTTCTTAACGACTCGTCTTATAATAGCTGATTTCTATAGGACGCTGAAATTTCCACGAAGAACAATAATTGGAGTCGCGGGCAGTCTGGGCGGGCACAGATTGAATCTTTGTTTAATCTTGCTCTGAGGTTTGGTCTCTGTTTCTGCTCTTCTTTTGCTCTGAGGTATATCTGTTTCTGCCAGTCGGTTCTTAGTGCCTATCTCAGTACCACAAAGTATGCGAAATAGTTGTTAGGACATATTTAGCGGTGCTTCTTTAATTGTAATTGTAAGAAAGAAAAGCCTAAGCTCTTTTTCTTTTGCAACCCATCATCAATTAGTTTCCTGCTGGGGATTCTGTCATATTTGGTGCTTGTTTAATTGTAATTGTACCATAATACGCTCGTATAGTTACTGAAATAGGTACTTGCCAAATATTTTATTCTGTCACGTTTTATTATTTATTTCTTCAAGTGCAATTATCTCGTTAGTTCTTTCACTGCAAGTATTATGTTAGTTCATAATGTATATGGCTTGATCTTTGTGTTTTTCCAAGTTTTTCAGCTCTTCCCAGTTTAATAAAGTTGGCCCACTAAACATTGACTATTGCTAAGTAATTTACCGGAAAGCTTTGTACAGAGTTGGACGCTGGGTAGAACAGTTTTAGTTTTTGTTTTAGTATTATGTTAGTTCATAATCTATTGTCGTTTCTAATTCGTCCCCAAACCCACCTGACACGCACTTTCCTATTTTGGATGGGTGCTACTCATATAGGGAAACTTCTTTCATAAACTATCTTCTTATGACGTGAAGAAAATTGCCTCTTTCCTACGGTTTGGATTGCATATTTCGTTGTCGAATATTCATCTACATCTATTTCTGTTCTTCCATTGTTATCTGTCCATAGTTTTTATGTTTTGTGCCAAAAGAAGTACATATGATCATTAGATATGGCTTGATTTTTGTGTTTGCCTAACTCTTTTTATTTCTTGCGGCTCTAGTAATTGTGTTTTGCCCATTGGGATATAGAAGTATGGTGCAATTAAATGTGAAATATTGCTTAATCGTCTACTGAAAAGCTTGGTCATTGAGCAAAAATAGGTTTCTGCTTTGGTATCCGTTTGGACAGAGCAGGCTATAGGGATTCGTATCACCTACGCCACCATATTAACAAGTTAGATTTGTTAGATTCGTAGAAATTAAAAATTTTGTGGACTTCAATGGGTGGGTTTTATCATATTTTCTGCATGTCTTTGTTATGTTTTGTTTTGTTTTGTTCTGTTTTTCTTTTTCTTTAGCCATTGATCTCAGTTCTTGTTTGTTTGATTTGATTTCATGTTCTCACATTTTGGTATTGGTTAATTTCTTTCTTTAGTTAAGGCACGTTTGAGAGGTGAAAATGTGTAGAAGTTGCCAAATATTCTAGATTACTTACTTATATAAAAAAATTAATCTAGACTACTTCATTGACAAAGGAACAAAATCCATGCAAGTGTGATTAACAAAATTAACTGACTTAACATAAAATAAAAAAGGATAAACTAAATAAACCTAGGCAATTGAACTAGGAATTAGGGTTCATTTTTGGGCTTGGATTCAAATTTCAAAAGCTTGGAGTTGGGTGATATGATTTGACTCCAAGTAAACACATATTTTTGGCTTGCCGTTTCTCGACATGTTTTTTTTCTTTAAACAATTTATCTTTTGCATGTCTTTTTTAAAGTTTTATGTTTGAAAATTTACTGTTTGCTTGAAGTACAATAAGACCATCATTTATACTGTTTTAGTGTGGATTTTGGTGTTATGCATAGAAGTTGAGAACTGACAATAGATTGCAGGCTTGTGTTATCTAGTGCAGGGGGTGGATGGGGAAAAGTGGTTGTTTTGTTATTCAAGTTAATTGGTTGAGGTACTTTTCCATTTTTGTGGGCAAGTGTGCTATAGACTTGAGTCTATAGGCCGGTAGCAAACTAAGATGGAATTTTGCATAGTTTGTGTTGAGCAGAAATTTGAGGAGAAGTGCTGCAGCATGGTCAGCCGAAATATATAGGTCACGCCTTTTTCCATGTTTTCTTGTGCCAAGTCTATACTTAGATCTTGTGCTCTACTATATCCAGTTTTGTTACATTGTAGTCACCTTCAGCTCCATCCTTCTTGTAGTTTGTTGGAGTCTATGAATAATAATAGGGTTGAATATAATGGGTTCAAAATAATTATTTAATTCCAATTTGATCAAGTGGAGCAAATGCCTTTATCATCTCACCAATTGAGTCAACATGCTCCTTTTGTACACCCGCATTGCTTCTTATTTAGCTAATCCAAGTGCAAAGTCTTCTTGTCACGCATATTAATAAGGGGATACTATGTTTTAAACATAGTTTTTAGCAACATTAGAACCAAGGATGGAGCAAAAAGTCATTACAATGTAAGAAAATCTGATTTAGTAAAGCAATTCCGGGTTAGCCAAGAGCTAAGTATAAAATTAGCACAAAATACATGAAGAAAAAAATTGACCATTTTTCGCTGAAGCTGCTACATTTTTTTCACCAAATATTTACTCAGTACAAACCACACAAAATTCCTTCAATTATTTTCCACCAAATTGTAACTTCACATCTTAGCCATAGTTGCCTCACGAAAAATAAAAGTACCTCTCCAAATTTGATTAAGAAATCAACCACATTTGCCCCATCTACCCATTGTTCGGGATCACAAACTGATTTTCCCTATTTAAGTCTCCTCAACTTTTCCCTTTACATGGAATTGGCATCAAGTTTCCCAAGCAATCGACTTAATCCTCCCGAATAAGCCATTGTGCCTGCAACCTTGGAGTCAATCATGGATAACAAGGAGCTTCATTACCAATGTATCCATTGATGATATCAAAATTTAACAACTAAAGCATTGCAATCCCAGAAGGCAAATCATATGTTTTAGCAGCCAAAGGAGAGGAATGAGCGACAAAAGAAGCCATGGTGACAACAAATTTCCCACATTCATCTTCAATGATAGCTCGAATAGAAGTTTGAATAATTGAGTAATAATGCACACCATCAAAGTATAATTTGTACTAACCAATGAGCAATACGCCCTCCCTCCTATTTTCATTGTCTATATTAGAAAATATAGTTCATTTTTTTCTTCTAATCTGAACAATTAATACAGGATAGAGGGAACTGAATCTTTATAATGTTTTCTTTCTTTGTTAGATTGCCTACTCATAACAAATTAGATATCATCCTGCTATGAGAAGCAAACTTGTACTATAAGTGTTCCGTCAATAGCAAAATTACCAAACAACTTCATATTTCTTGTTTTCCAAATCAAGAAGGATATTGAGTGAATAATAAAAGAATTTTCTCTTGCATTTCCTAAATATACTACTACTTTTTAGTGATATTTCAACATTCTACTATCTTATAGATCAATTCACTGTATTGTTTTAGAACCACCCGACAAAATATTAGATATGGTTGCATTGAAATCAGCACAATAATGGAAACTAAAGCACATCAAGGTATTGGAGAAAGTCATCAAGTTAATTTAAGGGTGATAACTAGCTAAGCTAGCTCAGAAGCTGAACTGGCCAGACATGGCTCGAAACATAAGATGGGATAAAATAGTTGTCCCGTTGTAACACCAATTATGAAATATATTTTGAGATGCCAGCTCCTCCTCTGTTGTTGCCGCTAGCTCCTCCTCCTCGGTTGATCTTGCCTCCTTCTCCACCTTTGTCTCCTCCTTGTCTACCGCCACCTCCTCTACCGCTACTGCCCCTTCCTTCTCTTCCACCTTCTCTCCTCCTTTTTCTTTGCACCTCCTCTTCCTAATCCTCCTTCTCAATTGTAGATTGCCGGTACATGTTATCACAAGCTACTAGTAATGGAGAAGAAGAGTAGGGAGGAGGCAAAGGACATTAAGGAGGAGATGGAGAAGAATGAAGGAGGAGGAGCTGGCAGAGCAGGTGACTAGGCGGGGTTGGGAAGCGGAGCTCAACAATGTTGTTTTACAGTTCAGTGGATTGGTGGAGATGAAGTAGAAGGAGGAAAGGGGCAATTGGGTAACTGATATGTGTGAATTATATTCATTTTATATGCCTTTGTACCTTATTTTCTAGCATACATTTGGTTAATTTAGATTAAATTATAGTTTGTTAGTGTTAGGATAGAAATTAAAGTATTTATTAATTAATTTGGCTCAAATTATTAGGTTCGACATGTATTTGATGAATATCCTCGCGTTCTACCCCCCCTCCTCTGCGTGGATGGACCCATCTATGGCCAAGTTCTTAATTTTTCCTACCCTCTAGTCTTCTGGCAGCAGCGAGAAGAAGACATGGAGGAGGAGGCAAAGGACGTGAAAGAGGAGAAAAAAAGAAGGAGGGGAAGGCGAAGGAGGAGCTGTTAGTGTCGACCGCGATGGAGTAGGTGACCAGGCGGGGTTGTGGTGAGGAGATTAGTAAAGTTAATTTACAGTCCAGTCAGTTTGTGGAGATGAAGTAGAAGGGGGAAGGGGGGAACTGAGTAACTGATATGTGTGAATTATATTCATTTTATATGTCTTTTACTTTACTTGCTTGCTTATATTAGGTTAAGTTAGACTAAATTATAATTTATTAATATTAGTATCATGCTCGAGGTTTTTCCATGTATTTACTTTAAAATTTTATTTCAAAATATAGATGTAAATCAAGGAAATAACGAAGTTCAAAACATGTTCAAAGGATTTTTATAAATTAGTCCATCCTACAACCAAACCATCATTCTCATGACCCAAAATGAAAACATAAAAGTGAAATTGTCATGGCCATGGTCTTTAAAAATAAATACATCCCAAGCATATCTGAGTACAAGTTCTTCAACAGTCTAAGTTCTAAATCATGCATATATACACAAGTCCAAAAAAATATTACAAAGAACTTTCACCTTACTCAATACATGAGATCGTGGCACAAAAATAATATAACATCACTACAAGTCAATAGCACACCTAGGTCAAGGAAGAGCTATCCACCACAGAGAATAAAGTCCAATATCAACGCATACAACTTACACATACTCATACAACCTTACTCGTACAATTTAACTCTTATTCAGAAGCTTACTCTTATTGTCTTCCTTAGAAGCTCATACTTACACTTACTCTTAATCTTACAGATACAACTTACTCAAAATCTAATACATACAACTTACTCTTATTGTCGTACACATAATATCGACAGGTGAAGCTCATTGCATTTAATAAGCTTTAGCATTGAAAAAGAAATAAATGCCACTGTGGCATCACGTTAACCTCTGGGGAGCAACTAGATGTCATGGACTTTTCTAAAGGTAAGGCACACCTATGCTCATGGGGTACAAGATCAAACACGTAAGAGTAGATCCATGATACTACTTACCTAAGTGCATAAATGCCCACTCTCTTAGGCCATACAGTACCAACTAAGGGCGAAAATCTGTCAGTGTCATTCTTGGGAAGGAATTTTATAGTGTAACTCTTGGGCAAAACATGCAATGTCAGCTATAGGCAGAAAGACATATAATGCCCATGAAGGGTAGAAATATACAATGTTCTCAATAGAACATCAAATGTCTAGGCTTAAATACAAATGCTAAGACAAGACTGACAGAATATATATTGCTCTCAACACAGCAACAAACGTCTAGGCTGAAAGACAACACCAAGACCAAATCTAGCAGGATAACACCATGGCTAGACATGGAAGAATGTTCAGTCGATTGCTTATAGGTTGGCTCAAACACGGAACTTAATCTATCAAAACCCTCAGTCTCTACTCACAACATTATCAAATTCGGGTTAATTATAATTTAAGTTCATATTATGTAACTTATGCGTATATAGTTATGCCCAAAACTACTTTAGTTTTACATTCTTCAACTAACCAAGCTAGAAGCACACCCATTCTGAAGCTTTAATCCACAAGGGCAACATACTTCACTTAATTCATCCATTTTATACTTATAACTCATCCTTAACCTTACAATCATACAGATCTCTACATATCCTTACATGTCAAACTTCATACCGGCATACTCTTACCATCATCTACTTATGGCCTTACATCTCACACAATCCGCCTTAAAACCAAATTATCTTATTCGAACTCCTCAAATGACACCCCTCATATATAACTCCAATCATCAAACCCTTGCTAATTCTTTACTTATTGTTCTTCAGTTACAATTCATGTTATGTACATTATGCGTGTACAATTATGCTGTCAACTCTTACTAATTAACTCACAACCCCCTAGTAGATGTTTTGAACTGTAAGTCTTCTTCATCCTCGAATCTCATTGCTCCAATGTATCAACCGAATCAATCCAAACCAATCCTATAATCTCATCAAGTATGACCTTCACCCTTCAATCTTACGTCTTCTGACACCCAACACACTACTTAATTTCCACTTCATAGTCTATGAAACACTCATTCGACAAACTTCCAATCAAATGCACATATCGTGCCCATCAACCACACACAGCCAGCCCACATACGAAGATCTATAACACATCCTGATCATATACATATAATTCATCAAGCAACTCACTATCATACTCCTTAGTCTTGACTAGAATAAGCATAGTTTACATACATAGAACATGCTCATTTAATCAACATTTATCATGTAAAGCATTAAGTTACAAACTCCTAACATGCTTTTATAAAATCAAAGCATGATATTATAAAATTACGAGTTCAAGGTCCCTTACATCGTAAACCATGCGAGTTCGATGGCGAGCACATGATGGTGGTGTTGTCGATGGCGGAGTCGGCAACCAAAGCATCACATGAGAGAGCTGCTATCCCGAAGATTTTCATAGATGCTGGAATTAATCTTGGCAAGGCAGGGCTAATCTTTTTCCTAGAAAATGATTTGGCTCACTAGGGCTGCTGGGCACAAGGTTGTGCCACCAGAAATGGCAAATGCGACCACATAATGGGGGGTGGCTACTTGGAAGTCGACCAACGTCTAAAAATACTTTGTTCACCACAAAAAGCTAAAATCGGCCGCGAACCATAGCCAGTAGCAGAGATTTTGCATTGTTCAAGCCTCACAAAAGGGTAGAGGGCTCGGTTGCTTATTCATGGACATAGGAGAGACGAAGAAGGGCTTTAGAGGTCATAACTAGTGATGGTGCCGATCAAACATCAAACAATCCAAAGGAGGTGCCTTTAGACTAAATTGCATGTGCAACCACAAGCACACACAACAAAAGGGCAACCATAGGAGAGGATTGGTTGTCAATGTGTCCCGATGCGACTCAGGCCGATGGGAGAAGGATCCAACCACTCGCGGGTGAGGTTGGCTCTCGAATAGCATATAAATGTGCTATTAAGGTCAAACCCTAAAAAGGGTGGTCTTTTAGAGGGTTGAGGTGATCGAACACGGAAGAGGTGGGGTTCTCCAGTGGCGGTACCCCAAACAATAGTTGAGGCACTAAGGCCTAGAGTAGGTGGCTGACAAGGAAGCAACATCTCAAATCGCCACCCACAACCAATACCATTGCATAGGCAGTTGTGCATCAAGGAGAATGGGCATGGCAGCGGTCAAACCTTCACCGGCCCGAGGCAGTGGTTGACAATGCTACTTCCCCTTGGGAGGACAAGGAACTAGGGACTTTCTTGCAAATTTTGGGTCGTGTGTAAGGGAAAGTGGCGGTGTAGAGGTGGAATCGGGCTAGAAGTTATGGGCCTTGCCGTCGCTGGGCCAGGGCAGAGCCCACTACGATCAGACAAACAACTCGAGTCCGTGCAGTGCCAGGGAAAACCTGTTGGCCTTGGGCTGGGGTGGGTGTCACGCCCCGGCTCTGCCCGACCTGAGCCAAACCTGGTCCAAGGGCCAGTCAGAATTGAAAGAAATTAACGAATTTGGGAAGACTTAGCCTCACATACGGGCGGTTCAACTAGCGGAGTGGCACACCTCACATACTTTGAGCAAGAGTAATAAGGATAAAGAGGATAATCAACATAAGTCATCAGAATCATCCTCACACACAACCCACATTACAATCTCTAGAGCCCACACATGGCTCAAAGTCTGGAAAGATCAAAGATGTCTTACAGCAACAATTAAATACATGTAACATACATAATCCACCAAAGGGTGTTCTCAAGATCTAGAAAGATGAAAATCAAAAAGTAAAATGTCATCAGAATGTGACGAAAGCTAATCCCATGGGTATTCATATTGACCCTTGAATAAAGTGTAATGTGTGTCTACACATCGTACCGTGCAGCCCCAAAACAAAACACAAAATGGGGTGAGTACAAAAGTCAGCAATGGTTTAATTACGGCGACAAAATCAGAAAGATCGTCATGTCATATCATCATGGCAATTCATATTCATAAATGACATGGTATACCCTTTTCTGATCATCCCCTTACTAAATCCCTACTTACCCATATGTAAAAGATCTAGCATGCATATAACACATATATCAAGTCAGGGAATAAATAATCATATCATGACTTAGCATCCATCCTGCATAAGTAATGATCCTTGTCCATTCATAATCAAGCATAATATCACACATAATCCGCATGAGAAGTGTCTTTCACACACTTTCTGATCATGTAACCATATCACATAAACTTACATAAATAGTATCTCTAACACACTTTTCAGACCATTCATAATATTACATAAACCAGCATGAGAAGTGTCTCAACCACACATTCAGATCATGCAAATATCATATCCATTCCATAGCTCATTCACCCTGCACAACAAATGTGTCAAACACACGATACACAATCATGCATAATAGATCACATCCACATATGTCACGTTATCCCTACACAACCTGTGCATTCTTGGGCATAATAATCATAATACACATGCATCATCACAAATGGTGAATGCCTCCACCAAGGAGTGAATACAACCATTGCCACATAGGCAGGACTTAGTCAAGGCCACATGTGCGGGACATAGTCCAGTTTCCACATAGGAAATATAAAATGTCGGGGTAGTCAACCCCTAAGTCTGTTCACCTAGGACGATCCTAGCCAATGATGTCCAATTCTAACACAGAGAACCTAGAGCAGGTGTGTTCCCCCGAGGACATCTCCTGCGGTGGGGGAGAGCCCGAATTCCCACACAGGGAACCCTAGAACACTTGGTAGACTGTGCACGAAGGTGTACTACTCTGGATTCTCAGGGTCTAGATAACTATATAAATAAATCCCATCCGCAAGACAAGTACAAAACTCGTCCCCACATAACTCAATTCGACTCAACTCAACCTGGGGAGTAACCATTGTTCCACATAGGAACTCAAATTGAAATCATGTCCTTTCAGACCAATCAAGTACCGATTAAGCCCATGATCGATTAAACCGACACAAAATCCCACACCATTGCATCCAATCGATCAATCACGGCTAAACATCGGTAAATATAAGAGAATCATCCACCTTAGATTCAAGGGAAAACATACTAATATGTCTAACCATCAACATGTACAATCATATAATACTTAAACATGCTCCATAATTCCCAACATAAATATCATACCTTTCTAGTAGCTTATTCTAACTCAAAACACTCCACATGAGCATTAGAAACAATATTTGAAAGTAGGAACATCGAAGTAAGCATAGGCAATAAAATGCCCAAAATCTGTTGTGTAGCCGATCGATCAGCATACAACGGCATTCGATCGGCAGGCCTGATAATCAGCCTAGAATGTTGTTTGGCCGATTGATCGGCCTGTGAGGGCGATCGAGTGCCATAATGACAGATCTAGTTCATCTTCTCCATTTTGAAAACCAAACCGAGACACATTAATGAAACTTAAAACCTTCAATCCAAGCCTTAAACATCATGAAAATTCAATCAAACATTCCAGAATGCTAAATCAACCCATTTCAAATCAAAACCCTAAGAAATCAAGGCAAAATATTATATTTTTATCAATCTACCATTAAAGCCCTAAATATGAAACCCGTTTAAACAAAACACCTAAAAATCAAGATTTTTCAAACATAGTAAGGCTGAGATTAAACCCATTACCTTTCACCATGTTTTTGAGTTAGATTTGCTCTTTAATCACCTCCGAAACCTTCCAAAAATATGATTTTCTTGTTAATACCCATCTAAATCCGATTTAAACTTGAAAACCATTAGAAAAATCTTAGAACTAGAGCTTTGGAGACATAAAAACGAGATTTTGAAAGCTAAGGTTTGGAGTAGAGATGTAAATCAGTGATTTATTGGCTTGAAAATGAATTAAATCAATGGATAATGAAGAACTTATGGGAAGTTTATGAAAAACCTAATTATTAAGAAAGAATTAAGAAAATCTTACCTCTAATCACTTCCTCTTTGTGCCTAATGGGGAATTAGGCTCCAAATCTCCTGGCTCGGCCCCTTTCCAAATGGGAAAGAGTTCAGCTCTTTCCTTTTATAGGAAAGAATATGCTAAACATAATTAAAATTTAGGGTGTGAATAGAATTTTTAACTAGAATTAGGAAATTTGGCCATTTAAACCAAAATTAGGACCAGAAAAATTCTAAAATTCTTTTTATTAACTTGTTTTGATGTCTGGGATGTTTTGGACCAAAGACCCCAAATTCGACCGTGGGGACAACAAGGGTCCCGTCAAACCCTAATTTTAAAAAAAAATTAAAAAATTCATAATTGGCCTGAATTCACTTAAAACTCATAAAAGTGAAGTTGGTTTTGATTAAAACCTTTGGAAACAACCTTTATTCTAAAAAATCATCGAAATCAATCAGAAAAGGCTTAAATCACATGATGACCATTAAATAATAAATAAAATTAAATGTAAACTGGTTTATGACAAGAGTTCTTACAGTGGGGGCCATGACAAGATTCAGAGATGTACCTTGAAGTTTGGGGGTGTCTGGTTTTGGCAGAAGATGTGCAAGGCGGAGGAGAAAAGCAGGGGAGGCCGAGAATGACAGTTTCTTACTGTCATTTGGTGAAGCCAGCGTTCATGGCTATCCATTGGCCAATGCCAGTGGCGGTAGAACTGCCAGTCAGAAGAAACAAAGGGTCTCGATATAGTCGGGGCCAGTGTTGTTCAGAGCTAGGGTGGTAGAGATGTTGTTGTCGGGCCACGGACGGCTAGATGGGGCCAGGGGCAAGATATAGAAGACGGCGGTGATCCAACAATCGCCGGAACATGGTGAGCCAAATGGATGTCGGACCAATGTCGGCCGACGTCTGACAATGGCGAATGGATGCCGTCAGAGAAAAAGGGTAAACTTCGCCTCGATGAGGGTTAGCCAATCGAGCGAATCGAAACCGATCGGCAGCAATGGAGGCCAAACCTTTGCCCCTTGCCATCGCCGGCTTGAGGCTATAGCCCGGAGGCCGATCAGTGATTGGTAGCCTGCAGTGAAAACAAGCAACAAATAAAAAAACAAGGGGGGTGGTATTCCTACGGATCGGATAGGGCAGAAGGAGGGGGCCAGGGGAGGCAGTGATTCGGGTCGACGGTGAGGCTTTGCTGTCGCTAGTTTGAAGGGGTCCAAAGGCTAGCCGACGACTGGCGGCTCGGCCGCTGGTTGCAACACACAGAAATAGGGGGAAAATAAGAGATGGACAAATTTTTACCTCCCGCCGGCAAAGGAGGGGAGGGGAGCCTTGGACGGTGGTGCTTAGATGTTGTCCTGGCCGGGTCGAAGCCATGGAGACAGGCTGGAGGTCAACCAACCAGAGGCGGCGGATTGGGCAAAAAAATGATGGCGGGTTCACAGGACCAAAATGGGAAAGAGAGGAAGAGGGGAAAATGACCAGTGGGGCCAGGTCGAGGTGGTGGTAGCTACATTGCCATCGCCAGGCCGAGGCCAGCTAGGTAGAAGCCGGCAGTTGGGTGTGGTTCCGCCTCTGGCCTCATAGAAGAAAGGGGTTCGTTCCGTTTTCTTCTTTTTTTCCTTTCTTCTCTTCATTTCTCTCCCATTTTTGGGTCTCTTTCTATTCTCTCCCATTTTCGCATTGAATGTTTATGTGGCACGTCAAGGCCCATGACCTACGACTAAGCACCACTCCCTACTCTACGGTTATGAATATCGAGGTCAATTAAGAAAACATATATACTGAAACATCAAGTTTTTCAATCAAAAATACGACTAGAAAAAAATTTAAAGAAAATTACAGAAAAATCAAGGATGTTACTGTTAAGATTGAAAGTAAAGTATTTACTTATTAATTTGGCTCAAATTATTAGCTTCAATAAGTATATGATGACTATCTTTGTGTTCTTCCTCCCCCACCTCTACCTAGATAGACACATCTATGGTCAAGTTCTTTGTAACACCCCGACCCGGACCGGGGGTAATTCTGAAGACAAAATCAGAGTAAATAAAATTAAATAGAAAAATTAAAATAGAGACCAACCAGGAGCGGCGGACTCTGTGTGCAAGAGCTGTAATGTTCTTTTACGCACTGTGTTTAGCATTTTGTTGCACATAGCGTAGAACAAACCTAATTTTATAACTAATTTGGATTAGGCCAATGTCATTGTACTGTTGGTTGCCTACGTAAGTATTGAATAACATCTACGACATTACTCCAATATGATCGAATCCGAACGTAGTTCTACCTATTGGCTATTACATACATCATGCATCAGAAAATCATATATGTGAAAATACATATAATCTTATATGCGAATAAATCATTTGGAATTAGACAAAGATCTCATAAAACATTGGAGTCGAACGAAAGCTCATAAATCAGTGGAAATACATATCTCACTCTATCGTAGAAGTAAGTAGAATATTATTAAAATTACACATGTCTCTCTATACAGAGCGGTAGCAAAACACAAAACAAAGTAGATCAAATTATATTAGATCACATCAGACAATAACATATTTCATCCGAACATAACAGATCATATGAGATTAGATCGGAGCATATCAGATTAAATAGAGTATTCCAAAGCAAATCGGATCAGAGCATATCATATAAAATCGAATCAGAATGTATCAGAATCTACCAGATCATAGAAAATCATATATCTTAATTAGTCCTAATATTATTAATTAAGATGTGCATCCATATAAAATCATATTAAATTAGACAGTCAGAAAAGCTCACTTCCCTGCAATTCCGGAAGTAGCGACATTTGGAGTTGCTCATTTCCTCAGTGAGTACTCCTTTTCAGGTTCGGAGATGACAGGCAGAAGCTCCACTAACTCCGGAACATCTTTCTCATTACGTCTGAAGGCGGTAGACAGAACCCCCCCTACTTGGAGATACTTTTTTCTTTTCGTGCCCGTAGGTTGCGAACATAATTTCCCCTTAACCGGGGACATTTCCCGTGCCCGTAGGCGTCGGACAAAACCTCCCCAACTCAGAGATACGTTTCTCTTTCCATGCCCGAAGGCTATGGACATAACCTCCGCTATACCCGAGGATGTTTCTCTCACTGTGTGGCCCTTCGGTGGAGGACAGAGCCTCCCCTACTCGGGGCTACTTCCCTCGTGGTGGCATGAAGACAGAAGACAGAACCTCCCCATATTCCGGGCCACTTCTCTTTCCTCGGGGCTAGAGTGCAACAGGTAGAGTCTCCTGTTGCCCAAGGGCATTTCCCCCTTATAGAGACGTTAACTCGAGGAATGAGCACTTCCATTGTGTAGAACACCCTCGAATTAGCTAAGAACGCCTTTTAAACGGAAAAAAAATGGACTCAGAACGACTCGAGAAACTCCTCTGGAAGTTTGAATGGAAATTAATATTTAAAAGAAAATGATGTGCGAGCATACGGAGGAAGGTGGAATATGCACGCAGAAGCTCGCGCCATGTGGCACTTTTTAATTGGACCGTGGAAGTGGGCAGTGCACGCGGTCGCGCCACGCGTTGCTCAATCAACCACCTGATCGCGCGGGATCCACATCGCGCGGATGGCCGGGGTCTCGCGATGCAGTGTGTCACACGGCTTGGCTAGCTGACATCAGCTATTCCATCTTTTCTTCAATATTTTATTATTATTTTAATCAAATACAATTCCAACTTCAAAACACGATAACTTCTTATCCCGAAGTCAGAATTGCACATTTTTGGCACCTATGGACTCATATCGACGAGCCCTTTGAAAATATACTACATATGAGTAGGTTATCTCACATTTTTAAAGTGGGTCCCACCCATGTGGCACTCTTCCCGAGGTCATAACTTTTGTTCTCAACGTCCGTTTTACGTGTTCTTCGATTTGTTGCACTCTTTACTTAGAGCTCTAACCAGATACAGAAAGTTCTTCCCTTAAAACCCAATAAAATTTAACTAAAAATATATAATTACCCCTAACCCTCTTAGGTTAAGCGTAATCGGAATACGGGGAGTCGCATTCTTAGCCTTTCCAGCCCTCTAGTCCTCATCCTTACTGCCAACACAAAAAGAAGAAGAAGAAGAAGAGGGAGGACGTGAAGGAGGAGAAAGAGGAGACATAGAAGAAGTGAGGAGGACGAGGATAAGGCTAAGGAGGAGCTGGTAGTGGCAAGAAGAAGAAGAGGGAGGATAGGGAGTGGGGTGGCGGGGAGAGGGGAGAGGGGTTAGAGGTTGACGAGGAAGGGATGGCGAGGGGACGTGGGAGTCCAGGATCCAATAATCGTCTTCAATAGAAAAGGCACTAGTCATTGATATTATAAGGACCGGACGTACTTATAGAGTGTTCCTCCAATTTGATGAAAAAACCGACCTGGATTGATTGAAGATGCCTGCAAAAGTGGAGATATCATATTAGAACTAGGTTAACCCAAACACATCAATAATGTGTCTTCTTTTGAGGCATTTAGTAGACTATGGTGATAAATAGTTTTTATATTTATTAGATAGATAATATATATTTTATGTATTTGTGTATTTTAATGCTAGATGATTCTCATATTTATTATATAGAAAGGTATATTTTAGTACAAATGTGTATGCATATTGTTGATGGATGTCTTCTTGATTTAACAAATGGAATATATATGTTCGCCAAATGTTGTGAGCATGAGTATATTTTTTACCTACAATGTAAAATATAAATTGGTTTGTTATGCATGTTAAGTGGAAAATATGCTAAGTATAATAGTTGATGAGGTAGATGATGAACAACTTGAAGCAGATAATGAATATGAAATGTTCGTTAATCAATGTTGTCGCTTACTCCAAAGTATCATAAATTTAGCAGAGCTATTTTATAAACAATGTCTTGGAAGGGAGAGTACTTCAAGGAAGCTAGTAAGAATTTTGTACTAATGGGCAAACATTATATCCAAGAACTACTTCGATTCTAGGTGCCCTATTTAGGTTGCGGGCAACTTGTCGCATAGACAAAAATGCATTTCGGTTATTATGCACCATAGCCAAGGAAACCAATTTATAGAAAGAGAGTATTAGAGTTGACATTGAAGAGATGGCGATGACATGCATTTACATCTTAGGAAATGGTGTAAGTAACCCACATTCTCAAGAGAGGTTCCAACACTTAGGTTAAACAATTAATTGTCACTTCAATGAGGTGCTTGGTGCATCAAAAAGTATAGCACCTTGTTTCATATACCTACCACCTTCTGACACTTTATAATACATTTGTGATAGACGTCATTTTGGATTTTTCAAGGAAATTAACAATATTTACTTCTTGATAGTGAATTAGGAAAAAAATTACCTTGACATGTATACGCTTTTTTGTAGGATTGCATTGGGGCTATTGATGGCACTCATATTTTAGTTAAAATTTTACTTGCTAATAGAATATGTTATCGCAATCGTAAGGGACACATCTCAAAACGTAATGGTTACATATTTATTTGATCTGTGTTTTGTCTATATTCATGATGGATGGGCAGGATTTACTACAGATGCCACAATTCTAACTAGTGCAATATAGGCGGGCTATCATGTTTTAGTTTCAGAAGGTAATTCGTAATTAATACATTACAATTATATATACTTACTATCATTCTTAGATTTTTTTTGAATTTTAATTAGGTAAATAATATCTTGTTGATACTGGATGTGCATATATGCCACAATTACCCATATCGAGGAGTAAGGTATCATCTTAATGAATTTGGCATATATCATTTTACTCTACAAAATCACGAAGAGCTATTCAACCTATGATATGCATCACTAAGGATGTGATTGAAAATATATTTGGGGTTCTTAATGAAAGATTTGTATTTTTCTTCGATTACTTGAGTACCCTCTGATGTGGAGACAAACATGGTTACTATTGCATATCTGCGGACATGGGTTTAAAGGTTTCGACAGTGGGAGTAGTTTGAGTAGCCGTGCATGATGGTGGTGCAACAGAGGCTAGACGCCAGTGGTTTCCCATATAGGCTCAAAACTGGCAAAACGACTACTTGTTGCTTGAGATGGTGCCAAAACAATTGAAGGCAGTGGAGAAGCTGCCGCTGCACAACTCGCCCTTGCATAAACTCAATGGGAGACAACAAGGACAACCAGGGCAGAAGCTGCACTTGCGGTGAGTCCGCGGGCACTGCAATTGCCACTCACCATGGTCACAACTTCTCCCTTAGGAGGAGGTGTCAGTGAAGGAGTTGTTGTTGGAAACCATGAAGACTAAGCTGCTATACAGTTTAAGGCCCGCAAGACCCAACACTTCCTATAAGGGGCCCGGGGCCCAGACTGTTGGGCAGGCCTAGTAGAAGAGCGTCTTCGGAAAGGTTGTTGCGCTTTACGTGGCCCAGAGACCCAATTTGGTGCTGATTAGGAAGTTGCCTCTTATGCATAAGAGTATTTTGGGCTCCTCTATAACAATGAGCCCGAGCCCAATGTAAGTTATGTATAGGAGTCATTAATATTTTATATTGACGGCACACACACTAGTGCACATTAGTGTAAGTGATATTAATATTAGCGAGCACTAGAATATACACCGTCAGTCTCGTAGATCAACAGCTCCCATGCATAGATTACTGTAGGCTCATTGTTGAGTAGAAAAACTCTTCGCACATATGCTATATCGTTCATTGAAATGTACCAAGCGTGCACTAACGTGACTAATTGGGCTACTGTGGATGGCATTCTCACCCATTATAGTGTGAGTGCCCAATTAAAACAAGCCACTTGGAAAAATATGTGAGAATTTGACCCACATTCCCTCACATTTGTCTTCCCACATTCCCATGCATTTTTCCAGGCGGTGTGTTTTAGTTGGGCAGCCTCACCATAATGGGTGGGAATGCTTCATAGCTGATCTATAGCTGTGATGATGTAGGATGTTGAGCTTGTGTACTAAGCAAGTGGCAACAAAGTGTTAGGCACATCCATGTTAATGTCTTAATTTGAAAAATATGCAAAAATTCCTAACATATATGAAAAAAAACCTTTATTTCTGGAAAATGTCTTTATTGATGTTTACATGCATCTTTATGCTTATATATCATGTATATATTTATAGTCCTACTTAGAATGCTATAGTTGAGCACTGAAGTGCAATTTACATGCATATTGGCATTTGATGTATATGACGATTAGATGAGCATTATAAGACCCGACGAGAGAGGGGCGAATACTTGAGCTATATTGTTATGGTCCCAACTCTTGTATTTGTGATCCAATGGAAAGCAATCTATGCACTGCTGGAACGGGCGACAATCTTGACAAAGAGAACACTTTCTATGCAGCATGTGTTTTTTGGTCCAGTGGGTGGTGAGTGGAAGTTGTTTCAGTTACAAGGATTTGCGCATTTCTAGAGTAATTTGTGGTTATGAGTTGTCTTTGATGGTGATGATTATCAACAATGTTAAATGTGACCATCGAAAATTTTCAACTTGATGGATTCGATTCATAACTATGATTTAATGTGTGAAATTAGAGCAAATATAGATGCATATGGTGCAGTATATCCCCATGCCCATGGTGCATGGCGCAACGAATGAGTCCAATAGCTTAAGGATTACTTAACCAAATAGTGCAGTATTGTTTGTCTTGGATGACCTTGGGAAGAGTTTTTTATGTCCCCCCTCTAAAATTGAGCCTAGCTTATGCTACACATGGGGACCCATTGATATTTAAGATCAATGGTGAATACACTAGCGCACGTTGGCGTCAGTATCTTATTGACGCTTATGTGAGCTAGCATGTGTTCCATCGATCTCTTAGATGAACAGCTTCCATGCGTACCTTACACTAGACTCATTGTCACTGATGCTAACGTGCACTAGCATGTGTGTCATCGATCTCTTAGATAAACAACTCCAATGCATAGCTTACAGTGTCAATAAGGATCTTCCATGACCTTGACATCGAGGCAACAATGTTAATGGTTGAGTAATCAAAAGTGTCTAAATAGTCAAGGATCTTACTCTGTTGAGTATCACCAATGCACCAGTTGTGGACCTGGAGTTGACCAACTTGAAGTACCCATTCTAACAGTGTCAATGTTGGAGCTTCTAGTAGGAGTATGGCGTTGGGTGCTAAAATCAAATAGGAAAGTAATACCCTTGAATTCCCCCCTCACCCCACCCCCACTAATTTAGGAAGTAATAGTGCGAAATGTTGGTTTGATTAAGCGAGAAATCAAGTAGGGTGGGCACACGCTTGGCTAGAATGGCGACATGTCTGCTAGGCAATGCTTAGGTGCCAAGTTAAGGGTAATCTCAAGATAGTTGGAAGTCTTCATGTCTTGCGACTTCCTCTTCTGCCTCCCCTTCTACCTTAGGCATACCTCAACTCATTCATCATCATCCTCATCCTTCACATCTACAACTCTTATAACTAATTCTTTCCCAAAACTATCAATTCTTACTCTCCTTCCATAAAAGAAAGTTGTCGGAGAACTTACTTCCCTCAGTATTTGCATATATCTCTCTTTATTAGTCACATGCAATGACTTCCTCACTATAACCTTGGCAAACATGTTTGTGTTAGAAGTGTTTATAGAATAGTCCTAGCATAATTACTTGCCACTTCCATAGTTAATTGCAATAACTAATGATTTTTGTTATGAAAATTGTAATATATATCTATTGATTAACTTTTGTAATATTAATCTAACTTATGTAATATGCTAAAATTTAGACAATATTGTAATACAATTTCCAAACTTTCTTAACTCTCGTATGTTCTAGGACACGATATCGCTCACATCATGTTATTGATAACATGAACCATCAATGGTCTTATAATCGATAGCATGAACGTTCAATGGTCATGTTATTGAAAACACAACCTTGGTAAAATTGTAAATATGATGTCACAACAACTACACCTCATGTGTTCATAAAACACAATAAATTTTTAAGTCATGTTTTGTAATAAACTATGTAAGGAACCGAGGTGGATACTAACATGTTTTGTCATCATAACTACCTCCCCAATCTTCTCGTAGGAGGGTTTCCTAAACCCCAACCAATTAAGTATCCTCTGGAAAGAACTTCTTGAATGGGTGGTGCAAACTTCCCCATGTTTAGGGAGCCGCTCCATTGTTCACACTTGTAAAATTACATTAAACAGTTAAATCCTTTAATATTGTAGAAAGAAATAATTTATCAACTTATACTACCACATACCATCAAGTCATGGATGAAGCCAGACACATTGGGATACTCACGGGCTGCCTAATCCACTCCATGTCATGTATTCCAATAGTAAATGCTTCCCCAAGGATAGTTATTGAATGCATCCCAATCATCAACTAAGACTAAAAACGTCTTATTTACCACATGTTCCTAGATCCTCCCAATTATTATACTCTCAAGAATGAGGGTGATGGCTAGCTTAAAAACATCCGCATTCTTCCGGCACTCTAATATTTTTGAGGAGGACATCCTTAGTGATCTTCTTGTCACCCTCCCTGAACACCCTATATAGTAGAGTGTGTCTGTCGAGGGTGGGTGGCACAACAAGAATAGATGGTATCGTGTTAGCTACCCTCAAGTGAGTCACCAAACAAAATTATCTTGGTAACATCCTCATAGAATATATCTATGAGACTTGAAACAAGTAGTTTCTTTTGGGGAACTAGATCGTGTGCTTTAAAGCTCGGGTAGGGAATAACATTTGCCCAATCTATACCTAATGGAGCGTTTTGAAGCACCTCTGCTGGAATATACTCTTATGTTTTGGATGGTGATAGTAATGCTCATGCATTCCCTCTAGAAAATAATAAGCTGCCTTTTTTGGATGTGTTGAGAACCACAAGATGAAGCCTTCCCGTTCGCCATTATTTACTTTGTAAATAATAACTCATTTATATCGTAAAATTAAGTCCATAATTATTTCATGTTTGGTTTCTTGTCAGTTGTGGAGGTTTGGTATTGTAGAGGTATGGTATATTCTAGAGGTAGTGTAATATGGAGGTTTGTAATTTTGCTACATTGCCATTCTAGCCATAAGGTATTCTCGTAGTATGGTATAATACAAGTTTGGTGTTATGGCAATTTGCTATGGATGCTCAGTCTGCCGTTTGTGTACTCTAATAGTTGGATATTTTGCTAGTTTGGTACCGCCAATATACCAAAGTTACATACTACAATACTAAAGTTAAATGCTAGAATACAAAATCTATCAATATTTAGTCCTCAACTAATATAATTAAATAACACAATACCAACATTATATCACAGAATACCAAGTGTGGCAACCAAAATACTAAATGTGGCCATGTCCAAAATTACCAAACTAAGAAAATCAAACAACAAAACACCAAATTGACCAAAGCACCATAAAATTACCAAAGTCAACTACGAAATTACCAAAATAAACTACCAAATTTAACAATCATAATACCAAAAATACTTAATTTGGTAACCTGGCCATAATGGAATATAGTATTATAGTAAGAAAAATGGAATGGAAAATTATCAAGAATACCTTCTTCGATTTTAAAAATTCCTGAATACGGAGTATTGAAGAGGAGGAGCAGCTGATTTGCTGGCTTGGTTTCCAACGTGGGCTTCCGCATCGCCTTCATCTTGTAGGGGAACAAATGGAGTTGTGGCCGATTCAACGTTTAGCTCAACGAAAGAGAGGGAATGCTAGGGTCCATGTATTAGAGTTGTAGCAGTAGATGCCGAACGAGGGGGCCACGCCTTCGCATTACAGAAGAAGCAAAGGAACATTGGGGCAACTATATAGGCTGACACCTTTTGGGGGGATGCCAAAAATGCAGATGGAGAAAATGAGTGAGGTTCGGGTAAGTCAGAAATGGAGGAGGAGAGGCTAGAGATAGAGGATAGGGAACTTCGCAGGTGGCAACTATTAGAGGTTTTGGAGGCGAGATAGAGGAAAATTTTCAATTGTTGAAGGGGAGTATCAGAGTCATTTTCCCACACCAGTGGCAAGCCTCACATGTGCGCTTGTCTACTTTGGCAATTACGGCAGACCTGTTCATATTTTTGGTATTCAATGAGAGTACATGTTTGTTTTGGTAAAAATTTCTACATATTAACCGTCAAGATAGAAACCCCAGGACGTTGAACATGATCTTTTACCAAACACCCCTTTACACATGATCACATATAATAAAGTAGTCGTTTCACCGAAAAGAATGTTTTTCTATTTGTCTTCCTATAATGACTTTCTCAAAAATAACTTGAATGAAAGAGAGCCTCGCTAGAAAGAGAGAACTCGATAGGAGAGAGATAATATGAGAGAGAGAGAGAGAGCCGTATCAAAGTGTATGTGAATGACTTTTCCAGCATGAGAGATATGTCCGGAGAGAGAGCGAGGGAGCTAAGTGAGGGGAAGGTTTATAAAAGTTCAATTCATTGTTGGATGAATTCCTATTTATCAGTTTTTTTTTAGAGACTCCCCCTTTCTCAAATATTCGCCCTTTTATAATGTTTTGCCCTCACCCTCACGTCTCCCTCTATCCGATATTCTGATTTCACATGGCATCCACTCTAAAGCTTTTGAACAATTTTTTAGCGTGTTCTCCTACCATCGTGCTCTATCTCTTACCGTTTGTCCTTTCCTCCTTCCCATCATAGTACCTTCTCTTAAGAAGAAGATACCTCACTCCACCCCCTAGTGCTTCCTCTATTATGGCAAAAATCTCTACAGACCTTTCCCCTTCTCTAGGCCCTTCTCTAGGCCCATTGATCTATCAAAGCCGCCACCCCTACCCCCACCGCCACCCCCACCCCCACCCCACTATTTGATGGAGCCAGTAGCAAGATGCCCATCATTCAAAAGCGCAATAACCTCGATGACCTCTAACATTCCTTCCACTGTCATGCCCGATGTGGGCACCATGCGGGACGTGGTGGCCCACACCGCCATCACCATTGAGGCCTGCCTCAACACCGGTCGTAGGAAGGAGGCCTTCACTTCTCAAGTCATGTAGGCTGAAACCCAATGCCTAGACGTACCGTGGTAACTAAGTGCATGCCATGTGATGTGCAAAGACCGTTTTGACATGTGTTGTTAAAACTTTTTGATAGTTAAATACAAACCCATATCCATCTACATTGTGCTAACCATGGGCCTATCACGGGATGTGTAAAAACATTTAACCAATGTATAAAAGTCTTTTTGACATGTGTTAAAACATTTTGACAATTAAACATTTGTTAAAATATTTGGATGAATATTTGAAAATCTTTTAAGACAAATGTTTAAACATTTTCCCTTTTTGACATATCTACCAAATACACAAATGCACGACAACGTAAATCTTTTATCAAAGACATGTAAGAATAAATATGAAAACTTATATAAATTCTTGCAACAATCTAGCACCCGCAATCATCACTATTTGTAAAAGTAATTTCATAAAGATGAAAACTTATATTAATACGTACGACTGTTTATCATCTAGAATTATCATTGTCTAATAAAGTGATTCTATGCACCAGTTGAGAATGCCAAACCACTCAATTGGCTTCCTGGATGATGGGTGCTTCCTCAAATAGCAGTGTAGCACTAGACATGTGTTTTCTCATATGTAATACAACTATATAGCATCTACAATCATCACTATACATTACAATGATTTCATGCACCAGTTGAGAAGACCATAACACTCAATAGGCTTTTGGATGATGAGTGTTTCCTCATATAGCAGTTAGCACTAGACATGTGCTTCCTCATATGTAATACATGTTCTCAGAAAGTAATATTAAAATATTTCTCAACAATTAATTGAAATAATTTAACAAAAGTTTTAAGCGATTTGACAATAGTGTCAAAATATTGAAATACTTTATTAAATTATTTTAATAATAATGTTAAAATATTTTAACACTATTAAATGGTTTTCGCAAAAGTGTTAAAACAAATTGACAACATTCTTAAAATGATTTGACGCTATTGTTTTAACAATATTATAAGATTTTTACAGTCTAACTAAAATATTTATATAATAGAATTAAAGCGATTTGACAAAAGTGTGAATAAATTTGAATACAATGTTAAATCATTCTAATAATAGTATTATAATAATTTGAGAACAAATAGTGTTAAAACATTTTGACACTATTTTCAAATAATTTTAAAACTATTTTTAATGTAGTTATAATATTTTTATTTACTAAAAGAATTTTATAACATTATAAAAAATGGTTTAACATTGTTGTTTACTTTGGTTAATCATGATGAAGCATCAAAATCAAAACATTTTAGAAGTATGTAAGTAAAATCATTTTTTTTAAATAATCATTTTAGATGATAACATCAATATAACAAAATTTTATCCAATCATTTTAGAAGATCAAAATCAAAATTATTTTTTTCCAAAATTAACCTTTTAGATAAAAACAACAAAATCAAACAGTTGAAAATTTTGAAATACATCTTTCAAAATGTTTGAAAGCACTAGGGTTTAAACAATTTGAAAAACAGATCAAACTTGTTTAGCACATGTAAAAATTTATACACTGGGATGATTAGAATCGTTTTCCAGGATAGGTACCTATCCAAGACGATGACCATTTCCTATGGTCATTTTCCCATACGCATTTGTTGCCGCTTCTACTAACTACTAGTACATGAAATCACTCTTACAAATAATGATACCTAGGGGACCGAAAAGGGAGACTGGCGAAGGGCGAAGTACCAGAAGGGGCAAGGGACCGGAAGATGGAGGGGCAAATGGGAGAGGAACCAGAAGGGGCGAGGGGCCAAGAGCATGGGACTGGAAGGGGCAATGCAGGCGTTGATGCCAATGCCGACAAACTAGAGTTGCCATATTGTTCATTCGCATGGTAAAGCACACCTATTTAACATCGCATTAAACAGACGAATATGAGTTGTTGAGGGAAAATCGGTCTTAGTAAGGCGCAAAGCTGAAAAATAGCATTTCATTCCGAAAACTCTAAAAATTTGGAATTCCTAACACAATGACATGAAGGTCGGTAAGATGTGGATACAACAGCCCAAGTCCTAAACCACCTTTTCATGTGGGCCCACCCTTCTCTCCAACTCTTTCCCGGTCTCTCCCTTTCTCTTAAGTGAACCAACAAAATAGAGATCAATGGCTAAAGAAAAATAACATATAAAAGACTAGGATAAAATATGATAAAACCCATTCAAGTCCCACAAATTTCTAACTTGTATGATTCTAACAATTCCAATTTAAACAAGATCACTGATGTAACTTACTTTTTTCAATATGGTGGCATAGGTGACATGCATTCCACACACGAAAGCATAAACCTATTTTTGGCCAACAACCTGATATGATCTTATTTATATAATAAGTTAGCTTTCCTAGATTAGTCTCCTCTCCTAAATTCACTATGATTAGTATTTTCTTTTGCTTTTTTTATCACATTAGAAATTCTACTTTAGACCTCTATAAATTATAGTGCTCAACCAATTCTAAATCAGACAATTAGATTCAAGAGTTATTTTATTTAATTTTTTGCCCTAATCTCTCTCTTCTCCCCCCTTTCTCCTTAATTTTCCTTGTCTAGACCCATTGGTCTACATCACTAATTCATTAGTGGCTGATTTTGTTTTACATAACGGTCTTCTGTTATGGCGTCGTCACCTTTGGTGCTTAATTGTGAGGAGTTTCCTAGAGATATTATCCATCTGTGTCATTCTACGTTTGTTGTAGGACATGAAGGGATATTTCAAATTATGAAAGGGTCTCTCTAACCTTTTCCTAGTATAGTCTTAAGTAGGAAGTTCACCAATTTGTAGTCAAATGAGACATTTTCCAGCGAGCTAAGAATGATTCAACCACTCCTTCAGGTCTTCTTCAGCCACTTTCTATTTCTAAGTGAACCTGAGACGATATCAACATGGATTTCATAAAAGAATTACCCAAGGTTTAGGGAAAATCCATTATCTTCATCATGCAGATTTGATAGGCTTGCCAAGTATGCTCATTTTTCGGCTCTCTCAACCTTGTACTACAAGATTGTTGTTGAGGTTTTCATGCACGACATTCCTCATCTTTATAGAATGCCTAGGACTATTGTTTGTGATCGTGAAAAGGTATTTTTATCTGCATTTAGAGGCTGGATCACTACCATAGATTCTTGTGGGACTACACCATTTTGGAATGGAAAAACGTAAGGCAACATACAAATTAGAGAGTGGAAAATGACAACATGCTAAGGACTTGAGCTTAATAGTCCAGGTCTGGGTATGGGATTTGGACCTAAATAATTGGGTCAAGTTGGGTAATATTTCAATAAGCTGGATCAATTAATCCGATCTGTTTAGGCTATATTAATAAAACTTTTATAATTTTTTTATTTTTAAATAAATTATAACACTACTTTCCATACAGATGTGGGTTACAAGCCATTTTATCTCATCTATGGCCGCCCACCTCCTACATTACTTCATAATGTGCCAATTTGTGCTTCTGTTGATGTCATGAATACTACTCTTCAAACTCATGATGAGGTTTTGTGTCAGCTTCGTCTTAATTTAGCAACTTCACAAAACTGTATGGGGCAAGTTTATGATAATTGTTATGTGGATCGCGAGTTTGAAATAGGTGATCTTGTTTTTCTTCGTCATTAGGCTTATATCTAGACTTTCACTCATAAACCCTCTAAAGAGAAACTTGTCCATTGTTTTCATTTATCTAATTCTTGAGCGTATTGGCAAAGTCACTTATCATCTCTAGTTGCCCTTAGATGCATAGATTCACCCAATGTTTCATGTTTCTCATATTCAAAATTTTGTTTGTGATTTTTCATCTATTTCATCATCGATGTTGCCATTGATACGTTTTGATCCATCCCTTCCGATGACTCATGCTATTTTGGAATGATGACGTGTTCGCCATCGTGGACGTAAGGTTTTAGAGGTTCTTATTGCTTGGTTACACTGTTCTTTAGATGATGCTACTTGGATTGATGAAGATGAGTTCCTTCGGAAATATCTAGCATGGTCACCTTGAGGTTAAGGCGATGCGAAGTGTGGTGGAATGATACAATTCTGTTTAGATTATAAGTTAACTTTCTTAGATTAGTCTCCTCTCTTAAATTCACTAGGGTTAGTCTTTTGCTTTCTTTATTTCATTATGAATTATGCTTTAAATCACTATAAATTGTAGTGCTTGGCCAATTCTAAATCAAACAATCAGGTTCAAGAGTTATTTTATTTAATTTTCTACCCTAATCTCTCTCCTCTCTCCTTTCTCTTTAAGTAGACGATAAACAATATTCCATACTCCTTTCGTCCTATATTAATAGCTACATTTAGAAACATAGCGGTTTTTATTAAATGGTGAAACCCACATCTAAAGAATGAAAAATAAGCTTATGATATTCTTTTTCAAGTACCCAACTATTTAAATTTAACAAATGGAGCTATTAATGTGGAACAAACTGTTTTGTTAAATGGAGCTATTAATTTAGGACGAAGGGAGTATTTAATTGTTCCATACTTCCATAGCCCAATGTGCCAAAACTTACAATTACTAGACTAGCAAGAACCAAAAAAAGTTAGGCAAACACAAAAATCAAGCGATATTTAATCATCTTATATATGTGCTGCTTTTTGCATAAAGCATAAAACTATGGACAAGTAACAATCTAAGAGCAGAAATTGATATCGAGGAATATTACCTTTGCATAGAAAACGTCGTTATTGGCGTACCTGCTTTGTCGACTAGGTAAAGATGCAATCCATGGTTGTGAGTACTCCTTTCTTGAAGTTCACCATTCAACCCAAATTGTAAGCCAATTTTCTTCAGGTCATAAGAAAGTTTATGAAAGAAGTTTCCCTACATGAGTAGCACCCGTCCAAAGCTTTTCAGTAAACCATTAAGAACAGAGGCAGTTAGCCAACATTACTAAACTTGAAAAGAGCCGAGAAACTTAGAAAAACACAAAAATCGAGCCATATAATATGTTCTATGTGCTTCTCTTGTAATAATATAAATTAAAGCCGAATAGATAAAGATGAATATTACTAAAAAAGTAACGATGAACACAAAATGCCAAGCCATATTTAATGAACATACATGCGCATTTTTTTCACAAAAACAACAAACAAACTATGGACATGTAACAATTGATGAGCAGAAATAGATAAATACAAAAAAAAAAAGCGTAAAAAATAGATATACAGGAATATTATTATGTTCCAAACCTCAGAACAAAAGACGCTGGAGCTTTTAACACCATAAGAAGACTAGCAGTTAATATTACGTGCCCAGTTTAGCAGGCATGTACAAGTTTCCGAATCGTGATCGGCTGGTGAAGCAACGCCAGCCAATCATTATTTTAAATCACGTGGACAAACGTGACTACATACTTCCCAATTCGCAAACGCCGTTATAAACTGCAGTTTTCCTTTTCCACACTGCCAAACGCCAACGAATATCTTACCAAACCCTTCTTCTTCTTACGCTCTCTGCTAAAAAAATTTTCTCTCATCCGCCGTACCGCAAAGTGAACAGAGGAACTTTTCACTGCCAGTCAACTTTGAACACCAGGTTATTTCAAACCTTCGCATCGTTGTACCCACGAAAAGAACTCACGGATAAGCCAAAGTGGTCAAAAAGTCATTCTCCATTAAATAAAGGAGGTAACTTTTTACTGTGTTTATTTTTATTACATCTATCAATGTATTTCACTCCTAAGTATATATTCTAATTCATTCATTTTATTTATTGCATCTATCAACGTGCTTGAAAGAAAACTATATATTCTAATTAAGTACATTGAACCAGATCTTACAGTTAGTTCAATTTGATATAGTACTTATTAATTACTTTACCAAATTTGAGTTGTTTATAGTCGTTGTCATATGCCCAATTTACATATATGATTCATTAAAGGTAATTAATCCAAAATGGATAATTATAATAATCAAGCTTATAATTAGTAATTTAATTTATATTTTATATTTTTTAAGGTAGAATTTAATTATTTATATATTTTTATTCATTCAGATCACTTTAGTGTATCGTTTACAAAAAGATCATGGATGATAAAGAGTACACAAGCCCTATTATCACAAATGCAGGATCTGCATGTCGATTAGATTTTGACTTACCTCTTGAAAATGATAATGAAATTTCAAGTGATTTTAATGTTTCTGTGACGGATAAAGGTGAATCAAGTTGGATCCCTAAAGTTGGCATGGAATTCGATAACGAAGAACATGCTTATGATTTTTATAATAAATATAGTGAAAAAGCAGGATTCAGTGTTCGAAAAGCATGGGTAACTCGAAACAAGGACAAATTGGTGCGAGTTAGAAAATATTATTGCTCAAAAGAAGGTTTTAGAACTAAAGATAAACGCAGGGAGGTTGTTAAGAATCCTCGTGCATTGACACGAACAGGATGCGGAGCACATATAAAATATGTACTCCAACCTAATGGTAAATTTCGTATTACCCACTTTGAACCTGCTCACAACCATGGACCCATAACACCTTCAAAAGTTCACCATTTGAAGTCTCATAGACGTTTAACAAAGGCCCATATTGCTACTGCAGACTTAGCATATAGTTCAGGAATTGCACCTAAAGCAGCAATTAAATTTATGAGTAGATAAGTTGGTGGTCTAAAGAATCTTGGTTGTCTTCCTCTAGATTATAGAATTACTTGATTGTCTTCCTCTAGATTATAGAATTACTTGAGAACAAAAAGGAACAAAACAATGATAAAAGGATATGCAGGAGCTATACTTGAATATTTTAGAACAAAAGAAGTGGAAAATCCATCATTTTTTCACTCCTATCAATTAGATGAAGATGACCTAATCACTAATATTTTTTGGGCTGATTCAAAATCATTAGTTGATTATGCTAATTTTGGTGATGTCATTTGCTTTGATACAACCTATGGAACAAACAAGGATAGTAGGCCATTTGGTGTTTTTGTTGGAGTAAATCATCATAGGCAGACAGTCATATTTGGCGCATCTCTTCTATATAGTGAAACTGTTGATTCTTTTATATGGCTGTTTGAAATTTTTATTAAGGCAATGTCTGGTAAAAAGCTCCGAAGTATTTTTACTGATCAATGTGTTGCTATGGGTAGAGCAATATCAGTAGTGATTCCAGAAGCTCATCATCGTCTTTGTATTTGGCATATATATCAAAATGCAACAAAGAATCTCAGTAATGTTTTTAGTGCTTCTAGAACATTTAAAGCTGATTTTGGAAAGTGCATATTTGATTATGAGGAAGAGATAGAATTTTTAAGTGCTTAGCAATGTATGCTTGTAAAATATGGATTAGTAGACAATAAATGGTTGAAACGTTTATTTAAAGAGAAGGAAAAGTGGGTATTAGTATATGGGCGGAATACATTTTGTGCAGATATGAAAATTACCCAAAGAAGTGAAAGTATGAATAGTATCCTAAAGCGTTATTTGAATTGTAAGCACAATTTGCTTGAGTTTTTTAACCATTTTGAAAGAGTTATTGAAGATCGTCGGTATAATGAATCTAGAGCTGATTTTCACATGAAAGAAACTAACACCACAGTTATATGCACCTGTTCAGATTTTAGAGCATGCTTCTACTGTGTATACACTAGCTATGTTTGCAATGTTTAAAAATGAATTTAAGGTTTTCCTAAATTGTGCAATTTACATAAGGACTGGGGAAGGAATTGTAATTGAGTACAAAGTGAATACGAATGGAAAATCTCATGAATTCAGTGTCTAAGTATGACTCCTTAGAAGATACAATTGTATGCAGTTGTAAAAAATTTGAATTTGTCGGGATACTTTGTAGGCATGCATTAAAAGTCCTCAACTTTAGAAATATACATGTGCTTCCTCCTAGATATATTTTAAAGAGGTGGACAAGAGATGCTAAAAGTGGAATGGTATTTAATAGTCATGGTCCTAAAGTTGCATTAGGAAGACGTTACAATGACTTGTGTCGTGACTATGTAAAGATACTATTAAGGGCTGCAGAGACAGATGAATCATATTTAATTGCTAAAGAGTATAAACACAAACTTTTGAAGGCAATTGAAGAAAACTTGAGTAGATTGTCCTTTGCTACCACTCCAGGCAACCATGTAGATATGGAGAATGCACCAAATGTCACTAGTCAAGAACAAAATGGTACATTTGATCGTATGTGGTTCATGAATATATTTTGATGGCAATATTAATCTTTGTACAAGATGACAAATTGAATATATTAGATCAATCAATCTTTTTAGTAGGCTTATGGAAGAAGAGATGGTTTGAGAATAGCTATTGGCTATTTTTTATTTTTGATAAGTGGCATCTATGTTACTTTTGCCTCTTACTTCTTACTATTTTAGAAACTATACAAGATAGGAAAAATGGGTGAAGTAAAACTCTTCCAAGAAGTAAATATTTGACATTAATTTCCGAAATTAACAGCTCCACATAGTTTTGGCTATCTCTGCACTGCTTGTGAAGGCATATGAGATTACATCGCCCAGTGACATGAAGACAATGAAAAATAGAATGCCCAGGGCCAAAGAAGTGCCTGAGACCACTTTGATGGCAAATTTGGCTCCTTTGGCATCTCCTTTCCCCAGTTCATTGGACACTCTGACGCTGCAATGAAATGTTGCGAAAAGATAGGATTTAGAAACTGCAATTTATCAATCGTTTGAAAAATGAGAAAATTCGAGTTTTGGCGAGAAAGTGTTGCATTATACCAAGCAGATGTCATGAAACCAAGGGGGATCATAAATTCCCAAGCAGTAATGTTGAGGCTGCACAGTATAGTTCAAGATTAGTAATTTCATTAAAACAAGGTCATAACAGGATAACAAGGCCAAACAAATAAAACGATTAGCAGGATATAAGCATGTATCTGAATAAGGCTATAATTTAAAAAACTGGAGTGGCGAGCTCACTACTAGGAGGACCCTCAGGAAGCAAAGGATTTTGCTGCCTAGGCAGATATAGACTTGTCAAATTCAACTGGTATAAGCAGAGATGTCCTGAACAACCAGTGGAAGAAAGGGAACCTCGTGCATCAGTAACCAAATGTAATTCATAGCAGGGACATTCTATCAAACAGCTAGTAAGTTGGCCATCAAATCACGTCGGCAAGAAGACTCTGGCAGTGGAGTAGGATAAATCCGGCGGGCAATTGTTCATGCCGGTGTTCATCCCCTCTTTGGAATCTGTAGAGGCTATCCCCTTCCCATTTCAGAGCGTGGAAGATGTCTGTCTCCTTCCCATTACAGAGTGTGGAAGTTGTTCCCTTGCCTTATCTCGTGAGTGTAAGCCGTCCCCTTTTTCCCTCCCGTAGACCACTCCTGCATCTGTTCGGGGGTCTAGGAATACAACCTCTTCGGTGACGGGCCATTCCGGCGTTTGGGAAAGAATCCGGTAAGCGACTGAACAAGTCGGTGTCTGTCCCCTAACTGGATAATAGAAGTCGTTCTCCCATCACTGAGTGTGGCAGTTGGTTCCTGGTCTCATCCCGCGAGAGCAAGTCGCCCCTTTCTCCCTCCTGTAGTGATCATCCGTCATCGGGTTTTGATGCAGAGCCAGAGGAACGAAAGATGATGGTGGAAGAGGGAGAGGAGGAGGCAGACACGATTCGAAAAACCGTGCAGCGTTTTGGCAGAGGAGAAAGCCTCGAGCCCTCGAGGCTCCGGTGTGTAACGGCGTGTGTGGATGGGAAGTATGTAGTCACGTGAGACCACGTGATTTAAAATAATGATTGGCTGGCGTTGCTTCACCAGCCGCTGGTGAAGCTTCACCAACCGATCACGATTCCAAGTTTCCCTACACGACTAAGGAGTAGCACACATCCAAATAGGAAAGTGCGCAGAAGATATGACTCCCTCCATGCAATATTAATAGCTATATTGAAAAAATAGTAATTTTTTTTAAATGGTGAAACCCACGTCTAAAAAAATGAAAAATAGAGCTATGAATGTGAGATGGAGGAAGTATAAACATGATCTGCTCTGTCCAAACTGATTCCCCAATCCCCAACCTAAACCTACGATCAATTCATACAAGCTTTTTAGTAAACCATTAAGCAATATTTCATGTTTGTCCAAAAGAAGCATCTGCAACATTTATATCGCCTGCTCTATATTGAATATAGAGGCAGTGAACACCAATATCAAGCCATAAAAACTATTACTGGTGGTTGGTGTACGTCCATACCTGTTTTGTCGACGAGGAAAAGCTGTAGTCCATTTGCTGAAGCGAGGACGAATTAAAGGACCGACATGCATATCGCCTACTCTGTCCAGACCGATATCAAAACCTATAACCAATCCAAACAACGACCAACTTTTATACAAGCATTTCTGTAGATCATTAATCACATATTTGATGATTAATGGCACCATACTTTACTGAATATAAGAACTTAAATTGCAAAACAATTAATGAGAACTTTGGACTAGTAACAGTTGATCAAGAGCAGAAATAGAAGATATACAGGAATATTATATATGTTTCAAACCTCAGAGAAAAATGGTCCAACTGCATGTGGTACTCATAATAGGATAGATAGTGTATCTTCCACCTTTCCCGGGCGTTTCGACAGACCACACCCTGTTGAAAACTTTTGCTTCGGTGTGGTTTTCAAAATCTAGTCATCGCCCTTTCCTATTTGTGCTTCTTCTGGTTTTATTATGATGTTAGCGCCTTGAGGTGTTTAATTGCTACATGTAGTAACATGCTCAAGAATTGAATGTGTCCTTTTTTCAGTCGACAAAGCAGGTATGCACCGAAGTGCGACCATTTTTCTTCAATTTCTACGCTTCATTTGCTACAAGTCCGTATGTCATAGTAGTTGTTTTGCAATAAGTGCTTATATCTAGCAAGCATGACTGGATTTTTTGCGTTTTTTATTTCTTTGTCTAGTAATGTTTTGCCTATTGTTGGCTATGTCAGTATGACAGTAATGGCGCCATTAATTATATAACACTTGCATAATGACTTACTGAAGATCTTAGTTGCAATTATGGCTTGATTTTTTGGGTTTGCCATTAATCATCTAGAATCTTCATAATGAATTCCTGAAGAGCTTTAGTTGGGTGGATTAATTTTCAGTTTGGTATCCGTCTGGACGAGCATGTCGGTTCCAATCTTTCCTCAATTGTTCCTTGCTTAACAAAAACGCAGTCGAGACGCACTTTCCTACTTACATGGGTGAGACTTTTGTTGCCTTAAGACTATTTCTATATTGTTCGTTTTGTTATGATATGAAGAAAATTGCGGGAGTGGTCTGCTCTCCTCCCCTGCCGGGCAGAGCGATTGCATCTTTTCCTCGTCCGCAAAATACAGGTATACACAACAACCACCAGTAATAGTTTCTCTGTGTTTTTGCAAGAGAAATACTTGATTTTGGTGTTTGTCTAACTTTTTTGGTTCTTGCTAATTTAGGTTCCATTTGTTTCGTCTAAATCTAAATATGAAAAACCAACTTAAAATTCTGAAAAGCCTACCATCTGAATTTCACACTGAATTTGAATCTAAGGGGTCGTTTGGGTACGGAATTAATTCGGTAGTGAATTGGAATTAATTTCACCGATTCAATATAGAATCGAAATTTCGTTTGGTTATGGAATTTTTAATATAGAATCGTGTTTGGATAGCGAATTGTGTTTAAGGTTAGATTCTTTAGAATTTTAGGTAAATTGACAAATATACCCTTTAAATGGAATTGTTTTGATAGAATTATGTTTGGGTATGAAATTTGTGTATTTTTTGGAATCGTTGAACTTATGAAAAAATTATAAATATAACCTTGGTTTAGGTATTATACGCGGTTAGTGTGCAACACAAATAATATGCCCGGCCCAATATATTCGACTTTGGGCCCTATCGAACGCTTTAAGATCACCCTAAAAAAGATTTTTTATTTTGCTAAATTGATTGTAGACGTATAAGAGGCCTTATACTCCTCCTTAAACGGTCTTTTTATGGCTTGATGGGCCCATGAAAGTACGTACCGGCCTATACAAGTGCCTATCAACCATACCTATATCGGTTGAGACCGATATGGTATGATATAGGCGGTGATACACCTTACATAAAAATTAATATATATCAACTATATTAGCGTATACTATATCGATACTGTAACACCTTTATATTATTCTTAAATAAAATTATGTAATGCCACATTAATAGAAAATGGATACTTTGGAATGTTCACCCGGGGATCACACATCCATTAAATTGAAAACAAATTTAAATAACATTACCCCACCCCCATCCGCCTCACATAACATTATTTTCATAATTTACAACTATAACTAAAAATAAACTTAAAATAGTATAAAAAATTATTTCATATCATTATCACGTAGGAGTTACATTTCATTAAAAAAAACAATATTAGTATAATATAAAAAAATATATATAATTGACCTAACATCGATGTCGGCTACGTCGTGCACCAATTGGAGGTAATTGATAATGGTGACCAATGATCCCGAAGTTCATTACAAAAAGTAAACATTACCCTGTCATCTTGACCTACAGGTGTTTCAACTTGCCCCTCAACTTTATCATTTATTACATATTCATCTTCATTTTCCCAATTAGTGAAAAGTTCATCTCGAATATGAGGGTTGATAATACCATTATGTTGTTCTTGAATAAAATTATGTAGCGCCATTGAAATCCTCACCAATGCCACTTGAATAAGAAATAAATACTTTAAAATATTTTCAAATAACTTTCATCTCTCCTTCCACATACCAAAATAATTTCAATCCAAGTTGTGAAGAATGTATATCGGGCATATCAAGAGTCAAAGAACAAAAGACAATAGCCAAAAGTAATTTTATTACCAAATTGATATCATTGTGTTTATCTGGTAGGATCAACCAAGAAGAACTGACATAAAAAAACTTGGACATTTGATAGAAAAAAGCAACCACAAACTATTTTTTTTCTGTCTAACAAAAAGTTGTTCAGATTAAAGAGATGACTATGCACAAGGAGGAAACAGAAATAAGTGATATCTAAGTCCCACAAACCTTGTTGTTATAGAATTCAGCCATTTGCCAAATTTCTTCCACATGTGCAGTTGGGAGACTCATGCCTTGCTAAGGAGAAAAGGAAGGTGTTACATATTAATGAACTAGGTTGCCTCTTGTCTCACAAAATAAGATTCAATCCAGTTATACTGCTTACCACAATCTTTTCTAAGTATGCAAGCCAAATCAAAGCTGTGAGACTATCTGTAGCAGCCTTGAAATGATTAAAAAACTCAGTTCTCTTTCCTTTTGTCAGAGCATTTGCTTTCAAAATTACTTCATTCAGTGGTTTTAGAAAATTTTGCAGGCCTGTAAGATCAGGTTTCTGCGGAGCAGCATAGATCAGCTAAACAGACAGACTAAAACAGAATAGCAATACCTTATTTTGAGAGGAGATATAATCAATCTACTTAACAGCCCAAATTTAGAAACATAACATTCTTTGTCCTTTTTTTTCCCTCTTACAATTATTCGTTTTTTATACTATTTTGCCTTTTGAAGAAAAAATGTGAACGGTATTATAAGACCATGGACACATAGTATTGGAAGATTAAACTCGGTAGGTGATAGTAGCCTACCTATTTCTGTATCATTGCCAGATTAAACTTCAAATGACAATGTTCTATATCTTGTACAACATACTATATGTAAAATACAATAACTCATAGCAAAGTCCTTTAGCTGCTGTTGGGTCAGAAAGTTGTACAACGAAACTAACGCTTCAAAGCTTTGCCTAAAGGCAGAATATATGTTCAAAACAATTGTCCAACAATATGCCAGGCATGAACCTCCTAAACCACAGAGATTTCACATCATCACACAGCTATATTTCTCCATCGTAAACAATCTCCATTGTGTTCTCCATTTACAACGAGCCAAAACTTTGCCAAATCCTAGCTTTCTCAATGATCTGGAAAGAATTTCTGAGTATCAAAAGGCAGATTCCGCGAGTCGCGGAAATTTCCAGTGTGGCCACTGTTCATCGGGGCAAATGCTGCCAGCCAAATAAGAGGTCATGGAATTAGTATTTTACCATATTGATAGCAAACAATACCAATAAGATGATTTATCTTATGACTCAACAACTATTGTTTCAGTCTTCAATGACAGAAGCTAGTTTTCATTATATTATATCAACTACTTTAGCACAACAAAAGTTAACAGGATAAGTTTCTTTGGAAAGACTCAGGTAATTGGAAAAAACACGAAGTCCATCTTATGTAAAGTGACATATGCAACATGCCACAAAGCATCGTATTCGCATAAAATCAGTTTGCTAATTTCATGAACTTAATTGACAGTGAATGTTCAACCTCACAGGATACGTTAGAACATATTAAATTCTGCTGCATGAACAGGAAAAGGCTTTTATGTGGTAATTGTCCCTGTACTCACTCGTCCAATGGACAGGTCTAATAGCATCCATCAGAAAGTAAAGCAGCCCTAAAATGAATGGTTATCATTGCCGTACAATAGATATAAGAGCTTCTTGGGTCTGAGAAATAAAAATCCATACCACTCTTTATAGGACTGAGGAAGTAGAATATATTTACTTGCATAACATTAACGACACATAAACCACTTAAAAGTATGTGGCTGATATTTGACACATGATACAGATAACAATTCCATTTTTGAAAAACAGATATTTTTTTATAATCCTAATACAACGACAGCCATCATATAAATCCCAGTACACCTCTTCTAAGAAGAGCACTCTAAGGAACATGAATTCCACCTCAATTAAAGAAGAAATAAAAAAAGAGAGAAAAAAAACTGGGAACAAAACAAAAGTTGCAGTCATACCTAGATGTCACACAATCAGCTAATATAGCATAGTTAGCTGGAGCTTGAGGCCTCCAAAATGTATAATGAAAACCATGATCACTTCCAACAGCTGTAGAAACCAAGAATGCCAAAGATTAGAAGCTTATTTCCACTAATCATCATATTGAGCCTTACAAACAACTATTAGCAAGAAATGATTAATAACATGAAGTCAATTTCAAACTTATCAATTCCATCCATTCAAACTTCAATCAAGCAATCGTTAATACTTCAAGCAAACAATCATTCAAAATACTAGCATCAGAATTCATGGTAAACATTTCGTAACAATTTAGATACACAGGGCAGTAATTCAGATACACATGTATTTCATCAGAGAGAAAAAAAACTTCTGAAACAGAGTCAGATTCTCAGACAAGGAGAAAGGGCCCCAGAGAGAGAAAATAAGAAAAAAAGCATTGCAGCATACCAGAGCCGCGGAGGGACAGTGGCGCAGAATCATGGGACACGGCAAGAAGTGCTCTATATGGGCGACGGTGAAGAACTCAGGCGATTGGGCGAAAGAGTGAATATTCAAAAACCTAACGGGACTTATCGGGCTCCCGTCACATAGCCCGAGCCCGATTCACTTTACTACAGCCCGATAACAGCCCGTTTGTTAATACTCAAATGGGCTTGGGCCAGGCTGGTCAAACGGGCTCAGGGCCCGATTACCACCCCTACTTCCTCGACATCTTTACCAAACTCTGACAACAATTTACATTACTAAGAGCTAGGGCGATGCACAAACTGCCCTGCAACCCAGATCTGTTTCTACGCTCTTACAGTGAGTAATGCAACAGCAAAAAATGAAGATTACTAAATCCATAATATGATCAACAGACAGTTGTACAGCTGGACTCGAAAAACAACCATCTTTCTGTTTTATGCTCCCACATCTAGATCATTCAGTATCCATCTGTGTCAAAGGATCGAAGCATTTACATATCAAATATTGACAAGGATGCAACACAGAGCGCACTACCTATCTCCAATTGAAGGATGACATTGTCGAAAAAAATGCAATATGCTCAAATACAAGAATGACAGAGAGGGAGAGTCCGACCTGGGAGTGCATAATTTTCAATAGGAGGCCCTTTTGCACAGAGAAGGCCTCTTCAAGGATCTTGGTCGCCTCGAGAACCTTCCCACCGATCTTGTCCCCAGCAGCCAACAGCCTCCCGAAGAAATTGTGGACCAGCTCATCGTAGGCGGCGATCCAGGGATCCGATGGAGACTCTTCAGGGTGAACGCCCGCCCCAGGCGCAGTCCCCGGAACCAAGGGAGATGATAGACAACACAGATAGAGCAAAATAATGAAAAATCAGGTACAACACCCCACCCTCATTGAATTGAACCTCAAAATCAAGCCAGCAGCAAACAAATCGAGCCAGCAGCAAAATTGATGCATTTGTGGACCAAATTCACAAAATTGAGCCAGCAGCAAACAAATCAAGCCAGCAGCAAAATTTTACTTTGTGGACCAACTTCACAAAATCGAGCCAGCAGCAAATAAATTGAGCCGGCAGCAAAATTTTACTTTGTGGACCAACTTCACAAAATCGAGCCAGCAGTAAAATAATCAACACTGCGCCAATCTATTACGTAATTCAACGACGCAAGGAACAAAAAAAAGAGCATCAATCAAAGTAATCCAAAATTCCAAACCCTAATTGATAGACATGACAATGTCATAGCACGGAAATGCTTCAACGGGAATGAATTACAAGTTTCAAACATCCGAACAAGAAAAAAATAAAACGGGCGAACCTGTAACGAGGAACACAATGGAGAAGAACCCCATTAATGGGGTCAGCAAAGTTCAAACTTGTTTTGGAAGATTGACGGACGAAATTAAACTGTTTATGCTGAAGATAAATGTAAAATCGTATGCAGATCACATAAAAAAAATCGGTTTTTACATGGCATAGATATTTGGGGAATCGCCTATTCATCATCTACGAAGGCCAAAAACAAGTAAGAAATAAAAGAAAAAATCGAATTTAAGAGAAGAAAAGGAAAAATTAATGGCTTTACCGTTTTGGAAGAAATCAGATCGAGGCGCGTTCTGGAAGAAGATCATATTGCTTTTTCTTGCAGAAGGGCGGCGCTGGTTGAGATGCCGAAGAGACGACCAGAAGGAATTGTGGGCGATTTGGAGATCTGCTGCGCCGGGAGAGATGTAGTTCTGCCAGGTAAGAGCTCGAAGATGGGGGAAGCATATGCCGGACAGGAGCTTCGGAAGAGGGAGATGGCCGAAGCAGGCGGTGGACGGCTGCCCGTGACTGGAGCTTGTTGACTGCTGAGGAAGACAATATGGGGGTGGAGTTCGGGAAGAGGGAAGATCGGGTCGTCACGAAGTGAGGGGTAAAGGCCAGGATTTGCAGAAGTACCGCGCCAGGTGAGCTGCAGAGCACCGGGATGGAAATCGTCGGCCGAAGATCCCCCCGATTTGCAGAAGGGCCTCGCCGGGCGAGATAGAAATCGGCGGCCAAAGAGGCGAGATTCTCAGATATGTTGCGCTGGGCGAGCTGCAAAGGACTGGGATGGAAATCGGCGATTGAAGAGGCGGAAGGAAATCAGTGGCCGAAGAGCGGGAAGGAACTGGGCGAACTGCGAGAGGAGGGAGACGATCGAATGGAATGACCCAGAAACAGGATAGGCGAATCATTTGCGAGGGGGCGAGGGGTAATGACCGGAAATACGCGATAACGCGTGTTTCCGGTTTTACGCGTTTTTACGGAATCGACCGAATCTCCTCACGAGAAGATTCGGTAATTCAGGACGGAAACAGACTGAATCGTGTTTCCGACCGAAGTTTTAAGTCCGTTACGATTCACTACCCAAATAAGATTCCAACGATTCACTGCTGAATTGTGATAGAATCGTTAGAATTTTTTCACGATTCCGTACCCAAATGAGTCTTAAATTAGATCTGAATCTGAATCTAAATCTGAATAAGTTTAATTTTTAAAAACATTAAAATAAAATATTTTTTAATTTGTACTAAAAAAAACTTTATTGTAGTAAATTTCATATGCACAGAAAAAGTTCAAATTAACTACTTTCTTGGGTATGTGGTGTTCGTAGTTGACACTAAGCGCAAATAAAAAAATATTTTTATTATTTATTTTATTAAATATTTAGCTACTATTTAAACAATCTACATTATCCAACTCATGGGTATACATTCCACCAGTGAGTAATGAAGTATCGTCTTGTGTGCGGTTTCTTTATACATAATTGAAGTCATTTCCAAACAAGGCCAATAAATGCAATCTCCATCATCTTCCTATTTTTTTTCATGTCCTATAAAAAAATAATAAGAAACATGTAAACAAAATGATTTCAAACCACATCAAGTTCATGATAGCCAAAACTGAAGGAACTACAAATACTAAGAAATAGACAAAGGCGTGCATCTGCTCCACCTACAGTCCAGTAAGGAGAAAAAGAATTCAAATAGGAAGGTGAATGGATTAGTTAATGCCTCAGAGCTTCATGATATACATGTATCTTACCTGATCGTAGTGCAGATAAACATGGTAAAACATATAGGCAAACAATAGTATTCTCGCAATCTAAAGAGGTTCACAGTTATCAGATTGACATGCAGATTATGACCAATAGGAGATGGTGTAAGTATTATCTTTGCAGTGATAAATGAGACAGATTTACTGCAAGGAGTAATACTTACTAGCCATGCAAAAAACATCACAACACCATTAACAAAGTACAAGTTGGATCGCTTCATTCCTGCAGTATCAAGATACCTAGATGCAATAAAAAAAAAGAAAAATAAGTTGTATGAAATGTATAAATTGAAAGAGTGCCAAGAAAATAATCCTAAAGTACCATCTAAGATTGATCCCAGGAATGGCTGCCTCAGAAATGAGCACCATGTACGTGTATAGCTTCCCTTCTCCAGACAAGACAGCATATGCAACAACTACTACAGACAGCAAGTGGTGAAGAACCTGAAAGATAAAAACATTATTTCCACAGCCAAACTTAAAATTTTAAAGCAAACTGCAAGACTACTGTCTTTCTAAACAAAGGGACTTCAATCAAGTGCTTACATACTCCATGCCCCCCAGAGAAGGGTATAACCAAAATATCATTGCAAGGTCAGATATGAAATACCCAACAGAAACCTGTAAAGAATGAAGGAGCCATTTAAGATGATATGTAGCACCAAACTCAGCAACAATTTGCATTTGGCCGCATAATTTCAAGCAGATGCTCTGTCATGCAAAGAGGACAGAACTTGCAAAACTTGTCTTCTTTTTACTTCAGATAAGTTCACATGAAAACGTAGGTGCAGAGGGCCCTTACCCCCATCACAAAAGTTGACAAAGAAGAACTACAAAAGGTAGCAATGCCAGCTAGTTGAAGGTCAGAGAAAAAAACAAAATACAAAGACATGACTGTAATGGAAATGGCATGGACCGTAGAAATGGCCCTGTAAAAACAAAGAAAAAATTCATCACTAAGGTAAACAGAAGAAAAAGAAAAACTAGTACAAATTCTCAAGCAGAAACCAAAAAATGTACAATTTTTTCTTGTAGCAGAGTGCGTGTAACTACCTTGCCTCGGCCATAAGTGGCCGGGAGTGTGGAAGACCAGTTTGCAATGGAAGAAATCTGTCATGGGTCGACACAAATACTGCACCTTGATGAAAGCCGGTTAAGAGTTCACCTGAGTCACCTGCCCACCCATTTCCCGACCATTTCCTGCCAAGGAGAGGCAAGGCCAGGGAAGCCTCAGTGTCACGAGACTGGTGGCTCCCGGCCGAGGTCGACGACGCACCGTGGAGATCAGTGTCATGAGGCAGAGGTAAGGGGCACTTCGGCAGAGTAAGGTTCTTGCGGGCAGTGCGATGCCTTCCATCTGGGTTGCAGCCATTCCGTCGCCGGCTCGGGTTGTATCACTAATCGAATGCCCAGAGGTCAGGAGAGGAGAGGAGATGAGATAAGGGTGAGGGAGAACCTAATGAGGTAAGGGAGCTGAACGAACGGAGGGGACGAGAGGAGACTCGGGGTCGGGTTTTAGGTTTTCAGAGGTATTCAGTGGGCGAAATACATCTGACCGTCGAGTTCAATTTATCAACGTAGGTCTTATTTAAGGACTGATTCAGTGGCTGAATCCACTAAAAAGCCGACTTTTAAATGAGTTTTCAGTGACTTATTCAGTTCAGGTCTAAATTAGATCAAACAAATAGACCCTTAGTAATATCTGCCCACTGCCTCTATGGCAACATGTCGAAATTAAACATAGAAATAATGCATTTTTACTTTTACAAACATGAAATATCGCTTAATGGTTTAATAAAAAGCTTGTATAAAGTTGGTCATTGGTTAGATTACTTCTAGTTGCAAATATGGTTTGATTTTTGCGTTTGTGGTTACTCATCTAATATTTGCTTAATGATTTCCTGAAGAACTTAGTAGGGTAGATTAGCATCCTGAAAATAAGTACGTCTATTCAGTAATTATGACGCCATTAATCATCTACTATTTGCTTAATGATTTACTGAGAAGCTTGCATAAAGATTGGTCGTCGGGTAGAATAATTTTGGGTTCTTGCTAGTTTAATAATGTCTGCTATCTTGTATGAACTTGATCATTCTTTCTAGTTTAATAATGTCTATTATCTTGTATGAAATTGATCGTAGGGTAGAATAGGTGAAGTTTGAGTATGGGTTTGGACAGAGCAGAGTAATATGGGGATGCGTATCACCTACGCCACCATATTAAGCTTCAGTGATTGAACTAAAACCAAGCCCAAGATCACTATGTTTATATTTGGATTTGCTTGATACGTAGAAGTTAGAAATTTGGGGGACTTGAATGGATCCCATCATATCTTCTGCATGTCTTTTTGATGTTTTTTTTCTTTCCCTCTCTTTCTTACTTTGGTCTTCTAGTATATGTTTTTGGTTGTTTAATGTATAGTTTTATGTTCCATGTTTTCATTGTTATCACACTGATAACTATGAAGCTTCTTGTTCAAGAATGGAAAGGTTTGGTGGCAGTGACGCTGAATTGAATCAATGCCTTTTAGTCAACACAGGTATGTACCATAACCACTTTTCTGAAATTTGAAACAGGTCTTGATTGTTTTTTAATCAATATTTGCTTGATGATTTCCTGAAAAGCTAAGTTGGGTAGATTAACGCAGAGAGCATGCAAGCAATAGGCATATATGTCGGTTCCTTCATTCGTCCTTGCTTTACAATAACGCAGCCAGCCAATACACACTTTCCTACTTGCAAGGGTGGGACTTTTGTTGCCTTAGCCTATATTTCTATATTGTTCGTCTTAATATGATGTGAAGATAACTGTGAGAGTGTGGTCTCCTCACCCATCAGGCAGAGGGGTTGATTGCAGGTATGCACAACGACTAGTCATAGTTTTTCTGTTTTTTTCTTTCTCTTTGCAAAAGAACTACATATGATCATTAAATATGACTTTATTTTTGTGTTTGCCCAACTGTTTTAGTTCTTGCTAGCCTACGTGTTTTAGATGAGGGTTTCAACATTCAATAAAAAACTACTATTTTTCTAAATGGGCTATTAATATATTGGACGGAGGGAGTATTGCTTAATGGTTTTGAAGAGAATTGTTTTTCATACTCAAACATAACAAGAGTATACAATTTATAGATGCAAGAAGAGAATTCTAGAGACAGAAGAAGCTCAAGGGACGTCGAGGAAATGAAGAGATGTCGAGGAAGATGAAGAGTTTACATTGGAAAAATGTATATCTTTAATACACCCATGCAAACTCATGGCGGATGAAGAGCCATTAGTTTGGAAGTAAGAGTTTGAAATTGATGTATGTGGAGTGGCTTGGTAAAGATATTAGCGAGTTGATCTTTGGATGGAACATGGTGAACCTGCATCTTGCCAGCTAAAACTTATTCCCGAATGTAGTGATGGTCAATTTCTATATATTTGGTGTGAGCGTTAAAGACAGGGTTTGTTGTGAGAGCAATAGCAGACTGGTTGTCACACCATAAAGTAGGAGTCTTAGGAGGGAGAGATGCCAAGGAACTTGAGAATCATTAAAACCCAAACTATCTCGGTAGCCGTGGAGGAGAGATCCCGATATTCGGCTTCAGTTGAAGAGCGGGCAACCGTTTCCTGCTTCTTGGATTTCCAAATAATAGGATTGGGACCCAGGAAGAGACAGTACCAAGTGGTGGACCAACGATCAAGTGGGTCACTAGCCCAGTCAGAATCAGAGTAACCAGTAAGAGTGAAGGGACCTGGTCAGATAAAAATGAAGTGAGACAGCGTGCCATGGAGATACCGTAGGATCCTTTTGACAACTGCATAATGAATTGTGGAGGGTTGATGCATGTGTTGGCACACGTAGTTTACAGAATAGGCAATATCAGGACGAGTATGAGTGAGCTAATGAAGGGCTCCAACATTGCTCTTATAGTGGGAAGGATTAGAGAAAAGTGGATTAGTGGGAGAGGTAGGAGGGCGTTTGTAGCCAGTAGTAGGGGTGGGTTTGCAACCATCAATGTTAGCCCTGAGGAGAATGTCTCGAGTATACTGAGCCTGTGAGAGGAAGAGACCATTTGGAGTAGTTGTGAATTTTATGCCAAGAAAGTGATAAAGAAGACCTAAATCTTTGATAGCAAAGACTCGACCAAGAAAAGTAATGATGTGATCGATGAAAGTAGGGTGAGTACCAGTAATGAGGATGTCATCAACATAAACAATAAGGATAGTAAGCTGATAGTCGGTTTGATGGAGAAAAAGTGAGGTGTCAGCATGACAGACTTGGAACCCTATGTTAAGAAGATAGGCTGAAAGTCGAGCATACCACTAGCGGTGGGCTTGTTTGAGACCGTATAAAGCTTTGTGAAGCCGACACACATGGTGGGGGTGAGTGGACTCAATAAAGCCAGGGTTTGAATTCAAATTTTAAAAATATTTAATTGAACATTATTTTAATGCATCAAATAGCCCCAAACCTACTTTTTGCTAGTCCTCGAGCAAAACAAAAATTAGAACAATAAAAAAATAAAACTAACTACTCCACTTCCGCAAGAAATCTCGATTGCATTTAGTATATGCAACAAGCCTTTAAACCCCTAGCCTACATTAGTGGACGAGTTGTGTCTCATGAGAGTTTGTAGTGAATATACCCACAAAATTCAAATTTAAAATTATAGAAGAAAATTAAAATTAAAACCACGTCAAATTTACAAATCAACTCCTCCTAAACATGTGACTTCATTGAGTAAAATCAATCATGCATAATACAACTTGTCTTCTTAAACAATAATTCATTTTGACAACTTCATATTGGTGGCAAGTATTTATACATACATAATAGTTTAAAGAAAATAGACATTGCCAAGTAATTTTACAATCCCAATCTTATGAATTGAACAACTCAATGTGTCTTATATCCACTCAGCAATTTCAATTTTAACACTCAAAAATAGACATTGACATCTATTCATCTTCAAGAGATCATAATAGAGAATCATGCAAAACCTTCCTTAAAAAGTAAAACACCCTAGATCACTTAACAACCCATTTAGGATATAACTGCATAATGTCCCTCTAGAATTTTATGTTCATCTCATATGACATGTGTAAGGCTTAGCCTTTTCAAGCTTTCTATAAGATCCATGTAATAAGTGTTAGGCCAATGACTCCCAATCCAGTTATCTCAGGGCACTAGGTGTTAAAATACCTCTCAAGCTTAATAACTTTAACCAAATAGGCTTCAAGGCTATGCATGTCATAAATTAGCCAACTCTACCTTTTGAATCGAACACCCTATACTTAGTGAGGCACTCCGAGTCCCGGTCTACTCAATACAGTGACTTTAATTCATTACAATTTTTCATTCTTTTTTTCATATTTTTTTCTCTTTTTTTCTTGAGCACATTATACAATCAACTTGAATTGTGTTGACAAAAAGTCCTCGACTGTTATACAAACTAAGAATAGTGAAACTCAAAACTCTATCATGATAACATAAATACTACTAGATCATGCCAAAGTTTTACTCTTGTAAGAAAATAATTACTTAGATTCAATGATATCCACTAAGATGTAAGACCATAATAAAGGGCTCAAATTCTCACTTAGGAAAATGTCTTTCTTTATTTTTTTAAAATAGGTGCACAAGAAACCAATATGAAGTAATCACAACACAAAATCATTAAATCGTCAAGTCATGTTCTAAGTAGTTTGATGTCATTAAATAAAGTCACATGTCTAAAATAAGAATCAATGTAAATAAGCAAAAACATAAAATAAAATAAATCTAATTAATTTTTTCAATTTTTTTATTTTTTAAGTAAAACTAAAAAACATAAAAGAAAAATCTCTTTCTACACCCCCAAACCTAAACTAAACATTGTCTTCAATGTATAAAAGAAAGCAAATGTAATGCTTAATATAAGAAAAGAGGAAAGAAGAGATAATATATCGGTTGATGTGCTCATGCACATAGCTATCAAAAGAAAAATAGTCAATAAAGCAAAACATAGTCACATTAAGGTAAATCAATAATGAATCATATAAGTACACCGTAATAATGATTAGAACAATCAACAAAGATAATAAACTAAAAACTAACTAAAGAAAATAAATAAATAAAACTAACTATTAAACAAAAATAACTATCAAAACCAAAAGTAGGTTGCCTCCCAAGAGCGCTAAGTGTACTGTCTTCAGCCAGATACACCTCCTTCCAAACTCATCTAGGGTCCTTTAAAGCAATTATCTTCTCTTTATCAATTCTAATCAAATCAGAGTGAGTTAAACAAATATTTAGTGGATCATCAGAATAAATAAAAGGAAAAACATCATCCACTAGACTCTCAACCATGTAAACCTCAAAAGTATAATCGAAGTCTAATGGTTGTCTACTGGCATCAAATACATTTAACTTACATGTCAAGTTCCCAAAAGAAAGCTCTATCACTCCATTCTGACAATTTATTAAAACATTAGATGTAGCAAGGAATGAACGACCCAAAATCACAGGGATTTGAGAAGATGCATATGAAACCGGTTGTGTCTAAAACAATGAAGTCCACTGGAAAATAGAATTTCTCCACTTGAACAAGGACATCTTCCACTATTCCTCTTAGCCTTTTGATTAAGCGATCAACAAATTAAAGTGCTATGTTGGTAGGTTTCAAATCCGCTAAACCTAATTGCTTATAAACAGAATAAGGTAAGAGATTAGCACTTGTCCCAAGATCAAGCAAAACTTTTTCAATTCTATAATTCCCAATTATACAAGATATGGTTGGACAACTGAGATCTTTATATTTAAGTGGGGTGTTTTGTAGCAAAATTGCACTTACTTATTCTGTCAAAAATATTTTCTTTTGTACATTTAGCTTACGTTTAATTATACAAAGGTCTTTCAAAAATTTTGCATAACATGGAATTTGTTTAATTGCATATAAGAAATGAATGTTAATATTCACTTATTTGAAAATTTCATGAATATCACCATTTTACACCAATTTAAAAGTAAATTGTAATCTTTGAGAACAAGGAGGAGGAATAGGAGAAACACAATCGGAGTTGTCAAGTTCATCACCATGTTTAGAATTTAAAAACTCCTTAGGTCCAACAACCTTCATTAGAATGTCTTTGTTAATAACTTTTCCACTTCTCAAAGTGGTGATGGACTTAGCATGCTCTTATTGTGAGCTCGAAGAATTTAAATTTTTAATTACAAATTAACCTTTAGGATTTGGTTGAGGTTGAGAAGGAAACTTCTTTTTTTTCTTAAATGCTCAAAGTTGTGGTTAATTGAGTGATAAAAGTCTTCAAGTCATTGATGGTTTGCATTGTTTGGTTGTTAATTATTGATTAACTTTGCATGAAATCTTTCAATGTGTCTTCAAAAGTCTTCTTATGTGGTGGAACATAATTTGAAGAAGAAGGTACCTGCACATTTGACTTATTTCTCCAACTAAAGTTAGGATGATTTTTCCAATTAGGAGTATAAGTTTCAGAATAAGGACAAAAAAAAAGTTTTTTGTAGGTATTCATAGTATTTGCTTAAGTATGCAACACCTCTTGAAAAACATGGATTGTTGGACAATTATATATTTGGTGTTCATCACTCTCACATATACTACAAATATCTTGTGCTTTTGGAGAAACTTTAGACATGTTTTCCTTATTAATTTTCATAGCCTCAACTTTTATAGTTAAACTTAAAATTTTTGCTTTTACATCATCCTCTTATTTAAGAAGGTACATGCCCCCCTTAGTTGTCCCATTAAATTTAGTCTTATTATTATTTTTAAATTCATTAAAATCTTCCTATGATTGAGCATTTTCAGCTAACACATCAAAATAGTCTAATGCTTCCTTAGGCTTTTTACTCAAAAACTCTCTATTACACATCATTTAAACAAATTACCTCATTTGAGAAGTCAAACATTTATAAAAGAAACTAATTATACGTCATGTTTTATATCCATGATGTGGGCATAACAACAAAAGTTCTTTAAATCTTTCCCAACATTTAAAGAAAGTCTCATATTCCTTTTGTGAAAAATTCATGATGTTCTTTCTAAGTGTATTAGTTCTATAAATAGGGAAAAACTTTTTCAAAAATTCTCTTTGCATTTCTTGTCATGTTCTAATGGGTCTTGGCTTTAAAGAATTCAACTAATTTTTTGTTTTTTCCTTTAAAGAAAATGGAAAGAGTTTTAATCTAATAACATAATTTAAAACATTTTGGTTTGGCAAAGTTGCGCAAACCTCTTCAAACTCTTTTAAATTCAAATATGAGCTTTCCGAATCTAAGTTATGAAATTTAGGTAGTAATTTAATTACACCCGGCTTGAGTTCAAAACCACCCACATTAGTTAGAAAAATCATGGAAGAAGGAGAACTTAATCTAGTTAGTTGCAAATAATCACGTAAGGTTTTAACTTGAACATTTTGTGCATTATTATCCATATTATCACTTTTTAGTTCCTCATTAGTTCTTAGATCCTCCATTTTATCAAAATAAAGATAATTTTTAAAAGATTTGTTTACTCTTCTTAATCGTCCAGAATTATCGCGCACTCATGTGAACATGCAACAATAATATATATATATATATATATATATATATATATATATATATATATATATATATATATATATATATATATATATATATATATATATATATATATAATATTAACTCTATCATGTCTACCCCTCTATTTATAAGAATATAAGGGGTTGCTTTAAAGAAGAAAGTCCAATAATATATCTAGATTGCATATATATATATATATATATATATAACATTAACTCTATCATGTCTACCCCTCTATTTATAGGAGTATAAGGGGTTGCTTTAAAGAGGAAAGTCCAATAATATATCTAGATTGCATCCCAATTAATTGTCTGATTGGTTGCTTCTTTAGGAATAATTAGATTATAAATCAATCAAATAAATCAATAATTTATTTAGAAAATAAGTATCTTTAAATCTTCCTTTAGTTATAAAATCATCCTCATTGTCTTTCCTTATGTGTATCAATCACAACCAATGAAAAGATTCTTTATGTGCTGGCCTCAGGTTAGTTTACTAGTTGTCCGTTTACATTCCGGATTTGACCTATATAAATTCCGAATTTTGAATTTCTTCCTGAAATAACATTTGTAGCTATGGAAGGATTCTTTCCAATGCCACCAGAATCGTATCAATCCAAATTATACATGATATGGTCTAAATACTAAGGCTATGTCAATCTGCCTGAATTAGCTTCTTTCCTAATTTAGTTCTCTTTATGCAAATCTTAAATCCAATGGGTCCAAAAGGTTGTGTTCGACCATTCCATGCATGTTTAGACCATTAGGAGCTAATTATTGACTTTAAAATAGCTTTAGCTAGTTGGGCTTCACTCCTTCTTCTACTTGGATCATGTTTAAGCCTATTTAGACATGTAAACCTAATTAAGGTCCAACTAACCTATTCAAAACATAAATTGCCCAAATAAGTAATGAATTAATACAAAATAAGATTGTAATTCAAAATTTTAAAACATTTAATTAAACATTATTTCAGTGCATCACCTATGGAGTGACAATGAAGTATTCGAAGGCATATTGGGTGAATGTGACAACTTTTAGTAGGCTAAGAGGATCATATGAGTCTTTATATGAAGAGTTGGCTATCTATTTATATGAGTTAGAAAAGGAAAATCCAGGCACCTCAACTGCTCTCTAGTACAACACAGTAGATAAGACCTTTAAGATATGTTTTGTTTCATTTGGAGCAGCAATGAAGAACTTTAAGTAGTACATGCAAAGAGATATATGTATAGAAGGCACCTTCTTGAAAAAAAAAGTGCAAAGAGACTTTGTTTGTAATATCCATTTTGGATAATGATAGCTATATATACCCAATTGCTTGTACTATTAGAGAAGGAGAGAATAATGATGTATGGGGTAGGGTCTTTGCATATTTGGAAACCTAGTTTGGTTATTTGGAGGGTCTTGTGATAATTTCTAATCGGTACTAAGCAATTACATCACAAGTGGCAGTATGTTTTCCATATGCTACACATGGATATTATGCATTTCACATATCTCAGTGTGACACCTCGGCACATGCCAACCCTGAGCCGAACCTGGTCCAAGGGGAAGACAGCACGCGGCGCGATAAAGTATTGTTGGATTACGGAAGACTTAACCCATAATTAAGTGAGACACTATAGAGTTATGTACGTACCCTTTGTGTAAGAGAGAAATGAGTAATAAAATACTTCTAATTAAACATTAGTCTCCGCACAACACCTATAGACTTAGTCTTAAAAAGCCCACACATGGCTAAAGTATGAGTCTAAGCCCACAATGGCTAATAAGAGTCTAAGCCAATACTGGCTAATAAAGTATGAAGTATAATCATGTATATAAAGATCTCAACACAACATGCTATAAAAACAATCATAAAACTCATAATCTCCAAGCAACCCCAACTAAGGATTATCACCAAGCATGTGCTCCACATACAGCCCATCAAAAAGACCTACAAGGCACGACATGCAGCCCCAAAATAAAATATAACAAAAATGGGTGAGCCACAAGTTCAACAAGTATTTTAAATACGGAAAGTAAATCTAAATTTGACAACATAGACATAAACACATAATACTCATCACATAATTAACCACAATGCCCATTCATCATGGGACATCCACATAAACATGTAGATTCATGTCATAATTTACCATCCATAAGTATTTACTCATGCCACATGCATGTCATGCTATCTCTAACATATCTCATAAATACATTCTCATGCCAAATGCATATCATACTACGTGTAATATGTCTCATCCACACATTTTCATGTCACCTACATATCATGTTATATGACATATCACATCATCACATATTCATGTCACTTATATTTTATGCTATATGACATATCATATCACTTCATAACATATTCATATCACCTGCATTTCATGATATATGACATATCACATTATCACATACTCATGTCACTTGTATTTCATGTTATAACCTATATCCTCTTATCATCACATTTTTATATCTCCTACACATTATAGGTTTAACATAACTCATAACATTCATACACCTCATGTGTAAACATAATCCATCATGCATGAATGACTTCTCAACATAAACATATCATGCATGTCTATTTCTCAATGAAAACATTCACCTTGCAAAACAAGTGTCTTAAACACACTATCCTGAATATCATACAAATTAATAACATAAGCTCCATTATCACTACACAGTCTGTCTCAAGAGCATAACCTTTCATACACATGCAACAACAAATGGTGAATGTTTCACAATAGAGAAATACAATTATCCTTCTCACCATGGCCGAAGCCTAATCAGGCATACTGCTCACCCTGGCAATAGCCTAAGCAGACCTACTGACCCTGGCCGAAGCCTAATCAAGCCTACCTACAATGGCTAAAGCCTAAGTAGTTTCTGGTAAGCCGATGCACATGGACATACCATGCTAGATTCTCAGGGTCCAGATAACTTAATAATTAACTTAGCATTATGTCCATCTCAACCCAGGGAGGCACCATGTCCTGAAAGAAATTCAAAACGAAATTATGTCATTTGAGACCCAAAGTCGATCTAATAAGCCTACAATCGATTAATCCGACATTTAATAGCATCCAAACAAACATAGCTAATCACAAATAATCTCATTTATAAATTATTTTTATGATGCATGTAACATAGTACATACATGAACAACACTACATAAGTCCAAATACAAGAGACATACTCAAATCAGTGTACATGTGCATTGATCATTGCCCATTGGTGTCAAATAACATCACAAATGTCTACTCAAATGTGTACATAAATAATAGTGTCCAAGTCTAAGCTATGACATGTGAAACATGAACAAACCATAGTTAATGTTATATATATATATATATATATATATATATATATATCACTACAACAAAAAGGACTATTAGCGACGTATTTATGTGTCGCTAATAGTCCACTAAATGTCGCTAATGATTATTAGTGATGTATAATAAGCGTCGAAAAAAGTGTCATCGCTATTGTGTATTTACGACGTATAAATAAAAACGTCGCTAATATAACCCTTTAGCGACACATATAAAAGTGTCGCTAATAGAATATCCATTTAAAAAAAATAAAAATTATTTATTAACAAAGTTTATAGAAGCGTCGCTAAAAACAGTTATTAGCGACACTTTTCTATACGTCACTAATAAATTAAAGTTTTTTAAAAAAAATTCAAAACATGGCCGGGCCCACCAGGAAGGGAGAAGGGGGTCCAGGGGGAAGGGGGGGGAGAAATGTCGATGGAAGGGGGGTGATGAAGGGAAAGGGGGAAGAGATGAAGGGAGATGGGGGGAGAGCGGGAGGAGATAAAGGGAGATGGGGAGGAATGGGTGGGGTGCCGGAATCCGGCAGGGGAACCGGATTCCGGCAGCCCCTCCTCCGGAAGGGGAAGGGAGGAGGGCGGGGGAACCGGGGCGAGGGGAGGGGAAGGGAAGGGGAACCGGGGAGGGGGGCAGAGGCGGACCCGCGGGGGCGGTGGCCGAGACCAGACGACGGCGGCGGGGGTAGGGCACGAGGAAGGGAAGAGGGCAAGAGGAGGGGAAGGGAAGGGGGAATAGGGATGGGGGCGGGGAAGGGACGACGGCGGTGGAGGCGCGGCGGAGTGGATGTGCGCTCCGAGAAGGGGGAACGGGGAGGGGGGGGGAAGGGAGGAAGGTGAAGCAGGGGCGGAGGAGGAGCTAGGACGAAGGCGGCCAGCCTGGCAGAGACGGGATGGAGGCGCGGCGGAGGCGGAGCGGCTTCTGTGAAGGCGGAACGGGGAGGAGGGGCGGGGGTGGAGGGGGAAGGGAGGACAGCGGAGAAGACACGGAGTCGGAGCAGGGGCGGAGACGGGGCGGCGACGGCCGGTGCGGCGGAAGGGCGGTGGAGTGAAAGTGGAACTGTGGATATAGGATGGGGGGGGGGGGGAGACGAAATATATACTATACGGGCGATTTTGCCTGCGTGGTTTTCCACTTCGCCCGCGCGGGCAAAACAAAATTTCCGCACGCTTGTAGGAAATTCAAGAGGGCAATTGGAAAATGGTGAGCTAACATCGAAATTAATCATTTCATGAAGTCGCACTTGAATGCTAGAAGTAACAAAAATACTCCATAAATTAACTCTGTCTACACACAACCAAAAAACAAAAATGAAAGGAAAAAAAATAGGTCCGTTTACCTGACCGGGTTCCATGATTAGAGTTTCTGGGCATGGACACAAAGTTAATAGCAGGGTATGTAGAGGCTAACATAGTACATAGCTACATAGAAGGGTCATAGTAGATGTACCAGGTCATAGAGCTCGGTCAATAGCACATTTTCCCAAAAAAAAAAAAAAGGTTGTCTAAGCACCATCAAAACAATATATTTCAAAGTAAAGCATCCAATACGACAATGACTATTATCTGTTGATTTCTCGAATACCTGCAAAATGAAAAAGAAAATGGTAATAGTTTATATGACAAGTTACATATACAAGATATATTTGAACTCTGGATATAAATTTATCCAAATAAAGTAGTTATACTGCCACATGAACATTTTGCCCAGACCAAGCCATTATAAGTTTTAGAAACATACCAGTTTCAAGGGATGAATTCAAAGATTTTGATGCCTGAATTTGTTGGTGCCACTTCTAATTCTTTTCAAGTTTCCTCTTAAGACTTGCAATATTAATTATTGTGGCAGTGCAAATAGAGTCGACGACATGATCTTGAAACTGAAAAAGTGCACGTCTCCAAGAACGTTTGAATACTAAAACACCCAATACGCACCAAAATCCTGCCACATAACCAGATCCAATACCAGCAAAAAACCAAACCTCATCACTTCTTTTAGTTGACAATAAAGTAGGTGTTAAACCACTTGTTGTCTTGTTGCTTTCACAGTTAGGGAGTGGAAAACCGCAAAGTCCAAGATTGTTGCTATAAATTGATGGGTCGTCCAAACTTTGGAGCTGCCTGCCAGTAGGAATCTTTCCAAACAAACTGTTGTGGGACAAATTCAAGTGACTCAACGAATAGATATCTGATAAGCTGGAAGGGATTACTCCTGAGAGATTATTTTCAGATAAATCCAGTGATAACAAATTTGCCAATTTCCCTATGTTTTTTGGTATAGCCCCCATAAAGTGATTTCCAGAGAGATTTAGCACAATCAGCCCAGAAAGGCTCATAACTTCATTTGGAATCTGACCTGATAAATTGTTCCCTGAGAGATCAAGATAAGTAACAAGATAAAGAGTCCTATCATAGGTATATGAATGCCCACTGATTTGTACTGCCACCCTTTCATTATAATAAACAGCATAGATAAGTAAGGCATTTGAGGTCTGTCTTGTTCGCATTGCTAGCAAATTGCCAAAGGTATGAGGAATTGACCCTGATAACTGGTTCATTGCCAAATCTAAAACTCGAAGAGAACTATGATTTCCAAGCTCCGGAGGTATCTTCCCCGAGAAGCAATTTGATCTCAAACGAAGCACTCGAAGAGCGGGGAAGCTTTCTCCCATCCACGCAGAAACTTTTCCAGAGAGCTTGTTTCCACCAACGTCAAGAGTTTCCAATTGTGAGCAATTGATTATTGATGAAGGTAGCATGCCAGACAAATTATTGTCACTTAGGTGCAATGACTGAAGACGATGAAGATTCCCCAATGACGAAGGTATCTGGCCAAAAAGGTGATTCCCACTCAAATCAAGTACTTCAAGGGAAGTACAATTACCCATGTTGATTGGTATTTTGCCAGTCAGATTGTTCTGAGAGAGATCGAGTGTCACTATATTCATCTCACATAATGAAGGTATTGTGCCAGTTATGTTGTTATTGGATGCAAGAAAGACGAGATGTGTAACAAAGCTCGGTGGAATAGAACCATTAAACTGATTGTTGGATATATCAACTATGATGGGGGAATTTAAGAAATCAGGTAATTGGCCTTCAATTTTGTTTTTGTTAAGAAACAAGTACTTTAGTTCAGGACTTGTATTAAACCATTCCGGTAGTTTGCCCCTAATAGATGTAGAGGAGAGGTGTAAAGAAACTAATCTAGTTTGTGTTTTAAGCCAAGGTGGGAACTCAGATCCAATGTAGCATGAATTTAGATTAAGATATTCCAGTTGAAAAGGAGGAACCCAATTAGATGGAAGTTGAATCGCCAGGGAATTATATGACAGGGATAGTATCTTCAATTCGGACATGTTTTTCAAATGATCTTCAATTACTCGTCCATGTAGAAAATTACTAGAAAGACGAAGCTCTTGCAGGTTAGATAGTTTTCCTAAACAGCCTGGAATAGTGCCTCTTAGCAGCGTCTTCTGAAGAACAAGAGATTCCAATTTGCTGAGGAGACACAAAGAATCAGGTATGTTACCCCCAATCCTGTTAGCCGACAAATTCAAAAACCTCAAATTATATAGTTCTCCGATCCCAAAAGGGATGACACCAGTAATATTTCCATTTTCTGAAAAATCAAGCTTCACAAGGGAAGTGATATTATGAAAAGAAATTGGCAACTCTCCATATATCCCATTCCCCTGCATCTCTAACACTCTAATTTTGGTCCAGCCACTGGCGAAAAGCTTTGAAACATTTTCCTGGATAAAGTTTCCCCTCAATCTAAGTTCTTCCAAGTTGGGTAATTCTGAGAACTTGGAAGTAATTGACCCTTCAATCCCATTGTAAGAGGCATCAACCCATAAAAGGGTACTTATATTTGCGAGCCAAAAAAAAAAGAGATGACCCATTGAGGTCATTGGAGGAGACATCAATGACAGTAAGAGATGAGGAATTTGAAGCAGGAAGTTGTCGTGAAACACCTTGCAGATGACAGCCATGCAAATGCAACTCATTTAGGGAAGGAAAGGAACTGAACACGCTCATCCATTCATGACTAGCTGCGGAAAGGTTCACCCAGTTCATGTTCAGAAACTTTAAGGTGTACAAGTTGGACACCCAATGGAGACTATCTACATATAAACTACTATCACCAAATGGTTGTGACAAATCCATGATCTCAATTCTAGAGAGGTTTCCAAGATGCTGCGGAACTTCTCCTATAAATCCTGTATAGGATAGGTTCAAGTACCTTAGTTCCCGAATCGAACCAAGGAAGTTGGGAATTGAGCCCTCTAAGAGAAAGTTCGAACTTAAATCCAAATATTGAAGATATTTTAGCTCCAGCAAAGTCGGATCCAAGTGACCACCAAGACTCCAGCGGAGCCCTTCTTCATCATCATCTGGATTACTGAGGTCAAGTTTAATGACATACCCGGTTTCATTATGGCAGGTGATTCCTCTCCATTTGCAGCACTCCGGACCTTCAATCCAAGACTGTAGAACGTTCAATTCGTCTAAGAGGCCGATTCTGACCTTGAGCAGGGCTTCTCGCTCTGATGGTATGCATTGAGTAGCTGCAGTGCAAAGGATCGCATACACAACAATGAGAACCCCCAGAAAGACACGGTTGCAAGAATAGCAGAACTCCATTTAGGCCACCCAAGTGTAGTGCATTTACCGGCATTCTACTTTCCTCATTTATAGATCGAATATAGTGCTATGTAGCAATAAATTCCAACCACTCAAACGCAGGTAGCCCCCACCATTCAATAAATATTACCTACTTAACACGGTGTACATGGGTTATGAACTTATGGACTCTCTGCTAGATTAGAAGCCAAAGCCATAGAGTGTTCTTATTCACATATATGCTTTGCAATTGCATCAGATTGATCCATTAGTGCCGTTTGGGCTAAGAACAGAGCCAACGCTTCAGCTGGAGGCTCGAGCCACGCTCTTATCTTGTCACACACCCCAAGGCGTCGAGTACAAAACCACAGGGAACGGACTTTTAATTGTGTCTTCCCCGTCTTTGTCACGACATAGAACGGAGAACCTGTCCAATTTAGAAAAAGGGAAAAATATTTTAAATAATATTTACTAAAATAATGCACTTTGGAAAGTATTCCCAAAGTGATGTTCTTTTAATCCACCTAGCCGTCAGCTAAGTGCTGGCACCTACGTAACTTTTTTATAAAATTATTTATGATTTTATCCTTTAGAAGGACAAAATCATCTTTAAGATGATTTCTTCCTTCCAAAGGACAAAATCTCACCCAACCATTAATCGGATTTCGCCGTTTGGAAGGACAAAGGACGAAATCCTACCACTTCACTCCCTCCCCCCAACTCACTCACGGCCGGGTGCTTTTAAGCGGATTTTGTCCTTTAAAAGGACGAAATCAACTTAAGCTAATTTCGTTCTTCTAAATGACAAAATCCCCTCTCTATTTACCATGATGTTCCTCTTCCCATTCGTCTGTTGCATTTGAAATTTTCTCCGCCCGCACCGTGCTCCACCCAGATCCGCCACCGGCCGAACGGAAACCGCCTTTCGACCGTCCTCACACGCGATTCCTCCACCAAATCTACCTAACAGGAGTTAACACTTGGTGGTGGTTTAGCTGGTGGTAAACTTCAAATAAGGGGTGGGGACATCTGGCTGAGCTCAAAGATCTCACCTTCGCATTTGGTGGTGGTTGTCCAGCATCACAGACATTTTATTTGGGCGATTAGGTAAAACTCGTGTTACCATTTTTTTCTCTGCTCTTTTGGATGAACAATGTGGCTCACTGGCAGTCGTATTGAGTTCTAGATCATGGGTTTTCCTTCCTTTTATAAGCTATGTAGTTTCAATGTGAGGTGGTGCATGAGTTCTGAATTTTTTAAGATTGCTATTTTCTGAGTGCTTGCGTGCAGTTCTTGTCCTTGAATTTGGTTGAAGTTCATGTTTAGATCAAATTTGTCTCGATTTGTTGGTGCAAAGTTAAACGCAACTGTTGTATTTACTTATTTCGAGTGATGGTAAATGAAGTCTTAATGAAAAGTTTTGGTTGTTTTTTTATTATTGTTAGATTGTGAAAGTCACAAATGAGCTAATGCTTATATGATGTTTGATGAATTGCCCTAGAAGTGGATGATAATAAGTAGGGGTGACTTAATTGTCAGTAGTGATTTGTAGTATAAATATAACGGCTAAAATATCTAATATTTTTTTCAATTTACCCCGGCTGAATTTCTTATTTGTGTAATTAATTTTTTTTTAATTATGATGCTAGTTTTTATCTTGAAAACTAATTTTTATAGCATACAATTGATTTATTTACTGCTGGTTTTTATATTAAGCTCGATTATCTCATGTTTCATTAAGTAAAGTAGTTATTTTGAAGTAACTGATTAATATATTATTTATGGAATTTATTGTTTATGAATTAAGCTAATAGAGATGACAAAAGAAATGGTTAGTTTTATGTTTCACTATGAAGGATGTACAAATGGATTATTAATTAAGAAACCGTCTACTTATGATGAATTTGAGATGTAAGTAGCTAGCAGAGTTGGGTGGGATAAAAGGAGATGAAAAATTACTATCAAATGTAATATTATGACATTTAGATCGAGATAAGGACTAATATGTATAAATGATGATGTATCATTGAGTTTTATGTTTCACCATTAGTCTCACATAATTTGTTTCGAGCTATTTCTTGAAAATGAGGCCCGAGTGCCTAGTGAAAGGCACAGTAGTTCACACAGGAGCTCTCACAAGAGCTCTGAAAGAAATGTGAATAGTACAAGGCATATGCAAATGTCAGTGGATGATGAAGAAGAAGGAAATTTATCAAGGATAGTAGCTTCAAATGAACGTCATTGGTCATCTGCACCTATTAATGATGGAAGTGGACCTAATTAGAGGTAAGGTTTATGAAGATGTGAATCTTGTTTAAATCTTATAATTGTCGATGAAAATTAGGATGTTAAATTATGAACTTTGTGTGTAATGGGGAAGGTACACATCACATACACATGAGCCATTTAGCCTTCAAATGTCTCAAGGCAGTGCATGGTATGGAACTCAAAGCTCAATGGGCATTCATTACCCCTACACAAGTATTGGACATACCGATATTGGACCATCTAATCCAAGGTGAAATACATATTCATAAACGAATATAACATTTTTAGGTTTTAAAGAAGGGTTTAAGTCATATGGAATTGAATACATATGTGATGTTTATGTGTAGGGGCGCCTATGTCCACGATGAAGATATTGATGTAAATGAGGCCAATGAAGGTGAAGATAATATTGGTGAAGCAAGTGAAGAAGAGTAGCACATGAATGAAGAAGGTGTCAGAGGTGAAGAAGAGTTCATGGATCAATGAAGAAGGGTGTAGCGTACTTTAAATTGAAGACATATGGAGGTGACCACACTTGTCGGAATGCCCAGCTTAGTAGTGTATCATTTGTTTTGAAGGTCATAATGCCCGCCATCCAATCCGAATTAACTCTCACACCAGGTGATATTATTCGAAGAATGAAGGAGAGGTTCTAAATTGATATTTCTTATAAGAAAACATGGGTGGCAAGGAATATGGCCATAAAAGCCATTTATGGGGATTGGGTTGAATCATAAAAATGGTTGCCAATATACCTCAGGGCAGTGCAAGATGTGAATCCCAACACCTACTACAACTTGGAGTATGATGAAGTAACTGGTGAAGATGGTGGTCTGTATAGGAGATTTCAGCAGATGTTTCGGGCATTTGGGCCATCTATAATGGGGTTTCAACATTGCATCCGGGTGATTGGTGTCGATGCAACTCACTTGTACAGTTGGTATCTCAGAACTCTTATGGCTGCAGCGGCTACAAATGGGAACAATGGGCTATTTCCTCTAGCATTTGGGATAGTAGGAAATGAAGACTATGAAAATTGGAAATGGTTCTTAAGTCAATTGATGGATAATGTACTTATGGGTATGACAAATGTCGTAATCATTTCTGATCGACATAAAGGGCTTCAGAAGGCCGTGCAAGAGATTCTTCCCCTGCCATACTTCTACCATCATCATTGCATCTGTCACATAAAGGCAAATTTGAAGGAGTTCAAAAATGATACACTGATGGACTTGATTAGGGCAGCGGCCTATGCACTGATAGTAGAACAGTTTAATGCTAAAATGGACTTGATTGGCTAGGAGAGTCCCAGGGCAAAACAGCTCCTCTTAGGAGAAGGATTGCATCTTGAACAGTGGTCTCTTGCTCACGATGGTTTTAGAAGATTTGGCATGATGATTACCAATGCAGGCTTTAGTGTCAGCTACATTTAATCCGGTAGTAAAATTCTTCATGAAACGATCTTCTTCTTAGGATGCAATGGCCACCACGTATACTCCCAGAGTGGAAGGGTTAGTTAGAACAAACAAGAAGAATTGAGGAGTATATAATTAACAGGATCAACCCAATGAGTACGAAGTGATGTTAATGCGTGGCCGTAAGGTTGTGGTGAATGCGGCTCATCATACTTGTACATGCAATCTCCCTCAAGTCTATTTGTATCCTTGTTTGCACCTTATTCCCGTGTGGGGAAAGCGGCGGGAGCCTATACAAGCTGGACTTTATTACATATCGACCGCTTATAGAAATGTGTACACCACAAAATTCTATTCTCCTCGTGGTCGGGAGTTTTGGGGGAGATATATACCTTATGTGTTTTCTCTCCAAGAGCAACAAGACAACCTGGTCACCCATGATTTGCTCGCATTAGGAATACAATGGACCGTGTGACCATGGAGAGAGATGGTAGTGCAGCTTATAAATGTGGGAGGGGAAAACAAACTGGGCATAATAGTGAATCTGTAGAATCCCTCCTGTTGATTGGTAAACATACAATTAGTCTTTTTATTTATTCTCTATTTTAGATATGACTATATGTTTCCTAACGATCTTAATTCTCCACAAATCACATGGATCATATGGAGTCTTTTTACGGGCCAGGCTCTATTGATTAGACGGTACTTGTCCAAGAAGAGTCGCATAGGTCAACTTCTATTTGGCGAGGAGAGATATTCTAAATGTTCCTGAAATTTATTTAATTTTTTAGACTATATATTACACTGGGTTATAATATTTAAATTTATTATAGGACCCCGAGTGCCTTGAGTGCACCGAACATTTTTTATATCTCCGACAGTGGCCAGTAGATGAGCGTATTGAACCGTATATCGAACGAGTAAGATTTGGACATTTCATTCATATACAGTACATTTGTCTTGATAGGCCTTTATTGACAACTCTTGTTGAGAGATGGAGGAGGGAGACACAGACGTTTCACCTACCTTATGGGGAGATGTCCATCACTCTCATGGATGTGGCAGTTCTTTTAGGACTTCGCATCGATGGAGAGGCTATGACAGGCATGACAGGAGGAGGTCATTTGGATTTATTAGTTAGACACCTTGGCAGAGCTCCTCCTCCTACAGTGATGCATGGTAGCCGAGTGAGCCTTACATGGCTCTTAGGTGAGTTTCATGAGCTCCCAGCAGATGCCATGGAGATAGTGAACGAGTAGCATGCACGGGCATATTTATTACATTTACTTGGGGCTACGATATTTGCGGATAACACGAGTAGCCATGTACATGTTGCGTATCTCTCCCTCCTTGTGGACTTCAACATGGCGGGCACTTATGCATGGGGCAGTGCGACTCTTGCCTTTTTTACCCAGAGTTAGGGAAAGCATGTCAGGCCATGACCCCGGGGATTGCAAGCTATTTGACCCTTCTTAAGGTGAATGAATTCATTGAAGTTAATATTTTTTACATGCATAATTACTTCGTATTTGTTAATAATTTTTATCGTACTTTGTCACATAGCTATGGTCGTGGGAGCATTTACACGTCGGTCGACCAAGAATTGAGATGGGTCACGTAGTCGAGGGTGCTCCATTTGGAGCGAGGTAGGGTATTTTTATTTTTAATGCTTAATGTTTTTTAGCATGGTTTTATTTGGATATGCTGAACTCATGTTTTAAATTTGACTCCTTAAGGTCGAATGTTCAGAGGAGAAAAACCGAAAATACACAAGGAGTCCTCCGTTTGTATAGAAGAGAGTTTAACCACCAGCAACCTTATTAGGTAATTTTATTTAATTATCAAATTTCATACAATGATTATAAGATATGTAAGGTAATTAAAACTTATTTATCTTTTTAAAATGTGTTGGTTATTTGGTAGCCGTACTCGCCAGAGGTTTTGGCTGAGTTACCTCCTCTATGTACCAAGGGTCAAGATGTGTGGCTCTCGCGAACACTACTCATTTGTTTTGAGATTGTCGAGATGTACGTGTCGGATCTTGTGATGCTCTAGTTTAACTTGGAGCAAGAGGTCCCACCTCGTAGCTTAGAGTTTGTCCATCGCATTACTCAACAAGGCCACCATATTACCGACTGGGTTCTACATCATGCAACATATATCGCTCAATGAGATGATAGGAGAGCCACAATTATCTGAGGGCAGATGGCTACAACATCGCGAGATGTTCATAGCCCGTATATGCAGTGGTATTTACCCATGACGCGGCCATATATTTTACTGCATGATGATGTAGAGGAGATGACATATTAGCCTAGGGGTGCGTCTGATGCAGCTTTGGTAAGTATATCGTAATTAATTTTCTAATAATATTTTTTATTTCATATTTATCATTTAGCTAACTTTTATTTTAATTTTTATATAGCTTGGATTAGCCCGACGTACACTTGCAAATTTGATTGATGTCGTTAACACTTATACTTCGGGTGAGGTTTTATTAACATCATGCCAGTTGATGATCAGGTAACATCAGGATGTCCTTAGTAGCTTGTCACTCCTTTAGTCGGTGATTACAGACATTATCATACCGACGAGGCAGCTCATACACAACCGAGGCACGATCCATTCCCTAATATTCCATCTTCATCTACAACACCTAGCTCTCCTCCACATTCATCATTTCCAGTTACTCCACATGTAGCTTACCCCTAGCTAGATCCGAAACTATATTATAGATGACAGTGGCCAGCTCATGTTGAGCCATCTTTTACTTATGCGAAGCCGGAGCTGGAGCAAGTGGACCATGAGGAACAAGCAGACCATGAGGAATAGGAGCAAGAAGACCATGAGGAGTAGGAGGAGCTAGTACAGCACCGTTGGGGTCGATGACGTAGGAGTAGAAGAGATTAAGTGACTTAGAATTGTGATATGTTTGTTTTGAACTAAACATTTTATGAACATATATGATGTTAGATTTATATGTTTTATGAACATTTATATCTGATGCTTATTTGTATGTTGTGTGGATGATATTTGATGTGGATAAATTTTATGTTGTGCAGATGATATTTGATGTTTGATGTTGTGTGGATTATACAGTGACAAGTGTTATTTTTAATTTTAAGCTATCTAAAAAAAATTGCATCAGATTTTGTCCTTTGATTTTGAAGTCGAACTGCTTCAAGGTGGAGAGAAGTCACTAGACTCCGTCCTTCTAAAGGACCAAACCTGATTTCGTCCTTTGGAAGTTTCGTCCTTTGGAAGGACGAAATCGATTAAAATTTTAAAAATTTGCAACGCAGGCACCAGCCTATGTGGACAAAAAGAACACCACTTTGAGAAATATTTCCCAAAGTACGTTATTTCGTTTAATATTTTTTTAATATTATTTAAATAATTTTCCTTTAGAAAAAAGTTTTAGTGGCGTAAAGGTTTATACTCCATGAACATACTTCATCATTCAATTACCACCTTTGATTAGTAGGTCCTATGCTTCTTCTATCTTAAATTAATAGCTCAATTTGAAGAAAAAATGTTTCATATTAATAACTTTATTGTATTCATTGAAGGCAGTATCGATACGGATGACAGTATCGATGATCATGGATACAGGTACGTGTCGATGATACGCTTGGTATGTGCCAAAACGGGCATAAACCTTTTTATAAACATAAAAAAATATTATAATTAATAATATATTATTATAATACTTATTTTAGAGCATAATAAGACCATAAAATACTATATCAACCGATATGGGTACCCTAAAATTAGTTCATTTGGAACTATACACTATTATGCTCTCCATCCCATACAAATTATTGCTCCTTCTTTCCCATATTAAGTACTCTAAAATTAGTTTATTTTAAAAAGAAATAATATGCTTAATATGAGTCACAGTTATATGTTTAAATAAATGCATATTTGTGGAGAATTATATGTAAAAAAATAATTATGCAAATTGTATGGACCTACCCGTATTGATCTCATATAACTTTAAAAATATTATTTTTAATATAACAAAAACTTAAACTTTCAAAGAATTTGGGTTTCAAATGTGTTTTCGTTTTTTTTAAAAAAAAATTTAAATTTATTTTTGTGTTTTAAAAAAAATTTAATTTTTTTTTCTTTTTTAAAGAAAATTTGAAATTTATTTCTTTTTCAAAAAAAAATTATTTTTAAAAATTTTAAAATATTTTTTTAAATAAAATAATTATTTTTTTAATAATGTATCGATATGGTACGACCAATCCGTATCACTGATACAAGTGGGGGGCGTATCGCCCCCTGTATCGTATCGTATCGGTCTCGGCCGATACGGCCTTCCATGATTGTATTAAATTTAAGTGGTTGAGAACATCGAAAAGAGTGTCATAAGTTTATTTTTCAGAAAAAAAATATTTACCAAAAGCACATATTTTGGGAAATATTTCCCAAAATAGTGTGGCTTTTTTTGTAAAATATTTTTTCGATTTCGTCCTTTGGAAGGACGAAATCATTTTTAAGTTGATTTCGTCCTTCCAAAGGATGAAATCACACTTTGAGTGTATTTCATCCTTTAAAAGGATGAAATCCATGTAAGCTGATTTCGTCCTTCCAATGGACGAAATCCCAGTTGTGATGATTTCATCCTTTTAAAGGACAAAATATGATGGAATTTATTTTTTAAATAGATTAAAATTGAAAAGAACACTAGTCCTTGTGTAACATCAAATATCATCCACTTAAAACATACAAATTTATCCCTGCATAAGCATCAGATATGTTCCACATAAAACATATAAATCGATCTTTGTATAAAATCACATATGTTCCATATAAATAACATATAAATCACAATAATATAAACACTTCAAATTACATTAGTTTACAAAACAAACATATCACAATTCTAAGTCGCTCAATCTCTTCTACCTCTACGTCCTCGACCCCGACCCCGACTGTGCTGTACTCGCTCTTCCTGCTCCTCATGGTCCGCCTACTCCTCTGGCTATGCATAAGTAACAGATGTCTCAACACGAGCTGCCCGCTAACGTCTATAATATACTATCGGATTTGGCTAGGGGTAAGCTACATGTGGAACAACTGGAAATGATGAACGTGGAGGAGAGCCAGGTGCTACAGATGACGATGGAATATCAAAGAATGGATCATGCCTCAGTTGTGTCTGAGCTGCTTTCGTTGGTATGATAATGTCCATAAACGTCTATAATCACCGACTAAAGAAGGGGCAAGCTACTAAGGACATCCTAATGTTGCTTGATCATCGACTGACATGATGCTAATAAGATCTCACCCGAAGTATAAGTGTTAACGATGTCGGTCAAATTGGCAAGTGTCTGTCGCACTAATCCAAGCTATATAAAAATTAAAATAAGAGTCATATAAATAATAAATGTGAAATAAGAAAATATTATTAGAAAATTAATCACGATATACTTACCAAAGCTACCTCAGGCGCACCCCTAGGCTAATATGTCATCTCCTCTACATCATCACGCTGTAAAATATATCGCCGTGTGATGGGTAAATACCACTGCATATACGGTCTACAAATATCTCACGATGTTGTAGCCATCTCCCCTCGGATAATAGTGGCTCTCCTATTATCTCATCGAGCAATATATGCTGGCTGCATGATGTAAGCCCAGTCGTTAATATGGCAGCCTTGTTGAGTGATGCAATGGACAAATTCTATGGTACGTACATCTTGGCAATCTCAAAATAGATGAGTGGCATTCACGAGAGCCATACATCTCGACCCTCGGTATAGAGAGGAGGTAACTCAACCAAAACCTCTGGCGAGTACGACTGCCAAATAATCTACACATTTTATAAAGATAATTAAATTTTAATGACCTTATATATCTTATAATCATTGTATGAAATTTGATAAGGAGATTAAATTACCTGATAAGGCCGCTGGTGGTCTAACTCTCCTCTATACAAATGGAGGACTCCTTATGGATTTTTGGTTTTTCTCCTCCGAACATTCCACCTTGAGTCAAATTTAAAACATAAGTTCACCATATCCAAATAAAACTATGCTAAAAAAATAAAAATACCCTACCTCGCTCCTAATGGAGCACCCTTGACTACGTGACCCATCTCAATACTTGGTTGGCTGACGTGTAAATGCTCCTATGACCGTAGCTGTATCACAAAATGTGGTAAAAGTTATTAGCAAATGCGAAGTAATTATGCGTGTAAAAAATATTAACTTTAATGAATTCATTTACCTGAAGAAGGATCAGACAACCTACAATCCTCGAGGTCATGGCCTAACATGCTTTCCCTAACTCTAGGTATAAAAATGTAAGAGTGGCACTGCCCCAAGCATAAGTACTAGCCATGTCGAAATCCACAAGGAGGGAGAGATACGCAACATGAACATGGCTACTTGTGTTATTTGCAAATATTGTAGCCCCAAGTAAATGTAATAAATATGCCCATACATGCTGCTCGATCACTATCTCCGTGGCATCTACTGGAAGTGCATGAAACTCACCTAAGAGCCATCTAAGGCTCACTCGGCTACCACGCATCACTGTAGGAGGAGGAGCTCTGCCAGAGAATCTGACTAATAAATTCAAATCTCCTCCTCCTATTGTGCTTGTCACGACCTCTCTATCAATGCAAAGTCCTAAAAGAACTGCCACATCAATGACAGTGATGGACATCTCCCCATAAGGTAGGTAAAATGTTTGTGTCTCCCTCCCCCATCTCTCGACAAGAGTTGTCAAAAAAGGCCTATCAAGATGAACGTACTGTATGTGAATGAAATGTCCAAATCCTACTCGCTCATATATGGGTCACTGTCAGAGATATCAAAAATGCGCGGTGCACTCAAGGCACCCGAGGTCCTATAATAAATTTAAATATTATACCCTAGCATAATATATAGTCATAAAAACAAAATAAATTTCATGAGCAGTTAGAATACCTCTCCTCGCCAAATAGATGTCGACGTATGCGACTCTTGCTGCACAAGTATCGTCTCATCAATGGGGCCTGGACCGTAAAAAGGATCCATATGATCTGCGGAGAATTAAGAATATGAGGAACATATAGTCATACCTAAAATAGAGAGTAAGTAAAGTCACAATCTAATTGTATGTTTACCAATCAATAGGAGGGTTTCTACAACTTTTACTATTATGCCCAGATTGTGCGGAGTACTCATTTCTATAAGCGGTCGATGTGTAATAAAGTCCTACCTGTATAGGCTCTCGCTGCTTTCCCCACACTTCAAGAAGGTGCAAGCAAGGATACAAATAGACTTGAGGGAGATTGCATATACAAATATGATGAGCTGCATTCACCACAACCTTCCGGCCAAGCATTGACAATACTTTGTACTCATTGTGGTCGATCATGTTAATTATATACTCCCCAATTTTTCTTGTTTGTTCTCTAATTAACCCTTCAACTCTAGGAGTATACGAGGTGGCCATGGTATCCGAAGCTGAAGATCGTTTCATGAAGAAATTTACTACCTGATAAAAAGTAGCTAACACTAAAGCCTGCATTGGTAATCCTCGTGCCCCCTTCAAGACGTTATTTAAACTTTATGCCATACTTGTAGTCGTCATGCCAAATCTTTTAAAACCATTGTGAGCAAGAGACCACTTTTCAGGATGCAATCCTTCTCCTAAGAGGAGCTATTTTGCCCTGGGACTCTTCTGACCAATCAAGTCCATTTTAGCGTTAAACTGTTCTACTGTCAGTGCACAGGTCTTTGCCCCAATTAAGTCCATTAGTGTATCATTTTTGAACTCCTTCAAATTTACCTTTATGTGATAGATGCAGTAACGATGGTAGAAGTATGGCAGGGGAAGAATCTTTGGCACAACCTTCTGAAGCCCCTTATGTCAATCAAAAATGATTACGACATTCATCATAGCCATAAGTACATTATCCCTCAATTGACTTAAGAACCATTTCCAATTTTCATAATCTTAATTTCCTACTATCTCAAATGCTAGAGGAAATAACCCATTGTTCCCATCTGTAGCCGTTGCAACCATAAGAGCTCTGGGATACTGACCGTACAAGTGGGTTGCATCGACACCAATCACCGGGATACAATGTTGAAACCCCACTATAGATAGCCCAAATGCCCAAAACATCTGCTTAATTCTCTTATACAGGCCACCATCTTCACCAGTTACTTCATCATACTCCAAGTTGTAGTAGGTGCTGGGATTCGCATCATGCACTGCCCTGAGGTACATTGGCAACCATTTGTATGATTCAACCCAATCCCCATAAAGGGCTTTTATGGCCATATTCCTTGCCGCCCATGCTTTCTTATAAGAAATATCAATGTAGAACCTCTCCTTCATTCTTTGAATAATATCACCTAGTGTGAGAGTCAATTTGGCTTAGATGGTGGGCATTATGACCTTCGAAACAGATCATGCACTACATTGCCTATGTCAATGCTAAGCTGGGCATTCCGACAAGTGTGGTCACCTCCATATGTCTTCAATTTAAAGTACCCTACACCCTTCTTCATTGATCCATACACTCTCCAAGGGCAAGTACTACCAATGCACTTCACCGTATACTCTGACATATTTGTTTGTAGAACCTTGTATTGGACATGATTTTTAATTGATAACTTCCTCAAGACTGTGACAAATGCCTCTTTATTCTCAAAGATGCGCCCAACATATAACTCTTCTTCGTTTTGTTGGTCCATATCCATGGCATAATTAACTACTACATCTATCTCATCATCTATGATATGTGCATAGAGTGGCTCCTCCTTGTCATAGTATGGTGGCTCTTCATCATCCACATTCATGTCATTTGAAACAATTGCATTGTCTACCACATCATCTCTCTCACCGTCAACCATCTGTTGCGCGCTTTCTTCACCTCTGACACCTTCTTCATTCACGTGCTACTCTTCTTCACTTGCTTCGCCAATATTATCTTCACCTTCATTGGCCTCATTTACATCAACATCTTCATCATGGACATAGGCGCCCCTACACATAAACATCACATATGTATTCAATTCCATATGACTTAAACCCTTCTTTAAATCCTAAAAATGTTAGATTCGTTTATGAATATGTATTTCACCTTGGATTGGATGGTCCAGCATCGGTATGTCCAACACCTGTGTAGGGGTAATGAATGTGCATCGAGCTAAATGTCTCATGTGCATGTGATGTGTACCTTCCACATTACACTCAAATTTCATAATTTGACATCCTAATTTTCATCGACAATTATAAGATTCAAATAGGATTCACATCTTAATAAACCTTACCTTCAATGAGGTCCACTTCCATCATCAATAGGTGCAGACGACCTATGGCATTCATTTGAAGCTACTGTTATCGATAAATTTCCTTCTTCATCATTATCTACTGGCATTTGCATATGTCTTCTACTGCTCACATTTCTTTCAGAGCTCCTTTGAGAGCTTCTGTGTGAGGTTCTATGTGAACTACTATGTCTTTCACTAGGCACTCAGGCCTCCTTTTCAAGAAATAGATCGAAACAAAATATGTGATATAAATGGTGAAACATAAAACTCAATGATGCATCATCATTTAAACATTTTAGTCCTAATCTCCATCCAAATATCAGAATATTACATTTGATAGTAATTTTCCATCTCCTTCGATCCCACCCAACTCTGCTAGCTACTTGCATCTCAAGTTCATCATAAGTAGATGGTTTCTTAATTAATAATCCATCTATGCATCCTTCATAGTGAAGCATAAAACTAACCATTTCTTCTGCCATCTCTATTCATTTAATTCATAAACAATATATTATAAAAATAATACATTAATCAATTTTTTCAATTTAACTACTTTACTTAACGATACATGAGAATAATCTATTACTTGAGATTAATATAGAAACCAACAGTAAATAAATCAATTGCATGCTATTAAAATCATCTTTTTAACATAGAAAAGATTTTAAATTCAAAAACTATGGCTACCTTTCTTATAATGTTCAAACAATACAGTTATTCTCTATTAAGATTTAAGAAAATTTATTTAAAACTACTGTAAAATTGGCAAGCAGGGAGTTAGGTGAAGGTAAATATAGAATTTATTCAAAAATTGATGTCAAAATATGTAATGCAATTGAGGGGAGACTCCAGCAGGGTTGTTGAATTAAATGTTCGTAAAAGATATACTATATACAGGAAGCACAATTATACCAAAATAAATTAAGCACAAAACAAATTGCCATACTAGAAAAAATGGAAATATAATTACTCAGTAGGCATCATAGGTCTTGGAGACATCTGAGAGTGAGACAAATGTATGAACTAATCCTCATTGACATCTGAGTCAGATCTATGATATTCGTCTCTGACTAACCCATCGTTCTCAATGGTTAGTGGAAGCCTTGGCTCCTCAAATATTCAAACCATATTTTGCCCAAGGGATGCAATGCAGTACATTTCCTTTGGGTCACTTTTAAATTTATCTTTTTGACATAGAATTTTTTTGATTGAGCTATATGCTATATGCACAAAGGAAAGCTTAAAAATTGAAAAAAAAAATAGCGTGAATAATAATGTCGGAAATTTACCTAGAAATTGCGGTGGATTTGTGTGAAATGGATGCGGATATGGGTGGATTTGGTCTGATTTGGGCGAATTTCAGTTTGGACGAATTTAAGGGGGCGAATTTCAGTCTAGGCAGATCGAGGTGGATATGGGCTGGTCACACGGCGGCGATTGTTGGTCGCTCGGATGGCAATTGCTGGTCGCTCAGACGACGATTGTTGGTCGCTTAGACAGCGATTCCTGGTTGCTTGGCTGCAGATTTGGGCAGAGCACTGTGCACATAGTTCTGGGCGGAGCAAAATGTTGGAGACGAACTGGAAGGGGAGCGGGTGTAAAGAAGAGGGGATTTCGTCCTTTTAAAGGACGAAATCACCTTAAGTTGACCAGTTAAAGCTTCAGCCTGTGAGTCCGTGAGAGTGTGAAAGTGTGGGGATTACATCATTTGGAAGGATGAAATCAACTTAAAAATGGTTTTGTCCTTCCAAAGGACGAAATTGATAAAAAAAATTTTAAAAAAAAAAGCCACACAGGCACCATGTGTTGCATCATTGAGGTAGCTAAACAGCATGAAGTGTGGATGTGGATTTAACTTGAATATATCCATAGAAAGAAAGAAATCTCATATATGGTTGGACTTCTTAACATGACATCCATGAGAAGAACCTTGTGAACTCTATGAAACTGATAAGTATAGACATACAAGTTATATGAACATATATAAAAAGAATGAGTATTTATATTTTCATAAATAATTGAATGCTTTTGTTACAAATCCTTTATAAAAAATAATCATGTATATACCACCTGCAACATAGTCCATATGATTCAAAGAAGTATGTTCATTGTTGGTTGGGAGATGATCCTTGCCTTTGTTACGGATCATTTTGTCATTTGAATCACTAATCATAATAATATTATTTGACGATTATTGTGAACCAGATGTACCTTGTATCCATAAAAACTCAATTAATATATTTGTTGAAATTCCACTGGCTTGACTATTGATGCCAACAATGTACCCAATATCAGAAGTAATTTCAGTGGGTTCAGTTGACTCATCATTAGAACCAATTTGGACATCAACAGAAACATCTCTCCCATTGGATAAAGGCGGCATATTTATAGGACAATCCAAATCAAGGCGAACAAATGATCTTGTTTTCTTGCGAGCCCTCTTGAAAGTCCATACCATTGTTTATAGAAAATTTTTGGTCAATTAATTAAACGGACTATATGTAAAGATAGTAAGAGCATATTGCAGATATAAAAAATAACTATGAAAGGCAGATTCATAATGGATCTTTAACCAAAAAAACAAAGGTACAACTTTTAATAAATATAAAAAAAATGTAAACTTATTTCATAAACTGGAAACTAATTCATGACATATATGTAAAAGATAAAACATTCTAACTAAAATAGGAATTTATTTTAAGAAAGCAGTACATGACTATTGGCATGTGGGAACACTCTATATTTGTAAAGGGGAGTAAGCAAAATGAAGAATTTCTAAATGGTTAAGGTCAATATTTATAGATATCCGAACATGTAATGTTAAACGAAAGGGCACTGCGTGTCTTAATGAATCCATGCTTTAATCTCACTACATAAAATATTTATCCAAACATGGAAGGTTAAACGAAAGAACATTGTGTCTTAATGAATCCACGCTTGTAATCCAAATACATAAAATAATCAATTAGGTCATACTAAACGAGGTGCCTTGCTTTACTCGTAACAATTGAATTAAGAAGACTAAATGCTAACTTATTTGTACACGCCATAAATATGAAATAAATTGATCACACTCCATAAATGCAAAGATCATATGGGAAGGAATAATTATGGGACAACAATGAGACAAATTTGTAATGAAAATTGAAAGATATTGAGACATCTCCCATGCATAATGTACATATGCAAGAAAAAAGTTGATGCCCCACTCAACACCTTCAAGTAGCACCCAGTTTGGCAGTCAATAATTTTAGCAGTGTGGTCCTCACTTGAAAAAGTGATAAACACATAATAAGTTATAGCAACAACATTGACTTCTCTGTGAATGTGAAAAGGTACCACAAAATAAATAGAACAACAAAACTCCCAAAGCATGAGCATTAGATTATTGCGTGGATGCAAGGGCTTTTCCATAAGGACTAAAAGCTACATTTATTGTTCATCTTGGAGGAGGAATAAGCAGGCAACAATTTTGCTAATAAATTTCATAGAGACTCTGCTTTTGCCCTGAATTATGTAAAATCCCACAAAATTCAACATAAGACATAAAAAGTAAAAAATAAAAGTCACAAGGAGAATGCATAATTTTCTTACCTTGAAATAAAACCATGTTTCAAGTCTGTTGTTTCATAACATTCTCCAATCTTTCGAGGGTTCATTTTACAAGCTTCTGACCAGTCTTTTTGATGTGTTTCTGTTGTGGACCGATGTCCACAACGGCCGAGAAGCCCAGGTAGGGGAAGACAGCAGCGCAAGATGGTTGGGAAAGGGAGAAGGAGCAGCATGGCCGCCATGAAGGAGGGAGAGGAAAGGGAGAAAGGGGAGAAGATAAGAGACTTAATAATTCATTTACTGCTCAATTAGGGCATAGCCCTTACACTTATATAGAGAATCTTAATGAGCTCAATAGAAAAAGCCTAAAAGCTCACTAAACATTATAAAAATGAAATAACAATAAACTCCCTAATAATTAAGAAATGACCAATAGCCCTAAGGCCTACGCCCCCTAATTAACAATAATGTAATTAAAGCCTACTGTACTAGCATGTGGCCCTGATGGTAGACCTTAGGACGTTCACAACATTCCCGATGATAGACCCTTAGGACGTTCACAACATTCCACCACGCTTCCACATCACCTCATCCTCGAGGTGGCCTAAAAATTCTAAGCAACGGGCCTACCATAGCTTCTCTCAAACGGACGGTCCAAAACTAGAGAGTAAGCAACATAAGGTCTAGTAGGGAAATAGTGTACCAAGAGGCTCATGTCCAAGAGCATGTTCTTGAGGGCAAGGCAGCCTTGCCAACAGCCGACGGTGGGAGTTAGGGTAAGCGAAGAGGTGGTCAATAGACTCAGAACAAGTGGAAAGCATGCTGAAATGTTGAAACATGGGTCGGACTTGCAGGCCCAGGTCACGGAAATGGGTGAACCCCATGTTGCAAGCAATGTGCAGCCAACCCACATCACCACGTAGATCCACTTTAGAATGGCAATAAGGTGACAAGTAGGGCCAAGATATTGGTGCCAAAACTCTGGAGGTAAATCCGTAAGGGTGTATGGTAGAATTTCCACGGCAAGGATCAAGGAAAATCTCAACCTTCCCACTTTGGCAGAATCTCTCCCCATGACAATATCATCCAGCATGCTTTTGGTATGAACGTTGATTTGGGTTAGATTCTTTGTAGCAAACCCAATTTGATTAGAGCAGAATTTTTGTTTTCCAAATGGAGCTTCCACTTGCCATCTATTTGTTCCATCCATTGGTTGATTGGCAGCAAACTTGGCAACTTCATGAAGTATATGTGCTAGATATTCACCAATGGAAAACTTGCCAAAGAGGCTACTTGTGTTGTGCGTGATGGGGCTGAAAACACCCGCATGGGCAGAAATCATAGGGGCACGAATCTCTCCAAATCCAGATTTAGAGTCCAAACATGGCCAGAAATGGGTAGCATTTTTGGTGTGGGTGATCTTTCCAATTTGGTCAGCACTATCTTTGGGCAGAGGGCGGCTGCAATTCTCAACTTGGAAGAGAGGAACAGCGGCAAAGGAGATTCAACATAGGCCATATTCAAGAGTGAAGGTAGGTACGCCAAGCTGTTGGAGAGGGTCGGGCAGCGGTTGATCTACTTTGGTAACCATAACATGGAATGATCCAGGTGGTGGCAATAGGGATCCATGTTGTCCCGCTACCAAAAGCAGTTGGGACGGGTCGGAAGTCATCACCAGGTAGTGGCAAAGCTCACCTTGGCAGCCTGAGTTGATCTTCGCTGGAGAGGAGACCTTCAGCACCCTAATTTCAGGTTCTGCTGGTAGAGGCGGCAATCTGAGTGATGTTCCCTACATGTTGGAAGGATTCAATGGAAGCCTCCCCATTGCGTTGAGAGTCGCATGAATAGAGGCTGCCAAATTTGTTGAGAATGCAATCTATGGAAGGGACTGGACAGCCTCCAGAACGACATCAAAGGTGAAGATCTCCTTGGGGGCTTGCGGATTCGGCAATGGCGGTGGATGTCCATGCAGGGGTTCGTCTACGGTCCTCTCGATCAGAAGGAGCAATGAACCTTTGGGTTCAACGTCTAGATGAGGCAGCCGGAATTGACTCCGGCCAGCACCCAATGATTGGGATGCCAGGTTGCGGAGGTGCCAAGTCCTCCAAAACGGGTTCCTTTTGCAGCAAAAGGCCACCTGCTTAAATTGATTCATCTTCTTCTTTCATGCCAATGATGGCGGAGGCGTTGGGTCAGCCCGAGGCAGCACCTTGGCCGGTGGAGAAGGCGTTGGGTCAATCCAAGGCAGCACCTTGGCCGGTGGGGAAGGTGATCGTTTATAATTAAACCCTTTGTAAGTGTACAAGGTAATTGTATTAGGATAAGTATGAAGGGTTGTCGAACCTCAGGGACGGATGAATTATTACTAAATCTAAAGAGGAATTTGTTGATTAAAAACTAAAAAGAACTTAAAACTAAAATTAAGTAAAAGATGTAATTAATTAATTTAAAAGTAAAAGATTAATATGATGGAAATTACTTAGGAAATCGAATCCACTATAGAACCATAACAATTCCTTAACTTTTAATCTAAATCTAGTGTGAATATGAACAAGTATTTTCAGCTACAAGTTAGAATTACTTTAGAAAGAATCATTAATTAAATTCATGGCATGAACTATCTTCGACAATAGCACGAATCATCTACACTAAACTAGCTATAGGCATGACTCGTATAATCTTATTATAACTCATCCAATTCATTAATTATATGAACATTAAAACTAATGCATGACCGTCTCATCTAAATCATAGAAATTAGAATCGATGTAAATATCAAAACCACATCAATCTATTATCTACAAGACAATAAATCAACATAGAATTGAATAAACATGAAAAGCTCTTCAATTAAAAAGGAAATCCTTATCATACAATTGTCATAATTCACAACTGAGATCTAAGTTAAAAATAAAAGAAACTAAAACTTATTTATAGCTTCATCAACTCCTAAGTAAAAGAAAAATCTAGCCTTCCATTGTATAATAAAGCTCTTGAATCTCCATTAAAAGCTTTGAGTTCTCTTCCATCTTCTTCTTCATTTTTCTCTCCAGAAAATCTACTGAAATCCTTCAATTTCGAGCCAAATATGTCTTTATATAGGCATAAGAACCGTAGGAAGAAGTTTAATATGAAAAAGATTCAATATTGGCTTAAATTAGGAAACTACGCGTTATCCCGATCGATCGCCTTACATGCCCGTTTGAACGCCTATACTGCATATTTCTCCAAAATCACATTTAACCACGTGATCCTCAAAACACCCCGTTCGATCGGCTATACTATTTCTGCAATCTGGACAGTTCTGTTCAATTTTGTGTCCAATTTCTATTCATTAAGCTCTTTCTTTCATGTCCATATTAGTTTACAACTTGCTTATAACTCCGAAAAGTTGTCCAAATCACTTTAAATCATGTCAAGACTATTTTGAATTATTCCAAACATTGTCCAAGTACCTCGATAAATGCACTTTACCTACAAAACGTAAAAATATCACATTTTAGACATGTAGAATGTAATTAAAATCCCAACTTGATTTAAATAGATGTTTAAACTACTAATAACTCCAAAAATTAACTAATAATCAAACTAAAATATTAATATCTATCTTAATCTAAATAAACCATTACTAACTCTAAATTAATCTAATCTATACTAGCAAAGAAGGTAAAAGGGCATATAAAATAGATATATATTTCATACTTATCAGAAGACATTGGGTCAGCCCGTCGTAGCACCTTCGCCGATGATAAAGGTGTTGGGTCAACCTAAGGCAACACCTTGGCCAGTGTGGATCCTGTCCTAGCCATTAGAAGCTTGTCCACCAAAGCTGAAAGCTTTTCACACATCTCTAAGATGGTAACCAAGTCCAGAGAAGGAAGAGCCTTCGGAAGCTTCTCCACATGTTGCCCCATAGACCGTTCGGCTTTGATACCATTGTTGTGGGCCGGTGTCCACAACGGCCAAGAAGCCCGGGTAGGGGAAGAGAGCAGCGCAAGATGGCCAGGAAATGGGAGAGGGAGCGGCAAGACCGCTATGAAGGAGGGAGAGGAAAGGGAGAAAAGGGAGAAGACAAGAGACTTAATAATTCATTCACTGCTCAATTAGGGCATAAACCTTACACTTATATAGAGAATCTTAATGAGCTCAATAGAAAAAGCCTGAAAGCCCACTAAACATTATTAAAAGGAAATAACAATAAACTCCCTAATAATTAAGAAATGATTAATAGCCCTAAAGCCTACGCCCCCTTATTAACAATAATGTAATTAAAGCCTATTGTACTAGCATGTGGCCTCGATGGTAGACCTTAGGGCGTTCACAACATTCCCAATGCTAACAATCGAAAAATATTTTTGCTCCTGGGAACACATGGATTGATCAAATATAAAATTCTCTACAATTGATTTAATAACACCTAAAAGTCAATATTAGAATTCTTAAATGATAAGGAATTAAAAAATTACCCATGCTGCAAGGTACATGAAGCTGAAGGCAGTTGAGAGCATACAGGGTGAGAGCTAAAAGGTAAATTTGAAGTGGAAGTCGATGGCACATTTGCATCATCTGCCCAAGTCTGAGTCATTTTGCAAGTTGACTTGTCCAAACAACCAACCCATGGAATTCAGGTTTAGTAGAAAATATCAACTCAAGATAAAAATTTTTGCTTGTGTATTTTTTTTAGTTAAGACAATATACGATGACTTCCGGGTATGTATAATTCTGTGAGTAGAACAAAAATGCCAGAATTTGAAATGGTTTCAAATTAGAAAAGAATAATAATCAAGTAAATAATCTATTATAGATCCAATGGTTCACTTAGATATGTATAGGCTTCAAAATAGTTACTAACATCATTTTCCAGGGTAGCTAATTCATAAAAAAGATCACTTTCATAGTTAACCGCAAATCCAATTCAAGTTCTCCTACTGCAATATCATCAAATATAATGCCCCAAGATGCAAGCATCAATCAAAAGGCCACCCATTACTCAACAAACAATTTTATCGTACATATTTCACCACATATAACATATATATCGGACTCATCGTCAGGAACAAAACACAAAACCACCGAAGCAATTGAGCTCGACAAAAATTTCAAAACCCAACCCTACCTGCCATTCCCAATCCAGAACGAGCAACAGATCAAAACCATAGTATTAGCTTAGGCTGAAATTCGGATTTAAAGGGAGATTTTGAATGTACCTGCATTGGCCTTTCCCAAATGTATTAGCTCAGGCTGAAATTTAATCAGCAATAAATTTCAAAGACTTCAAAACAAAAAAGTATATCCCCAAATATGCACACAACACAACCTACATTTAATTATTTGACAAGATACCAACTGATAACTAATATGAAAATCTAAAATCTCAACCAAGAAATATAATAGTTTGAACAAGGCAAAAGAGGAAAACTGCTATTCTTTTTGTACAATAAAATGGTCAATGAAAACTAAAAAGAAAAAGAACAATTGTTTGCTCATATACCATCTCATTCCATAGGCATTCATTCAGATGCATTCACTCTTTACTCTATCCCCTTATAACAACAGACCATCGGTACTTGAAAGTTATTGTACTATTTAAATAAAAATTCCATTCAAGAATAACTACATATAAATGCTGAAGCAATATCACCAACTTAGCGATCATAACTTCTGTCAAAGTCTGGGTCATTTCGATCCTTCTCCCGATCTTTGAATATTGCAACCCTGGAGATATTACCGCTATCTTTGCAGTTTGTTTTCTCAATCTCATCAATCATGTTCATGTAACAGCTGTTGTCCTCTTCAGTAGTGTCAGGAGAAGATCTTCTCCTTCCATCAACAGAAGAAGACATTCCTTCCGAGTCCCCATTGTTAGAACCATCAAAGATGCAGGCTCTTGCTCTTTCATACTCCTCCTTCCTCTCTTCAACAGATCACACATGACACCTCTTATTTCCAATCTCACTCAGATCAGTTGAAGACATCCTCTCTAGCCTCGGCCTCATGGCAATCTTGAGTGGCTCTATTTTGCCACTTTCATACTGTTTGAAAACAATTTGTGACAAACAAACTGATCGGTATTTGGAATCTGGCATCTTCTTGATCACTATTTTATTCCCATTGTCCAAAGCCACAGAGTGAAGTGACCATAGTGTTGAGCAACATGATGGGCTGCAAGGCAAAGGTAGGACATTGAGAAGTGTGGAAACTCAAATTGAAGTTGTTCAGGATTCTGCAAGAACTTCTCGATGTCTAACTCCATTCGCAAAACTGACATTCGATGGGGGAAAAGGGTTAATCAAAAAATAAATTTTCATCATTCATTCATCATTATGCAAGATAACTAAGAGAATTTAATCATACAATTTAAATGTGGGATACAACAACATGCACTGTGCATATTACCATTATAACCATGTAAAAAGCCAATAACAAAGAAAAAATATAACCAAAAACTCCAAACCAAAATTAAGCGCAAAGATGGGGTATGACACCCATAAAATAAATGAAGTCTCTCAAACCTTAAAAATGGAATCTAAAACATTCACATATATTGTACCATTTTTAAACAATATCATGCACTCTGCATATCCACAATGAAGTCAATCGTTATCTGACAAACTGCTAATCATAATCTTTCATAAATATGTTAAAACATTAGATACAAAAATTCACCTACTTTTCCACACCAAGATTGTAGGTTATAATATTAAATTGGTCTCTTATTTGTCCACGTGATATTGTGAATGTGTGAATATGAACACAAAATAGGCCACTGCAAACTATCGATACATATAACAGAGGCATAGAAAAGAATGAAAGGAAATAGAGACTCTATGCAATGAAGGCAATATTGAGATTGATAAGTGACGGGAATTACATAATCCATATTTAGACTCCTAAAACCAATGAATAAAAAGATTAAATAACAAATGTCCTCTGCAAGCGGAAAAATTGGAAAATGTGTGTATGATGACATTATCACATTTACGATAACATCGTGAGACATCAACTGCATTGGAAAAAATTAGCTTAAGTCTAGGTAGAAAAGTGAAAGCCAACAGATAACTAAAAACCTGGTCAAAAAGTGCAAACAATATATATGTGCACTGTGACTGAAACATCAATCACATGGATGGGACTTATTCTCTTAGGAATAACAATTTAAGCCATACAAAATGCAATAGCAATAAGGACTTCTTTGACAGTGACTGAAAGAAAAAGAAAATACCGCACAAAGTTTGATTCACCTAAAACTGTGGACTTCATTTGTTCCACAAGAAACTGCAAACAAACGCAAAACAACAAAACCCCTTGCATAAATAAAAAAGATTGAAATGCTAAATGTAGGACAATTTTATCATCTCACAAACTTGTCTGGCAAAAGCCTTGAACCTGCCAAAAAACAACCACCTCCCCTATCCTTCATGGGCATTTTCAATCTGGGCAGCGACAAATCATGGGCAACAGTGAACTGGTTCAAATGGAAATGAACTTTTTTGGGGGTTTCAATCCGGTGAAAAAAGGTGTTAGCTAGCACACAACCTAAGACAAATAATCCATGATTAAGTTCATCTTTTGTCATAGCTTGCCATAATTTGACAAGTTCCATATGGGTCATCGTTGATGAATCCAAGGCAATAAACATTTACGGGTAAATCAAAGGAACCGGCCTCATTCCCTCGAGCTACATTGAATTTGTTGAAGAATTCATGCTCAAGGATTCTAAATGTATGCAATTTCAATTCTTGTTCAATGAATGGAGAAAGAAAGTACATTGAAAAACCAAAAACAAAACAAAAAAACAAGAGATGATGGAGCACACCTTTAGGTACTGAATCCCACTTCCGTTCAAAATTTGATTTTCTTTCCAACGCTACGGTTCTATAGCCTTCTTGTGAGTCCTGCTAGCCATGTGTCAATTCAGTTTAAATTTTCTTAAAAATTTCACTCAAAACAATCTAAAAGAAGAGAACAAATGAAGGAGATTAAACTAAAAAGTGATCAAGGAATGGCTAGAGAAATAGAGAGACTAAAATATTGAGCTACTACTTGAGCAACCATTTCTTTATATTTGTTTGAGAATTCCACTCCTCATAGGTTCTCAACCATAATTTCCTCCATGAAACCCTCCAATTTGGTTGTCCAAATAAATATTGTCTCAACCTTGCGATAATTAATCAGTGGTGCAAAATCATGAATAGAAGACTGACTGTTGCCTACCCCAATGTTGTTATCATTGGATTGACCAACTAGTTCATGAGAAGCAGACCAGTGAGAGGAAATCAAAGCTAGGGAAGTTGCCTATTTCCAGTGGGGGCAAAGACAACCGATCTTGCAAATACAATGTCTACCTTTGAAGTGAAATGCAAAAAATAAAATAAACTTTTAATACTTTCCATTATAACTAATTATTAGCACCAATCAGAACAACATGTAAATAGTAACATGAAGTCATCAGTCTTTTTCCCATGAAAAAGTCAAACTTAGATTATAAATCATAATAGTAAATTTAGGAAGAAGGAAATATGCTATAAAAACTTACATATGTGCAAGATGGCCTCCAAAGATAATTATCGCAAATATGAATGAAAAGCGTGTAAGGTAGAGCTTTCTCAATGTCTTCATTGTCTATTTGCACACAAAAGACCAAAACATTAGCACGTCAGGTAATTTGAAAATTATACTATAGAAAGCAAAAATAGAACCAAAAGTAAAACTATCTTAGCCTGGATAAAGAAACCATTACCACATGCAGGAGAAAGGGAATGGACAATGACATATCTGGCATTTCATTTTTCTCCTCGCCACTTCTATGGACGAATTGGCGACTTTTTATCCTTTGCTGGGTCCAGAGTCTGCTAACCTGAATGAATTTAACCAAACAAAATTTCAAACAAGCATCTTACATCCCACTGCTAAATACTGACAAAGACATTATTTTCTAATCACATGACCCACCGAAAGTCACATGGCCACGTAGTGGAGTAACGAAATGGAAGCAGCAAATTGACAAACACTTAATGTACCTATCTGATACAACCAGTTTGCAAGAAAAAATTCTAATTTTATTGAATCAATCCTTCCAATCAAATTTTTACATAACATTTGAACTCTTTCCAAAGAGATTACAACTAATCAATGAGCTGCCAGGACGTTGGCTGGCCAGTACTCACATCTCGTTGCCGAGAGGCGCCTGGAGGATGAATGATCACCCCCTACTGAACAATAGTACTTGAAGACCCCATCATGATCAGAGACAAAAAACAAAGCAACAAACACTTGGCCTCACCAGACAAAAAACAACCAGGGCAAAGCACGGGGAAGATAGAAACAAAGGATGCGAGAGGTACCCACCTGGTTGTAGTAGGAGTTGATGGTGACAATGCATGCATCTGAAGTGGTTCCCACTAAATTGAAGGAAGTTAAAACGATAGGAAATAGTTCACTAAAACACTCATAAGATATGACAATTACAAATTGTAAAGGGAAGCCGAAGCGGCAGGCCATTAATTTTATTCCAATTTTGGCAAGAACGCGGCTATTCCCCCAAGATTATACTCAAGCCCCCCATTGTTTACACACCCTAAAAAAATTAAATAAATTATAAAAAAAAACCCAATCCCCTACTATTCTTTTTAACTCTATTTTTGCTATTTTATTGCCCCATTCCCAATCTTCCCCCTCCTATGTGAACTCTTCTATCTCCCTGGTCGCTTGTGGCTCCTCTTCCTTGCCCATTTTCCTTCTTCCCCCTAACTTGTGGCTCCTCTTCCACAATCTTTTCCCTCTCCCCCTCACCTTGCAGCTCATTTGGAAAACTTCTAGATGATTTCTGGCCAGGGGTAGTTATTGCTAAAATATGTAGAATTTGACGGGGAGCTAAGGTCTCCGTCTAAATAAGTTTTATTTGACAAATAGTATCCCCCGCCAAGAAAACTTGAGAAAGAAAGCAAGAGATTAAGGAAACCAACCCAACAATAGCTTCAATGAAATATGATGTTCACAAAATAAATACTATAAAAACATAAATACAATGGGTGAAATTTGGAGCAGTTTAGCCATCCATCATTTTTAACATGAAGCTATTAAGGAATCTACACATCCATATTTACTTTGGCAATAAAATAATATCCTTTTACAAACCAAATTTTCGTTTTGTTAAAACTTGTTGGCACATTCATCAAATCTTGGTAGTTTATAAAATATTAGAAACAAATCTCTCTTTTTTACCCACGAAACTGAGTATGATTCATGCTCCAAAAGTCAATAATAAATTTGAATGTAAACTCATACATAATGATATTGTTTAAAGAAAATTACTTATTAGTAAACATAGTTTTAGTCGCTGACCTCGAGAATCAAAGCAAGATAACTCATAGAAATTCTAAAAATTTGAATAAATAGATTACGAACTAACCTTGAAATTCAATAGTGATTCAAGAAACGGCGAGTGCACACACTTGAGAGATCAATTCTTCATCGGTCTCTCGCAATGCAATTACCAAAGGAGTCTCTAAAGCAAACTTAAGAAAACTGAAACAAAGAGCGGATACAATGTGGATTGGACCAAGCTGTACCTTTGTAATATAGTAAAGTTAAACATATGTTTATTATTGCAAGTAATAATCTTAACTCTCAACTATAAATTAACTTTTTTTTCTAATTACAAGAATCCCATTTGGTTTTTCAAACTGAACTAAATTTTTTAGTTCATTTTGAAAAACCAATTGGGACAATTATTTTAGGATGGAGGAAGTATCACTCTATCTACAAGAAGAAAAGAAAAATCTATGTAAGTTGTCTCGAGTGTCCCACCTCAGAAAGCTCACCAATTAAACACCACCTTGCAAATTTAATAAATATAAATAAATAAATTTGATATGTATAAATTAACAAAAAAAACTTAGAATATTGCCTGAAGAAATTATGCGACCATCCAAGAGACTCTTGTTTAAAATTGCTGGACACTTCTTAAGTTTTTAGATTAGGTAATCAATTGGAATTACGTGACTGCATAAGCACTTGGATATCTTCTGTAATTGTTAATTTCACTAAACATCAGAAGAAGAAAAATGCTACGTACAAATAAATAAAATACACTAACATATTCCATACTATATTGTCAATCCTCAAAATATTAATGAATGATTATCATCTCTTTTCTTCACCAAATTTGCCTATGTGACATTGGTTCCATAGGTTCCATATAAGATATAAACTTTCTTTCGCTAACTCAGTCCTTGTTTTCCATGCTCCTTCACCCATCTCTTTTAGACCATATAGGCAAATATGTTGAATTAGAGTATTGCTATTGCCTTTTTGGAATGACATTTTGATGCCAGATAATTTATGAATCTATTTTTTATTCAATGTTGTTCTCTAACTCTGTTTTTCATACCAAGAATTCAGTCACAAGCAAGAGGATTGCAAATAGTGATCACGAAGGGGCAATTTCCTTTTTTATACCACCAATGAGAAATTTGAAAGGACATGCAATCAACTGGTTAAAGACAACAATTTCAATGAGACCATCTCATTGAAATTGTAAAAATAAACAACTCTTTATTCCTACTCAATCTCTGCAAAAGGGGGGGATTTTTTTTATCAGTGAGGCCCACCATAACAAACTAAGAAAGTCACGAACCTAAGTACCCAAACAACCCCAAAATTTGCTAAATATAATGAGAGTGAAGAGTGGCATTGGTGCTTACGATGACACTTATCAAGAAAAAGATGAAGTCTGGCAAAGATGGCAAAGAAGTTATAGAAACAGAGACTAAGGGAGAAAATGAGTAAAAAAGAGTCATAGAGATTTAATGGATGAGATAACACGTTAGGGTTTAAAAAATTGAGAGCATATCAGGTCATGCAGGAAATCCAGGGGGCCACAATGGAAAACAAGAAGGGGGAACATACAATTGGAACTCACCTTCAAAAAGACTATTGATTCAACTAGTCACAACTCCACAATGTTGAACCCAACATTTGCCTAAATCCAGCCTAGTGATATGGAAAGCAACCTCTAGTAAATACACATATTCAAGCCAGACTAAGAGAAGGTCAAACCTGCATGTTCCATAATCTAATTTGACATATATAAGACTGCATACATCACGTAGTTTACCCAATTATGGAAATAACTTAAATATGTTATGTTCAAATTGCTTCATTAGTGAGTGATACACTACATTTGATATATATAATACTCAATTCATATTTCATTATCAAATTCAAAATGGAAACAAGTATTAATATAAATAATCCTTAGCATAATTATGAAAATGGCATAATTATCTATGAGAATCGATGACTAAGCACTTTCCATAATTAGCAAACGTAAAGCTAAATTTTTGGCACAAATCAACCTACCAAATATAACTATAATTTGCATTCTTATGACCAAAAATAGAATATACTTATAATGGTCAATTAAGTAGTTTCTCATGCAATTTTGATACCTACAATCTGTCTATGATTCAAACTTACTTTAAGAGGAATTTATTACTTATAAAGATATTTAATTATGATTATCATGACCATTAATTTGACTTACACATTCGCAACTATAATTTTGTGCACGATTTTAAAAAAATCAACTGATTTACTGAACAGAAGATCGTGTTCTTGTAGCTTCCAAAAAAAATAAAAAAACATAATTTTTTTAGCAATATAAAAATGATAGGTCCATATTTCTAGAAACCTTATTATTTTTTCTTCTTAGGATTACTATCAAACTGTATTTATTCTTTATTTGCCATCCCAATTGAAAGGTCTACAAATTTGCTAGATTCATAGTTCTTTGGATGAGCTACAGTTTTCCCAAATAGACATTTATTAACAATGCGGACAAATAGACAATACATTTAAAAAAATAAAAATCAATTTTCAAAATACAATATATAGTCTAATCATAAAGAAAACCAAGAACCTGACATTGGGTGCTCGCATGCACCTCAACTATTGTTTCAACCAATATTTTGACACTATTCAACATCCATACTGCAACTCACCTAGGCGCAACATACTATAGTATTAAATATGGAATTGTGACACATTAAAAATATAGTTGAAAGAGTATTACTATAGCCACTAGTGACCATGTACATATTTATAAACAGACCACCTACCAACATGCCAGCTATACATATTCATTATAACCATCGTTATACAAGAATTCGTAGACATGGACGCACACTAGATCCAATCAGCAACAAGCTGTTGCCATTACTAAAGCACAACTTTTAAAGAGAATTGGGGGAAATACGAAAATTCTTGCCACAATAAACACAAAATCAATATCAAGTTTATTTTTTTCATAGATCTATGATATATTTTTGGAAACATCAATAGTATTCCATCGTGTATGTAACACGAGAATAGATTGTCACTCAATATATTAGCAACAGGCCTCAAAAGATCAATTCCAACTCAATTCAGTCCAAGGGTCATCTATTTCAACATCTATAGAGTCAAAGGTAATCAATTTACCTTTTGGAGCAACATTGTGCAAATATGAACAACAGAAAAAATACCTATCAAGCAAAACAAATAGAACATCATAATTAACAGACATCATGTTCATGAAAAAAAGCAGAAATGTATCACATTTATGAAATAGAGTACAACACGTACATGCTGAATCGTGTCCGACCTGCACTGGGTGAAAGACATCAATGTTTGGTCAGACTTGAACATACATAGCAAATATATAAAGAAACAAATTATGTATCTATTGCTTATGGGTATGTTAAGAACAAGGAAACACGAGCTTTCTATAACCGGACACACTAAACAGCAATTCCTACATTTCAAGTCAAACTTTTTAAAAAAATTCTATGATTTTGATAATAACTAATCATCAACTGAAACACCTTTTCAATATTTTTTTCATAGTAGTCAAGTTTGTTAGATAACTAACATTTCCAAATATATGTACTTCATATTCCAACAAAATTGACTGACATATTACCCTGTCACATGTAATAACATTACCTCAAATGAGATTTCAATATTTAAACAACAAAGAATTTTTTACTTTACCATTGTATTGCAGTTAAAACTATCACTAATTAGAGAATTGAAACTATGTTGAGTATTGACGTATTCCAAATTGCTCAAAGCAGAAAAATTCAAAAGTTGCACAATTACTATTATATGGTGAATCCAATGGAGTAATTAAAATTCTATACTTTCAATGAAGGTGTAGAAATCTCCCATCATACATTGCACACAAAGCATCAACAATAGGCAGAGGACAAAGTAGAAACCAATTTTCTACCTGAAGATACATAGAACAGAAAAATGAAATGAAACCCATATATATTGCTTAAGGATAGGTTAAGAACAAATAGAAGAACGATTACTCGCAGGGAAGAACTTACTGCACAACGCATGTCTAAACATATTCAAAAACATCACCTCAATCGGTAAAGTGTAAAATATCAAAAGTGGCTTGATTATAACTCACGTGTCTAGCGATGAACACGGACGAGGAACAAATGGACGTGAAATAACAAAACTAAGAGGATGAACAACAACTACATCTTGCATAAGAAAGGTCACAGATGGTCCTGTCAAATACGAAATTCAAAATTGGTTAATTCAGAGAAATCTTCTAATGCAATATTTGCTAAACATATAAACAAAATCAGAATCAGAATCGTGTCTAATTAGTTCACGAAGCCACCTAGAAGTAGTTAAAAAGTTATTTGGCTACTCAAAAGATGACCTTAACATGCTTAAATCAGGCGAAAAAAAAAAAGTGAAAGCGCTACGAATAATGCAGGAGGTTTAGAAGGTAGACCATTAAGGAGGCTACTCTTAATTAAGCAAGAAAATAACATTCAAACTCTCCACAATAAACACGGTATAAAAAATACAACAACGTCTGGTAAGGAAAATCCACTAAACACGCAGTAGAAATGTAATCTTCAAAAGAACCAAAGGCATTGCAACAACAATGTTGCTTTGCTAAGCACCCCACTTGAGAAAAAAATGTTGAAGTCAACAGTAATCAAATTAGGAAACCAATCGAGAAAGTAGAACAACAAATGCTATGTAAATCAAACAATCGTAAATGACAAAAGATCACTTAGTCTAAGAGAACAAAATACACATTAGAAATATAATCCTCATAGGTATCAAAGGTATTGGAACGGAACATTGATTTGCCAAGTATCCCACATGAGCAAAAAATCTTGAAGTCGACAGTGAATTAATTCGGAAACCAATTGACAAAGTAGAAGAGCAAATGCTATGTAAACTAAACAATCGTAAATGACAAAATATTACTGAGACCAAGAGAACAAAAGAAATGGGATAGCTTAAAACCTTCATGCAACTGTAATCACCTGCTGAAACAAACATTGCATCTATTGTGTTTACCAACTGATTTACAACATTCCATTACGCAAACACCTTCTTTGAGACAAATAAATAGTAAAAAGAAACAGTTTTCAACATAGAAGCGCATAAAGCAATATAACCTACTCAAGAGCTGGGCGTAAGCCCAACCGAAGTAACTGAGGGAAGAAGAAGAATAACAAAATGCAAGAGGAATGTAAAAAAAAAACACAAAATAATGGAACTATCACACAACCAAGGGATACTGTACACCCCAAACGGGTAAACCTATAGATGATAGAGCATCCAACCAAAATCGAAATTAAGAACAACAACAATGCAGTTCATACACTGACCATCCAAATATTAATTCTTTAGATGGAGATAAAGGAACCAATTAAAATTTCGCAATCAAATCTGCTTAAATATTTTGGGAAAAGTAATATGGGACAATAGTGATGGATGCCAAAAGCCATTAATGACATACGAATATTAAAACATAGATTAGTTGTTATTTGAACAAAGAGGAGCAACATACCATCTGGTCCATGCAAGGAATAGTTTTGATCCCAAATCAGTTGAATCCTTGGCATACCTAAACATGAAAGTGTATATAAGCAGAGTCGGATCTGCTACTCTAGGAATTACCAAAGGCTGACCCCCAATTATCGACTGCATGATCCCACATAGTACAATGGATGCCAAAGTTTGAAGTGTTGTTAACACTCCATCTGTAGGACAGAGAGAAGTTTGAACATGTTGTAGACCTTCACATTATCAATTTTCTGAAACATGGGTACAATTTAATGATTTGCATGGAGAGCAAGTATACTAGTTTGTGGTGCATATAAATGCTATCCTACATTTAGTTAGTGCCTATATTTTTCTATCATCCAAAATTGAAATTAAAAGTTTTCTTCATCAAATTTTCTTTCATTGTGGGAACTACTTTTTTGAGACAAATAAATAGTAATAAGAAACAATTTTCAACATAGAACCGCATAAAGCAATATAACCAACTCATGAGCTGGGGGTAAGCCCAAGAGAAGTAACTGACAGAAGAAGAAGAAGAATAACAGAACACAAGAGGAATGTAAAAGAAAACACAAATAATGGAACTATCACACAACCAAGGGATCCTATACATGCTCTTCAACATTTTCCAATTTTTATGTATTCATAATCTATATTATTATTAAGATAAATCAAAATAATAATAAAGTCTCACTATGATAGCTTGTTGCATGAAGAGCATTACAATGAGTAGTCCAAAAAAGCTCTCCTGCCAAACGGGTAAACCTGTTGATGATAGAGCATTCCACAAAAATTGAAATTAAGAACATTTGCAACACAATTCATACATATACCCTGACCATCCAAATAGTAATTCTTTTGATGGAGATAAACGAAACAATTTAAATTCTGCAATCAAATTTGCTCAAATTTTTTGGTAAAAATAATATGGGACAATAGTGATGGATGCTGAAAGTCATGAAGGACATACAACTATTAAAACATGGATTGACCCTTATTTGAACAAAGAGGAGCAATATACCATCCGGTCCATGGAAGGAATAGTTTTGATCCCAAATTAGTTGTATCCTTGGCAAAGTTAAACATGAAAGTGTATATAAACACAGTTTCACAGTTGGATATGGTACTTCAACAATTACCAAAGGCTGACCCCCAATTATCGACTACAAGATCCCACATCCTGCAATGGATGCCAAAGTTTGAAGTATTGTTAGGACTCCATCTGCAGGATAGAAAAAGTTCGAACTTCTTCTAGAGCTTCACATTTTATTATATGTAATATCATTTGAATATCTCTGCATTTGATATGACAATATAAGTTGATAGAGGAAGAATCAAAACCACTGGCAACACATAGAATCATCATCATTTTCCTAGCTTACCTCCTGGGTTGACAATGGGAAATGTAATTCACCATCCAACTACAAATATGAGGAAAAATCATGTGAGACAAAGTGATAGTTGCAAGGTTTTGGATAGAAGACTTCTTAATTAATTCTTCTAATGTAGGGAAAAAGGAGCTGAGATTTGGCCACCATCATGTGCCTTGATCCAGCTAACTGGAGTAGGTTTCTATGAGGTGATAGTTGAAGGATCAAGTCAAACATTGTAGTTTTCCATATCTTCCAACCAAAACTTACATCAAATTAATAATGTATTTTGTAGTCGCAAAGACATTATGTACAGAAAACATATAGCATTTGACTAACACTCGTCTTCCAACCCCCACGATTTCAAGCTCCCCATGCATGACTTTGGCCTAACTTCAATCACAGGCAAGCATTCTCTCATGCTCCGATCACACCAAACCATTCTTTATAAAAAAAAACAGCACATAGGTAAAATGCACGATTAGCCTAGGTAAGCATTCTCGATATATAGTACATAGAATAGCCAAAGCACAAGTCGGTAACTTTTTTGTAAATAGAAGTTGTGAGTCTTGTAACAACATGACCAATCATCAGACAAGAAGACAAACACATGTTAAGAAAAATTATCAATGACTACATAAATTAACATTCAATTTTTTTCTCATTGCACCAGTTTGCGTAAAACCATTAAAAAATTCAAAGACTTTGAAACAGATTCTCTATCCAATAAAAAAATTGGTTTATATGCAGAAAAAGGTAGACCTTAATTACAAATCCAAAGATATCTACCTTCCCAACCCCCACGGTTTCAGGCTCCCCTTGCATAACTTCGGCCTGACTTCAACCACATGCAAGCATTCTCTCATGCTCCGATCATACCAAAGCATTATCTGTATAAAAAAAAAAACAGCACAAGCGTAAAATGAATTATTGGCCATACAGGGAAGCATTCTCAGTACATAGAATAGCCAAATCACAAGTCAAATAGAAGTTGTGACTCTTATGACAACATGGCCAATCATCAGGCAAAAAGACAAACACGTGTTAATGAAAATTTATCAATGACTACATAAATTAACATTCAGTTTTTTTGCTCATTAGCACCGGTTTGCCTAAAACCATTCAAAAAACACAAAGACTTTGAAACAGACTCTCTATCCAATAAAAAAATTCGGTTTATATGTAGAAAAAAAGTAAACCTTCAGTCTGTGAAGCTGGTGCAACTTCAAACTCCTTTTGAAAATGCTCAAATACTAATTTGTCAGAGTCTCTGTAATTATTAAACAACCTAAAGATCACACCCCATATCAGGATTCTTGTACTTGATCACAGCAGTACTTGGAAAGGGCATGAAAGTTTTTTTCAGTTTCAGCTGTATTGATGCTATTATCAACATGAATTAGGCGTGTGATGCCTCCTGTGTAACACACTTTGTCGGCTTCTTTCTTAAATTTCCCACCGTAGCTGCAAAGCACTGGAATCAAATTTTTGGGCATGGCATGTAGATCTTGCAAAGAAACTAAAACTTTTGTCAGTGAAGAATTGTGAGAGCTCGTCTGGGTACGCCACAAAATAGCCAAATTCTATCTGACGAGATGGTAGATCAACAAGGCTCTTTCATCTGTCTTCAACTTTGAAAAAATATGGAATCAGTGAGATCAAGAGAAGAAAATTTGTTCTTGTTAAAGTTACTACTGCATTCAGGTCGTCCAACCCCCACGGTTTCAGTCTCCCCTTGCATGTCTTCGGCCTGACTTCAACCACGGGCAAGCATTCTCATGCTCCGATCGTAGCAAAGCATTTTCTGAAAAAAAAAAACATCACACACTTAAAATGCACGATTGGCCATATAGAGAAGCATTCTCAGCATACAGTACATAGAATAGCCAAAGAACTTATGAATCTTGTGACAACATGACCAATCATGAGGCAAGAAGACAAACACACGTTCAGAAAAATTATAAATGACTACATAAATTAACATTCAGTTTTTTTCTCGTTTGCACATTCTGCCATATCATACTTGGAAATAGTTTCAGGCTCCATTTCGGTTGATATTTTAGCTTGTTCATCTGGTTCATCTTCAATAAGCTGCACCACAATATATTTTGTATCTAGATGAATAAAAAATTATACCACAAAAGAACTGATTGTCATTAATGTTCTGAATAACAAATATAGTAGTCTTGAATGAAAACAACTTACAACTGCAGACTCCACAATAATAATGCCATGTAGGTTTAGATTTACCAGAATGGGATACTTGGAAAGGACCAATCTGCAAGGACAATAGCTCATGTATTTCACTATTACCGTAACATTGCATAAGTCAAAATGCATTAAAAAAAAGCAGGAAGTAGACTATCAACACTGAATTTCCCTAATTAGAGGGTTACATTTATATTATGATTCTCAAATGTTTTAAATGTCAATCCACGCAATACAGGGATACAGTATCAAGCAAAGCCAGAAAAACACTTCCCTAAAGAGCCCTGTAAAATCAGAAAGAATCCTAAGGGAATAAGATTTAAAGAAAACTACATTGGTAGAAATATTGAAGTAGTTAAAATTCCTAGTTAGAAACCATCATAAGAGGCTTCGCCAACTGATGCTCCATTTTCTTATCATAGATGGTCGGACTTCCTTTGCAAAAAAATAAGTTTCCTAATTCGAATCCCATGAACAGCCTAAGCTAATATTACAATTTTCAATAGTAAATACCTTGAAAGACTCTCTGTTAACTCTTCATGCCCTTTAATAACGTTAGACACTGAATGAGCACATGCACCTCTCCCGTTAAATAAACCTTCCCCTTAGAGTTTTTGTTCTAGAGCTGCATCATTTGTTAAAAACGCAACCAAATGAAACCACAAGCACAATATTCGTGGGGCTGAATTGATTCTAGATAACTGGACTACAGACCTCAATCCTCCAACTACGGTAGTGTATGATGCACAACAGGTTTCCTTGTTAACTACGTTTTATGTGATTTGTGCAAGTTTATGTGATGTACATTGGCAATTTTTTATGCTAATTGGAAATAATAAAGTTGAATTAAAAGCACGAGTGCACTCACATATGGTAGTTGGTGTACAGTAACCCTTATCCTTGTCCCTAGTGCCTTGCTAATCCATAATAAAAATTTCCCATTTTCCGTTGTCAAAATTTTGATTTTGTTGGGAAATTTCCTTATGTGGAATGAGCACTTAAAGATGCTAAATGCATATGTCTACTTTTGGATCAACCTCTAATTTCCAAAGCAAAATGCGTTTCTATATACTGAAGATGATTTCACTACAACAAAATGTATTATTAGAGACGCAAAAACAAGCGTTGCTACAAACTACTAATTGTGACACATAAACAAGCGTCACAAAAAAGTCACTATTAGTAATGCTTTATATTATACGTCACTAATAGTGATATATTAGCGACGCATAATATAAAACATCGCTAATACTAATGTTGTGCCTCGGGATTTTAAAAGCATATAAAATTTTCTTTTCAAAAAAATATCGGAGTTTACCCGGGCCCGCGATTGGAACTGTTCGCCATATGCGATAATAAAATAATAATATCTCTAGGAATCACGGTCTGTGTACAAACACACAAGAGAAAAATAATGAGTTCTTACTCATTTCGGTGCGGTTGAAATCCTTGAAATCACATTGATAAAACTTTAGAGTAGGCCTTTCTACCTGAACACTAAGCTTCGTCGAGTCCTGCAAAGTTTGGGGGGTAGTGAATATTTTAAAATACTCAGTAGAGGAGTTTATACGATTAGGCATGAATAAACACATTGGAGTTTCACAGCATATATCATATATAATATTTTTCATGAAAACAGGGTGTACCTCTCACCCAAAACTACCCCTAGTGCTTCTTTCTACGTATCGAAGATGCTTCTAGGGTTTGCAAGCTCTCACGGCTTGCTACAAATGTCTCAGACATATATATTAATAATAGGAATTTTGTTGCGGGTACAAAGCAGGGACCTCTTACTCCTCCACAGATCATCTCAAAATAATTCGTGCTTGTGGATAGAAGAGTCACCTGTGCTCATGGGGTGCCGGAATCTAGAGAGTAGAGAGTCTTCCCATGATAGTCTCTACCCTAGCATGCGTAGCCTTGATAGTTGTCATTTGTTAGGGGTGAATCAGGGGTCTTGCCCTTTGTTAGGGGCTCACCAAGCTAAAATAGGTACCGTGCATCCGAATCCGAATCGGATTAATTATGCCCTTAACTAGTCAACGAAGGTCTATCGGGGTGCCCAACAATAGCTCCGGACAAAGAAAACACTCTTGAGTCCCAAACTTAATTAAAATATCCTAGAGTTCCCAAACTCCAAAAAGGGTTATTTTCTTTTAAAACATTCTATCCCAATGTTTATCCTTTTGAAAACCCTAGCTCCGCCTCTACAAGTCATGGGAGTGTCACTATCAACGACTACAAAGGCAAGGTTGGTTGTTCATTCCAATGAGATAGTTACCCCTTCTTTGTCCCGCTTCAATGGCTCGATCACCATGCTTATATGTCTTTTCAAAAATAATCTTGAGAATCATCCTTTCAACAAGGACGAGTTCTCTAAAACCATCTTTCAAACATACCGTATTCATTCGCAATGAAAACAGTGGCGAAGCTAGTTTGTCTCTATTTCACATGCTCCACCATGTATAATTTATATCAAAATCCACGGATAAACATTTGATCAAACTATTATATATGAGGCAGTCATAAAGCATGTAGTATAAAATATATCCACTTCCAGCGGCAAATCATTCTACTAATCGAATATACATAATAGCATTATATACATACGATATATAACTCATATTCTATCTCAACGATTAACCATTCGACAGGTCTAACATATATGTAGAAATCGTAAATCACAACTTGAAAATAATCTCTAATGAATAACTTGCGAGAGTCATATAATAATAAGTTAAAAACACAACCAAAGTTTATAATCATGCCATAGGAAAGGATAAAAGCCCCTACCTCGCATTCCGTGTGAGTTCGAAACTGATAAATCGGACACCACAAAATTGGATGTCCACTTTTGGGGTTCTAGAGGTCTCCAACCAAAATAACCCCACCATGACGTCCAGCACGCTTGATTTAGGTAAGAATGCATCTTTAACAGAAGAAAACGGACTCATATCGACTCCAAAAACTCTTTTTCCATGCCCGTAGGTGACTCGAAACGGACCTAAAACGAGTGAGAGACGAAGAAAATAAGTTTCAGAATAAATTTCAAAATGAAAGCACACGCCTATTTATAGATAAACCGGACTGACGTGCGTCTGACGCGCGTCAGACACGGGTTAGATTTCTGATGCGCGTCTCTAACATGCATCGGCTTTTCTGACATGGGCGTCAGTTTTCTGATGCGCATCTCTTCTGACACTGCCACATGGCACTATATATATAAATATATATTTTTATTTTTCAAACTTAAAAATTTGATATCTTTCCATCCCGAAGTCGGAATCGTGCGTTCTTAGTACCGATGGACTCATATTGATGAGCCCTTCGAAACTACACCCCACATGTGTAGGTTATCTCACACTTTCAAAGTGGGTCCCGCCCATGTGGCATGCTTCCCAAGGTCGTAACTTTCGCTCCCAACCTCCGTTTCGTACGTTCTTAGGTTCGTTACGCTCGTCTCACCGAGCTCTATCACATCCAATAAAAACTCTCCCAATATATGCCTCTAAATAATTTGAAACAATTAAAAACTCATAAAATAGTTTTATTAGAGGCAAGAAATCATACCGGAAATTCGCAGTCGTTACAACTAATCGTATTAGCGACACTTTATATTTTACGTCACTAAAAGTTATGTTATTATTGACGCTTTAAACAAGCGTCCCTAAAAGATATATGAATTAAATTTTTAAAAGACAATTCATAACTATTAGCGTCGCTTATTATTATGTGTTGCTAATAGTTTTAACAATAGCGACGCTTGTTAGACAATGTCGCTAATAATTATGAATTTAAAATAAAAATAAATATTTAGAACTAATAGCGACGCTTGTTTACAAGCGTCGCAAATATTATTGATAATAGCGACAGTTGTTGACAAGCATTGCTAATAGCTTTATTAATTCATTCTATTTAATAAATAATTATATAATAGATATTAAAAAAATTGAAATAAATTTTTTTAATATAATATATTTTCTTCAATATTTACTATTTATATAAATATTAAATTTTTAATAAAAGGCAGGGTCAATAATAGATTAAACTTTCACTATTTAAATATAATATATTTTATTTTTAATATTATCTTATTAATTTTAAAATATAATTTATAATAAAAAAAGAGAGAGAAGTGAGGAAGAGAGAGTGCAAAGAGAGAGAGGAGAGGAGAGAGATAGCAGAGGAGATAAAGTGAGGAGAGGGAGAGAGAGAGAGTGAGGAGAGAGAGAGAGAGAAACATGAGAGAGGGTGAGGAGAGAGCGAGAGGGTAGAGAGACGGTGAGAGGAGAGAGAGAAAGGAGGGAGGGAAGGAGGTGAAGAGAGAGAGAGAGTGGAGAGAGAGGGAGGAAAAAGAGAGAGAAAGAGGGGAGAGAGAGAGAAAAAGAGGAGGAAAAAATTTTAATTATAAATTATTTTTAAAATAAAAAAATGGATAGTAGCGATGCATACTGGTATGCATCACTACTATACTTGGGTAGTAGTGACGCAAATGAGAGAGAGGGAGAGAGAGGGAGGGAGAGGAAGAGAGAGAGGGGGGAGAGAAAGAGGAGGAGGAAGAAAAAGAGGGAGAGAGAGGATTGAGAGGATGAGGAGAGAGAGAAGAGAGAGAGAGAAGTAGAGAGAGAGGATGAGGAGAGAGAGAGAAAGAGGGGAGAGAGGAAGAGAGAGAGAGAGAGGATGAGGAGAGAGAGACCGGAGAGAAAGAGGGGTGAGAGGGTAGAGAGATAGATGAGAGGAGAGAGAGAGAGAAAGAGGGGAGTAGAAAATTTTAATTATAAATTATTTTTAAAAATTTTAAAAAATAAAAAAAGATTGAGTAGTTATGCATAACTGTATGTGTTGCTACTACCTTAGGGAAGTAGCGACGCATAACCATATGTGTTGCTACTACATGAGTATATTAGCGACGCATACCACTATGGGTAGTGTAGTAGCGACGCATACAGTTATGCGTCCTTACTACAAAAAAAAAATTAAATGAAATAAAAGAGAGAAAAGGGGGAGAAAGGAGAGATAGAAGAGAGAGAGAGAGAGAGAGAGGAGGGAGGTGAGAGAGAGAAACAAAAAGAGGGGGAGGAGAGAGGGAGAGAGAGAGAGAGAGAGAGAGGAGAGGGAGAGAGGAAGAGAGAGAGAGATTAATGTATTATTAAAAAACTATTTTTTAAAATTTTTAAAACTGACAAAAACTATTATTATCGACGCATAATATATGTGTCGCTACTATGTTAGTTATTAAAGACATATATGTTTATACGTCACTAATAACCTACCGTAGTAGCAATACATATCGTATGCGTCGCTACTAGTTAGTGTATTAGCGACGCATAGTTTATGCGTCACTAATACACTAATTTTTTCGCCTGCGCAGGCGAAATTTTTGCGGTGCAGGTGAAATTTCTACCATGCGGGCAAAATTTTGCCCGCACGGTTATTTAACCCCCCGCCCCTCTCCCCTTCCAGTCACTCCCTCTGCCGGTCGCTCCCCAACGCCAGCCGGCCTCGCCCCCGCTTCTCCACCCCCTCCAGCCGGCCCCCCTCTGCCAGCGCCCTCCCCCTCCCCATTCTTGCTCTTCATTGGTTGCGCCCCGCCGCTTCCCGCCTCCCCCTTCATGCTCTGGTCGCACCCCCCCTCTGCCTAACTCCCCCTCCATGATCCGGCCGTGCTCCACCGCCGCCTGCTTGCCCCTCCTTGCTCCGGCAGAGCCCTCCCTGCCCCTCCCCTTCTTCTCCCACACTCCCTTCTTCTCCGCTCCGGCCTCCGTCGGCCGGAGCCTCCCCCTTCTGCCTTCCTCCCTCACCTCCCCCCCCGACGCATAGTATATGTGTCACTATTATGTTAGTTATTAGAGACACATATGGTTATACGTCACTAATAACCTACCGTAGTAGCGATACATATCGTATGCGTCGCTACTAGTTAGTGTATTAGCGACGCATAGTTTATGCGTCACTAATACGCTAATTTTTTCGCCTGCGTAGGCGAAATTTTTGTGGTGCAAGTGAAATTTTGCCCGCACGGTTATTTAACCCACCGCCCCTCTCCCCTTCCAGTCGCCCCCTCTGCCGGCCGCTCCCCAACGCCAGCTGGCCTCGCCCCTGCTGCTCCACCCCCTCCAGCCGGCCCCCCTCTGCCGCCGCCCTCCCCCTCCCCATTCTTGCTCTTCATTGGTTGTGCCCCGCCGCTTCCCGCCTCCCCCTCCATGCTCTAGCCGCACCCGCCCTCTGCGTAACTCCCCCTCCATGATCCGGCCGTGCTCCGCTGCTGCCCGCTTCCCCCTCCTTGCTCCGGTAGGAGCCCTCCCTGCCCCTCCCCTTCTTCTCCCACTCTCCCTTCTTCTCCGCTCCGGCCTCCGTCGGCCGGAGCCTCCCCCCCCGTCCCCCTTCTTCTTCGCTCCGGCCGCTACATCCAAAGCTTCCCCCCTCTTCCCCGCCTTCGTCCAGAGCCCTCCCTCCCTTCCCCCTCCCTCCCTTCCCCCCTTCTTCTTCTCCTCTCCCTTCTCCGCTCCGACCAATCCCCCCTCCCCCTTCTTCTCCCACTCTCCCTTCTTCTTCACTCCGGCAGCAATCGGCCAGAGCCAGTAAATTTTTTTAAATTATTTTATATATTAGTGATGCTTTAAAAGTGTCGCTGCATATTTTTTATTTTATAAATTTATATTATTGATGCTTATTAAGCGTCGCTAATAAATTTTTGTTTTTTATAATTTTTTCCTTTTTTATTAGCGACCCTTATATAAGCGTAGCTAATAAAAACTTTTATTTTTTAAAAAATATTTTAATATTAGCGACGCATAAAGAATGTCACCAATAATAATTATTAGCGACATAAGTTAGTATGCGTCGCTAATAATCTCTTATTTGCGATGCCCATTTATGCGTCTCAATAAATGTTGATATTAGAGGCGTAAATATAAGCGTCACTAATATGGCACTATTAGCGACGTTTTGGTGTAAGCGTCTCTAAATAGTAGTAGCGACTGGACTTTTTTTGACGGTTATGGCGACGCTTTGTGTGCGTTGCTAATGCCGCGTCACTAATAGACATTAGCAACACTTATTTGACTATTAGCGACACATAAATAGGACTATTAGCTATAGTCCTTTTTATTTTAGTGATGAATGAATTAGCATGGACAATTGGAGACCAATGATACAAAAAAAAATTGTAAGCCAGTAAAAAAAACTGACGAAAAGAATGGAAGAGGTCGAGAGAAGGTGAAGATACCTAGTGAGAAGCGTCATCCATAAACGGCCTTTTTCCTCCTCGCTGATTCCTCCATGTCGCTGTCCATAGTCACTACTCCTCTCCAGAATCAGAATTCAGAATAGAGTACACTCTCAGATGGCAAGAAATAGAAAAAAGAACTGCAACCGAGAGATAATGGGGTATTTTGGATATTGGCTTGATGAGCTTCGATGGTACAAAAAGGAGGTGGGTGCTCAAAAGGGAAGAGCGATGGAGGACGGGAAGGGCTGAGAAAGAGGGGAGACCAATCACCCGAGTAAAATGGCGTGAGGAAAACCGAAAAGACAGGACAGCTATACAAAAAAGGCAAAAAATAACAAAAAATTTGAGCAAAGTTAAAATGGCTGGAAATGCTTCATTAAAGAATTGATCGAAGCACAAACCCAAACCAAAACCAGCACGCACCTACCAAAGAAAAATGGAATGCAATAAATTTGGCAGTGTAACCGAGCTAATTAGGTATGCAAAGAATTTACATCCACCTACCAAATAAAAATGGGCCACAATAAATGTGATAGTAACTACGGTCAAACTAAATATGATGTAATTACCAAATTTATCCTTAAATAATTAATAATTTTATTATTTAAATTACATAAAAATAAAACATAAGTATTGAAGAAATTTTCGTCCACTCGTGGCAAAATGTCTCAGTCCCTTATAAATTTTAGCATAAAATACCCGGGATACCCCCACGAACCCACTATATTTTCCGTCACACTCAATCAGAAGAACACAAAAATTGTAACCGTTCAATTGAGTCATAGGTCTTTTCCCATTAAAAAGTCCAAGTTGGTCAAACTTGAGCTGGTGCTTTATAGCGTATATAGATTACTATTTTTTTAAATGTAACTATAAATATAGGACAGAGAAAATATTTTTTAATTTTTCTAATAAGTGGTGTTTAGATAATGAAGTAGGTTCATCAGTGTTGGTATAGCATTGGGAAAAAACAATCTTTTAAAGTCAAGTCTCCTAAAATTTTCAATGAAAACAAATAATTTTTTAAAGTCAAGCCTCCCAAAGCGAATGGTTTTTCATTATCCACAGCTGACAACCTGGAGTAGCACATTTTCTGGAAGTATGCATATAATATTTGATTTTGCAGTACATTAAAACTCAAATTTTACTAATATTACAAGAGAAACCATATTGTACACAATTCTTTAGTTGTCAACATATAAAATACAAATCGCATAACAATCTAAATTATACTATTCAAAATTACATTCCATCCACAGCGTACTAATAATCAGTGGTGTATGACACTACAACATGAGGTCTGGAGTGCGGTGTTTCTCACAAAGTTTCTCATGGGTCTCTTCCCTGCCATACAAAATCTCGTGGATCGGCGGTTACAGTCAAGCAAGAGTTGTCGATGTCAAGGAACGAGCAGCCATTGCCAAGAAGTTGTGAAATGAGAGTGACATGAAGCAACACCATAATTTGGGGGAAAAAAGCACAACTGGGGTCAAATGGCAGCCAACCACAATTGAAAGAGAAAGTACAAGGATAATTACGTGAGATCGACCATTTGACAGAAGAAAAGTCGGGGTAAGCGCTGAAATTGCCTTCTAGGAAGTCTAGTCAATTGGACTTGGCATTGTAATGAGTAAAGTCTGCATAATTATATTTCAATGAATACAATGGCTTTGAAAGCTAAGCCTAGAGCTAGGGGTGGCAATGGAATATAATGTACTGCCTTCGAAAGTTAAGCCTAGAGATAGGGGTGGCAATGGGCCATGCCAGCCTGTTGGCCTGGCCTGGCAAGCCCAGAGGCCGGCATGGGGGCGTGTCCGCCCATAGCTTGCCTGCCCACAACAGCTAATATAGTCGTTAGGCACTGCACAATGAATTATTTTTTTATTTTACACTTAAGGGGGGTTGATTATAGAACAGATAATCCCCCTCAAAAAGACAATTTTACTTCATAAAATTAAAAAAGGTCATTTTCAAGGGTAAGATAAGTAATTTTAATAATCTATAAATAGGAGGGAGGCTTGGGATTTTCTTCATTCTTTCATCTACTCCCCAACTCGCTCCTCTATACTCTTAAGCTCTCAATCTCTCAAATTTGTGTTTTTAATTAAATCAAGTATTAAAGTTCTCAAAGACAAATCTCAAGATCAAGAATCTCCTCTCAATCTCAAGTCAAGTGACTCAAATCCAAACTCTCAAGCCTCCTCCTTCCCATTTTTATTCAAGTATCAAGATCAATTCAAGCATCAAACATATAGTAAATAATTTTGATTTCATAATTTGAACTTTATGATAAATAATTTTAATTTTCACTTTAATTTGCCTCCTCTTTCTCCTCTTAATATGCTATTCTTGTATTTATTAGAAAATCATGTCCTACTACAATGTCTCTTCCTCATACCACTCCAACGAAAATAAAAATGAAGCCTTCTTCAAATTTCCCAAAGGAGGTATTCCTGAATTCATGGATGAAGTCGATTATGAAGGAATCCACCAATGCCTTAAACATCCGTGGAATAAAAAAAGCAATAAAGTTCCATGGTTTAGAATACATGAAAAAAATTACGGTGGATTCACTTGACCAACTTGGAGTAAAAATAAAAAAAGCTGAAGGTAATTATTGCAAAACACTTAAGCGTTAGAGGTAGAGGTACTAGGCATCTTACCCATCACATCAAAGCATGCTCTGCTATGCATGGTCCGAACGACCCCAAACAAGCCTAATTAAGTGTCATGAGCTCTTCCTCCACCTCTCTTAGCACTTTCACTTTCAATCAAGATTTAAATCGGAGGAAGCTCATGAAGTATGTTGTAATCAACGAGCAACCCTTCTCTTTTGCTGATGAATTTTTTTTTGAAAGAACCATCCAATGTTGTCTAGCTCATAATTTACTATCCCTGCCCATGTCCATAGTAGCATTGGAATTTATTTTTAGTGTCGGAGGTAGGGTGTTGGACGATAGGTGGATTCAACTAACTCCAAATGCGGTAGAGGCATGCATATGTAGTGGAGTCCCCTCTCCTTGGGACTTTCCCCTTAAAATTTCTATTTTCTATGGGATTTTCCCTTCTCTTGGATACTTATCTCTCAAAACGAAACCTCCCACTATGTAGAGCACCCTCAAATTATATGGAAACACTTTTGGAATGGTCCAAATCAGGTTTAAAATGAAGAAATGATTAAAAGGCTTAAAAGTCCCTTGTGTCTAGCCCCTCTTGGACCTGCCCCATTTATAGCTACACCTGAGCCACATGGCTCAGCAAGCCACCATGCAGCTCAGCCATTGTTTGGTTCAGTGACTTGCTGGGAAGCTTTGTGTGGCTCCTAACATACCTTTTGACTCAGCCAGACATTGGCCACAATGTGTCAAATTGTGGCCCCCACATAACCCATTTGTCTCGCAAACTTTCCAAGGTCATAACTCGCTCTATTGAACTTGGATTGGCACATTCTTTGTACCGTTGGGCTCTTATTGACAAGTCATATTAAACAAGACCTACATGGGTAAGCTATTTTGTATTTTTTAAGTAAGGACCACCTATAAGAGATGATTTTTGAGATCATAACTTTCACATCAATCTCGATTTCTTGCATTCATTAGCTTGTTACACTCATTTCTTCAAGTCCTAATGAACAAAATGGAGTTTCACCACTCTATTTCAAATAATCTCCCTCCAAAATTTTAAAATTATACCTAGCCCCTTATGTTAAATGTTATCATAGAACAAGGTATTACAAATGCCTTCTAGTGGTCTCCTCCTGAGTTACTTGTGTATCTATCTAGTTTACTCACAGAATATGTTATGTTTAGTGTCATGTAATTTATAATGTAATTGAGACTACCTATTATTCGAGAATACTCTAATTGAGATATGCCTTCACTTTTGTTTTTAGTAAGATGGAAATTAACATTTGCATGTGTTCTCGCAGATCCGCTATCGCCGTTGTTATACTTCTCGAGTATTTTATCAATGCAATGAGATTGAGATATAGTGTATTCATCATATGTTGTAGTGAGCTTCATCCCCAGTATTACATCTACAACACTTAGGTTTTTCATGTCAAATTGGGTGTTCAACATCTTCTTAGTAGTTTTAGTAACATGATCAATGCTACCTATAATAAGCATATCATTCACATATAGATACACAATGATATAGCCATTTGGTCTTTCTTTGACATTGACACATTTGTCACATTCATTGATTTTGAATCTATTTGACATCATTATTTTGTCAAATTTTTCATGTCTCTACTTAAGTACTTGTTTTAGCCAGTAGAGGGATTTAACATGCTTTCACACTTTGTGCTCTTGACCAGGAACTTTAAACCTATCATGTTGTGCCATATAAATTTCTTCTTCTAAATCACCATTCAAGAATGTTGTCTTAATATCCATTTGATGTATCACTATTTGCTACAATGTTGCAATAACAATGAACATATGAATGGATGTTTTTCTTGTGACCGGTGTGAATAAGTATCAAAGTAGTCCTCGCTTGCCTTTTGCTTGTATCCTTTGACATAAGTCGTGCTTTGTATTTTCAATTGATCCATCAGCTTTCATCTTTCTCTTGAATATTCACTTATATCTTAGGGGTTTATAACATGGTAGAAGATCCAACAATTCCCAAGTATGATTTTGCACTATAAATTCAATTTTATTATTGACACCCTCTTTCTAAATAGGTGCTTCTGGAGAGGATTGCTTCCTTATAGGTTTGATGCTCATTTTTTAACGGATATGATAAAAAATCTAGACCAAAGGATTGTGATGTTCGAGTGTGTTTATGTAACGACCCGACCCAAGCCGGGCCCACAAAATCACTGATAGGAATTTGAAATTTTCCTCAAGCCAGGAATCATCGTCTGAGTGCGAGAGGTACAACGTTCGCCTACGCACTACGGAGCTTAAGGCTTCCTCGTACGTAGACTTAGGTTGTAACGACCATTTACACACAACGAAGCTTCATAGTTCGTCGCGTGTAAAACAGAATAAAACATATTATTTATAATGATTTGGATCGGGCCAACGTTGCATTGCCGTTGGTTGCCTACGTACGTATTAGATATTATTCCAATACGATCGGATCCGAACGTAGTTCTGCCTAATGGCTACTGCATACAACAAGCATTACAAAATCATATATGTATAACATACGTATCTCCGAATATTTAATCGGAGTATACAAAAACTCGTCATATATCGGAGTCAAGCGGAAGTTAATGAAATCGTACACCTCGCTCTACCACAGAGCGGGATCAAAATCACATACGCATATCTCGCTCCATTACTGAATCGAGATTGAGCACATCAACCGACTCGCTCTATCACTGAGCCGAGACCGGACACACACATCACACGTCTTGCTCTACCCTAGAGCAAGACATCACACTTCATAACATATAAGCGTACATCATAGCATATAAGCTCACATCATGGCATAACACACATCATGGCATAGCACACATCATGACATATAAACACGCATCATGACATAGCACACATCATGGCATATAAACACGTAACATGGCATAGCACGCATCATGGCATGACACACATCATGGCATAATTAAGACGGGAGATCAGAAATGCTTACTGCCCTCATGACTCGTAAGGTAGCGGTATTCGGAGTTGCTCGTATGAGCATCCTCCCCTTCAGATCCGAAGATATGAAAGAAGCTTCCTCTAGTCTCCATATGTTCTTCGTCTTGTGTCGAAAGATTACGTATAACGTCTTCCTTGCCGGAGACTCTTCTCGTTTTCTGTGCCGTGAGCGGCGGATAGAACCTTCCATACTCTGGATTACTTCTCTTGATGTAGCCCGACAACTTTGGACAGAACCCTGTCTTGCTCTGGGCCCTTACTTCTTGTTTGGTGCTCGAAGATAACGGGCAGAGCCTTTCCTTGTCTCGGGATATTTCCTCCTTATATAGTTATCGGCTCAAAGAACAAACCTCTCCATCGTGTAGAACATACTTGATTTAGTCAAGAACGCCTCTTGGATGGACTAAATCGGAGTCAGGATGCTTAAGAACGGGGAGAAAGAAGTTTGTCGGTGCTCGGGCAGAACCTCTCCTTGTCTTGAGGTGTTTCCTCCTTATACGGTCTCCGAATCGAAGAAAGGACCACTCCATCGCGTAGAGCACGTTCGATTTAGTAGGAAACGGGTCTTGAACGGCCTTAATCGGCTTCAGAACGGTCAGAAAGGGGGTGAGAGAAAATCTGGGTAAAAACAGGAGAAAATGGGGGTATTTATAACCCCCGAGCCGCGCCGAAACCGCGGCTGCGCCGCTGGTTTCAGGCGGCGGCGCCCGCCGTAACGCGCGCGGCTCGCGCCCGCGCATTACGCGGTTCGCGACCGCGCGAACCCGCGGCCCGCGCGAAACCGCGGCGCCCACGGTAATGCGGGCGCGCGTTGCGCCGCGCCGCGCCGGCTCGTGCTGCGGCACGCGCCAGTCGCGCGCCGTGCGCCGGCTCAGCCATTTTCTATTTTTTATTTTTTTTTTTAAATACATATATTCTTCAAACGCGCGTATCTCCCTACCCCGGATTCGGATTCGCGCGTTCTTAGTACCGTTGGACTCGTATCGACGAGCCCTTCGATACCAACCCACTAAAAGAAGCAAATCATACTATTTTCAAGTGGGTCCCGCCTATTTTCTATGCTCAACGAGGTCATAACTTCCGGTCCCGACCTCTGTTTCGCACGTTCTTTGAATTGTTACGCTCATTTCTATGAGCTCTACTCATATACTAAGGTTTCAACCTATGAAACCTTCTAAAACGTATTAAAGATTATTTAATTACCTTTAACCCCTTAGGCTAAACGTAATTAGAAAAGCGGGGTGTTACAGTTTATGTCGTCTAGGTTCATTATCTTCTCCTTCTTGGCTTTGACTATTGTCATCTTCTCATTCTTGGATTCAATCACAATATTGACATTTACATTAGAAATCCCCAATTTATAAACAAGGAATGGATATGCACTATTGTTATGTGCATAACTAATGAATATACAATCAATGATTTTAGGTCATATCTTTGTTCTTTTGGGAAAAGGGAACTCCACCTTAGCCAAAGACCTCCACACCTTTAAGAATTTTAAGAAGGTTTTTTACTTTTTCATAATGCATGAGGTGTTTAATTTGTTTTCTGATGAGGTAATTTATTGAGAATATAATTTACTGAAAGCACAACTTCCCCCCACAAGTTCTACGATAATCTGGAAATAATTAACATAACATTCATCATCTCTTTCAAAGTTCTTTTTTCTTTCTTTTAGCAACTCCGTTTTGCTAAGGTGAATAGGGTGTTGTAGTTAAGTGAATAATACCATGTTATGACCAAAATTCACCAAAAGTTGATTTATATTTCCCACCTCTATCACTTATTAGAACTTTTATCTTTTTGCCAAGTTGATTCTTAACCTCAATTTTGTAATGCACAAATTTGTTTAAGGCCTCGTCCTTGCTTTAAGAAAGTAAACAATATTTTGTGCATTCATCTATAAAAGTAATAAAATATTTTTTGACCTGCTAGTTTGCACAAACTTCAAATCACATACATGATTACGAATTAAATCTAGAGGCTAACTACTTCTTTTAACAGTCTTGAAGGAAGTCCTTGTTAATTTTTATTCCACACAAGTTTCACACTTATGAGTAGAGTCAATATTAAACTTAGATAAATATTTTATGCTAACTAATTTGTGTATAGTATCATAATTAAATGTCCTAATCTACCATGTTAGATCTCACATAACTCAATCATATAAGAAGAAGAAACACTAACATTTTAATGTTAGCAGGAAGTATAATAGTCAATACATTGAGCTTAAACAACCCTTCTCTTAGATAATTTTTTCCCACATGCATTCCACTCTTAGTCAGTACAAATTTATCAAACTCAAAAACAAGTTTGAACACCTTCTTGATTAGCAACATTCCTAACACCAAATTCTTTTGAATTTCTAGCACATGCAACACATCATTGAATGTAAGTTCCTTGGCCGAGGTCATCTTCACTGCCACCTTTCCAGTGCCTTCAACCTTAGAGGTTGAAGAATTTCCCATAAATAATTGTTCTCCATTTTTCACCAGTTGATAAGTGGAGATCATTTTTTAGTTTGAGCATATATGTGGAGTGGCCCCGATGCCCACCCACTAATCTCTGGCATTTGTGAGTAAATTCACTTAAGATATTACTGCTAAAAGGCTGATCTCAAATACATCATTAGAGAGATTCTACACTTAAGTTACATTAGTTTGTGCATTCTTCTTCTTGGAATTTTCTTGCTTCTTTGTATTAGCCTTTGCTTCTATGGAATTGTTGTTATTATTTTCAAAAGCCTGATTGTCTTCCTCAATCCTCAAGCTCACTGTCAAATCCTCCATGTTCATCTCCTTATGCTTATGCTTCAAGTAGTTTTTGAAATCCTTCGAAGATGGTAGTAATTTTTCAATCATGACAACTACTTAAAAAGATTCACTAAAAGTCATACCTTCTGTATGAATATAATGTAGGACTACTTAGAGTTCTTGGACTTGACTTATGAAAGTCATGGAATCTGTTGTCTTGAAGTCTAAGAATTTGCCTACAATGAATTTATACCTCTGTTTTACACTTCTTGTCTAGCGATTGCAACATTATTTTTGAACTCTTCACTTGACTATACACATTGTATAGTGTGTTGTCCAGTTCATTGAGAATGTAATTCCTGCAGAGGAAATTTATATGTTTTTATGCATCCACTGCAAAAACCTGCTTATCCTTCTTTTTGGTTATTATTGGAACATCTTCATGAATGAATCATGCTAAATTCAGAGTGGTGGTATAAGACATCATCTTGTGTTTCCATCATTTGAAATCTGTCACTAAATTCCTCTAGTTTTCCCCCTTGGTTAACCATAACCGGAATGGTAACTAGTATCACAAAAATGGTAATGTCAGTAGAGTCATTTTGGTTTAGAAAAGAAGATTGTCTCGTACGGGTTTGTGAAAATCAAAACACAAACAACAAGCCAAAAAGTAATTATGTCTTAAGATTGTTGGAAAGTACTTACTCTGTTTGTGTTTGTGAAATCCAACTTACACTATGATGAGATCGATCAAGGTCAAAATTTGACTGTGTCCTTAAGACAAAATTTCATCCTTCCCTATGTTCTTGGGATCTACTAGATGACTTGTCTTCTAGGATGCAATGATCGGTGTGCACACGGTAGAAGCACAACAAACTATGCACTTGGCAAACAAAAACTGCTTTTTTACTCTCCTTTGCATATGCACACTATGTGTAAACTACGTAGAAACCTAAACAAAAATTAAGTATTTGTCAGTATTTGTAGATACTACACTAAGGTATGACGACTATATGCAAGGGGTATGACAAAGGTAAACTAGACTGCACCCACACAATGTACGAAGGGATACAATATTGTATGTAAAATAATTAATTAATTGCAAATCTTTTAGTCCCAAAAAGTAGGGTTTAATTTTTCTCATGAACCCAACTCATCCTAGTCAGCCCTGCATGTGAATTGAACAAAGCCAGCCGGGTGGCTGCAGTAGCGCGCGCATGTGTTTGTACTCATAGGTGCATGGGTCCAACATGTGTCTCCTCACAAAAGTGGGTTGGCCCAAGACTTTCTTGAATGGCCAAACTTAGCTCTTATATACCCATGCAGCTTCTTCCTCTTAAATGTGGGACTATTCACCTTTCCTTTATCTACAACTTGACTCTTCTCATTTATTTCTACAATGGGCTTGGGCTCAATCCCTCAACCCACTAAGGCCCATAACCTTGTTGCATGGTGGGCTTAATATTAGGAGACTTAACACTAAAAGAAAAAAAGACTATTAGCAACACTTTTAAGCGTCGCTAATAGTCATAAAAGCATCGATAATAACTATTAAATAGTCGCTAATAATCCCGTCACAACTACTCATTTTCGATTCATATAAAAAACATCATTAATAGTACTTTTTTTAGTGATTCTTTCTTTTGTGTTGCTAATATTATTTTTATTTGTGATGCTCTATAAAGCATTGCTAATATTATTAGCGACGTTTTTTTATCAAACGTTGCTAATAATATATTCTTAGCAATTCTTGGCAAAGCATCATTACTATAGAAAAATAAAAATAACATATTAGTGTGGCAATAACATTAGAAAATTAAAAAATATATATCTTACCTCTATTCTATTAGCAATGTGCTTTATTTAAGAAAATAAAAAAAATATGTATATTAACACTAATAACATAAGAAAAAGTTTAAAAAAATTATTTCAAAAAAAAAACATATATATCATAAAAAAACAAAACCGCCTCAGGAGGAATGACCTAAGAGGGACGAGGGACAGTGGGTGAGAACTGGGTCAGAGGCCGATGGGTGGGAGCCGGGCCAAGGAAGGAGCAGCTTTGCCCCTCCTGCTCTGGCCGGAAGGGAGGAAGGGGAAAGCAGGGGGAATGACTAGGGATAGGGGGGCAAGGGGAGCTGGAATCCAGCACCTGGAACCCCCTCCTCCAGTGGGACGGAGGGGAGGACGGGACGAAAAATAGAGGGAGGGGCGGGGTGATCGGGAGAGGGGGGAGGAAGGGAGCCGAAATCTAGTTCCGGCCCCCAAAACCCCCTCTTATGGTAGGATGAATGGGGGGGGGGGGGGGGGGGGTTGGGGGTGGAAAATAGAGGGAAGGGATGACTGGGGAGAAGGTGGGGTGATCGGAGAGGGGGTGTGAGGGGGAGCCCGATTCCAGCACCTAGAGCCCTCACCTAGAGCCCTCTCCAGTAGGATGGAGGGAAGGAGGGGTGGAAATAGGGGGGGGGGGGGGGGGGGGCTGAATACTGGATGGTGGGTTGGTAGAGGCGACGGACAAGTAGTCGAGGGACGAGCAGGGGGGAGGGGGATATAAGCACAGCTGGTCGAAAATTCCATCTTGTTATGCACGGGAAGAAACACAGGTGATTTTCAGTTGCGTTTTTTTCATATTTGTGATGCTTAAGTAAACGTCGCAATAAGGCAAACAATTAGCGATGTTTACTTCTAAACGTTGCTAATAATAAAATAGAGAGAAAAGAGAAAGAAGAGAGAGAGAGAGAGAGAGAGAGAGAGAGAGAGAGAGAGAGAGAGAGAGAGAGAGAGAGAGAGAGAGAGAGAGAGAGAGAGAGGGAAGAGAGAAGAGGAGACAGGTTGGGGGCTGGTGGGTGGGAGCCAGGCCGGAAGGGAGGAAGGGGAAGTAGAGGGGAGAAGGGGATCAGGATTTCGGGCCCCATAGCTCCCTCCATTTGCAAGATGGAGGGGAGGAGGGGGGTGATTGGACAGGGAGGAGTGAGGGCGAGCTAGAATCCGGTAGGGAGCCGATTTTGGCACCCGGTGCCCCTTCTTAGGTAGGACGGAGGGGAGGAGGGGATGAAAACAGAGGGAGGGGGTGACCGGGGAGGAGGGGGAGCAAGAATCCCATCTGGAGCTGGATTCTGGCACTCAGAGCCCCCTCCTCCAGTAGGATGCAAGGGACTCGGGGAGGGGGGGTGCGGGAAGGGAAAAAACAAGGGGGTGACCCCGGACGATAGATCGTTAGGATGGCGGCGATCGAAAGATGGCTGAGGAACGAGCTGGGTGGGAGGATACAAGCGCGGCCAGGAAAAATGTTTGCTTAGTTGTACTCGAGAAGAAATGCAGGTGATTTTCTCCCACATTTTTTCATATTTGCGATGCTTTTAAAGCATTGTAAATAAATGTTTTGCAGCATTTAGAAGTAAACGTCGCTAATAATAAATAAAAAAAAAAGAGAGGGGAAGAGAGAGAGAGAGAGAGGAAAACTGAATAAAGAGAAGAGAGAGAGAGAGAGAGGAGAGAGGAGAGAGATGAGAGAAGAGGAGGAGAGGAGTGAGAGAGAGAGAGAGAGGTGAAAGAGAGGAGAGGCGAGAGAAAAAAAAAGTAAGGGAGAAGAGAGAGAGAGAGAGATCAAAGAGAGGAGAATGAAGAGTTGAGAGAGAAGAGAGAGGAGAGAGAAGAAGAGAGAGAAAAGAAAAAATAGAAAATTTTAAATTAAAAAATCTCATAATAGCTATGCTTTTTTTCAAGCATCGCAAATACTAAGAGAATATGTGACTCTTGTATATAATCGCTGCTATTAATTGTGATTTTAAAAAAATAGAATTATTTGAGACGCTTCCTGAAAAGCATTGCTAAATCATAGTGCAGTTGTGACGCTTCTCATGGTACATCTCAAATAGTTTTAATATTTTTAATTAAAATAATCTTAGTATTTACGACACTTCCAAATAAGCGTTGCTATTAATAATTTTTTTATTTTAAATTTTTTTTTCTTTTCTCTCTCTTCCCTCTCTCCGCTGTCTTCTTTTCTTTCTCACCTCTCTCCCATTTTGCCTCCCTCTCTTCTCTCTCTGTGTCCTCTCTCTTCATTCGCTCTGTGTCCTCTCTCTTCATTCGCTTTCTCTCGCCTCTCTCTCTCTCGCTTCTCTCTCTTTCTCTCTCGCCTCTCACTCTCTTCTCTCTCTTTCTCTTCTCTCTTCTCACTCTCTGTTCTCTCTCTCCTCATTTCTCTCTCACGTGCATCAGTATGAGCCCCGACTCTAAGGAGGAGAGGGGAGAGAGTGGGGGAATCCAATTTAAATTTTTGAGATTTTTTTATACGATATTATATTATATTTTTAAAATAATAAAATACCATGTATTAGCAATGCATAGGAATGTGCATAGCAACGTATATAAGTTTGTGTTACTAATACTTAAGGTATTAGCGATGCATATGAATGTGTGTAAATAATACCTTTTATTTTATTTTTATTATTTTTAAAATATAATATATAATAAAAAATGTTATAAAAAATTAAAATTAAATTCTCACACTCTCTCCCCTCTCCTCTTTCTTTTTTCTCTCTCCACTCTCTCTCTCTCTCTTCTATATCTCTCCTCTCACTCTCTCCTTATCTCAAGTTCTCTCTTCTCTCTCTTTCTCCCTCTGTCTCCTCTCTCTTCATTCTCTCTCTTTCTCCTCTCTTTTCATTCTCTGACTCCTCTCTCACTTCTCTCTTTCTTCTCTCTCCTCTTTTTGTCCTCTCTCATTCTCGCCTCATTCTCTCATTCTCTTTCTCTCCCCCTCTCTCTTCATTCTCTCTCCCCCCTCTCTTAACTCTCTCCTCTCTCTTCTCTCCTCACTCTCGACTCGCTTATCTCCTTCCCTCCCTCCTCTCTATTTTTGTCTTTCCTCATTTCTCTCTCACATGTGTTAGTGTGAACCCCAGCTCGAGGAGAGTTGGATAAATTTAATTTTATTATTTTGAGATTTTTTTATTATATATTATATTTTAAAAAAATAAAATAAAATATTATAAATTAGTGACGCATAGGAATGTACTTCTCTAATACACTAAGTATTAGCAACACATGAGTTTGCGCTACTAATACCTAGCATATTAGCGAAGTATTTTCTTATACATCGCTAATATTTTTTATTTTATTTTTATTATTTTTAAAATATAATGTATAATATAAAATTTTAAAATTAAATTTAAATTCTCATGTTCTCTCCCCTCTCATCTCTCTCTATTGTCTCTCTCCTCTCCTCTTCCCTCTCAATCTCTCCTCTTTCTCTCCTCTCACTCTCTCCATATATCCTCTCCCCTCTCACTCGTTGTCTCTCCTCTCTCTTCTCTCTCTATCTCTTGTCACTATCTTCATTCTCTCTCTCTATCTCTCCTCTCTCTCTTCACTTTCATCTCTCTTCTCTCACCTCTCTCACTCTCATCTTTCTCTCTTATCTCTCCTCTTTTCTCTCTTCTGATCTCTTCTTTCTTTCTCTTCCCCTGTCTCTCTCTCATGCACGTGAGCATTAGCCCCAACTTTGAGGAGTGGGGAGAAAGTAGGAGAATTTAATTAATTAATTAATTTATTATAAAGTATATATTAAAATAATAAATATTAAATAAAATATAATGTATTTACAATTTTTTTAATTTAAATTTTTTAATAATTATTTATTATATACTATATATTTAAATAATAAATAAAATATTTTAAAAAAATTAATTTTTTTGTAGAACTATTTGCAAGGATTATAACAACGCATAACAAATAAAAGAAGTTTTCTTTTAAAAAAAATTTAAAGACTATTTGTGATACTTTTTTACATGCGTCGCAAATAGTGGTACTATTTGTAACGCTTACAAAAACATGTCTTAAATAAAATAAGTTTTTTTTAATCTTTTTAGGACTATTTGTGATGCTTTTAACATACGTACTATTTGCAACACATTTAAAAAACCATCACAAATAGTCTTATTTAATAAAAACTACTATTTTATTTGTAATGTTTTTTCATATACTATTTGCGACACTTTTAAAAAAGTGTCGCAAATAGTTCTGAAGTTTTTATTCTTTTTAAAACTTGTTTTATTTGTGACATGTTTTTTATAAGTGTCACAAATAGTACCACTATTTACGACATTTAAAAAAAAAATTGTAAATAGTTATTTTTTACGACAATTTTTATTGATCGCAAATAGAAGTTTTTAGCCGCACTTTGTATTGCGTCACCAATAAAAACATCGCTTATAGTCTTTTTATTGTAGTATAATTTATGTTGGGCTCCCATCCAACACATTCGAACTAAAACTTGCCGAGGACGGAGATGAGTTTGAATTCTCACCAACATAACATCCCTAACCGCAGTTGGACAGCTTCCAAAGATCTCGTTCATTGATCTCAATGCACTATTGATACATATTTACGTGGCATTTCTTAGTGGTTTACACGTATTTTTGCATTGTAACATGCTTTAAATTGTGTGGTGGTAGCATTAAAAGGAGCCTGATGGGAAGGGCCCACTCATTCCCTTATGCATGAAAGACTAACCAACTAGGCAATGCAAGTCTCAATTCAAGGACTACTGTCTCCCCCGTTGCAACACACCAAATGACCACTTGGAAAGGAGCACCTTGACCCTGGTGTGTCATCTTTGGATGCTCCGAACATATTTGATATACTACAATCTAGGTAGGGTGGAGCACATACCCATTACAGTGAATAACCTGCAGACTTTCAGCCGAGGGCTTTGTTGAATGAAGCATTGAGATATCTTATGGTAACTTGTTGGAAAACTTCCTTGTCCCCGGTTTCATGCATTGCTGCAGGCCCATGTCATGAATGTATGGAGGGGCAAGGACAGCATTCCCGTAGTCCACCTTTTCGACACACATTTTGTGGTGAGTGTCCACCATTTTAACGATATTTCGGTGCCATGTCCTAACTCCAATGTTCATATATATGCCCTTTCTCATTGGTTTCGTTTTATGTGCATTTTCGGTGCGTGTTATTTCTTGATGCCATATTTTGGTTCAAAGTTTCGATGGCTTGTTTTCTTTTAATGACCAGTTTCATTGTGTGTGTCATGTTCAGTGCATATTATATTTTTGGCGAGCATAGTTCAGTTCCAGCTTTGGTATATAATTGTGGTGCCGTTTATGCTACATGTGTTTGGTTCCAAGTATTGGTTCAATGTTTTGGTTCCTTTTCGGTGACATGTTTTTGTTCCATGTTTCAGTTTCATATTTTTGTGTTGTGTTTGAGACTCAAGTTAGGTTTCTTGTTTAGGTTTAATGATTCACTGTCATGTTTCGATGGCTTGTGGCGGTGGGAATTGGGTCATTTCGGTTCCATGTTTTGGTGATATTTTTTAATTGTATGTCGTGCAGGATTTCGCGACTGGTGATCTCAAGGAATTGCATGCAAGCATTTTGAGGCATTGGAACTCATCCATCCTCCGACAATGCAGTAAGGAACTCATCCATCACGACTAACTGCTGAACTCAAAGTCCGCTATTCATGGCTGACTAAGCTTGACATGAAGAAACAAGCTCCGTCTCCTAATCTCACGCTGTAAACTGAAAATCACTTTACTTTGTTCTAATGAGTAAAACCCCTAATGATTCTGACATGTTTGAAGCTTATACCGCCTCCAATTTAACATTGCAATCTCTGGTTCTATGAACAATGGTGGACAAACTTTGTGCAAACTCAAATTTGTCCTTACGGAAATCCAAGATTAAATTTAAAGCCACCCTCTTGTGTACATTTGAGTTGGTAACAAAGACCCTAAGATAATTTGGATTATTGCATCTGATTTAAGCATCAATTTCATCATTGCTTCCAACTGGGTGCAGTTTCTACAATTTGGATAAAAGTATTTGATTTCGTGTCCAGATTCTATTCAGCAAGGTGACCCTTGGACAGCCCATTTTCTACCACTTTTCTACTCTAATCATTAAGCCCTTTTGTTCGCTTCCATATCTATTTCCAAAGTGTTCGTAACTCTAAAAAGTTGTTTGAATCACTTGTAAGTGTGTAGAAAGTCTTGTGAACTATTTTACATGTTGTCCATATACCTTGAGAAGAGTGGCATACCTATAAAGTATACTACAATAAAAATGACTATTAGCAACATTTTTTAAGTGATGCAATACAAAGCTTCACTAAAAATTACTATTTGCAATGCATATAAAAGTGTCCCAAAAAAAATTATTATTAGCGAAGCTTTTTAAAAAGCGTAGCTAATAGTTATAAATTTTTTTAAAAAATAAAAAATTTAGAACTATTTTGCAAATAGTAGTCCTATTAGCAACGCTTTTATAAAAACATCGCAAATAGTGATACTATTAGCGACGCTTACAAAAATGTGTTGCAAATAGTTTTTTTTTTAAATTTTAAAACTGTTGACGACGCTTTTTAAAAAACGTCGCCAATAGTACTACTATTTTCGACGCTTTTTAAAAAGTGTCGCCAATAGTCTTATTATTTTATTTTATTCAATATTTATTATTTAAATATATAATAAATAAATAAATAAGAAAAATATTAAATAAAATTCTCTACTTTCTCCCCACTCCTCATAGTTGGGGCTCACGTTCACGCGCATAAGAGAGAGGGAAGAGAGAGAGAAGAGAGGAGAGAGCAAGATGAGAGAGAAAGAGGACAGAGAGTGAAGAGAGAGATAGAGGAGAAAGAGACTGAAGAGAGATGAGAGAGAGTGAGTGAGAGAGAGACTAAAGGAAAGAGAGAGAGAGATAGAGAGAGAGAGAGAGTGTGTGTGAAGAGAGGAGAGATAGAGTGGAGAGAGAAGAGAGAGTGAGAGTAGATAGAGAGAGAGTGTGTGAGAGAGAGGAGACGAGAGGAGAGAGTGAAGAGAGAGATAGAGGAGAAAGAGAGTGAAGAGAGATATATAAAGAAGAGAGAGGAGAGAGAGTGGCGAGAGAAGAGTGCATGAGATTAGATAGAGAGTGAGAGAAGAGAGAGTGAGAGAGAGAGATGAGAGACAAGACGACAGAGAGAGAGTGAAGAGAGGAGAGAGCAAAGTGAGTGAGAGTTATAGAGAGAGAGCAAGAGAGAAGAGAGAGATAAAAGAGAGAGGAGAGAGTGCATAGAGAGAAAAGAGAGAAAGGACTGATAGAAGGGGGAATAATTTAATTTATATATTTTTTGGATTTTTTTATTATGTATTATGTTTTCAAATTGATAATAAAATAAAATAAAATATAATATCGACACTTAAGAAAATGTGTATCTATTACCTTTTAATTTAATTTTTTAATTTTAAAATATAATATATAAGAAGAGAGAGAGAAGAGAGAAAGAGAGGAGAGAGAGGGAAGAGGGAAAGAGAGAGAGCTAGAGAGAGGAGAGAGGGAGAGACACACAAAGAGAGATATATAGGAGAGAGAGAGAAGAGAGGAGAGAGGAGAGGGAAATAGATAGAGAGAGAAGAGAGGAGGGAGGGAGAAAGACAGAGAGATAGGAGATAGATAGAGAGAGAGAGAGAGGAGAGAGGGAGAGAGACACAAAGAGATATATAGGAGAGAGAGAGTGGAGAGAGGAGAGAGGGAAAGAGAGAGATAGAAGAGAGGGGAGAGGATAGAGAGAGAGAGAGAAGACGAAGAGGAAAGATAGAGGGGGATGAATATCGACTTCTGGGAAATCGCGTCACTAATACCTAGGGTATTTGAGATGTAATTTCCCATGCGTCACTTATAACTTAGTGTATTAGCATCACATTTTCCTATGTGCCGCTATTACCTTTTAATTAATTTATTTTAATTTTAAAATATAATATATAATAAGAGAGAGAGAAAGAGAGGAGAGAGAGAAAAAGAGAGGAGAGAGGATAGACAGTGGGTAGAGAGAGGTGAGAGGGAGAGAGAAGAGAGAGTCAGTAGAGAGAGTGAGAGGAGAGAGAGAGGGAGGGAGGGAGGATAGAGAGAGAGGGAAAGAGAGAGTGGCTAGAGAGAGGAGAGAGGCTAGAGAGAGAATAGAGTGGGTAGAGAGAGAGAGGAGAGAGAGGGTAGAGATAGAGGGTTAGAGGACAGAGAGAGAGGAGAGGGGGTAGAGAGAGAGGATTTTATTTTTATTTTAAAATAATATTATTTGCAATGGTTTGTTGTGCCCGATGTAGGCACAAATGGTACCTTAAACAATCACGCAGGAAGGGAAGGGAAGGGAAGGAAGAAGAAAGGGGAGAAAATCAGAGTTGTTCTCTTCCATAACCAAACAAGGGAAGAGAGGGATGTAGGGAGTGGTGCCTTCTTCTAGGGGATCGTGCTAGCTAGTGGGCCTGACTAATCCGTGGGTCCACTGGCTGGTCCAATACAATTAACTGTCGCACTAATGACTTATTACATAAGCAAATACGAAGGAAAGTAGCCTAATGCAATGCAATAAAAGGTAAATAGAGAGCCCGGGTGAACGTGTACAACACTTCACCACACTTCCACTATTCGCCTTGACCTGAAGGCGACCAGGCTGGGTAGCGAGCCATGAACTCATCCTCAGACATCCAAGTGGCATCCTCAAGGGGCTGGCCCTGCCAAGAAATAATCACCTCTATAATGATACAGCCAGAACGTCAAATCTGACGCTTATCAAGCACCGAGGCTGGACTAGGATCTACAGGCAGGACCGGTCCCATCAAAGGAGGACGTGGAGCATCAGTGGCAAGGGAAGTGTCACCCACACAGCGTCGGAGTCTGGAGACATGGAAGACGAGGTGAACCAATGAGCCAAGAGGTAGATCAAGACGATAAGCCACTGTACCAATGCGCTCCACCACTGCATACGAACCATGGAACTGGTGGGCGAACTTGGAATGCTCTGGCTGAAACAATGAGGTCTGGCACTGAGGAAGGACGGAGAAATAAACCAAGTCACACATAGAGAACTCCCGATCAATGTGATGGCCATCAAAAATCTGTTTCATCCGATTCTGGGTAGAGGCGAGGTTCTCCTTAAGATGACGAATAACCTCATCCCGTGTCTATAGCATATAATCTACCTCGGCAATAGGGAAGTGGTGAGGAACATATGATAACACGGTCCGAGGTGGGCGGCCATACAGTACCTCAAAAGGAGTGAACCCTTTACGAGTATGGAAGGTGGTTTTATACGACCACTCCGCCCATGGAAGAAGCTGGAGCCACATACGGGGCTAAGACATAGTGAAGCAACAAAGGTACTGTTCCAAGCTGCGGTTCACCACCTCCGTCTGGCCGTCCGTCTGCGGATGATAGGTTGTGCTCAGGTAGAGAGTAGTGCCCTGTAAAGCGAAGACCTCCTGCCAAAACTGAGATATGAAGATCCTATCACGATCAGAAACAATATTACGAGGCATGCCGTGGAGCTTGTGTAAGGACTCTTATTTCTAAACCGGTATTCGTTTCATTTTAATCGTCGGTTATTGCGTGGTTAACTTTTTTCTTATTAATTCGGTGGTTTTAAAAATAAATGGTGTTTCTGATGGTTTTAATCAAAATCAACTTTACAATTATTGGTTTTAAGTGATTTTGAGTCAAATCTGAATTTTTGGGAGTTTTCTGAATTTTCACTAATTTTCTAAAAATTAGGGTTTGGCAGGACCCCTTGTGGGCCCCACCGTCAAAATTTGGGTTTTTGGACCAAATTAACCCAAACATCAACACAAGACTTTACCAAAAATATTCATAATTTTCCCGGGTTTAATTAGTGCTCAAATAGCTAAATGACCCATTTTTAGCCTATTTTTCTATTCATACCTCACTAATTGCCTACACACACCCCAAACCCTACTATAAATAGGATGACCTGAGCCATTTCCATTTTGGGAATAGGCTGGGAATGGGAGGTTAGGCATAATTCCCCAATTAGGCCCGGATTAGAAGATTTTAAGGTATGTTTATTCTAATTAAGCCCTAAATCCTAGATTTCCTCTTAATCCTTTCTAAATCTACCATTTCCCCTTTGTTTTGATTTGTTTTTAAACATCAAAACTACTGATTTGTATCTCTACTTCAAACCCTAGATTTAAAAATCCGATTTTTATGTTCAACAAGCCCTAGATCTAAGTTTTCATTTGGATTTCCTATGTTAAATCGGTTTTAATGGAGTTTAATGTAAACTCTATGTCTTTGTAAGGTTTTCAAGAAGGGTGACCATCAAATCCAAGCCTAATCAAGGGATAAGGTAATGGACTTTTGAAATTTCAGTTTTCCTATGGTAAAGCTCTTGATTTCATGGTTTATTTTGAGTGGATTTACTTGATTTAGTGCTTTAATGACATGATTAGTAAATGGTAATCTTTAATCCCGATTTCATAGGGTTTTATCTTGTTATGATGTGGACTAGCTTTCTAGAAGTTATGGTGGAATTTTGATGGCATTTAGGTTGTTAGATGGTGATTTTAAGTTTTATCAATGGAGTTTCGGTTTCAAGATTTGAAATGGAGAAGAAGGTCGATCTGCTTTGTTGGCGTTCGAATGGCCCTCCTGGGCGTTCGAACGGCAACACTGTCAGTTCGACAGATTTCCCGTTTAGCCGATCAAACGGCCCTCTTGGGCGTTCGAACGGCAACACTGTCAGTTCGACATATGTCCCATTTAGCCGATTGAACGGCCCTACTGGGCGTTCGAACGGCTACACAACAGAATTTCTATTATGTGTATGATGTTTATTTCGGTGATTTTACTTTGATATGCCATTTTCATATGAACGTGGAGTGTTTTGAGCTATAGCATGCTACTGGAAGGGTATCCCATTGAGGTTATGAAGTTGTGGTATATATTTAGTGTTATGTAGAATGGCTTGTGGTTGGAGATATGATGTTGGAATTGCCATCTTGAAGTTATGAATGGTTGATCCTCTATGGTTGTGTATATTTTCAGTAGAGCTACAACATACTAATGGGCTGATATGTCATGTTAGGATGTGGTTAATTGATGTGTGAATATTAGTGAATGTCATGGCTCAAGGATGAAGTGAATGATCTTATATGTGTTTAGTTTGTGGTTAAGCTTTGATTTGAGTTATGATTTTAATGATTCTTCACCTATGATTTCTGCTGGAATTCATGATTAGATGTTAATACACATGTGTAGGATGATGGTGAGTGAATTTCAAACATGTTGATATGCATTGAGGGAAATGTTTCTATTATGAACACACACACACATGTGGGATTTAATGATGATGATGAGCATTGATATTATGATTATGAATGATGTATGAGGGGCTGATGAGAGCACTTATCATGAATTAGGACTCATATATGCCTTGCCCACGTATGTACCATGCTGCATACATCATGAAAATGGATTTCCAATTGAGGCTTTATTAAGATTAATCGAATGTGATCGATTGGATGCAATGTCGTGAAATAGCGTGCCAGATTAATTGGTCGTGGCTTAATCGAAACTTGATTGGTCCGAAAGGACATGTTTTGATTTGAGTTCCTTCCTGGAACATGTGCACTCCCCGGGTTGAGTCTAGTTAAGTGGAATTATGTGGGGGGGCGAGTTACGTACTTGTCTTGCGATTTGAGATTATTATTGTCTTCTAGACCCTGAGAATCCAGTATGGTATGCTCTTTGCACCAGCTACCATGTGTTCGTGGGTTTCCTACGTGGGAACTCGGGCTTTTCCCCATCGCTGGAGATGTCCCAAAACGAACACATCTACTCTAGGTTCTCTTCGTGAGAATGTGACATCCTTGGTCAGGATCGTCTGGGGCGAGTAGCAATTAGGGATTGACAACCCCGAACTTCTTAAATTCTTGCGTAGAATTTGGACCATGACATGCCTACATGGCCTTGTCTATGTTCCCGTCTTCATGACACTATTTGTGATTACTCCTTGATGGAGGCATTCCTTATATGATGCGATGCATGACTTAATATGTATGTTGGGGATACATCTCATGCAGGTTAATATGATGTGATGCATGATCGAATATGTATGTTAGAGATACATCTCATGCAGGTTGATATAATGTTGAAGCATGATTGATATGTATGTTAGAGATACACTTCATGCAAGTTGATATGATGTGAATGGCACTATGTAGATTAGACACTATGATGCAAGTTTAGGTGATGTGCATGTGTAATCAAAAAATGTTACATCTTGTCAATCTTTGATTTGATTGATTATATTGCTATGTCGTCGTGTTGCCGATAATGATAGTATATTAGAAAACCATTGCTGAGTTTGTTTAAACTCACCCCTCTTTATTATGTTTTGCTTTGGGGCTGTGTGGCGCGACACGCAGACGGACAGGATCTCCTCTTTGAGGAAAGATCGGAGATGACTTGGATGTGATCGTGGAGACTCTTATGTGACTTATTTTCCTTGGTTTATGCTTTATGTTTAGAACCTTTATGTATGGTTCTCATTTTGATTTATGCTACTTTATATAGTTGTGTTGTCTAAGACCTATTTTAGAGCCCAAAGTGGGCTATGGTTGACTAAGCATGTGGGTTTGAGACTAGTTGTTTATTTTGAGTTAAGCAACTCTCTTTCTTTTCTACTTATTTACTCTTGCTCAAAGTGGTGTGCATACTCCATAATTCTGTTAGATCGCCCGTAATTAGGGTTAAGTCTTCCGCTAAACCGTATCTCAATTTTCCCTTGTCTCCCCCATGCGCTTGACCGGCCCCTGGACTGGGTTCGGCTTGGGTCGGGCAGTGCCAGGGCGTGACAACTTGGCCACCTCCCGAACATATACCTATACCATTGTCTTGGCGGTGAAGGGGCGCCCCAAGGCTCAAAAGTGAGCGTACTTGGACAACCAATTTACCACCACCAGGATCACCGACTTGCTTGCACCACGGACAAGGCGTCCACGAAGTCCATCGAAACATCCTCCCAAACCTTGTCCGGGATGGGTAAGGGCTGAAGCAATCCGGTGAGGGATGTCATGGTAGCCTTGGCTGTGTGACATACGTCACAAGCGGCAACATAGTCTTGAACAACCCATCGAATGCAGTACCACTGAAAGCTTTGGCTGACTTGCTTATTGGTGCGGAATGCCCCTTCGTGACCGGCCAATGGAGTGTCATGGAAGTGGGATAGAATGCGTCGACGAAGGTTGTCAACATCAGGTACCCAAAGGCGGTCCTTCCAAAAGAGAAGGTTATCCTGCCATACAAAGAAGGGGCGGCCAGCTGGGTCTGTCTAGAGAGATGAAATCAGAGTCTGTGTCGAAGGATCCTCACTGTATGCTCTTCTCAACTCATCAATAAAGGGGTAGGACGAAGTAGAAATGGCCATGAAAGAACCGGAGGTAGAGCTGCGAGAAAGGGCGTCGGCCACAGTGTTGTCCGACCCTTTCTTGTATACCACCTAATAATCATACCCCAAAAATTTACTGACCTACCATTGCTGTGCTGGAGTGGACACCCGCTGCTCAAGGAAGTACTTCAAGCGTTGGTGGTCAGTGCGAATTAGAAAGCAGCGGCCGAGCAAGTAGGGTCGCCATTTGTCGACAGCAAGGATGATAGCCAACATCTCCTTCTCATAAATGGACAAGGACAATGAGCGGCCAGCCAAAGCCTTACTGAAGTAGGCAATAGGGCACTCGTCCTGCAAGAGCACCGCCCCTAGGCCTGCCTCCGAAGCATCCGTTTCAACCACAAAGGGTCGGCTGAAATCTAGTAGAATGACGACGGGGGCGGAGGCCATAGACTGCTTTAGCTCATCAAAAGCAGCTTGAGCAACCTCTGTCCAACTGACTCCACCCTTCTTCAGGAGCTTTGTAAGGGGCCGGGCAATCTTTCCATAGCGGCTGATGAACCTCCGGTAATAGCCAGTGTGGCCCAAGAAGCCTCTTAGTACACAGACACAGGTGGATAGGGGACTAGTGCCTAGATAATCAACCTGTGGGCTGCCAAAAGAACACTTTGAACGTTTAAGAAATAATGAATTATCTCTCAGAACAGAGAAGACAAACATGAGATGCTCCAAGTGCTCCGCCCACGACTTGCTGTAGACAAGGATGTCATCGAAGAAAACCAAGATGAAGCAGCAGAGGAAGGGCCTGAAGAGATCGTTCATAAGGCTTTGAAAGGTGGATGGGGCGTTGGTCAGCCCAAACAGCATGACGAGGAACTCGAAATGGCTGTCATGAGTTCGGAAAGCCATCATGTGCACATCGGCTGGCTGCACCCGAATCTAATGGTAACCCAATCAAAGATCAAGTTTACTGAAGATTGTCACGTTGGCCAACTCATCCAGAAGCTCCTCAATCATGGGGATGGGGTACTTGTCCTTGACAGTGATAGTATTCAAGGCCCGGTAGTCGACCCAAAATAGCCAAGTGTCGTCCTTCTTACAAACTAGCAACAAAAGAGAGGAGAAAGAGCTTGTGCTAGGGCAGATGATCCCGAACTGAAGCATGTCAACGGCGAGGCACTCTATTTCTGCCTTCTAGATGTGTGGATAGCGGTAAGCGTGGACATTGGTTGGAGACGCACCAGGAATGATGGGGATGTGGTGGTCACGAGGCTACACTGGTGGAAGGCCCTTTGGTTTAGCAAAAACATCACTGTGGTCCGTCAAGAAGTCCAAAAGATCCTTAGGCAGCTCGCCTTGATGTACCTCGACCACTGCCCGTTGTTGCAGGAGGAACCCCTGGGGTGCGAACCGGAAAAAAGGGCTCTCTGATTGGGCTGAGAGAAGGGTACCCAGCTGAGGCCCTTGAATCCGAACCCGCTGCCCACAAACCTCGAAATCCATAATCATATCTCTAAAGTTCCATACCACATCCCCAAGCTCCTGTAGCCACTGAACCCCTAACACTACGTATGCTCCTTTTGTGGGCAACAAGAACAGGTCAGTGATGAAGGTGTGGCCCTGGATAGAGAGGGCAGCCTGAGCACATACTCCAGAGCTCCTTAGATGTTTCACGTCACCAATCAAGACATCGAATAGCTTCGAATCAGACACAAAGCAGCCTAGTCTCAGAGCCACCTTATCGTTGATGAAGTTGTGGGTAGAGCCGCTATCGATAAGGATGGCCACTTGTTGGCGCTTGAGGTGGCCCTGGACCCACATCGTGCAAGGAGTAAAAGCCCCCAAGAAGGCATGGACGGAGATCTTAGGCAGCACATTGTCATAGTGGGAGGAGTCAACCCTGTCAGCCCCATTCTCCTCTTCTTCGACCTCCTCCAAGACGAGGCTACCTTTGACGGAACAATAATGCCCTGGGATTAACTTCTCATCACATCGGAAACATAACCCCTTGGACCGTCGTTCCTCCATCTGTGCCGGTGTAAGACGACGAACAAGCTGACCTGGTGGAGGGGGTTGTTGGCCAGGCTAGCCTGACACTGAGCTACTAGCCAGGGTGGATAGGGGACTAGTGCTGAGAGTAGGCCTTGGGAAGGGTCCAAGCCGCCCCCCTCTCCGCTGTCTAGCCAGTTTCTCCTCCTCAATTCGTGCATGCTACACGACATCTCTTATACTAGAACATGGAAAGTGGCGCATCTCTTCTGATATCTCCGGTTTGAGACCTCTCTTGAACGTCCCTATCAAGGCTGCCATCGGCCAGTCTGGAAGGCAGTTGACAACCTTCATGAACTCTATATAATAGGCCTGGACAGTGGTGGTTTGGCGCAGGGTGGAGAACATCTCGTTGAAATCCTATAACTCATTGGGGCCAAACTGAATGCATAGCTCATCGGAGAAGGTAGCCCAAGTGGGGTAATAAACCTCCTTCTCAAAGCTCTGGAACCAAACGGAAGCGTCGCCGTCCAGATGGAATGCAGCTATGCGCAACCGTTCAGCCTCAGAGTGCGTTCCCTGGTAGGCGAAAAACATCTCAGCCTTGTACAACCACTCCACTAGGTCGTCGTCCCCATTGTAGTGTGGAAACTGTAGGCGGGCTAATAGGGGCTCAACTCCTCCTCGTGGCCCTCCATGAGACCCCGAGTACTCCCAATCGTCCTCCATCTCTTGGAATAAGTTTCTGGGTGGAGGCATCATTGGAGCATTTTCTCGAACACCTGATGGGCCTTGTATATCCCAGGCTTGGCGCCTCCCTTCTACAGCTTGGTCAACTGTGCCAAAGTGCACAGGGGCCTAGGGGACGTGTGCATCCCTGTCTGCTGTCGCCTGGGGGCTGGGGCAGCGCAATTTAGGGGCCTGGGATGGCTCCCCCTTCTCCATGTTGGCTGGCTATGTCCTGGCCAATAATGGTGCTGAGGGTGCTGCCTGAAGCTGAGCAATGGCTAGGGTCAGAGAATCGATCTTGGCCATGATCTGCGCCACGGTGGAAGCGCTCAAAATCTCTAGGGCAGTTTTCTGGGCTGTCCACTGAGGCTTCGACCTCCTTCTCAGGCCACGACGGGCTGCTTGCCTCATGCCATGGCCGGAGATCGTGAAGGCTCCGATACCAATGTTGTGTCAGATGTGGGCAAAAATGGTACCTTGAACAATCACATATGAAGGGAAGGTGATCGTTTATAATTAAACCCTTTGCAAGTGTACAAGGTAATTGTACTAGGATGAGTATTTAAGGGTTGTCGAACCTCAGCGACAGATGAATTATTACTAAATCTAAAGAGGAATTTTCTGATTAAAAACTAAAAACAACTTAAACTTAAATTAAGCAAAAGAAAGGAATCAACTAGTTTAAAAACAAGAGACTAATATGATGGAATTTACTTAGGAAATCGAATCCACTATAAAACTATAACAATTCCTTAACTTTTAATCTAAATATAGTGTAAACATGAACAAGTATTCTCAGCTACAAGCTATAATTACTTCAGAAATAATCATTAATTAAATTCCATGGCATGAACTATCTTCGACAATAGCACGAATCATCTACACTAAACTAGCTATAGGCATGACCCGTCTAATCTTAGTATAACTCATCTAAGTCATTAATTATCTGAACATTAAAACTATTATATGACCATCTCATCTAAATCACAGAAATTAGAATTGATGCAAATAACAAAACCACATCAATCTATCATCTACAAGACAATAAATCAACATAGATTTGAATAAACATGAAAAGCTCTTCTATTAAAAAGGAAATCCTAATCATACAATTGTCATAATTCACAAGTGAGGTCTAAATTAAAAAGAAAAGAAACTAAAACTTATCTATAGCTTCATCAACTCCTAAGTAAAAGAAAAGTTTAGCCTTCCATTGTAGAAGAAAGCACTTGAATCTCTATTAAAAGCTTTGGGTTTTTCTCCATCTTCTTCTTCCTTCTTCTCTTTAGAAAATCTACTTGCTAACCTCCAATTTCGAGCCAAATATGTCTTTATATAGGCATAAGAACCGTAGGAAGAAGTTGTATATGAAAAGGACTCAAAATTGGCTGAAATAAGGAAACTGCGTGTTATCCCGTTCGGACGCTCTGCATGCCCGTTCGAACGACTATACTGCATTTTGCTCCAAAATCATGTTATCCCGTTTGATCCTTAAAAACGCCCCGTTCGAACGGCTACAGTGTTTTTGTTATCTGGACAGTTTTTCTGGACAGTCCATTTTTTTGTTCATTAAGTTGTTTCTTTCATGTCCATATTAATTTCCAACATGTGTGTAACTCCGAAATGTTGTCCAAATCACTTTAAAAGATGTCAAGCCTATTTTCAATTATTCCAAACATCGTCCAAGTACTTCGATAAGCGCGTTTTACCTACAAAACATTAAAACATCACATTTTAGACATGTAGAATATAATTAAGATCCCAACTTGATTCAAATACATATCCAAACTACTAATAACTACAAAATTATTAATAATTAAACTAAAATAATAATATCTATCTTAATCTAAATAAACCATAACTAACTCTAAATTAACCTAATCTATGCTAGCAAATAAGGTAAAAATGCATATAAAATAGATATATATTTCATACTTATTAGAAGGGAAGGAAGAAGAAAGGGAGAAAATCAGAGTTGTCCTATTCCATAACCAAATAAGGGAGGAGAGGGACGGCCCATATAGGGAGTCGTGCCTTCTTCTAGGGGATCGTGCCAGCTAGTGGGCCTCGCTAATCCGTGGGGCCATTAGCTGGTCCAATACAATTAATTGTCGCACTAATGACTTATTACATAAGCAAATATGAAGGAAAGTAGCCTAATGCAATGCAATAAAAGGTAAAAAGAGAGTCTGGGTGAATGTGCACAACATGATTATAAGGAAGCATCACAAATATAAGACTATTTGTGATGCTTCTTTATATGCGTTGCAAAAGTATAGTTATTAGCGACGTGTGGGCGAAATATCAACTACGCGGGTGAATTATATACCCCCTGCTTGCCCACTGCCTTGACTCCGGCTGTCGTTTGCTCCGGCTTCACCAACCGCCGCTTGCCTTCCCTGCTCCCTTGCCTCTGGCTGCCCTCTCCCCTCGCTCAACCCACTGCCCCGGCTCCGCCATCTGCTGCCCACCCCCTGTACCCCAACCCGCCGCCCTCTCCACTGCTTCCAGTTGTCGTCTTTCTTGGTCTCCGTCAGCCCCCTGCCGTCCCTTCCTCCATCTATCCTCTCCCTTTGCTCATCCTGCCACCTAGGCACAGCTAGTTACCACCTGCCCCCCATCCTGCACCCCCCCTTCTTCTCCCCCCGACCCCCATAGGCCGAAGGAGTTGGCAGGAGGAGGAGCCGGAGCACCTTCTTTTTCCCCTTCCCCCCCTCTACCCCCCATTGGCTGGCTCCTCCAGCCGGGGACCTTTTGCCCCTTGTGTCACGCCCCGACCCGAGAACCGACCCGGGCCGGGGGGGCCCGAAAACGATAAAACCAAACCCAGAACCGGGAGCGGCCAACTCTGAGTGCGAGAGTCTTCATGTTCCTCTACGCGCTTCGGAACTTTAGCGCACCGTTGCGCATAGGCAAGAACTGACCTAATTATATAACTAATTCGGACCGGGCCAACGTTGCCTTGCCGTTGGTTGCCTACGTACATATCGGATAACATCCACGATGTTACTCCGATACGATCGGATCCGGACGTAGTTTTGCCTATTGGCTACTACATACAACAGGCATACCAAAAACACATACGTATAAAATACGTATCTCTGAATATTTAATCAGAGTTATACGAAAACCTGATAAATCACCGGCAACACACATCTCACTCTATCATAGAGACAAGCACCACACGGCCACCACAACATGCCTTGCTCTATTCCAGAGCTGATACATCACATTCACACGTCTCGCTCCATCACTGAGCCGAGACTGAACACACACCACACGTCTCGCTCTACCGTAGAGCAAGACATCACACATCATGGCATAAAAGCACACATCATGGCATATAAGCACACATCATGGCATATAAGCACACATCATGGCATAAAAGCACACATCATGGCATATAAACATAGTAAGCATATAGATCATAGTATAACACACATCTCAACTAGCTCATGCATTCTATAATTCAAACAGGAGGTTAGAAACGCTTACTCCCCTTATGTCTCACGAGGTAGCGGGGATGCTCGTTTCTGGGCATCCTCCCCTTCGGATCTAGAGATAGCGGACGGAGCTTCCTCTAGCCTCTGCACGTTCTTCGCCTTGCGCCGAAAGACAACCGACCAACTCTCCCCCTTTCTTGGAGACTTCTCGTGTTTCTGAGCCCGTGGGCGGCGGACAGAACCTCCCCTACTCGGGGTGTTCCTCACACATCGTGGCCCTTTAGTGGAGAACGGAGCCTCCCCTACTTCGGGCTACTTCTCTTGATTCGGCCCGGTAACGGAGGACGAACCCTCCTCTCCCACCGGGCCATCTTTCTCTCTCTCTCTCTCTCGGGGCAGGAGGGTAGCGGACATAGCCTCCTCTTGCCCTGGGTCGTTCCTCCCTTATAAGAGTGCCAACTCGAGGAATGGACTATGCCATTGCATAGATCGCCCTCGAATTAGCTAGGAACGCCTCAAGAACGACTCGAATCGGACTTAAAATGAGTGAGAAACAAAGAATAGAAGTTTCTGAATGTGGGTGAGAACACAGAAACGTGGGAGAGAATTCAGAACGTAGAAGAGAACTCAGAACCATGGGAGAATTTCCAAACCATTAAACTGAACGCTCTGGACACTATTTATAAAAAAAATGGAAAGACGTGAGGCTGACACGTGGCAGATAGGATTGACACGTGTCAGTTCTATCCGCTGCATCAACGATCTTATCCACTACGTTAGCAATCCTATCCGCTTCGTCGTCAGTCTTATCCACTGCGTCGTCGATCCTATCTAGAAAGATATTATTTTATTCAAATAATATCCTGAACTCAAAACGCGATAACTTCCAACCTTGACATTGGAATCGCACGTTCTTTTTACTGATGGACTCGTGTCGATGAGCCCTTTGAAACAAGACCACACATGGGTAGGTTATCCCACTCTTTTCGAGTGGGCCCCACCCATATGACACGCTTCCCGAGGCCATAGCTTTCACTCCTAGCCTCCGTTTTGCCTGTTTTTTGATTCATCACGCTCATTACTCCGAGCACTACCTAACTACAGGGGTTTCATCCCTTTAAACCCTTAACACTAATCTCAAACCACCGAATTACCCTTAACCCACCTAGGTTAAGCGTAACCGGAAAACGGGTCGTTACACCTTGCCCCCCCTCCCTTCTCCCCCCCTCCTCTTCTTCTCCCCCTGCTCCCCACCAGCTAGCTCCCTTGCCCCCCACCGGCCGGAGCCCCTTCTTCCCCCCCAAACGAAGCGGAGGAGGGGTTCCGACAGGGGCTGCTGGAACCCCTTCCCCCCTACCTCCACTTCCTCCAGTCGGAAGAAAAGGGGTTTTGGCCCCCTCCCCTATCCGACGCCCCTCCCCGAAATCCCACCGATGGTGGGATTTCATTTTTTTTATTTTCTTTTAGGGACGCTTTTAAAAACATCACTAATAACCGTTTACATCATTATTTTTTATTGATTAGTTACGCTTTTAAAAGCATTGCTAATAATATTTTTAATATTTATTTTTTTATTAGTGACGCTTTTCAAAGTGTCACTAATAACTTTCTTTTATTTTTTCTTTTTAGTGACGCAAAAATAAGCGTCACTAATAATTTAAAAAAAAATTAATATATTTTAAAGTGTTGCTAATAATTTACTATTAGCGATGCATGTGAATAAGTGTCACTAATAATTTACTATTTGTGACGCGTTATAAAGTGCCACAAAAGAAGTTATTAGCGATGCAGAGAAAAGTGTCGCTAGCGACACTTTTTCATATGTGTTGCTACTAAGTAGTTGCGAATGTACTATTAGTGCCACATTTAGCGACGCTTTTGAAGTATCGGTAATAGTCATTAGTGACGCTTTTATGACTATTAGCGACACTTAAAAGCGTCACTAATAGTCTATTTTCTTGTAGTGAAATAAAAGGCCATGCTTTGGAAGTGTAAAGCAATAGTAAAATTTCGATTAATTCAAAAGCATGTCTAAACAAATATTTTGTGGTAACTTAATAAATTACTAACTAAAACCTCTAATTTTTATCTTAATGCTAATAAAATTAACCTAATACATATATTTTGTGCATGTCACTTGGAACTTTTTATTCTCATTTGAACTCTATATTCTCTCTGTTCCAAAAGGACTCCTAAACTCTCTATTTCCCTTAGAACTCTCTGTTCTCTTGGTTTTGCATGCATCCAAGGGCTCCTAAATGCATAAGGATTTGTCTCTCGATTTCTCACGTTAATGGACCCCACTCAAATTAAGATTCCATTAGCCCATTCTACACAATTCCAGCAACCTTTCATCATTCTTTTGTTTTTTAACAATGGTAGTATCAACTGTAAAAGTGCTTTTGCAGCAAGATAAGAGAAAGGTGTGGTTATTTCTCAAGCTCATCGTGTGCTTCAATAGTACATGTCCGACTAGTTCCTTCTGAAGATCGACTTCATGGTTGTTGCGGTCAAGAAGGTGGAAGGGAAGACTCAAAAATAGATATTGAGGTTTATGGAGCATAAGTGGGAAAGTTGTGTTTGAAGAGCAGGTGCTTTTGCTGCCCGAAAAACAAGTCCGGCAACAGCTATTGGTCAAGTTGGCCCTTATCGGTGTTCCTCCTCAATCCATGACTTGGTGGTGGAATAGATGACAAACCAGGGATGTTGGTTGCGGCCAACTCCGAGGACAAGAAGATGATGTTTCTGGTGAATGCATGGATTCAAGTGAAGGTATTGAATGGCGACAACAACAAGAAAGCAAAGAAGAGAGCTCGTTGAAGAGGCAGTCAAATGAAAAGTAAAGAGCTCGATGGAATGGGTGGCCAAACGATTGAAGCTTGCCCATGAGGGTCTTAACAAATAGGAAAAATTAATCTCTTGATTACGGTCATATGGATCTTATTATAAATAGTACTATGTCACATTTTTTTTTTCGCTAAAGATTATGGAATCATTGATGGTATTCACTTTTATTTAGAATCTTACAATTACTTATTCCATGTGATGAAATTTGATATTGCAATGGTATTGTTTTTTTTGGAAGGTGATATTTTTGCTCTACTTTTTCTTCACCAAAGTTCTACTCCAACATTCATTGGATAGAAAAAGGTTAGCCACCTGACAATAGGGAGATTCACTTTTTTCGGTCCAATCAGAGGCTTAAGTAGGGATTTGGTGTAGAGAAAGTGAATTAGGAGTATCATTTTCCGTATTTATTATACTACAAATCGATCTATATATTTTTATAAATACTTTATGAAGTAAATAAGACCTAGAGGAATTCTTAGAAGATTTAAATATAGCATAAGGTGAACGTGTTTTAGGCTAGTCTAACAAGCTCTAATTGCTTAACTAATGGCTATTCCAATGCAAACAAGAATATGCTAATAAGTGCAAGGCTGCGATTTCCCCAGCAATGTCTAGCTTCTTTTCTTCTTCTTTTTTTTTGCCTTTTTTATTAGAGGAATTGACCAAAGTAAACTCCTACTTTGGTCAAATAACCAAAATGTGAGCAAGTTTCTACTTTTTACCAAAGTAGACTTGCTCACGTGGGAACTTGTAAGCATGTGAAGGAATTTTACTTAACTACCCTCTTCTTCATTATATGACAAGCCGACGGGAAAAATATGCCAGATCAGTTGCTCAGCCCAGGAAAAGTATGTCTTCTTCTTCTTCTCCTGTAAGACTTCATCTCAGAGTGATTTTTCCTCCTCCTAGGTAGGTTCTTCTTCCTCATATTTTTGTTTTTCCAGTTTGCTTGCTTCATCTTCTATGCTTCTTTTCTCCGGGTCTTCACATCTTCGAGCTGCTTCATCTTCTCTGCTTCTTTTCTCTGAGTCTTCACATCTTTGAGCTCCAAAGACCTAGTAATTTATTTCCCTTCCACCAAGTATATTGGTTTAGGTTATTTTAGATGATAAAAAAGGTGTTATCCGATGAAAATGTTATTTTGAGTTGGTTATATCTTAGACATTATGTAGTTTGTACTAGTAAGATTTTTTGGGTAGCTGGAAAATTGAAAACTGAAAAATTGGAACACTGGATCATTGAAATACTGGAAAAGTAGAAAACTTGATTATTGATATGATATGAGAATAGTATGGAAAGGGACACAAAAGGTTTATTGTGTGTTTGGGACGTCCATTGGGATGCAAGTGGTAGGAAATATAATTTTGACAATGCGGAAACAAAACTAATTTAATCACCTTTAAAGTTTTTCATTTCAGTTTTTCAGGATTTACGTTTCTAGTTGTCCAGTTTTTTAGTTTTCCAATTTTCCGGTTTTTCAGTTTGACAGTATGTCAGTTTTCCAGTTTTCCCTTTAACACATGGATTATTCTAGTCGATGCAGACATATATATATAGGGTTCCTCCTATTTTTCTTCTTATGTTATGAAGCTAATTTAGGCTTTTTTAGGATTTTTGTTCATATGTTGTTTCCAAAACTATCTAGTTTTCAATTATCCAATTTTTTAGTTTTATAGTTATTCAGGTTTATAGTTTTTCAGTTTTCTAGTTTTTTAGTTCTCTAGTTTTTTAGAAATGTTGCATCTGTAGGAGATGAAACAAGAGCCATATGCTATTACACAAAATAACCAATTTAATCACTGACCCTAATTCACAAAAACATCCACCCAGCCCAATGTGAGTACCCGACTAACAACAAGCGAATATAAGATTCATTTCTCGCATAGATAAGTTTTCCAGTTTGACAGTATGCCAATTTTCCAGTTTTTCCTTTAACACATGGATTATTCTAGTCGATGCAGGCATATATAGGGTTCCTCCCATTTTGCTTCCTATGTTGTGAAGCTAATTTAGGCTTTTTTAGGATTTTTGTTCATATGTTGTTTCCAAAATTGCTTATTTGTGTGAACTATGATTTTTCCTCTCACCATTCCCGAAATTACTCATTTGTGCCAAAATATGAGATAATTCTTTTAGAACAAAATAACAAATGTGTGAGTAAACAAGACAATAGTAATTTAACAATAATTCCCCGATTATCGTTGCTTAGGTTCCCTACTACATCTCTAGAATTTGACGTATCACTGCCAAATTTAGATCCATTGTCATCCCACTCCCTAATCAAACTGCATCCTGCCCACCCTTCATCAATCTTAAACACACGACGTCCTTGATTTATTAGGCTCGCTTCTCCTGTTTCGGAAGGGCATTGTCATCCTCTGAAAAAAAGGATTCAACAACTCTATTAATTATGACTCTAATTAAGTGATATGAAAGAAAACATATGATGAGTGACTAAGTCATCCTATCATGCACAACATAAAAATTCATACCATAAATTTTTTTTTTATCAATAATTGGTAAGCTATTAACTTCCTTAGCCAGCGCATGTCCTCACCTGTGAAGTCAAAAGCATAGCGGTGTGACAAATTCCACATGTATAAGCACCACAAACCCCACAGTCATCACAATTAAAATCTGACATTCCCATATACAGAACACAACCAAAATCCAATGATTATTGTTGACATGGAGTGGGAAGTGATGAGCTCAAAATTTTGAAAATGGTGTTCCATTCACACTCAACAAGCTCTTCAATGATTCTGGAACTATTGTCCACATGGCTGCCCATTGCTCTAACTACGGTAGCTTGCCATGTTCACGTTTAAATGTAATTCATTTATCCAATGCATCCTTGCAGTCATGCACAAGTAGTATCTGCAAACGCATTACTATGTACCTCAGCTTCACAAGATTCAATTGACACTTATCCACTTCATAGTTATCCTATTGATAGTTATTTAGTTGACAATTCATAGTTTTTTGTATGAAAAAAAAAGACTTATCAGGAAATAAATTGAGTGGAATATATGGTCCTTAACCCAGCGAGTAAATTTACTAGTTAACTATAAAACTGAATAACTGGTCATTTGCAAGTTACAAATTTTAAAACCTAAAGTAAATTTTGCTACTTCATGTTGTGAGACTCCTAGTTTGGTCGTATAACCAAAATGTGGGGAAGTTTCAAAGATTTACCTATTTGTAACTTATCTATGTGAGAATTGAATCTTATATTCGCTTGTTGTTATTGGGGTACTCACATTGGGCTGGGTGGATGTTTTTGTGAATTAGGGTTAGTGATTAGATTGGTTATTTTGTGTGATAGCATATGGCTCTTGTTTCATCTCCTACAGATGCAACATTTCTAAAAAACTAGAGAACTAAAAAACTAGAAACCTGAAAAACTATAAAACTGAATAACTATAAAACTAAAAAACTGGAGAATTGAAAACTAGATAATTTTGGAAATATGAACAAAAAGCCTAAATTAGCTTCACAACATAAGAAGAAAAATGGGAGGAACCCTATATATGCCTGTATCGACTAGAATAATCCATGTGTTAAAGAGAAAACTGGAAAACTGACATATTGTCAAACTGAAAAACCGAAAAACTGGGAAAATAAAAAATTGGACAACTAGAAAACGTAAATCCTGAAAAACTGAAATGAAAAACTTGAAAGGTGATTAAATTAGTTTTGTTTTCGCATTGTCAAAATTATATTTCCTACCACTTGCATCCCAACGGACGTCCCAAACACACAATAAACCTATTGTGTCCCTTTCCATACTCTTCTCATATCATATCAGTAATCTAGTTTTCTACTTTTCCAATATTTCAATGATCTAGTGTTTCAATTTTTTAGTTTCCAATTTTCCAACTACACAGAAAATCTTACTAGCAAAAACTACGTAATGTCCAAGATATAACCAACCCAAAATAACATTTTCATCGGATAACACCTTTTTCATCATCTGAAATAACCTAAACCAATTTACTTAGTGGAAGGGAAATAAATTACTAGGTCTTCGGAGCTCAAAGATGGGAAGACCCGGAGAAAAGAAGCAGAGAAGATGAAGCAGCTCGAAGATGTGAAGACCCGGAGAAAAGAAGCATAGAAGATGAAGCAAACTGGAAAAATGAAAAATATGAGGAAGAAGAACCTACCTAGGAGGAAAAACAAAAATATGAGATGAAGTCTTACAGGAGAAAAAGAAGAAATCTTTTTCCTGGGCTGAGCAACCGATTTGGCATATTTTTCTCGTTGGCTTGTCATATAATGAAGAAGAGGGTAGTTAAGTAAAATTCCTTCACATGCTTACAAGTTCCCACGTGAGCAAGTCTACTTTGGTAAAAAGTAGAAACTTGCTCACATTTCGGTTATTTGACCAAAGTAGGAGTCTACTTTGGTCAATTCCTCTTTTTATTACTCTATTCTCCACGTGTTTCTCCCTAATTCTCTCCTTATTACCCCATATACCCCCCTCTATTCTCCTTTTATTCTTTGGTGTTGATCATTGTGCAAATAGCCAAGGACGGAACCATAATTTTACATCTAGGGGCTTATAAACTTAATTAATATTTTTTCACATATTAATGTAAAAGAATAAGAATAAAATTATGATTTGAAAAATAATATTTATATTCAACTTTAAATTTTTTTTAAATAAATGATAAAATTAACTAAACATACAATCTATTAAATATAAAAAAGTATAAAGAAAAAATGAGAAAACTTTGGCAATCACATCTTGAAAAAGTTTAGTATATAGAAAAGTTTTAAATATATTGGGGCATAGCCCCCTAGACTAATTACTTAATTTCATCCATGCTAGTGGCAGTGCTAGCCATGCCCCCAAAAATAATGTAGAGATTGTTGTCAGTGGCACTTCCACCCCACGTTCAACCATGTCGCTCATTCCACCAATTGGCAAGAAACACTACAACGAAATGTACTATTAGCGACGCAAAAAAACCGTCACTAAAAACTACTATTTAAAATTAACTATTAGTGATACTTTTTATAAAACATCACTAATATTACAAATATTAGAGACGCTTTATAAAAAGCGTCGCTAATAGTTATGATATTAGCGACGCTTTATAAAAGTGTCACTAAAAGGTATATGTTTTAAATAAAAAAAGAAAGAAATTATAACTATTAGCAACGCTTTATTTAAGCGTCGCTAAAAGGTTTAACAATAGTGACGCTTGATAAAAAGTGTCGCTAATATTTACACTATTAGCGACGCTTAACAAAAAGCATCACTAAAAGTTATAAATTTAAAATATAAAATATAAAATATAAAATTTAAAACTATTGGCGACTTTTTTAAAAAATGTCGCAAATAGTATTAATAATGGCAACACTTTCTTTCAAGCATCGTTAATAGTTATATTATTAGCGACTCTTTTAGTAAAGCATCGCTAATAGCTTTATTTTATTTAATATAAAGATATAATAAATAAATATTAAAAAACTTCTTAAATATATTATATTTTATTTAATATTTTTTATTTGTATATATAATAAATAAATATTAAAAAAATAAAAAAGTAACTTCTCAAATATAATATGTTTTATTTAATAATAATTATTTTCATATATAATAAATATATAGTAAAATCATAAATAAATTTCACTTGCTTTATCCCTACTCCTCCTTAGAGCTAGGGCTCACATTTATGAGCATCTGTAACACCCCAGGTTTTCATTCACATAAGCATGTGGCAGTGCAAACTCAAAGTTTAACTTACCAAGCCAACATCACAATACATAAATAAATTACCTACTAAAGCAAAATACTCATTAACAAGGATCTTGGCTCAGCCAAGTGCAAGTACCATAACATAATAAAATAACATGATTAGAAATTTGATGGCAACACAGTGCCTTATTACAAATTAACAAGAAATATAGAACTAAAGTCCTGCTGGCTGTGGAGAATCTACTCTGCTAACTCTGGGCAACTCCTATTAAGAAAAACTATTACTCTGAAACTGGTGTTGATCCTGCATCAAGAGATGCATGAGTATTTCTACAAATACTCAGTAGGTGGCATGAAAAACTACCCTAAAACAGAAGATTATGATAATGTACAAAAACAGTAAAAATCATCTGTCAACACAATGCAAAACATTCTGTAAAATAGTACCACATTAAGGTAATATATAGAGTATTGATTATCAGATAAACCACACTCCGAAACTGGCAACTAATGCAAACTTAAACAACTCAACTGATATCTACACAGTTCAGAGAACAACTCATTTATTGTAATATGAAAAATTGACTCCCGTTCACAAGGAGTATTACACACTAACAGAGAAATCCTAACATCCCTATGGATCCACTTGGATCGGCCATGGGTCTAGAAATGCATGTACCAGTTGTGCTCATGGATACACTGGTCGGAGGTAGGTGCGTCTTCCATGATGCTCAAAACCCTGGTTTGCGCATTTACAGGGATCCATCGTCCTAATGGACCAGAGACCACAAAGGTCTGAAAGATTACCGCCATGGCTATTGCTGTGAACTAATACAATGTTGAATGAACATATGACTTAATGCAACCAAAGATTTAATACTAAACACAACCTATCATGCATGCAACCGACTCTCATGATTGGCAAGATAATAGATAGATTTAGGGCTTAAGCATGTGAACTAATCACCATGACAATGACTCAGACTTATGTTGAAATGAACTAACCAATACAACATTATAATGAAATGGATTGGGGCTGAGATGAATAACTCAAGTCAGCCACCTAACATGACAAATTCAGGCTGATACAACCATCAACATTCAACCAAAGGTATATCACAATTAAGGCTGAAATTCAGGGATAACATAGGCTGAATTTCAGAGGCTTCTTAAGCTGAAATCCAAAGACAAAATAGGCTGAAATTCAGAGACTCAATAAGCATGAATACATCATGAACTAAGGCTCAAAAATCATGGATTCAATCCACAAGATTATAACTTAAAATAAAAGCTAAGAATCAAGTATTAGATAGACAATAATACAACCTAAACTAGGGCTGAAATTTAGGTATTCTCTCAGCATGATTATAACACAAACCAAGGCTGAGAATTTGGTATTAATTTGGCCAAAGTAGAGCCTAAAACAAGGCTGCAATTTAGGGATTTAAATAGGCAAAAGTATAGCCTTAAACTAGGCTGCAAATCAGGGATCTAAATAAGCAAAGTAGAGCCTAAATCAAGGCTTCAAATCAGGGTTTTAAATGACAAAAGTATAGCCCAACCTAGGGCCACTAGTCAGGGATTAAATAGGCAAAAGTATTGCTTAAACTAAGGCCACAAACCAGAGAATAAATTTAGCAGATCTTGTACACAAATTGATGATAATATACATAACTAGAATCAAAATCATTCATGCATAATATAGGGCTAAGATAGATGACAAAAATCAGCAACATGCTTGCACAAATTAGGGCTAAAATACTTAATAGAAATTAGAATCATGTATGCACAATTCAGCTATATATATAAGAGATAAAATCACAATCATTCAAGACTAATGAAGGCATGATTCATGATATCAAAACCCCCCTAGAGCAAGGCTAAACTATGGCTGAATTACATCTACCAAAATATCATGCTTAAGGGTGTAAAAAGATACACCTACTTGTACCAATTCGTCCCCAAAGCTCCTAGCCCTTTCTCCTACGCTTCTAGGCCTTGAATTCAATCCAAAGATGGCTTCTTTGTGCCCTCTGAAGCTGCTGGTTATAGAGGTCCTAGCTGGGAGAAGGAAGAAGAGGGAAGAGGTGGGAGAGATGGGAGGCACTACAAAAAAAGTCGTTATCAGCGACACACATATAGCGACGTTTTGGAAAACAGTCGTTGTATGTGTTATATTTAACACACGATCGATGTTGGCTCCTCCCATATACACGACACTTCTTCACTCTCTCGTGTTTTCCCGTCTCTGCGCACGCCTATTTTCCAGGGATTGTGGGTTGTTAGCTATGGGATTTTTTCGCCTCTTGCCAATCGAATTCCTAGACCTAGACCGCCAAAGCTTAACAAAGCACCATATCTTCACCCACCTGCGGAATCGACTTCGGTACATATCACAATCAACAGTTTTCTTTGCCCAAATCCCCTGCCTTCTTACGACCTCTGCACCTCCTTAATTAATTCTCAAAGTCGTTGTAGCCTTCTTCCAATTGATTACCACCGGATCACCTTCTTCCATATTTAGTAAAAGTTCAAGTTTTTCTGAAGACGTTCAAGGGCACACCCACTTGGAGGTCAAAGTGATCCCAAAGACACGGTATTTTGACCAACTCCGTTCTCCTATGTTTTGCGGCTTCTGATTGCGTGACTAAAAGTCTTCTCTTTCACTTTTGTCTTTCTTTCATGCATCATTTTCTCGTCTTCGTGAGTCGTGGCATCGCCACTGCATTTCCGGTGATTTTTTTTGTAAGTTTACTCTATGCTTGAATGCTAATTATAGGGGATTTTTAAGCTGATCAACAGTCACGCCTCATTAATTTGACCTGATGATTTTTACTTTCAAACATAAAGTTGTCGTGTTGATTATGGCATGCATTTACGTTCAATGTTTCCATGCGTTTGATATTGTTATATCAGAAATTAGATTGAGACAGGACCAAAAATATTTTTCCTGAAAGTTTTCCATTTTTTGAATAAACAGACTTCGAATAGACCTTTTTGGATATCTCAATAAAGCTCAATCTAGTTTCTTCAGTAGGCCCTTTTTTTAATCTTCTCATACTTTTTTTCACAATTTTGAGTTGTTTGCTACTTTTTTTGGGCTCTTTTTTTTGTTACTTTCTTATGTAAGAAGGATTACAAACTCATAAGAAACTGATCTATAATCTAATTGATTAGTAGATAATTAGTACTAGGGCCACTTTGGTTATTTCTTGGATTTATTTGGAATGTTTTCAATACTTCTTTAATTCCAATGACTCTGTTTTCTTGCGAGTAGCAGGCCCATGTTCACTGTTTTCTTCCTCCTCTTCGGGGGTGGTATGCATCCATTAGCATATAAAATATAAAAGAGCCATTCATCTAAAAAATTAACAACACACAACTTAACGGATGTTAGTGTCCCAGCCAATTATTCTATCATGTAATAGTATATACTATGTTAATTTTAAATCTTAATGATTCTTGTGCATTCTTTAGGCTAGATTTTGTGTTACTGTAAAACATAAAAAATAATATTAAAAACAAAAAATCAATGCAGTTGCTCCACTGGAACCAAGATATTTTTTTCTTGAAGTCCTCATGTATTAATAATAAGTAGTCTCCTCAGTTCTAGCTGTTTTTGGAAGCTGGGCCTTGAGCATCCCTTCATCTGCTACCGTGGATTGTTGACATTGCCCCACTTCTTACTCGTTATTACCGATATTTTTCAACTCAACCCGTTTTTCCCAAACATCAGTTTGGCCAACTCTTTCCTGATTTTCAACATCTTTGGAGTCACCTAACAACTTCTCTGTTCTTCTCTTACCATCATTATCAATATCACTACCCGACTTTAGCAAAACCTTCTTCTCTTCTTTGTCAACTTTTTTTCCTTCCCCCCTGACATTTTTTGCAGTTTCAACATCACTCCCAGATATTATATTACTTCGATCACCTGAAGAAGAGATTGGTATTCAATTCTCCATTAATATGGTAAACTACATACAAGAGTAGCATCAACCTATGGAAGACAAATACCTTTTACATCTCCTATTTGGTTATTCAGTTTCTGAAGAAGAACAAAGAAAAACAGTTAGCTTGTACTCATGAGTTACATTATCCAAACAGCAGAAACAACTTCAGTTGAAAAACATTATCAGCACCATACTTTCTCCTTTTTTGACATTTGATGTCGTTCTCTCTCAGCTTTATCCTTCTTTGTTGAGTGCCAATTGTCTATCCATGAGTCCATTGAAGGAAGACATGCAGATAAATCAGGAACAAAGAAAACTATGATTTCCTTGTGACTGAACAGCCCATCTTCGCCAACTCTGTCATAATGTATCTACACAATTTACTGTTATCATATATCTAAGAAAAAACAATTACTTTGATCAACTCAAGTCATAACAAGTTCGTTTGGCCATCTCAAAACTTATTTACTTTGATCTAGATAATGTGCACATTTTTTGTTATTTTGTGGTCTTTGGCTATCATATGGTGGTTGAGAAAACACTTGTTGTTGTACAAATTTTTTTTGAAGCATGATTGCATGTGTTTCTAGTCTATATGGGTTTTTTGGTTGATTTTTCGTTTTTGGAAAGTGCTTCCTGTAATGGTTGAGAAAACACTTACTGTTGTACATAATTTTTTTTTGAAGCATGACTGCATGTGCTTCTAGTCTATATGTGTTTTTTGGTTGATTTTTCGATTTTGGAAAGTGCTTCATCTAAAGTTAGCTTTTATTTAGTCATGTTGGCAACTCATTGGTGTATTCTTGAATGCATGCCCCATAGGAAATCCTTTATATGGAGTATTATTATAATGACAATCTTCTTGGCATTATTGGATTGTAGTAACTCATAATATCATAACAATAAGATCTGACAGTGAATATGGATTAGTTCTAAATGGATAACATGTTACGATTTAATCTTCTACGTTTTGTGTAATCCTACTTTAGTCATTGTGTTATCATGTTTTTTATTTTGTTTTATTTAATCTTGTTATCTCCATTTCATTTTGTAGACACTAAATATTGATTCAGAGGATGGTCGCAATGAGCTTAGTTTCATCCCTATTGCTTATAATGTATCTTATAATGGCCTGTTTGTGACCAAAGAAATTTAAAATCTTTCAAGAATTAGGTTGTACAGCCTTGCATTACTTATCTGCATAGTAAATAATATTCAATCTAGATTTTCTTATTTGGTGTTTGTTGCTTGTTTAGATATTGAGATTAATTTGGTTAATTGAGGAGGGCCTGCAACTATTGGTCATTTTATAACTTCCTGAAAAGAGAAAAGGTACTTGACTCCAATTTCTTGAATATATTTTTTTTATTTACAATAATTATTTGTTTACTAAAATGTGATAAACTTGGATGTGTGTTCAAAGATGTTTATGTCAAGATTGACTCCTGATATGCGTGCTTAGTTCACATGTGATTTTATAAAGTTGATGTTGGGTTTAGTAGAACCTATATGAACAAGGGTTTTCGTAATATACCTATGCATAGGTAGATATATGATACTATTAGTTTTTCTTGTTTACAAGGGTTCATACATAAATTTCTTTTGTGCAGATACATTCTTTGTAATGTAGAGGTTATTATAGGATTATCAATATTTTTAGGTGTGATCTGTAAATCTGGTATATATAATCATGGATAAGAGTTGGATGAGCAAAAGTAGGGTTTCTAGTGAGTATGCTTTGGGGGTAGAAGGATTTCTCAATTTTGTTGCATCTCATGGAACACCTATCAATGGGAAGTTCAAGTGTCCTTGCGTTCAATGTGGTAATGTCTATTATCAAGATAGGGACATTACATATGAGCATTTGATATGCAATGGGATTATACAAGATTATACAGTGTGGTATTTTCATGGAGAAGACATCCTTCAAACAAATTCATCACAAAATGATACTTTGAACAATGAATTTGAAGTGGATGATACAGGTGATGAGATGAGAACTATGTTGGAAGATGTATTTGGAGGCCCAGTTCAAGATGATGCTTCTGATGGATTGCCTCAAGGTATAAATAATGTGAATGCTAAATTCAACAAATTAGCACAAGATGCTGAGAAAGAGTTGTACCCAGGTTGCAAATCACAAACCATACTTTCTTTCATTGTTAAGATGTGGCATATCAAAATCCTTGGTGGATGGAGTAACAAATCATTTGATATGTTGCTTATATTTTTAAGAGAAACATTTCCTAATGCTACCTTTCCAGAAAATTTGTACCAAAGTAAGAAAATCATAACATATTTAGGTTTGAGTTACAACAAAAGGGCAATGTTGACAAACAATCATGTGATACATGTAGCACCTCAAGATGGAAAGAAGAAGACACACGTTCAGAATCTAAAAAAAAAGAAGACACCAACTAAGATTTTACGTCACTTTCCTCTCATTCCTTGTTTACAAATGTTATATATGTCATCGAAAATTGCATCTAATATGAGATGGCATGATGAGGGTCGTAACAAAGATGATATATTACGACATCCAGCTTATTCTGAAGTTTGGAAACATCTTGACTTGAGCAATCCAACCTTTGCAGCAGAGTATCACAATGTTCGACTTGGATTGGCAAGCGATGGCTTCAATCCATTTGGGACAATGAGTATTACACATAGCATATGGCCAGTGATACTTATGCCATATAACTTACCTCCATGGTTGTGTATGAAGCAGTCCAATATGATCCTATCATTGATTATTCCTCGTCCATTTGGCCCTAGAAATGACATTGACATATTCTTACAACCTTTGATTGATGAGCTGAAAGAGTTATGGGAATTTGGGGTAAATACCTATGATGCATCTAAGAAAGAAACATTTCGAATGCATGCAGCCTTGTTTTGGACCATTAGTGACTTCCCAGGTTATGCAATATTGTTGGGTTGGAGTACAAAAGGTAAGATGGCATGTCCTTTGTGCCATAAAGACACATGTAGTCGATACTTGAGTAATGGGAGGAAACATTGTTGTATGGATCACCGAAGATTCTTACCATTGAATCATAGATTCCGAAGGCACAAACAATCTTTTGATGGCAATGTAGAGGTTAGAGGTGCTCCAAGTCCAGTATCTGGGATGGATCTATTTGTATTAATTGCTAAGTTTGCTTCCTCTTCTGATCTGAATGGGCCAATTGTTGTGCCTGACTTTGTGTTGATCAATGCATTTTATAATTCGTACTTGCTAACAAACTGCTTGTTTTGGTGGACTGGGTATGTTCTGTATGTTGATATTTTCTGTTTAGTGGTTATTGCTAGGTGATTTTTGTTCAGTGTGGTGATTATTTGATTGGCTGGTTCCTGAGTTTCAATTGGTCCAGTCTCAAACATGCATTTTGTCCAACTGCTTCCTATCCCAGCATGTTTTTTGCATCAATTTTTGGATTCTTTTTTTTTTTTTTTTATGACTTGGGAATAGATGATCTGTATTCATGTATGGAGAAAAATCTTTAGCTCTATATGGGTTGGTGACAGAAGTTGTTTTTTCTATTTGATTGGGGCATATATCTTAATAAATGACGAAAAATAAACTGCACCATTTTATGAGCTTCTCATTAGTTTTTTTTATGACGATCTCTACTGTACACAAACACTGAGTACTCGCAGAGCCCTCCTACTTCAGTGGTGCTGAGAAGCAGGAAGCTGCTTCCTCAAAAAAATTTGGTGGTGATCGATCTAGGATACTGAAATTAGAGGAGTTGAAAGAAACAATAAAAGTTTCTGAAGATGCGAAAAATGTTGCCATTAGAGAATATGAATGCATATAGGTGAATTATTTATCATTTGTCTGTTTATTTTATGTTAAAATAAAATTGAAATCTTGCATTCCATGTGAGGGATTTAATTTTGTGTGTTGTGCATCTCTTCTTTGTTCTCTGTATGTTTTTTAATAGGTATTCTGGCACTTCCACATGTTTGAGAGAAAATTTGTGTTGGTGATTGTGTGTTTTTGTGTTTTGTTAATGTAATCTTGGAAAAAGGGAAAGTGATTTATTTACATTGTTTATATATTTCTTACTTTGATTATCAAATTGATGGGTGATTATAATGTTTTTCAAGTATAGATTGATGAAGCTACTGATGATTGCTAACTACTATTCTATCTAGCGAAGTTGACTTTTACATTTTGTTTAAAGTGCCAAGTGTGACTTGTGTTTTGACCTGTAAATACTTTGGTGGTCTACTTTCCTACTTCAGGGCATGAATGTGCATTCTAGCCATATGCATAATGCTTTTCTAGTGAACTGCGTAATAAATTTAGCTCTCTCACTCTCTCTCTCTCTCTCTCCCCAAAACCAGTATCTTTTTGTTCTTTTAAATGCAGATAATCTTAGTCTTGTAATGTAATTTCTGAATATAGAGCTCTTAAAATAGGGATGGTATAGAATAAGATTGGCAACCTAGTGAGATCGCCAGATCTCGCTGAGAATGTGCAAGATCTCGCATCTTGGTGAGATCGCACGAAACCTTGGCAGAAAACAGAGAATTGGAGAGCTAGAAACATGGTTTCAGCCTCTGTTTCCCTTTCTCGGCGAGATTTCTTATTAAGATTAGCTTTCTGCTGAATAAAATTTCCAATCTCGCCAAGATCAACTTTTTGCAGTATAAATTTCCCCTGATCTTGCCAAGACTACCGAATCCTCCTAGATCCCACCTAGCCTGTGTTGATTCTATGATTGTTTTATATCAATATTAGTGTTTTAATTGATACAAGATAAACGCATTATAAAGTACATGTCAAACTTATTATTTTCTAATCTCCGTGATTGTTCCATTATCTCTTTGAAATCTTTTTAATTTCTCTCCTGGGCACCTCCGGCCTCTTTCGTCCTCCCACCACCTTCAGCTTCCAACGACAACCAGAAGGCACCCTTTATATCATCACCGCCATCTATGGAGACCCACGGAGGGTACTCCTATCCTTATTACTACTTTTACGCCTCCTAGGCACTTGCTAGACTGCTGCTTTTCTTCTCATCCTTGACTGTGTCGGCTCTGTCATTTTTCTTCTGTCTTTGGCTGTAGCATGCTATGTAAGCGTGGTAAGTGATCAGCATGCAGGCTCAGGAGTCCTGAGAGTGGAGTAGTTGCTGTATGCTTTAGAATTTCTCAAGGTGAACTTGATGAATTGTGTAAATGAAACTTGGGGAAATAGTTAACTTCGATAATTTGGTAGGATGAACTTCTCAGAAATATATATGCTGTCTATGATTAAATCTTATTAATTTGAAGATATCATGACCTGATGAAATCAGTTTCATATAAGCTAGTAAATTTAGTTCATCAGCGGTGGGCACACCTCATATCAAATCTTCTCATTTGCTTTTGACACACATAATTTCAGGGAGAATCATTGCGTGAAACATTCCTTTTATTTGAATGTCCTACCAAAGCAGTAACTGCAAAACACAAAGTAAAAAAAAAGGAAAGAATAAAGGTAAAGAAAAGGGTGTGAATTAATGCATTGCTTGCTGTGTAATTCTATTGATTTCGCCCTATTTTTGGATTTGCTTGCTGTGTAATTCAGTTGATTTTCTCTGGTTCTACTTTCTTGAGTTTTAATGTTTGTTTTGCTAGTCATAATGGGTTTTGGTAGGAGTTCCTCTGCACTTGAGGGCACTCCAAGCATTATTTGACTTTGAAACTGCATTATTTGATTGGCTGGTTTCAGAATTACATTTGGTCTGGTCTCAAACTTGCTTGTGTTATAGCTGTTAGTTTCTAAGTAGTTTCTGCGTGATATACTGTCTATCTACTGCAGAGATCCAGCTCATGCTGTTGGGAAATGAACTCCACGCTTTCCTGTTAGATATTCATTGGGTGAGGAGTGCAGGAAAATATAGACTTCGTACATGGGCTTTACTTTGGACTGATATGTGTGAACTGGTTTCTGAATTGAGTGTTAATGTTGATGGTGCTTCGTACATGGGCTTTCATAGTCCCAATTTTCATACTCATGAAGATTTAATTTCTGAATACTTATAGATTGGGATGGGGATTTTTTTTCTCAATTAAGGTATTTCGAAGACTTATCTGTACATAAAATTGATTAAAGTAAGAGTCGTGTATTTTCTCTATATATTGGTCAAATGTTCTATTTTTTTACTCTTGTTTGTAACCTTACAAGCTTACTGAGCTTTGCCCTTTGATTATGTGCAGCAAAGGATGGATGAAATGTTGAAGAAACTTGCTGAGGGGATAGAAAATACCTTGTCTTCTAATGATTTATTTGCTTAGGTTATGGGAGAAGAGAGAAATGGTCATGTTTGATGCATGAGATTAGGCCCTACTCCATCATGACTTTTCGGGTCATCATCCTCCAATGTTGGGTCATCTATACAACTAGCTTCTGTAAGAGAAGAGATGGAGAAAGTCATGGTAGAAAAAATAGCTACCATTGAGGCAGAAATGGCAGCAAAGAGTGCCACTATAGAGGCGCAATTTCAGCTTCGACTTGCAGAAAAAGAAGCATATATAGATGCACAAATGGCGGCCAATAATGCTGCTATGGAGACTTAGTTAGCTGAAACAAATGTAAAATTAGAAGCAATTATGAGGAGGTGACACGGGTACACTTACAAACACTTATTTTTTTAATTCCAATATTATTTTTTGAACAGTTCTTTTAGGATAATTTAATAGGGATTTATAAGTTTTGCATTGTCCCATAGTGGCAGTAGAGGCGTCATGCAATCATGAATGATATGTTCTTATTTGCCATTTATATAAATAAAGGTTTCACTTTCACCTATATTTTTTTATATTTATTTACAATATCCATCTATAATATTAATAAATTATATTTTGCAGGTTATTTTGAAGGCAAGGCATCCAATTGTTTCATCCTGGGAAGCAATCTTTTTTTTTTAGTTTTATTCAACTTTTATGAATGTAAAAGGGTTTAGGGTACTTTGTTATTCAGACATTTTAAAGGGCTACTTCTATGTTACTATAATTTATGAATGGTATAATGAAATGATTTTTGTTTAAATTAATTTAGTTATATATTAAAAAAAATATTTATTTTTTAGTCGCAGTGTAATTATCATCATTTATAATGCTATTAGGTGCTCATAATGAATACAATCAACAATTATTTAAGAAAACAATAATGACAGAATTAACGATGCTTTTTGAAACGTCACTAATAATGTTTCTTTTGTATGCAGTACACTTTTTTAGTGACATTTCTAAAGCGTCGCTAATTCCTTCTTATGATTTCCCTGCATATATAGCAACGCTTCTAAACGTGGCTAATACAATTAGCGACGTTTCTAAAGCGTCGCTAAATCCTTCTTATGATTTCCCTACGTATATAGCAACGCTTCTAAACGTCGCTAATTGTTATTGAAAAAACGTCGTTAATATATTTAGCGATGTTTCTAAAACGTCGCTAAATCCTTCTTACGATTTCCATATGTATATAGCAACGCTTCTAAATGTCGCTAATTGTTATTGAAAAACGTCGTTAATATATTTAGCAACATTTCTAAAACGTCGCTAAATCCTTCTTACGATTTCCATATGTATATAGCAACGCTTCTAAACGTCGCTAATATTTTTAGCGATGTTTTATAAAACGTTGCTATTAATTATAATAGCGACATTTTGTACTAGGGGCCGCCCCCTACAAGCTAGGGGATGCTCCCTCATCCTCCTTTTGAGTGTCCTCTCCCCCTAGGACTCTCCCTTAATTACTGAAAAACCCAATTCTAGTGGGCCGGACCCCCTTATAGTGGTTCGGGACCCCTGAATCCCTGAACCCTAAGTGGCCTACCCCCTTCATCACAAGGGTTGGACCAAAAACCTAACTGGTTAGCACCCAAACAATCATAGGGTTTGAAAGCAAATCGAACAACTAATCAAACACACACACAAGCAAAGAAAGAAAATAAATTACCTAGAATTCGGGGTGTTACAATATCAATGTGTGAGAGATAGAAAAAGAGAATGAAGAGAGAGAGATGAGGAGTAGAGAGAGAAGAAAAAGGAGAGAGGAGAGATATGAGAAAGAGGGGAAAGAGAGAGGGGGGGAAATTAATTTATATTTTTTTAAGAATTTTTTATATTATTATATTTTAAAAATAAAAATATTAGCGCTCGTGAAATTGTGTCGTTAATATATTTTATTTTATTTTTTTATTAATTTTAATATATAATTTATAATAAAAGAGAGAGAAGAGAGGAAGAGAGTGCATAGAGAGAGAGGAGTGAGGAGAGAGAGAGAGGGAATAAAGAGACAGGAGAGAGGGGGAAGAGAGAGAAAGAGAGAGAGAGTGTGTGAATAGAGAGAGAGAGAGAGAGAGGAGAGGCAAGAGATGGTAGAGAGAGAGGAGAGAGATGGTAGAGAGGAGAGAAAGAGGGAATTGAGAGAGAGAAGAGATAGGGGCCAGAGAGAGTAGGTAGAAAGAGAGGAGAGGAAGATTAAATTAATTTAATTTTTTTTAGATTTTTTATAAGTTATTATATTTTAAAAATAATAAAATTAAAATAAAATAAATATTATTAGCAACACATAATAATATGTGCCGCTAATAGACTAGGTATTAGTGATTCATACAACTATGTGTCGCTAATACCTAGTGTGTCACTATTAATATTATTTTATTTTTTTATTATTATTTTTAAAATAAATTTCTAAAAATAAAAAATGAAAATTAGAGGAGATATAGTGTATAGAGAGAGAGGAGAGAGACGGTACAGAGAGAGGAAAGAGGGGGAAAGAGAGAGAGTGAAGAGAGAGAGAGACTGAAGGGAGAGACAGAGAGGAGAGAGATGGCAAAGAGAGAGGAAGGCTAGAGAGATATGAGAGAAGGGCTAGAGAGGGGGGAGAGAGAGAGAGGAGATGGAGATTAATTTAATTTTAATTTTTTAAGATTTTTTATAAATTATTATATTTTAAAAATTAAAAAAAATATTATTAGAGATGCATTTTCCTTTGTATTATTTTTAAAATAAATTTTTAAAAATAAAAAATCATAAAAAATTTAAATTTGAGGAGAGATAGTGTTTGGAGTGAGAGGAGAGAGATAGAAGGGAGAGAGGAGAGAAGTGGAAAGAGAGGGAGTGAAGAGAGAAAGAGAGGGAGTGAAGAGAGAGAGAGAGAGAAAAGATGAGAGAGATGGAAGAGAAAGAGGGAGAGAGAGAGTGAAGAGAGAGCGAGTGACGAAGGAGGAGAGCAAGAGAGAGGAAAGATGAGAGATAGAGTGAAATGAGAGAGAGGGGAGAGTGAGGAAAGAGGAAAGAGAGAGAGTGAATAAGTGAGAGGGAAGAGAGAAAAAGAGGAGAGAGGGGAGAGGGGAGAGGGGTGAGCAAGAGAGAGGAAAGATGAGAGATAGAAGTGAAATTAGAGAGAGGGGAGAGTGAGGAAAGAGGAAAGAGAGAGAGTGCATAAGTGAGAGGGAAGAGAGAAAAAGAGGAGAGGGGGGAGGGGGGAGAGAGAGGTGAGTGAGAGAGAGTGAGGGAAAAGGAGAGAGTGAGTGAAGAGGGAGAACGAGGAGAGAGGGGAGAGTGAGGAAAGAGGAGAGAGAGAGTGAATAGAGATAGAAAGAGGTAGACGGAGAGGGAAAATGTATAAAAAAATAAAGCTATTAGCGACGCTCGGCACTGAGCGTCGCTAATAGTACAATAAGTGGCGATGCTTATTATTAAGTATTGCCACAAATAATACTATTAGTGACGCTCATTACCGAGCCTCACTAATAGCTTTATTTTTTTAAAATAAAATTTGAGCTATTAGCGACGCTCGTCAGCAAGCATCGCTAATAACATAAATATTTGCGACGCTGATTCTTCAACGTCGCAAATTACCTATGTTTTGCTACATTTCTTTTGAAGCATCGCAAAATTTATCACGTGGGTGGAAATTCACCCGCGTGCAAAATTTCGGCTAGACCCGAAATTTCCTACTCAGGCGATTTTCCTTCCGGGCCTTTTTATCTTCCATCTCCTCGCCGGACCAGTGTTGGCTCACGCCTCACCTTCCTCCACTTTTCTCTCCCATCATCCCTTACTGGCAGCTAAGGAAGTTCCTCAGGAGAGGAAGAGGTCCTATACGGCCGCGGAGTGGGTGAGAGGCCAGCTCGTCGGCTGGGGCAGCTTTGTCGTGGTCCACTGCTGCTGTTAAGTCGGCGCCCCTCTCCCAATCCCGCTCGATTAAGAGGGAGGAGCGAATTCTAGAACACCTCTAGGAGTGCCTGCAGATAGTCCCTTGCTTGGATCGCGTTCACCTCCCCCTTTTTCGCACCTCCATCCCGCGCTCTGCCACCACCTCTCCCTCTCACCTTCCTCCTCTATCCCGACCTCATGGTCGTCTAACACTGCCTCCTTTCCTCACCAGCTCTTTCAACCGCAACCTCGGTCCTCCTCTCCTTTGTTTTCTAATCCGTCTCCCCCACCACCAAGTTGTCTCTTTTTTTTTCTCCCATCTCCTGTCAACACTCCGCCACCAAATTCCCCTCTCTCACCTTCGTTCATTGCCGGTGTGCACCATCTTTGATTGTTGCAGTCAGTCCAGCCGCCGGCTAGCCTTACCTGCCCCCCCTCCCTCCCGACCTTTTCTTCCCCACCAGTCTCCAACCGCCATCTGTCCTACCAGCCCACTCACCCACGCCTGCTGGTTCCCCCTTCTCCCCTGCTTCCTCCCCTTCCCGGGTCACCTCCTCCCGCTGGACCGGCCCCCACCTCTAGTTCCCATAGTAGCCAGCTCGGCTCCCCCCACCGGCTCACCACCCCCTTCCCTTTCGTGTTAAACCGCCCAAGTATTTTTCTTTTTAAATTTTTTTTTTATTAGCGATGCTCTTTAAGAGCGTTGTTAATTTTATTTTTTATTTTATATGTTATTAGTGAAGCACTAATAGTATTAAATTAAAATTTTAAAATAATTATATGCTTTATTGATGCTCCTAAAGAGCATCGCTAATAGTTTTAGATTATTTTTTTAAAAATTTTAAAATTATTTTTAAACATTTTTTAAAAAGAATTTTAAATAATTTTTTATAGTAGTGACGCTTTAAAAAGCGTCACTAATATTATATTATTAGCAACGCTTAATTAAAAGCGTTGCTAATAATTATATTTTTAATTTATTTAATTTATTTTAAAAAAATTTAATTTTTAAATATTTTTTTTATATTAGTGACGCTTGAAAAAACTTCGTTAATACTATATTATTAACAACACTTTTTATTAAGCGTCACTAATAATCTTGTATTATCGACTTTTTTTTAAATGTCGCAAATATGATTACTATTAGCGACATTTAGTCATAAGCGTCATTAATGAGCTTTACCGACTCCATTTTTATCAACGCTTTGAGTGACACTTTTTAAGCGTCGCTAATAGTGAGCAGTGAAGCTTGTATGACTATTAGCGGCTAATAGTCCTTTTTGTTGTAGTAAAAGAGGAGAAAAAGAAAGATGAGAGGAAGGAGGAAGAGGAGGAGAGAGAAGGTGTTGTATGTGGTTGTGGTATTTTCTACTCAAGCATTTTATAATTCTCTCATATTTTGCAACACTTAATTTCAAAGAAAAAGAATATTCTTATCCATCAGTTCTATATATGAGAAGACTAGCAATACTTGGTGCTAGGCTTGTGTATGTACATGACTACAAAACTAAGACTCTTCATAGATTCTATCTATACTATTAAAGTGAAATAAGGGGCAATTACTTTTGTCATAAAAGTTCAAAATTACCTCTAAATATACTTAGTATTATTTATGGACCGAGTAAAATTGTTAAACTTGAAGCTCAATTTTCATATGGTAATAAAACTCTAAGCCTCTAGAGTGCATGTGCACTTCTACTAGTCAAATTAAAATTACAAATGTAAATTAATTTACATTATAGCATTTTGCTTCTGCAAGGATGGTATGTCAGCTGGTAGGGCCACATTCTGGCAATGAAAACACGTTCAGGAGAAACCATGAATAACGCAAATGGCTCTACATAGGTAGAAAGAGCTTGTTGCTTCTTACAGGGTCATATAGGTACGATGAGACAGAGAATCAAGTGTTATGGCTTTTAAAGCACTCATATTACCTTGCCAAACATAAGCAACAATATCAATCTTAAACAAGTGCACAATAACTATACATGGTTAATGACTTTTCAGCTTTCTATATCCCAATAAATTTTGAGGGCCCATAATAGTCAGACTAGTGATTTTCACCTAACGAATCTGCCCAACAAAACCCCCCATTTGGGTTTTGGTTGGACATAGCATGTGGGCCTTGCAAAAACCTCACTGGGGCCTACATGTTCTATTCAATTAATACCTAGTTGGGTGCTTTTGTAGGGAAGATTCGTTGGGTGATTTTCATATTCCATAATAGTTTGTGTTATCCAAAATACAATGAGAGGGTTGTATGGTGTACTATTTGTCCAGTGACAAAAAAGAAACTGAAGCTCATTCCAAATACTCCATAAGAACAGACTGGACACCGCTATAGAATAAATTTGCACCAAATGATCTTATCATAGTTACTTAGATGTGGAAAGACAACCCACCATCTTTGGTTCTCATGGTAGACATATAGCCCTCATCTTCTCATCTCCTTGAGGAATGACTTGATTAGTTGGTTCACCCCAAGACTGAGAAAGCACCGGGAGGCTGTACTGGGAGAGAGGGGGCGAGAGATGGATGGGGAGAGCACTGGCAAAACAAAGCCTCCTCAGCTTCAAAACCAAATCCTATTTCACAAAGAAACCAAGAAAGAAGCTTGAGCTTCAAACCATAATTGCAAATGACGGTTGCTACCGGCAGAGATTGGGTCGTTTGTGGATGCGGACAACGAAGAGGGTGAATGCGGTTGGCGAACGAGGCTTGGGGCTTAAGATGCTCATGCCTTAGCTAGGCACACGGATGAGGGATTTGGGTATTGGATTTGAGAGTAGAGAAGAGGGTTTTTTATCTATTAATGGAGAAATTATTGGGTACTATGGGAGGGTCATGAGTGGAGGCAAGCTATAACTACAACGGGTTTTGGATGTAAAGCTGCTTTATCTGTTTAGAGATATCTTGCAATCAATGATCTCCTTGTTGAATTAGGTATGTCTTCATCAGTTTTCCTTTCAAGACCTCATCATTAATGCCTATCTTATTTTCATTTGTTCCCATGTTGGATTTATGAAGATTATTAATCTACTCTGATTAGTTTGCCTTATGTTTGAAAAAAGAGTAGGTTACACTCCACCCCAGGATAATTTAATCATCATTTTGATTAAAAAACAATGATGTTTTCCACTGTAGTATTTTTAAAATGGATTCGAAAATTTTGGGTTGGGACAACTTGGTATCAACGAACAAGGTTAATCCGTTTAAATGCACCCAGACCTTGTGGAATACTTGTTCGAGAAATTGATGGGACACATAATTGTAATGAAGTAGCAAGGTTGTTGAGACAAATTAAGCAGTTGATGTTTCATATGACTAATTTGATGACTATTCTTGCTCGCCAAAATCCCAACTTAGGTCATCCCAGTGGCAAAGTTAATGTTGATAAGCTGGAGGTTGATGCCGAAAGCAATCCCTTCGCCAACGCTGCCTTGTATGACGATGAAGAAGTGGACCAGCTGTGAGGCCGTCCCACATGGACAATTCCTAATTTGGGCATGAAGGAGGCTAGACACGTATGCACCCCTTTGATGGGAGGAGATGGCAACAAGGTGTTAGGAGGCATGTTTGAAGATTGACATCCTTGAATTTCATAGTGGGATGCAGCTTAAATAGTTCTTAAATTGGGTTGCTAACATGGATGTCATCCTCTATTTTAAGGATTTCCCCAAGGATAAACATGTTCCCTTGGTAATACTCTCTTCTAAGATCAAGCATTTGTATGGTGGAAGCAAATCAAGGCTACACGTACGAGCCAAGGCAATCAATGATTGTTGAGTGGGAGAAATTGAAGAAGCATATGTGAAAGTTTTTCTTCCATTTAACTTTGTTTGTGTTATGTATTAGCGCTTGTAGGATTTACGACAAGTTTCGAGGATGGTGGATGAATACATGAAGGAATTGTTCCAATTGATACACCGTAATGACACGACCGAATTAGAGGAGCAACTTGTAACTCGTTATATTGGAAGTATGCATCAAAATCTTAAGGAGACCCTGAATTTGTTCTATACATTTTCTTTGTCAAAAGCGCATTTTGGGGCACTCTATTCAGAGAAATAGCAAGGGCCTATTGGCATCCGATTTGGGATGACCTGATACATCTCTCTAGCCACACCGATTACCGGCAACTCCGGTAATGCGCAACGATCCCCTACAATTATGCTGTAGAGCACCTATAACACTGCTAAAGCCTCTACTTGAGCTAGACCAAAGTGCTTCAAGTGTAGAGGAATGCGTTATAGAGTGGCAGATTGTCCTCTGGATAACTAGACGGGTAAAGGGTTATTTACTGAACATAATGAGAATAATGATTGTGATGAACTTTATTTTGATTACATTAACCCTATCTGTGATGAGGATGAGCAAGATGAAGAGATGGTGGAAGGTGACTAAGGGGAGGCTTTGGTGACATGTCCTCTTTGCTTTGCAACCAAGGAGTTTGTTTGTTATGGATTTGTTGTGGATGTGTAAGCGTATGAGGGAAGACAAAGGACATGAATTTGACTGGCGAGGATTGGAGTGGATTGGTTTGGTTTGGATTGGAGCGTACATTGGGGGGTTCAACAAGTAAGCGAATTTAAGGTTTGGTGTCTTATGAGGGAGTGTCAAACAGTAAAAGTGTTGAATAATTGTACAAGCATAACGTACAAATTATGAAGTGAACAGTAAGCAAATAAGTGAGGTATAAGTAAGAGGGTGATAACCAAGGTTAGCTCTAAGGAGCTTAGTTTGATGATGTCTGAGTAAGACGATTTAGCCATGCATAAGGTGGATGGCGAAGACTGTATGAATATGTAAGGATATGTTTAGCAATAATTTATGATTTTGAGATGGATGGGTTAAATGAAGTCTACAACCCTGACGAAGTAGGGTTTTGGAATAGGCTCAACTTTAGATTGGTCATTGGAAGACTGTAAGAAGAATTTTTGCCATAATTGTACCCGCATAAATTACTTAATTCAAACTTGAATTATAAAAAAAACTAATATGTTAGCATTGTGAGTTTGAGACCTGAGGGTTTCGACGGATTAAGTTCCATGTTTGAGCTAGCCGATAATGAGTTAGCTTAGCATTTCTCATGTCTTGCCATGGTGTTTATCCTGCAGGATGTTGTCTATGTGTTGTATGTAAGCCTAGACGTTTGATGCTATGTTGAAAGCGATTTATGTTTTTTATTTTTTCTGTGTCGTATTAAGCCCAGACGTTTGATGATCTATTGAGAATGCTATATGATTCTGCCCAAGATTGGCACTTTAAGATTCCTGCCCAAGAGTAGCACTGTAAGATTCTGGCCCAAGAGCGACACTGTATGATTCCACCCTAAGTTGGCAATGTATGACCCCTAAAGTGTGGCCATTTATGTTCGCGCGCTCAGGTAAGTAGTACCATGGTGTCTAGTCACTCCCCAGAGGCTAAGGTGATGCCCCAGTGGCTTTCCTTTCCATTTTGAAGTTGGAGCTTATTAATTGTAGTGAGCTTCAGTGGTCGATAATATGTGTACGACTATATGAGTGAGTATATATGTTTCTAAGTAAGTGTAAGTTTTTAATACGACTGTAAGCACAAGTTTCTAAGCAAGACTGTAAGCGTATATTTATGAGCAAGACTGTAAGTGTAAAATTATACAAGTAAGGTCGTACAAGATTATACAAGTAAGGTCGTACAAGTAAACTTGTACAAGTAAGATCATACAAGTAAGATTGTATGAGTATGAGTAAGTTGTATGAGTAAGCGTACGATTATACGAATAAGTTGGTAAGACTCTGATTAAAAATATAAGTGTAAGATTGGTTTGATGGTATGTATTTGGCATGATTGTATGCATATGTGCATGATTATTATATGCCTATTTGCTTCATGTTTGAGTTGCATGAATGCATATATACATGGACTTACTGAGTTCACTGTTTAAAACTCCCCTACTATGTATTTTCCTACTAAGTATGAAAATACTCATTTACCCTATTTTTTTGCACCAATGGTTGAGAGGCTTTTGAAGGTTTGTGACAGAGAGGTCCTGAAGATGGATGCTTGTTCCCTTGAGTGGATTGATTCTCTTTAACTCAGTTATATCCTTAACTCACTGCGAGTATTATTTTGTGCCACGATCTAATGTATTGGGTGAGATGAGAATTAAGGTGTTTATGCTTTCTAGACTTGTAATTTGGATTAAACTGTGGACTGTTATGGGACTTGCACTCAAGGATGCCTAGGATAGATTTGTATTTAAAGCCAATGATCATGGTCATTTATTTGTAAGTTTATTTTCTAGTAGCGCTTAAGGATGTTTGGTTTGGTCATATGATGTTTGATCGAATGACCAAAAAAATTTAGATGGGAAAAATTGATGTGAGATGTTATAAATTATAAATTGCTTTCACATGTTTTGTATTTCATCATTTTTCCTAATTTATAGCTATTATAGTGCAAAACTTTTCTGTGAATTTTTAAGAAAATGTGATAAAAAATCTGAGGTGCTACAATAACTTCTAGAATGGTTCTTATGGAGGGCACCCCCAGACATTGTATGAAGTTATATATGGGGGTGCCCATTGCAAGGGAATAAGGCCTCTACATAAACTACTAGAGAACTTCTGGAATGGTGCTCATGATGGGCATCCCCCAACAAAGTTTAAAGTTCCATAAGGTGGGCACCCACCACGAGGGTGTAAGGCCTCTACACATTGCACGAGATAACTTCTAGATGGCTCTCACAATGGCCTCTCCCCTCCCCTGATAAAGAATATCCTCACGGTGTGCACCCACTACAAGGGATAATTTCTTGATCTTTATTGTGAGTAGAGCTACGAAACATGAGAGCTAGTTGCGAACAACTCCCTCTTAATAAAGATATTGCGAAGAGAGCTAGGGACAAATCGAATTCATGATACCATAAGGACTTTGTAGTTGATCAATATGTTCCCACTAAGCTCCAGCATGGACAGAAGGATGCAATCTATGGGACACTTTTTCTACTTCGCCTCAAGCAATAGCCATAGTCCCTTTTGCTAGCTAGCTAGATGCTAATATCAAATTGGCCAAAAAAAACTTCAAAATGGAGATTAATTTGTGAGACTGGAAACATCCATTACTTAAGACAAAAACATTAGTGAGACGGGAAATGAGATTCAATTCAAGCCTTCAACATTAGTGAGATGGGAAACATCCATTACTTAATAAATGTAAATTAATGTCATGGAACATAGGATATCTCATGGAAAAGAATCTCCACAATCTCTACATATTAGTATAACTTCCCTCCTTCAGGATCAGCCCACCACACTACATTATCACATGTATTACACTCAATAAAATGGCGCAATTGAGCTACATCCATGTCCACCAATCTGAACATCATTGAAGTTGATAAATCGGCAAACAATGCCATTTTATATGAGTTATTCAATAATGGTACTTGGTGGAATAGTCTTAAGAAGCAATCACCAAACCTCTTCCTTTTTTTGCCCCACTGTAGGTGGTCTCCACAATGTCAATGAACTCCTGTTTGTCTTCTTGTTGTTTCCGGTGCCCAAATCAATCACAATATGCTTGTTCAGGAAGAAAAACACCACAGTTGAGGGGTTGTACAACTCATACACATGCAGCTATCCAGTAATAACAAGATAAATCAGGACAAGAAGCAGATTAAAAAGAACTAACTCAAATAACTACCAATACCAAATAACCTTATAAATAATCTTGTAAATAATGATTAATGAAGATTAGATAATTGGATGTTGAAAGAAACTATATAAGGAAATAACTGTCAACTTCACCTATATGTAATTTATACTACTCTAAATTACTCATATAAACTACATTAGTCGTGCCTAAAACTACTATTGTGGGTTGACTACCCAAGAACTTTGTTTCTATAACAAGAAGAAAACCCAAGACCAAATTTGACAAGAGCAGACAGATTATTGAACTCGAGCTGCAAAAAAATTATTTTCTTCCTATTCCTCTATTTCACTGCTCATGAAAAATTCATTAAATATGTAATAAGCCTTAATTATGCTTCCCATTTCAATTTGAAGCTCATTAGTGTGGTTGGATTACCCTAATACCCATATTTTCCAACTAATCATGAAGACAAATATATATATATATATATATATATATATATATATATATATATATGTTGATATTCTGAACAAAGGTGATGGAACAACTCTTCAATATTTAAAAAGAACAAGTGTTAGCTTTTCCTAGCAAACATTTAAGAAAATGATAAACTTTACTAGCTATTATTATCTAATATCAGTTCATTGATTGCAGTCAAATATAAATTACTACCTAAAAAATATTCGAACTTTGATAGAACATGTCATGCATGGCTAGTGAGTTTTTTATCCATTGTTTATCGGTGTATGAATGCCTAGTCTTATCATGATGGTTTATGTGTTCAACCTTTTTATATGTCTTTCACTATTAAGCTTTTTCCCTATTCATAAAGCCTTCACGGCCAGAAATATGGTTACAAACATCACAAATTACCAGGCCATTACTAACTCCTTAGCTTAGGTGGTCTCAAGTTGATGGCATGCTTTTCTTACTTGGCCTCAATACCTGCCGATTGCTTTCACCATTTTATTCACGGTGGGACCCTCTTCATTAGACCACCCTAATATGTTGTTCGAGAAAGAGAATGCATCATTCATTTTCTTGTCCATATTCTACTTATTCGTATCATTGTGATTCTAGCAAAAGAGTCGAAGCCCTTTTTATCTCCGGAAATCATCAGCAGCCTACATAGAGAGTAATGTAATTCTGAAGCTCCTCTTCTTCTCTGCCTCTCTTCTAGTTATTTCATGTTATAGTAGTAAGTAAAATTAGGATAACTACCGAGGAACTCAAATTCACAGGTGAAGTTTCACTAGCGGATTTGTTGGTAAAGTTTGACTAGCTGTTGATGACCTTAGATCGACGGCGTACACTATAGCACATAGAAGTTGTTCACATGGAAGTTGTAAAAATCACAATTTCTATGTAGATTACAGTGTGTGCCATCAATCCGAGGCCATTAACTACCGGTAAATCTTCACCAATGGATTTGAATTTACCCCTTATTAAGGGGGTTCTTGATGATTTAAAGATAAGAAATAGATGACGGAGCCTACAAATTACAATTTCTAAAATAACATTGGAAAAAATAACTTTAAAAAATAAACATTGCCGAACAAATTCCTCACCTAACATCTCAAGACTTTCTTTTAGCATTTACAATGGTACGAATAATGATAAAGAAAACATGGGTGGTTGTCAAGTAATGGTCATTAAAGATAAAAGAAACAATAGTAGAAACAAAATGGCAGCAGAAACATATGTTGTTTCATAAAGCTTTTTCTGTGACTGTAACATATGTTGTTTTCACAAGCTCTTACTTGGATCCAAAATAAAGATATAGTGAAATGGCAGCAAAAACGAAAATAGAAAAATCCTTTCTTTTTTATCAAATCCAAACTTAACACCAAAATAGAGAGCTTTTGGAAATGGCAAACAAGGAAATGGTGGACAAGAAAGAGGGTACTGACCTTCTGAAAACTATAAATGGTGGAGACAATGGCTCTCATTGGTCTCTCCCACGAAAGAAAACCAAATCATGTCTGGCGTTCGGAATCAACAAATGGAGGAGATATTGGCTCCCATTGCTCCCTTAGGTGAAGAAATCCAGAACCTCCAGCCGCTAGTGATGTGGAAGAAACATTTAGGACAAGATAAACAAATCTCTTGACGCTACAAGGGTAAACAGTAAGTAAGCAAGTAAAAATAAAATAAAATTTCAGTCCGGGATATACTGAGAAAATTTTATAAAATGGAGCGGGGTAAGAGAGATACGGGGTACTAAGGGGTTTTCTAGGGTGTATATAGTTGCATTTTTTCCTTTTTTGCTTGGCCATTTCCATGCTGCATCTTTTTCCTATACTGATGACTATGCGATATGTACTAAGTATGCTCGATAAGAAAACAAACCCAAAGGATTAGGGGTGGCAACGGGCTAGGCCGGCCGGATAGGGGAGAGGGGGGAGCCTAGCCCATCCCGCTCCTCCCTCTTTTTGCCAAAAAAACATAAAAAATAGTTTAAAATTATAAAAAATATTTATTACAATTTTAAAACTTACATAATAGAGGTTAGAATTGCATTACTATAGAATGAATATATCCCAACTAGGTTGACACCCACGTACTTATCTATCATTTGAAATTATAATCTAAAGCCTCAAATATAAAAATAAATAAAAATTACATTATTAACTATTTGATTATCAAGTTTTGTAAATATTCTCCCATTTCCTCTTCAAACTTAAGAGCTTGTGTCTTTTCTTCTATATTCAACCAATCCTTCAAGCGAATATATGCCTCCACCACATCCGACATTAGTTGACTTTGCTTATCATCTAACACCCTACCTCATGCACTAAAAGCTAATTCTTATGCTACTGTGAATATGGGTGGGGGGGTGGTCTTAGTAAATCACAAGCTAAGGAAGACAAGGTCTTAGTAAATCACAAGCTAAGGAAGACAACACAAGATAATTTTTTCCATGTGTTTGCCACCAAGTTAAACACTCAAATTACTAAGTTTTTCCTTGTTAAGAAAAAATGAAAAATTAATTTATAAGTAGATAGCTAATTCATTAGTTTATAACTATATATTTGTTTATTTTTTTGAAGTAACATCTAAGATTTAGTTTTTTTGTGGAAGATGAAGTATAGCAATATGAGAAGAAGAAGTTGATTCATTTCGTCTTGACCTATAGGTTATTTTATATGCATTATATAAAGAATGCAAAGTAGTTTCTACAGTTTTATATAGAGTATCATTATCATCAATATATGGACTCATTTTTTCACTTATACAATCTATTAAAATTTGTACACCTTCTAATCTAACCCTGAAATCCATTACATCTGATCCCCTAAACAATAAACTAAGGGGATGTGATATTATCTTTATTGAATTTTATTTTCATTTCTATTACAAGATGTGCAAAAGTTTCATTATTTCTATAATTTTCAAATGCATCAGTTATATCATCAAGTAGTTTAGAATTGAATAAGAAATAGGATAGTAAACTCTAGATAAATTTTTAGTAACATTATTAAAAATAGATAGAAAATACATCAAACAAATAGAAATGACAAAATGACCTTCATTAAGTCATAGATTAGGTAATTTTTTCGTAGCCCAACTTATGATTAAACTTTCGAATCCTTCACAAGATCTCAACATTAAACATGTTTTATTCTACCTATGGCGAACATCTAATTGAAATTTTCTACATTTCTTACCATGGAATTTACACAAGTCTCTAAATTCTTGTATTCTAGAGGGTGAAGAAGTGATATGTAGCAATGTCTTTTAATTAATTGAAGATGAGGTTTAACTACATTTGAACAATCTTGAACAAATTAATTAATTATGTGACATGCAATTTTAATATGAAATGTAAGGGACTCTAGTGTAACAATGTTATCACAATGAGTTTTAAAAGTTCTACAACTAAACTATTATTAAAGGCACTATCTAAATTAATAGACATAATTTTATCTTTAATATTTTATTCATTTAAAATAGAAATTCTTAATATTTCAATAATTGAGGCAGAATGAGGATGTCCTATCATGTTAAAATATATTATTTTTTTATTTAATATCCATATTTCATCAATAAAATGAGATCTAACACATGCATATCTGATATCTTAGTTACTACTCCAAATATTAAAATTAAAGAAATCTTACATGGAATAGTATTTAGGGTATTCATAAGTTGTACCTTGAATTCCTTGGGTAGTTTAAAATTATCTTTCTTCACAAAGCTGCGCAAGATTTTGTAGAAAGTTGAGTTGAGAACTTACCTCACATAAGTGTAGAATAATTCATCATCAGCTAAGGAGAAGGGTTGTTTGATGCGTAAAAGTACTTCACGAGCTCCCTCTAATTTGTATCTTAATTAAAACTAAAAGTATTAAGAGAGGTGGAAGAGGTGCTCATGGTCTTAGTTGTACTTGTTTGGGGTCCTTTGGTCTATGCTTAGCCGAGCATGCTCTAATACGCAAGAGAAGATGTTTGGTACCCTGCACCCCCCGATTCCCACGCTTAGAATTACTTTGCAATAGTTGCATTTGGCTCTTACAAGGAATATTTCAGGCTTGTTGGGTCCATCTACCCTAACTTTCTTCATATGGTTCCACACAATAGAAGGTTACTATTTTTTTCCCCGACCATTGAAGGCATTAGTGGAATACTTCATTTGTAGTCGATTTCATCCATTTTAGGAATTCTTCATTTGGAAAAATTGTCGACTAGGCTGACCGAAGAGGAGGCATTGTAGTTGGAACGAGATGTCATATTCATTAAAATAAAAAAATAAAGAAAATAAAAATTTAATTATTAAATCAAAATTACTTACCTTGGACCTTGATGCTTGAGCTGCCCACTTGAATACTTATGAAGGAAGAGGAAACTTGAGAATTAAAAACTTTGTTCTTAAATCTTGAGGTTTAAGAGTATGAGAGCTTAATTTTAAATCCTTATAAAAAATAAAAATAATGAAAAGCTTGAGAGTATAGAGGAGAGAAAAAAGAGAGTCTCGTAGAGTAGAGGAAAGGGTGAAAAGAAGGTTAAATAAAAAAATTGTGTGTGTGCTTGTTGGGGGGCGGGGGGGGGGGGGGGGGGCTTTCATAATTGATAGTTGTTAACCCTTAACGGCTTTACTAGGCTGGCCCAGTTTGGCGTCGGTACAGGAGGGCTACACGGCCTGTGGCCCAAAATTGAGGGCCTGACGCGTACTCTCCATGAGCGGGTAGAGTTGCCAATACGTGGGCTGCCCGCATAATTGCTACCCCTACAAAGTTGAGAAGAGTCGGTATTTCAAAGTTGGTTCAGAAATTTAATAATAACAAAATAAGTTAGTACAAAAGTTGGTACTGATTGGGGCTCCCCACCCCAATGGCTGACAGTCGTTTGGGGGAGGGGAAGGAAGGGGGCGGAGGCTTTTGCTAGGCTGGCCTGGTAGAGTCAGTACTAAAGGGCTACCCAGCCTGTGGCCCAAAATTAAGGGCCCAGCCCGCTCTCTCCATGGGCCAGGCGGAGCTATCGACATGTGGGCAGTCCGACTTAATTGCTACCTCTACAAAGTTGAGAGAAAATTAGTTCAAAAGTGTAATAATAAAAAAATAAGTTGGTAATGAAGTGTGTATTGATTGGATACTCTGTTGACCCCAAAGATGCCGGGAAGAAATAGACACCTTTTTCATATTTTATGTTGTCGATCAGCGGCCCCAATTATATCTGATTTGTGACACAGGAAGCTTCTAAGTATTGACGACCGAAGGGTCATTGAAATTTTTTTTTATGACATGATGTGCCATTGAATTTGTCGCACTTGCTTTCTTCATTTTCTTGATGGATTTGTTCCTAGCCCAGTCAAACACGCAATGCCTTATTTCCATAAAAATTCTAAGACTACTGACTAATTGGAGGTAGCAGTTAAAGGCATCTTTGTCTTAAACAAATGCACGGAAAATTAATCTAGAGAAACATTCAACAGATTCAGTATTTTTAGCTAGTAGAGAAGAGAGAAGAAGCTGCTAGACATGGGAGGATGGACTGCGTCTATTTTTTACAAGCAGACTAAAACAACAGGCACTGAAAATTTCATGTCGAGAATCAGTTGGTAGTCGTTTAGATTAATATATTGAAAAATTGACTCAGTAAAACGACCTTTCTAATCAATTTTCATAACTTTTCTCCGTAGTAGGAGATAGGAACTGCGGCTTCAAACTATAAATAGCCCCTCGTCCCATGTTCTTCCTCAACCCAGAACATAATTCATCAGAGTCCTCAGAGAAACGAAGATGGCTACTTCCTCTCCAACACTTGTTGTGCTTGCTCTCCTCTCCTTGGCTACTTCACTTGCCTTTGCGTCTGATCCAAGCCCACTTCAAGACTTCTGTGTTGCCGACCGCAACTCCCCTGGTATGTTTATGCACGCAAGATTTCTCCTATGCAAGAAAAACTTTAAGTCTCTGCACATCTACTGCGTGTGCTTATCTGTTTTTATTTTTATGTGTTGCTCATCTTGGTACATACTTGGTTCATACTTTTTCAGTTCGCGTTAATGGCTTTGTCTGCAAGGACCCGAAGATGGCTGCACCAGAAGACTTCTTCTTCTCGGGGCTTAATATGCCCGGCAATACTGATAACGCAGTTGGATCAAATGTGACAACGGTGAATGTGAACCAAATAGCAGGGCTCAACACTCTGGGCATCTCCATGGTCCGGATAGACTATGCCCCATATGGCCAAAACCCTCCCCATACTCACCCAAGGGCCACTGAGATTCTGACTGTCCTCGAAGGAACACTCTACGTTGGTTTTGTGACATCAAACCCTGATAATAAGCTCATAATGAAGGCCCTTAAAAAGGGAGACGTGTTTGTCTTCCCAGAGGGGCTCATCCATTTCCAATTCAACCCAGGCCACTCTAACGCAGTTGCCATAGCCGCTCTCAGCAGCCAAAACCCAGGTGTAATTACCATTGCCAATGCTGTCTTCGGATCGAAGCCACCAATCTCAGATGAGATCTTGGCTAGAGCATTTCAAGTGGATAAGAAAGTGGTAGACTATCTCCAGTCTAAGTTTTGGGTGACCAACTAGAAGGCCACATAAAAAACAACCCACGATTGTTAGTCTATCCTAGTTTCAATACGAAGGTTTTGTGTTATTGATACAAATATGGAGTGTTTGCCCGTGTATGCAATTACATTGCATTGGATTTAATTCATGGTTAATGAAATGATGTCTTCCATTATAGTAATAAGAAGCTCTAGAATTCATGCTTATGCATTATGATAAATGTAACTGTGTTGCTATTTTGTTACTGAGTAATCCTAGTTATGCTCGAGCCAAGTCAATCATTTTAATGAGAAGCCCCCATACACCAAAGCCTGTAAATTTACATTTCGATTTGGAAATTAAAAGTGCTTAACTTATAGGGCCTTCTATATAGGGGAGCCTAAAGCATGTATTTTAATTCATCTCCACCGATTTAAATAGGTGGATATCAATGGCTCATACTCTCCATGCAGTGTACCCTCCATGGCCGACCACAACAGCTCTGGCCAAAGTGAGAGGGGACTGCATGCATGGTAGCAAGAGTTGAGGTCCCGCTGGCATAGGAGCTGAGGCGGGGAAGGGATTGGTTCTAAGGAGGCCCAGGTTGGGGGCAGATTCGAAGATGGAGAGGATGTTGTTGCTCATGAACGGGTTTATGAAGAATGACCAAGTGAGTCAGCAGATGGACATCCTCTATCATGTTGAATATAGAACGGCGAGATCTCAGTTTTGCTTTGATAGATCTAACCAGAGTCACCATGGCCGGTGTCACGGGTACGAAGCTTTGCCTAGCATTTGTACACATGATGACCTGACTACACCGTGCAGCCAGCAGCCTATCTCGTCCCTTCTCACTCGTATGTGCAAGGGAAAACATAAGCAAACAACATAAACCAACACAAAGTGTCCTAGTGCAAGGGTCTCCGCCCAAGCTATATTACTATCCTTCGAAATACACAAGGCAGGGAGAGGGCAAGGCTAATCCACCAAGTCTGAGTTTTCTCTCTTAGCACCCTGGTTTGTTGTGCATGAACAAAATAGTCACCAACCAGCCATGGCCGCACTTGCTCCCCACCTTAAATAAACTCAGCCTAAATTTGCCGGTCCTTATGCTACTAGGAGTTACATAACTCATTTATACAACAGTTCTTACCCTGACCAACTTCAACCCAACAATAGGGATGCCCCAACCCAAATTAGGAAATCTGTAGGGAGTCCGACTTCGACTAGGAGTCCAGAGCCCTGTTGCCTTCTAGAGTTTGTCCATTCAGAAAAACCAGCTGCCCCGACTCCCACTCGAGTTAGGAGTGTAGCTGTCCTGCATAAGTAAGTCCCAACAGCCTTAGGAGTTTGTCCCTAAGTCCAAGTAGCGCCCAGTTTCGCCAGAAGAGTCCTACCCTCACTAGGACTCCTACTCAGCCTAAAGGCGAGTAGCTTGTCTAGAACACCTCCAACGTTGCTCCAGCATCCGTCCATGACAAAGGGCTTGCCTAGGTTGTTCGTCGACCAAGCCTCTTAGTTGGCCACTGCCAATCAAGAGGGTAGCCACCCTCTTTTCCATCCAGTAAGTTAGGGGTCTAACAGGCAGCCATTGTGACTCTGGCCATGGCTTCCATGGTAGTGGCCTCCTGTTAGCCCCTCCACTTTTTGCATAGAGAAGGGGGCGGCTACCCCCTATACTTGGCAGCGGACAACCAAGTTAGCCTGGGCGACGGATAGCCTAGGCAGCCCCTTGGGCATGGATGGATGCTTGGAGCAGCGTTAGAGCGGTTCCGGATGCGCACTCACCTTGCGGAGCAGGCTGAAGGAGAGTCCCCACGCGGGCAGGACTCTAGGTGGCGTGCTGGGCACCACAACCCCTTAGGGATAGATTCCTAAGGCCACTAAGATGCAGTCATGCAGCATAGCCAGACTCCTAGCGTGGATAGGAGGTGATGCACATGTTTCCCTAGACATATGGACTCTAGAGGCAGCAGGGTGCTGGACTCCTAGCCGAAGACAGACTCTTACTTAGTTTCCTAATTTGTGTTGGGATGCCCCTATTGGGCTGGGAGAGTTGGGACAGGGAGGGATTCTTATATACATGGGTTGGGATGTTGTATTCCTAGTGCGATACAGACCAGCCAAGGCTGAGTCTATATAAGGGAGAGGATGGGGCGGCCATGGCTAACAGAGAACTGGTGAGGACGAACCAGAGAGAGCTCATAGAGATTGACCAGTGACTTGGCTTGTCAGCCCCGGCCCTCTCCCTGCCATTGTAACCGACAGACTGAGTTTACATAGCATTGGGTGGAGCCCTTTGCACTAGAGACGGTTGTGTTGGTTGATTGCTTGTTCCCCTTGCGCATATAAGAGGGAAGGTCACGAGAGTAGGTTGTTGGCTGCACGCTGCAGTCAGGCCATCACGGGTGTTGATGATAGGCAAAGCTCTGCACCTGTGAGAGTTGGTTCCATTGTTGGGATACCCCAACGAACAAGGTACATTTGAAGGGGATTTGGTGAGCGAGGACCCAAGAATTCCTTGCTAATTACGGACAAATGAGGTACCACCATGACGGGCTCCATGTTGCAGCGCCTTACAGACATGGAGGCAAAGTATAAAGCTTTGAAGACGGCTCCAGGGACACTGACCAAAGTCTAGGCTTCTTTGTGATCTGTCCAAGATCGCATTGGGGCCTTCAACCAGTGTCTCTCCTTGGTTGAGATTAGTTCCTATGCAAAGGAGGCCGGAGGAAGCACTTCCACAGGAGGTGCTGCCCAAGTCAATTCTCTGGCTGCGGACATGGCAGCCACTATGGATTACTTGAAGGATAAGTTGCAGGAATTGAGGATGCAGATTGAAGGGAAGGTTCAAGAGCTGATGGACAAAATAGCTCTCGTTGAGCGAGCTATTTTGAACTCAGCACCTTCAGGGACAGAGGCAGAACCTAGACCTAAGACAGGGCAATCTATGAAGAAAGCAAAGGTGCCTGAACCGAAATCCTACTATGGCTCACGGAGTGCTAAGGATATCAAGAACTTTGTTTGGGATATGGAACAGTTCTTCGCGATCACTCATACCCCGGACGAAGAGAAGGTCATGGTGACGAGCTTGTATCTCTCGGGAGATGCCAAGCTTTGGTGGCAAACTAGGCTGGAAGATGACGTCGCTGCTAGGTGTCCCCCTATCCAGACTTGGGTGATGATGAAGAAGGAACTCAGGGAGCAGTTCCTCCCCACGAACACGGCATGGGTTGCACGAGACTCTCTCAAGAAATTAAAGCAGACAGGGACAGTTAGGTAGTATGTGAAACAATTTCAGTCTCTCCTCTTGGACATCAAGCACATGACAGAGGAGGACAAGTTATTCAACTTCCTAATCGATCTCTAGAATTGGGCGCAGAACGAGTTACGAAGGCATAACGTTCAAGACCTCCCCTCAGCCATCACAGTGGCTGAAAGGTTGGTCGACTACAAGTCAGATCCAACCACACAGAAACAAGACAAGGGCCTTCTTGCTCTAGGGGCAGTCGCAGGTGGAATGGCAAGACATGTAAGAACGATTTTAAGGGTAAGCCCAGTGAGCAGGCTGAACCCAACAAATCCAAGGGGATAGCTTGCTTCATTTGCCAAGGCCCTCACCGCGCCAAGGAGTGCCCGAAGAGGGAGAAGCTGAACGCTGTTGTTGTTGAGAACGACTCTTCTTTGGAAGAGGAGGTCACTGCTCGTATGAACCCCATGCAGATTGTGAGTGGTATCCGAAAGGAGAAGTTAGATCATTGCGGGCTGATATATGTTGAGGCCATTCTGGACAAACACCCAGTGCAAGCGCTGGTTGACACCAGTGCTTCCCATAATTTTATAGCAGAGAAGTGCGTGAAGGCATGGGGCCTGAAGATGGAGAAGGCTCAAGCCCGGATCAAGGCAGTTAACTCAGAGGCAGCCCAGTCTTGGGAGTTGTCCATGACATGCCGGTGCGGATTGGTGAATGGACAGGCAGAGTTAACTTCACTGTTGTTCCTTTGGACGACTTCGAGTTGATCCTTGGGCTGGACTTCATGAGGGTGGCTAGGGTATCTGTGATGCCACACCTCAGGGGCATTCTCATCGACGACGAGAAAATCCCTTACTTTGTTGCTAAGAATAAAGGCGAGACAGAGGTGTAGGTTGTGTCTGCCATTCAGCTAATGAAAGGCCTTGAACGGGGCCATAAGACCTACTTGACCACGATGGTGGAAGCTGAGAACATAGTCGTGGACATTCTAGAGAAGGTGGAGAAGTTGCTGAGCGAGTTTGCTAACGTGATGCCACTAGAGTTGCTGCAAACCCTTCCCCCACGACATTCTGTGGATCATGTCATTGAGTTGATGACAGGAGCTCGCCCTCCAGCCAGAACTCCCTATTGCATGGCTCCACCAGAGTTAGCTGAACTCAGGAAACAACTTGATGAGATGTTGAAGGCAAGCTTTATCAGACCATCTAAGGCTCCCTTCGGAGCCCCAGTTCTTTTTCAGTGGAAGCAGGACAGTCCCCTACTTTAATGTGTGGATTATCGAGCCCTGAATCAGATCACCGTTAAAAACAAGTACCCAGTCCCTCTAGTGGCTGACTTGTTTGATCGCTTCGCGAAGGCTTCCTATTTGACCAAGCTAGATCTTAGGTCAGGTTATTAACAGGTGCGCATTATTGTGGGTGATGAGGCAAAAACAGTGATGGTGACACGCTATGGACTGTTTGAGTTTCTGGTCATGCCTTTCGGCTTGACGAATGCACCAACCACCTTTTGCACACTGATGACCGATGTTTTCAGACCCTACTTGGACTGGTTTGTGGTCGTCTACCTTGACAACATTGTAGTGTACAGTGCTTCCCTAGATGAGCACGTTGTTCATCTCAGGATTGTGTTGGAAAGGCTAAGGGACCTCAAGTTGTTTCTGAAGCTCGAGAAGTGCCGCTTTGCGCAGACAAAGATCGAGTTCCTTGGGCACTACATAGCGGAGGGAAGAGTAAGGATGGATGGGTGGAAGGTCAGGGCCATCTCAGAGTGGCCAGTCCCAACTAAGGTGACAGAGCTGAGATCATTCTTAGGACTCACGAACTACTACCGGAGATTCATCAGGAAGTACTCGAAGAAGAGCGTTGACCGACCTTCTAAAGAAAGATAAGCCTTGGTGCTGGGATGAGGCATGCCAAGCAGCATTTGAGCGGCTAAAGGAGGCGATATCCTCCGAGCCCATGCTCAAACTTCTCGAGTTTGATGCGCCCTTTGAGGTGCAAACAGATACTTCTGATCGGGCGATTGGAGGTGTGTTGATCCAATCTAATCACCCTGTTGCATATGAGAGCTTCAAGCTCAACGAGACCGAACAGAGATATTCAATCCATGAGAAGGAGATGATTGTGGTCATCCACTACCCTAGAACTTGGAGGCATTACTTGCTGAGAGCAAAGTTCCTTGTCCAGACAAATAATGTAGCCACAAGCTACTTTACTATGCAGAATAAACTTTCTCCCAAGCAGGCACATTGGTAGGAATTCTTGGCTGAGTTCGATTTCATGTTGGAGTATTAAGTCGGGCAAGGCGAATGTTGTGGCTGATGCCCTCAGCCGACGAACAGACCCAGAGGCAAGGATGGCGGCATTGGTGCAGATTGCAGGGGCTATGTTGGAGCAAATACGGGAAGCCACAGAGAAAGATCAAGCCTGCCTAAGGTTGATCGAATTTGTGAAGGATGGGTCTACACGACGATTTTGGTTGGAGGAGGGGGTGTTGTATGTAAAAGGAGGACGGCCTTACATCCCCTTGGCTGGCAGTTTGAGGCGCCAGTTGCTGAAAGAGACCCATGACTCTACGTGGGCAGGTCATCCCGGGCAAGAGAGGACTCATGCACTCTTGTCCCGGAACTACTTCTGGTCGCGGATGCTGGAGGATGTTGAGCACTATGTGAGAATGTGTATGTTTTCCAGTAGGACAAGACGAAGAGGAAGAAGGAAGCAGGCATGTTGCAGTCCCTTCCCATCCCAAACCGACCATGGATCAGCTTGTCCATGGACTTCATAACTGGTTTGCCAATTGTGCAAGGATTTGGATCGATTATGGTGTCCAAGTACGGGACCTTCATTGCAGCCCCAAAGACTTGCAACGCTGAGACAGCACGAGGACTTATACTTCCGGAATGTTGTCAAGTATTGGGGACTCCCAGCGGACATTGTAAGTGATAGAGACACTCGCTTCATAGGCAGATTTTGGACTTAGTTGTTCGAGATGTTAGGCACTCAGCTTAACTTTTCGACCAGCAATCACCTCCAGATGGATGGGCAGATAGAGCGTGTGAACGGTATCTTGGAGGAGTATCTACGCCACTTTGTCACAACAAACCAGAAAAATTGGGTCAACTTGTTGGAGATCACCCAGTTCTGCTATAACCTACACACGAGCTCAGCCACAGGTAGTAGTCCCTTTGAGTTGGCCATAGGTCAGCAACCTCTTACACCAGCGGATGTGGCCTTGCAACGGACAGGAGGTAGGTGTCCCGCTGCCTATTGTTTGGCTAGGGGGCAAACTGAAAGGATGGAAGAGGTGCATAACTGCTTGGCCAAGGCAGTCAAGCGGATGAAGAAGTATGCGGACAGAAACCGAAGACCTCTTGAGTTTCAGGTTGGGGACAAAGTTATGCTGAAACTTACTCCCCAACTATGGGAGAAGTTGTGAAGGAAAGACATGCACAAAGGACTGATACAGCGGTATGATGGACCCTTTGAGGTGAAGTGGCGAGTTGGTCAGCTAGCATACCAACTTGAGTTGCCTGAACGCTTCAAGCTTCACCTTGTGTTCCATGTTAGTTTCCTTAAGCCGTTTCATTCAGACTTAGAAGATTCCAGCAGAGTTACTTCGAAGAGATCACCCCTACGATAAGAACCTCTTTTGAAAAGGAGGTTGATGTTATTCTTGATAGGAGGGTCGAAGGAATGAGCAAGAAGAACAGGAGGATCTTCTACTTGGTTAAGTGGAAGGGTCTTCCGGAGTCGGAGAATAGCTGAGAGCGAGACGTTGCGTTATGGCAGTTTGAAGACAAGGTTCGAGATTATTTAGCCTCGACGAGGGCGTCGAGCGGATTTGTTGGGGGAGGCCTGTTAGCCCCTCCACTTTTTGCGTAAAGAAGGGGGTGGCTACCCCCTATACTTGGCAGTGGACAGCCAAGTTAGCCTGGGCGACAGATAGCCTAGGCAGCCCCTTGGACACGGATAGAAGCTTGGAGCAGTGTTAGAGCGGTTCCGGATGCGCACTCGCCTTGCGGAGCAGGCTGAGGTAGAATCCCTACGCGGGCGAGACTATAGGTGGCGTGCTGGGCGCCACAACCCCTTAGGGATGGATTCCTAAGACCGCTAGGATGCAGTCTTTCAGCACAGCCAGACTCCTAGCGCGGATAGGAGGCGATGCACAGGTTTCCCTGGACAGATGAACTCTAGAGGCAGCAGGGTGCTGGACTCCTAGCCGAAGACAGACTCTTACTTAGTTTCCTGATTTGTGTTGGGATGCCCCTATTGCGCTGTGAGAGTTGGGACAGGAAGGGACTCTTGTATACATGGGCTGGGCAGTTGTATTCCTAGTGCGATACGGACCAGCCAAGGCTGAGTCTATATAAGGGAGAGGATGGGGTGGTCATGGTTGACAGAGAACTGGTGAGGACGAACTAGAAAGAGCTCAGAGAGATTGAGCAGCGACTTGGCTTGTCAACCCCGGCCTTCTCCCTTCCATTGTAACCGATGGACTAAGTTTACATAGCATTGGGCGGAGCCCTTTGCACCAGAGACAACTGTGTTGGCTGATTTCTTGTTCCCCTTGCGCATACAAGAGGGAAGGTCGCAAGAGAAGGCTGATGGCTGCACGTTGCAGTCAAGCCATCACAGGTGTGGATGCTAGGCAAAGCTCTGCGCCTATGACACCACCCATCATGGCTCCGACCTTGGCAGCCATGGTCGTAGCAACTGCAGCTCTAGCAATGGCAGCCATGGTCGTGGATTCCAATGATGCGAACAATGGTTCTAATGCCAGCGTGGGAAGGAGGAGGAATGGGTATGAGAAATATAATTGTTTAATATGGGAAGGTTTTAGGATATTAAATGGGCGAGTGAGTAATTGGGATAATTTAAGACGTCAAATTTGACTAATTCAAACTAACTTATATATTAATACTTTTAACCAACTTAACTAATTTAGATTCTCTTCATCCTCCTACTATAGTAAAAAGCATATTAAAAACATTCTACTTTGTAGAAGTTTGAGAAATATAGTGTTTACTATAGGACCACAAATTATTTTGAAATAAGATACTTAATATGGGAAAGGGGGATTAGCAAGAACTAAGGGATGAGCATAATCGAAACGAATGACATGTTGTCAAGCCAAAGTTCGAAGCACGGAAACGTTTTTCATGCTCCTCTAACAATGAGATTCTTATGCAGTATACACAGTCAATCTTAAAAATAAATGTTTCACATGCATTCCTTACGATCGGCTTACAATGGACACACAATGAATAAGGGGAATGAAAAATGCTTCCTCAAAGCACATAGTCCTCCAAGGAGTATGTTTTTCCCACAGGGGTATGTTTCTTCTCGGGGGCTCCATAACCACCATATACATATATATCCTAGCACGGTACTATAGGCATAACTTTTTACATAGACATATATGTCCTAGCCGGTCCATTTTTCTTTTCTTGTAATAATATACGTGTATACATGTTCATTAGTTTAATTGAGGAAATATTGCTTGAGAAAATTGTTCAGGGGATTTTTCCTAATAACCAATGTAATCTACTTCACTTCAAAAGGTAAATCATTAAGCTAAACGAAAAAAATCTGGACTGGTCTCAAATTATAATAAATCCTATTTCATCTTATTATGCATTGCATGATCAAATTGTGTTATAAAATTATAATTGATGAGGTGCATGGCATAATATAATATAATTTCTTAGAAGAATACATACCTATCTAGGATGGGGTCATTGGTACAAACTACAAGAAGTGGTAAAACTTTTATTTAAGGCGGGTCAGGCCACCCATAAAAATGTGAGTTAGTAGGGTTATAAATTTTTTCGATTTCTGTCGTTGGACCAAACCTATAAACTTGAAGCCCATCTTAAAGAGGGTTAGGATAGGGCCTCAAGGCAAAATGCCCATCCCTAAGAACATATCAAAACACATTTTTACCTTTTTGTTAGTTCTCATAAATTAAAAGTAAAGAAGAAAAATAGAAAGTTGTATATTTTATGGAAATTAAGGAGATTTTAAGCTTATAGGTGATCATACATGGTTTGTAGTAAAGATCCCAACTAAATACCAAAGGCATATAAACTTATGTGTTTTGGAGTCAACTAGTGGAACAGCACCCAAAAATTAATAATAATTCTTAGTAAAAATTATAAAAAATAATAAATGATAAAAAAGAAAAAAGCCCCATCCTGGCCCTAACTCGCTTGGGATCAACTATATCATAATTAGTCAACTAATTAATCAATTACTCAGACTTTTCCCCTCAAAGGGTGGTCACGTGGTAAAGACTAGTCACTTTGTTTTCAAATACAACAAAACTCAATTAATCTAGTTGAGATCAAGGTTGACAATGTGTATCAAAAGATGCCGGTTGCTGAACCAAACTACCAGACCACATGCTAAGATCTAAATCGGAAAATGGTAAGTTTTAATATATAAGCGGGTCCCCATGATATCAAACACAACGCTGAAAAGCGTTGCATGGTTCTTCTTCGTGAATGGATGAACGGAAAAAATTCAGCATACGTTAAATGGAAGAAAGCAGGCAATACTTAAGATGCTACTACATTCATTTGCTGCCAATTAGTGATAATGACAAAACCCCATCATATTAAGATGGCCCTTGAACTACTGAAGGACCCTCTTCTTGGTTTATGTTATACGATGATTTGTTCCATATTTCATCAGCTCAAAGAAGCAAGTTATGAACTACTTCTATTCCTAATGAACATAGTCCTAAACGTTTACAACACCCATATTTGGTACGAGCCCATGTATAACACAAGTAAGATACTCTTTTTGCATAACTTGGTAATAAGACCATTTCAATCGTTCTCTTAAGCCAACCACTCCCAACAATCTATAAATATGGGTACTCCCATGCATGTACGTAGTTCATCTTCATATGAGACACGCTTCCCGTTCCCCGTCTTTTTGCTAGCATCATGAAGATGGCTTCCTCACTTCTTTTTTTGCCCTATTCTCCTGGCTATATCTCTTACTTTTGCATCTAATCCTAGTCCCCTTTACGACTTTTGGTAAGTCTACACTTCCTAAATTGTTTTTCCTAAATTCCCCTTCCACATGTTTACGTGTTAATTAACATATGGTAACATTCTATTATATTGCAGTTCGCATTAATGGCTTTGTCTGCAAGGACCCTAAGCAAGCTGCGGCAGAGGACTTCTTCTTTGCAGGCCTTCACATACCCTAACATTACAAATGCAGTGGAGTCTCAGGTGACTATGGTGAATGTAAACTAAATAGCTGGGCTCAAGAAGCTAGGGATCTCTTTGGTCACGACAGACTATGCCCCACGTCGGAGGAATTCCTTTTTGCTTGTAACTTGATGGATGGTAGAAAGCTTTAATCTTTTAATTCAATGAACCTCGTACACTGGCTAAAATAGATGATGAATACTTTGTTCAAATAACCACTTGAAACCTGAAATTTGTTGTAGAAGATGCACTACAATGTTTTGTGCTTCAGGCTTCACTTTCCTAAAAACAGTATCTGCCCCCACCAAATCCTTGATTTTGGTGTGTAATGGGGAACTCCGTAAATCTATCTTCAAGATACAATGAAGCCTTCCATATTTGTCTGCAAATTACACTTTTGAAGACAAATTAACTTTCTCTTTTGGAATAACAGGCTAATACCTTGTCTTCTCTTGTATAGGAAAAAGATTTCAAGGCAATTTTGATGAAATCCAAGTACTAAAACCAAAGCTCTCTGTTTTCTGAGTGAAAACTCTTTGTACATTACTTTGGATTGAATCCCTTCAAAGAGATGCATCCCTCCATTCAAAACTAGAAAGAAATTAAGCTGAAATCATTTAAAAAACCGTCATACCAATCGATCACATTGAATAGCAATCAATTGTTTGATTGACTATAAATCCATTGATTGTTTTCCAGATTGATCAATCGATCAACTCATTGTAAGTTGATTTATTTAACCCGATCGATCGGTTTCTAGACCAATTGATCAATAACCTTATTGTTAAAAAAAAATTGTTGTCCAATCGATCGTCTCTTAGGTTGATGAATCATTTTAATAAAATTTTAAAAAACTTTAACAATCCCCCAACATTTTTAAAATTTTACACGTCATATGGCCATAACCCTCCTAACACACACACACCAAAGGGCCACTGAGATTTTGATGGTCTTGGAAGGAATATTCTACGGGCTTTGTGACATCCAACCCTAATAATAAGCTCATAAGGTACTTCACAAGGGATATGTGTTTGTCTTCCCAAGAGGGAGTTATCCATTTCCAATTCAATCCTGACCACACCAATGCAGTTGTTCTAGCCCTCTGAGCAGCCAGTTTCCAGGTGTGATTACCATTGCCAAAGCTATGTTTGGATCAAATGAAGCCATCAATTGAGAATGAGGTGTTGGCTAAAGCTTTCCAAGTGGACAAGAAACTGGACTACCTTCAACTTAGTTTTGGACAAACAACAATTAGAAGGCCACGTAAAAAATGACCCATGCTTGTTAGTCTGTCCTAGTTTGAAAAGATGATTGTGTGGTTTTAAATACAACAAATGGAGCAATTGTTGCTCTTTTACATTGCATTTGTATGAGATTTAGTTGAAATGGTGTGTTGTTTTCTATTGCACTACAAGAAAAAAGACTATTAGAGACACTTTTAAGCATCAGCAATAGTCATAAAAGCTAAAAAGTATTGTTAAATACGTCGATAAAAGACTAGTTGCTATTGCTAACTAGCAACGCACATGAAAAAATATCGCTAATAGTATGCTATTAGAGACGTTTTTTTTGCATCACTAATACAATATTATTAGCGATACGTTTTATTAAGTGTTGCTATTAATATAATATTAGAGACACTTTTTAAAGCATCAATACTATAAAAAAAATTGAAAAAAATAAAAATAATTAAACATATAAGTATTAGCAAAGTTTTTTAAAAGTGTCGCTAATAAATATTTTTTAAATTTTTTTAAAAAAGTAAAATAAAATAAAAATATAATTATTAGCTATGCTTTTTAAAGCATTACTACTATAAAATGAATTTAAAAAGATTTTAAAACTATTAGCGACACTCTTAAAGAGCGTTGCTAATAACATTAGATTATCGTTTTAATAGTATTAGTGACACTCTATAAGACATCACTGATAACATAATAAATAAAAAAAATATTTTAACTATATTAGTTGTGCTCTTTAAAGAGCACCTCTAGTAAAAAAATTATGAAAAAAAAAAAAAAATTGCTCGAGGTGGTTTGATGGGAAGGGGGGAGCTAGGTGGGAGGAGGAGGGGCAGAGTCCTTCTTGCTCCGGGAATTCGAGGCTGGACGTAGGGGGGCGGGGGGAGGGGGAGCCAGTCTAGTAGGAGGAGGTAACCCGGGCAGGAGTGGAGGTGGAGGCCGATGTAGAGGGGAGGAGAAGGGGAGCCAACGTGCCCGGGAAGGGGAGGGGATAGGGGGAGTCAGCGGTCCCGAAGGAGGAGGTACGTGGGGAGCTAGTCCGGCAGGAAGAGGATACTTGGGAAGGGGCAGAGGTGGAAGTAGAGGGGAAGAGAAGGGCGAGCCGACGGTCCCGAAGTAGGAGGGGTAGCACCGGCAGTCCCGAAGGAGGAGGAGAGGAGACAGCTGGTCCGTTGGGAGGATGGGACCCGAGAAGGGGCAAAGGTGGAAGCGTAGGGGAGGAGAAGGGGGAGCCGGGCAGCAGAGTGGGGACACAATGGGGGCGAGGCGACGACGAAACGGCTGCAGAATGGTAGCAAAACATGGGCAGGCGAAGGCAGAATGGAGGAGATGATAGAACGGGGGCAGAGTGGCGGGCGGTGCCAGGAAAGCATGGCAGTAGAGGCGGAGGCTCTATGGTAGTCCAACGGGAGGAGGAGGATGGGTGGGGGGGATTAAATAGGTGTTGCACGAAATATCGCCCGTGCCTACGTGGGAGAAATTTTCGCCCGTGCAAGGAAAATAAAATGGCAAGCGCACCATTTATTTTTAGAGATGCATAATAAGCATCACAAATACTTTTAATAAAGCGTTGCAATTTTTTTATATTTGCGACAGTTATAGATAAGTGTCGCAAAAAATGCAGTTTTAGCGATGCGTATCTATAAGCGTCACATATACTATTATTTAAAAAAATCAAAACATCTCTCTCCTCTTTTTACCTTCTCTCTCTCCCTCTCTTTCTCTCTCTTCTTATCTTTCTCTCCTCTCCCCTCTCCTCTCTCTCTCTGTAAGATATCTAATTTTATTTTTTTAAATTTTTTTTAATTGTGTGTATTTGTGTGGTTTTGCTTTTTTGCCAGTTTATTTTGATTTCTTGGGTTTCAAGTTAGTTAATTATGATTTCAATAAGGTTTAATTTTATTTTTATAATTATTAGTGTCAAACTTGATTTATTAATTTTTTACCGATTTGATAACATTTTCTCCTAAATTTTCCTTAATTAAGAGCGCGGACCCTTCTGAGGGCCCCACGTCCATGTTGGATAAAGTGCAATCCATTTGACCCTATAACCTTCTAGTGTTTTATTTAAGTTGGATTGGGAGTGATTAAATTTATTTTTAAATAAAAATAACTTTAATTAGCCACTTAGGGCATTTTGACCTATTTTCTAGCCGAACAGTTTGTTTACATAACCCAAAACCCTTACTATATAAGAAAAATTCTGCCTTTTAGCCAAATGGGGAAGTGCTCTGTTTGAAGGGATGAAGTGTTGTACCCCTATTTTCCAAAGGAAAAACTTAGATTAAGGTGTGTTTTCTTCCCTTAATCATCTATAATATTTAACTTTTGGTCTTAATCACTTCTATCTTTATTTCTCCTACTTGATTCTTGATTTTATTATATTAAAAATTTTATTTTAAATTTTAATTTAGAACCCTAATTGAGTGATTTTTATTTTCAACCGAAGGATAACCTAGATCTATTTATTTTCAAGTCAATTTGAGTCTATTGGCTAATTTTAAGTAAGTTTAATTAAAACCCTAATTTTAGGATAAGATTTCTTGAGGATTGACGCTCTTTCACGAATTCAAAGGCTTGTTAGAGGTAAGTGTTATTTACCTTAAGTGGTTTTTCTTCATTAGAATGCATAATTGTAGGTTTATTTAAGTTCTTACTTCATTTTGATATTTAATAGTGATTTGTTAAAAATATGTGATTTATGGTTATTTTCTTATTTTTAAGCATGAAAATGATTAGATCCATTATGTTCTAGGTTTATATTTTGATTATATGATATTCTATGGTGATTTTTGAATTTATATGAAAATTTTGAATCTTTTTAGTTTGAATTTTGGAAGGTTAAAGACTTACTAGAAAATTGAACTATTCTTACCGATCTAATAGGCTCATAGTTGTTTGAACAGGCTGTCTGGCTGTTTGAATAGCCTATTAGGGTGTTCGAATGACAACAAGACAGTTTTGTAATTTTGGCCAATTTTTGTGGATTTTGGCTATTTCTTATTTTTTTCTAATAAATTTAATTCTTTATGATTATGATGAGTTATAATTATTTATCAATGTCCCCTAATTGTATGAGAACCTTCTTTGAATTATGATTTAGCTTAAGCATGATGATTACTATACATGTCTAGGTTTAACATGATGTTATACTTGTCTTGAATCCGTATTTCGATGGTTTCTTCATATTTATTCTATGATTCTAGTAGAATATGACTATGATAAATTTATGGATGTTTGTATATGTCACATTGATTATAGGTGATTTATGTTTTACATGTTTTAGCCTGAGTAATTTGTCATAAATGTACCATGTTTCATGCACTTATTGACTGATTAAAGTATATTTACTTATGTTTGTACTTATTTAACATTTATTCATATATGTATCATGGCACATGCACTTATTCACGTGATGGGTCATCTTGCTTAAAAATAACCAAATGGTTCGTCCTAATATAAAAGAAATGACTCGCTTGAGTCAAAATCTGTGAACTTATCGTATACATTGTACCCAGTTGTCACAAGCAAATAAAAGGTGTAGCATATGATTGCTATATCCAAGTGATGGCGAGGTCCATGATAAGAATGCTGTCATTCCTCTAGAAAAGGAGGAGTCAGGATGATGAGGACGAATTATGTCCATTATCTTTGGGTGTATGCTTGTCAATCAGTAGATAAATGAAAAGGTTCTAAAAAGATCTTATGAGAATAAGTTGGTTTATCAATCATTTTCAGTCTAGTCAAGAAACAGATTTGTTGATGAAAAGGTAATATATTAATTATAAAGGATTTAGTTAATATGCGTTCGCAGATATTTAAAAAATATGCGCTCAGCGCTTATGCACCATCAAATGGACATATGAAGGAGTGCGTTAGATCAAGGGGCGTGCAGGTGGATCAAACTTGCCTGCCCACTGACTAATGTCCGCCGTGTGATCAAAATCCAGCGGCAGTGATCCGGGCATATGCTAACTAGATAGCCCAATCCAAAATCGCCACTATTCTGGTTTCATGCGCTTTATCATACAAAAAATGTCTCTCATTTTCTTGTTGGATAGAGCTTGATGGTGATTATCAGGAGTTAATTTGGTTGACAAAAGGAGACCATCCCATGTAAAGGAATAAAATGAAGATTTTTCTTGTTCTTGACATGATATAATTGTTGTGGGCCGTCAATCAAATAAGTCATGAGTTGGTTTAAAATTTTAGAAATGAATATTACACACACCTGATTTGTTCTTACCAATATGTCATGTGAATACTTTTGTCTAAGATGGACTTTGTTAGTATGCTTAGCGTCCTACATAAAAGAGTTTGTAAATTGATGCCCCTCCGACCTAAATTAATAGCTATGTTTAGTTTTTTAAAATGAACTAAAATTAATTAATTTGAAAAAAACTAAATAAAGCTATTAATTTGGGACATTGAAGTATTAAATATACGGATGGACTAAATAGTCAAGAGAATTAATTGATGTTGGCTCCTTATTCAAGTTGCTTTTAAGAATTGGAGCTTCATAGGAAGCCCCATTGACAGGAAGTAACAATGTACTGTGAGGAGGCTCACAAAAACAACCCTTTTGTTTTCCTCGACATATTTGTCACTCTCCCCAGGAAACTGAAACCGGATAGAATATAAAAATATATTACAAGACATCATCATTGAACATTTATTTATAAGTACATGATGTATTATAGCAATAAAAGACCTTGGAAAACTATACTCCAGCAAAGATATTGTTCACAAATATATTGCTTAGCTTTGATCAATACGAGGATCCTATAATGGCCAAAGGTATTCTAAATATTACACACTCTAAAGCAGAAGAAACAGGGAATGTAACTCCGCTATAGAAAAAAAAAAAACTTCTATAACATAAATATTAGCCACATTATATATAGTTAGCAAAAAATAAGAAAGCTACCACCTTCTCTGCAGTGCACATAGCAATAGTTCTTATTTTAAAGAAATATTAAATAAATAAATTCATAATTTAGTAATAATAAAATTTATTAATATGTGTAAGTTTTTTTACTATAATGTGGAGGTCATTTGGCAAAGCCTGTATATCATCTAGCACCGTTGACTAAGTTGAATACTATTATAAATGACATGTACTTCACACTCTTCAACCTCAAGGTATGTGAGAAAATAAAAAAAAATTATTATAAAAAGAATAAAAAATATTTTTTAATTTTATAGAATTCCCACACTAGTCATCGAATCTATGTTAATTATGCACCCGGAAATGATGAACAATGAGCCAACAAAGGTGCAACAATGGGAGCACTCCACATTTAAAGTGGTAGATATTATAATCTTACCAATTAAGACCATAATTATCATTACTATATATATTGTTAGAAATAATTTATAACAAAAGTTAATTATATTTATATCAAAGAAATTAACTATATGAAAAGTTATATATAATACTTTGTATAAGAAAAGTATAATTACCCATCTAGAAAAGATGATTTAAAAAGTATAATTTATTATAAAGATAACCTTAATAGACATTTTAACTAAAGTTTTCGCCTCAAGTATGGCGTGTAGATATACTGTGGGGGATCCATACAAGATGCAGTTGAAAAATGTGGGTATATAAGTTTCATGTCTTTTTTTTCCTTCCGAATGTGCTAAAAAGTTAGTTTTACAATAATAAAAAAATTAATAACTTAGTAACTAAATGAAAACAATGAGGCTTTTATGTATTATAAATGGAATTTTAAAAAATATATATACTAGCATTAAAGTTCATCAACGATGTTATCATTTACATTGTTATTTACTAATTTTGACGTTGCATTTTTGTAGTTACTACTTATTTATATATTAATATCACAATCAGGGTTAATTAATTGTGATGATTGGGGATTATCTATTAAACTAAAAATACATTGTAAATTTAGATTCATAAAGGTTTGAAAAAACATAACTAAAAACAAAAATTTTGTACGAATTTACATTCACGATGATTTAAAAAAGTGTTATTAATGATCTATGTGGGTGATTATATAAGCACTACTAAATATGTATGGTAAAGGATTTTAATTACCGTTATAAATATTTTAAGACGCAACCTATAACCGTTAAAATATAGTAATCGTAGCATTTTTAAATTTTAGTCATCATTATCTAGCTACGTTGGGATCTATAACTACTAAAAAAAAAAATTTCCAACAAATTATTACCGATACATATTATTACTAGCTAGTAATAACGTTTTTGTTTATTATTATTAATTAAAAATTTTATAGTTTATATAATTAGTACTTACTTAAAGAGGAGACAAAAACTAAACTAAATAAAGAACCACTCCTACATGTAATAATATAAATATTAGTCTTATTAAATATATTTAAAAAATAAGAATTTTTTTGTAATTAAATGTGCATTAAAAAAATGGGGCAAAGCTTAGAAAGAAAGCTTACAACTCTGTTACCCACAAGGTAGGAGCTAGTCTAAGCCTACATCTTACAAAATAAGAACTAAGATTAAACTATACCTCTACCTTTAAGGTGCACTTAATAATCTCCTCCTTAACATGCATAGTATCCTTAAATATGCCAAAAAAAACAGGAAAAATACTACTTACTTAAATATTGTTGTATATAAAAGTAAAATTATTTTTTATTTATTAAAAACATTAAATAAATAAATAAATATACAATTTAATAATATGAAAATTCATTACTAAGTATATATAAGTTTTTATTAAAAGGTGGAGATCATAGAGGAAGGCCCCGTATATGATTTAGCACACACCTTTAACAAAGTGAAATATTTTTGTTACTAATGTTATGTACTTTACACTCTTTAATCTCAACCTATGTTAAAAGGATAAAGAAATTTTATTTATTATAAAAAATACTTTTTTATTATTTTATATAATTCCAAAAAGAGTCATCGAGGCAAGGTTCAGTATGATCATAAACACGATGCATAGTGATCTAACAAAGGTGCGACGATGAGAGTGTTCTACATTTAAAGTCATATATATTATAATCCTAGAAATTAAGATTATAATTATCATTGTCGTTATTAGATATTGGTGTAAATATTAATAACAGAAGTTAATTATATTTATATTTAAGAAGTTAACTATATACAAAATTATATATAAATTATATATAATATTTCAATATATGAAAACATATTTACCTGTCCGAAAAGGGGGCTATAAAAAGGTAAAAAAATTTATAAAGACAAATTTTTTGCCTAAACTATGGTGTGTACGTACAATGTGGGAGATCATTACAAGATCCACATAATGTAGTTAAAGAATGTGTTTATATAAGTTTTAAGTATATGTTCAACTAGAATGATAGTTTGTGTGTGAAACACTCTATTGATGTTACATGTATATTTTGTTTCATGTGAAGTTGCATGAATATATCTATATATGGACTTATGAAATTCATTGATATTATTTGCACTACTGGGTATGAAAATACTTATTTCCCTATTTTTAGCCCCTTGGTCCGAGGGATTTTGGAGGTTCAACTAAGAGCTTTTTGGGATGGACTTTGTTCCCTATGGTGGATCGCTCTTCCTCGGCCCCGATGTGCTGTGGATTCGTAGTGAGGCTCTATTATTTCTTGTTGCCACGGTCTCATGTATTGAGTAAGCTGAGAGTTACATGTGTTATTTTTCTGGGCTTGTGTATATGTGCATGATTTAGAGCTCAGACCGTTGAAGAACATGTACTCAAAGATGCTTAACATATATTTGTATTTAAAGACCGTGGTCATGACAAGTTTAACTTTTATATTTTCATTTTAGATCATGTCTGAGAATGTTGGTTTGGTTCTATAATGGATTAATTTATAATAAAAAAATTGTTGCCCTCCTCTTCACCCCCCCCCCCCCCCCCAAAGAATCGGAGGATAGAGGGGCTCCAACTCCTCCGTCTCGAGTCCAGAGCCCCTTCCCCCTCTCTTTCCCCTACCGGAGTAGGGGCGCCATAGTCTGACACCCCACCCCAAAATTCAGTGGGATTTTTTTTTCTTAAAATTATTTATTTTCTATTAGTGACGTTTTTAAAAGTGTCACTAATAATTATTTTTATTATTATTTTAATTTTTTTAGTAATACTTTTAAAAGCTTCGATAATAATTTTTTTTATTAGCAACGCTTGTAAAAGCATCACTAATATTTTTTAGCGACAATAAAGGAAGCGTTACTAATAAATATTTTTATTGTGCTTTATTTTTTTAATATTAGGGACACTATAAAAATTTCTATTAATTTATTATTAGCAATGCTTTTTAAAGTATCGCTAATAAGAAAACATCACTAATAGTATTGCTATTAATAACAATTTTTTATATGCGTAGCTAATAAGCAGTTACAATGGGACTATTAACAATATTTTTTAAGCGTCGCTAATGGTAATTAACGATGCTTCAAAATGTCCCTAATAGTATTTTTGCTTACATAATTACCTCTTCTGCCATTAAAATTTGACTTTATGCGGGGGTGGGGGATTTCATTATCCCAACCCCCTCAAATCAGTTTTTTAAATAAAATAAAAAAATTAATTTTTGTGTGTGCGCATGTGGGGGTGGGGGGCACCCCATGACTGACAGTAGTTGGGGAGCCCCAACGCCTTTGCTAGGCTGGCCCGGTCTGGCGACAGTACTAGAGGGCAGCATGGTTTGCGGCCCAAAATCTAGGGCCCAGCCCTCGATCTCCATGGGCCGGGCAGAGCTACCGATACATGGGCAGCCCGCATAATTGCTACCCTTACAAAGTTGAGAGAAGTCGGTATTTCAAAGTTGGTTAGAAGTTTAATAATAAAAAAATAAGTTAAAGTTGGTGGGAAGAAATAGACAGTTTTCATATTGTGTTGTGGATCAACCGGCCCCAATTATATCTGATTTGTGACACAGGAAGCTTCTAAGTATTGACGACCAAAGCGTCAATGAAATTTTTTTGTATGACATGATGCGCCATTGAATTTTCGCACTTACTTTATTCACCTTCTTAATGGTTTTGTTCCTAGCCCAGTCAACAGATTAGGTATTTTAGCTAGTAGAGAAGAGAGAAGAAGCTGCTAGACATGGGAGGATGGACTGCGTCTATTTTTTACAAGCAGACTAATACAACAGGAACTGAAAATTTCATGTCTAGAATCAGTTGGTAGTCATTCAGATTAATATATTGAAAAATTGACTCGGTAAAACTACCTTTTTAATCAATTTTCATAACTTTTCTTCGTAGTGGGAGATAGGAACCGTTGCTTCAATCTATAAATTGCCCCTCATCCCATGTTCTTCCTCAACCCAGAACATAATTCATCAGAGTCCTCAGAAAAACGAACATGGATACTTCCTCTCCAACTCTTGTTGTGCTTGCTCTCCTCTCCTTGGCTACTTCACTTGCCTTTGCGTCTGATCCAAGCCCACTTCAAGATTTCTGTGTTGCCGACCGCAACTCCCCTGGTATGTTTATGCACGCAAGATTTCCCTTATGCAAGAAAAACTTTAAGTCTCTGCACATCTACTGCGTGTGCTTATCTGTTTTTATTTTTATGTGTTGCTCATCTTGGTACATACTTGGTTCGTACTTTTTCAGTTCGCGTTAATGGCTTTGTCTGCAAGGACCCGAAGATGGCTGCACCAGAAGACTTCTTCTTCTCGGGGCTTAATATGCCCGGCAATACTGATAACGCAGTTGGATCAAATGTGACAACGGTGAATGTGAACCAAATAGCAGGGCTCAACACTCTGGGCATCTCCATGGTCCGGATAGACTATGCTCCATATGGCCAGAACCCTCCCCATACTCACCCAAGGGCCACAGAGATTCTGACTGTCCTCGAAGGAACACTCTACGTTGGTTTTGTGACATCAAACCCTGATAATAAGCTCATAATGAAGGCCCTTAAAAAGGGAGACGTGTTTGTCTTCCCAGAGGGGCTCATCCATTTCCAATTCAACCCAGGCCACTCTAACGCAGTTGCCATAGCCGCTCTCAGCAGCCAAAACCCAGGTGTAATTACCATTGCTAATGCTGTCTTCGGATCTAAGCCACCAATCTCAGATGAGATCTTGGCTAGAGCATTTCAAGTGGATAAGAAAGTGGTAGACTATCTCCAATCTAAGTTTTGGGTGACCAACTAGAAGGCCACATAAAAAACAACCCACGATTGTTAGTCTATCCTAGTTTCAATAAGAAGGTTTTGTGTTATTGATACAAATATGGAGTGTTTGTCCGTGTATGCAATTACATTGCATTGGATTTAATTCATGGTTAATGAAATGATGTCTTCCATTATAGTAATAAGAAGCTAGAATTCATGCTTATGCATTATGATAAATGTAACTGTGTTGCTATTTTGTTACTGAGTAATCCTAGTTATGCTCGAGCCAAGTCAATCATTTCAATGAGAAGCCCCCATACACCAAAGCTTGTAAATTTACATTTGATGCATAGCACTGGACTCCTAGCTAAAGACGGACTCTTACTTAGTTTTCTGATTTGTGTTGGGACGCCCCTATTGGGCTGGAAAAGTTGGGACATGGAAGGACTCTTGTATACATGGGTTGGGCTGTTGTATTCCTAGTGCGATATGGATCAGCCAAGGCTGAATCTATATAAGGAAGAGGGTGGGGTGGTCATGGCTGACAGAGAACTAGTGAGGACGAACCAAAGAGAGCTCAGAGATTGAGCAGTGACTTGGCTTGTCAACCCCGGACCTCTCCCTGCCATTGTAACCGACAAACTGAGTTTACATAACATTGGGAGGAGCCCTTTGCACTAGAGACGGCTTTGTTGGCTGATTACTTGTTCTCCTTGCGCATACAAGAGGGAAGGTCGCGAGAGAAGGCTACTGGCTGCACGCTGTAGTCAAGCCCTCACGGGTGTAGATGCTAGGCAAAGCTTTGCGCCTATGACACCTCCCATCATGGCTCCGACCTTGGCAGCCATGGTCGTAGCAGCTGCAGCTCTAGCAATGGCAACCATAGTCGTGGATGCCAGTGATGCCAACGATAGTTCTAATGTTGGCGTGGGAAGGAGGAGGAATGGGTATGAGATATATAATTGTTTAATATGGGAAGGTTTTAGGATATTAAATGGGTGAGTGAGTAATTGGGATAATTTAAGACGTCAAATTTGACTAATTCTAACTAACTTATAATTAATACTTTTAACCAACTTAACTAATTTAGATTCTCTTCATCCTCCTACTATAGTAAAAAGCATATTAAAAACTTTATACTTTGTAGAAGTTTGAGAAATATAGTGTTTACTATAGGACCACAAATTATTTTTGAAATGAGATACTTAATATGGGAAAGGGGGATTAGCAAGAACTAAGGGATGAGCATAATCGAAACGAATGACATGTTGTCAAGCCAAAGTTCGAAGCACGGAAATGTTTTTCATGCTCCTCTAACAATGAGATATTTATGCAGTATACATTGTCAATCTTAAAAATAAATGTTTCACATGCATTCCTTACGCTCGGCTCACAATGGACACACAATGAATAAGGAGAATGAAAAATGCTTCCTCAAAGCACATAGTCCTCCAAGGAGTATGTTTTTCCCACAGGAGTATGTTTCTTCTCGGGGGCTCCATAACCACCGTATACATATATATCCTAGCACGGTACTAGAGGCATAACTTTTTGCATAGACATATATGTCCTAGCCGGTCCATTTTTTCTTTTCTTGTAATAATATATGTGTATACATGTTCATTAGTTTAATTGAGGAAATATTGCTTGAGAAAATTGTTCAAAGGATTTTTCCTAATAACCAATGTAATCTACTTCACTTCAAAAGGTAAATCATTAAGCTAAACAAAAAAAATCTGGACTGGTCTCAAATTATAATAAATCCTATTTCATCTTATTATGCATTGCATGATCAAATTGTGTTATAAAATTATAATTGATGAGGTGCATGGCATAATATAATTTCATAGAAGAATACATACCTATCTAGGATGGGGTCATTGGTACAAACTACAAGAAGTGGTAAAACTTTTATTTAAGGCGGGTCAGGCCACCCATAAAAATGTGAGTTAGTAGGGTTATAAATTTTTCGATTTTGTCGTTGGATCAAACCTATAAATTTGAAGCCCACCTTAAAGAGGGTTAGGATAGGGCCGCAAGGCAAAATGCCCATCCCTAAGAACATATAAAAACACATTTTTACCTTTTTGTTAGCTCTACATAAATTAAAAGTAAAGAAGAAAAATAGGAAGTTGTATATTTTATGGAAATTAAGGAGATTTTAAGCTTATAGGTGATCATACATGGTTTGTAGTAAAGATCCCAACTAAATACCAAAGGCATATAAACTTATGTGTTATGGAACACCACCCAAAAATTGAATAATGATTCTTAATAAAAATTATAAAAAATAATAAATGATTAAAAAGAAAAAAGCCGCATCTTCGCCCTAACTCGCTTGGGATCAACTATATCATAATTAGTCAACTAATTAATCAATTACTCAGACTTTTCCCCTCAAAGGGTGGTCACGTGGTGAAGACTAGTCACTTTGTTTTCAAATACAACTAAACTCAATTAATCTAGTTGAGATCAAGGTTGACAATGTGTATCAAAAGATGCCGGTTGCTGAACCAAACTACCAGACCACATGCTAAGATCTAAATCGGCAAATGGTAAGTTTTAATATATAAGCGGGTCCCCATGATATCAAACACAACGCTTAAAAGCCTTGTATGGTTCTTCTTCGTGAATGGATGAACGGAACAAATTCAGCTTACGTTAAATGGAAGAAAGCAGGCAATACTTAAGATGCTACTACATTCATTTGCTGCCAATTAGTGATAATGACAAGACCCCATCATATTAAGATGGCCCTTGAACTATTGAAGGACCCTCTTCTTGGTTTATGTTATGCGATGATTTGTTCCATTATTTCATAATCTCAAAGAAGCAAGTTATGGACTACTTCTATGCCTAATGAACATAGTCCTAAACTTTTACAACACCTATATTTGGTACGAGTCCATGTATAACACAAGTGAGATACTCTTTTTGCATAACTTGGTAATAAGACCAATTGAATCGTTCTCTTAAGATAACCACTCCCAACAATCTATAAATATGGGTACTCCCATGCATGTAGTTCATCCTCATATAAGAAACGCTTCTCGTTCCCCATCTTTTTGCTAGCATCATGAAGATGGCTTCGTCACTTCTTTTTTTGCCCTCTTCTCCTGGCTATAGCTCTTACTTTTGCATCTAATCCTAGTCCCCTTTAGGACTTTTGTGTTGCCAACCTAAATCACCTGGTAAGTCTACACTTCCTAAATTGTTTAAGTTCCTAAATTCCCCTTCCACATGTTTATGTGTTAATTAACATATGGTAACATTTTATTGCAGTTCGCGTTAATGGCTTCGTCTGCAAGGACCCTAAGCAAGCTGCGGCAGAGGACTTCTTCTTTGCAGGCTTTCACATACACGATAACATTACAAATGCAGTGGGGTCTCAGGTGACTATGGCGAATGTGAACCAAATAGTTGGGCTCAAGAAGCTAGGCATCTCTTTGGTCAGGATAGACTATGCCTCATGTCGGAGAAATTCCTTTTTTATTGTAACTTGATGGAACCTCGTATAGTGGCTAAAATAGATGATGAGCAGTTTGTTGAAATAACCACTTGAAACCTGAAATTTGTTGTGGAGGATGTACTACAACGGGTTGTGCTTCAAGGCTTGAATCACTTTCATAAAAACAATATCTTCCCCCACCAAATCCTTGATTTTGGTGTGTAATGGGGAACTCTGTAAATTTATCTTCAAGATACAATGAAGTCTTCCATATTTGTTTGCAAATTACACTTTTGAAGACAAATCAACTTTCTCCTTTGGAACAATAGGTTAATACCTTGTCTTCTCTTCTATAGGAAAGAAATTTCAAGGCAATTTTGATGAAATCCAACTGCTAAAACCAAAGCTCTCTATTTTCTTAGTGAAAACTCCCTCTATATTACTTTGGGTTGAATCCCTTTCTAAGAGACGCATCCCTCGGTTCAAAATGAGAAAGAAAGCTGAAATCATTTAAAAAATTGTCATACTGATTGATCACATTGAATTGCAATTGATCGTTTAATTGACTATAAATCCTATTGTTTAGAAGTTTAAATGGATGGATTGATCGTTTTCTAGATTGATCGATCAATCAACTCATTGTAAGTTGATTTCTTTAACCCGATCAATTGGTTTCTAGACCAATTGATCGATAACCTTACTGTTAAAAATTTTCTATGGTTTGATTGATCATCTCTCAGGCCAATTAATCATTTTAATAAAAAATTAGAAATTTTAACAATCCCCCACTATTTTCCAAAATTTGCACCCCATATGGCCATAACCCTCCTAACACACACACACACACACCAAAGGGTCACTGAGATTCTGATGGTCTTGTAAGGAATACTCTACGCTGGCTTTGCGACATACAACCCTTATAATAAGCTCATAAGGTACTTAACAAGGGATATGTGTTTGTCTTCCCAAGAGGGACTCATCCATTTCCAATTCAATCCTGGCCACACATATGGAGTTGTCATAGCTCTCTAAGCAACCAATTTTCAGGTGTGATTACCATTGCCAATGCTATGTTTGGATCAAATTAAGCCATCAATTGAGGATGAGGTGTTGGCTAAAGCTTTCAAAGTGGACAAGAAAGTGGACTACCTTCAATCTTAGTTTTGGACAGACAACAATTAGGAAGCCACGTAAAAAATGACCCATGCTTGTTAGTCTGTCCTAGTTTGAAAAGATAATTGTGAGGTTTTAAATACAACAAATGGAGCATTTGTTTCTCTTTTACATTGCATTTGTAAGAGATTTAGTTGAAATGGTGCATTGTTTTCTATTACACTAGCAGAAGAAAAAGACTATTAGAGACACTTTTAAGCGTCAGTAATAGTCATAAAAGCGTCGCTGATGACTATTAGCGATGCTTAAAAAGTGTTGCTAAATACTTTGATAAAAGACCAGTCACTATTGCTAACTAGCGACACATATGAAAAAGCATCGCTAATAGTCTACTATTAGCGACGCTTTTTTTGTGTCACTAATACTATATTATTAGCGATACTTTTTATTAAGCGTTGCTATTAATATAATATTAGTTCTGCTTTTTAAAGCATTGATACTATAAAAAAATTGAAAAAAATAAAAATAATTAAACATATAAGTATTAGTAAAGTTTTTTAAAAGTGTTGCTATTATAAATTTTTAAAAAAATTTAAAAATTAAAATAAAAATATAATTATTAGCGATGCTTTTTAAAGCATTACTACTATAAAATTAATTTAAAAATATTTTAACATTATTAGCCACACTCTTAAAGAGCATCGCTAATAACATTAGATTATCATTTAACAGTATTAGTGACGCTCTATAAGACATCACTAATAACATAATAAAGAAAAAAATATATTTTTAGTATATTAGCGACGCTCTTTAAAGAGCACTGCTAGTAAAAAAATTTATGAAAAAAAAAAAAAATGACTCAAGGCAGTTTGACGGGAGGGGGGAGCTAAGCGGGAGGAGGGGTGGCGCTCCAGGAATTCAAGGCTGGGCTGAGGGAGGCGGGGGAGTCGGTCCGATGGGAGGAGGTGACCCGGGCAGGGGTGGAGGCGGAGGCGAATGTAAAGGGGTGGAGAAGGGGGAGCCAATGTGCCTAGGAAGAGGAGGGGGTAGGGAGAGCCGGCAGTTCCAGAGGAGGAGGTGCGCGGGGACCTAGTCCGGCAGGAAGAGGATACTCGGGAAGGGGTGGAGGTGGAAGCAAAGGGGAGGAGAAGGGCGAGCCAGCGGTCCTGGAGGAGGAGGGGTAAAGCCAGCAGTCCCGAAGGAAGAGGGGAGGAGACAGCCAATCCGGCTGAAGGAGGGGACCAGAGAAGGGGCGGAGGTGGAAGCATAGGGGAGGAGAAGGGGGAGCCAGTGGGCGGAGTGGAGGCATAATGGGGGCGGAGAGAGGGCTAAATGGCTGCAGAATGGCAGCAAAACATGGGTGGGGCGGAGGTAGAATGGAGGCGACAATAGAACGAGGGCAGAGTGGTGGGAGATGCCGGGAAAGCATTGCGGCAAAGGCGGAGCCTCTATGGCAGTCCGGCAGGAGGAGGGTTGGGGGGTTAAATAGCCCCGCTGTTGAAATATCCACCCATGCATACGTGGGAGAATTCTTCGCCTGCGCGAGGAAAATAAATTGGCGAGCGCGCTGTTTATTTTTAGAGAAGCATAATAAGCATCGCAAATACTTTTAATAAAGCGTTGCAAATTGTTTATATTTGCGACACTTATAAATAAGTGTCGCAAAAAATGTAGTTTTAGCGATGCTTATCTATAAGTGTCACATATATTATTATTTAAAAAAATCAAAACCTCTCTCTCCTCTTTTTACCTTCTCTCTCTCCTCTTTTTCCCTCCCTCTCTCTCTCTCTCTCTTCTTATCTTTCTCTCCTCTCCTCTCTCTATGTAAGATCTCTAATTTCATTTTATTTTAATTTCTTTTTAATTGTGTGATTTTGCTTGTTTGCCTATTTAATTTGATTCTTTGGGTTACAAGTTAGTTAATTATGGCTTCAATAAGGTTTAATTTCATTTTTATAAGTATTAATGCTAAGCTTAGTTTATTAAATTTTTACCGATTTAATGATAGTTTTTCCTAATTTTTCCTTAATTAAGGGCGCGGACCCTACCGAGGGCCCCACGTCCATGTTGGACGACATTTAAGCCATTTGATCCTCTAACCTTTTAGTGTTTATTTAAGTGGGTTTGGGTGTGATTAAATTTATTTTTAAATAAAAATAACCTTAATTAGCCACTTAGGGCATTTTGACCTATTTTCTAGCCCAGCAGTTTGTTTACCTAGCCCAAAACCCTTACTATATAAGAAAAACCCTACCTTTTAGACAAATGGGGAAGGGCTCTAATAAAAGGGAGGAAGCACCCTATTTTCCAAAGAAATAACTTAGATTAAGGTGTGTATTCTTCCCTTAATCATCCCTAATCTTTCATTTTTGGTCTTAATCACTTCTATCTTCATTTCCCCCACTTGATTCTTGATTTTATTCTATTAAAAATCTTATTTTTAATTTTGATTTAGAACCCTAGTTAAGTGATTTTTGTTTTTAAACGAATGATATCCTAGATCTATCTATTTTCAAGTTAATTTGAGTCTATTAACTAATTTTAAGTAGGTTGAACTAAAACCCTAATTTGATGATCAGATTTGTTGAGGATTGACACTCTTTCGTGGATTCAAAGGCTTGTTAGTGGTAAGGGATTTTTACCTTAAGTGGTTTTTCTTTATTATAATGCATAATTGCAGGTTTATTTGAGTTCTTGCTTCATTTTTATGTTTAATGGTGATTTGTTGAAAATATGTGATTTATTGTTATTTTTTTATGATTAAGCATGGAAACGATTAGATCCATTATGTTCTAGTTTTATATTTTGATTATATGATGTTCTATAGTGATTTTTGAATTTATATGAAATTTTGGAATTTTTTTGGTTTGAATTTTGGAAGGTTAAAGACATACTAAAAAAGTGAACTGTTCATACCGATCAAATAGGCTCACAATTGATTGAATGGTTTGTCTAGTTGTTCAACTAGTCTATCAGGGCGTTCAAATGACAACAAGGTAGTTTTAGCCCATTTTTGTGGATTTTTGGCTATTTCTTGTTCTTTTATCGTAAATCTAATCCTTTATGACTATGATGAGTTATGATTATTTATCAATGTCACTTAATTGTATGAGAACCTTCTTTGAATTATGATTTAGCTTAAGCATAATGATGACTATACTTGTCTAGGTTTAGCATGATGTTATACTTGTCTTGAATCCGTATTTCGATGGTTTCTTCATATTTATTTCATGATCTAGTAGGATATGACTATGATAAATTTATGGATTCTTGCATATGTCACATTGATTATACGTGATTTATGTTTTACATATTTTAGCCTAAGTAATTTGTCACAAATAAACTATGTTTCATGCACTTATTGACTTATTAGAATATATTTACTTATGTTTGCACTTATTTAACATTTATTCACGTATGTATCATGGCGTATGCATCATAGAAATGCCTTATAAGTAATGATTAATCATGATTAGTTGTGATTAACTAATTAGATGTAAATGGATGTCATTGGATGCCAGATTAATTGCTTGGAGGTTTATCAAATTGGTTTTTACGTCCGGAAGGACGAAGTTTTCGTTTTATGTCTCTTTGAGGATAGGTTGCCTCCTCGGGTTGAGAATCTAAGATGGTATGTCTATGTGTACTAGCTTACCAGGATGCTCTAGTTTTCCTTTTTTGGAAATCGAACCTTCCCCACAAGAGATTGTCATAGGCGAGCGGGCTTAATTATTTTTCTCAATTTTGAAACACTCACCTAATGGTTGTTGCTTGTGTATGGAATAAAATACTCATTAACACAAATTGTGTAGGAACAATGATACTTATGTTACACATGGTATTTATAGAATAGTTATGCTTAAACATGCAAATGGGATGTGTTTAATATACTTGATTATGCAGGGTGAATATGTATATTAATATATGATTATGCTAATGATATTTTATTCATGTTGGATGTGAATGCTATAATGAGATTCATATGATTAGATGTGATAAGTATGTGTTATGCATTATGGATGAACATATAATGCATGCGTAGGTGGCATGAATAAGTGTTTATGGAATGAGTTTTATATTTTGATACACAGGTCATATGAACATATGTTTATGGAATGTGGTTTACATTATGATACATAGGTGGCATTAATTTATGTGATTTATCTCACGATGTAATGGGTGTGGTGAATGGATATCTGATTCATGTTATATTGAGAATGCATATGGTGTTTTCATAAGGTAATATCCTGTATTAAAACCTTGCTAAGCTAAGCTCACCCCTATTTTTTTGTGGTTTTATTTTGGGGCTGCATATTTTGGATGGGCTCTGTGTGGAACATGAGGATGACCATGTTCATTGAAAGGGCCTATAGTTACTTAGGGAATGTTGGTTTAGATCTATGTTATGGTCAACTTATATATTTGACTCTACTTTACATTATGTTTAGCTATTGTTGCCTTAGACTTGTTTAGCCCTTGAGGCTTGTTTTTATATGTTAACTAGATGATTTGGGTATATGTGGACTAAGATTGATATTTAATAGTCCTTTATAATTCTTTGTTTGTTTTTGTACAAAAGTCATATGTGCTTACTTAAATGTGTTTCACCCAATGATGGGTTAAGTCTTCAGCATTTCTACTTTACTTTATCGTGATGCGTACCACTTTCACCTTGGACCAGTTTTGGGTCAAGGGTGGGGTGTGTTGGGTCGTGACACATACTCTCTCTCCTCTATCTTCTCTCTTTCTTTCTTCTTTCTTTCTCTCTTTCTCTCTCCTTTCTTTCTCACATACCGTTAATATGAGCTCAACTTTCAGAAGAAGGTGGAGAGAGTATGTAAATTTAAATTTAATTTTTTAAAAATTTATTAATATTTATTATATTTTAAAAATAATAAATATAAAATAAAATAATTATATTAGCAATGCAACACATAAGAATAAATATAGTAGCAACACATATGTATAAAATAAATATAGTAGCAATGCACATATATATATATATATATATATATATATATATATATAAACATCTCTACTAAGTTACACATATTTTTAAGCAACACTAATAAATTTTATTTTTAAATATAATTTATCATAAAAAATATAAAATAAATAAAATAAAATTCCTATATGTTCACTCTCTCTCCTCTCTCTACCCTCACTCTCATGCGTGTCAATATGAACCCTGATTCTTAGGAGGAGAGTATATGAGAATTTTTAAAAAAAATTTAGAATTTTTATTAGATATTATATTTTAAAAATAAAATAAAATATATTAGGGAGAGATGAGATAGAGAGAAGAGAGGGTAGCGAGAGGAGAGAGAGGAGAGACAAGATGGAGAGAGGGAGAAGGAGAAATAAGAGAGAGAGAGAGAGGAGGAGAGAGGGAGTCATATCCTCTCTCTACCCTCTCTCTCCTTTCTCTCTCCTCTCTCACTCTGATCTCTCTCCTCTCTCTCTATTCACTCTCTCATCTCCTCTCTCTCTTCACTCTCTTTCTCCTCTCTTCTTCCTCTCTCTCCCGGCCTATCTCTCTCATGCACGTGAGAGTGACCCTAGCTTTGAGGAGTGGGGAAAAAGTTGGGAAATTTAATTTAACATTTTTCTTATTGATTTATATATTATATATTAGAATAATAAATATTAAATAAATATAGTATATTTGTGAAGTTTTTAATTTAAAATTTTAATAATTATTTATTATATATATTATAGATTTAAAAAATACATATTAAGTAAATAAATTAATTTTAAAAATTTTAAAAAAATTGAACTATTTGCAATGCTTATTATAAAGATTCTCAAATAAAAGAAATATTTTACAAATTTTTTTAATATTTTCTATGCTTTTTTACATGTGTCGCAATTAACACACCTATTTGAGACGCATTTAAAAAAAATCACAAATAATTAAAAATTTTAAAGAATTCAAATTTTTTAAGAATTTTTGAAATTCTATGTGAAAAGCGTCACAAATAATGTAAATTTTTTTTAAAATTTTAAGCATCGCAAATAGACTTTAAATATTTAAAAAAAAACTTATGTTATTTGCGACATTTAACGAAGCATTGCAAGTAGTTCTAACTTTTTAATTTAAAAAAATTATTTTACTTGCTACACTTTTTGATAAGTGTTATTTCTGACACTTTTTAAAATGCCGTAAATAATTATTTTTTTTCAAGGTTTTTATATGTGTCGTAAATAGTAATTTTTAGCGACACTTTTTATTGTGTCACTAATAGTCTTTTTTGTTGTAATGTTGATAATACAGACTTCATGATATCATGCTTAGGTTAAGACTTGCAAATTCCATAGATTTGGAATACCTCTGTATGTGTGTGTACATGAAAGAGCACGAGATAGAGAGATTAACTAACAGAGAAGATATTCACATACAGATTTCAGTAACCATGCATAAGTTGTAGTCTTAAACATGTTTTACCAAACAAGTCGATCTATCCTGGAGGCGACTGCTTGTTGTTAGTCCATTGATACTGAATTGATAAAGCACTGGTGCAAAATTATCCAATTGAGGAAAAGCGAAGTCAATCAAATTTGACCATAATTCCAATAATTTTGTAGGAAATTCTTCTATTTTTTAATCCAGACTCTTTTTTTTTTCCCCAAAATGTATTGGACACATTTGCACTAGGATACAAAGATGGCTTTCCTTTGGAAAGAATGGCATATATATGAAATGAGACCTTTCTTAAAGAATGACACTGCAAAACTAAAAATTAAATACCAAACGTGCTTAATGAAATTTTAGTTTTTCAAAGCCTTCCCACCCTTGCCATTGTTCATCACCAAGCTATCAGTTTGTGTAGTGCAATTAGAACTAGACAATATGAAATAGTCAGCCAATAAGTTAATTTTTGCTTCAACGTCCACTGCATACAATATTTGTGCAACTTGTCCCTCTGATAAATTGTGTAGCTACGTAAAGACTTGGCCTATCACGCGGTATGTTCACATCCATATGTTAGGGACCCGTGATGGGTCATCTTGCTTAAAATAACCAAATGGTTTGTCGTAATATAAAAGAAATGACTCACTTGAGTCAAAATCTGTTAACTTATCGTATGCATTATACCCAGTTGTCTCAAGCAAATAAAAAGTGTAGCGTATGATTGCTATATCCAAGTGATGGTGAGGTCCATGATAAGAATGCTGCCATTTCTCTAGAGAAGGAGAAGTCAGGATGATGAGGACGAATTATGTCCATTATCTTTGGGTGTATGTTTGTCAATCAGTAGATCATTAAAAAGGTTCTAAAAAGATCTTATGAGAATAAGTTAGTTTATCTATCGTTTTCAGTCTAGTCAAGAAACAGAGTTTGTTTGATAAAAAGTACCATATTGATTATAAAGAATTTAGTTAATATGCGTCTAGCACATATTTAAAAAATATGCGCTCAAAGCTTCCACACCATCAATGGTGATTATTATGAGTTAATTTGGTTCACAAAAACCATATTAACTTGAAAGATTTGGTTAACAAAAGGAGGCCATCCCATGTAAAGGAATAAAATGAAGCTTTTTCTTGTTCTTGACATGATATAATTGTTGAGGGCCGTCAATCAAATAAGTCGGTGATATGCTTTAAAATTTTATTTCACACACCTGATTTGTTCTTACCAATATGTCATGTGAATACTTTTGTCTAAGCTCAACTTTGTTAATATGTTTAGCGTCTTACATAAAAGAGTTTGTAAATTGATGCCCCTCCGACCTAAATTAATAAATCTATTTAGTTTTTTAAAATAAACTAAAATTAGTTAATTTGAAAAAACTAAATGAAGTTATTAATTTGGGACATTGAAACATTAAATATATGGATGGACTAAATAGTCAAAAGAATTAATTGATGCTGGCTCCATATTCAAGTTGCTTTTAAGAATTGGAGCTTCATAGGAAGCTCCTTTGACAGGAAGTAACAATGTACTCTGAGGGCGCTCATAAGAACAACCCTTAACTTGTTTTCCGGGCCATATTTGTCACTCTCCCCATAAAACTGAAACCGGTTAGAATATAAAAATATACTATAAAACATGATCATGGAACATTTATTTATAAGTACATGGTGTATTCTAGCAATAAAAGACTTTGGAAAACTAAATTGCAGCAAAGATATTGTTCAAAAATATATTGCTTAGCTTTGAACAATAGGAGGATCTTGTAATGACCAAAGGTAATCTAAATGTTACACACACTAAAGGAGAAGAAACAGGGAATGTAACTTCACTATAGGAAACAAGAATTCTATAACATAAATATTAGCCACATTATATATAGTTAACAAAAAATAAGAAAGCTACCACCTTCTCCGCAGTGCACCTAGCAACAACCTCCATGACATTTGTAGTTCCCATATATTAAGATAAATACATTCTTATATAGATGTTGTGGTACATAAAACAAAAAAACTTTTTAAAATTTTAAAGAAATATTAAATAAATAAATAAATTCATAATTTAGTAATAATAAAATTTATTAATAAGTATATGTAAGTTTTTTACTATGATGAGGAGGGCATCTGGCAAAGCCTTTTATATCATATAGCACTGTTGATTAAGTTGAGTACTATTAGCAATGACTTGTACTTCACACTCTTCAACCTCTATATGTGAGAAAAATAAAAAAAATATTTTTAAATTTTATGTAATTCCCAGGTTAGTCATTAAATCTATGCTCTTTATACACCGTAAAACGATGAACAATAAGCCAACAAAGGTGCGACAATGGGAGTGCACTCCACATTTAAAGTTTTAGGTATTATAATCTTACGAATTAAAACCATGATTATCATTACTATTAATATACATATATATATATATATATATTACTACAAAAAAATTATGACAAAAGTTAATTATATTTATATCAAAGAAATTAACTATATAAAAAGTTATATATAATATTTTGTATAAGAAAATTATATTTACTAAATTGGACTATTTTAAAAAATATTTATCAAAGTAGTGTTAATTTTCACCACGTAGGCTTGTGTGGCTTTTTTTTAAAACTTTAATTGATTTCGTCTAAGGACGAAATCAAGCGTAGGGTGATTTCGTCTTCTAATATTAATTATTTAAAAAAAAAAACTACGTGGAGATGAGTTGCACGTGATAAAATTTGCGTGTGCACTCTCGCTGCATGCACACTCTCGCCGGCATGCTGGGGAGACGAGGCTGGACCTACAGGGTGGCCTCCCGGATTCAATCCGCCGCCACGCCCAGGAGGAGCGGTAAATCTCGCTCTGCAATTCTCCGCCTCCCATTTCCATGTGGTGCTATGGCCCTACTTTGTGCTCGTCCTCGGTGGTTTCGTGTTTGAAGCCATTGGAGTCCAGGATGGGAGTTCTGTTGGGATCGTCAAGGGATTCAGAGTCGTCTTCTTCCTCGTCTTGGTATGTGGCCCTTAGATCATTCATCGCAGGTACAGTGCCGAATTGAGAGGGAGGCGGCGAAGGAGGAAGAGGACGGAGAAGCACTGTCCCGGCCCGGCTGCCCCTATTTCTTATGTGGCTGCCCTGTTTCTTTAGCTTCTGGACGACTGTATTCGGGACAGAAAACCAACACCATAGCCGACCCAGCGGGACCGTGAGTCATCCACTTTGGGGCACGTCGGAGAGCATGGTGCGGATCGACGTCCCTGCCGGGGCTCCAACGGCGGCAGTGGAGTCAAAGGAGAAGACGGACTGGATCTCTGGCCAGAGCTCAGCCATCGCATCGTAAATGTCTAGGAAGCGGAACATACGCTCCGGGGACTTCTTGCACTTGTGGCCACCAACTCGGCGTAGGCGACGTCGTCGGACGAGGATGAACCCATTAAACTTCGTTTATGCATGGGTTCGGGTGGGAACATGGGGTGATTGTTATTCACAGGGGAGCCAACAGCATGGGTGCTGGTCAATCCACCACCACCTAGATCACGGGCACTCAGGCTGCGCATTTGTTGCTGCTTCTCACGCTGTGCAAGGGCAGCAACCCTTGAGCTCATTGGAGAGATGGGTTCCGTGCACCAAGGAGACATTCTCCCCGGGGACGAGAGCCCAAATGAAGCCTGCAAGAAAGAGTGTTCATCAACAGTCTTGGGAGAAAACAAACTTGTGTTGATGGGGGAGAGCATGCTCTGCTGCTGCTGCTGAAATTGGCTAAGGATTGCTGACTTGTGCGATGGGGAGAACACATTCCCAGCCTAATCAGAGTAACGGGGTGATGATGAGATCTCAGCAGTAAATAGCTCATCCAGGTTCGATGGAGTGAGAGTAGACGATCGAACTGCTCTGTTGTTTGTGGCCACAGAACCAAGTCGGGGTTGGGAAGAGAAGCAGTTGAAATCATTCATGGCAGCATCAAAATCAGGCATCATGGAGAAATCTTCAGGTGGGATGTCCTGGGCGCTGAGCGACGACCTCAGGCGACTTGACTGAAAATTGCTCCCGGGCAGATGCAGAGTAGGCACGCTTGGCTGTGGCCAGCCACCATGACCGGAGTGTGGCATCCCATTGGTGCCTGATGGTGACATTGGGGGTGTGAATGGCGAAGGTGACATGGCAGAAACTGATGAAGGCGACCCTGGGAGGAGGCCCATGGCAGCAGCGGCCGAAGCTGAAGAAGATGACCGGGGTGAGGAAACTACAGAGCCCGTGGAGACGTACAGTGGGCGAAGCTCCTCAGTGGTGTGGGCAAAGAAGCAGACCCGGCGCATGCACCCGCACAGCCTCGACGGCATGGACAGAACTTACAGACGCTGCACAGTGGAGAGCCGTGCTCCCGTCCAGCACACAGGAACGGTTGACGTTAACAGTAGGGACAGCGGCGAGGATTAATTTCATCAAGTCGAGGCTGCCGTAGGTGGCAGCTACCATGAGGGGCGTACGCTGCTCTAGTACCATTCCCCTAGCAGGACCTCCAGTTCCGCCGCGGCGACGGGCATACCAGATGCCGGCCTCGTCCACCGCAGACGGGTCGCGGTCAAGCGCTCGTCTAAAAGCTTCCACATCGTTATCCGCAGCGAGTTCGAGGAGGCTGGAGAAGGAGTCATCCGTCTCGACAGAGAGATGGCGGAGGTCGCTATTCATCATCTCCCTACTTCTCGTTCTTTCAGCTTCTTCCTCTTCACGACGAGGCGAAGATGGCGACAACGGTGACGATGACAACGACAGTGACGGCGGAGGCGACGAGTAGTCTGCATGCGCCTTTTCTGAAGTCAAGGCAGGGACGCAGCTATAGTGGTATTTGTGAGGGTCCCGACGCCGGGCGTTCTCGCCGGGGTGGACGAAAGGTAGTTGGCCACATGGACGATATATGCATGGGTTCGGGTCGTGATTCACGATCCGAACCCATGCATAGATTTCGTCGTTTAAACCAACGAAATCAAGTTACACTTGATTTCGTCGTTTCAAACGATGAAATCGGGTTACGGTGTTAAACATAACCCGATTTCGTCGTTTTAAACGACGAAATTAACTTATACTTAATTTTATCCATTTAAAGGATAAAATTATATAAAATTTTTAAAAAAAAAACTATTTTAGAAAATATTTTTCAAAGTGGTTCAAATCGGTAATTATTTTTTTTAATATTATTTAAATAAATTTCTCTAAAAATAACTTTAATAGACATTTTAACTAAATTTTTTGCCTCAAGTATGATTGTAGATAGACTCTAGGGGATCCGTACAAGATCTAAAAGATTTAGTTGAAAAATGTGATCATATAAGTTTCATGTTTTTTTTTCTCAAAATGTGATAAAAAGTTGGTTTTACAATAATAAAAAAATTAATAATTCAATTACTAAATAAAAATAATGATGCTTATAAGTATTATAAATGAAATTTTTTAAATAATATATACCAGCATTAAAGCTCATCAACAATGTTATTATTTATATTGTTAAATTTTAATGTTAAATTTTTTATAATTAGTACTTAATAGTAACAAATTTTATATACTAATATTACAAACGGGGTTAATTATGACGGTTGGGGATTGTTTATAAAACTAAAAATACATTGTAAATTTAAATTCATGAAGGTTTCAAAAACATCACTAAAAACAAAAAAATTGTACGAATTTACATTCACGATAATTTAAAAAAGTGTTACTAATTATCTATGTAGGTGACTATATAAGCACTACTAAACGTGTATGGTAAATGATTTAAATTACGGTTCTAGATATTTTAAGATGCTACCTATAACCGTTAAATTATAGTAATTGTAGCATTTTTAAATTTTAGTCGTTATCAATAAGCTGCATCAAGGTATATGACTACGCACAAAAAACATCACAACAAATTATTACCGACACATTATTACTAAAAATAACATTTTTGTATATTATTATAAATTAATTTTTTGTAATTAATATAATTAACACTTACTTAAAAGGAGACAAAAACTAAACCAAATGAAAAACTACATCTACATGAAATAATATAATTTTTTTTACTATTTAAATTTGTATTAAAAAACTGGTGCAAAGTATATAAATAAAGCTTACAACCCTGCTACCTATAAGATATAAGTTATGGGTAAACTATAAAATCTGCCTTTAACTTAAAATTTAAGAGCTAAGAGGAAACTTACCTTTAGTGTAAACTAACTAATATCCTCCTTAACGTTAACAGTGCTATAAAATGTGTACAGAGTAAAACGAAAAATACTACTTACTTAAATGTTGTCGTAAATAAAAATAAAATTATTTCTTATTTATAAAAAACATTAAATAAATAAATTTAGAATTAAATAATATAAAAATTTATTACTAAATATATATAAGTTTTTTATTAAGAGTTTGAGTTCATAAAGGAAAACCCGTATATTATTTAACACACACCTCTAACAAAGTAAAATAGTACTTTACTTTCTTAAACCTCAGCTTAAGATAAAAAGATAAAGAAAATTTATTTATTATAAAAAATAATTTTTATTTTATTATTATATATAATTCTAAAGATAGTTATTAAGACGAATTTCATTACGGGCCTTAACACGACGCATACTTAGCTAAGTGCGACAATGAGAATGCTCTACATTTAAAGTCTATAGATACTATAATATTAGAAATTATTATTATAACTATCATTGCCGCTATTAAATATTTTTATAAAAAAGTAATAACAAAATTTAATTATATTTAGATCAAAGAAATCAACTATATAATATTATATATAATATTTCAATAAAAGAAAATTATATTTACATACCTAAAAAGGGAGTTATAAAACGTAAATTTTTTTATAAAGATAAATTTTTTACCTAAAGTATAGTACATACACTACGGGAGATCTTTACAGGATCTACATTATGTAGTTAAAGAATGTTTTTTATACAAATTTTAAGTATTTTTTTGTTTTTTATTTAATATATGTTAAAAAATGGGTCTCATAATTATAATAAAATTAATAAGTTAGTAACTAAGTAAAAAAATAAGTAAGTGAGTCGTAGGCTAATAAGGCGGAGACGGGGAACCCGCTTACAATCCGGCTCTTATAGTCGTGGTTTGTGGCGATATAAGTTTCATGTGTTTTTTTTCTTCTAAATGTGTTAAAACGTTGGTTTAAAAAAATAAAAAATTTAATTACTTAGCGACTAAATAAAAATAATGATGCTTATAAATATTAGCATTAAAGCTCATCAATGATGCTATTATTTAAATTTTTATTTAATAATTTTGATGTTCCATTTTTGTAGTTAGTACTTTATAGTAAAAAAATTTATATACTAATATTACAAACGGGGTTAATTAATTATGACGGTTGGGGATTATTTATAAAAGTATAAATATATTGTAAATTTAAATTCATTAAGGTTTGAAAAAACATCACTAAAAACAAAAAAATTGTATGAATTTACATTAACGATGATTTAAAAAAGTGTTACTAATAATATATGTAGGTGATTATATAAACACTACTAAATGTCTATAGTAAAAATTTTAAATTATAGTTATAAATATTTTAAGATGTTATATATAACTATTAAAATATAACATTATGGTATTTTTAAATTTTAGTCGTTATCAATAAGCTACGTTGAGGTCTACGCGGAAAAAAACATCACAACAAATTATTACCAACATATATTATTACTAGTAATGACATTTTTGTTTACTATTAATAATTAGTTTTTTGTAGTTTATATAATTATCACTTCCTTAAAAAGGGGATAAAAACTAAACAAAATAAAAAATCGCTCCTACATGTAATAATATAAATATTAGTCTTATTAAATATATTTAAAAAATAAGTTGTTTTTAATAATTAAATTTGTATTAAAAACCGGTGCAAAGTTTAGAAATAAAGCTTTCAACCCTGCTACTAATATGATATGAGCTATGGGTAAACTAATAATATAATCCTTTAAATAAAATTTAAGAGCTAAGAAGAAAAAATAATATATGTGGGTGATTTAAAAAAGTGTTACTAATTATATATGTGGGTAATTATATAAGTACTAATAAATATCTATAATAAAAAATTTAAATTACTGTTATAAATATTTTAAGACGTTACATATAACTGTTAAATTATAGTATTGCGGTGTTTTTAAATTTTAGTCGTTATTAACAAGCTACGTCGGAGTCTACGCGTAAAAAACATCACAACAAATTATTACCAACATATATTATTAATAGTAATTACATTTTTGTTTATAATTATTAATTACTTTTTTTTAGTTTATATAATTAGCACCAACTTAAAAAAGAGAAAAACTAAACGAAATAAAAAATCGATCCTACATTTAATAATATAAATATTAGTTTATTAAATATATTTAAAAAATAAGTTTTTTTTAATAATTAAATTTGTAAAATAAAGCTTCCAACCCGACTACTTATAATATATTAACTATATGTAAACTATAAAATCTAAGCCTTTAACTTAAAATTTAAAAGCTAAAAAGAAACTATACCTCTAACTTTAGTTTAAACTAACTAATATCTTGCTTAACATTCATAGTGTTATAAAATGTATATAAAATAAAACCAAAAATACTACTTACTTAAATGTTATCGTAAATAAAAATTAAATTATTTCTTATATATAAAAAACATTAAATAAATAAATTTAGAATTTAATAATATAAAATTTTATTACTAAATATATATATAAGGTTTTTTATTAAGGGGTGGAGATCATAAAAGAAGGCCCGTATATGATTTAACACACACCTCTAACAAAGTAAAATAATACTTTACGTCATAAACCTCAGCTTAAGATAAAAAGATAACAAAAATTTATTTATTATAAAAAATAAATTTTATTTTAATGTTATATATAATTCTAAAGATAGTCATTGAGGCGAATTTAATTATAAACTAAAAAAAGACACATACTAAGCTAAGTGCGACAGTGACCATGCTCTACATTTAAAGTTATAGATATTATAATATTAAAAATTAAGATTATAATTATCATTCCCGTTACTATATATTTAGATCAAAGAAATCAACTATTAATATTATATACAATATTTAAATAAAAGAAAACTAGATTTACCTACCAAAAAAGGGAGCTATAAAAAGTAATGTTTTTTATAAAGATACATTTTTTACCTAAAGTGTGGTATGTACACTACGAGAGATATTTATATAATCTACACGATGTAGTTAAAAAAATGTTTCTTATATAAATTTTAAGTATTTTTTTGTTTTTTATTTTATATATGTTAAAAAGTGGGTTTCTTAATTATAATAAAATTAATAAGTTAGTAACTAAATTAAAAAAAAAGTAAGTTAGTCATAAATTAAAATGGTGCAGACGGGGAGCCCGCTTACAATCCGGCTCTTATGGCCGTGGTGTGTGGCTATATAAGTTTTATATGTCTTTTCTTTTTAAAATGTAATAAAACCTTAGTTTTATAATAATATAAATTTTAATAACTCAGTAACTAAATAAATATAATAATGCTTATAAGTATTATAAATGAAATTTTTTAAAAGATATATATCATCATTAAAGCTCATCAACGATGTTATTATTTAAATTTTTATTTACTAATTTTGATGTACTATTGTTGTAGTTAGTACTTTATAGTAATAAATTTTATATACTAATATCACAAACGGGGTTAATTAATTCTGATGGTTAGGGGTTATATATATAACTAAAAATATATTGTAAATTTAAATTCATTAAGGTTTTAAAAAACATCACTAAAAACAAAACAATTCTACCAATTTATATTTACAATGATTTAAAAAAGTGTTACTAATGATATATGTGGGTGATTATATAAGAACTACTAAATGTCTATAGTAAAAAATTTAAATTACTGTTATAAATATTTTATGACGCTACTTATAACCGTTAAAATATAATATTACGGTATTTTTAAATTTTAGTCATTGTCAACAAGCTACGTTATGGTCTACGCGCAAAAAACATCACAACAAATTATTACTGACACATATTATTACTAGTAATGACATTTTTGTTTATTATTATTAATTATTTTTTTGTAATTTATATAATTAGTACCTACTTAAAAAGGAGACAAAAACTAAACGAAATAAAAAATCGCTCTTACATGTAATAATCTAAATAGTAGTTTTATTAAATATATTAAAAAAATAAGATTTTTTTAATAATTAAATTTATATTAAAAAAACAAGGGCAAAGTTTAGAAATAAAGTTTGCAACCCTGTTATCCAAAAGCTAAGAGCTAGGGCTGAACAACATAATCTAATCATTAAACTTAAAATTAAAGAGTTAAGAGGAAACTATACCTCTACCTCTATGGTGTACCTACTAATATCCTCCTTAACATTCATAGTACCCTAAAATGTGTAAAGAGTAAAACGAAAAATAGTACTTAGTTAAATAGATTCGTAAATAAAAATAAAATTATTTCTTATTTATAAACAATATTAAATAAATAAATTTAGAATTTAATAATAAAAAATTTATTATTAAGTATATATAAGTTTTTTATTAAGAGGTAGAGATAATAGGGGAAGGCCCCGTATATGATTTAGCACACACCTTTAACAAAGTAAAATATTATTTTACGCTCTTTAACCTCAGCCTAAGTTAAAAAGATAAAGAAAATTTATTTATTATAAAAAAATAATTTTTATTTTATTATTTTATATAATTTTAAAGATAGTCATCGAGGCGAGGTTCATTATTAACTTAAACACGATGCATACTGAGCTAAGTGCGACGATGAGAATGCTCTACATTTAAAGTCATATATATTATAATATTAGAAATTAAAATTATAATTATCATAGCTGTTATTAGATATTTTTATAAAAAAGTAATAACAAAATTTAATTATATTTAGATCAAAGAAATCAAATATATAATATTATATATAATATTTTAATAAAAGAAAACTATATTTACCTGTCCAAAAAGGGAGCTATGAAAAGTAAATTTTTTGCCTAAATTATGGTACGTACACTACGGGAAATCTTTACAGGATATACATGATGTAGTTAAAGAATGTTTTTATATAAATTTGAAGTATTTTTTTGTTTTTTCTTTCGAATATGTTAAAAAGTGGGTCTCGTAATTATAATAAAATTAATAAGTTAGTGACTAAATAATCAATAACAATAGTTTTTAGCATTTTAAATAATTTTTTTAAAACTATATGTTGTCATTAAAGCTAATCAATGATGATGTTATTTTCATCGTTATTGACTAATTATGATGTTACATTTTGTTGTTAGTACTTAATAGTAACAAATTTATATATTAATATCATAATAGAGATAAATCAATTGTGATAGTTAGGGATTGTCCCTAAAACTAAAAAAACATTACAAAATCTAAATTTCTTATTATTTTTAAAAGTGTTGCTAAAACTGAATTTTTTTTACGAAATTTACATTCGCGATAATTTTATAAAAGTTTTACTAATTATATATGTGGGTGATTGTGGAAGCTCTAAAAAATGTCTTTGGTTATAGATGTAAACTTCCGCTACAAATCTTTTGAGACACTACTCCTAACTATTAAAATATAGGAGTGGTTACATTGTTTTTAATTCTAAGTCGTCATTAACTAGCTATGTTGGCCTCTCTAACAAGGTGAAAAAAGTGTCTAACAAATTATTAACGACACATTATTATTAGTAATAACCTTTTCGTATGTTATTATTAGTGTATTTTTTTAAAGTGACTATAATTAACACTTACTATAAAAGAAGACAAACACTTAATTGTAAAAAAAGGGCTTCAATATAGATTAATGCAAATATTAGCCACTTTCCACATAGTGAAGTGTGGAGAATGGGGAAGCTACTAGGTCCGCTGGATTGGCCCGCTACTGAGATAACCTTCACCGCTACCACCCAACATTTAATGGAGGATATCCCTATGATCTCCAGTGGTTGTTTGGGCATTAGAGGGTTAGGCAGATCTCTGCCGGAGGTAGAGCTCCCACAATGGCAACAAGATATGTAGTCTCTACGAAGGAGATGACTCCTGAACTGTACCTCCAATTCAGCTATATTTATTATAACAAAAAGTGTACTAAACAAGGTCTGGTTTAAGAAATTTCACTTATTAGAAAAATTTATGAAAATTACCATTAGACAGAAAGTCTCTTCAGAGTGATACTGACAAAGCTTCAGGATGGGAAAAAATTTTAGTTTCTATGAAATTATCATTTTACCCTTGTGGCTAAGTCGTAAGTAGAGTTAAAAATTGAGAAAAATATCTTAGTGATAGGTTAATTAACTAATATATTAATTAACCATTTTGAGGAATAATCTCAGTAAAAGGTTAATTAACCATTTTGTCCTTAAGATTACATGTAAACCGTTAAGTAAACTAGAGTGGTTTAGAGGGGGGGGGGGGGTATCATGACCTCATGAACTGCCAGTATAATTACCTTAGGTCTGTGACGTCAAGGAGTAACCTTGAAATTAATTTTTGGCCCATTAGAATTCAGAAAGCCCTGAATAAAATGACAAAATACCCCTATGAGCATATTATCCACATCCGTGTTAATGGAAATGTGAATTAATTTGTGAGTAGCCTTTAGAGAGGGCAATAGATTGAAATCAACGAAAGGACACTGAGATTACCTGAATGACTAAATGGAGAGTATCATACCCTAGGTGGTAAATTATCCCAATGCCCTTAGGGGCAGTTTACCCTATTTTCTATGGAACTAATACCCTACCCCAAGGAGAGTTATGGCGGCCTATAATAATATAAAAATCTTTAAATGGAAGAGTATGATCAATAGGTGACACGAAAACCTTTACAACTCACAATGTCATGGGAAACAAGCGGAAGAACTCTCATTCTCAAGGTTTAAGGCATCGTAATTACACATATCTACAACGTAGTGCATCGATCTATTAGGGTAGTATATATGTTACTTGCAGGATACGCAAAAGAGATTTACAATTTTGGACTTGAATTTGTCTAGCCTTAGCCCTGCAAATGAGTATAATGGACCTCCGTTTATTTTTAATGGACTTGTGTGAGCTCATGCTATTTATGTTTACATACTATAAATGATGCAAGCTTTTATTATTGTTGTGTTAGTAATGTATTGATAAATTGAGATTAATGAAAGTTAATCAAGAGTGATTAGTTGGTGTTGGATTGGGGTGAGAATACTTAATCAAGATAAAGACTAACATACATTCGATGGGGTCAGGGACAGGTTCATGGAGTGAACATGGGCTTTGACATAAAAACTTACCTTGGTTAATGAACTGAGGGTAGTTATATGAGTTTACCCTAGTCTCATGAGGACTAATAGGGTGCGGGTTGATTTCTATGTTATAGCTCATTGGATGAGTTGTTTATTGGTCCGATTTATAGTGTGGAGAGGACCCAATGGTTTGGATGAAGACCTGACTGGATAAAATTAATCAAGTCTAAGTTTCGAATGTTTTGGGAGTAACTGGTCATATAGATCTTAGGTTTTTATGGGTTACATTATTTATGTCATTAAGGACATTTCTCCTAAAGTCAGGGAGAGTGGAGATTGTGATATTTATACATTTTTTCACAGCCACGATGGTTTGGGTATTAGCTAGAGAGGTCTTTACCACATGTTTCCCACAAATCTTCAATGGACCATATAGTGCGTAAAAAAACCAGAGTTGCATGAGCATCATGGAAAGTTTATGTATCTCGCCAATCTGTGTCCATATAGTGCCTACACATATTTATATTATGTTCCTTTTTTCTACACTATGATGGTAGGGCATTGACCATCATCAAGAGTTATATTATGTTAACCCTAGAGTTGGGTCAGAAGAATAAAGGGTAGTTAGTATCTTATGTTATTCTAGTTGACATATGATATGTCGTTTGTTCAAGGGATTAGACGGGGTTATTAATTATTGAATAAGGTTGTGGGATAATTAATGACATTGATTGCTATTAATTATTAATTATTGAGTAAAGGACTTACATAAAATATAGGTTAGTTGAAAATATTTAATCATTGCATGTTTGATGCTATGTTTCTTTAGATATTATTGATGGTAGGCAAAACAATGTCTGGATCTGATCTTGTTAGAACTAACATCGGAGATCTTGTTTATTGAGTGCATAAGTAACTAACATCTTGGTGATGTTGCCCTTATCTAAAAAATATTAATTAATTTGTTGGTTCTTTTGGAAGCTCTTCTCCTAAGGGTGGAGAAGTTCCTTTGTTGTTTGGTTGCAGATTCTTTTGGCAAAGACTAGTAGGACCACGACTGATGAGCATGAGAGTTAGTTCTTTCTTTCTAAAAATCTAGTGAATAATTGTATTTCTTGCATGAGAGCCAACTTGGTTATCTAATTTGAAAAACTTGTACCTAGATAGATAGCTTGTTCTTTATGGATTTGAGACATAATAATATTATATATTTTGATATTCTTATTTGTGAACCCTAGTTATCATGACCTTGATATTTAATCAAATAGTTTATTTTGCATTAAGATTTCTTTATTGTAGCTTACCATTTGTGCCATTTAAAAAGGATTTTAAAATTTTGGGTGTGATAGCTACTACACAGGTGTTGGTGCACTTGGACAATGACACTACCACAAGGCCCCACTAGCGGGTGCAACCATTAGATGTTTGGCCTAAGCCGCCATTACAAAGCATTGGGCAATAGATTTTATAAATAGTGGTCAAGAGTCTCGATGATCATACACAAAAGTCTCTTGAAAATCCTTTAGGGCATAGATTATTTAAGTCAATCATATTTCGACTCCCAACAAGAGTTAGTTCAAGCCAATTGTATCGAAGGAATCAATAAGTCCAAGCTTACATAATCAATAAGTTACAAACTTATAATACTACAATTCCACACACGATCCAACATTTTTTTTTTCTCTAACCCAATTATTTGTATCTTATGGCCAATTACAAGCATACATAACCAATGATAAGTAACAAACTTAAAATACCACAATTCCACACACTTGATTTAACAAAAAAACATGTTATCTCTGGCCCAACAAAACACGCTGCTATTTCTCACAATTACTTGTAACTTATGTAGCCAACAAAACATGCTGCTATCTATCGCAATAATTTGTAAATTATGCAACCAACAAAGCATGCCGCTATCTCTCACAATAGTAATTTATATTCTAGCTAGGAAAGTTTGCTCATTCCAACTTTTAACATTTTTTTAATATTCCTGGGCAACATACCTGTCATTTTGCTTTGCTTCTTCATACCATAACTAGATGGAAACTATTAAAGAAAAATTATATTTCTTCATATAATGAAAAAGAAAACAATAACCATTGTCTTAATCATTAAATGCATAAAAACTTAATTTAATGAAAAAAATGAAATCCCTGAATGGCTTATATTTATGGATGTGACACAACTATGATAAATTTATAAAACAATGATATACCATTCACACTCTAAAGGCCCTTGATACAAGTAAATTTAGAAAATCATTAGTAGATAGTGCATAACAAAGAAAACTGGTCCTTCAAAACAACTTAGTATGATAACCAGCAGCAACAGCAAATATGTCAGATCTAGCTATCTGGCTGGGCATCATGGATTCAGTATCACAAAATGTCTGCTATGTTCAATACAATGATATAGATCCATCCATTAAACATAGGGTGAGGTTTCATGCCAGTGATCATGCTATTGCAAGACTTGAAAGAGGAAACAGTGAAAAAAATGCATCCTCATTGTCATCATCAGATCCTCTACTATTTATTAGTACTTGGCTTCATAAGAAAATAAGCATCACTGAAACCAGGCTCTGATGATAAAACAAAATAAATGAAATCCAGGTATTAATATTATTCATAATACTCATTAGGTTACTTCCAATAATACCATGATAAACAAACATGTTATAAACTAACTTTTTCAGAAAATAGGGATCAAGCATCTCCCTTATCACTCAGAATACATACTAATTTGTAGTTTGAATGCAAAATTTTACTGTGTATGATGCAACTGTTACCTATCTTGATATCATCAGAATCTATAATGAGTGATGCATCTACAACTTGAAAGGCCTACTCTCATATAATTTACCAGTTAATAAAAAGAATAGGTACATGGAAAGAGTATTTAGAAGCTAGCATATAAAATTGAATTCTATGTCATTGCAAATTAACTAACTACATATATCTGTCTTAGGTACAAACTAAAAAGTTATCATTTTATCAATAACTCATTTTTTCAACTTCCCAAACACAACATAGATATGAGCTTATCATCATTCATCAATGAAATCTTATCTACAAATCTCCAATATAATCACCTTTAGTTTTGCATGTAGGTAACATTATGCACAAATAGTGTTCAATCTTACAATAGCAACTGTCATCAAATTATCTTAACTTCTCCCACACTTTGCTCACACTGTGCAAGGAGGGAGTTCACTAGAAAAGGTGAAATTGATCTTTCTGACTAATAAACCTAAATGACAAAGTAGGACCCTTGTTGATGATCACAGATAATTAAGATACAATGTTATTGTTGACCATGACTAATATATGGCATTATTCAATAAGACTAATGTAACAACTAATAAACAATATATCAAGAATTAAAAAACCATGACAAATGGCATCAAAATTCCTAGATGTTGCATAAAAACAATGAGAATATGCTTACTAGCTCCTCTCTCTTACTTCATATAATGACACTACCACAAAGCCAAATATCATAAAACAATAAATCAATTAATCAACATGGGACAATAATAGTTTAATTGAGACTTATTTACTCATTAACTACTGATGGGGGCCTACATTCATAGACTTAAGTGGATCATAAAATCCACAAAAATTACCAGTCCTACCCCTACGACCTTGACCCCGACCTCGACGGTGCTCTACTGGATCCTCCTGGTTCACATAAATAACATATGACTCATCCAAACACGCCTATGAAGATAATGGGATAGGATATGCAAGAGTTGGCCATTGTCGTCTAGTATATACTATCGGAACAATCAGTATCTCAACTAGCTGGGGATGGGCTAGATCTATAGCAACCGGAGATGATGAACATGAACGATCATGCGAAGCTAAAGCTCGTGAAAATAAAGGAGGAGAGCCAGGTGCAGATCCAAGTGCTGCAGATGAAGATGGAATATCCGTATATAAAGCATGCCTTGGCAATGTCTGAGATGCCTCCTCGGTAGGATAATGCCCATGAATGTCTGTAATAACCAACAATAGTAGTGGCAAGCTATAAAGGACATCGTCATGGTGCCTGATGATCGACTGACATGATGCTAATAAGACCTTACTCGCAGAATAGGTGTTAACTGCGTCTGTCTAATGTGTATATGTCTGTCACGCTAAACCAAGCTATAAAATAATAAAATAAAAATCATATCAATAATAAGCAAGAAATAAAAAATTAATATTATATAATTAATTAAGATATACTTACCAAAGCTGCCTTTGAGGCGTCCCTAGGCTAATAGGTCATCTCCTCTGAATCATCACATGGTAAAATATATCTTCGTGTAATAGGAAAATATCACCGCATATACGGGCTACGAGCATCACGCTATGTTGTAGTAATCTCGCCTTGGATAATAGTGGCTCTCCTGTTATCCCATCAAGTGATATAGGCTGCATGATGCACAACCCAATCAGTAATATAGCGGCCTTGTCGAGTGATTCGATGGATAAATTCTACCAATGAGGAGGAATATCTTGCTCTAAGTTAAATTGGAGCATCACACGATCGGGCATATGCATCTCTACCATCTCAAAAAATATGAGCAGTGTTCTAGATAGCCACACATCCCTTCCCTCTGTACAAAGAGGAGGTAACTCAACCAATGCATCATGCGAGTATGGCTGCCAAATGACCTGCACAATTTATAAGCATAATTAGTTTTTAATAACCTTACATAGCTTATATTCATTATATTGCATATGACAATGAAATGTAATTACCTGATAAGGGTGTTGGTGGTCTAATTCTCTTCTATACAATCACAGGACTCCTTGTGGATTTTTTGGTTTTTCTCCTCCGAACATTCCACCTCAAGGAGTCAAATTTAGCTCATAACTTCAACACATCTACATAAAACTATATTGAAAATATAACTGTGTAAAAAAAAAATACCTAGCTCCTAATGGAGCACCCTCTACTACTTGCCCCATCTCAATAGTTGGTTGGCCGACATGTAAATGCTCCCACAACCATATTTATGTCACAAAATATCATTAAAAAATTATTAACAACAAGAAGTAATTGTACATGTAGAAAATACTAACTTCAACAATTTATTTACCTGAAGAAGGGTTAGGTAGCATGTAATCCTCGAGGTCATAGACCGACAAGCTTTCCCTAACTCTCTGTATAAGTACGAAAGGGTAGCACTGCCCCAAGTGTAGGTGTCCATCTGTCAAAATCCACAAGGAGGGTGAGGTACGCAACATGCACATGGATACTCGTGTTATCAGCAAATATAGTAACCCCAAGTGTCATGCCCCGACACATGCCACCCCTGACCCAAACTCGATCAAAGGAGTAAGCGGTACGCGGCATGACGAAGTTAAGTTGAAATGCGGAAGACTTAACCCATCTTTGGGTGAACACACAATGGAGTAAGCACATAAGCCCTTTGTGCAAAAACAAATAGAGAATTATAAAGGACTACTTAACAATCTTAGTCCACACATACCTACATCATCTAGTTAACACATAGTAATAGCAAGCCTCAAGGCTAAATAAGTCATAGCCAACAATGGCAAAACATAGAATGAAGTAGAGTCAAATGTATAAGTTCAACATAACATAGATCCAAACTAACATAACACCAAGCATCTATAACCCCTCTCAATGAACATGGCTATCCTCATGCTCAACGTAGAGCCCAACCGAAACACCTGCATGGCACTGATAGGTGAAGGTCAGACATAATGAGATTGGAGGAATGGTTTGGATTGAATCAGATGGTACATTAGAGCAACGAGCAGGAGATTCCGGGATTAAGAAACTTAAGGTTTTGAGCATCTATGGGAAGACTAAGTTAGTATGTGTTGGCAGCATAATTTTACATGTATAATGTACATAATATGAATTGTAAGACAAGAACAATAAGTAAGGAATTAGCAAGTGTTTGATGATTGGATTTGGATTTGAGGGGTTTGAGTAAGATGGTTTGGTTCTAATGAGGATGACGTGGGATGTATGGCTGTATGTAGATGATGGTAAGAGTATGCTTGTACTAAGTTTGAGTATGAAAGTGTAAGGTTATGTGGAGATTCGCAAGACTGTAAGGGTAAGGATGAGTTATGAGTATGGATTAGATGAGTTAAGTGAGGTATGTTGCCCTTGCAGATGCAAGCTTTAGAACCGGCATGGTTCTAGCATGGTTGGTTGAAAAATGTAAGACTGAAGTAGTTCCTGGCATAATTATATATGTATAAGTTATATAATATAAACTTGAATTGTAAGTAACCATAATTCGATAACATTGCGAGTTTGAGATAAAGGGTTTCAACAGATTAAGTTCCGTGTTCAAGCTAGCATAAGTAATCGGCTAAACATCCTTCTATGTCTAGCCATGGTGTTATCTTGCAGGATTTTGTCTTGGTGCTGTATTTCAGCCCATATGTATGATACTCTGTTGAAAGCAATATATATTTTGTTAGTCTTGTCTTGGTGTTGTATTTAACCCCAGACATTTGATGCTCTATTTAATCACATTGTAAGTTTTTACACTTGGTTGGCATTGTATATCTTTCTACCTATTGTTGGCACTGTATATTCTACCCAAGAGTGGCATTGTATGATTTTTGCCCTTAGTTGGCGTTGTATGACCCTTAGTTGGCACTGTATAGCCCAAGAGAGTGGGCATTTGTGCGTTTAGGTAAGTAGTATCATAGATCTGGTCTTACTTGTTTGATCCTATACCCCATGAGCATAGGTGTGCTTTGCCTTTAGAAAAGTTCATGACATCTAGTGGCTCTCCAGAGGTTAAGTGATGTCGCAGTAGTATTCCTTTCCTTTTTGACGCTGGAGCTTATTAATTGTAATGAGCTTCAGCTATAGATAGTATGTGTACGCTGGTAAGTGTAAGTTGTATGTATCTAATTCTAAGTTATATGTATGTGTAAGATTCTAAGTAAGTGTAAGTTTGAGCTTCTAAGGAAGACAATAAGAGAGCTTCTGAGTAAGAGTAAGATTGTACGAGTAAGGTCGTACGAGTAAGGTCATACAAGCATGTGTAAGTTGTATGGGTAAGCATACGATGGTATAAGTTAGTTGGTAAGACTAATTCAAAATATAAGAGTATGTCATAAGAGTAAGTGTAAGTGTAAGTTCAACTAGAATGATGGTTTGTGTGTGAAACACCCTATTTATGTTACATGTATTTCTTGCTTCATGTGAAGTTGCATGAATGCATCTATATATGAATTTACGAAGTTCATTGATTTGATTTCCCCTACCGGGTACGAAAATAGTTATTTTCTCTATTTTTAGACCCTTAGTCCATATGCTTTTGCAAGTTCAATTGAGAGCTTTTTGGGATGGCCTTTGTTCTCTGTGGTGGATCGCTCTTCCTCGGCTTGGTGTGCTATAGACTCATAGCAAGACTATTATTTTTGGTTGCCACGTTCTTATGTATTGAGTAAACTGAGAGTTGAATGTATTATTCTATTGAACTTGTGTATATATGTATGGTTTAGAACCCAGATTATTAAAGAACTTATACTTAGAGATACCTAGGATGTATTTATCTTTGAAGACCATGGCCATGGCAGGTTTAACTTTTATGTCTTCATTTTAGGTCACGCCTGATAATGTTAGTTTGATTATATAGTGGATTAATTTATTAAAAAAAATCGTTCCCCCCTCTTCCTCCTCACTTCTCCTCCAGGAAGTAGAGGAGAGAGGTTCCAACTCCTCCGGACGGAGTCTAGAGCCCCCTCCCCCCTCCCCCCTCCCTTTCTTATGCCAGGTAGGGGGGCCATAGTCCGATGCCCCTCCCCATGGAGTGACTTTTAAAAGTGTCACTAATAATTATTTTAAAGTTTTTTTATTAGTAATGATTTTAAAAGCGTCACTAATAATTATTTTTATTTATTTTTATCTTTTCTTTTAGTAACACTTTTAAAAGTTTCACTAATAATTATTTTTATTTTTTAATTAGTAATAATTTTAAAAGCGTCGCTAATATTTTTTTAACCAAATAAATATTTTTATTATACTTTAATTGTTTTATATTGACAACACATTATAGAAATCGCTACTAATTTATTATTAGCGATGCATATTATTATTAGCAACACTTTTAAAAATATCATTAATAAATTTATATTAGCGAAAAAAAATTCACTAATGGTATTGCTATTAGCAAATTTTTTTCATATGCATCGCTAATGATCAATTACGACGAGATTATTAATGACGCTTTTAGTGCAACTTTTTAAGTGTCGCTAGTAGTATTTTTTTCTTGTAGTGTTGAACTCTTTCTTATTTATAAAATTTCAACTATGATAATTACCTCTTCTGCTATTGAAAATGACCGTTATTTCAAAATTGACTTTCTTATTTTGTGTGTGTGTGGGGGGGGGGGGATTTTATAATCCCATACTCCCTCAAATCATTTTTTTTAAATAAAATAGAAAATTATTTTGTGTGTGTGACTAATAATTATTTTAAATTTTTTTATAGTAATAATTTTAAAAGAGTTGCTAATAATTATTTTATTTTTTCTTTTCTATTAGCTTAAAAGTATCAATATTAATTATTTTTATTTTTTATTATTAATGATTTTAAAAGTGTCATTAATAATTATTTTTACTATTTTTTCTGATTCACAATGCTTGTAAAAACGTCACTAATATTTTTTTAGCGTAATAAATATTTGTATTGTGCTTTAATTTTTATATTAGCAATGCTTTATAAAAATCACTACAAATTTACTATTAGTGACGCTTATTATTATTATCAACATTTTTTAAAGTGTTGTTAATAAAATTATATTAACAACAAAAAAAATATCACTAATAGTATTGCTATTAGTAATTTTTTTTATATGCATCACTAATAATCAGTTACAATGGGACGATTAACGATGCTTTTAGTGACACTTTTTAAACATAGCTACATTTTTTTCTTGTAGTGTTGAACTCTTCCCTATTTATAAATTTTAAATATGATAATTATCTTTTTTACTATTAAAAATTAACTTTCTTACTCTTAGGGTGGTGGTGGAGGGGTTTATAATCCCATACCCTAAAAAATTATTATGTGTGTATGTTTGGGTCCCCACCAGATGCTAGGCTGACCCGGTCTGGCGTCAATACTAGAGGGTTGCATGGCCTGTGGCCCAAAATTGAGGGCCCGGCCCTAATATCGGTGTGCTGGGAAAAGCTATAGATACGTGGGCAGCCTGCATAATTGCCACCCTAAAAAGTTGAGAGAAGTCGGTGTTTCAAGGGAAAATTATTTAAATAATAATAATAAAAAAAATAATTACCGTTTTGGACCACTTTGGGAAATATTTCCCAAAGTGGTGTTCCTTTTTGCCACGCAGGCGCCAGCCAAGCGGCTGGTGCCTGCGTGGCTTTTTTTTTTTAAGTTGATTTCGTCGTTTAGAAGGACGAAATTGATTTTAAGCCGATTTCGTCCTTCTAAACGACGAAACCGGTTTAAATTGAACCAGTTTCGTCATTCTGAACGGCGAAATCAACTTAAGCTGATTTCGTCGTTCAGAACGACGACACTGCCACACTTGTTCCCATTCTCCGATCCTCGGTCTTGGCTATACTGATTTCGTCGTTCTAAACGACAAAATCAGCTTAAGATGATTTCGTCGTTTAGAATGACGAAATCATACTCTTTATTACTCGCGAACCCGCTCCTCTCCGCCTCGCGTTTCCAGTGCTCCACCTGTGCGATCCACCGTTCCGCTCCGCCGCCTCTGCTGCCTCCGGCCCACCGCCAGTCTCGCCGCCGGCCCGCCGCCGTCTCCGGGCCGCCGCCGATCTGCCTCTACCCTAAAAAAAACGAGGTTTGAGAAAAAAAAACCCCTCTTATAAAATATATTTTCAGTTTAATTTTCTTGCAAGAGTATGTTATTTGGGTAGCTAATATGCTTATGTTGATAAATTTTGAGATTAATCATTTGTTAGCATTGATTTAAATTTCCCTATTAGAAAAATAAATAAAAAATACACTCAAGAGTAAATTTCCATATTAGAAAAATAAATAAAAAATACACTGAAGAGTAAATTTCCATATTAGAAAAATAAATAAAAAATACACTGAAGAGTAAACTTCCATATTAGAAAAATAAATAAAAAATACACTAAATAGTAAATTTCCCTATTAGAAAAATAAATAAAAAATAGGAAAAAAATGCGGGGACATTACACTTCATTGGACACAATGGATCCTTTTTATGATGGTCATTGGTGCCCGATATCAAGAGTAGGATCTTAGCGAAACGAGTCTTAGATGTTTTTGCTCAAAGTCTAGCCCTACTCGTCGGCCTACTTCAAGACCAGACAGAGTTCAATTTAGAATGGTGGGATAGAATTTCTTTTTTTTTTTATAGTTTGGGTACAATGATCTTGTGAATTTATTTTCTTACATTTGCAAAAATGGACAAAGTTAGAGGAAAAAATAAGTGGGAGAAAGAAAAAGAAGAAGAAGAATGGTGAATGATAGGAAAGGGGAGGGATTTATCTGCTAAGGAGAGAGTCCCATATGATCCAATCTGCTAGCGCTGAAAAGTAGCAGGCCGAGTTTGTGTATTCTCCGTTCTCACCCTTTTTCTACTCAGCTTCTTATTTATCCATCTTCTCTTTTTTTTTTCTCTTTTAGGAAATTATGTAATTTTATTGATTAGGAAATTTGCTCATTAATTTTATTAAATTTTTTTGCAGCTTATCTTAACTTTTGTGTGTTTAAAGATTCAATTGTTATAGTATTGAATGTATGTTTCGGAGTGATTTTTTTAGGAGATTTCGCAGAAGTAACGAGTTATGGACATAATTATTAAAACATGACATTTGTAGCATTATAGGGTCGCCTTAGTCTAATATTAGCCTCTTAGTTTTGAGACAATTGCTTTATATTTATTATGAATTTAATTTATTATTTATGAATCAAGTGAATAGAGATGGCAGAAGAAATGGTTAGATTTTTACTTAACTATGACGGACGCACAGAAGGATTATTAATTAAAAAACCGTCTACATATGATGAATTTGAGATGCAAGTAGCTAGCAAGACTGGGTGGGATCGAAGAAGATGGAAAATCACTATAAAATGTGCTATTCCAACATATGGATCGAATTCGAGACAAATATGTATACATGATGATGCATCAATGAGTTTTATGTTTGACCTCTCGCGTCACATAATTTGTTATGACTTATTTCTTGAAAAAGAGGCCCGAGTGACTAGTGAAAGGCGAAGTAGTTCACATAGGAGCTCTCACAGAAGCTCTCACAGAAGCTCACACAGGAGCTCAGATAGAAATGTGAACAATGAAAGTCATATGCAAATGTCTCAAGACGACGAAGAAGAAGGAAATTTATCTATGACAGTAGCTTCAAATGAACGTCATAGGTCGTCTGCCCCTATTTACGGTGGAAGTGGACCTAATTGGAGGTAAGGTTGATTTAGTTGGGAATACGTTTTGAATCTTATTATCCTTTTATGAAAATACGTTTATCTAAATTTTGAGATTTTGTGTGTAATATGGAAGGTCCACGACGTATGCACCCGAGCCATTTAGCGTTCCAATGTCTCAAGGCGGTGCATGGTATGAAACTCAAAGTTCGATGGGCCTTCATTATCCCTACACGTATGTTGGTCATACCGATGCTAGACCATCTAATCAAAGGTGAAATATATAATTATAAATAAATTCAACTTTTTTAGGCTTATGAAATTTAATACATATGCGATATGTATATGTAGGGGGGGATATGTCTACGGTGAAGATATTAATGAAAATGAGGATAATGAAGGTGAAGATAATATTGACGAAGTAAATGAAGAAGATTTTGACATGAATGTAGAAGATGTTAGAGGTGAAGAAAGTGCTCAACAGATGGTTGACGGAGAGGGGGATGATGCGGTAGAAAATGCTATTGCTGGGAATGATATGAATGTAGATGATGAAGAGCCGCCGTACTATGAAGTGGAGCCACTTTATGCACACATTACAGATGAGGAGATAGATGCGGCAGTTAATTCTACAATGGATATGGACCAACAAAATGAAGATGAGTTATATGTTGGCCGCATCTTTGAGAATAAGGAAGTGTTTGTTACAGCCTTGCAGGAGTTATCCATTCAAAATCATGTTGAATACAAGGTTGTACGAACAAATTTGTCAGAGTATACAGTGAACTGCATTGATAGCACTTGCCCTTGGAGAGTGCATGGCTCAATAAAAAGGGGTGGTGGATACTTTAAATTGAAGACATACACACATGTCGGAATGCTCAACTTAGCACAGATAATAGGCAGTGCAGTACCTCCTTTATTTCGAAGGTCATAATGCCTGCTATCCAAGCCGAATTAACTCTCACACCAGGGGATATCATTCAAAGAATAAAGGAGAAGTATCATGTTGACATATCTTATAAGAAAACATGGGCAGTAAGGAATATGGCGATCAAGGCTATTTATGGAGATTGGGTAGAATCATATAAATTGTTGCCAATGTACCTAAGGGCGGTGCAAGAAGCAAATCCTGACACCTACTACCACTTAGAGGATGATGTTGTACCTCGTGCAGATGGTGGCACTTGTAGGAGATTTACACGGTTGTTTTGGGCATTTGGGCCGTCTATAGCGGGTTTCGACATTGCATTCCTGTGATTGGTGTTAATGCCACTCACTTGTATGGCAGATACCCTGGTGCTCTTATGGCTGCAACGGCTATAGATGAAAACAATGAGTTATTTCCTCTTGCATTCGGGCTTGTCGGGAAGGAAGATGGAGAAAATTGGAAATGGTTTCTAATGGAACTGAGGGATCATGTACTGATGGGCATGACGAACATCGTCATTATTTCAAATCGACATAAGGGGCTTCAGAAGGCCATGCCTGAAGTTCTTCCTAAGCCTATGTACCACCATCGTTATTGCATCCGTCACATAAAAGCAAATTTTAAGAAAGAGTTCAAAAATGATACACTGACGGACTTAATTGGGGCAGCAGCTTGTGCACTCACAGTAGAAAAGTTTGATGCTAAAATGGACTTAATTGGTCAAGAGAGTCCTAGGGCAAAACATCTCCTCTTAGGAGGAGAATTGCATCCTGCACAGTGGTCCCTTGCTCACGGTGGTTTTATGACATTTGGCATGACGACTACAAATATGGCTGAAAGTTTAAATAGCGTCTTGAAGGGGGCACGAGGTTTACCAATGTAGGCTTTAGTGTCAGCTATCTTTTATCGGCTTATAAAATTTTTTGTTAAACGATCTTTTGCCGCCTCTGCAATGACCACCCCGTATACTCTTAGAGTGGAAGCTATATTGAGAGAGCAAACAAGAAAATTTGGGGAGTATATAGTTAATCGGATTAACAGCGGTTAGTACAAAGTGACGTCTATTCGTGGCCGGAAGGTTATGGTAAATGCGAGAATGCATACTTGTACCTGCAACATCCCTCAGGTTTATGGTTATCCTTGCTCGCACCTTATCGCTGTGTGGGCAAAGCGGCGGGAGCCGATACAAGCATCATTGTTTTACACCTTGTCTACTTATAAAAATGTATACGCGACAGAATTTTATTCTCCTCGTGGTCGGGAATATTGGGAGAGGGATATACCTTTTGTGTTATACCCTCCGGTAGCAACAAGACAACCCGGTCGCCCACGGTCAGTTCGCATTAGGAATACAATGGACCGTAGAACTATGGAGAGAGATGGTAGAGGGGGATATAAATGCGGGAGGTGTAAACAAAGTGGCCATAATAGTAAATCATGTAGAAACCCTCTTGTTGATTGGTAAAAATATAATCAACCTCTGTATTTATTCTATATTTTTAGTCACGTACACATGTGTTCCTTTCGATTAATGATATGATCTTAATTTTTCGCAGATAGTATGGTTCATGCAGAGCCTTCTTACGGGCCAGGACCGAGTGACACTTTTATACTCGTACAGCAGGAGTCACATAGGTCTGCTGCTATTTGGAGAGGAGAGGTATGATACATTTTATATAAAATTAGTTTCATTTTTTTGACGATATAGTATGCTATGTTAAAATTTTAAAATTTATTATAGGACCCCGGGTGCCTTGAGTGCACCGAACATTTTAAATATCTCTGCCATTGGCCTATAGACGAGCGTATTGTACCTTATATCGAGCGTGCGGGTTTCAGCCATTTCATTCATCTACAGTATGTTCGTCTAGATCGGCCCCTATTGACAGCTCTTGTTGAGAGATGGAGGAGGGAGACTCAAACGTTTCATATGTCATATGGAGAGATGTCTATCACGCTTATGGATGTAGCAGTTTTATTAGGACTGCGTATTGATGGACATCCTGTGACAGGCACGACAGGAGGAGCTCATATGGATATATTAGTTAGACTTCTTGGTAGAGCTCCTCCTACTACAGTGATGCGTGGTAGCCGAGTGAGCCTACGATGGCTCTTACAGGAGTTTCGCGAGCTCCCAGCCGAGGCTACAGAGATAGTTATCGAGCAGCATGCACGAGCCTATCTATTACATTTACTTGGAGCCACGATATTTGCGGATACCACGAGCAGCCATGTACATGTTTCGTATCTATCCCTCCTTGCCGACTTTGACATGGCTGGTACTTATTCATGGGGCAGTGCTACTCTCGCATTCTTATACCGAGAGTTAGGAAAAGCATGTCAGGCCATGACCTCGGGGATTGCGGGCTGTCTAACCCTTCTTCAGGTAATTAATTGTGTAACTTGACTTAGTGTTTTAGTTACATATACTTCTTTAATTGTAATATTAGTTATCACTATTTTTTTGACATAGTTATGGTCATGGGAGCACTTACACGTTGGCCGACCAAGTGCTAAGATGGGTCGCTTAGTCAAGGGTGCTCCATTAGGAGCGAGGTAGGTTGTATTTATGTTTTTCACGTTATTTTTTTAGCAATGTTTTATATACATATGTTGAACTTATTTTTTTAATTTAACTCCTTAAGGTGGAATGTTCGGAAAAAGAGAACCGAAAATCATAAGGAGTACTCCGCCTATACAGAGGGGACTTAGACCACCAGCGGCCATACCAGGTAATTTTATTACCGTGTTGAACTTTTTTATGTAATGATTTTTTAAAAAAATTGTCGTTATTTAAACTAATTTATATTTATATATTGTATAGATTATTTGGCAGCCGTACTTAGAGGATGTGTTGGCTGTGTTACCTCCCCTATGCATGGACGGTCAAGAGGTGTGGCTATCTCGAACTCTGTTAATATGTTACAAGATTATTGAGATGTATGTGCTGGATCGTGTAATGCTCCAGTTTAACCTGGAGCAAGAGGTCCCACCTTCTATCGTCGAGTTTGTCCACCGCATCACTCGACAGGGCCGCCATATTACCGACTAGGCTATGCATCATGCATCGTATATTGCTCGATGAGAGGATATGAGAGCCACTGTTATTAGAGGGGAGATAGCTACGACATTGTGAGATGTTCGTAGTACTTATATGCAGTGGTATTTACCGATTACACAACGATATATTTTACCGCGCGATGATGTAGAGGAGATGACATATCAGCCTAGGGGAGCGTCTGAGGCAACTCTAGTAAGTATAACTTTGTTAATTAAGACATATGTTATTTTCTTATTTCGTTTTAAATTTTTAACTAATATTTAATTTATTTTTTTATAGCTTCGTCTAGTCCGACGTACACATTCACATTTGAGTGATGCACTTATCACCTGTACTTCGCGCGAGGACTTATCAGCAGTATGTCAGTCGGTGATTAGAGAGTCTGATGATGTCCTTTGTAGCTTACCTCTACTTCATTTGGTGATCACGGATGTTCATCGAGATTATCATGTCGATGAGGCCGCTCAGACACAGCCAATGCACTCTTCATGCCCTGATATTCCATCATCATCAGCAGCGTATAGCTCTCCTCCAGGTTCATCATTTCCGGATACTACACATATAGCTCAGCCAGATCCGATTTTATATTATAGTCGACATCAACCACCTCGTGTTGTATCATCTATTACTTATGCTGAGCCCGAGCCCGAGCTAGACCCGCAACAGATCATGAGGAGCTCGTACACCATTGTCGAGGACGAGGATGAGGTCGAGGACATAGGAGATTATGACATTATTTTTTTTATATGTTTATTTTAAACAACATTATTTTGGCTTGTATTGTGTATGTTTTGCATGAATGAATGAATGAAATCGAGGTCGAGGTCGAGGACTTATATTTGTTATGGATGGAATGAATTAATTCATTGATGTATTGTGTATGATTTGAATGAATGAACAGGGACAGGTGATAAAATTTGTTTCAGAATGTACTTTCAAAAAAAATTAATTTGATTTCGTCGTTTAGAACGACGAAATCATTATTACAGAACCTGAAGACCGAAATTGGATAAGTATGGCAGTTTCGTCGTTCGGAACGACGAAATCGGGCTTAAGTTGATTTCGTCGTTTAGAAGGACGAAATCGGCTTAAAACCAATTTCGTTATTCTAAACGACAAAATCAACTTAAAAAATAAAAAAAAAGCCACGCAGGCTTGGCTGACGCCTGCGTGGCAAAAAAGAACACCACTTTGGGAAATATTTCCCAAAGTGGTCCAAAACAGTAATTATTTTTTTATTATTATTATTTAAATAATTTTCTCGTGTTTCAAAGTTGGTTGGAAGTTTAATAATAAAATAAAAAGTTAATACAAAAGTGGGCAGTGATTGGGGCTCCCCATCCCCATGACTGACAGTCGTTGGGGAGCGGCCCGGTTTGAGGGCCTGGCCTGCGCTCTCCATAGACCGGGTGGAGCTGCCGATAGGTGGGCAGCCTGCATAATTGCTATCCCTACAAAGTTGAGAGAAGTCTGTATTTCAAAATTTGTTCAGAAATTTAAAAATAAAAATATAAAGTGTATTGATTGGATATGCTGTTAACCCCCAAGTTGGTGGGAAGGAATAGACAGTTTTTCATATTTTATGTTGTGGATCAGCGGCCCCAATTATATCTGATTTGTGACACAGGAGGCTTCTAAAGTATTGACATGGTGCGCCATTGAATTTTTCGCACTTGCTTTCTTTGGATTTGTTCCTAGCCCAGTCAAACACGAAAAAAATTCTAAGACTACTGACTAATTGAAGGTAGCAGTTAAAGGCGCCTTTTTCTTAAACAAATGTACGGAAAATTAATCTAGAGAAATATTCAACAGATTAAGTATTTTTAGCTAGTAGAGAAGCGAGAAGAAGCTGCTAGACATGGGAGGATGGACTGCGTCTATTTTTTACAAGCAGATTAATACAACAGGTACTGAAAATTTCATGTCGAGAATCAGTTGGTAGTCATTCAGATTAATATATTGAAAAATTGACTCAGTAAAATGACCTTTAAAATCAATTTTCATAACTTTTCTCCGTAGTGGGAGATAGGAACCGTTGCTTCAATCTATAAATTGCCCCTCATCCCATGTTCTTCCTCAACCCAGAACATAATTAATCAGAGTCCTCAGAAAAACGAAGATGGCTACTTCCTCTCCAACTCTTGTTGTGCTTGCTCTCCTCTCCTTGGCTACTTCACTTGCCTTTGCGTCTGATCCGAGCCCACTTCAAGACTTCTGTGTTGCCGACCGCAACTCCCCTGGTATGTTTATGCACGCAAGATTTTCCCTATGCAAGAAAAACTTTAAGTCTCTGCACATCTACTGCGTGTGCTTATCTGTTTTTATTTTTATGTGTTGCTCGTCTTGGTACATACTTGGTTCGTACTTTTTCAGTTCGCGTTAATGGCTTTGTCTGCAAGGACCCGAAGATGGCTGCACCAGAGGACTTCTTCTTCTCCGGGCTTAATATGCCCGGCAATACTGATAACGCAGTTGGATCAAATGTGACAACGGTGAATGTGAACCAAATAGCTGGGCTCAACACTCTAGGCATCTCCATGGTCCGGATAGACTATGCTCCATATGGCCAGAACCCTCCCCACACTCACCCAAGGGCCACTGAGATTCTGACTGTCCTCGAAGGAACACTCTACGTTGGTTTTGTGACATCAAACCCTGATAATAAGCTCATAATGAAGGCCCTTAAAAAGGGAGACGTGTTTGTCTTCCCAGAGGGGCTCATCCATTTCCAATTCAACCCAGGCCACTCTAACGCAGTTGCCATAGCCGCTCTCAGCAGCCAAAACCCAGGTGTAATTACCATTGCCAATGCTGTCTTCGGATCGAAGCCACCAATCTCAGATGAGATCTTGGCAAGAGCATTTCAAGTAGATAAGAAAGTGGTGGACTATCTCCAGTCTAAGTTTTGGGTGAACAACTAGAAGGCCATATCAAAAACTACCCACCATTGTTAGTCTATCCTAGTTTCAATAAGAAGGTTTTGTGTTATTGATACAAAAATGGAGTGTTTACCCGTGTAAGCAATTACATTGCATTGGATTTAATTCATGGTTGTGCATTATGATAAATGTACCTGTGTTGCTATTTTGTTACTGAGTAATGCTAGTTATGCTCGAGCCAAGTCAATTATTTTCATGGCAAGCCCCCATACACCAAAGCCTGTGAATTTACATTTGATTTGGAAAAGTGCTTAACTTATAGGGTCTTCAATAAAGTATGTATTTTAATTCATCTCCACTGATTTAAATAGGTGAAAATCAATGGCTCTTACATAGCCGTACCTTTTTTCTGTATGAAAGATAATGTCAGCAAGTATGATCTCTGCTGCTATTGTCCCCAATATATGCTCAATACCTCCCAAAAGTAAAAAAAAAAAATCAATGAGTCTATATGCACCCCAATAATCCCCTTAGTACCCAAATAACCCAGTATGAATAAAATGGGGTATTGAAGGGATTAGTGGGGTGCCTATAGATATGTTAAAAAAAATATTTTTCATTGCTTAGTGGCTACCCCAACATCTATTTACCCATGTCTTTCCATCCAGGCATACCCCTTCTTCTTTAGTGCCATTGTCCTTAGTCGGCATCTAACAACCTGCGACCAACAACAATTTTTTTTCTCCTACGACATGCACTGGCCAAAGTGATATGGCTAGAGCCACAGCCATGACAACTCTGGTCATGGCCGCGACCCCTCCCCACGAGGACCTTGGCCACATCGATCGAACACTATAGGCGATCGATGGAGGGGACTGCGTGGTAGCAAGAGTTGAGGTCCCGCTGGCTATAGGACTTGCAGTGAGGAAGGGATTGGCTCTAAGGAGGCCCAGGTTGGGGCCAGATTCGAAGATGGAAAGGATGTTGTTGCTCATGAACGGGTTTATGAAGAATGACCAAGTGAGTCAGCAGAAGGACATCTCTATCACGTTGAATATACAATGGCGAGATCTCAGTTTAGCTAATTGATAGATATAGCCAGAGTCACCATGGCCAGCCATTGTGACTCTATCCATGGCAAGCCATGGCTTCTATTAGCCCCTCAACTTGTCCTATAGAGAAAAGGGGCGACTACCCCTTAGACTTGGCAATAGACAGCCAAGTCCCCTTGGCAGCGGACAGCCAAGGGTGCCTTTGGGCGAAGAAGGATGACGGGGAAGCAACGGAGCAGCTTCTGGACTAACTTCTAGCCTTTGCGAGCAGGCTGAAGTAGAGTCCTTGCGCGGGCAGGATTCTAGTGGCGAGCTGGGCACCACTTGCACTTAGGGACGAACGAATCAGGAGAAGGTAGCTCAGCTGAGAACGCTGCCCAGTATAATTCGTTGGCCACAGACATGGTTGCGACAACGGATTACTTGAAGCAAAAGTTGCAGGAAGTAAGGGTCAAGAAGGTGGGGAAGATTCAGGAGTTGGTGGACAAAATGGCTCTGCTAGAGAGGGCCGTTCTGAACACAACCCCTTCGGCGACGGAGGTGGAGTCTAGACCCAAGTCGATGCAAGCTCTGAAGAAAGCGAAGGTGCCTGAACCAAAATAGTACTTTGGTTCCCGGAGTGCGAAAGATATAGAGAACTTCATTTGGGACATGGAGCAATTCTTTGTGATCACCCATACCCCGGATGAAGAGAAGGTCATGGCGACGAGCTTGCATCTCACGGGAGATACCAAGCTTTGGTGGCAAATCAGGTTGGAGGATGACGCAATAGTTGGGCGTCCTCCCATCCAAACTTGGGTGACGATAAAGAAGGAACTCAGAGAGCAGTTCCTCCCCACGAAGATGGCGTGGGTTGCATGGGAGTCTCTTAGGAAATTGAGGGAAATAGGTACGGTTAGGGAGTATGTGAAGCAGTTCCAATCTCTCCTCTTGGACATCAAGCACATGATGGAGGATGACAAACTCTTTAATTTCTTGACCGGTCTCCAGAGTTGGGCACAAAACAAGCTGAAAAGGCAGAATGTTCGGGACCTCCCTTCAGCTATCATAGCTACTCTAAGGTTGGTGGACTACAAGACGGAGTCCACGACGCAAAAACGAGATAGAGGGTCTTCCTCTAGGGGCAGTCACAGACGGAACGGTGAGGCACACAAGAATAGCTTCAATGGTAGGCAAAGTGAGAAGGTTGAACCTAATAAATCTAAGGGGATAGCCTACTTCATTTGCCAAGGTCCTCACCGTGCCAAGGAGTGCCCAAAGAGGGAGAAGCTAAACACGGTTGTTGCTGAGAGCGAGTCCTCTTCGGATAGAGAGGAGGTCACCACACAGATGAACCCTATGCAGGTTATTAGCGCTATCCGAAAGGAGAAGCTGGACCATGGTGGGTTGATATATGTGGATGCCATTCTGGATAAGAAGCCGATGCAAGCGATGGTCGACACCAGCGCCTCACACAACTTTCTGGCAGAGAGGTACATGAAGGCATGGGGCCTTTAGATGGAGAAGGCACAAGCAAGGATCAAGGTTGTTGACTCGGAGGCAGCCCCTGTCCTAGGAGTGGTCAACGACCTACTGGTGCGAATCGGAGAATGGATGGGTAAAGTTTGTTTCATTGTTGTTCCTCTTGACGACTTTGAACTGATCCTCGGGCTTGACTTCATGAGGAAGGCAAAGATGTCTGTGATGCCTTACCTCAGAGGTATTCTCATTGGTGACGAGAGAATTCCCTACTTTGTTGTTTAGAACAAAGGAGAAACTGAGGTGCAGGTTGTGTCTGCCCTCCAGCTTATGAAGGGCCTTGAGCAAGGCCACAAGACCTACTTGGTTTCAACGGTGGAAATAGATTAGAACGCAACAGGGGTCATTTCAGAGAAAGTGGGGAGACTGCTGAGCGAGTTTGCAGATGTGATGCTACCCGAGTTTCCGCAAACCCTTCCCCCACGACGTGTTATGAATCATGCCATTGAGTTGCTACCATGAGCTCGCTCTCCAGCCTAAGCTCCCTATCGTATGGCTCTACCGGAATTGGCGGAACTCAAGAAATAGTTGGAAGAGTTGTTGAAGGCAGGATTCATTAGGCCGTCCAACCTCCCTTTGGAGCGCCAGTCCTATTTCAGAGTAAGCAGGATGTGTCCCTTCAGCTATGTGTGGATTACCGAGCACTGAATCAGATTACCATGAAGAACAAGTATCTAGTCCCGCTAGTGGCTAACCTATTCGATCGACTAGCAAAAGCTTCCTAATTCTCCAAGCTAGATCTTAGGAAGGGTTATTGGCAAGTGCGCATTGCTGTGGGTGACGAGGCAAAGACAGCAATGACGACTCATTATGGGCTATTCGAGTTTTGGGTCATGCCCTTTGGCTTGACGAATGCACCAACCACTTTCTACATGTTGATGAACGATGTTTTCAGACCCTACCTTGATAGGTTTGTGGTCGTCTACCTAGACAACATTGTGGTATATAGTGCATCCTTGGACGAGCATGTTCGGCATCTAAGGATCGTGCTGGAAAGACTAAGGGAGCACAAGCTATTTCTGAAGTTCGAGAAGTGTCGCTTTGCCTAGACAGAGATTGAGTATATAGGGCATTGCGTATTGAAGGGAAAAGTGCAGATGGATGGATGGAAGGTCAAGGACATAGCGGAGTAACCAGTCCCTACGAAGGTGACGAAGCTAATATCATTTTTGGGATTTGTGAACTATAACCGGAGATTCATCAATAACTACTCGAAGAAGGTAGCTTTGAAGGAAGCAATATCCTCTGAGCCAGTACTCAAACTCCTTGAGTTTGATGCGCCCTTTGAGGTGCAAAATGATGCTTCCGATCGGGTAATTGTGGGAGTGCTAATCCAATCAGGTCACCCTATTGCATATGAGAGCCACAAGCTCAACAAGACCGAACAGAGATATTCAGTCCATGAGAAGGAAATGATAGCAGTTGTCCACTAACTTAGAACTTGGAGACACTACATGCTGGGAGCGAAGTTTATAGTCCAAACAGATAACATAGCCACGAGCTACTTCACTATGCAAAAAAAGTTTTTGCCCAAGCAAGCACATTGGCAGAATTTCTTGGCTGAATTCGATTTCATGTTGGAGTACAAGCCAGGCAAGGCCAATGTTGTGGCTAATGCCCTTAGCTGACGAACAGACCCGAAGGCAATGATGGCGGCATTGGTGCAGATTGCAGGGGATATGTTGGATCAGATACGAGAAGCCACAAAGAAGGATCATACCATACTAAGGCTGATTGAATCTATGAAGGATGGGTCTACACAACGATTCTAATTGGAGGAGGGGGTGTTGTATGCGAAGGGCGGACACCCTTACATCCCCTTAGCTGGAGGTTTGAGGCGTCAGTTGCTGAAAGAGACCCATGACTCCACGAGGGCAGGTCATCCCGGACAAGAGACATGCACTCTTGTCCCGGAACTACTTCTGGCCATGGATGCTAGAAGATGTGGAGTACTATGTGAAGACATACATGGTTTTCCAGCAGGACAAGACAGAGGGGCAGAATGAAGCGGGCATGTTGCAGCCCCTTCCCATTCCAGACCGACCATGGGTCAACTTATCCATTGATTTCATAATAGAATCGTGCATTTGTGACACTGATGTACTGGTATTCATGAGCCCTTCGAAACAAGACCACACATGGGTAGGTTATCCTGCACTTTTCGAGTAGGTATCGCCCATGGGCACACTTCCTGAGGTCGTAACTTTCGCTCCTGACCTATGTTTCCTGTGTTCTTCGATTCATTACACTCGTTACTTCAAGCTCTACCCATATACGGAGATTTCATCCCTTGAACCCCCTAACACTTATCTCAAATTATGAAATTATCCTTAACCCCCTCGGGTTAGGCGTAACTAAAAAATGGGTCGTTGCATTCTCCCCCCTTAAATCAATTGCGTCCTCACAATTCGCCCAAACCAATCTTCCACCACACCTCAAAATCCGATCGTTATGCGGATAACAATCACAAACATAATTCCGATAATTTTAAATGTCAGAGAAAATCTTCGGAAAACACAATCCGACAGTCACTCGGATAAAACATTCTGAAACTAAATCAAATAATTCAAATCGGATAACACAAGCATAAACAAAATCTGAGACTTCATACTCGGATAGCACAAAACCAAATCCGATAATTACGATCGGATAACACAACCAAATTCGATAAATTATAATCAAAGTAAGCACTTTAAACTCAATTTGATTATTTTAATATTAGATAAAATCGTTAATTAACGACACAATATATCAAATCCGGACTAAGAAGATCCCGACAACCACAAACTCCAAACACTCTTGGATTCTTCCTTATCCGATAATTTAATCGGATAAAACATTTCACAAAAATCAAAATTAAAATTAGACACTTTTTCTTTTCAAAATCACATTGGAGCAAATCAGCTTGAATCACATAAAAGCATATCAGCCATAATTTCAATTCTGAATCAAATCATATACACTCACACCCTAGTCAAAACACATCAAATCCACAAGCCGCGATACCCTACGGCCGACACTCGGCGCTCATGGGGAAACGAGGGCCACTTAGGGAATGAGTTTTTCCATGACACTCCATCCTGCACACACCACTTGCCCATTATTTTTCTCGACGGGCATCCAAATCAATGTACGTAACCAAACACTAAGGAGTAATGTAACGACTGCGAATTACCGGTATGATTTGTTGCCTCTAATAAAACTATTTTATGAGTTTTAAATTATTTAGAAGCAAATATTTGGAGATTTTTTATTTTGTGTGATAGAGCTCGGTGAGACGAGCATAACAAACCTAAGAACGCACGAAACGGACGCCAGGAGCGAAAGTTACAACCTTAGAAAGCGTGCCACATGGGCGGGACCCAATTTTAAAAGTGCGAGATAACCTATACATAGGGGTTTAGTTTTGAAGGGCTCGTCGATACAAGTCCATCGGTACCAAAAACGTGCAATTCCGACTTCGGGATAAGAAGTTATCATGTTTTGAAGTTAGAATTGTATTTGATTAAAATAATAATAAAATATTATTAAAAAAAATAAGAAACGGACAGAATAGCTGGCATCACTGCTGACGCCAGTGGCTGAAGCTGAGCCTAGCCGTGCCATGTGGAACAACGCGTGAACGCACGGCAGCGCCGCGTGGTTCACGCGCACCGCGCGCGTACATAGTGCGGTGGTGCCACATTTTTGGCCTGTAGTGGCCCGACACGTATCGTGCGCACATGCGCGTGTACATCATCGGCTCGCTCGTCTTCTCTATAAATAGAGGATTCCGATTTATTTTGTTTCTAGAGAAATTTTTGGAGTCATTCTTAGTCGGTTTCCTTCCGTTCAAGAAGCGTTCTTAGCTAAATCGAAGGTGTTCTTCACAATGAAAGTGTTCATTTATCGAGTTAGTGACCCTATATGTGGGAAACATCCCGGGGTAAGGGGAGGTTTTGTCCACCGCCTACGGGCGCGTGAAGGGTAAAGTGTATCCGGGTAAGGGGAGGTTATGTCCGTCGCCTACGAGCGTGTTGTGAGAAAAGTGTGCCGAGCTAAGGGGAGGTTTTGTCTATAGCCTACATGCACGGAAAAAGAAAAGCGTTCCGGGTCAAGGGGAGATTCTGTCTGTAGCCTACGAGCATGGAAAAAAAGTTTTTAGAGTCGATATAAGTCCATTTTCTTCCGTTCAAGAGGCGTTCTTACCTAAATCGAGCATTCCGGATGTCGTGGCCGGGTTATTTTCCTAGTTATAGACCTTCTGAACCCTAGAAGTGGACATCTAATTTCATCGTGTCCGGTTCATCGGCTTCGAACTCGTGCGGAGACTGAGGTAGGGGCTTTTATCCTTTCTTAAGGCATGATTATAAACTTTGGTTGTGTTTTTAGCTTATTATTTATATGACCCTCGCACGTTATGCGTTAGAGATTATTTTCAAGTTATGATTTATGATTTCTGCATATATGTTTGATGTCGAATGGTTAATCGTTAAGATAGAATATGATTTATATATCGTATGTATATAAGGCTATTATGTATATTCGATTAGTCGAATGATTTGCCACTGGAAGCGGATATGTTTTATACTACATTCATTATGATTGCCTCATATATAATAGTTTGATTGAATGTTTATCCATGGATTTTGAAATAAATTATACACGGTGGAGCGTATGAGATAGAGACAAACTAGCTTCGCCTGTTTTTATTGCGAATGCATACAGTATGTTTGAAAGATGGTTTTAGAGGACTCATCATTGTCGAAAGGATGATTCTCAAGATTATTTTTGAAAAGACGTATAAGCATGGTGATCGAGTCACTGAAGTGGGACAAAGAAGGGGTAACTGTCTCATTTGAATGAGCGACCAACCTTGCCTTTGTAGTCGTTGATAGTGACACTCCAATGACTTGTAGAGGCGGAGCTAAGGTTTTCAAAAGGATAAACATTGGGATAGAATGTTTTAAAAGAAAATAGTCCTTTTTGGAGTTTAGGAACTTTAGGATAATTTGATTGAGTCTGGGACTCAAGATTATGAGTCTGGGACTCAAGACTATGAGTCTGGGACTCAAGACTATGAGTCTGGGACTCAAGACTATGAGTCTGGGACTCAAGACTATGAGTCTGGGACTCATGAGTGTTTTGGTTGTCTGGAGCTATTGTTGGGCGCCCCAATAGATCTATTGACTAGTTAAGGGCACAATTAATCCAGTTCGGAATCGGATACACAGTACCTATTTTAGCCTAGTGAGCCCCTAACGAAGGGCAAGACCCCTAATTCGCCCCTAACGAATGACAACTATTAAGGCTACACGCGTTAGGGTAGAGAGGATCATGGGAAGACTCTCTACTCTCTAGATCCTGGCGCCCCATGTGCACGGGTGGCTCTTCTATCTACAAGCACCAATTATTTTGACATGATTTATGGAGGAGTAAGAGGTCGCTGCTTTGCACCAGTAGCAAATTCCTATTATTAATATATATGTCTGGGACATTTGTAGTGAGCAGTGAGAGCTTGCAAACCCTAGAAGCATCTTCGATACATAGGAAGAAGCACTAGGGGTGGTTTTTGGGTGAGAGGCACACCCTGTTTTCATGAAAAAGTATTATATATTATATGTGCTGTGAAACTGCCATGTGTTTATTCATGCCTGATCGTATAAACTTCCCTACTGAGTATTTTAAAATACTCACCACTCCTCAGACTTTGCAAGACTCGACGAAGCTTAGTGTGTGGGTAGAAGGGCCTACTCCGAAGTTTTAACGGTGTGATTTCAAGGATTTCAACCGCACCGAAACGAGTAAGAACTCATTATTTTTCTCTTGTGTGTTTGTACATGGACCGTGGTTCCTAGGGATATTACTATTTTATTATCACATATGATGAACGGCTCCAGTCGCGGGCCCGAGTAAACTCCGATATTTTTATGAAAAGAAATTTTTTATATGCTTCCAAAATCCCAGGGCGTGACAGTTATGCACAAAGATCAATTCACTTCACTGTACATAACCAAAACACTAAGTGGCACGTACGAAATCAAATCACATAAGCACTCGCATACCATTGTAAGCACGAAATCATTTTTCCACAAAATTTTCTTTTCACAAAACAAAGCCATAAACAGGCTCGATCGAAATACTCCACAACACTAAAATCCTTTCGGAGAGCATCTATTTAAAACTCTTTGCTCCCTCTAGGGCGTCAAAACAATTTCAATCACATTCAGAGCCATCACTCTATATTCAAATCACACTTAAAACTAATATTCACATTCATATCACCATCTGAAAACACATACCAAAACAAATAAGACTTGAAATTAAAATTCATCTCCATATATGACTGGATTTACTTAAGAGATTCCCATCTACACCACGTGTCCCATAACACGGGTGTTTGATGGTTTCTCTTTAGTAATTCCACTGGCTATCGATATAACTTTATAATTTCAAATTGTTTTTCAGAACACAGGGGGTTTGAAATTTACTTTTTATAATAAAACTACGAGCAGACTCAACCATAGAGCGGTCTACCCACATTGCGTGTCCCATACCACTAATGTTAGGTAGTCCCTCTTCGGGAATGTCATTGGCTTTCAAAATAACTTCACCTTAAGTTAAAGCGAACTTTCAAAATATGAACATTTTGAAATGAAATTTTATTTCGAAACACATACAAAACTATCCTTAGAGCGATCCACTAACACCTCGTGTCCCATGCCACAGGCGTTTGGTGGTTCCTCTAAGAGAGTTCTACCTATGTTTGAATATTTTTTTTCTATATGATGTGTTTTCGTACGATCTGATGTGTGTAGTAGCCGATAGGTAGAACTATGTACGGATCCGATTGTATCGGAGTAACAGCACATATGTCATTCGATATGTATGTAGGCAACCAACGGGAAGGCAATGAATTAGATATATAATTAGGTTTTTTCTGGCCAACGCACAACGAAGCGCTAAAAGTTACGTAGCGCGTAGAGAAATGGAAAGACTCTCACACTCAGAGTTCACCGCTCCTAGTGCTGGTTCTATGTTTTTATTTTTAATATTTCTAGGTAACCCAAAGTGTGGGTTACCCCTTGTGAACCCCTAGCTCGGGTTGGTTTCCGGGTCGGGGCACTACAGGAGCACAATTGCACCGATTACAAAGTGATGACCATGCGTGGAAGGAAGCTTGTGGTGAATGTAGTTCATCAAACTTGTACGTGTAATTACCCTCAAGTCTACAAATATCCTTGTTGTCATCTTCTTGCTATGTGGGGAAAGCGGCGACAACCTATATAGGAAGGAGTATGTTATACATCTATCGCTTATAGAAATGTGCACTCCACACAATTCTTCTCTCCTCTTGGTCGGGAGTTTTGGGAAAGAGACATTCTTTATGTTTTATTACCCACCATAGAAACAAGATAACCTGGTCACCCACAATCTGTCCTCATTAGGAATACAATGGACCGTGTGACCATAGAGAGAGATGGTAGAGCAAGTTCTAAGTGTAGGAGGTGCAAACAATGTGGGAATAATAGTAAAAGATGCACTAACCCTCATGTTAATTGGTAAACATATGATTATATTGTACAATTATTTTATTTAATTTCCTTTTTAGATAAACCATATGATCCTGAAGTACATATTTCCTCGCAGATCATATGGTTCATATCGAACCTTTTTATTGGCCAAGCCCCGTAGATGAGTTTGTCCTTGTTTAGCATGATTCACATAGGTCATCATCCATTTGGCAAGGAGAGGTATTCCCACTTAACATGTCCTTGATTTTATTTGTTATAAAATGGTACATTGGTTTATAGCATTTTAATTTATTGTAAGACCCCGGGTGCCTCAAATGCATGGGGCATTTCAGGTTCCTTCGACAGTGGGAGATAGATGAGCATATTCTACCATATATTGAGCGGGCTGGATTTGGACACTTTATCCATTTATGGTATGTTCTATTTGATAGGCTTTATGCTCACAAGTCTCGTTGAGAGATGAAGAAGGGATACACAGACATTCCACTTGCCTTATGGGGATATGTCCATTACTTATGAATGTGGCAGTAATTCTTGGACTTCGCATCAATGGCCTTGCAGTGAGAGGCACAACAGGAGGATGAGATTTAGATTTAGTAGTTGCACTCCTCAATGGAGAACCTCTCCTTCAATATTGCGCAGTAACCGAGTGAGCCTTAGATGGCTGTTAGGTGAGGTTTGTGCACTCCCATCTAATGCCACCGAGATAGTCATCGAGTAGCATACATGCACATATTTGCTTCATTTATTTGGTGCTATTATATTTTTTGATAACACCAGTAGCCATATCCATGTCGTGTACCTCACCCTCCTAGCGGATTTCGACATGGCAGGCACCTATGCATGGGGCAATGCTATCCTGGCGTACTTATACCGAGATTTAGGGAAAGCTTGTCACGTGATGATCTTGGGGATTGTTGGCTGCCTGACCCTTCTTAAAGTAAATGAATTTGTTGAAATCTTTTTTTTCTACACATACAAATACTTCTCATTTTTAATATTTTCTTTAATGATATTTTTCCTCGGTTGAGGTGTTAGCTAGGTTACCTGCTCTATGCACAGTGGAAAGGGATATGTGCCTATCTAGAATGTCACTTATATGTTTTGAGACTGTGGAGATGTATGTGTCTGATCGTGTGATGCTCCAATTTTACTTAGAGCAAGATACTCCTCCTCCTACAGTAGAGTTCATTCATCGAATTACCCGACAAGGCCACCACATTACCTATTGGGTTGCACTTCATGTAGCCTATATCACTCGATGGGATAACATGAGGGTGACTATTATCCAAGGTGAGATTGCTATAACATCGTGTGATGTTATAGCCCGTACATGCAATGGTATTTGACTATTACACACAGATAGATTCTACCACGCGATGATTCAAATGAGATGACTCGTCAGCCTAAGGGTGTGTTTGAGGCATCTTTAGTAAGTATATTTGAATTATATCATAATATTTTCTTATTCCTTATTCTTTATTTATATCTTATTTTATTTTTTTATTGCTTGGTTTAGTGTGACAAACATATACACATTTGAATGATACTGATAAGACCTATACTTTAGGTGAGGTCTTATGAGCATCGTGTCTGTCAATCATGAGGCACCATGAAGATGTCCTTCGTAGTGTGCCACTACTTCAATTAGCTATTATGGACGTACATGGACATTATCCCACCGATGAGGTAGCTCGTACACTACTGAGCATGTTTCATACACGGATATTCCATCTTCATCTATAGCAACCTTCACTCCATTATTTTCATGAGCTTCAACTTCACATAATAGTCCACGTCCATCATCTCCAACTACTCGTGTAGATCTAGCCCATCCTCAGCCAGTTGAGATGCCGATTATTCTAGAGTATATGTCGCGCCCCGGGATTTTGGAAGAATATAAATTTTCTTTGCACAAAAATATCGGAGTTTACCCGGGCCCGTGACTAGAGCCGTTCACCATATGCGATAATAAAATAATAATATCCCCAGGAACCACGGTCAGTGTACAAACACACAAGAGAAAAATAATAAGTTCTTACTCGTTTCGGTGCTATTGAAATTCTTGAAATCACATCGATAAAACTTCGGAGTAGGCCATTCTACCCGCATACTAAGCTTCGTTGAGTCCTGCAAAGTCTGGGGGGTGGTGAGTATTTTAAAATACTCAGTAGAGAAGTTTATACTATCAGGCATGAATAAACACATGGCAGTTTCATAGCACATATCATATATAATATTTTTCATGAAAACAGAGTGTGCCTCTCACCGAAAACCACCCTTAGTGCTTCTTCCTACGTATCTAAGATGCTTCTAGGGTTTGCAAGCTCTCATGGCTTACTACAAATGTCCTAGACATATATATTAATAATAGGAATTTGCTGCGGGTACAAAGTAGTGACCTCTTACTCCTCCACGGATCATTTCAAAATAATTGGTGCTTGTGGATAGAAGAGCCACCCGTGCTCATGGGGCGCCAGGATCTAGAGAGTAGAGAGTTTTCCTATGATACTCTCTACCCTAACGCGTGTAGCCTTAATAGTTGCCATTTGTTAGCGGCGAATTAGGGGTCTTGCCCTTTGTTAGAGGCTCACCAGGCTAAAATAGGTACCGTGCATCCGATTCTGAACCAGATTAATTGTGCCCTTAACTAGTCAACGGAGCTCTATTGGGGTGCCCAACAATAGCTCCGGACAACCGAAACACTCATGAGTCCCAGACTCATAGTCTTAAGTCCCAGACTCTAAAAAGGGCTATTTTATTTTAAAACATTTTATCCCAATGTTTATCCTTTTGAAAAACATTAGCTCCGCCTCTACAAGCCAAGGGATCATCACTATCAATGACTACAAACGCAAGGTTGGTTGCTCATTTCAACGAGACAGTTACCCCTTCTTTGTCTCGCTTCAGTGACTTGATCACCATGCTTATATGTCTTTTCAAAAATAATCTTGAGAATCCTTCTTTCAACAAGGATGATTTCTCTAAAAACCGTCTTTCAAACATATTGTATTCATTCGCAATGAAAACAATGGCAAAGCTAGTTTGTCTCTATCTCACACACTCCAACGTGTATAATTTATATCAAAATCCTTGGATAAACATTAGATCGACCTATTATATATGAGGCAATCGTAAAGCATGTAGTATATAAAACATATCCGCTTCCAGCATCAAATCATTCGACTAATCGAATATACATAATAGCATTATAAACATACGATATATAAATCATATTCTATCTCAACGATTAACCATTCGACATATCGAATATATGTGCAAAAATCATAAGTCATAGTTTGAAAATAATCTCTAACGCATAACATGCAAGAGTTATATAAATAATAAGTTAAAAACACAACCAAAGTTTATAATCATGCCATAAGAAAGGATAAAAGCCCCTACCTCGCTCTCCGCACGAGTTCGAAGCCAATGAACCGGACACCAGGAAATTGGTTAGCCAGTTCAGGGTTATGGAGGTCTCCAACCAGGAAAATAACCTCATCATCACATATGGCACACTCGATTTAGGTAAGATCGCCTCTTTTACAAAAGAAAACGGACCCATATCAACTCCAGAAACTCTTTTTCTGTACCTGTAGGCTACAGACAGAACCTCCCTTTGACTCGGAACGCTTTTCTCTTTCCGTGCCCGTAGGCTATGGACAGAACCTCCCCTTTCCTCGGGACACTTTTCTCACAACACGCCCGTAGGTGACAGACAAAATTTCCCCTTTTCCGGAGACACTTTACCCTTCACATGCCCATAGGCGGCGGACAAAACCTCCCCTTACCTGGAGACACTTTACCCTTCCCGCACCCGTAGGCGGCGGACAGAACCTCCCCTTGCCCTGGGATGTTTTATCTATATATGGTTTCTAACTTGAGGAATGGACACTTCCATTGCGTAGAACACCCTCGAATTAGCTAAGAACACTTTTTGAACGGAAGGAAACGGACTCAAAATGAGTCCAGAAACTTATCTCGAAAAAATGAATCGAAACAGGAATTTATAGGTGAAATTGGGAGCAGACAGAGAGACGCGCGCATGTGCATGCAACATGTGTCATGCAACAACTGGAAGAAATTGCAGCACTGCCACGCTTGACGCGCGTCGCAGTGATGCCAACTATTTTGTCCGTTTCCTAATTTTTTAATAATATTTTAATCAAATAGCAATTCCCACTTCAAAACGCGATAACTTCTTATCCTGAAGTCGGAATTGCACGTTCTTAGTACCGATGGACTCGTATCAACGAGTCCTTCAAAACTTGACCCCATATAGGTAGGTTATCTCATACTTTTAAAAGTGGGTCCTGCCCATGTGGCATGCTTCCCAAGGTTGTAACTTTCACTCCCGACCTCCGTTTTGTGCGTTCTTAGGTTCGTTATGCTCGTCTCACCGAGCTCTATCACACCCAATAAAAAATCTCTAAATTTTTACCTCTAAATAATTTAAAATAATTAAAAACTCATAAAATAATTTTATTAGAGGCAAGAAATCATACCGAAAATTTGCGATCGTTACAGTATATACTAGACAACAATGAGCAACTCATGCGGATCCCACCTCATTATCTTCATAGACGTGTTTGGGTGAGGCCTCCATTATTTGTGTGGACCAAGAAGATCCAGTAGAGTAGCTTCATGGCCTAGGGTGTGGTCGGGGTCACGATCGAGGTCATTAGGGTAGGACAGGCATAGCTAATTAGAGTTGTAATATATTTTTTAAAATGTATAAAATGTAAACTTCTTTTGTAAACCAAATATTTAGGAAACATTTTATCTAATTTATATGTATTGCATAGACTTTCTAATAACTTGATGTGTGGCTATCCACGTGTTTTATATTTTATTTCCAAAGGGGTTTGTTTCAGGGTTAAATAAATCTTAAAAAAATGGTTTAGTTTCATCCTTTGAAGGGATGAAATCAGCAGCAACTATAGAAATTTGTTGAAGTATGGTGATTTCATCTTTTTTAAGGGTTATTTCATCCTTCTAAAGGACGAAATCAACCCTTCGCAATGAAAAAATCACCTAAAAAATAAAAATGTCATGGAAGCACCTACGTGGTAAAAAGCAATACCATTTGGACAAGTATTTTTATTTCTTTACTATTTTGGTAATTATTTTTTTTATATTTTTATATAATTTTCCCTTTATATGATGTTAAAATTGTGTCGGATGGGAGCCCAACATAAAATGTCACAACCCGGATTTTCAAAACTCTTTTTAAATAAAGGACACGCGATAAATCATGACAATTATTTTTCTTTAAATCAAATCAAATCTATCGACTAAAATATCCAAGTCGTGAAAATTGGGGTTCACAAATACGAATATCAAAATATATGATATTATTACACATGTCAAAATTCAATAAATAGCAGGTTAACCCTCTAAGTACAAGTTTGTTATCTGTCCGAAAATAAACAACCAAGTAAAGTTGGCTTTTACACCAGTACTTAAAACTATTTATAAGATTGTAGAAGTAAGAAACTAGATCCCACTAGTGCAATGTCGTCCTCAAATGGTCACCAACGTCCTGATCTCGTAATGTCCCCATCTAAAGAACCTGCAAGCAAACAAGACCAAACAAGTAACAAAACATCTCCTCCCCTTGGAGGAGTGTCTCAAAAGAACAAAAGTATTAATTAATATTTTTCGGATCGGGCCAACATCACTTGATGTTAGTTGCCTACGTACTCATTGGACAACATCTCAAATATTTCCAACAAGATCGGATCCAGACGTAGTTTTGCTTTAAAACTACACTATTCTAAGAAGCATAGCATCACACATGCAATGCTTAAGTATTTTCAAGCAACCTACATTTTATGCAAGTCCTTTAATAGTTCCACTTGTTCTAATTAAACAAGCAATATCAAACAATGTTATTAATTATCTCTCGAACCATTGTTCGATAATTAATATCCCCGTCTAATCCCAATGACAGACAGACTCATCAGATGTCAACCTAAGTGACAAATGAAAAATTCACCGTAGACCACCCTCAAAGGTAAATCCATGATGAAACACCCTAGAATCCACCAGGAAGTACCATCACCCCTCTTAGCCCACAAAGGACCTAACCGGAGTGGAAGGGCATGGCCCACAACTACACCTGAATAGAAGTGGCGGGAAAAGTCAACCAAGTAAGATGTCATCTAATCCAAATGCATATACACTAAATGATCCTCAATAGATAAAAAATGAGCCTGGCTCACGCAGAGCTCCCTCCAACGGGGAGGTGCAACTACACGGTCAAATTAGCAGCTCCTCAATAGAGTTAAAACTCAGGAAACTATTCTGAACCTATCTTACTCATCAATAAGCCAGGATTCCGAATGACTATCCCAAAATCTATTAGTCCCTTATAGACTACAGTTTTAAACTCGAAACTATCGTCGGTTCATCAACTAAGGTAAATCGTCAGGTCAAAGGCTTTGTTCACTCTATGAACTAGTCATACACCCCTCTGAGGTATTTTAGTCTTTATCTTGATTAGGTTTTCTCGCTCAATTCAAAGCTATCCACCCCATCAATTAATCTTTCAATAATCTTAAGCTAGTAATAAGTTATCATCACAACATCAAAATAAAATATTGAAATAACAACATAAACAATCAAAACCACATAGGTCCAAGCATATCATAATATCAATAACTAAATTCAATAACGATATTAAAATTGTTCGAGCTCTCGTGCCCTAACCCTCCTTGGGTTAATTGATTAAACTTATGAAAACTTGTCATAATGCACTAAAGGGCATTTAAGTAATTATCAAACATTGGATATGGTCCTCTCTGCTCTCGAGTAAGTCTTTAACCTCTCAAAAGGTTTCAGTATCACATTGGCCTGTTAATTTCATCCACACAAATGTGGGCCAATCCGCTCATAAGGGTATTTTTGTCTTTTTGTTCAGGGCATCCCTGAACCCTAATGGGTCCAAAACTAATCGCAGGGGTACACCTTGACGTTATGAACCCGAGGTAATTTTCTTACTGTTTAACAGGGTTGTAAACCCCTTAAACCGTCCTCGGTTCAATTAATAGTCTTACCTTAACCCTAGGGGTAAAACAATCAATTATTAATTTATTTGGATTTTTCCCTAACTTCTGGCTTAGTCCAAATTTAGGATACACATAAACATCTCATTGTGATTTTTTCTCAATTTTTGAATCTACTCATAGGCCCCTGAACCAAAGCCCCGAAGTCTTGTCATTAATCATTATTCTATGTGTCAACTCATAAGGGTAAATTAGTCATTTAAAAACATCTGGGATTTTTCCTCAAACTAAAACTTGGTCAAGGCATTCATTATACTCCCATGGTCATTTTTAAATTTTCCTACATTTTTTTTGTCTATTTTAACCTACTGAACCGGACCCGGTTCTGTTGGTACACTTCAATTTTTAATATAAACTAGACCGGACCGGGTCAGCCCATTCAGGACCGGTCTTGGCCAATGCAGTTTGGATCGCCTGACCCAAAACCGCACGACGACCTGCAATGCACAAGTCGTCTCTCTCTCTCTTTTGGCGCTGGCTATCATGGCAGGGCAAGGCTAGCCCTCACCAGATCGCCAAACAACGTCAATGCCGATGGGCCTGGACTCGCCGTTGACCGGCGGCCGGCCGGGGCAAAAGCTCCACCCTTTTTTTTCTGCAACTGCAGTCCATCCAAAGCGCGGCGGTGGCCGGGCAATGGGCCGGGGTCAACTGGATCACTATCTTCCGGCGATTCGGGGACCCTTGGTCCCACCTTCGGCCAGGGTTTGCACCGCGCCACCGTTGTCCTTTTTTTTTTTGCTTAGCGGCCAAACCACCATGCTTGCCACAGCTGTGGCCTCTACTGCCTAGACCGCCACGGCCAAGACTAGGGCAGCCCCTCCTTTACTATAGTTCTGACCGGCGGCTAGTAGATATACTCACAGCTAAAATCAGAAATCACTGTTCTATGAAATTACAACACAGTGATTTGTAAAGAGAATTGCAGAAATCACTATTTATGAAAACATAATTGCATAAATTTAATTATATTCAATAAATCCTTTGTTAATCTACACTTGAAGACAACGGCAACGATCCTACCTTAATTGCTGATTTGTTGTCGATCCACCGCCACCGGAGCCTTGCCAGAGTCTCGCCGGAGCTTCGTCGATTGCCTTCTCTTCCCCATTGGCCAAGACCCCTTCAATTGTGCCCTAAGAATGTCTTTTATAAGTATGGGGATTAACCCTAATCCCCCTAGAAGTTGGGTTAATCCCCTTAAACCACCTAATTAGGCCACTAAAAAATAATTTCAGAATTTTAATTAATCGGGCCCGCAAAATGACTTAGAATGGCCCAATTACACGTTAAAATTGGGTAAACTGGCCTTATATGATATGTTCAACTTCGAACAACCATATCTCCCTTATCCGGACTCTGATTCGAGCATTCTTGGTGGAATTTTAAAGCTCTTTCTGTCTAGTTTCTAACTACATAGGTTTTAGCTATAAATTCTATCTAAGGAGAGATTTATTCTACTAAGAAGGTCAAAGGGTCAAATAACATAATTTCCACGTATGTAATTTTCGAAACCTAAAAAAATTTAAGATATTATATAAAATCCTCCTAAAATTAAATAAATTGTTGGGATTAAGTCCAATCCCGTTGTGGCAATAAATAGGAAGACTCAAATTATAAAGAAAAAGAAGGTGAATAGTATTACATCCAAAGTAGGGTAGAAATTGTGGCTATATAAGAGCCAAGTTTGGCCATTGGATATAGGCAAGACCCATAGCCCACTAACGCCCATAGCCATATTAAATTGCAAACTAAATTTTAGGAATTTATGTTGGGCTCCCATTTAACACAATCTTAATATTACCTTCTTCTTATATACCTATGTAATTTTCTCGTCACTATGGATGTGAGACTATTCACCTTCTCTTTCTATATAACTTAACTCTTCCTTATTCATTACACCAATGGACTTGGGCTCAATCCTATCAACCCACTAAGACCCATAACTATGTTACATGGTGGGCTTTATCTTAGGATGATTTTATGTTGAGCTCCCATCGAACACAATTCTAACATATGATGCTCCTATTAGCATAACTCATTCCAATATGGATGTCGACCTAGGTGATGATGAAGATTTTAATACTCAGTTTAGTATATATTTTGAGCAAGCGACACATAAGCTTTCAAAGAAAGGAAGGAGGTCGGCACCAAAATCATTTTCAATTCTATTATGTTCTTGAATTAATATCTGATGTACCCTTCTTTACAAGCTTAATACTCCCTCCGTCACACAATAAGTATCCAAATGTCAAAATACTTAATATTTAAGACACATGAAGTGGGAGTGAGTTTTGGTTTGCTCATCGAGAGTTATGAGCTGTGACACAGGACATAACTTTCGTTAATGTTAGAATGAAAAAATCCTTTAAAATGTCAAATAAAATATTTATTTTGTAGGATTTTTTAAAATCGAACACTTTTTTCAAGATGGAGGGAGTACAAACTTTGATTCCATTTGAAAAATTTTGTACACTACGAAAAGCACTTTCAATTCGTTAGTTATTACGAAAGATATTTAGACAATGCAAGAAACAAATATAGCTTTTTCATGCTTTCGTTTAAACTAAAGTGTGAACAAGGAATTTTTACCTTTAAAGAAAATGAGTCAGTTGGCTGTAGGACCAGAGGATGTGAAAAAAGACTGCCAAATTATGATGACGCATGAACAACAAATTCTAAGATGTGTGCCCTTAATTTCAATCTAAGATTACCAAACTGCCTCTAAGTGCCAAAATAAAACATTCGTTTTGTGTGGAAGAACTAAGACTTGCACCATGAATGCTTATTGCACGCGTACCATGAAGGTATAGAATGGTCGCAGCATTCCCCATTCCACAAAACGATCACTTAAATTGTATTTCTAAGTATTTTCTAAGAAAACAAGTATTGTAAGCAAAAAAAGCAAACAATTAGATCAGCAGTAGGCAGTAGACATGGTGGTGGACACTTGGACACAAATATCCCGTAGACCTGGAAATTTCACATAATTTGTCCTGCACTCGTACAATGTGAAAATCGATGCAATTCAGTTCAGTGAATTTTTTATTCACCTTCATTTAAGCCCTGTTTAAAGGCTTTTGAATATGGAAAACGCCAGTCTAGCATCTGAGTAGGCAATAAATAAGCTACGGCTGCATGTGACCTCATGCATAAGTAAAGGTTCAAGGCGCTCTGATTAATTACCGCCATCTGTGCCAGCCACAGAAGCCTCGAAAATCCAACTGCCCTCATTTCAATGCGTGAGGGGTACGTGACTCATTTGTTATAATAATGATTTTAACAAAATTAAATAATTAATTAAATTTTTTATTTTATAAATTAAAATATTAATTAATATTTTTTATAATATAAATAAGGCGAGTTAAATTGAATTCGAGTTTAACATGAGTTTTTTCTATTTCTTTTTAATTAGTAACTAGGGATCCATCTTAGATTGGGGTTAGCTCGATTTATATAGGACCTGACCCGAGATAAGAACCGAATTTATTCTACCCAACTTGACTCAAGATAAGAATTGAATTTCTTAATCTCGACCTAATATAGAGACTGAAAAACTTTAAAATAAGAACTAAGATTTTATCTTAAATTGGGTCAACTTCAATAACTTTAAACCAAACAGATACTATATTAAGTTGGTTTTATCTATAAAAAATTATTAAGAATCATATAACTCAAATAAAAAATATCTTTGTAGGTTAATTAGAAACTTTTAATAGAAACTTGGGTCAGGTCGGTTTTTAGGTTTATACACATGCTAGACCCAATATGACCCAAAATTTACTCGGGTATTTTATCTTAGACATGATCAAACCCAAGATACGACCCAACTAGGTCAAACTCACGTCGATTACATTTCGATTAGGTTGGATCAAAGTTTTAAATATTACTTTAATAAATGACATGTCTAGATTTAATAGCAGGAGACCCAAACTCAACCATATGGCATCATTGATTGAAATTGATAGAGAACTTTTTTTTTAGTAGAAAGTAACTAGGCAAGATTTGGCAATCGATTTATATATAAGTTAATGCTTAACAACTTCATCAAATATATAAAATTGGAGATTGAAGAATGGGTAGGAGAAGGAACCCTCAAGCAACAATTATTTTATGCTTTAAAAATTTTCTACTTCTATTAAATAATATTGAAAGCCCCTCCTGTTTGGTTTTTCTTTTATTTATGGTTTTTAAGAAAAAATGAAGTTTTATAGTTGACTTTGTTTTTGGTATGCAAAATAACGAAAATAGCCCTCATAGGGAATCCAAATAAAAAATAAACTCTTTCTCATAGAGCCTCTTATGAGAAAGGCTTTTTTGGATAAATTCATTGGATCCAAATACAGAATCACCCAGAAATCCCTTATAACACCTTAAAGTTATTTTGTTTTTAAGAAAAATGTGTACCCAAACTGCCCCAATTGCCATTCTAGGTACACAGTGGGTGAATTTATTCCCCTTCCTCCTTACAAAGGTAAAAGAAACTTCAACATAATTAACCTTGGCCGGTCGTAGCTCAGCCATATTCATGGTTTTGTACCTTACTAATTAAAAATCTATTATTTCCTGCAAAAAAACAAACTAACAATACACATATGTCAAGCAACATAATTTATTGAATAGAGGGAGAATATTCTTTGAATACCAAATCAGCTATGATGACTTATTTGTGGGGCCAATCGACTAAAACACACTAGAGAGGACTAAAAATAATAGTTATAATATTATAAAAAATAATAGTTATATAACATGAGAAAAGTTAATATTTGTTGCACTTACACATGTCGGCATGCACCCAATGTATATAGTACACCATCGGAAGTCCGATGGCAAGCATGCAACACATGCGGATCCAAAACATAACTCCCCATAAGCAATAGACATCACAATTGAAAATGTACAACCCAAATGCTTCTTACAATAGTCATCGGGCCTCATATGAGATAACCAAAGGTGTCCATCTTCATTAGGCCTTTGCGGTACTGCCTTTGGGCAACCATGTGAAATACAAAAAAAAAAATTCTTAAAAAAATTGGAGAGAAAAGAAAGAAAGAACGAAGTTACATTTTACTTCAAGTATTGGATGGGAGAGCAAAAAAATGAATTTTTTTTCATGTGTTTGAATTGAAGGAAAGGATAGGAAAAAAAACTCATACAACTTACGCTAACATGCGCTAGTATGTGCGGCGTCGATCCCGAAAATGAATGCTTCATATGCGTTATTTACGCTCGGCTCATTATCATAGTGAAGCATGAAAAACACTTCCTTAACATAGTGATAAACTTCAAAGGTAAATTTGTCAAACACTCATATGCGCAAATACTTAGATTTATCTTAGAATTCCTTTAGAAAGTGTTTTGGAGAGTTTTGAACAAAACGAACAATTTTTCACAATTACTGTTCAAAGGAGATTGATCGTCCTTGAGAATCGATCAATTGATCTTGAGATATTTGGGATTTTTAATAGTTACATTTCAAATGTCTGATTAGAGAATAGAATGATTAGTTGTATAATTCGTCGATCAAAGTAACCTAACAATTGATCGTAGGCTTAAAGGATTGATTGGCGCTTGACAGATAGATTCTAGTAACTTTATTGATAGATTATTTCGAGAAAGGATAGATAGATTTAGTGTCTTAATTCGAATTGAACAGGGAACGATTGATCACCTTGTGGAACAATCGATCACTGTGTTTAGTTGCCTGATTTAAGTCAATCTGTAATCAATTTCTTTCCTATTAGAATATTGAACCCCTAGCCGACTTAGAAGATTATTTAAAGCCAGTATTGTGATGAATTGGAGAGGGGAGAAACAAAATTTCATAGAGAAAAGAGTGAGTTTTTTTTGCCTAAATTGCTTCCCTAAATCACCTTGCAAACTTGAGAAAAAATTAATAAAAGATGAGTGTTTTTATTTAAAAATACTTTATGGATTAAGGATAAGTGATTAGATACATCACAAACACAACACAAGTTGCTAAGGAGGCTTGTTCATAAAGGGATTTTTAAGAGGCCTCAACAACACAATCGAAGAGGGCTTTGATTTGAAGAGTGCTATTGAAGAAGATAAAGATCAAGGTCGAAGGGAAAACTATCAATAAGGTGTCTTAGTGGCCAACAATTTAGCTAGAAAGGGGACTTCTAGCTTGTGCAGAGATTGGTAGTTTGAGTCTTGTAAGTTCTTATTTCACAATGCATTGATTTAACCAAAGGGACTGAATGACAATGGTTTTTTCCTAATTTAGGTGTTCACATAAAAATCATTGTGTGATTGTGTTTGGTTGATAGATTAATTCATGCAAGTTCTAGTTTAATTCCACTTTGTTGGTTTGCACAAATCGAGGCCACATCTTGTAGTCTTTTAACTTGACAAGGTATTTGGGCTAAAGGCTCTGTGGTGATTCTCTAAGTTTGGAAAGATATTAAACTCTCAATTGGTAGCTAAATGTTTTTATGATCTTACAATATTTATTGCTATCAAAATTGCATGATTTCTAGCTTATTCAGTTTAAATTTGCATGGTAGGAGTGATTTTTCTTGTTACAGAATTGTTTCTCTTGTTTGTTGCTTGGTTGCTTATTTTTTACTCTTGATTTTCCATGTTTAATCGTAATATTAATATGGCTTAGCATGGTGATTTGGGAAATCCCATAAGTCCACCTCATTTGTTTGATGGTCACAAAAAATTTATATTGGAAAAATCGGTTGAGAGCCTTTATTCAAGCTTTGTGATGACAATGCTTGGAAGGCTGTGATTAAAAGCTGGAATCCCACTATGACCAAAGACAAAGATGGGGTTGAAATTCTCAAACTTGAATATGGTTGGGATAAAGGAGAGTGGAAGTTAGCAAATCATAACAATAAAGCCTTGAGTGACTTTTAAATTTGTAGGAAAGAGTCAACTCAGATTAATCTTTGATTGTACTTTTGCTAAAGTTGTTTGGGATAGATTAGTTAAGCACAATGGGGGAACATATATATGTAGTAAATATCTCTAGGCTTCATATGCTATCTCTAAAGTTTGAGAACATAATGATGGGAGAGAATGAAACTATAGTTGAATAATATGCCAAAATATCATACATGGTGAACACATGTGACCAATTAGGTGAACCAATAGTTTGATCATCTTGTGGTTAGGAAGATACTTAGGTCCTTGAATTCTAAATTAAAATCAAGTTAGTTGTCATTTATGAATCTAAAAAAATATATAGATATTGAAGAGTTGTTAGGAAACTTAATAATTTTTAAGATGCAGGAAGAGCCATATAATAAAAAAAGAGAAGTGTTTAAGAAGAGCAACGGTAAACAAACAACTTTGAAAGTTTCAAAGAAAGTGACTAAGAAAACCAAGGCTCTAATAACCCTTGTGATGAGGAGGATTCTAAGGAAGAAAGTAAAAATGAAGAACTAGTTATGTTGACAAAGCAATTTAGGAAGTTCCTAAAAGCTTAGAACTTTAAGGGTGACAAGAAAGGGCAAATATTTAGAATATTTTAGATAAAAAGAACATTAGATGCTTTCTATGTGTTAAATATTTAGAAGAGGGAAACTGTTTGAGAACATAAATGAATGTCCTAATCATGCTAGTAATAGTTCTTCTGAGGAAAACCCTAGGGGATTTAAGGATTAGGGTCAGAAGAAAAACAGGAAAGTGCTCCAACCAACTTTCACATATGTCACTCATCTGATGGAGAAGTTGAAATGTGTAACTACACTGCATTCGGTGTAAATAAATCATAAATAAAAAATACACACACAAAGGCCACCACTATGTATTCCATATGCAAGAACAATTAGCAAACTGTGCATCCGAACATAAATCCATAGGAATCAACATCTTCCCCCCAATATACCTTCTTCCTCAATACTACAAAGAAACAAGGCAGACATTTAGTAAGGAAAAACATCAATCAAGTCAATCACAACCAAGAAAGAAAGAAGAGACCAAATGGAGAACAAGGTAAGAAAAATCACATCTATATCTAGAGACAATCCTGGATGTAAAATGAAGAGTCCAAAACAAGAAAGCATATAAGTACTCAATTAACACCCTATCCACCAAGGCAATTCTGCCAAAAAAGCAAACTCATGATCTCTAAGATAAGGCCATGCAAAATGTAGAACTTTTGTGTGTGTGGTATAAAATAATACAGTCGTTATCATCATAAAGTTATTTGAGTTGTAGTTATGTCTATCATTTATATTAAATGTTATGTAATACTGTTAATGCCTTTTTTTGTTATTATATACATGTATGAATTTTGAAACACCAATGAGTTTGGAAAGGAATTGTAAAATAAAACTCAATATGGTTTGAAATAATGTGACATTATAGTTACAAGGGAAAGGAGTTACGAGATAAAAATAAAGTAATGGTTTGGCATTAAGAAGGTTTAACTATATTAATTTTTTTATAATTTAAAATTTGAATTTCATAAGCTATGTGAATAAATATAAAAATGTTTTTTAATTACCATATAAAGCATGTACAGAATTAATGGGTTTAAATTTAGGCATTTTCCACTTACCATAATAGCAAGTACATAATTAATGGGTTCCAAATTGTTATAGTTTATCCAAAAAAGGACCAAAATTATAATTATATGGCTTGTTATCTTTGATATGATTTCAACTATAATAGCTTCTATATACATTGGGAGCTTTTCAGTTTTTATAAGCAAATTAAATGATTTAATATTTTCTATATAATAAAGAGTTTATAGAATATATTACGATGGGTCTCTATAAACATTATATATAAATTGAATATGTTACATTATATATTTGGAAATCATTTACTCATTGCAATTAAGCCCTTAATTAATAGATGTTCGTTATACTATAATAGAAAAGTTACTATCATGCCCCAATAAGATCCTGATTTTACATTTATTTTGTATGTATGTATCACATTGAAGCATGGGGCTATTTTGGGTAACACACTTGAAAGTATGGAGTAATTTTAATATTCTATTTCTAACCACGATAATTAGGTATTATTAAAAACTAATTACATATTAATAAGAAAACTTTATGAGATATTTGTAATAAAAATAAGGGCGGCAAAACCCATCCTTTTGCGATAAAAAATAGAATTGAGCTTCCCTCTTCTTATAGTATAGATTACTCATGCTAGCTTCACCTCTTGTGTCTTGCTTCATCCATCAAGCACCAATTTTGCCTTTTTAGGATGGGAAGCATTTTCTATTCTCCACTCTGATAGTGAGCCGAGCGTAAGGAACGTTCGGGAGCCGTAAGATTTCAAGATCGGTGGTGCACATGCTAGTGCATGTTAGCGTAAGTATTACTTACGCTAACATGCGCTAGCGTGTGCGCCACCGATCTTGAAATCCTTCGGCTCCTAGGCGTCCCTTACACTCGGCTCACATTAAAGATGGAGCATGAAAAATGCTTCCTATCCTTTAGGTATTCACGTCATCTTCTTTGTCTCATGTTTAGTTCATTTTAAGAGAAAGCATATTTAAAGCTCTTACGGTATATAAAAACTTCAAAAGTTCTCCTGTAAAAGTAACATTTCCAAAATGTTAAGGGCAAAAAATTCCGATGCTAGTTCTAGCCATGGGTAGGATAATTTCATTCGTTATCCTTTACTTGCCTTGAGGCATGCACTATTACCTTCCTATTTATATTGGCACACATCATTAATATATTAGTAAGATAATCATGATAGTACTTTGGTGGAATATTTTATATGAAAAGGTAAATCTTGGAACCTAATTATTTATAGTGGAAACTTCACCTAAGTCCTTTTAGTTTTTACTTTATTGGGTTTCCTACATAAAAATTTTTAGTGTATTTTGATAGTGTTATTTAATTTACTTATAGAAGTAGTATACCCATCAAGCTTTATATATATATATATGTGTGTGTGTGTGTTTGTTTTCTTCACATTTGTATGTCAACTCCAGGCTGTGCCAACACCATTCATCCTGTTCATCTTGTGCAGCTAGGCCAGGTGGAAGCAATGCAAGACAAGGCTCAATGACCAGACCAATAAACACTTATATGTGAATTTTTTATGTAAAAATATTATTTTTCTTAAGGAATGTGCAAGCCAAGTTATTTGGTTGAGGTAGGATATACTTGAAGAAACATGTCACCTACATTCTGATCCCACAATTATCTGTTGCGACAATAAAGCAGTCAATTTCTCTTGGGAAGATTTCAAAGATACACGAGTGAAACAAGCACACTAGCGTAAGTTACTACATTAAGAGAGCTCTTATACAATAGAAAAATTAGGTTTTATATTCCAAATCCAACAATCAAGTTGAAGACATGACTAATTTAACTTTTCGTAAATTATTAAGTTTGAAATAACGGACCTAACTTTGGTCAGATAACAACAAAAAGGGCTAGTCTTAGGACTTTAATATCTTTATTTCATTCTCCATAATCTAATCTCAACTTTATAACTTTTTAACAAATTTCTTCCACCTAATCTCTATCCTTGTCACTGTTTAACCTCCGTTACATCCACCCATCATTGTTGCCTCCTGCTTTATCTGTTCCTACAAGTTGAATAAGCCACTAAGTTCTGAAGTTGATTATAGAAAGAGAAAAGTTAAAATGGACTTAGCGTCGCATAGCCTGCCACCTCTTTTGTAACCCCATCAGATCGAAATCCTACCGACTGATATAGAATTCTTCCAAACTTTGGAGCTTTCTTTTGCTATAGCAAACTTGTTTCATTCAAACCTAACTCAGTCATTGCTCTAGTTTCTTTATGCATTGCAAGAAGCCAAAAGAAGCAGGCAACCTGGAATCTGCACTGTAGGATTTTCGGTCAATGTTTGAAGCGTGTGCATTAAGAAAGTGTTTATGTAGTCCAATCATACTAATTAATTCAACTCTTGAGGTACCATGTTAACATCAACTCTTTCTTCTTTCTCCAGTATGTTCGTATCGCTAAGACACAGCTTCCATTCAACTTGTCCTATTAAATTATTGACTTATTGCATAGCCCAACTACCTTTCAATATTTCGCTAATGATCACGTTCTTTCATGTAGAATCTAGATTTGCCTGTATGCAACGCGTTCATTTAATCCTTAATTCCGCCTATATGCTTGTTTGTGCAGTAGTATTTAGATATTTTTTCATTCTCTAGTTCCATTTTGAAGCAATGCTCTATCTATAATTACAAACTTAGCCTTCAAGGTGTAAGAAAGTAGGTAGGGTAAGAAGCAACCGCGTTGTTTATTACATTTTAAAACCTGGCTATTTAGACTCCACTATTTTCCCTTTATCCCTATGTCTTCTTTACCTCAACTTTCTTTATTAAAATCTCTTATATTTTAAAAAAAGTAACCCACTTCTCCATTTCTCTTTCTTCTCCAGTAAAAACTTTGTCATCAGTGTCGATGGCCAAATGAACCGTGGCTGAATCTAGCTGTGATAGGCCAGATTTGGCCTACCTCACACCGCATCTAGCAGCCATAGGCTAAATCCGGCCTGCCTCGCACCGGATCTCGCCTGCGTAGCCAGATCCAATGTAGTTCAGCTCGCAGGCTAGTGCGCCAAATTGGCCGAGTGTAGGCCAGCATACTGGACTGGCCGCGTGTAGGCCAGCATGCTGGACTAGCCGTGCGCAGGCTAGTGCGCCAGGCTGGCTGAGCTGGACTGGCCTTCGTGGCCAGTCCATCGTACGGGCAGATCTGGCTGGACGGAGGCCAGTCCGCCAAGCTAGCCTACATGGCCAATCCAGTGTGCAGCTGGATCTAACATGTAGGCTAGATCCAGCCTGCGCGCTAGTTCTAGCACGCATGCTAGCACTGACAGATTCGGCACACAAGCCGGATTTAGCCCACGTAGCTAGCCTGTGGCCGGATCTTGCTAGATCTAACCGTGTAGTAGACTGGCCTGCGCGGCAAATCTAGACACGTGCTCAAGTCAAATTCTATTTGTGCAGGCCAGATTCAGCCTCTGCAGTTATATCTTGAAGTTACAAAGAGTAAAAGTCGCCGTTATCAGAAGAAAATGAAGTGGAGTTTAATGTAGTGGAGGAAGTGGGAAAAGTATGAGTAAAATAAGGGAAAAATACAGGGGAATAAAATAAAAAATAACATTTTTTTACTTTTATTGGGGGATAATAAGGAAAAAAATAAAGTCTATGTAATTAGAAATGGCAAGGGATGTAAAAAAGAAGAACGAGCAAACAAGTAAAAAAATTGTTCAACTATTAGAGGAAGTTGTTTGTTTATGAAAAAAATTACCTAGCAAGGGATAACCTATGTCTCATTTATATATGCCCATGATTCTTTTGGGCCACCCAATTCGACTGAAATCCACGAAACAAGCAAGGCACATTTTACTCATGTGGTCGGTGGTGGCTTAGGATCCACGTGCTCACCCATTGATACATGGCACCATTGGATGATGGCCATGCAACGCAAACGCATGTGCAACTTAATACATATTAACTTTTTTTAACATAATTTATAAAGTATTTAATAATTTTATTAAATTTATCACTTTTCCCATATATAATAAATAAAAGATCACTTGTTAATGCCTGAACTAAGATGAAGCCAATACATTATTGCCATATCAGGACAAAATTAAATCAAGCTAAATGCTGAATGGTAGCTAAATTTAGTTAACTGGTGTTTTAGCAATGATTAATTTCATTTAAAATGGTAGTCAAAGTTTAATCAAAATTTTTTTTTCTTTTGCAGTATTACATATGGGCCATGGAATACTCTAGAAAGGTGATACAATACAAAAGGCAAGATAAGATAAAGGCAAATCCACTTCTCGCGATTGAGTTGAATGATCCCATATCTACATCCATGTTCTAATGTTCAAAATTTACGCTTTATATGGCACCAAAGCTGAATTTTAAGACGGGAATCATAGGTTGGCCATTTTGCAATGGTGGAGAGCATCTGACTTCTAAAACTGCCTCATCAGAACATATGCTTATGCTATCTCACCTGAGACTTTACACTAATCTTCCCATGTGTTAATGAATGTGCTGAAATGACATTGCACTTTCTACACATGTAACCAGCGCAAGAATAAATCCCAAATTGCTATGACTTCTAACAAGCAAAATTCACACTTACATGTAAAATGTTTGAGTTTTTTCCTTATTACCGGGTTAAAGAAGCCAATATTTCGTATTCTCTGGATTTTAAACAAAAATGCCACTGAACCCGGACTTTCACGATATTATAAAAAATTTAGATCAAAATACCTCTATCTTAATGTTAAGGAATGTGTTATAATGAATGTGCCGAAATGACATTGCACCTTCTACACATGTAACCAGCGCTAGAATAAATCCCAACTGCTTTGACTTTTAACAAGCGAAAATCACACCTGCAAGCTAAATGTTTTGATTTGCTTCTAATGATACCCCAACACCAATGCTGAGATATAAAGTAGGGTAAATGACGTGAAAATGGTTTTGGCTTTGTTTATTAACCTGAAAAACTAATCCCATAAAAAACCTAACTTTTCTCAACCTGAAACAAGGGAAATAACATCGTATTTATATGCCTCATGTATACAAAAATTATTAGGTACTCCTGGAATACCATGTATACCAATTATTGCACTTACTAGTACATGTTACGGCAAGTGAGAGACTCCCACTTACACAAATATGCGCCCCTAGCCACCAATAGGACACAATTTAAGGTCAAATAAAAGAATAATGCTTGAGTTCACTTTTCTTCATTTTAACATCATTCTCTCATCTATGTGTTGAAATGATAACGATGAAGTAGAGTTATGACCCACTCATCAACGGTGTTAAAATGATAAAATAGATTATTGATGTATGAAAGTTATCGTCATAATAATATTACTCTAAATAAAAGGGTTAAAATAAGCCACACAGGATGTATCATTTAATTATTATTGAATTAAAGAGTGCCGTGTGAACCCCACCTAGCAAATTAACCTTCATGCCTAGGAGGCTCACATCAAGAAATCAAAGGAAAGTGGAACACGGGTCCAAGAAACCGGTACACGGGTCCATAATAGGATTTCTTTATGATTCACGGTTTAGTTGAACTGTGCTTGATGACCGATAAGCAGTTGCACCTAAAGCTACTGAAGTCAGTCTTCTGAAATGTGCAAACAGATGGTTGAAGAATCTATCATCCATGCTTTACTGCCCTATGTAGACAGAGGCTGCTTTTTCCGCTGCCCGTTGCTGTTAGACCACTTGCTTTACCAACATGCTATAAATGAGCTGGTGGGTCCTTGAGCCTTTGCATTTAATGATTATCAAATGTCAAATTAAACAGATAAATATTTCAACTTGTTTAATGGATATGATTCTCTCTCTCTTTCTCTCTTACGCAGACATTTACTTTGGACATATCTTTCGTCAGGCTTGCATAGAGAAAGAAAACTTCAGTCGGGCAAAGCAAACAAGAATGAAGAGCCAAGACTTTCACTGAATCTTTAGCTTTTCCAAGAAAAAATAAGACACTAGGTGAAGATAAAAGAATTAAAGGCTACTGAGAGAGAGAGAAGTCTGACGGGAGCATGTGGGGTTTCTGTTTTATTTTAATAGCATAAGTCAATCTTTCGTGGTGTCTGGACCTTTCTTTTGCTTGTTGGGCACTTCCTATTTAAATCTGGCACCACCCAACTCTCTTTGTATCATTCCATTCTCGGAAGGACACCCCATATCAGGAGGGATTCAGCATAAGTTGAAAGAAAAAAGAAAGGCAGAGAGAGATATGGTGGAATTTTGATCTTCCTTTAACTATTCTCATCCACCGCCCTCCTCTTGATTTTCTGGTGTTTCACCTTTTTATTTGTTCTGATGTCTGCAAGTGCCCATTTCTCCCTTGCTTTGACACAGGAAGGAGGTCGTGACTCAGTGACATGGGCAGGTTATGCAGATTGGAGGGGCAGACCTGCTCTCAGAGGCCACCATGGAGGCATGCTTGCAGCTTTCTTCGTACTGGGTATTTTGCTACCACTTCTCATAAACAAATTTTTTTTTAAAATAAATAGTATAGAGCAAACAATATAAAATATGCTGAGTGTTCTATACCGGTTATTTGCCTTCGTTAAATTTTTGGCTTCTAATGATATCTTTCTCTTAGTCTTTCCTGTGGCTAGTTCACATGAATACATGAATGCGTATTTGCAGTTTGAACTCATCTGATATGTTCAACATGAACATGTGTACCATCACAGGTGTGGAGATTCTGGAGAACTTGGCATTTCTCGCTAATGCAAGCAATCTGGTCCTTTATTTGGAGAAATATATGCATTTTTCTCCGGCGAGATCGGCCATCACGGTCACTATTTTCATGGGCACAGCCTTCCTCCTTGCCCTGCTGGGAGGCTTCTTCTCTGATGCCTTCCTCACCACTTACCACATGTATTTGATCAGTGCAGCCATAGAGGTCCTGGTAAGTAATTACAACTCTAAGCAAATCTTAATATGTGTACAATATTGCTCTCATGTGGTTATAAGAGGGGCTGAATTAAATATTTTGATAAGAAATCCATATCGCTGAGGGTGATTGAACAGTGTAATCCAAATTATGTGGGTCCAACGACTACCATAATCACATGTGTTACCGATTCCTTCACCTGCGGGTTGTCAACTTGGTCCCACCTCTTTACACTGCTTTCCAAGTTCATGTACGTACTCAGGGGACTGTTGATGGTCCAAGATCAAGAGTTGGACCACGGCACGGCATCTGTAGTCCTCGTAAACTACCATAGGCCCATAAAAATTGAGAGGTGATCATAGGGAAGCAACACAAAAGCACGTGTTATGATAATGATATTCTTACATCATTTTCTGTCTAACAAAAATAATTTTTTATTGAACAAATAGAAGCGGGTCTTTGTATTGTCATGTGAAACTCTTATTTTCTATGCAAACAGATTTTGGTGTAAAATTTTGTTAGACAGGAAGTAGTGTAAAGTTATCAACATCAGGATTAGAGCATTCATGAGGCTAATGCAGTGTGCAGTTTCAAGTGTCAACCACTTCATGCAAGCTTCAGATGGCCCATCCTTTACTCTAATGGCATCATCCCCTGTCTTCATCCAGTCCATATTTCATCCTAAATACCTTGAACCCGCCAAAGTTCTTAAATTTTGGTAACAATATTAACATATGTAAGGTACAAGACAAAACTGTTTCTAATATTGGATGTAGGGATGGTTGTGCTTCCCTGAAATGCTGACACCTCATAATTCAACCAACCACTTCACTTTATGTGGAAGGTCTGGAGATGAGAGAAAACTTGTCTTTACATATAACTGAATCCAGTGTACAAAGCAGCGAGAGTAAGACAAGTGCACCATAAAGAAACCAGAAGGAATGGAACACTTGGTCAATTATACAAATGCTGCGGGTACTGGAAATTGGTCCCTCTTATGGCTGTCCCTAGGGAAACAGACACCCCATTTGTTTAATTGAGAAGGTTTTTATTGGGCCAGCTTGACTCAGCCCCAAATTAGAACAAATTTCAAGCTGCGGAAAGGCTTTACGCAGCTTGGCTTATTATCACCCCTGCTTATATATGTGCCCACAGCCACCTATGTATTTACCAAAGATGTTCTCTTTGGAAGAGTTTCAAAGTTTTTTATGCTTCTTGCTCACTATAAATTCAGCATAAGGAACACGGAACGTTTATTTTCAAGATCAACGGCGTATATATTAACTTACGTTAATGTTAGTTATATTAATGCTAACATATACACCATCCATCTAAAATGCTTCCATCCCTTTAGGAGCCCGGTGGACTAATGGAGATTGGAAGAGAAGCTCCCGGATAAAATTGACGCCTCTTTTTGTAGGGCCCTTATCTTGAACCTCTTCTAAAAAATCCTTCTAGCCCCATCTCTAGGTAGCTCATTTAGGTGCACCCATATTAGTGTCCCTGTGTGCCGGAGGAAAATATATTCAACCACCATAGAGTGCCATTTATCCTCGGCACACACTCAGGAACAATAGCACACACGCTAATACACATTAGTGTTTTAGTATTAACGTGTGCATCATCAATCATCACTGACATGTGCTAATATATACTCCATAAATCCTCAATGTCAACGGGGAGCAGTTGGCACTCCGAGAGCGCTGATTAATAACTCGCCAGTGAAGGCTGCATGCAAGCCGGCACAGAGAAAATTCTTCCCATTTAATTGACACATAGGAAACTACTTATAGCAACAGTAAGGATAAGCTTTCATGAGGAAACTACTTCAAAAGGACATGATCAACCGATACTATAAGAAAGAGTGGAAAGAGTTTCCCGTAAGAATCAGCATCATGAGTCGAAATAAAAACAAGAAGCAAAAAGAGTGATATCCCTGAAATGCTACTCGCTTATTGTATGACGGTTTTCACTTGTGCTTTCAGGGGCTGGTAATACTTACAGTGCAGGCCAACTCGTCTTCCCTGAAGCCACCTTCATGCAGCTCTGCAACACCACAAACTCCATGCAAAGAAGTCTCTGGTGGGGAAGCCATCATGCTTTTTTCAGGGCTCTATCTTGTTGCACTGGGGGTGGGCGGTATAAAAGGCTCATTGCCGTCTCATGGCGCAGAGCAGTTTGATGAGAACACACAACAGGGGAGGAAGCAGAGGTCTACCTTCTTTAACTACTTTGTCTTCTGCCTCTCTTGTGGGGCACTGATTGCTGTGACCTTCGTAGTCTGGGTGGAGGACAACAGGGGCTGGCAGTGGGGTTTCGGCATCTCCACAGCAGCAATTTTCTTGTCAATCCCACTGTTTCTTGCTGGATCCAACATTTACAGGAACAAAATACCCAGTGGAAGTCCCCTCACTACAATAGCCAAGGTCAAATACATTTGGGTTATTCAAACCTTCTCTTTTACCCTTTCAAGAAATGTAGATTGAATCATTTCCATGTATAAATGTTACAGGTCCTGATTGCCTCAATCTGCAACAGTGGTTTTGCTTGTGGCCAGCGAACATCCAGCGTGGCCATGGCAACAAGCCCCGTCAACACAGCAAAAGCTGTATCGGCTGAAGCAGTTCAGAAGCCTATCGATAAGCAACCCACAGAAACTCTCAAATTCCTAAACAGGGCACTAGTAACTAGTCCTTCCAACCAAATACTCACTAGCACAGTGGATGAAGTAGAGGATGTGAAAGTTGTCATAAAGATTCTCCCCATTTTTGCATGCACCATAATGCTTAACTGCTGCCTGGCGCAGCTGTCCACCTTCTCAGTACAACAAGCAGCTACCATGAACACAAAGCTCGGCTCCATCAAGGTCCCGCCAGCTTCTCTCCCCGTTTTCCCTGTTGTTTTCATCATGATTCTTGCTCCAATCTATGACCACATTATAATCCCATTCACAAGAAAGGTAACAAAAACCGAAATGGGCATATCACATATGCAAAGAATTGGGATAGGGTTAGTCCTCTCTATAATTGCCATGGCAGTTGCAGCCCTGGTGGAGATCAAAAGAAAAAGGGTGGCGACAAACACCGGCCTACTTAACTCGCATGAGCCATTGCCACTAACCTTTTTCTGGATTGCTTTGCAATACCTGTTCTTAGGCTCTGCCGACCTCTTCACCTTGGCTGGGTTGATGGAGTTCTTCTTCACTGAAGCTCCCTCTAATATGAGATCCTTGGCAACTTCCCTCTCATGGGCCTCACTGGCCATGGGTTACTACCTCAGTTCAGTGCTTGTCTCTATAGTCAATAAGGTCACTGGCAGTCATCCATGGCTCTCTGGCAGCAACTTGAATCACTATCACCTAGAGAGATTTTACTGGCTAATGTGTGCAATGAGTGCAGTGAATTTCCTTCACTATCTGCTGTGGGCAAGGCGTTACAAGTATAGGACATTTAGGCAAGATGGCTGAGTAGAAGTCCAACGGCCTGGACATGATACCAGCATGGTTTCAAAATCTGTTTGGAGATGCACTGAACCAATGGCTGCTCCATTGGTTTTTTAAATCAAACTGATGACAGAAGCGTTTTGGTAACTCAAGCTTTAGGGTGCTCTGCACGGATCTAACGCATCATGGGAATCTATATCCCCTAGTGACATAGAGAAGGCAAAGTTCAAAACTTACAACAGAAAGATGTGTGATGACATTAAGATTTAAGCCGGTAAAATGAGATGTGTACTCATACAAAGAATTATGAGTAATGTTAATAAGGGCAATGATAGACATAATGGAAATGGTAGTTCAATACATATTTCCAGGATTGATTTAATTTGATGGGTTGTCACACAGATTGAGAAAAAAAAAAAAAGTGATCCAATCTTGGATGCAAGCATTTGAGTTTTCATAAAAACTTGCAGGGACTTCATTCACTTGGGCAGAATATTTACTGCAGATAGTATATTTCCATATTTTCAACTATTCAAATTATTAAACTCTATAAATATAAAAATAGATAGACATTATGGAAAGTATTTTACTATTATTAATATCTACAAGTTGTATACTAGATTCAGTAAAACCAAAAAATTTAAAAATAAAACGAAAAAAGTAGAACTTAGCTAAAACTATTTAGTTTTTGAATAATTTTATATGCATCTTAACAAAACCTCTGTGAAAATAGAACGCGAATTTTTTTCATTTAATATTTCAAATTAAAATAAGAATTTTGAAATTAAAAACAATAAATGGAAATGGAAATTAAAAAGCCCTAACTGTTTAGGAATACAATGTCTAAATTATATACTGTTATATACCAACCTCTAGCACTTAGCCTGCTTATTTATCTGCTTAAATTAGGTTTATTGTAATTTCTGATTTAAGTAGTTGTGGGGTCTTCTATGGGCCACCCAAGGGCCGTTAGGATCAGTACTATTTAGACATACGTGATTTCTGACTTAGCAAGTAATTTAAGCCCTAAACCTAATTTTCTCTTCTCTCTCTCTCATCACCCCTTGCCACCGGCAAGAGCTTCCCCTGCCTCACTTCATCTCATTTCCCTCCCCAATCTCCTAATTCTGCTTCTTCCACGGTGTAATCCACTTTGGGTTACACCATATACTATTTAGAAATTAAAGATATAATATGTATAAACAGTCAAACGAAGAAAAGGTTTGAAAAATGAAAATTAATGTGCTTTAAAAAATGTTCCCAAAATGTGTGGGCCCTGTATGATCTGATGGCTTCCACATCTTTCCATGTTCTGGACATGGCACCCTCTACACTTATAAACATTCATGGACCTTCAGTGGGTAACGCAGACCGAAGTTTATCCATCAACATCCAGAGGAAAAATCCCCGGCCTAGTCTCCTCTGTGTCACCTCTACCTCCCTAGTGGCATCCCCTTCCCTGGCAGTACCCTCCTCTCTCGTGCCCCTCTCATTTTCGTGTGTTGTATCTACATGTTTCTTAGTTTAGGTCTTCATAGCCACCAAAGGGAGGAGGCCGCTATCTCTACTGCACTCTTCATCCTCCCCTCTTAATCTTTGTTGCTACGATGTAACTTCCCGACTTCAAAAACATGAAAAGCGGAGAACCGGACATGTGAGAGCTTATTGGAAATGGGAAAACTTATTTGAAGCCATTTAAAAATTTCATTTATCTATTTATAAGCTCTAGTCTTAAAAACTAAACCCATAAATATCATCAGCTTCTTATAAAGAAGTAAGTTTTAATTTTACTTGATTCTGAGTTTAAAAACCGTAAAACTAAAAAACTAAAAAATTGAAAAGCTTCAAAACTCCGCCTCCTCTCATCCTCCTTACCCGGCCACCCCGACCCCCACCCCCTCTTTTCCTCAAGTGCCTCATCCACAATATTATATGTCTCCTCTTCCGCCTTCTCCTCCTCCCTCTTACAAAAATTAGGAAACTAGAAAACTGAAACTTTATGAACTATTTAAAGTTTTTTATGTAGGCAATGACTTCTTATGGTAGGCTTAAGTTTGAAGCTTTATTTCTTTCATGGTGATGTGGACCTAAAATAATTAAGAGAAAATTGAGATATGTACCATTCAGCCTAAAAACATCCAAAAAAAGAATATGAGGATGTGCGCATGTGTTTAAGTTTTTATGGCATGGAATATGCATATTGTCAATAAGCAAGTGCCAATTACCATGCTTTTCCGAGTCCACATCAAAGAGCATGAAATTTGGTGCTTACTCTTCAGTTTTACAATTTCTAGTTCCAACTTTCAATTTTTCCAATTTATCAGATTTTATGAGAGAGGAAGAGAATAAGGGGATGAGGCACTTGAGGGAGGGAAAGGGGGGTTGGAAAGGAGGAGGCAAAGTTTTGCACTTTTGTAGTTTTTCAGTTTTACATGTTTCCAGTTTATAGTTTTTCAACTCAAAATCAAGTAAAAATAAAACTCATTCTTCTTTATAAGTAGATGATGATGTTTATGGATTTATTTTTTAATATTAGAATATAAATAAAAAAGATTTTTAAAGGGCTTCAAATAGTTTTTCAGTTTCCAATTTGTTGTCACACACTTCCAATTTTTCAGTTTTCATGTTTCTATAGTTGGGAAGTTACATGGTAGCAACAAAGAGATTAAGAGGATGAGAAGTATAGTAAAGGGGCTAAATGCTATGGGTCCACCGATAATTCTACCTTCCTTAATCTTAAATCTAATTACACTAAAACCTTTGGATTCTAAGGCTTCCTTCCACCTGTAGCTTTGCATTTGGCCCCATATTAGTTTCATCACTCAATCTACATCAACTACCAAAAACACACACCAGGAACCTTATTTTGGATATGTGCAACTAGAGTGTCCATAACTAATGAAAAAAAAAGGCTCTTAATGCAACCCATTGATGTAGAACTACTATTGACTCGGAACTCCTTGGTTTCAACACCACTTAGTTTTAATGTTATGCACTACCCTACCATCCATACCTTTCATAACATTTATGTATCCTCTGATAACTCCTTTTTCAAACATTCTAAATTAGCTATCTAGACACTCTTTAAGAGGTTTTCTTTAAATCTATGAAGACCATATAAAGGTCTTGCTGCCTATCCATATGCTTCTCTATTAATTGCAGTGATAAAAATATAACCTCAATTATCGAGCTCCAAGGCATAAAACTAAATTGGTTGTCAATTACCTTAGACACTTTCTACAACCATCCTTCTACTATACTCCCATAACTTCATAGCATGACTCATAAGTTTGTTTTGTAGTTTAAACAAATTTAGATGTCCCATTTATTTTCATAAAAATGATTAATACCCACTTGCACTTTGTATTTGTTAAAAACCAAGTTACCTAAAAAACTTAAGCTATCAAGGAACAGCTCAACAACATATATCAAAACTAGATCGGCCCAAACAGACATTTGCATGTACATGCGGCTCACGTGCATGTGCATGTATCAGGCACATTTAAACAAGGCTCATTCCATATTTTCTATCATTCATAATTTGAAGTTTTCTCATGGAATCGAGGCTAATCAAGTTAGTGTGCTATTTAGATATGTTGTTTTCTTAGTTCTAACACCTGCTTTATATCCAATTTCTTTCTTCCATTACATATAAATTCGGTTTACCTTAGATTGTTTTCAATACAATGACTACAAATTTGCCTCCCTCGTCTTTATTTTCCGCAAACCCAAGAGAGGAAGATTTGAAAACCTCAATCCATCCATTTTAGGGAGAGAAGGCCATCCAAGGACAGTACCAAGTCACATAGAGTCCACGAATTTTTCTGAATTGGACCGTGATAGACTTAACAAATTGAAGAAAACAAACAAGTTACAGTGGCAAGAGCCTTCCCTCTTCACTAACAGGTGGAGGTTGAGAGTGGCAACCATTTTCTGCATTTACCTTTTAGGCAAATGGGCTGAATAGGTATGAAATAATGGGTCCCAAAACTGGTACAGCTAGAAAATGTGGAACGGTGGTAGCAAAATAAAGTATACCCGATCCATGCCCAACCAGTTGGTAGCCCTAAACGCCAGCATCCCCCATAAGTTCAAACTTCAATAAGAATGTCGTCAGGTCCTAAGGCTTTACTTTTCCGATCTTCTTTAAGATTGATTCTATTTCCATTACCTTAAATCTCCTCCAACAAGTTAAATCCTTGATTGGAGTAGACCGCAAATCTCGACCATTTAATCTTGAATGGATAAAACAGTCAAATGAGTGAACAAAATTTTGGATATTTATTTTTGGGAACAAAAGAAAGGGAACTACCAGAAGTACACGAAACAATAAAAAAAGAGAATACAAATGAGCTAATTATTAGAGAGAAAATTATGCATGTAACAATGAAACATAGCCCGCATGAGGAGAACGCTGTTTTTGACTTTTTATTGCTAATATAGGTAATAATTACTCCAATGATCCTTGCAAATTGTGATCAAATCTAAACAAGCAGAGGCAGCATCTGCTAGCACGGGAGATTTCCACTGATGTTGCAGCAATGAAGTAACAAGTTTACGTATACACGTATCAATTTTTTTATGAAAACTTAAATATGTATTAGCAGGATTCTCAATGTAACAACAAGATAATTCTATACATTACTGGCTCATTTTTCTCTTTTCAGAACCGTAAAATGAAAATTATTTTACTGAAGTGAAGCAATAAGGTGACTTCTCCAAAGGGAATTTATTTTGTAAAATCTAACTTCACAGCAATCAAGCCTCATCAAATAAATATCACGACACAATGTTTATTGGAAAGGTACGGGAACACCTTGCACCTTGTTCACAATAGACATAGCCAGATATCTTGAACCCATTCCAATTGGTGTCTGCTCATCAGGTCCTTCCCAAAATGGGGCCTCACCATCACCTACCAGTTGCCAATAACCAGTCCTTAGAGATTCAGCTTGTTCATCTGTGCAGCTCTGCAGAAGCGCTTCCACACGAAAGTTTATCCCAAGAGAACCCAAAAATTGGGCTTGAGTGATAGGTCCATGTATCGACACATCATCTGTCAAAGATAAACTTCTCATAGGTTTAAATTGAAATCTGGAATTTGTGTTCTACTTTAAGAATGGGCTTACCTGAAGCTGCTTCTGCTGAATGTCTGATGGAAGCAAAATCGACATAAGCACTAAGATCAGCTGTTCCAGGATTGTTGAGGATGTCTACAAATTTGTGTTTTCGAATAGCCTACATAGGAATGAACATCAACATCAGAAGATAAGATCTTATTCTTGATCATCAATGGCAACAGTGAATCATCATATCAACATCATATAAGCTCAGATCAACAGCATTTATGGGCCAGTCCCCAGGGGAACGTTTGCTTTAAATAGAATATATCATTTAACAATGTCGAGAGTTCATTACTCACGACATGCCAACTGGGATAGGAAAATTGAGTTGAAGGATATCAAAGAAGTAAAAGTTAGAGGTGAATCTAGGTAGTGGTAACGTAGGAAAGGATGAAGAGCCACCCCCTGTTTAGCCAGCCCACCCCGCCCATACACAGTCGGTAGATATCCACAATCTGAATATACAAAAATGGTGGATATCAACTAACCATGTTAAGCAGGTGGACTGGCTAAAAGGGGGGGTGGCAGACTCCTCATCCGATAGGAAATGGCCATAATCGCAGAGAACTATCCATAGGCTGCAAATTTGGGACCCGACAATAGCTTTATTGAACAAGTTCATCGTATTTTAAATATCATTTTGTACATTAGATTTATTAGTTTTACTACCCTGTCCAAATAGCTGGATTCTTAAATATATTTATTTAATGTGAACCTTCGCCCTAGTATACATTTACTTCCAAAAATTGTATCACATCAAAGCAGTTCTGCAATCTACATACATCAGCCTATAGGGAAGACATCAAAGAAAACATGCATGTGATTAATGTAAATAGTTAGTCCCTCCCATAAGTAAAAATACATGTTCGTGAGGTTAATGTAGATAGTTAGCCCTCCCACGAGTTAAAACAATTTTTGTGAGTGTGCCTTCATACATGTTCACACAATGCACACCACACTCTGACATTTGATATTGCAATTTACTAAATATCTGTCCATCATGAACCATATGCACCACCTATTTTAACAATTCAGTCTAATTCCCCAACAGTGGAAAACTTCAGCTTTACTGAAAGCATAATAAATTTTATGTTTCCTTTTTCAAACAAAAAAGAAAACTTCAAACCTGCAAAGAATCTGAAACTATTCCATCTAAGCCATAGTCAATTATCAGGGCCCCGCCACCGTCTGCACTTATCCTTTTTGCTATTGCATGAGTCAACTCCATTGCTTTGGGGCAAACTTCGATGTGGATGAGTTTCTCTATTTCTTCTGCAAGGGCCCACTTACAACGCTTCTTTAAATACAGCAGAGTAGCTGGAGTGGCCTGTGGGGACAAAACAAAACGAAACCTGCAAGAGAAGAAACATAAAGAAAGCATTTGCATAATTCATAAATACATGTAATAACTTGCACTCATTTGATGAATGGTTTTATTCATACGCTTGAGAAGAATCATCTGCAACATCAATCATCTTCTCACACCAACCTCGAGAAGTTTTCTGTGAACATAAGAGAAAAATGATTAGTCAAATTAATTAAAAGGCGAACAAAGAAAATTGCAAGTATGAAAATCAGAATTCACAACTAACTAGAACACCCAAAACCATCCATAATGTACTTGATTAGCATTTGTCATAAATTCTCCTCCCCAATGTATGTTAGAATATATTTGCTCATATTTGATTAAGTCCCTAATATTAGTTTTGCACATTATAAAGGGCAGTTTAGTCAAGTCTTCATTTCCTGTTTGTTTCTTTGTCCTTAAGAAATTTTCTGTTTTAGCACTTCTTTGTATTGGGCGATCAGATCCCTTTACAAGGGTCAATCCTCCATATTTGTAAGACAAACTTTATTCAGCAATACAAAGTTTTCTTCGCCTCTAATTGCCCAAGTTAGGGCATTCTAGCAATGTAAATGCTTGTTTTGCATTATTTCAACTGTCTATTACGATTGCTCAATGTAAAAATGTTTAAATGCATTGCTAAGATAAAAAGAGGCATGCAGGAACTTTACACGATTTCATATAGCTTCAAGTGTTGACCCAATTGAAAACAATTAAGATGTTGTTTATAGGGGCTTTGCTGGTAACCCATTTTACATATATATTATATCATTCTTTCATTATGAAGTTACTCTTCCAGCATAATACTTTGTCCTCGTATTTCATTTGTGAAAGTGCCAAATTCTAAAATGTAGAGAACAATAACCATGCATGGCATATACTCCCTCCGTCCTAAAGTGTCCTATTTGATTTTTCAAAATGAACTAAATTTAGTTCATTTTATACTAGTTCATTTTGAAAAACCAAATAGGACACTTATTTTGGGAGAGGGAGTATTACCTTTTTAAACAAATATACCTTTATAAATTCTTTTTCAATAATATGAAGAAAAAAAAGAACTATTCTCGCTTACTAGGAACAACTATTTGCAGCTGATTTCTTACACTTTCGTTTCTCTAGACCTCTTTCTCTTTTACTACCAGTGATATTTTTCTTTCATTTACAAATATTAACACGATAAGTTAACAACAAAGAGAGAAGAAAGAACAACTTTCTACATCCTTCTACTACAAAGTTTTTGATAAAAAAGAAAAACAAGCTCAAGATGAGATCTTCAAACACCACAAGTGTAGCTGGAAGAAGAGGGTTTCCTCCTACTTCCTCTTGCCATCTTTTAAGGTGTGGTTAGAATGAAAGCACTTAATTGTTGTTTGCTGATCAAAAAATAGAGATTCTTTTTCCGATATAAATTACAGTTTTTGCTTTGTATACCAAAAAATTTACAGTTTTTGCTTCTTCCAGCCCCCGTTAGGTCCCTCTCATTTACTTACTACAAAACTATGAGGCTTGTTGCCGCCCATACCCTGCAATTAAAATAATGAGGCAGCTCACAGGCCCTTTTCTCCTTAGCTCAGGCTTCAGATCCACTGACTTTTTTCGGATGTGATATAAATCCTCTACGAATGCTACAATTCTCAACATAATTTCCATTTTAGACCCCCTTTAAACAAGGAAGCTATAAGGCATTTAGATGGACAAATGATTGTGGCTTTATAAAAACATCAAAAATGTTTTTTATTGCATGACAAATTAAATTTCAGAGATGTCTACCTATTATACAGAAAACATTTTTCCCACCTCATTTTCTTAGGGAACTTTTTTTCTCACTCATAAAATATATAAGGTTTCCTACAAAGCAAGTTTGTATACTTCAAAGAAAAGGAGTAATTTGATGCGAAAATATGAAATCCACTTGAAAATTGACTCATAGCTACAAAAAAAAAACATTTTCAAAGGGTTCATGAAGTCAAAACTTGTCATGCTGTCTTTTTATGGTGGGAAGGTAATTGTAAACCCATCATATCATGAGTTAAAAGTGAGAAATGGAGTCATGGTGTACTAAGTCCCCATATAGCTCTCTCACTCTCTTTCCTTATAATAGGGGGATAAAAGGTGAAATTTTAATTTCACATGATTCCTCGTTTTTTTCCTCCTTCAAGCATAAGAGAGTTAAAATGGCATACACCAACTCATTTAACAACCACCAAGGAGTATAATACGGTGTATAACAATGATGATCGTGATGCTAGAGTACATGCTAAATAAACAGAAAAAAAAACACCATAAAGCTGAATCAGGATTAGCATAGAAAGATCAAGCAGGCAAGTATCCTAATAAATATTGTTTATGACTGTTTGCTTTTGCCATGAAAAAATATATTACCATATTTTACTCAAGACCGCTACAAGTTCAAATCCCCTGAGCAAGTGTAAGAAAGATTTGTACCACAGCATCAAGTAGGCATCATTACAGATATTTTATATTAAAGTTTACTTTCATAAGATGGCATGTTGCTTAGAACCACTACATACTCAAATTTCACCATATGAAACCTATCTTCAGCTGAAATATAAAGGTCTAACCTGAAATTGATGAACAGGTAGTGCATCGTAAAACTCATGAGCAATGATAATAGTTGGCACTGAAAAATAAAGCAACACCAGAAAGGTAACAATTCTTGTAGATAGGCTAGAAATACAAATTTGTTATGGATAAGCTAGAAATGACTGTGTAGAACATTTAAAAGATTAAAATGCCAATGCTAGGTGAAGGACCATTATCAGCTAGAATGATATGAGCGGGTGAAAAAAAGGACTACCAGAAGGATGTTAAATCATATAAGCAGCAAGAGAACAAGCATATGCAAAATTATTTCTGAAATGGCTAGTTGATGCAAGACAAATAGCAATCAGACAGATAAATGGCAGGAAAAGTGAAAAGGAGAAAACGTCTCTAAAGATTCAGAGTCATCTATTTCGAGAAGGGCTAGCCAGAGCTGCCCTACAGCTCTCTACAGCTCTGGCTTATGGGCTGTCAGATAATGGTATCAGACTATGATCTGACGGCCCAGAAGCCAGAGCTCTAGTGATCTGCAGCTCTAAAAAGGTTTTTTCATTTCTAGAAACTGAGAGTTGTTTTTGTAAGTTTCATAAATTGGCCACAGAGGAGCAACTAAATTAGTTTCCAAAAATAATGACCATTAGATTTTAGGATGAAATACTTGGTAGTTTCCTATCAAGAGTAGGTCTCCTAAAGTATAAAATGATAGTTCATTTTGATCTTTCCTAACTTAAGGTAGGTTGTCTCTCTAATTGGAAAGTGCAAATAGGAGCTAGTAAATGTTAAGGATAGTCAAGCATTCACAAAAAACACAACATAATAAACTTGGTTGATTATCAACTAAATTTCATTTGCTTACTTTTGGCTTTCTTAGTATTCTTCTGGGCTACTATCATTTCTACATAGTTCACTATTTTTGTTTTTGTTCTCTGTTAGAGCAAACAACTCTAACATTCTCAACATATTTGAACTATAATTGGTCCAATTGTTCTCTTTTAATTGATGTTTACACTTTACACTATACTGACACAAATTTGTTCAGCATTGCTAAGAACTTTGCAGCAAATATCTATAAGATTAGTCTCCCAACAGTCAATGTATGAGATTAACTGGAGATTTATTCATTCACTGCATTCTCCATTGACACCACTGAGAATAATTGATCTTGTACCTATGCTTCATCATTTGGTAAAGCTCAGACAAGAGGACACTAAAAGAATAACCTACTGAGGGATGTAGTCAACCTACTGCACTCCCCACTGACACCACTATGCTGGTTAAGCACGCATCTACCTTGGTCTTTAACTTTTCTTTTCCCAGTTAGTATTTGTTAGAGTAGTATATTTACTCTCTTATGTATTTGTCCAAGTCATTAGTAGTATTCTATGTATTAGGGTTAGTTTTGTCACTTATGTTTAAAAGGTAATGAAGTGAGCTTTGAAAGCTTACAACCATTACAAAAATCAAAATCCATAACATTTATAGAACTCAAAGCACCCTTTGACACTAGAAACTGTAATCTAGACTTAGACAGATGACCCAACCAAGAATGCCCTAGACAACTCATTCCCTACACTCAAGCCTTTCAGCATAGATTGAACAGTAAATAATTAAGGAAGATGCAACTGCTCCATAGCATAAAGGCCACCTACTCTATGCCCGGTCCCAATCTGCATACCAGTTTTGAGGTCCTGCACGACACAGCCAGATGAAGAAAAAATAACACGATAACCAAGGTCAGTGAGTTGGCTAATGAACAAGACACTCAAGGCCAGTTGGGGAAAATGCAAAACATTAGAAACAAACAGGAATGAAAACTACACTTTGCCCACACCAGACAAGGGCATAGAAGAGCCATTAGCAGTGAAAACTGAAGAATAGTCAGAAGATGGACCATAATCAACAAGATAGGTAGGATCAGCAATCAAGTGATTAATAGCCCCAGAATAAAAAAAATCCAAGTAGAAGCAGACTCGTGATGTGAAGGCAAACCTAAACCAATAATAGGCATAGAAGCCAAAGTACCAAGAGTACTCAATAACCTTTGTCGATGTGCTATGATCGCTTGGATTTTAGAATTAGACCTCCCTCCCATCGGTAAAAATGCAAGTGAAGTGCTAGCCAAGGAGTCAGAGACGTCTTGGGTAGCCGAAGGACGACCACTAGAAGAACCACGTCCTTGGCTCTGCTGAAAGGGATGAGGAGATTGGAATGCCACAGGATCACTAGAAAAAGGTGGCACTAAAGAATGCCCTGTTGTAGAAGTTTAGGACAATCCACCTTCCAGTGCCCCTTCTGATGGCAATAACTGCACTCATCCACTACTACTTTCTGTTTGGGCTTGCGTTAAAACTGAATAAGGGAAGAAGAGGTAGCCGTGACACTAGGCAAACATGCATCGAATCTTTAAATGAAAGTCATAATTCTTAATTTGCCCGAAGCGGTATCTTAATTTGGCAATGCCTCTCCATTCTTTCAGAAACAGACTTATTCATCAAGTCAATACTCCAATGAATGCTACAGTGGCAAATTGCATTTTAATAATTCTTGGATTTGTTATGATGCAGGGAGTTATAGAGGAGATAAATTTTTGAATTTGATAACCTTGCCTACCAACTCTGAAACACCAACCCGATAGCCTGTGTTGGAAAACTTCTAAAGGCCAATAAATTATCTATTGCTTCTATGTATGATCCAGTCTCCTCTTCTAAAATTAGATTGGACTTTGTTGGTCTAGTAATAAATACCATATTCCAAAGCGTTCCTTCATCTCTTGGCTTTCGCTTCATGGTAAATTTCTTATTCTTGATCGCAATTTGAGTAGTCAGTGAAATCCGTTCTTTGTAAGAGCAATTTGGGATCTCCCTTCATCAGTTTTTCTGCAGCTCATTCTAAAAATGGATTTTTAATGTCAATATTACAGGTCTATAATTCTTGGCCTATCAACAATAGCTTTGAACGTCTTCTAGCTTTCAGGCACCTCCTGTAGACCTTTATAATGTCACCATATAAATTAAATGGAAAGATAAATGCTAGATTTTCGCAACAAGGAAGCCCATAAGAGGCACATAATTGTTTAAGGTGATAATTAAGTTTAAGTTATATTTTGACTTCAACACATCTTTTCAAATTGGTAAAGATGCCAGTATCCTATGCTCGAGATAGAAACCATAATTTTCTCCATCTTTCTTCTCTTCTGTTTTTGTTTCTCCAAATAGTTGTAAAACCACCTTTTTTATCGAATGTAATACAGGGTACCCAACCAAGTTTACTAATAAAAAAAGGAAAATGATATTTCTACTCCACTTTCTCAATACCAAAACCTTACTCCAGCCTCCTTACTCCAGCCTTTGATTGGACTAAAAAAAATGAATCACCCTATTATTAGGTAAGACCCACCTTTCTCTGTCCCATCAAATGCTGGACTAGAGTTTTGGTGTAGAAAAAAACATAGCATTTGTACATTGAACTCATATGGCCACATCAGAAAAATCTTGCCAAGATCTCAGAGAGATTGACAATCTTTTTCGGTCTCAAAATAGTAATCATTTTAGGAAATGATACATATAAATGAGCATTGATTATGTACTATTATTATGTAATACCTTTTTTTACACTAGTATTATTATGTAAGAAGCGTACAAGTATTACCATATGTTACATATGAGTCTATACTTAATTAAATTTTATCAAATTAAGAAATATATATTATATGCATTTACTGTTAAGTTAAAGCAAATCTTACAAAAGAAATTGTTATCCAAGAAAATGTAGAGGATCTCAGCTGAGATCCAGTCCTGCTGATTCTATGTCAACCACCTTGGCAAGTCATTAGTTCTTGCCGAGATCTCATGCGAAGGAATTCCATGATGTATATTCCTTTAAGCCTCTATTTGATTCTTACATCCACTTTGAGATATAATGTACACCATTGAACAAATTCTTTGAACATAAATGACCAACCCAATTCATAACTTTTGTGATGATCATGTTAATGATGATGATGTTCAGTAGACTTCACATCTTTGGTGAGGATAATGATGATGTACCATTCCAAAAAGGCTTAAACTTAAACAAATAACAATGGATGTATTATAAGGGTCAAGAAAAGTTACATACATCCCGAGGGAACCTCCTCCAGAATTGCATGCCAACTAACAGTTGCTCCTGTTAAATTGCTGTAAGTTCCTTTATCAGAATCTTTGCCACTACTGGCTTTATCTGTACATTGCAAAGTCACATATTGTAGTTGCCGTAATGTGGGACTACATTCTACCATATGTACTTGCAAACACTTTGAAAATTTTTCAAATTTTGATGTACCCTAAAGAAAGAAATAAAAAAAAGAAAGATCAATGCCCTCAATAAATGACATTCCATTTACGATTTTGACTGTTGCAAAAGACTATAAGTAGAAGCAAAGCCACTGCATCTTACACGCAGAAGATCAGCCATCAAAGTTCCCCGACCAGGACCTAGTTCTACAAGAATAACTTTCTCAGGCTGTCCCATCTGTTCCCAGAGGCATGTGCTCCAAACACCAACCATCTAAAACAATTTAATAAGTGAGATTGGCAGAGTTGAATCAAATGCTTAAACTGAGAAAGCGTGACTGAAAGTGAACTGATACATTTCAAGTAGAAAAGAAATACAAGATCACCAGGAGGCCAAAAAAATAATCTTCACCACAACTTTCTGTGAATGGTTAACTTTCGTTATATTTAGTTAATCTCCATTATGATATCATATATATCTTCAAATGGTATTAAAAGAGAGCTACATACAAAACCTGATGTTAGAAACCAAGCTTACTCAAAAGCTCAAGCTATTAAGGAATCAACCAACAATGTTTACCAAACCCATACCAGCCCAAAGATACAAATGCAGATAGATAGATAGATTACCCAGTATGCCCTTGCACAGGTAAACATGATTTAACATATGTAGATGCTTGCACATGCAAAAAATATGTAGAGGCAGGGCAAGAATCGAAACTAAGACCTCCAGGCTCTTATACCATGTTAGAAATCAAGTTGCCTCAATACAAAGGCGCAACTCTGGAGGCTCTATGGGTGCAAGCTGATCCCACAAAACAGTTATATATGCATATAATCCTAAATAAACTTATCCCCTTATTTAGCAGAGTGAATGTCCAATTCAAGCCAATAACATTTGGCAGAATTAGATTGAACATATAAAGTAGAGAGGTAATCCCAAGCTGCTTTAGCAGTTTTAAATTTAGCCAGTAGAAGTACAATAGAAAGATTAAGAAAATTGCCAATTCAAGTAAGAATTTTGGCATTTGCAATTTTCCAAGCAAAGTACTTCTTAGCAAAATCTTCAGGCTTAGTACCCTCTTTTAAACAAGGTTCAAGAACAGTCCCATCAATATAGTTTTATAATCCTTATCGAGTTATGAAATTACACATAGAATAACTACAATATGTGTAATTGGCACCATCCAGCCTAACATTGATAGCTTGGTCAAACTTAGAGTCAAAATTAGACATGTTGGCGAAACTCAAGAAAAGAGACAAATACCGAAAGAGAACTAGCAAGAAAAAAATAGCCAATAACCAGAAAAGGAACCCAGCACCAGGAGCAGAATTGGGCTGTCTGACCAGCTGCTGGCGACAAAGACATGGAGACTGGCGACTAAAACCAACAGCAGAAACCAGCGGTGGAGGCACTTGCAAGAATCGGAGGCTAGAGAACAACAGAACCATAATAGAGCAGTGACGGCCACCAATCAGACGCAACAGCAGCACAGATCAGCAGGATGGCGGCTGGCAGAAACAAACAGCAGGTGCAGACGGACAGTAGAGGATCAAAGAGTGGCTGGCGGCGAATTCAATGACAGACAAAAACAAAAAAAAACTTTGCCTGTGCTACCATGATGGATAATTTATCAGTCTGCATCTTTATGTTTGGGTTGGTCTGGGCTTGATACACATTGTTGTGCTATTCCCAAATAGCTCGAGTTTTTGGGGTAACTTGGTTTCTAACACCTGAATTGGCCAAATATAGGTGATTGTGCAGGTATCTCTTTAATTGAGTTTAACATTGGTCCATGTAAATGAATGATACATTGTAAACTGTGGCCAATGTATCACTTATATCAGTGATATATCACCAATATTGACGATATATTGGCTATGTATGATGAAAAAGAAGAATAAAAACGAGCAGAAGGAAGAATAAGAGGAAGAGGAAGACAAAGAAAAAGAAAACGAAAAAGAAAGAAAACAGCCTTCAGCACTCCTTTTACCTTGTTTTCCACAAAGCTCACGAGAGCAAACTTTTGATCATAGAATGCCATAACACCGTTATATTGGTGATACATCAATATCACTACCTTTGGTAATATACAATACGCTGTAATTGTATTCTACATGTATTGCTACCTTTAGCAGTAAATAAACCAATATATTGCTGATATTGACTATATTTCACTAATATATCACCAGTATCGCCGATATATCAGCTACTAGGGATGAAAAAGAAGAGGAAAAATAAGAACAAGACAAATGTTAGAGTTATAATAACATAAGTGCATGTGCATTCACAATTTATCATAACGTTATGATTGTATGAGGTTAATATTTGTGCTCCTTATGCAAGTATGAGATTAATATTAGTGCTTCTATTGTGGAAATATAAGTGAAAAACCCTTTCAATAAGTGTGTTTTCATGATCTTATGCGTGTTTGAGATTTCTATCAGTGCTTTCATATGTTAAAAAATGATGCAGTCAATGCAGGACACAGCAAGCTTGTTGCAGGAAAACTTGCCCACAAACTAGTTTCAAATGTCACAGCAGAATACACAGAATAAAATGGACGAAGAACAGAAAGCTTATATTGATTTCCTGTATTACAGAGGTAAGCTTGAATCCACAAGCTGTTCACTGCAGAAGAAACTAAAAATTACAGAGGCTAAATCCACAGCACAACTCAGCTCAAATCCATGAGCAATACAGAGAAAGAAATAAAAATTCTGGAACTCATTCTTTTGCCAATTCGAATGCCTTCAATCTGCCTTTCCTTTTCCCTCTTATTCCCTCTTCTTTCCCCCAACGGACTTCTGACAGTTTGTTATAATATACTGTGAATAGGACCAGATTGCCCCTCCCTTTTCCCCTTTGCCTAGAGGCAGCTTCTAGAAGCTGGACAGAATTGCCCCTGTCAGCCTTTGGACAGGTGGGCAGACATAGGTGGCATAATCTGAGAAGGACTATCCTAAGAAGAGGGGGAGACTCTCCTACATCAATAAATACTTAGATTGTGAAAATGCATTAAAAAACCCATTTTGAGATCAATGTCTCCTTAACATCATTTTACAATATATCGCCTATCTGTGGCCAACAGATATATCTCAAATATCCGAATAGGAAATTCTTGCTTTTGATAATCAGAAACACAAGCATACCTTTTGGCATGATTTCAAGAAAGCAATAGAAAATACTTGTCAGGATAAATAATAATTATCACAAGGTTGTGCCTTAACATAGTCAACGATTTAATACACGGGATATACCTCTCCAAACATCTGGCTAACTTCAGGGGAAGTAATAAAATCACCCCCTGCTCCAAACACGTCCCTATTTATGTAAAACCCAGATTTAGGGTTTGTTAAGACCTCTTCCATATACTCAGCAATTGTGATTGGACCTCCTCGAAACTGTAACACCAAACAATAGAAGTAAACTAAGCTAAAAAATAGAAAAGGTCTGAGTAGAATTATATTTTCATTTAAAAAAATTTATACTTTCGGCAGTATCATCACATGCAAATGAGTGATCCATAGCCAAAGAGTATATTATTGTCACCAGTTAAGAATACGTTTACGTAGTAGCTAGTTATAAAATAAGCTTTGCACAAATGGCAGCATATAAAATTTAAGATGCATTCATACAATGTATAAATCAAAATTGTTTTCCACAATAGCAGGCATTGAGCATGTGATGACAGAGCCGATGAAGTTACATAAAACCAATTTCATGAAAAAAAATCTGCAGAACGGATCAAAATTAGAGAGAGAGAGAGAGAGAGATTTCTTCTACACACCAGATATTTTACATAGTAAGGCAACAATGGATAGGGTCGCCACCAAATGAAGATCTTAGATGGTTTAAATTTTACAATACAACGCCTACCAATGTTCTAGGTATAGAGTTACAGTTGGCAACATGAATAGTGCAAGATGATGATTTAAGATCACTTGACGAAATAATGACTCGGAGGTAAGTGTGCTTTCTGGCCTCAAATAAAAATGTATAGTCTTACCACAACAAAATTCCAGTGAAGTGCGCATATTAGACATCATTTTGAAATATTTCTTACCACAACAAGCTAGTTTAAACAGTCGGAAACCAATCATAGCCTACGGATGAACAGTTCAAGAAAACGGTACAAAAACCCACCACAATACAACAAAAAGCTTCAAAAAAACTAAATTATACAGCCATATAGTGATCAACAATCCCAAAGATGGATATTTTCCAACCTTGATTATGCCTTTCAGGTGCTTAACCAGCTCCGAATCCTCCGAAGGCTCATGGGAATGCTCTAGAATTCCAAAACAAAAACACAATCAACGCTGAATTACTTCGAAAACCTAACAAGAAAAGATCAGACATAATTCTGGATTAATGGAGAACCAGGAGGACTGCACAAGCCGGAGCGGTCGACGGAAATCTTCGCCACCGGTGCTCTAACTTCAGATTCTTCAAACGCATTGTGGATGGGAGGCGGAGGCGGGTCTATGGTGTGGGAAGATGAGGCGAAGAGCCTGCGAGAGAGGAGAGTGGCGCTTCCCAGGAAGCCATTGCAGAGATTTGGGGAGAGATGCCTTCTGAGCATGAGCATTTTCCTGGGCGAGTTGGGGGAGCTCGCAGGGCTTAAAAGGGGTTTAAGAGATTAGGAGCTTCAAAGTTTGGGTTTGGCAAATGGTAACGCTCGGACGAGTTGTTCTTTAGCACTTTCGGTTTCGGCTCAAAAACAAGCTGTGGCTACACGGAGGGAAGCATACTTAATGCTCCCTGGTGAGCATGGACCTTTTGATATTTGGGATTAATTGCACATAACTTAGTATATATATATACTGATACTTAATTGTGTATTAGTATGTGCGCCTAAGAGCACTAAGTACGTGCGCCATTTATCTTATGAATGAATGGCTCCTATATATTTTTTTTTATGTTTGGGCATATTTTTAATGGGGAGTATAAAAAATGCTTCTATATAAAAGTGCCCAACCCAAGATGTGTGCAGGTCTTCTAATCTGCTAATCTGCCAACAAAAGACTCAATCACATGATAGCCCATGAGATATGCAAAAGGTGAAGAGGAATTGATGAAAGTAGCTACATTGGTTAAATAACCGAAATGGGAGCAAGTATCTACTATTTACCAAAGTAGACTTACTCACACGAGAACATGGATACATGAGATCATTTTTTACTAAAATACCCTCCCTAAATGCTTCTTCCCGCTTCTTCATGTCTCCTCTCGCTCGGTCGTCACCCTCGGTGAAGGGTAGTGTCTCTTCGTCTCCCTCGCCACCTTCACCTCCCAGAGACCATCCTCTTTGTCATTTTCAACTTTATCTGTCTATTCGTTCCTCTCTCGCTTTTAGTCTTCTAGCCTCATCTGGAGCTGTCATTTTGCCCTCGCCCTCACCGCCCTTACTGCCCTCATCTCGTTGTCAGCCAGCTTGCCCTCGCTCTCACTGCCCTCATCTCGGCCTCGATCTCGATTGCACTCCCTCATCTCGCCCTCATTGCCCTCATCTGAAGGTATGTTTTTTCACAAAATTGATATATTTGCTAATTATAGTCATTGGATCTTGCCTGCATGTCCCATACATGATTGTTTATATGAATATTAAACAAATTTCATCCTTTGGTCTATTTAGTTTATGCCTGTAGTTCCCATATTATTGTGACTGTCACATAATAACGAAAAGATAGATTTTATTGAGAATAAAGCATTAATTAGTTACAAATTGCTTGTTGTGATTAGTACGTAATGATTAATTTTTATATTTTTTGGATGATTAAGTATGAATTAGTCTCAAATTGACCGCTGTGATGAAATTGTCTGATAAATATTACTATGAAACTGTGAATTGAATAACTACAAAACTAGAAAACTATAGAACTGAAAATTTGGAAATTGAAAGTAAATTTACTGGTTATTTGGTGTAAAATAAGTGGAAAAGTATGAAACTGAATAAGTGAAAAAATATAAAATTGGAAAACTATATACTAGGAATTCCACCTACAACTGGAAAACTATAAAACTGGAAAACTATTAAACTGTAAAGCTGGATAATAAAGAGCTAGATTAGTGAGCAATAATTTATTTTTTTAGGCATTATCTTTTTCATATATTAATAGCTTGATTATACAATATATGTATATTCCCTTTTGATTGATTTTTAATTTAACATCTTTGTATAGGAAATGTCAAAGGTTGTTGGAAAAATAATCAAAAAGGGGAAACTAACAAATAAGCTATATGAAGAGGATGACAACGGCCTTCCAGAGATAGAGAAGTAAGCATAAACAATCAAGCATGCCATGTGTTGAAGGGTGGGCATGATGCAGTCTAACTTGGGAGCACCAAGAAGCCTAGACATTAGCTCAACTCAGCTATCATGCCATCAACTCGGGATCACAGTAGGTGGTACATGTCTCAACTGAGGATCTTCCTCATGGACGGCAACCGATTGGTCTATGACAATTTCTCTCAACGCAACATAAAATTATGGTGCACTGACAGAAATTGGCATAGGCCATTCTCGCTGACATCAGTGAGGAAGATCCCCAGTTGAGACAGCCCCGCCAACTGTGATCCCCAGTTGATCGCATGATAGCTGAGCTGGTGTCTAAGCATCCTGGTGCTCCCAAGTTAGACTGCATCCTTCCCACCCTTCCTGGTGCCCAACGTAGAATTATGAAATTTATCTTCGTTGTAAACAAAACTTAATTTTTTGAATTATTCTTTGTCATAAAACTCAGATCAATGTTTTTGAATTATGTTCAAATGGATATTGTCTTCATATGGTTATTTTATGTTGTATTAAAAATACTAATACAACAAATTTAGTTCTTGTTCTTTTCCATTTTCTATCACACAAATGAGCAATTTAGAGAAAACCATACAAACATAATGGGATGAAATATGGACTTAGTATAAATTGGAATTGGAAAACTAGCAACTGGAAAACTTAAAGCTTGGAACTCGAAAACTGAAAATGGGGAATCTGAAAACTGCAAGCGGGGAAAACGGCAAATCAGAAACTAGAAAAGTCTACTGAAAACTTGAACAGAAAAATTGTCCTTATACACCTTTTATATCCACAAAAATACATTTTTCTCTAAATGTAATATAACTGATGTAGATTTTTCCTGTCGGATTGTCATTTGATGAAGGAGAGGGTAGTTCACTCAAAAGCCTTCACACATTTGTAAATTCCCACGTGAGCAAGTCTCCATCATATGACAACCCGACGGGAAAAATCAACGTCAGACGCTTAGTCTAGGAAAGTGTCTTCTTCTTCTCCAGTACAACTTCATCCTGCGGTGGTTTTATCTCAAGTAAGGCTTCCTACTTGGGTTGGTTCATCTTTCGAGCTACTTTTGTTTGGTCATTTGTTTCCTTCTTCATGACTTTTCTCTGGCACGTCTCAACGTCCAGCTCCGTATATTCCTTCGATGAAGAAGATTGCTTCATGTTATTTGGAATGATGAGAAATTTGTTACTAGATGAAAAATGGTATTTTGGGTTGGTTATATATTGGTCATTACGTAGTTTCTGCTAATAAGATTTCTGGGTAACTAGAAAACTGAAAATGGGAAACAGGAAATTTGGAAGACTGGATAACTGAAAAATTGGAAAAGTAGAAAACTGGATTGCTGATATGATACGAGAAGACCATGGAAAGGGAGACACAAAGTTTGTTGTGTGTTTGGGACGTACATTGGGATGCAAGTTGTAGGAAATATAATTGCGACAATGCAGAATCAAAACTAATTAAAGTTCCATGCAATGTCACTTATGATGTTCTCTTGGATATGGTGTATGAAGTGTGTAAATGGTCAAAGAAAGAGTACTTATTAAAGTTAAGTTTTATATATCTTATTGCAGTGCCTATTGACCTTCCACCTTCTCAAATAAATGATACTAAACTCTCTATTGCTTCCTTCGAGAGAATAAGCTAAGATCGAAAGGAATACCATTGATGATAACTAAAGTAAGAAAAGAGAATATTACTGAAGGGAATATTAGTTTCAAAGTTCCAAAATGGCAGAAGAGATGAGAAGAAAAAGTGCAAAGTGGGAGGAGAATATCGGAAGAAGAGGAGCCATGTGGGAGGAGAATGGCACATTTTCTAGTGTACCATACAACACAACTGTCAATCTCATTTGTGATGAAGATAAACTCCAATTAGATGAGCTATTTCATTTAGAGGAGGAGAGTAGGATGAAGAAAACACAAACTTCCCGAATTGATTTTGATTCAAAAGTAACACATGATGACCTAGCAAGTGTAAAGGAAGAGTTCGATATTGATTCAAGCATTAATGAATATGTCCTAAACATGAATATAGATGACTTTGAATTTGGGCAGGATCCTTATTATGCTTCACCGTCAGCATATGAAGTTGATCCTATAAGAGAGGAGAATAATGGTGTAGAAGAACATGATATGAGTTCTCCAACACCCGAAGATCAACCTTGTCCTAATGATGAAAGGTACAGTGAATATTGTCAATATATTTTGTAAGTTTGTATTATGTATGTATTTGTATGAGACTATTGATATAAAATATATTGTGTAGATCAAATGGAAGCGTATTCAGCCTCTGCCTATTGACAAAGAAGTGGAAAACATAAATAATCCAAAAATATCAGTTCTAGTTACATCAGTTAAAAGAAGGTAAGTAAATTTGTTTTTTAGTTTGGAAGTTTATCAGTTCGGCAGTTTTCAGTTAAGCAGTGTTTCAGTTTGGCAGTTATACTATTTGGCAGTTTTTAATTTTGGCAGTTTTTAAGTTTGGCAGTGTTTTAGTTTGGTAGTTTCTAGTTCAATAATTTACACTTATAATTTTTAGGAAGAATGAAGGTGATGGAGACTTGATAAAGAACTCCCAAGTTTGACCTACAAAATGTACATTATTGGGGAGGATCCCTATGTAAATAATGACTTTTGTGTTCAATTAGGGAAGGTCTATGATCAAGAATCAATAGAAATTGGTCAACAGTTCAAGGACAAGCCATGCTTCAACTTCACCTTCACAACATGGCCATGTACACCAAGTTTCAGTTCAAGGTTATATATTCAAATAAATCAAGATATAAAATTAGATGTGTTGTTGAGGACTGCCCGTGGAGACTACATGCCTTGAGAATTAATGGATGTTTCATGTTCAAAGTGAAGGAAATGAATTCAGTACATACATGTTCGAAGGCATTACTTGGTGAAGATCATTGTCAATCAAAAAGTGGGATTATCGTTGATGCTATATACAAACGTATGGAGGGACGTGGGTCTTACACACCATACGATATAAAAAAAGATATTACTGTCAAGTATGGAGTTTCCATAAGTTATCGGAAGGCTTGGAAGGCTAAAGAGGCCACTGTGGAGAAGTTGAGGGGAACATTTGAGGAGTCTTATGCGGACCTTCCATCATATCTACACCAATTAGAAAGAATGAATCCAGGGACTACCACAGATATCCAATACGACATTAGAGACAAATCATTCAAAGGTGTTTTGTATCGTTTGGTGTGTGTGTAGAGAATTTCAAGAGGCACATGCGTAAGGTAATTGCCATAGACGACACACATTTAAAAGGATGGTACAGAGAAATCTTATTTGTGGCATTAACTTTGGATGGTGACAATCACTTGTACCCCATTGCAATGGGGATAGGAGAATCAGAAAACAACGACTCATGGGAGTGGGTCCTTAAACTTCTACAGCATGTCCTGGGCCACATTGAAGGGCTAGCTATCATATCTAACAAAAACCGTTCAATCATTTCATAGGTTCAAAAAGTATTTCCGGACTGTGTACATGGGCATTGTGCTTATCATGTGTAGTCTAATATGCATGCAAATTTCAAAGATCCAAGCCTCTCCCCCCACTTCTACATTGCAGCAAAGACAAATCATCCACAGGAATTTGACGAACAAATGACCATCATACAACAGATTAATCCAGATGCGCACAAGTGGTTAATCGATGTAGATGTAGCAAAATGGGCAAATGTACACTTTCCTGGGAAGAGGTATAATATTGTGACTTCTCATGGGTGCGAGAGTTTTAACTCCATGATTAAAGAGCATCAGGAATATCCAATTTTAGCCATATTAGAGGGTATATGCTTAAAGATGAAAGATATGTGCTATCAACATATCACATGTGCAGGGAAGTGGACTAGTAAATTAACCTTGTGAGCAAAAAATGAGATTGAGGCAATGTCTAAGGAAGCACGTGCACTTGCATGCTATCCTATCAGTGCACATGAGTTTTATACGAAGTCGTATCCATATGATGATAAAGTTGATTTGGAAGCTAGGACTTGCACCTGTGGGAAATTCCAAGCCATGGGTCTACCATGTGAACATACACTGCCTGCATGCTAAAAAAGACACATTCACCATTTTATAGGGCTTATACATATAAGGAGGTTTACAAGTGCGGCATATACCCAGTTCTACATAAAGGTCAATGGGAAACACTGGATTTTATAAGTGTAATTCAATTGAAGCCTCCACATTAAAGGACGACCAAAGAAGAAGCAAATACTCTTGCACGACGAAGAAAAGAGAACAGTGAAGTGTAGTAAATGTAAGGGGTTTGGCCATAACAGGGTTACTTGTCAGTTCCCAGTTAGGCATCATGAGAGCAAAGACAATGAAGACAGTAGTAGAATAGATATAGGAGAACCTCAGGCAGCTAGAAATCATACAGGAAAGAGACAAGTCCCTTCAGCAAAGAATAAAAAAGACAAGAACTCCTTGAAATATGATACATGTTTAGAGAAAAATGTATATTTGTGGATATGAAAGGTGTACAAGGAAAAATTTTTGTTTATATTACATTTTTGAATGAGGTTATCATGTTTTTGTTCAGGTTTCCAATAGACTTTTCTAGTTTCCAATTTTCCAGTTTCCCCGCTTTTCTAGTTTCCAATTTGCAATTTTTGAGTTGCCCATTTTCAGTTTTCTAGTTCCCAGCTTTAAGTGTTCTAGTTCTAGCTTTCCTATTCTGATTTATACTATGTCCAGGTTTCATCCCATTATATTAGTATGGTTTTCTCTAAATTGCTCATTTGTGTGATAGAAAATAGAAAAGAACAAGAACTGAATTTGTTATATTAGTATTTTTAATACAACATAAAATAACCATATGAAGACAATATCCATTTGAACATAGTTCAAAAACATTGAACTAAATTTTATGACAAAGAATAATTCAAAAAATTAAATTATGTTTATGCTTCAACACATGGCAGGGTTTATGCTTGCTTCTCTGTCTCCGGAAGGGCGTTGTCATCCTCTGAAAAAAAAGGTTCAACAGTTGCATTAGTAAAGCCTTCAATTAAATGTTATGAAAAAAAAATATTTAATGAATGACTAAATTCATACCATAACCCTTTTTTTGTCCATAACTGGTAAGCAAGTAACTTCCTTAGTCGATGCACGTCCTCACCAATGAAGTCAAAAACATACCGATGTGACAAATACCACATGTATAAGCATACAAGAACCCCACAGTCATCATAGTTAACCTGTTTGGGGTGACCTACTACCTCCACAATATCCATCATCCACTATCTGACGCACTCTAACCATCCAAACTTATAGAAGAGTAGAGGTATAAGGACCTGTAGCCTCGCTTAGCATGAGCAATTTATTGATCTTCACATTCTTCATGAAAGATGTATCAACCTTTGGGGGTTCAGGGCATATCCATATCCTTCTCAGTGGCCTCTCTTTTTTTGCCTTTTTTCTGTGGGTGTGTATGGGTTTTTTCAATATTTACTCATAGCCCTCACCCTTCCTGCTGGTGTAATTTCCAATTTACGCTTACTCAAAGGCTTATTGTCCTCTTCTTCGTCATACATAAGAAGATATAAAAAATATTAGTTCTTGTTATATGCAAGTATATTCAATAAACAAAAAATATATGTACCTCAATGGCAACAATAGCCCCCATGACACCCCCCTCCTCCTCATCCTCCTTTATATCCTCCTCCTTCTCCTCCTCTTTTTCCTTCTCAGCCTCATCCTCCCCCTCCTCCTCATCCTCCTTTGCATCCTCCCCCTTCTCCTCCTTCTCCTTCTGAGCCTCCTCCTCCTCCTTGTCCTCCTCTTCCTCCTCTTCCTCCTTGTCTTCCTCATCCTTCTCCTCCTCCATCTCCTCCTCTTTCTCTTCCTCCTCCTCCTCCTCCTCCTCCTCCTCCTCCTCCTCCTCCTCCTCCTCCTTCTTCTCTTCCTCTTCCTCCTCCTCCTCATCCTTCTCTTCCTCCTCCTTGTCCTCCTCCTCTTCCTCCTCCCCCTCCTCCTCAACCTCTGCTTCATCGTCCTCTTCATCGTCCACATCCACCGCCTTTTCTGCCTCTCCATCAACCATCTCTTTAACCACATTCTACATAAACACATTGAAGAAAATTATTAGAAATGTTTTACAGTTTTATACTTTTCCAGCTTTACACTATACTTACTTCATCAACAGCAGGCAAATTGCAATCCATTTGACAAGAAAATTTTTCTTCAACAACAGGCACCTACATTTGCATTATTCCAGCTCATTTTAATTCAAATATAATATTTGGCAAATTTGTAATAAAAACTTAAACCTCAAGAGACTTTTTACATTTTCCTTAGATGCCTTGTTCATAACCTCTAACTCTAATCTATCTACTTTATTTTCAATCCTTCTTAAGGAAGATAGTGTATCGAGCAATGTGGCATGCAAACCCTCATCCCCCACCCTATATTTCCCCTTTCCATCCTCCTTCCAATTAGAAGTCTTAACCTGCGGTGGTCCACCACAAGGAGTCTCCCCAGCCACTCTCCTTGTCTCGGGGCGTTTCCATGTCTTAGGGACGATGGACAGGATCTCTCCACATCTCGGGGCGCTTCCTCCTCATACGGTCTCCAACTCGAAGTAAGGACCCCTCTATTGCGTAGAGCAACTCTATTTAGTCAAGAATGCCTCTTAAACAGACTAAATTGGAGTTAGGACGCTTAGAAATAGAGAAAACAAAATTTGTCGATGTTCGAGGATAACAGGTAGAACCTCTCCGTGTCTCGGGGTTTTCCTCCTCATACGGTCTCCAACTCGAAGAAAGAACCCCTCCATTGCATAGAGCACGCTCGATTCACTTAAGAATGCCTCTTAAACGGCCTTAATCGGACTCAGAATGCTCAGAAATGGAGAAGAAGAAGGTCTGTGTGAAAAATATAAGAAATGGGGTAATTATAGACCCCCGACGCGCCAAAATTGCGGGGCTGCCTCGCCAAATTCTGTGGCATCGCAGTTTACCTGGCAGCGCCTGCAATTCGCAGCACGCGCCATTTCGATGGTGTTCTTGCAGTTTCATGAGCGCACATCACACCACGGTAGTTGCACGCGCTATGGCGCATGTGTTCGCCCCGTGACACGCGGCGCGCGCGCCATTTTTCTTTTTCTTTTTTATTTTTATATTCAAATCTTCAAACGCGCGTAACTTGCTACCCCGGATTCGGATTTGCGCGTTCTTGGTACTATTGGACACGTATCGATGAGCCCTTCAATAATAACCCACTTAAAGTAGTATATTGTGCTCTTTCCAAGTGGGTCCCGCCTATATTCTACAAGGTCGTAAATTCCGGTGCCGACCTCCGTTTCGCTCGTTCTTTGATTTGTTACGCTCGTTTCTCCGAGCTCTACACATATACGGAGGTTCCAACCTATAAAAACTTCTAAAATTTATCAAAAAAATCTACTAATTACCTCTAACCCCCTTGGTTAGACGTAATTAAAAAAGCAGGGTATTACATTCTTCCCCCCTTAAACGAATTGCGAATTCGCCCAAAATATTCATCAAAATACATCAAGTTCAAATAAATGTCTAATAAAATTCGATAATTAATCAGATAAGTAATCGTTAACGAAATTTAATAGATCATAATCAAATAAATCATATATAAACAGAATCCAATACTTAAAATTGGATAAACATTCACAAACGGAATCCGATAATTTATGATCGGATAAAACATTTCAAAGAAAATTCAATCATAAATTTAAAATAGGATAAATCATATCGTAAAAATTTGATACTTAATTCATAGTCGAATAAATCATCATTCAAAAATTAGATATGTCATTCAAAATTAGACATATCATTCTTTCAAAAATTGATAAATCGATCATTCACCAAAATTTGATAAATCGTTCATAAGCGAAATCCGATAGTTAATTCAAAATCGGATAAATCCTTATTCCGAAATTTTGATATGTTGCTCAAAATCGGACATATCGTTCTTTTGAAATTCAATAAATCAATCTTTAATCAGAGAGTCGTGATAGCTAACGACTTACTCCTGCACTCATGGGGACACGGAAGACAAAAGGATAGGAGCCTTCTTATGATGCTCCACACTTGTGCGTGCCAGAACCAATTATTTCTCTCGGTGGGATTTATTTAAAACATGATATCGAACGGCTTACCCCGCACTCATAGGGACACGGAGACCAAAAGGATATGAGCTTTCCCATGATGTTCCACACGTGTACACGCCAGAAACGATTATATATCTCGGTGGGTATCCTTATTTAAATTTGTGATAGCGAACGGCTTACTCCCGCACTCATGGGGTCACGAAAGCCAGAAGGATAGGAACTTTCCCATGATGGTCCACACTTGTGCATGCAAGAACCGAGTGTTTCTCTCGATGGGTATCCTTATTTAAATCTGTGATACTTAACGGCTACCCTTGCGCTCATGGGGACACAGAGGCTAGAAGGATAGGAGCTTTCCCATGATGCTCCACACCTGTGCACGCCATAACCAATGATATATTTCGGTAGGTATCCAGAATCAATAGCTTTTGGGCTTTATACCAAATAACTATCCAGAGAGTCTGAAGACCCAAATCATTGAAATCTTCATCATCAAAATCAAATTCAGAACAAACATTTCTGATTAAACCAGATTTGAAATCAAAATTCATTTCAATACACTAGTGGAATCAACCTTGAAGCTATCCACTGACACCTCATGTCCCATACCATGGGTGTTTAATGGTTTCTTCTTAGCCATTCCACAGGCGATTGAGATAAATTTACTAAATTTCAAATCCATTTTCAAATAACAGAGGATTTGAAATTAAATTTCATATCAAATCCACCAGAGATTCAACCTTAGAGTAATCCACTAACGCTTGATATTTCATATCACGGGTGCTTAGTGATTTCTCTTCGGGATTTCTACTATTTTTCAAAACAGATTTTAAAAGGAACTTTGAAAATGCTCATATTTCAGAATTGAGATTCGTATCAATATATCAATTGAATTTACCGCAGAGTTATCCACTAACATCTCACCTTCTATACTGTGGGTGTTTAATAGTTACTCTGAAGTAATTCCATCATTTTATAAAATAATTTTATTTGTAAATCAAGTTTTTTTTCTAAAATGAATAATTCAAAATCAAAATTTATTTCAATACACTGGTAGAATTAACTATAGAGTTTTCCACTAGCGTCTCGTGTCCCATACCATGAACATTTTGTGGTTACTCCTTAGTAATTCTACCACTTTTGAAAACAAATTCATATGTAATTCAAAAAAATAATTTTTATATAAATACCCTAGTAGAATTAACCGTATAGTTTTTCACTAGCGCCTCATGTCCCATACCATGAGCGGTTTGCGGTTACCCCGCGGTAATTCTACCGTACTTTAAAACACATTGAAATCGAAGTCATCGAAAACATTTTAAAAAATGTAATGAATCCAAAAATTTTGATCGAGTCAAATTCAAAATCAGAATTCGTAAAAATAAAGCTTTTAGATTAAATCCAAAGCCACACGTGCAAAACAAAATTTCAATTCATCTCGATGAAGAAATAAAAATTTGGACAAATTGGAATCTGTGTTAAATTCAATGTAACACATGCAGAATAGAATTCTAAATCAAATCTAAATACGCTTATTCAAAATAAAAGTTCTTATTAAATCTGATTTCTTGGTGAAAACAAAATTTCATATTAATTCAATTTTTTAAAATATTAAGCCTGATACAATATATTCATATATAAACTATAAATAATTTTTTATTGAAAAATCAAAATCATCAAATTGATGTTTGCATCAAATCTCATGCAACTACGGAAAATAAAAATCTTGAATGATTCTTCGATTAAAATTCGTACTAAATCAGATGCAACATATTCAAAGCAAAAAATTTAGATCAATCCAAAATTAAAATCAGCATATGTAAAGTCTAAGTTTGCCTTCAATTCATATACACACATAGGATAAAAATTTAAAATTACTTCTAATTAAACAAATCAGAATTTATCAGATTTAGAGTTTGATGTAATTTAAATATCACACTAGCAAAATAGAATTACAAGTCAAAACAGATTTAGAGTTAATTCTAAAATGTTTTAACAAATTTAATAAATAAGTAAAACTTATTGTTACCGCATACACAAAATCGTAGACATTGTAATTTACATTGCCTATAGACCTCGCAGCTTGCTCTAAACCCCGCAATGTGTCCCAGTAGCAGAGGTTTCCCCAAGGATACTCATCAAAAACATCCAGGTCATCTACAAGCTATAGGTATCTCCTATCCACCTTATTGTTTCACCCTCTACCTACCAATAAACTTTCAAATACAAGAACTACCTCAAACTTTACGGCATCCTTATCATTTTCACATACTTTAATCTTTTGGAACAACTCCTCCTTCCTTATTAATAACTTTGACCTCTTAAATATTCGCAGTAAGAGGTTACCTTTCTTCAAGAATTTGGGCACTGATGGGAGAGGAGAGGTAGAGTCAGCAAATCTGAGGCCACTAACCATACAAAATTCCTTCAGTGAAAGCTTTATGTTCATCCTCTAATTCACTTGAAATAGGTAACGCCCCTTATGCCTCTTTAGGAGATGGTGGAAGGCTTGGGCTGGGAACATGTTTCGCATAACCTCACATTCCATAAACTTACCGAAACATGTTCTCTCAAACAACTTTTTCTGCACTTTGTGCCTGTCAAAGTGCTCTTTTAATTTACCAATATAGTAATAACTTGACTTGCATTAGGGGTCCCCTTCATATAGCTTATTCGGCAGTTTCCCCCTTTTCATTGTTTTTCCTACAGCATTTGACAAATTTTCTATACTTTATGTTAGATTAAAGGAATATACAAATATTGTATAATCAAGATATTAATATTTGAAAAAGAGAATGCCTAAAAAAATAAAGAGAATGCTCACTAATCAAGCTCTTTATTATCCAATTTTCCAATTTTATCATTTTCCAGTTTTATAGTTTTCCAGTTTTATAGTTTCCCCGTTTTATAGTTTTCGAGTTTTATAGTTTTCCAATTATTGAGTTTCATACTATTCCACTTATATTTTATTTCAAATAACCAGTAAATTTAATTTCAATTTTGATTTCTTCAGTTCTATTAAATTTAATTTAACCACGTAAATTTAATTTAAATTTTGATTTTTCAAGTTTTGTCATTATTCAGTTCACAGTTTGATAGTAACATTTAACATAATTTCTTCAAAGCAGTTAATTTGAGACTAATTGATGCTTACTCATAAAAAAAATACAAAAATTAATCATTATGTACTAACCACAGCAAGCAATTTGTAACTAATTAGTGCTTGATTCTCAATAAAATCCAAATTTTAGTTTTTATGTAACAGTCACAATAATATGGGAAATACAGGCAAAAACAAAATAGACCAAATAAGGAAATTTGTTAACCAATCACGTTTGGGAAATGCAGGCAAAATCCAATGACTAAAATTAGCAAGTATATCAAATTTATGAAAAAATGATACATTTAGATGAGGGCAAGAGCAAGATGTCATAGTGTAGGCGAGGGCGAGGGCGAGGGCGAGGGCGAGATGAGGGCAGTGAGAGCGGTGAGGGTTAGGGCAAGATGGCCAACAATGAGATGAGAGCAATAAGGGTACTGAAGGTGAGGGTGAAATGACGGCTCCGGAAGGGAATAAGACCAGAAGACTAAAAACAAGCGAGGAAATAATGGGCAGATGAAGGCAGAAATGGCAAAAGAGGATGCTCTCTAGGAGGTGAAGGTGGCAACGGAGATGAACAATCACTACTGAGCAGGAGGAGACACGAAGAAGCGGGAAGAGGCATTTGCGGAGGCTATTTCAGTCAAAAAACATCCCACATGTACAAGTTCTCACATGAGCAAGTATACTTTCGTAAATAGTAGATACTTGCTCACATTTCGGTTATTTGACCAAAGTGGATGTAAGGACTCTCATTTCTAAATCGGTTTTCGTTTCTTTTAATTATCGGTTATTGCGTGGTTAACTCAATTTCTTATTAATTCGGTGGTTTCAAAAATAAATGGTGTTTCTGATTGTTTTAATCAAAATCAACTTTATAATTATTGGTTTTAAGTGATTTTGAGTCAAATCTGAATTTTTGGGATTTTTTTGAATTTTTACTAAATTTCCAAAAATTAGGGTTTGGCGGGACCCCCTGTGGGCCCCACCGTCGAAATTGGTTTTTTAGACCAAATTAACCCAAACATCAACACAAGCCTTTACAAAAAAATTTCATAATTTTCCCAGGTTTAATTAGTGTTCAAATAGCTAAATTACCCAATTTTAGCCTATTTTTTTATTCACACCCCACTAATTACCCACACATACCCAAACCCTACTATAAATAGAATGACCTGAGCCATTTTCATTTTGGGAATAGGCTGGGAAAGGGAGGTTAGGCCTAATTCCCTAGATCTAAGTTTTTTATTAGGGTTTTTTTATGTTAAATCGGTTTTAATGGAGTTTAATTTAAACTCTATGTCTTTGTAAGGTTTTCAAGAATGGTCATACTGGGCATTCGAACGACTACACAGCATGTATTATTTGCATGATGTTTATTTTAGTGATTCTACTTTGACATATCATTTTTATATGTATGTGGAATGTTTTGAGCTATAGTATGCTACTGGAAGAGTATACCATTGAGGTTATGAAGTTGTGGTATATATTTAGTGTTATGTAGAATGGCTTGTGGTTGGATATATGATGTTGGAATTGCCATCTTGAAGTTATGAATAGTTGATTCTCTATGGTTATGTATATTTTCAGTAGAGCTACAGCATACTAACGGACTGATATGTCATGTTAGGATGTGGTTAATTGATGTGTGAATGTTAGTTAATGTCATGGCTCAAGGATGAAGTAAATGATCTTATATGTGTTTAGCTTGTGGTTAAGTTTTGATTGAGTTATGATTTTAATGATTCTTCACCTATGATTTCCGCTGGAATTCATGATTAGATGTTAATACACATGTGTAGGGTGATGGTGAGTGAATTACAAGCATGTTGATATGCTTTGAGGGAAATGCTTCTACTATGTACACACACACATGTGAGGTTTAATGATATGATGAGGTTTACTATTATGATTATGAATGATGTATGAGGGGCTGATGAGAGCACTTATCATGAATTAGGAATCATGTATGCCTTGCCCACGTATGTACTATGTTACATGCATCATGAAAATGGATTTCCAATTGAGGCTTTATCTAGATTAATCGAATGTGATAGATTGGATGCAATGTGGTGAAATTGCGTGTCAGATTAATTGGTTGTGGCTTAATCGAAACTTGATTGGTTCGAAAGGACATATTTTGATTTGATTTCCTTCGTGGAACATGTGCACTCCCCGGGTTGAGTCTAGTTAAGTGGAATTATGTGGGGGATGAGTTATGTACTTGTCTTGCGATTTGAGATTATTATTGTCTTCTGGACCCTGAGAATCCAGTATGGTATGCTTTGTGCACCAGCTACCATGTGTTCTAGGGTTTCCTACATGGGAACTCGGGCTCTTCCCCATTGTAGGAGATGTCCCAAAACGAACACCCCTGCTCTAGGTTCTCTTCGTGAGAATGTGACATCCTTGGCCAGGATTGTCTGGGATGAGCAGCTTTAGGGATTGACAACCCCGAACTTCTTAAATTCTTGTGAAGAATTTGGACCATGACATGCCTTTGTGGCCTTGTCTATGTTCCCGTCTTCATGACACTAATTGTGATTACTCCTTGATGGAGGCATTCTTGATATGATGTTGATGCATGATCTGAAATGTATGTTAGATATACATCTCATGCAGGTTGATATGATGTGATGCATGATCTAAAATGTATGTTAGAGATACATCTCATGCAGGTTGATATGATGTGATGCATGATCTGAAATGTATGTTAGAGATACATCTCATGCAGGTTTAGGTGATGTGAATGGCACCATGTGAATTATACACAATGATGCAGGTTTATGTGATGTGAATGGCACCATGTGAATTATACACAATGATGCAGGTTTATGTGATGTGAATGGCACTATGTGAAATATACACTATGATGCAGGTTTAGGTGGTGTATATGTGTGATCAGAAAATGATACATCTTGTCAATCATTGATCTGAATGATTATATTGCCATGTCGTCGTGTTTCTGATGATGATAGTTATATTAAAAACCATTGCTGAGTTTATTAAACTCACCCCTCTTTCTTGTGTTTTTACTTTGGGGTTGTGTGGTGTGACACGCAGATGGACAGGATCCTCTCTATGAGGAGAGATTGGAGATGACTTGGATGTGATCGTGGAGACTCTATGTGGCTTGTTTCCTTGCTTTGCTTTTATGATAGAACATATGTGTGTGGTTCTTATTTTGGTTTATGCTACATTATACATTTGTGTTGCTTAAGACCTATTTTGGAGCCTAGAGTGGGCTATGGTTTAACTAAGCATGTGGGTTTGAGATTGTTATTTATCTTAGAGTTAAAGTAACTCTTTCTTTTCTACTTATTTACTCTTACTCAAAGTGGTGTGCATACTCCGTAATTTTGTTAGATCGCCCGTGAATAGGGCTAAGTCTTCTGCTAAACTGTATCTCAATTTTCCCTTGTCGCCCCCATGCGCTTGACCGGCCCCTGGACAGGGTTCGGCTCGGGTATCGGAGCACATCTTTGTCCAAGAGTAAATAGGAGTGAGTGACAATTCTTATGGGTTAAGGGTTGTGAGATGATCAAGGTTTAGACATGACTAGCGATGTGAATTTCGTTAGTTGTTTGTCTTGAATGTTTCTTGTTTGCTTGCTTCTGTGTTTTCTGATTTTTTCGGTTACTTTGCTTTGGGTTATTAGGCCATATGATTAATGTCTAGTTGTTATGTAGATGGTTGGAACTAATTATACAAGCGCTAATAACCATCGCGGTGCTCGAGACCCGAGGGAGGATGATGTGTTGACCGCCATCGAGGGGTTGACACAGGTGGTCTAGGCGAAGCACACGAGTGGTAGCAGCTCTGATTCTCTATCACTCGAGGGATTCAAGAAGCTTAATCCCCCTAGCTTCAAGGGTGGATTTGATACCTCTATGGCTGATAATTGGAGGCTCCATATGGAGAAGATTTTCAGTGCTCGTCATTGCCCCGATGAGGAGAAGACTTGTCTCGCAGTCTTCACGATTGAGGGCGAGGCCCAGAGGTGGTGGCTATCGATGGAGAGTCAGAGATTCCATGGCCGAGTGGGCATTCCTTGGGAGGAGTTCTTGTCATCCTTTAATGACAAGTACTTCCCTCTTCATGTCTGCGAGGAGAAGAAGAATGAGTTTCTTAGCCTGCAGCAGGGTTCTATGACGGTCTTGGCTTATGAGACCCGTTTCGTGGAGCTTGAGCGCTTTGCTCCTCGCTTCTTCAGCGATGAGTATGAGCGAGCTCATAAGTTTGAGGATGGTCTGAAGCCTTTTATCAAAGGCCGAGTCGTGCCCTTCTGGCACAAGACCCTTGCTGAGGTGCTTGAGACGGCCATCGTGGTAGAGCGAGATTCTGATGAGTATATTCGGAGGAGGGGGCAGTAGCAGCAGCAGCCTAAGAGGCCAAGGACAGAGGATAGCCTTAACCGTCGGGATCATAAGCGGTGGGATACCCATCATGCCAGGCATAACACTCAGCAGGTGCAGCGGGATCCTCATGACCGCTGTGCTAGGGTGACATGCTACGATTGCCGATAGAAGGGACATTACGCCAACGAGTGTCCCCAGAAGGCCAACCGGGCTTAGGGGCTTCCACCGATGACACCTAACTCCGGTCCCAGGCAGCTGGGAGCACCACCTGCGAGAGCACCTACCGGGCAGCTCGATGGCAAGGGGAAGAAGCCGGCTCACGATGGGAGAGTCTTTGCTATTTCAGCGTAGGAGGTGGCTAACTCTTCCGGCGTGGTGGAAGGTATGATTCTCATTGCCTCCCACTATGCTAGAGTGCTATTTGATACCGGTTCCTCTCATTCTTTTGTTTCTCCTCATTTTGCTTATGAGTTGGATGTTTGTCATAAGTTGTTGCAAGTTTCTTTGCGTGTGTCTACACCTTCATCCTCTCTTCGAGCGGAGAAATATATTGAGATGATTCCTATGGAGATCGATGTGCTACATATGGATCTAATTATATTGCTGATGATTGACTTTGATGTGATCCTAGGCATGAATATGATGTCTAAGTTCCATGTGCATGTAGACTGCCGCAGGAGGTGTGTGAAGTTCGAGTTGCCAGGAGCTAAGCCTTTTATCTTCCAAGGGGTGAAGCGTTCTAATGGCAAGTTCTTGGTCTCATCCTTCAAGGCCAAGAAGTGAATCGATAGGGGATGCGAGGCTTTCCTTGCTAGTGTTATGGGGTTGAACATGGAATTGCCTTCTTTGGATTCCATTCGTGTTGTGGCGGAATTTTCTGATGTCTTCCCTAGTGACTTGACGGGTTTGCCACCGGAGAGGGAGATAGAGTTTTGCATTGATCTTATTCTAGGCACTACTCCTATTTCTAAGGCTCCCTATAGTATGGCTCCATCCGAACTTCAAGAGCTTAAGGCTCAGCTACAGGATCTTATGGACAAGGGGTATATTAGGCTGAGTGTATCTCCTTGGGGTGCGCCGGTCTTATTTGTTTGGAAGAAGGATGGTTCTATGCGGTTGTGTATTGATTATCGAATGCTTAATCAGGTAACCATCAAGAACAAGTACCATTTACCTAGAATTGATGATTTGTTTGATCAGTTGCAGCAGGCACAGGTCTTCTCTAAGATTGATCTGAGATCGGGTTATCACCAACTTCTGATCCGTCCTGGTGATGTGGCAAACACGGCTTTCCGTTCCCGATATGGGCATTATGAGTTCTTAGTGATGCCTTTTGGTCTTACTAATGCACCATCCTCATTTATGGACTTGATGAACTGAGTCTTTCAGCCTTATCTTGATCGGTTTATGATTATATTTGTGGATGATATTCTGATCTATTCGGCCAATGAGGAAGGGCATGAAGCACATTTGAGGATTGTCTTGCAAACTTTACGGGAGCATCAGCTCTTTGCGAAGTTTGACAAGTGTGAATTTTGGCTCAAGGAGATGCAATTCCTTGGTCATGTTATATCGAGTGACGGTGTGGCGGTTGATCCCTCGAAAGTTGAAGCCATGTTGAAGTGGGGGCAACCGAAGAGTGCATCGGAGGTCCGCAGTTTCCTAGGACTTGTCGGGTACTACCGCTGTTTCATTGAGGGTTTTTCTAGCATTGCAAGCCCTATGACCAAGTTGACAAGGAAGAATGAGAAGTTTGAGTGAAACTCAGCTTGTGAAGAGAGTTTCCAAGAGGTGAAGAAGAGGTTGACTTCAGCCCCGATCTTGACTTTGCCTTCTAAGAGTGGTGGATATGTGGTCTATAGTGATGCTTCACTTCGCGGCTTGGGTTGTGTACTCATGCAGCATGAGAGAGTGGTAGCTTATGCATCTCGATAGCTTAGAGTGCACGAGCAGAATTACCCCACTCATGACTTGGAGTTAGCAGCCGTGGTGTTTGCATTGAAGATTTGGTGGCACTATCTCTATGGTGAGAAGTTTGAGGTATTCACTGATCATAAGAGTTTGAAGTACTTATTCACTCAACGAGATCTTAATATGAGGCAAAGGAGGTGGCTAGAATTCTTGAAGGACTATGACTTCACGATATCTGAAATAAGAACCACTATACATGATGTTCTATAATCATAACAACATAGATTAGAAAACATAACAAGGTCCAAAGGAATCCACGCCTACTCCCATGCTCTCCCCAACCGTTCCTCATACAAAGGATCCTGGTTAACTGTATGTCATGCTATGCAACCCCAAAACAAAACATAGAAAGAGGGGTGAGTAAAACTGAGTAAAGTTTTAGATATGGAAACGGTAAATTAGAAAAATATCCACATGTCAAACATGGTCTATCAGGTCTAATTACCACATAATATCCTATTTCTAATTACTTCCCTTACCATAACTATACTTTAAACATAAGTAATTACCCTACTTACAAGTATTTCAAACATGTTTTTCTTGACATGAATATTCATCACATATAACCTGCATGAGAAGTGTCTCTAATCACACAATCTCATCATGCATAATCATCACATATAACCTACATGAGAAGTGTCTCTAACACACAATCACATTATGCATAATCATGACATATAGCCTGCATGAGAAGTGTCTCTAACACACAATCACATCATACATAATCATCACATATCGCCTTCATGAGAAGTGTCTCTAACACACAATCACATCATGCATAATCATCACATATAATCTGCATGAGAAGTGTCTCTAACACACAATCACATTATGCATAATCATCATCAATCAACCTGCATGTAGAGTGCCTTTAATCATACTAATCACAACCATGCAAATCGATAAAACATCAACCCTGCTTAATCGGCCTAAGCATAAGCAATCTCTACTCACTCCAAACCATCCCCAACAGGAAAGTCTGAAGGAATTACGTAGTTTGGATAAATTTCCTAGCGAGGAAGAATACCCCCTAGTAAGCCGGTGCACTCGGCTACACTAGCCTGGATTCTCAAGATCCAGATGGTCTCAACAATTTTATTCTCCTTATAGCATTGCCTCTCTTCTCAACCCAGGGAGGAAACCCATCCTCAAGGGACGTAAAACTAAATCTATCATGCCTCGGCGCCAGCCCAACCCGAGCCAAACCCGGTCAAAGGGCTGGTCGAACGACACGGGGGTGACCAAATTGCATTGCGGAAGACTTTAACCCCTTAAAGTGGGTATTTAACATAAATACGGAGTCGCGCACCTTTAGTCCTTTGTGCAAGAGAAATAAGGTAAAACAAAAGAGGATAACAACTCTGAAATACATCCTCAAACATAACCCACATGCTTGAAATCCTGAGCCGACAACATGGCTCGAAATCAAAAAATCTAAGACGAGTCTAAGAGCAGAAGATATACACGAGTCAAAAACATAGTAACCCACACAAGGTGTTCTATGATCATAATAGCATAAATCAAAAGACAGAATAACATCCAGTAGCATCCATGCTTAATCCCACACATATCCCGGTCGTCCCTCATACAGGGAATCTTGATCAACTGCATGTCGTACCATGTAGCTCCAAAACAAAACACAGAAAAAGAGGTGAGTAAAACTCAGTAAGGTTTGAAATATGGTAATATTAATCAGAAAACCACCATGACGCATCAACATGGTAACTCAGATCAACATTTCACACAATAACCCCATTTCTAATTAATCCCCTTATCATACCCCTAATTCCATAAGTAATCATCTTGCATACGAGTATCTCATACATACTAATCATGGCATGAATAATCACATCATGACATAATATCCATCCTGCATAAGAAGTGATTCTCACACAATCATATCCATAATCATGCACATCAAGCCATTCCTCTTCGTAGCATTCAACTTGCATAACATGTGTACTCAATGCCTAATCACATAATGCATATTCATATCATTCCTCCATAAATCATTCACCCTGCACGATAAGAATCTCAATCACACGATATTAAATCATGTATAATAAGTCATATTCACATGTGTCACATAATCTCAATTATCCCTACACAACCTGTGTAACCTGGGCATAATATTATCTCATACACATGCATCATCAACAAATGGTGAATGTTTCCATCATGGAGAGAAATACAATCAAACCACACAGGCTAGACATAGTCCGATTTCCACACAGGAAACATAAAGTGTTTAGGGTAGTCAGCCCCTAAGTTTGCTCACCCTGGACAATCCTGGCTAAGGAATGTCTGAATCTCACACAGAGAACCTAGAGCAAGTGTGTTCACCTTGGACATCTCCTATGGTGGGGAAGAGTTTGAATTCCCACACAGGGAACTTAGAACACGTGGTAGCCAGTGCACGAAGACGTACCACTCTAGATTCTCAAGGTCTAGATGAATATCTCAAGAAGTCTCAATTGCAGGACGAGTACACAACACGTCCCCCATTCATCTCAACTCAATATTAACTCAAATCAACTCAACCCGGGGGTATCCATGGTTCACACAAGAACTCAAATCGAAATCATGTCTTTTCGGACCAACCAATTTTCAATAAGCCAATGATTGATTAATTCGGCACGCAATCTCACATCATTGCATCCAATCGATCAACCACAGTTAACCTCGATAAAGTCTCAATCGGAAATCCATTTTCATGATGCATCCAATATGGTACATACGTGGGCAAGGCATACATGAATCCTAATTCATGAACAAGTGCTCAATTTAGCCCCTCATGCATCATTTATAATCATAATACTAAACATCATCAAAATCATCCCCCATATGTGTGTGTACATGGTAGAAACATGCAACTCTAAGTAAATGAACAAGCCTTGTAATTTAACTCCACACATGCACATTGAAAATTCAATCATGGATTCCAGCGGAAATCATGGGTATAAACCCTCGAAAACCCTTAATTTAACCACCCATAATTTAGCCACACCACACTTGAATCTAGACATAGCACTATCGGTCGCCCATAATTTAACCACCTTATATGAAGACATATCAGTTCATTAGCATGTTATAATCCTACTGGAATCATGCTTAAAACATAAGGAATCATCCCACAATAGATTTAAGATAAACAATCCTAACATGTGTAGCCAACAACATGCAATTTCACATAATACATAAATATTCTTCATAACTTCCAACATCAATAGCATGCCCTTCCAGTGGCTCAATCTAGCTCAAATTACTCCACATGAACATTGGAAATGGAATTTAAGAGTAAGAACATGAAAGGAAGCAAAAGAATATAAAATAGCCAAACTACAATACAGTCTTTCAAACGGTTGGCTATTCGATCGGCTTGCAAGGCCATTCGATCAGCACAACGCTAGATCCTGGTTCATCTTCTCCACTTTGAATTCAAAACCAAAACTTCATATACACTTCATAAATCATTAAATAACATCCCCAAACTTCATTATAATACAATTTGTGCTTCCAGAACATCAAATCTAGCCATTATTAAACATAAACCCTAAGAAATTTCATTACAAATCAAACTTTTCTCAAATCACCATTAAAGCTCATAATCATGGAACCTATTTCAAAGCCACATCAAAACTTAAATCCGAATCACAGCAATGTTTGAGACTAAAATACTTACCTTCCAGCAAGTTCTTGATTCAGAATGACTCCTGAAACACCTTCAAAACCTACCCAAAAATATGATTTTTATTAATACTTCACAAATCCGATTTTAAAACACCTAAAACCTTCAAGAACAAGTAGATTCAGGGTTCAAGAGACCCAAAAACGAAATTCTAAATATTAGGTTATGAAATAGAAACCCAAATCAGTAGTTTTTGAGTGAAAACCGAGATTAATCAAAAGTAAAGGAAGAGATTTGAAAGATTTAAGCAAAACCCTAATGAATTAATGGAATATTAAGCAAAATCATACCTTAATCTCCTTTCTCCTTTAGGAAAATGAGGATTAGGCTTTTAAGCACGAAGTCTCATCCCTTTCCCAATTGGGAAAGTGGCTGGGCCTTTCCTTTTATAGTAAAGGGTGGGGTAGACCTAGTTAATTAGTGAGGCACAAATAGAGTTTTATATTAAAAATGACAAAACATGCTTATTTGAAGCCCAATTTGATGTCTAAAAATTTTGAAATGATTACCCAAGGTCTTAGGTTGATGTTAGAGACATTTAGGGCTAAAATTCCGAATTTCACCCGTGGGGCCCACAGTGGGTCCCGCCACCCTAATTTTTCGGGAAAATAGTGAAAATTTCAAAATTTTCTAAAAATTCCAAATGAGTTAAATTAACTTAGAAACCATAAATGTAAAGAAAATTTTGGTTAAAACCTTTGGTAACCACTTTAATTTCAAAAATAGTCCAAAATCGATCAGAATTAGCATTAAACCACACAATAGTAATTAAATAGAATAAATTAAACCAGTTCAAGTTTAGGGATCTTACAGAATCGATAAGCCTCCGATCGATTAATCCGGAAAGCAATATCATGCAATTGCAACCAATCGATAAACAACGGCTAATTTCGATAAAGTCTCATTCATAAATCCGTCTCATGATGCATGCAACATGGTACATACATGAGCAATCTCTACATAGATCCTAATTCATGGAACATGCTCCCATCAGCCACTAATGCATCACATCTAATCATATGTATCAATAATAACCATGATTACCCCCACATGTGTGTGCACTAGGTAGAACATTCATTTCTAAGCATATGAATATGCAATATAAATAACCCATCAACATACTACACACATGCTCTTTAACATCTAGTCATAGCTCCTTACTGAAATCATGAGTGAAAACCATTGAAAAACACAATTTGAATCAAATGCAACCTCATACTAGTCCTATGTAAGCATAATCAACCCACACTTGAATCTAGACATGACACCCTCATTTACCCATAATTCAAGCATAATATGTGAAGAAATACAAATCCATTATCATGTTATAACCTTGCTGGAATCATGCTTAAAATATAAGGAATCATTCAGCATGGATTCAATATAAGGAATTATCACATGTTTGACCAATCAAAATGTAATTCACATAATACTTAAACATTAATCATAGCTTCCCCCATCAAATTCATACCCTTCTAGTAGCTTATCCTAACATAAATTACTCATCAAAGTCATAAGAAATGATACTCAAGAGTAAAAATACGAAAATGAACAAAATACACAAAATAGCCGAATATGCAGTGTCAGCGTTCAAACGCCTTGCAGGGACGTTCGATCAGCTGCCTGACCATTCAATCGCCATAACTAGAATTTCTGGTTCGTCTTCCCCACTTCGAATCCAAAATCGAAACTTCACATAAACATCATAAACCTTCAAATCTCATTCCTAATCATCATGGTAATGAAATCTATGCTTAGGAAACAGTAAATTTAGCCATTTACAACCAAAAACACAAGGAAATCATAAGAAAGATTAAGTTTTACTAAATCCACCATTAAAGCTCAAATCCATGGAAACCCACTTCAAACTCCATCAAAATTCAAATATGAGAACACACCCACATTTAGGACGAAATCATTTACCTTCAACAAGCTTCTTGTCTTAAAATCGCACCTCCAACACCTTCAAATCCTACCCAACATAGGGTTTTTGTTAATACCTTCATAAATCCAATTTAAAATACCTAAACCTCTTGAAAAATCATAGATCTAGAGTTTAGTGAGTGCAAAAACGAAATTCCTTTAATAAGGGTTTAAAATAAATGTTCAAATTAGTAGCTTTTTAGGTAGAAATCGAGATTAAACCTTGTCAAAAGAAAGGATTTGAAAAGTTTAGGAGAAACCCTAAAAAATTAGTGGATGATTAGGCTAATCCTTACCTTAAGCACCTTTCCTTCTTGGGAAATGGGGATTAGCGCTCCTAAGTTCCAGATTTCCAGCCCTTCCCAATTGGGAAAGTGGCTGAGCATTTTTATTTATAGAAGGCTTTAGGGTAAACCTAATAGATATGTGGGGTATAAATAGAGTTTTACACTAAAACTAGAAAACTTGCTTATTTTAAGCAGAAATCGATTTCTCAAAATTTTGAAATATTTAAATACTGTCTTAAAAAGTTGTTAAGGTTATTTGTGACCTATAATCCCAATTTTGCACAGGGGGACCACGGTGGGTCCCACCACCTAACTTTTTGGGTAAAATAGTCAAAATTCCAAAAAATCCAGAAAAAATCATATTGGCTTATATTAACATAAAAACCATCTTAGTGAAGAAATTTTGATCCAAAACCATTGTTAACCACTTTAATTTGGAAAATAAGTCCAAAACCGATCAAAGTTTAACATTAAACCACACATTAATTACTAAATCAAACAAAATAAACCAGTTAGAGTTTAGAGATCTTACAACTTGTGATTTGGACATAAGGTTTGGAATGGTTTATGTGAGTTATTCTTGTGTTTGTGTTTTAATGGTGGGTTAAATAAAGCATGCTCTTTTTTATGATTATCTTTTGATTTAGCTTAGAAATAACTAGATCTATCATGTCTTAAGCTTCTATTTTATTATTATGAAGTTTGGAAGTGATATTAGGGTTTTCTTGTCGATTTTGTGTATTTTCGGTCTGGGGTTCGCAAGGTTGAAGACGAACTAGTTTTTAACTGTGAAGGGCATTTGAATGGCCCTACAAGCATTCGAACGGCTGTCTAACCAATCAAACGGCCTAGTGTTCAAATGGCTATCTGGCAGATCGAACGGCCAAATGACATATTTGCCTTCTTGAGTACTTTATCCCTTTCTTGTTCCCCTTTTATAAATCTCATTAATTATGATTTTAATGAGTTAGTTTTACTTGGAAATGCTACTGTGAGGGCATGAATACTATCTTGAAAACTATGATGTAGTTCAAGCATGAATTAGGTTACATATTGTTGAATTTTAGTATGATATTCTTCTTCTCCTAAATTCATGTTTGTTGATTTTCCATGTTTTATTTATGATTCGAGTAAGTTTAATTATGAGGATGGGCATGTATGCTTGCACATGCTTTGCTACTTATTAGGGAACCATGTTCCATGTCTAGCATAAGTATAGTGATGATTATTCTTGCCTAAGTCTAGAATAACATTATAATTGACTTGGACTTGTATTTCGAGGTATTCATCATATTTTATTCATGATTTCAGTAAGAATGAACTATGATAAAATCATAAATGCATGTGTATAGTATAGATGATGGTTTGTTTATGTTGCATATGTCTTTGCTTAGACTTGAACACTACCACCATGTACACACTTATGAGGGTATTGTGGCGATTATTTGACACAAATGGACTAGGAATGATGCACATATAGACTTAATTGAGTTTATCTCATGTATTAGGACTCATGTAGCGTTGCTCACATATATACCATGTTGCATGCATCATGAAAATGGTTTATAAATTAGTTTAATCATGATTTGCCGTGTGTGATCGATTGGATGAGATTGGATGACATTGGTTGTTGGATTAATCGATCGAAGGCTTATCAAAATCAGTTTGAGTCCAGAAGGACATGATTTCGTTTTGAGTTTTGTTGGGAACATGGTACCTCCCCGGGTTGAGATGAATTAATTGCGGTTGAGTTTATTTTTTAAGTTATTTGGACCGTGAGTGTCACAACCCGGATTTCTAAAACCTTTTTTAAATAAAGGACACGTGATAAATCACAATAATTTTTTTTCTTTCTTCAATAGAAAACAAATCATCTAATTAAATATCCAAGTTATGATAACTGGGGTTCATAAATACAAATATTAAAATATATAATATTATTACAAGTGTCAAAATTCGATAAATAGCAAGTTAACCCTCTAACTACAAGTATGTCATCTGTCACAAAATAAATAACCAAGTAAAGTTGGCTCTCACACCAATAATTACAATTACTTACAAAATTATAGAATTAAGAAACTAGATTCCACTAGTGCAATGTCGTCCTCAATCACCCACCGACATCCTAATCTCGCTACGTCCTCATCTAAAGAACTTGTAGCCAAACAACAACAAAGCATCTCCTCCCCTTGGAAGAGTATTAAAAAGAACAAAAGTATTAATTAATATTTTTAATCAAGCCAACATCACCCGATGTTAGTTGCCTACATACTCATCAAACAACATCTCCAATGTTTCCAACATGATCGGATCTAGACATAGTTCTGCCTAGAAACTACAGTATCCTAAGAAGCAAAGCATCACACGTGCAATGCTTAAGTATTTTAAAACAACTTACATTTTATGCAAGTCCTTTAATCATTCCACTTGTTCTAATTAACAAGAAATATCAAACAATGTTATTAATTATCTCTCGAACCATTATTCGATAATTAATATCCTCGTCTAATCCCAAAGAAAGAAAGACTCGTCAAATGTCAACCTAAGTGACACATGATACACTCACCATAGACCACCCTTAAAGGTAAATCCATGATGAAACCTTCGAATCCACTAGAAAGTACCATCATCCATCCTAGCCCATAAAAGACCTAACCGGAGTGGAAGAGCATGACCCACAATTGCACCTGAACAAAAGTGGCGGCAGAAGCCAAACAAGCAAGATGTCAACTAATCCAAATGCGTGTACACTAAATGATTCTCAATAAATCGGTGGTGAGCCTAGCTCACGAAGAGCTCTTTCTAAATGGGAGGTGCAACTACATGGTCAAATTAGCAGCTCGTCTATAGAGCTAAGACTCAGAAAATCATTCTGAACCATATCTTTCTCATCAACAAGCAAGGATTCCAAATGACTATCCCAAATTCTATCAGTCCCTTCTAGACTAAGGTTTAAAACTCAAAACTGCCATCAGTTCATTAACCAAGGCAAATTGTTAGGTCAGAGGCCTTGTACACTCTTTAAACTAGTCCTAGACCCCTTTGAGGTATTTTAGTCTTTATCTTGATTAGGTATTCTCACCCAATCCAAAGCTATCTAACCCCATTGATTAATCTTTCATTAATCTTAAACTAGTGATAAATTACTATCACAACAACAATAGTAAACATCAAAACAATGAATATCATAAACAATCAGACCCACACAGGTCCAAGCAGATTGCAATATCAATAACCAAATTCAATAATGATATTATAAATGTTTGCGCTCTGGTGCCTTAACCCTCTTTGGGTTAGCTTATTAAACTTTTATGAAAATGGGTCATAATGCACCTAAGGGCATTGGGGTAATTCTCCCACATTGGATATGGTCCTCTTTGCTCTCGGATAAGTCTTTAACCTCTCAAAAGGTTTTAGTATCACATTGGCCCGATAATTTCATTCACGCGAATACAGGTCGGTCCACTCATAGGGGGTATTTTTGTCATTTCATTCATAGCTTCCCTAAACCCTAATGGGTCCAAAAATAATCAGTGGTACTCCTTGACGTTATGGACCGGGGGTAATTTTCTTGTCATTTAACAGGGTCGTAAACCCCTTGAACCAACCCCGGTTCAATTAAGAGTCTTACTTTAACCATAGGGTAAAACAATCAAATATCTATTTCTTGGGATTTTTCACCATATTGTGCATTGGCCTATAATTAGGGTACACATTAAACTATCACTGGGATTTTTATCAATTTTAAAATAGACTCATATTCCCTTGAACCAAAGCCTCTAAATTGGGTAAGTGAACCGCTACTTAGCTATAGGGGTAAAATAGTTATTTTATAGACACTGGGATTTTTCCCTAAGCTGAAACTTGGTCTAGTCACCCCTCCTATTCCAGGGAATAGTTTGTAATCTTCTTGAATTTTTCTCACGTATAAAACCTGCAGAACAAAACTCGGTTCCGCTGGAGTTTTTTTTTTTAACAAACACGGGCTGGCATGGACCCGGGATTTGACCCTATGACCCGTTTCACGGGTCTACTCTCCTGCGGCTAGCCAGAGGCCTCCTGGCCTATGGTGTCACCACCACCAATCATAGCAGTGGGGGGTACGGGCCCTATCGCCCTTGGCTTCTGGGCCACCAGCGAATGGCTGAATCGACGACATCGGCCCTGCCGCCGTCCAATGGCCTGCCGGGAGCCAAAGGGCCCCCCTTTTTTCCGTTCTACTACTAATCATCCAAAACAACTATCGGTCACTCATCATGGCCTAGCAATGGACTAGATCAACTAGACTGTTGTCGCAAGGCGAGTCCAGGAACCCAGGTCCCGTCGCAAGCTGTCGACGGCTTGAGAAACAAGGCCATACCTCTGTTTTGTTCTTTTTATTTGTGCGACGACCAGGTGGCTTGCTCAGTAGCAGCTGAATCTGCCAAGGCCTCTGCAGCCAGGGCCGCCACGGCCAGGGCCAATGCAACCCCTTTCCTATGGTGGTTCATGCTACCGGACGGCCAGAATTCACGGTTGAACAGTTATCGCACAAATCATTGTTCTACATAATTAAATGAACAATATTTGTAGAGTGAAATGCAGAAATCACTATTAATATAATTTTCATTTAAATTACTCAACAAAATCCCCACTAATCTCGGCTCGAAGACTTAGAGAGCGATCTTACTTGAATTGCCGATTTGCTGTCAATCCACCGCCACCGAAGCCTCGCCGTCCACCACCTTCTCCTCCCCTTTTTGGCCCAAAGAGCTCCCCCCCTTAAAAATAAGCCACAGGAAGCCTTTTTATAAGCATGGCCCTAATCCCCTTAGAAATTGGGCCCACTAGGCTACATGGGCTAATTTTTTATTAATGTTCGTCACTTTAATTAACCGGGCCCGCAAGACGACTAAACGGGCTAAATACACGTATAAATTGGGTAAACAAGCCCCATACGATATATCCAACTTTGAACAATCGTAACTCCCTCATCTTAACTCCGATTCATGCATTCGTGGTGTCATTTTGAAGCTATTTTTGTCTACTTTCTAACCACATAAGTTTCAGTTACAATTTCCATCTATTGAGTAAGTTATTCTCACAATAATGTCAAGGGGTCAAACACCTGATTTTCTACGTGTTTAATTTTCAAAACCTAAGAAAATTTGGGATATTACATTCTTACCCCCTTAAAAGAATTGCATCCTCGCAATTCAACATGGCCAATCATTGACAAGCTTGGCCTTCAACTCAAAAACTTATTCTGCTCTCTCTAGGTTTCTATTCTGATCATATACTCGACAGAATTTCCCATAGGAAGCGTATCTTCTCTCATGACTTAATCCATTAGACCTACATCATTCGGTGCTCCAAGGTCGGTCCCCTGGTCACCCAAGTAATTTATGCGTAAGGGAAAATGACTCCCAAAACATTGAATTTAAAACCTAATGTTTAAGTATTTTCAACCAACTTACATTTTATGCAAGTCCTTTCGTTGTTCCACTTATTCTAATTAAACAACCAGTATCAACAATATTATTAATTATCTCTTGAACCATTGTTCAATAATTAATATCCTTGTCTAATCCCAAAGAAAGATAGACTCATCAAATGTCAACCTAAGTGACAAATGATACAACCACTATGGACCATCATCAAAAGGGAACCATCCATAATGTGGCCTTGGAATCCACTAAGAAGTGTCAAAGACCCTGTTTACTCCATAAACTAGTCTCATACCCCTTTGAGGGTATTTTAATCTTTATCTTGATTAGGTATTCTTGCCCAATCCAAAGCTATCTAAACCCATTGATTAATCTTTCATTAATCTTAAGCTAGTGATAAATTACTATTACAACAACAATAGCTAGAAATTACTATTACAACAACAAAGCAAATGAAAGCATGAAAATATAAACCCACACAAGTCTAAACGAATCATAATACCAAGGGCCAAACCCAATTATGATGCTAGAAAGACCCATACTCTCGTGCCCTAACTTTCCTCAGGTTAGGAGCTTGTATTCTCATGAAAATTGGTTATAATACACTTAAGGGCATTAGGGTAATTTTTTTACATAGGACTTGGTCCCTTCCATTCTCGGGTAAGTCTTTAACCTCTAAATAGGTTTTAGTATCAAATTGGCCTATTAATTCTCCATTCATGCAAATGCGAGCTGATACATTCACAGGGGTATTTATGTTATTTTGTTTAGGGCATCCCTAAAATCTAATGGGTCCAAAACTAATCTTAGGGGTACTCCTTGATGTTATGGATCCGAAGTATTTTTCTTGCCATTTTACGAGGTCGTAAACCCCTTGAACCGACCCTGGTTCATTTAATAGTTTTACCTTAACCCTAGGGGTAAAATAGCCAATTATCTATTTACTGAGATTTTTCCACATCTTGTGCATTGGTTTATAATTAGGGTACACATACACCTATAACTAGATTTTTTCTTAATTTTTTTAAACCCACTCATAAGCCCCTAAACCGAAGCCCCTAAATCGGGTTATTAAAAATTATTCTATAATTCAACTCATAAGGGTAAATTGGTTATTTCAAAGCCTATGAAATTTTTTCTCATTTTGAAACTTGGTCAAAACACTTAAAAGAATTTGGATCTAAGGGCAATTTTGTTAAAAGAATTTTGAAAAGTAAAAGTTCCTGAACCGGACTTGGTTCATTACTTTTGTCTTTGTTTTTAAAAATCGGCCTAGACCCGGGCTAGCTCAACTCGGCCGGGTCCTGGTCAAATAGGTCAGCTGACCTGGGCCTGACTCGATGACCTGCTTTGTGGGTTGTCTCTCCCATAGCTGGCCAAAAGCCTCTAGCTGGCACGATGACAAACTCAATTGGACCACCATCGCACGACAAGTCTAAGAGTCTCGGTCCTTCTACCGGCCTGGATCCGAATTCAAACCCGCACGGCCAGAGGCTTCATGCTGGTGGCCGATGCGGTGATAGATAGTCACGGCCCGGTGAGGGCTGGCTCAACCGAACCGCCATCGTGAGGCGAGTCTGGGATGCCAGGTCCCATCACCGGCCGAAGAAATGAAGCCCCCATCTCTCTGTTCCTCTCTCCCCCTTTTTCGTTCTCTCTTTAGTTCTCTTGAGCAGAACCGTAGCCAAACCTCCATTGAGCAGAACTGACTACTTCAAGCTTTGATCATTTTCTTTGGCGACCACAAGATGGTGCTTGATTTTTCCGTTGAACTCGCTGCAAGGTCTCCCTCTTTTCTAGCCTTATCTGCATGTGCAGATCTACCTCTGTTGGGCGCAGCTAGTGGGAACTCGTTTGGATTGAACCACCATTGGAAGCTATTTAGAATGACTATGATTCCCTTGTAGTGGTGGTTCATCAAAGCTTCGCTAGGGCCAACTGGCCCTTCCCTGATTTCCCCTCTATTCCCTTTGGATGTCTAAAACCACCACCACACCCAGCTCGGTTTGATAGTTGGTTGTTGGTCATTGCCCCACGCTTTAATGGTGATTTTTTTATCATAATTTTATGATTAGGTAGATATCAAATTATTAACTTTAACACATATAAAATTGGGTATCGACGAGTGATCCTACCTCATCAATGCTTCGATCTTCACACATGCTCCTCTCTGCCTTCGTCGCTAGCTACCTTTGGCAGAAAGTTTTCATGGCAGCTACTTTTCCCCCCTCTTCTTAGGGGCAAAAAGCTCTCCCAATTGAGCCCTACGAGCCCTTTTTATAATCATGGAGATTAAGAACCCTAATCCCCTTAGAAGTTAGGCCAAGGTGGACTACTTTGGCTATATTTTAATAATTCATGTCATTCTAAATAACTTGGCCTGCAAAATGACTTAAACGGCCCAAATAGTCCCTGCACGATATGTTCAACTTCAAACGGTTATATCTCCCTCATCCGAACTTTGATTCACGTTCTTGGTGGTATTTCGAAGCTTTTTCTATCTACTTTCTAACCATGTTGGTTTTAGCCATAAATTCCATATACTAAGGAATTTATTTAATTAAGAAAGTTAGGGGGTCAATATACTATTTTCTACATGTTTTATTTTCAAAACTTAGAAAAATCCGGGATATTACATGTGGACATCTATTCAAAATATTCCCTATATTATTTTTACGACTCATTACATTGATGAGGAATGGAGGTTACAAAGTCGAGTGCTTAACTTTTGTGAGGTTGAATCACGTCATACCTGTGAATGCATTGCTAAAATTCTTTATGAAAAATGTGTTGGATGGAACATTGAGAGGAAACTATTTAGTGTTGTCTTGGACAATTGTAGTGCAAATGATGTTGTGGCTCGTGGGTTGAAACATGATCTATTCTATTGGGGATTTCTTGTATTTAATGGCGAGTTTTTTCATATGTGTTGCACTACATATATTCTCAACTTGATTGTTCAAGATGGCTTGGATATGATTCAAGAAGTTGTGGAAAATATACGCGAGAGTGTGAGGCATGTGAAATCTTCTCCTCAAAGATCACAAAATTTCTACAAGCATGCCAAACAACTTAAGGTGCCAAAAAAGAAATTGGTTCTCAATGTTCCTACTAGATGGAATTGAACATATATGATGCTTGATATTGCTCTAGAGTTTAAGGATGTGTTTGCCCGTATGGCTTCAATTAATTTGCGATATACTTTTGAGCTTTTAGTACAAGAGTGGGAAAATGTGAGGATAGTTAATGATTGCTTAAAAGTGTTTTATGAATTAATTGATATTTTCTCTGGTACCAAACATCCCACTTCAAACATGTTTTTTGGTAGTATTTGTGAGTTGAATATCTTATCAAATAAATGGAGCATTGATAGTAATAGATTCATTTCATCCATGGCGCCTAAGATGGTTGTGAAATTTGAGAAATATTGGAATGATATTCATATATATGGTGTTGGCAATAGCTTCCATTTTAGATCCTATATTGAAAATGAAAGTGATTGAGTGTTATTTTACTATGAACTATGGTGAACAACTTGGTCAAAGGAAAGTTAATAAAGTTCATGATGCTTTAAGAAAACTTTTTGATGAATATGTTTCACGAGTACCACGATCAAGTGAGTTTGATGGCATATTTGCAAGTAGTCAAACGTCCATTAGTAGTGAGAGGTCTTCATTCTATAGTGGTGGATGTGGTGCTACTTTTGGAGTAGGTTTAATAAGTGTATAGCGCATCAAGCCAAATATCAAAAGTTGAGTATGAGTTGTATTTTGAAGAGCTCATTCTCAAAGATCCTTTTCGTAATACTTTTAATGTTTTGGCTTAGTGGAAAAAGTTTGCTCCAAAATATCACATCTTATAAAAAATGGCACAAGATATCTTATCTATTCCTTTGTTTACTGTGGTATTAGGTTCAACATTTAGTATGGGTGGAAGAATTACTAGCCAATCAAGGAGTCGAATGAGCAAAAAGATGGTGAAAAAGTTAATATGTGCACAAAGTTGGTTGAAGGCTAAGTTTGAAGGTGATTTTTTAAAAAATATATATATTTAATATACGTAGGTGGTTCTCATTTTTAGAAGAGTAACTTGTGTTGTTTTATGATTTGTTATGAAGGTGTGTCATCAGAGGCATTCAAGGGTGAACAAGTTATTGATTCAAGCATTTTTTAGATGATCTTAGAAGATGAAGATGAACTTGAAGCTTAGTTGCTTAATAATCAGTCCCTTGGTTATTTGGAGGTTAGGAATCATCTTGATTTTCTTGTTTAGCATGTTCATGCTTAATTTCTTGGATTTACATTAGTTCGATCATGAAATGTTCTTATATTGAATTTCATATTCATCTTTTTTATTTTAAAAAGTTGTCACATCAGTCTTATATAGTTCTCATTTAACAACCCTACCTGGTTGTGGTGCATCTACACATTTAGTTGAGTTTTGCTCCTACATTTATTGTATATATTCCCTTCTTCATTTCAGGGTTGGAGATTAGATGCTAACTCTAGCACTGTATTGAGAACTCTTCACCAGCAATTGGTGTGTTTGGGTCCACTGCAACCAATTTGAAGTCTTTCCTAAAACTTACTAGTTAAAGGGTTGTTTGTCCACTGCTTTAGTGATGTCTTACAAGATTGTAGAAGTAAGAAACTAGATGCAACTAGTGCAATGTCGTCCTCAATCACCCATTGATGTCCTCATCTCACAACGTCCCCATCTAAAGAACCTGCAACCAAACAACAACCAACCATCTCCTACCCCTTGAGGAGCATTGCAAAAGAACAAAATTATTAATTAATGTTTTTCGGATCGGGCCAACATCACCCAATGTTAGTTGCCTACGTACTCATCAGACAATATCTCCAATATTTCCAATAAGATTGGATCCAAACATAGTTCTACCTAAAAACTACACTATCCTAAGAAGCATAACATCACACATGCAATGCTTAAGTATTTTAAAACAACCTAAATTTTATGCAAGTCTTTTAATCGTTCCACTTGTTCTAATTAAACATGCAATATCAAACAATGTTATTAATTATCTCTCGAACCATTGTTCGATAATTAATATCCCTGTCTAGTCCCAATGATAGATAGACTCATGAGATGTCAACCTAAGTGACAAATGATACACTCGCCATAGACCACCCCCAAAGTTAAATCCATGACAAAAACCCTGGAATCCACCGGCTCATGGAATCCACCAGGAAGTACCATTACCCATCCTAGCTCATAAAGGACCTAACCGGAGTGGAAGGGCATGACCCATAACTGCACCTGAACAGAAGTGGCAGAAAAAGCCAACTAAGCAGGATGTCAACTAATCCAAATGAGTGTACACTAAATGATCCACAATAGATCTGAAGTGAGCCCGGCTCACGCAGAACTCCCTCCAACGAGGAGGTGCAATTACACGGTCAAATGAGCAGCTCCTCAATAGAGTTAAAACTCAGGAAACCATTCTGAACCCTATCTTACTCATCAATAAGCTAGGATTTAGAATGACTATCCCAAACTCTATTAGTCCCTTCTAGACTAGGGTTTAAAACTTGAAACTGCCATCGGTTCATCAACCAAGGCAAATCGTCAGGTCAAAGGCTTTGTTCACTCAAAGAACTAGTCCTAGACCCCTATGAGGTATTTTAGTCTTTATCTTGATTAGGTATTCTCGCCCAATCCAAAGTTATCTAACCCCATTGATTCATCCTTCAATAATCTTAATCTAGTGATAAGTTACTATCACAACATTAATAGAAAATATCAAAACAATAAACAACATAAACAATCAGAACCACACAAGTCTAAGCAGATCATAATATCAATAACTAAATTCAATAATGATATTAGATTGTTCGAGCTCTTGTGCCCTAACCCTCCTTGGGTTAACTTATTAAATCTCTATGAAAACTAATCATAATGCACCAAGGGCATTAAGGTAATTATTTTACCTACGACAAGGCCCTCTCTGTTCTCATGAAAGTCTTTAATTACTCAAGAGATTTCGGTATCATATTGGCATGTTAATCTCATTCACGCGAATGAGGGCCGGTCAGCTCATAAGGGTATTTTTTTTTATTTTTCTCAGGGCTTTCTTAAACACTAATGGGTCCAAAACTAATCTTAGGGTTACACCTTAACATTATGAACCCGAGGTAATTTTCTTGCTAGTTAACGGGGCGTAAACCCCTTGAACCGACCCCCCCAGTTCAATTAACTATCCTACCTTAACCCTAGGGGTGAAAAAGTCAAATATCAATTTATTGTGATTTTTCCCTAACTTGTGTTTGGGTCCAAATTTAGGATACACATTAACTTCTCATTGAGATATTTCTCAATTTTTGATTCTACTCATAGGCCCCTGAACCGGAGCCCCTAAGTTTGGTCATATAACTATTATTCTATGTTTCAACTCACAAGGGTAATTGGTCATTTCAAAGAATATGGGATTTTTCCTTGATTTGGAACTTGGTAAGGGCACTCAAAAAATGCTCATGATCATTTTTATTTTTTTCCAAATTTTTCTGACTATTTAATCCTATTGAGCTGGACCCGATTCTGTTGGTATACTTCATTTTTTTTTAATTGAGCTAGATCAAACTAGGTCAGGTTACCTAACCCAGTCCAGGGTGCAATGACCCACATTGCGGGTCATCTTCCCCGAGACCAGCCAGAGACCGTCTGGTGGTGCCACCTCCCGCCGCCACGACGGGGTGGGGGCTGGGCCTCATCGAAGCGGCCCCCTTTTTTTGTTTTTTTTGGAATATATGATTTTATCTACGTAATTATACCTTACATAAGATAGTATGATTACTTAAGGTTGTACATGTAGCCATGTTTATAATTCATTGCATCATTAAAATGATTTGTAAACTATCGATTAATCGTGGTTAGTCAAGTTTCTATGGTTGCTTGATTAGTTGTATCGGAGGTTTATCAAATCAATTTTTTGTCTGAAAGGGTAGGTTTTCTATACGGAAGGGTAGGGTTTCTGTCTCAAAGGGCAGGTTTTTGCCTCCCCGGGTTGAGATGATTGAGATATTTATATTTTTGAGATTTTTGAGTTAGAGTTCAGGTTGGTCATGTCTATGTGTATTGGCTTGACCATGTATTATTTTGGCATCTTCGGTTTGGAATGTTAGGTTCATGCATTAGGTATCAGGTAACAGATAAAAATATTTTGTTCGTTACTCTGATTTCTATCATATTGAAACTGATGTTGGGTTTAATTATGAGATTAAATTACATTGATATGATTTGTATGAATTTATGTACTTTTGAGATATATGTACATTATGGTTGTATATGTAATTTGGTTTAAATGTTGAAGCTTTCATTTGGATTAATGCAATTGTTTTCAAAACATTACTAAGTTTACACTCACCCTTGTTTTGTTTTGGGAATCCTTCAGGATCCTCTATGTGATGGTGTCATGCAAGTGCTTAGGATGACTTGTTCTGTAACCATGACAATAATTGAGGAGCTACTGAGTGGGATAATAAGTTATTAAGGGATAGTTAGATGAAAATAAATGAAGGAACCTTTAGAAACTTCATATTATTTTGATAGTGTTTTATTTGTAGTTGGTAATTTCTTTTCTTTAGTTTGAGGCATATGCTATGTCATTACATTGTAACTCTAGTAAGTGGATGTTTAATCATAGTTATGTTTAAAGTAGTTAAATTTTCTTTATATATATATATATATATATATATACTTCGGATTGTTTTTAAACAAAACGATGGCTCGATTGCAAATTTCAATCTAATCTAGGGTTGGGTTAGAAGTTATCGCGTCCTCTTGCCGGTTTTGGGTCGAGAGGCATGGCAATGCACACCTAAGAATATCATCAAGTATCACACAATCCTTCAAAGTATCCAACTTTCTACTAAAAGTATGAGAGTAGATATAGACAAATTATAAAGAACTAATCTCACGTCAAATTCTAAATAGAATAAACACAGTTTGGAGTTTGAAGTTGATTCAGAGCATAACAATAATCAACTAAAGTATTTGAATCAAGTAGTATTCAAAAAATAACCCAACTAGAGAGGAGAGCAAGAACTCTAAGTACTCTAATAGACACAAACTTTGTAGAGTCTCTCCTCTAGATGCATAGCATCCAAAATAGTCGTGGAAAATTATTTATTTATAGTTCCTTAAGTTGGTTGTGCAAGATTGAGTCGAATCAGAATTGTATATAAAATCAATTTTGATTTTCCATGTTAGTCGAACTTGCACATACATTCAAGGCCGAATGTTTGTATTTTCTCGACTACACCTTTGACTTCTAGAATGAGCTCGGACAAAAGGTTGATTTGGTTGTATCAAGGTTTTGTCTTACCTTGAACTTAAGGTAGAATATTTGGTTGATTCAAATATTTTTATAGTTTTTCAACTTGAAACTGCTTATTTTATTTTAAATTTTGAGGTAATGTGAAGTCAATGCAAATGATAAAAAATAATTAGTTCATTAATTTTTTAATCTCACAGAGCTTGTTGAAGGGATCTATGTAGCTTCAAAGTAACTTAAATTTTTTATTTTTTATTTTTTTAATGTATAACTTTAAAACAAATATTTAAATTGACTAAATCATAGACACATTAATCTTATATTATTTTTATTCTAACTTTAAAAGTTGTGTTTTTGTTACATAAGTAATAGATGGCTCAACATAAGCTGGCCACTATCGTCTATAATATAATATCGGATCTGGCTGGGGATAAGCTACATGTGGAGTAACCAGAAATGATGAACAAGGAGGAGAGCTAGGTGTCGCTGATGAAGATGGAATATCAGGGAATGAATCATGCCTTGGCTGTGTCTGAGCTGCCTCGTTGGTAGGATAATGTCCATGAACATCCATAATCACCGACTGAACTAACGGAAAACTATGAAGGACATCATCATGTTGCTGGAGCATCGACTGGCATGATGCTAATAAGACCTCACCCGAAGTATAGGTGTTAATTGCGTCAGTCAAATGCTCATGTATATGTCGCACTAAATGAAGCTATAAAAAAATAAACTAAAAGTCAGATAAATAATAAATGAAAATTAAGAAAATATTATTATATAATTAACAAAGATATACTTACCAAAGCTGCCTCAGACGCACCCCTAGGCTGATATGTTATCTCCTCTATATCATCGAGAAATAAAATATATCATCACGTAATCGATAAATACCACTGCATATATGCACTATGAATATCTCGCGATGTTGTAGCCATCTCCCCTTCGATAATAGTGGCTCTCCTATCATCCCATCGAGCGATATATGTTACATGATGTATAGCCCAGTCGGTAATATGTCGGCCTTGTCGAGTAATGTGATGGACAAACTCGACGGTACGAAGTGGAACCTCTTGCTCCAAGTTAAACCGGAGCATCACATGATCTGGGATATACATCTCAATAATCTCAAAATAGATGAGTGGCGTTCGCGAGAGCCACACATCTCGACCCTTGATGTAGAGAGGAGGTAACACAGCCAATACCTCTGATTAGTACGGCTGCCAAATAACCTACACATTTTATAAAGATAATTAAGTTTAAATTATCTTACATATCTTATAATCATTGTATAAAATTTGATAATGAAATAAAATTACATGATAAGGCCGCTGGTGGTCTAACTCTCCTCTATACAATCGGAGGACTCCTAAAAATAAATATACCCTACCTCGCTCCTAATGGAGCACCCTCGACTAAGTGACCTATCTCAATACTTGGTCGATCGACGTGTAAATGCTCCCATGACCATAGTTGTGTCTCAAAATATGATAAAAATTATCAAAAAAAACTTAAGTAATTATGCGTGTAAAAATATTTGAAATTACGAATTCATTTACCTGAAGAAGGGTCAAACAACTTGCAATCCCCAAGGTCATGGCCTAGCATGCTTTCCCTAACTCTCGGTATAAAAATACAAGAGTAGCACTGCCCCATGCATAAGTGCCCGCCATGTCGAAGTCCTCAAGGAGGGAGAGATATGTAACATGTACATGGCTACTCATGTTATCCACAAATATCGTAGCCCCAAGTAAATGTAATAAATATGCCCATGCATGCTGCTCGATTATTATCTTTGTGGCATCCACTGGGAGCTCATGAAACTCACCTAAGAACCATCTAAGGCGTACTTGGCTACCACACATCACTGTAGTAGGAGGAGCTCCGCCAAGGAGTTTGACTAATAAGTCCAAATGACCTCCTCCTGTCGTGCCCATCACAACCTATCCATCAATGCGAAGTCCTAAAAGAACTACCACATCCATGAGAGTGATGGACATCTCCCCAAGGGGTGGGTGAAACGTCTGTGTCTCCCTCCTCCATCTCTCGATGAGAGTTGTCAATAAAGGCCGATCGAGACATACGTACTGTAGATGAATGAAATGTCCAAATAATGATCGCTCGATATAGGGTAGAATACACTCATCTACGGGCCAATGGCAGAGATATTTAAAATGGTCGGTGCACTCAAGGCACCCGGGGTCCTATAATAAATTTTAAAATTATAACCCAGCGTAATATATAGTCTAAAAAAGCAAAACAAATTTCATGAACATTTATAATACCTCTCCTCGCCAAATAGAAGTCGACCTATGCGACTCCTGCTGTACAAGTACTGTCTCATCAATAGGGCCTGGCCCGTAAAAATGCTCTACATGATCCATATGATCTGCGGAGAATTGAAATCGTTAGGAACATATAATCATATCTAAAATAGAGAATAAATATAAAGAATAATTGTATGTTTACCACTCAACAAGAAGGTTTCTACATGATTTACTATTATGCCCTCTTTGTTTGCACCTCCCGCATTTATACTCTATTCTACCATCTCTCTCCATGGTCATACGGTCCATTGTATTCCTAATGCGAACAGACTGTGGGCGACTGGGTTGTCTTGTTGCTATCGGAGGGAATAACACATAAGATATATCTCTCTCCCAGTACTCCCAACCACGAGGAGAATAGAATTGTGTCAAGTACACATTTTTATAAGCGGTCAATGTGTAATAAAGTCCTGCCTGTATAGGATCCCACCGCTTTCCCCACACAGCAATAAAAGTGCGAGCAAGGATACAAATAAACTTGAGGGATATTACATGTACAAGTATGAAGAGCCGCGTTCACCACAACCTTTTGGCCATGCATTGACATCACTTTATACTCGTTGTGGTTGATCTTGTTGATTATATACTCCCTAATTTTTCTTGTTTGTTCTCTAATTATCCCTTCCACTCTGGGAGTATACGAGGTGGCCATGGCATCCGAGGCAAAAGATTGTGCAATGAAAAATTTTACTACTCGATAAAAAGTAGCTGACACTAAAGCCCACATTGGTAATCCTCGTGCCCCTTTCAAGACGCTATTTAAACTTTTAGTCATATTTGTAGTCGTCATGCCAAATCTTCTAAAACCATTGTGAGCAAGAAACCACTATGCAGGATGCAATTCTCCACATGAGAGGAGATGTTTTGCCCTAGGACTCTCCTGACCAATCAAGTCCATTTTAACATCAAACTGTTCTACTGTCAGTGCACAAGCTGCTGCCCCAATCAAGTCCGTCAGTGTATCATTTTTAAACTCCTTAAAATTTGCATTTATGTGATGCATGCAATAACGATGGTGGCAGAATGGCTCGCGAAGAACCTCAGGCACGGCCTTCTGAAGCCTCTTATGTCAATCTGAAATAACTATGGCATTCGTCATGCCCATAAGTACATGATCCACTACAACAAAATGTAGTATTAGTGACGCATTTATTAGCGATGCAAAACTAAGCGTCGCTAAAAATAACTATTTGCGACGCATACAAAACCATCACAATAAAATCAACTATTAGCGATGCATAAATATATATGTCGCTAATAGTCAGATATTAGCGACGCTTTATTATAAGCGTCACTAATAGTTAACCTATTTGCGATGCTTTATACAAACGTTTCTAAAAGATATATATTTTAAATGAAAAAGGAAAAAATTATAACTATTAGCGACACTTATTTTTAAGCATCGCTAATAGCAGAGCCATTAGCGACGCTTAATATAAGTATCACTAATAGTTATTAATTATAATAAAAATAAAATAAACACTTTTAGCAACGTATAGCTAATAGTTTTTATTTTTACAATTATTTTTTAAAAATAAAAAATTATAAAAATTGAAATTAGAGAGAGAGAGAGGAGTGGGAGAGTAGAGAGAGGAGATAGAGGAGAAAGAGGGGGAGGAGAGAGGAGAGAGAGAGAGGAGATAGAGGTGTAACGCCCGAGATTTTTCATACATTTTCCTTAAAATTCATGAAATTTTTTTGCAATATAACGTCTGTAAATCGGAGGAAAATGACGAAATCAAAACTTGTGAAAACAGATTATAATTTAAAACATTACACATCAATTTTTCATCCAAATTTTTCATCAATCGATTAAACATCGTACGACCAAAGCAAATATCCTTAGGTGCTACTCGAAAACAAACGTACAACTAAATTACCATAATCATGAATTTTTAAATACAAATAACTCCCAGGTGTCCCCGAGTACAAGTCCCATAACAGTCTACATTCTGATCCAAACTAAAAGTCCAGAAGATATAAACACTTAAATCTCATCTCACCCAATACATTAGATTGTGACACAAATGATACTCGTAGTGAATCGAGTATACATGAGTCAAAGGGGAAACAATCCATCGCCAAAACGAGCATCCATCTCCCGGAGCTCTCCAACCCAAACCTGCAAAAGCCTCTCGAACAACGGGGCTAAAAAGTAGGGTAATGAGTATTTTCCATACTCAGAAAGAAAATACCTAGTAGGGGAATCCTAAACAGTGAACTCAATAAGTTCATAAATACATGTGTCCATGCAACTCAAACATGAAGCAGTCAACATAAAATAATCATATGCATAACACACCAATGAAACCAAACTCATACAAACACCCTTAATCAGGGTCTTACAAACTTACACGTACTATCGTACGCATACTCATATAACTTACACATACTTGTAAGACCTTACTCGTACAATCTTACACTTACTCGTACGACCCTACTTGTACAATCTTACACTTACTCGTACGACCTTGCTCGTACAACCATATGCTTACTGTCTTGCTCAAAATCATACTCTTACAATCGTACTCATACTCAAACTCTTACAGTCGTGCTCATACTCATAATCATACGCTTACTCAGAAATGCACATACTCAGTCATAGAGTCGTATACATACTATAGACCACTGAACTCATTACAACTAATAAGCTCCAGCATCGAAAATGAAAAGAATGTCACTGGGGCATCACCTTAACCTTCGGGGAGTGACTAGACGGCATAGACTTTTCCGAAGGTAAGGCACACCTATGCTCATGGGGCACAGGATCAAACAGGTAAGAGTAGATCTATGATACTACTTACCTGAGCGCACAAACATACACCCACACATAAGGGGTCATACAATTGCCCACACATAAGGGGTCTTATAGTGCCATACAATTGCCCACCATTATGGGTCTTATAGTACCAATGCCACTCTTGGGTAGAAATCATACAGTGCCTCTTGGGCGGAATTATACAATGCCACTCTTGGGCAGGAACATACTGTGCCACTCTTGGGTAGAATCATACAATGCTCTCAATAGAGCATCAAACATCTGATGCTCTGTTGAGAGCGATGTATGTTTTCAATTTGGTCTGTGTGCTACAAGCAAAACAGAGAATATAAATAGGGGAGAGGGGCGAACCGGGGAGGAGAGCGCCGCTACCGTGGGCTGGCGAGGGCCGACGACGGTGATAGACCACCTCTCCCGACACCAGTGGTCCTCCTCCACCGCCCCAACCCTCTTTTCCTCTCTGGTGCCCTATTTTTCCCGCCCCTTTGGTCTTTGATTCCACCGCCGCCGTTAGCCGACGAGGCCCATCTGACCGTCCACGGCTCCGCCCTGGGCCAGCAACGGCAAGAGCCCACTCCTCCTAGCCCCAGGGGCTTCCGTTCCGCGGTCCCATCCTCTCCTCCCATCTTCTCCCTTCTGCCCTATCCACTAGTGCTCTATTTTTGTGAAACAGAGGCCGCCAACAGCGAGCCTTGGCTGATGGACCTCCGTCCTGGCCTGACAACAGCTGAGCCACTGTCCCTGCTAAGGTTCACCGGCCCTAGCACTGTTCCGCCTCCGCCCTCCCTCTTTTCTCCGGCTAGACCCATCTTTTTCCATGTTTCTGTCTGTGACGGACTTTGGGGCTACGCCGGTGAGAGCCAGCCTCCGGCTCACCTCTTGCTGACCAGCCTTCGGCTGAGGACGGTAGGACCACCCCCAGCCAGCTCCGCCTCCCCCATGGTTGCTCCACCCTTGCTGGTTTCCCTCGGCCAGACCTTTCTGCCCTTGTTTCCCTCTCTGACGGAAATTGACGACGTGCCGACGTGAGCCAGCCTCCGACTGGCCAGACTTGGGCTAGCGATGATAGGGTCATCGCCTCAGTTGAGCCCCACCGCCCTATTGTTCTTTTTGGCCCCCTCCGCTCAGTCGAAACTAGGTCTGCCCTCGCCCAGTTGTAGTGTTCCATCCGAACAAACCGAGCTAATTGCTCTTCCTCTCCCTGTTGTCTGATTGGCATGTTGCCACTGCCCTTGGCTGCCACCTCTAGCCGAAGATAGCTCCTCCTAGCCACTAGGGCCATGATGGAGTCGGCTAGAGCCGCTAGTAACCCCTACTCCTTCGTGCCCAAGGGTTTTTCCACCCATTTTGGGCCACTGTAGCGTATCCTCTGGACCCTTGTAGTTTGGCGGGTCTCAGCCTAGAGATGATTGGCTACCTTAGTGTGGCACCGCCCCTCTTTTTCTGACATGAGTCACACGTCCCCTCTGTTGGTTATGTGTTTGACCGCGCCATTCAGAGTGCCACCGTCTTACCCTCGCCAAACGCCAATTGGCCTCTAGTTGGCCTACCTTGGCACGGCAACAACAAATGCCGTCTTTGTTGGTCACCACCCTTGGGCATAGCCCTACCGCCCTTCTGAGCTTTGGGACGACACCGTCTAGCCCTTTCTCCCTACCTTTGGCCGCATGTGCAAGTAGGTGCGCATGAGGGTTAGGGTTTTGGTGTCATTTTGGCTTCGCCTGACCGTTGGATGGCTCCGCCATCATCTGGAGTTGACATCGGAGTGCTCCACCACCTCTCCTCCATCCTTTAGTGTCGCCCCATGCCCTCTGCCCTTATGTGGGCCTTTGTAAATGCGAAATCGACGCCGTTGGGTGTTGTCCACGGACGATTTCAACGTCTTGTGACCGGTTGAGTATTTTTCAACCGCCGGTCGAATTTTAGTGTGTATGCCTGAACCTTCGGTCACACTTGCGTCTCATTGGCACGACCTTTCTCCCGGCCACCTCTAGTGTGCCTCCGTGGATTGCGGATTTTGCCGCGTTGATCTGTGTCACCCCTTTTTGGCTGTGGGTAGTTCCGGTGCTTCCTAAAACCTCGGGACAACAGCTCTCTCGGCTAGGAAAAGCTTTTGGCCGCCAAGTTCGCCACTGTCGTGTACTTGCCATCAAACGTCATGATTACAAGGTAAGGGAGCTTTGAACTCGTAATTTCACGATAACATGCTTTGAATGAGTAGCAGCATGCTAGGATTGTATGACTCCATGTTTTGGATATTAAATCATGATCAGTTTGCATGATGTAAGATAATGAATTATGCCACGTTGAGATACATATGATATGTATGAGTTGTATGTATGTTTTATGGATGTGGAATATGTATGCGCTAGTGATGGCTAGCAAATATGTAAGTATGCTACGTATGTGTGTTATGGACATGCTAGTGATGGCTAGCGATTATGTGAGTAAGTTACGTATGTGGACATTGTGTGTGGGCAAAGGTATGGGTGATGGACGGTAAGAAGTGGTAAGGGTTTGGTATGGAGTTGGTTGTGTATGTGAATGTGTAAGTGTGTGACAGAAGACGACAGACGTAAGTGTGACAAGCGAGGAGTGGAGTGGACCAGATTGGATTGGTTTGGTTCGGTTTGGTGTGGAGCAATGTCAAGGGTTCAGTAAATAAGAAGACTTAGGCTTGGAGCCTTATGGGGGTTATTAGACAGTAAGAGCTTGCATAATTGTACAAGCATAACGTACATGTTATGAAGTGAAAAGTAAGCATAATAAGTGAGGTACTAAATAAGAAGGTCATAACGGGGATCTGCTATGAGGAGCTCAGTTTGATGATTATGTAAGATGTTTGGACTGTAAGGTGGATGACAGAGGTTGTATGATTACGTAAGGATTTGTGTATAGTGAGCTATGTTGTGACTTGGACAGGTAAGTGAAGTCTGCTACCCCGACGAACTAGGGTTTCGATCGGGCTCAGCTTCAGTTTGATCAGTCGAGGACTGTGAGTTTGTTTTGCATAATTATACCACATAACTTACTTAATTCAAACTTGAATTATAAGAAAGCTAATGATAACATTGTGAGTTTGAGATTGCGGGTTTTGACGGATTAAGTTCCGTTTTGAGCCAGTCGATAAGTAATCGACTGAGTGTCTTTCCTGGTCTAGCCATGGTGTTATCCTGCGGGATTTAGTCCTGGTGCTGTATTTCAGCCAGATGTTTGATGCTCTGTTGAGAGCACTGTAAGTTTCCGCCCTTCATGGGCACTGTATGTATTTGACCTACTGATGGCACTGTATGTCCTGCCCAAGAATGACACTGTAAGATTCATGTCCAAGAGTGGCACCATATGTTTTCTGCCTTTAGTTGGCACTATATAGCCCTTGTTGGCAATGTATGGCCCCAAAGAGTGGGCATTTGTGCGCTCAGGTAAGCAATATCATGGACCTGCTCTTACCTGTTTGATCATGTGCCCCATGAGCATAGGTGTGCCTTGCCTTCGGAAAAGTCCATGGCATCTAGTTGCTCCCCGAATGTTAAGGTGACGCCCCGGTGGCATTCCCCTCCTTTCCGATGCTGGAGCTTATTAATTGTAATGAGCTTCAATTGTCGGTAGTATATGTATGATGACAAGAGTAAGTAGTATGTTTCGGATTCTGAGTAAGCTGTACGAGTATGATTCAGGGTAAGTGTAAGCTTCTAGGGATGACAGTAAGAGTAAGTTTATGAGTATGAGTAAGATTGTATGAGTAAGGTGGTACAAGTAAGTTCGTACGAATAAGGTTGTATGAGTATGTATGTGTTGTAAGTGTAAGTGTACTATGGTACGAGAAAGAATTTGATTCAGAATGTAAGTGTAGGAGTAAGAGTAAGAGTATGCTATGTGTAAGTGTAAGTGTAAGTGTAAGAGTATGCGACAAGAGTAAGTGTAAGTTCACCAGTTCGATGGTATGTGTGTAAGACATTTTATTTATGTTGCATGTACTTGCTTCATGTGTGATTGCATGGATGATGCATCTATAAATGAACTTACAAAGTTCATTGATTTATTTCCCCTACTTGGTATTTTCCTACTGAGTATCAGAATACTCACCCCATCTTTTTAGCCCCTTCGACCGGAGGCATTTGCAGATCAATCGTTAGCTGTTGAGACTGGACTTTTCCCGTGGTGGACAATTCTTTTTCGACCTAGAGTGCAGTGAAATCGTAGCGAGGCTCCGTGGATTTTGGTGCCATGATCTCATGTATTGGTTAAGGTGAGAGAAATATATTATGTACTAGACTTGTGTATGTATGTACGAATGATTTTAAGACTGTGAAAGAACTTGTACTCAGAGATGCCTAGGAGGTTTTTGTTTTTGAAACCCATGGCCATGGTAGATTTTATTCGTATACTTTTGTATTAGGTCACGCTTGAGAATGTTTATTTGTCATAAAGTAAATTAATTTATAAAAAAAAATTTATTTTCACATGCTTTGAATTTTGTTGGTTTATTTAATTTACATCTATATTTTGAAATAAAATATTTGTAAGATTTTCAATTAAATGTAAAGAAAAACCTCGGACGTGACAAGAGGAGAGAGGAGAGGGAGATAGAGAGGAGAGATGAGAGGGGATAGAGAGAGAGAATAGAGGGTAGAGAGAGAACGGAGAGAGAGAGAGGAAAGAGAGATAGAGAGAGGAGAGGAGAGGAGAGTGGAGAGAGGGAGAGGAGAGAGAGAGGGGAGAGGGAGATTAATTATTTTTTGATTTTTTATAAGTTATTATATTTTAAAAATAAAAAATAAATTAAATGCTATTAGCGACATATAGAAATATACATCGCTAAGAGTAAACGTATTAGCGACGTATAGTACTATACATCGCTAATTCCTACACTATTAGCGACATATATATCTATACGTCGCTAATAGTATTTATTTTAAAAAAAATTAAAATATAAAAAATTGAAATTAGAGGAGAGAGGGAGGAGAGAGAGAGAGAGGGGGGAGGAGAAAGAGAGAGAGGAGATAGAGAGGAGAGGGAGGAGGGAGAGGAGAGGGAGGAGAGAGGGAGAGGAGAGAGAGAGAGGGGAGAGGGGGATTAATTAATTTTTTGATAAATTATTATATTTTAAAAAGAAAAAAGAAAATAAATACTATGTCATGAATAGTATATGTATTAGCGACGTATAGAAATATACGTCGCTAATACATACACTATTAGCGACATATATTTCTATGTGTCGCTAATAGTATTTATTTTATTATTATTTTCTATTTTTTAAAAATAAAAAAATTATAAAAAATTAAAATTAGAGGAGAGGGAGAGAGAGAGGAGATAGAGGGGGAGGAGAGAGGAGAGAGAGAGGGAGAGTGAGGAGAGAGGAGAGGGAGAAGTAAAATTCAATCGTGCGTGGTTTATTAATTCGCCTGTGCGGATGAAATTTGGCCCAAGCGGGCGAAGTAAAATACTGCATGATGCGGTATTTATCCCCCCCCCACCCCCCCCCCCCACCCCATATTTTTCTATGGAATTCCAACTACCGGCCAGCTCCACCCCGCCGCCTCAGGCTCCGCCGCCGCCACCGCCGTAGCCACCCCCCCCCACACACACACACGTCGGATCCACCTCCTCCCTCCCCTCCCTAGTCCCCTCTTTATTGTGTAATCCCCAGAGCTGCCGTCATCATGGCTCATCCACCGCCAAAGCCCCCCCGCACGTAATCTGCTTCCCCCTCCCCTCTTTTTATGTACTCTCCCAACCTTCGGCTCCGCCCCGCCGCCTCCGACTCCCCTCTCCACCCCTCTCTCTCCCGGGTTATCCTTTGTCAATGTCCCACACCGGCGCCCACTCACCAGTGGCAAGTTATTTTTTTTTTTTTAATTTTTAAGTCATTAGCAACGCTTATGGAAAGTGTCACTAAAGACTTTATGTATTTTTTTTATTTTTTTCTTATTAGAGACGCATATTTTTGCGTCGCTAATAGAAAAATAAATTTTTTTGTTTTTTTAATTTTTGATATTTTTTATTATTTTATTCAAAATTTTATTTTTAAAACTTTTTATTATTATTAGCGATGCATATATAGGCGTTGCTAATATGTAACTATTAGTGATGCTCATTTTATGCGTCGCTAATAAGAAAAAAAAAATTTTTGTTTTTTTAATTTTTGATATTTTTTATTATTTTATTCAAAATTTTATTTTTAAAACTTTTTATTATTATTAGCGATGCATATATAGGCGTTGCTAATATGTAACTATTAGTGATGCTCATGATTAAGCATCGCTAATAGTTATGTATTAGCGACGCTTATTTTTTGTGTCGCAAATAATACTTTTTAGTGACGTTTATTGAAACGTCGCTAATGTTAAGACTATTAGTGACATTTAATCATAAGCGTCCCTAATAAGTATTAGTGATGACAGTTTTTGCGACGCTTTTTAAACATCGCTAATACCCATTAGCAACGCTTATGACACTATTAGCAACGCTTACATGCATCGCTAATACTCTGATTTGTTGTAGTGATCCCTTAGTTCACTTAAGAACTATTTCTAATTATTTCCATCTTCCTTTGCTACTATCCCGAATGCCAGAGGAAATAACTCATTGTTTCCATCTGTAGCCATTGCAGCCATAAGAACTCTGGGATACCGACCATACAAGTGAGTGGCATCGACACCAATCACCGAGATGCAATGTCGGAACCCCCACTATAGACAGCCCAAATGCCTAAAACAACCGCTTAAATCTCCTAAACATGCCAACATCTGCACGAGTTACTTCATCATACTCTAAGTTGTAGTAGGTGTCGATATTCGCATCTTGCATTGCCCTGAAGTACATTGACAAGAATTTGTCTGATTCCACCCAATCCCCATAAATGGCCTTTATGGCCATATTCCTTGCCGCCCATGCTTTCTTATAAGATATGTCAACGTGAAACTTCTCTTCCATTCTTTGAATAATATCACCTGGTGTGAGAGTTAATTCGGCTTGGATGGCGGACATTATGACCTTCAAAACAAATGATGCACTACATTGCCTATGATCTGTGCTAACCTAAGCATTTTGACATGTATGGTCACCTCCGTATGTCTTCAATTTAAAGTACCCTACACCCTTTTTTATTGATCCATGTACTCTCCAAGGGCAAGCACTATTAATGCACTTCACTGTATACTATGACAAATTTGTGCGTAGAACCTTGTATTTGACATGATTCTTAATTAAAAACTCCCTAAAGGCTGTGACAAATGCTTCTTTATTCTCAAAGATGCGCCCAATATATAACTCATCTTCGTTTTGCTGGTCTATATCCATAGCATAAATAACTACCGCATCTATCTCCCCATCTGTGATATGTGCATAGAGTGGCTCCTCCTCGTCATAGTATGGTAGCTCTTCATTATCCACATTCATGTCATTTGCGGCAATTGTATTGTTTACCGCATCATCTCCCTCGCCGTGAACCATCTGTTGAGCGCTTTCTTCACCTCTGACCCCTTCTTCGTTTATGTCATACTCTTCATCTTGGATATAAGCGCCCCTAAAAATGAACATCACATATGTATTCAATTCCATATGACTTAACCTTTCCAAAATAACCTAAAAATGTTATATTCATTTATGAATATGTATTTCACCTTGGATTGGATGGTCTAGCATTGTTATGTCCAACACCTGTGTAGGGGTAATGAATGCCCATCGAGCTTTGAGTTCCATACCATGCAACACCTTGAGACATTTGAAGTCTAAATGGCTCATGTGCATGCAATGTATACCTTCCACATTAAACACAAAAATCATAATTTAACATCCTAATTTTCTTCGATAGTTATAAGATTAAAACATGATTCACATCTTAATAAACCTTACCTCCAATTAGGTCCACTTCTATCGTCAATAGGTGCAGATGACCTATGATGTTCATTTGAAGCTACTGTCATCGATAAATTTCCTTCTTCTTCATCATCCACTGGCATTGACATATGCTTTCCACTGTTCACATTTCTTTCAAATTTCCTATGTGAGCTCACTACTTCACCTTTAACTAGGCACTCGGGCTTCTTTTTCGAGAAATAACTCAAAAAAAATTATGTGAGGCGAATGGTGAAACATAAAACTCATTGATGCATCATTATTTATACATATTAGTCCCATTCTCAATCGATATGTTGGAATATTATATTTTATAGTAATTTTTCATCTTCTTCGATCCCACCCAACTCTGCTAGCTACCTGCATCTCAAATTCATCATAAGTAAACAATTTCTTAATTAATAATCCATATGTGTGTCCTTCATAGTGAAGCATAAAATTAACCATTACTTATGCCATCTCTATTCACTTAATTCATAAACAATAAATTACATAAATAATGCATTCATCAATTGTCTCAAAATAACTACTTTACTTAATGAAACATGAGATTAATCGAGCTTAATATAAAAACCAGCAGTAAATAAATCAATTTGCACATTATCAAAACCAGCTTTTTAAGATAAAAACCATCTTAAAAATCCAATATTTTTTATTGCGAGAATATTATGAAATTCTGGTTTTACCATGCAAATTGCAATTTCAAACCATTTACATAGAATATGTCAAAGAGTCACAAGTCTGAAGAGAGAATTGATCTCCCTTCTGACACCAGCCTACCCCTCACTCGATTCTTTTCTTCTTCCTTCTTCCTACCACATCCCCCACAGACTCTCCATTTTACCAGTTCCTCTAATCTTCACTCTCTCATTTGTGACTCTCACAATCTAATATTAATAAAAAAAATAAACCAAAACTTTTCATTAAGACTTCATTTACCATCACTCAGAATAAGAAAATTTCACAGGTCATAAGACCCATTACAAGGACCGAGCAACACAATATTTTTACAAATTTCAGATAAAAAAATTAAAAGCAAAAAAGCCAAACATATGGACATCTATGTACAAGAAAATACATAAAAAATTAAGACACAAAAATGGCCAGATTCATACAAAACATTGTTAGTGTTAAAAAAATATATAAACAGAACTACCCATACACTGAGAATCACCAATAACCACAAGCAAATGGTTACTTTTATGCATCATTCACAAAATAATTTACCTATTTGGGGCTCTAGGCGGAGTGCGTCTAGATGGCGAATGGCGAGTCGTGTGTGAGGATAGTCGGACAGCGATTTCTCTTCAGTCGGTGGCAGATTTGGGCAGAGCACGGTGTGGGCATCGGTTGGTGGCGGATCTGGGCGGAGAAAGTTTGAAACACAGACGAGCATAGAATAGGAAGAGGAGCGTTGGGGAAATAATGAGTGGATTTCGTCTTTTAGAAGGACAAAAGTTGATTCCGTCATTCTAAAGGACGAAATCCTTTAAAACCCTCAACCGTGCGTAGGCCATGAGCGAGCATTGTTTAAGTGGTAAACTCAAAGCTGTTTTTGTCCTTTTAAAGGACGAAATCCAATAAATGAGGATTTCATCATTTGGAAAGACGAAATCGTCATTCCAAATGCTTTCCAATGGGCGAAATCAATTAATTTTTTTTAAAAAAAAGCCACGTAAGGCTGGCACCTACGTAGCAAAAACCAACACAACTTTGAAAAATATTTTTGAAATTGAATTATTTCGGTAATTATTTTTTAATTATTATTTAAATAATTTTCCAAAATTTTGAGGAAAGTGAGTTATTTTAGTAATTATTTTTTTAATTATTATTTAAATAATTTTTCCAAAATTTGAGGAGACCTTTGAAATTCAATAAATAAAATGGCTGACTAGTAAAACTTCACTAACAACTTCGCTAAAAAAGTTCACTATACGGCTCCAAATATGGTTTTTTAAGCCATATTTTAAGAAGTGTTTTATGCTTCACTTTGATAATTAGCTCAATCTAAGAAATGCATAAGGGCCTTATAGTGCGCCATTGATAAGGGCTCCTATGTAATTCTTATACTAAACTCGTTATCAGAGCGAAGTAAAAGCACTTCCCACGGTGGGAGGGGGAGTCAGAAGTTTACTTTTGGAATTACTAAGAGCCCCATGTGCCGATTCTACCGAAGGTTACTTTTGGAATTACAAAACACCACAGGATCAATTTGGTATTCCGCGTTAGGGATGCCGCCTAATTTGAATGAGTCGGGTTTGGATATACTTAATAGTAAAAAGAATCAGGTTCAGGCTTAAATTTTAACTCGAACTATTCGGTTTGGGTCGGGTCGGATTCGGATTTTGCCTGACCCGACCCGGTATCAACCACTCATCACTCGGACTGACCTAATTTTTACAACTTTTCTTTTTTGGGGAACCAGAGGGTGGGGTTGGTGACCGGGGCAAAAAATATTGTGTTGATAGCAGCAGGGGGTCCCTTGGTGTAAGGTCTACATGTTGATTAATAACTCGCATGATTCAGGAATTTTTTTTTTAAAAATTTTAAACATATTTTTTGAATTTTGTTTATTCATGTGTGTCATAAAAAAATGGTTTTTTGAGTTAAATTAGGCTGGCAAGGAGTTTGGGGATTAGGGGAACTGCTCTTGTTCAAAATTGTTGATTATTTCTGCTTTCTCTGTTCTGTTTGGTACATTATAACGTGTTTAGCTTCAAATTTGTGTCTTGTCTACTTTCTCTGCGAGGTGTTTCAAATTCACTTTTGATGGTTGAATTGAAGTTCGGAGAAAGTAAATTTTTGTGTGTAAAGGGGCAAAGAGATGTGCATAGGGTAAGAATAGGGTAGGGGTTTGATATTTTTTTCAGATTCGGGTCGGGTTATAGTATTTACGGGTTTACATATTATCCGGGTCGGGTCGGGTTCGAGTTTTAAATTTACTAGGAGTCGGGTTTGGTATAAATTTTTATAACATGTGAAGGGTTTGAGTTTTGGTTTTTTAAATGGTATCGGAGTCGGGTTTACCAAAACCCGACCCAAACCCGACCCGGTGGCATCACTCTCCAGCGTTACTTCTTTCTGCCGCTCCTGCTTTCTCCAACTCGCGCCGGTCTCTCTTCCGCCGTCTCACCGGCTTCCGCTGCTTTCAGACTGAGATAGGTGGTGGGAAGTCTAAAACGTTCTTCTTCACGAGATGGGGCGGGTTGCGTTTGGAGACAGTAGCAGCGCAAAAGATTGTTTCGGTGCACAAAGGACCGTCCCCTTCGGCAACGCCGCAGCTGTGCAAGCTCTTAGAAGATTGATCATCTATCCCACCCTTTACGCTGAAGAAAATAAGATACTTGGTCCCAAAGTAAGCTAACCTACCTCTGTTTTCTTTGTTTAGTCCTCACGCTGTTGTTGGGGTTTTAAGCGACCGAGTTTTGTGTTTTTTGCTTTTCCTCTAGGCGGGAGGAGGGTTGCTGTTGTATGGGCCTCCAGGGAGTGGAAAGGTGTGTCATTGTTTCCTTTTTTGATTCTGTTGAAGTCGATCGTTTTTGCTAAATTTAAATACGTTTGATTTCCTGTGGAGGATAGTTCTAAAAAGGTGACGTGAACATCAGGCTTTACACATAGAGCGAGCAATTCGGCATTCGGGGTACATTTTATTTTATATTTTGGTGTTATCGAGTTCGTCAACTAAAACATAGAGTCCACTTTGGTCACTTAGAAAATGCCCAAGGTGGTAATAGTATTTAATGGTTATACTGTGGGTGCTCAGCCCATTGGATATATTTTTCATTCTTGATATGCCATGTTAAATCTCAGTTGTATTTGGGTTGGATGGAAATAAGAAGATCTAGGAGATATATCTTAGAGATTGGGAATCATAAGCATACTTCACACTTAAAAAAATCAAATTAAAATAAAAAGACTGAGCTTAGCTAACAATAAACTTAATAAGTAGGATGAATCAAGATAGATTCTAAATTACAAGATACCAAAGTCCGTTCAAGATTACAAAGTTTACAACTTTTGGGAAATATATATGTAACAAACCATGGATTGTAATATTGCGAGAGATCCCACTAAGATCTCAGTCTTGGTGGGAGCACTGAGGCAAAGGACCACGTAATAAGGCTTTTTGGCCTGTTTATGTGGTCTCAGTGAGATCTCGGCACACTCTCATCAATCATGCCGAGATTTTCCTCGTTTTTATGGAAAAAATCTTTTTTTTCCTTCCTAAAACCTGAAGCTGTTGCAATTTTTCCTTTGCCGCCCCCACCCACAATTAACAAAGGAGAAGAGGAAGTGTAAGGAGTAGAAGAGGCAAAAGAAGGAGAAAGACTACTATTAATTGTTTGAGATTAATATTAGTGCTCGTTTGTGAAAACATATGTAAAAAACCACTTTAGGTTTACCATGATCATGTATATGATCTCATCAAGATCTCTTTCTTTGGCCAACCAAGACAAGACCAAGATCCGAGATTGCGAGGTAAAAAACCACTAATACTAAAGATGAAGAATGTGGCACAAAATTTCCACCATCGTGGGGGGTCTGATAACAAACATGCTTGACATGGGCATAATATTATGCCCATGTCAATGTATGATGGTACATGTGCATGTACTGTAGCACACATCTTATACCTAGTACACCGACATGGATATGCAATGTTAGATGGAACTCAATATTGATAACTTTCAAACTCATTAATTCATGGTCTAAAATATAATTTCCCATATTGCTGTGAACATGTTGATTAACTGATTGGAATTACATGAGTTTTGGTTGGGCTTTGTGAATTAGAGGGGGGAGGGGGGCTTAGAGAGAAAAGAAAAATACTATTGATGAAGAGAAGAAATTTAGGATTTTCGAGAAGTATCTGTTCTATTTTGTTATTCTGAACCTTTCATTAATCCCAAAAGCCAAGCTAACTATGGCATTTGGCCTCTATAAATAGAACCTGAGTGGACCTCTTCTGGGCCCACTATGCTCAATTAGATTATAGTCCCTCCGCCCCAATTTAATAGCTCTGTTTGGTTTCTCAATGAACTAATTTTAGTTCATTTTGAAAAATCAAATGGAGCTATTAATGTGGGACAGAGGGAATATTTGATAAGAATCACTCATCTACCAAATATAAAATTTAATCCTAGCCATTAATTTCAAAAAGCATCTAAGGAAATCTACTAATAATTTCTATTGAGCCAAGCCCAACTAATTAATAGAGAAACTGATGATCCATTAATCGGGGGCCATAACATCTATCAACAATTTTTTTATGTAAAACCTTTCTTAAATTCTCCTGTATGAACTACTTTTCTATTTAAAAATGTTCCTTAAAATTCTCCTTAACTATGATATCTCTTACGAAAGAGTTGGCACAAAATAGTCTAGGATGGAGGCGCAAGAGTCATGTTGCCGACCTCAAATTATTGGGAAAATGCGCTACTTAATTATGATTATTATTAAAAAATTCTCCTTGAAATTTTATCTCCCCATTGGGGCGAGATTTGAGACCTCAGCCAGACCTCAGGATGGCAACCTTGATTTGATGCCAAGCTTCACAATATCGATTTTCAGTGACCTAAAGTGACTATATCATGAGATATCGGGGAAAAACATCTGGGTGACCTAAAAATGGATTTTCATGTATTTTGAGGAACTAAGCATCTACTAACATCTAGGATCCCTATTACAACTCTCGAATAATTATAACACCATGAAAATACACTTATAGTAAAAAATGTTTGCTCTAACTAAAGTAGAAAACATGATGATTAATGATCAAAAAGAACAAATTTAAATATAGTATCATCTAATAAGTGCAAAATCTGATAGTGTAGATCTAAAAATTCAGCAGTCAGCAGCCTGATGGAGGTTTAAAAAATTGCCAGCAGCCATAACTGAATGCTGGCAGCATAATTGACTATTTAAAATATGTTGGGAACAGTTATTACTCTAGAAATAAAAGAATTACAGAAATGCCTGCAGTTCCAATCAAGAAAAAAGAAAAACATGCGCTGGATCGGAATTTTTTTTCTAGATTAGGCCAGGTTTTTAAAAGCTTTATTGTTCAGTCTTTATTCCTTTGTCACAAAGTTGGAATTCGGCTTTGGTTTAGCAGTGGGTCATCTTGGTCCTCTTTGTAAATTTTGGATAAGTTCCAGAGAAAATTGAGAACAATTCGGCATTGTAAAAAAAATACTAGATATGATGATCAAAACATATGAAACAAGGCAAAGTTACTAGTAAAATTTGTAATATCCAAATGAAACTATAGTCATACTTCTGAGTTTTAAATATCAAACATGCAATAGAACTTAAATGAAAAACGCTGCAAGAAATTAGTGACTAAACAAAATACAATTGAGGTCTACTGACAATCTAAGAAAGACAATTAACAATATGAAATAAAAATTAATTAAATAATTATTTCTAAATTCAAATGAGTAAAAGTGATGGGCACATGAAATTTACAACTTGCCACAAACAACTCATGTAAGTCAATTTTTGATATAAAATTAAACCAGTTCTGCAAGTGCAATAGTGAGATTAAGCAGAAAAACAAGTAGCATCTGGCAAATTATAACAAGGATTGTTGCAAATTAAAAAAGAGGCTAGGTGTTTATCAAAGAAAACAAGCTCAATAAGATAAAACTAATAACTAAAGATGATGACCGGGTAAGTGGATAAGGTAATTTTGGATAGCAGGATTTGATGGGTTCACCTAATTGGCTTGCTTTATGCCAAGCACAAAAGTTCCAAGTGATGGTATTTCAATAAGCAGAGAAACCCTCTGAGAAGGAAAGAGGCCAGCAAGTTGCCTGTGCGTCTGTGTCACTGTCGAGCTGTCTGGAACTGCCATTTTAGAACAGAGAGAATTTTTTGCTAAAAAGTGCAGACCAACAAGTGAGAACTCAGGATGATGTCTTCAGTTGAGTGCAGCAAAGACGTCAACGACTGGCAGTACAATATGTGTTCCATGTCTGTCGGAAAGAAGAGCTCGTCATCCAGCTGCTTAATTGGGGTTCCATGCAACCAACTTGACATCATAGTAGATGGTTGTTCGAAGTTCCATGGATACATGAGATAGAAATGTGTGAACAATTAATAAAGCAGAACACATCACTGCCTTAATTGAACACTGTTTTAGAACATATAAGCACTTCCAAAATCTACTTTCTGAGAATCATGTTTTGGAGTCTCCCACATTTACCTTCCTTCTGTTTACTATGACTAACAGAAAATACCCATTTAAAAGTATATGCAAGCAAATTGGTAAAATCTACTAAAAAATAATCAACCCACTATGTGAACAAATACGGTAAACTCTATTATACATGAAGGCAAACAAGGTTAAGTAAAAGAAAGCAGAAGTTAGTACTCCACAAGTTAAGCAACCCATACAGAAAAGAAATAGCGATCAACCTAACCTACTCTATATTAAAGCAGTCAAGTAGAACGAAAAGGGAGCTGAAGCATTTAACAAAAGTTTAGACAACCCATTACCTACAACTAAAGAGTTTCAAGAAGGCCAATTTTTTCTAAGCACACCAGTTATTTAAGTTGCATATATCAGAAAGAAAAATAAAATCTGTATAGATTTGAAGTGATAATTAACTTTTGTAAAACTGCAATCAAAATCACTTCTGATTGACTAGAAACCATCCTGAAGAAATCAACTGTTATAAGCAAATAACATTAAAAAATGAAAAAATGCTTGAGAGAAATTAGGATTGCTGTCTATATATTCGACTTAGGAGCAAGAAACCAGTTAATGAGTCATGCAGCCGCCACTTACGTCCTTCTCAGTCCTGAGTGAGGAAGTCCATGTAGAAATCGATTATTAATAGAGAAAGCTAGATCAAATGTTTCTGCTAATTCCCAAGGATCCAGCTGCCTTCCCTTGTCTGAAAGGGAACTAGAGGGAAAGAGGTGGGGAAGGAGGAGAAAAAGGTGGTGGTATTGAGGCTTCATGGCTCACCAGGAAGGTTGCTAACACTAACTATGAGGATGGAGTTGCCTGCGATTGCCACCCAAAAAGACAGAAAAGAAACATGAGAAGAAAGAGCGAACATGTACTTTGGCTTGCTGGTGGAGCTCCTGAAGTTTAGTGTTACATACTTGTATATGCGGGGAGGATCTGGATATATTGATGTTGACACAATTATTGGCTAGGGGCAATCAAAGTAAATTTGATGTCTGACTTGGGAAACTATATGCTTTTATTATTTTCTTTTGGCGATATATGGCAAGATTTTGTTATATCTCATCTGATATGGAGAAACTTCATCTGTTTGTCTGTTTTAGTTTACCTCCCTAGTAATATCGAGATTGTGTGTGGTTTCAGTATAAGCATATGAGACTATTGTTAGTAGTTGAATGTGGAACCACATTTTCCTGTCTGTGCTTATGACTATTTTGATACAGGTAAGCTTGGTCCATGCTGTTGTCCTGGAATGTGGTGCCTGCTTGACATTAATACGGTATTGACTGGCTTATTCTCATAGATTCTAGATTATAAGTATTGGTTTACATAGTGGAAGGAGTTCGTGTTTAAAGTCCCTTTTCCTTTTGCTATGTCCACGGTAGGAGTAATCACGTCTTGTTAAATTTTGAATGGAACTATTAATGTACACAGGCCCATCTGTAACAACTTAAGCTTTTTGTAGAGGTGGGTAATTAAGGGTATCAGAGCTGGAGGTCCTTGTTTCAATTTCATATTGGAGCAAAAGTCTCTATTATGTACCCCTTGTGTTGGCCACTGCAGAGGCTAAGTGAGTCTCAGTATGTAGGGGAGTATTGACATGCATGGTCCCATCTCTTACAACTTGAGCTTTAGCGAGAAGTGGTTGATTACTAACAGGAACTATATGGTCAGTGACTCAGTGGCATGCCAAATTCCTTTATATTCCGATACTTACTTTTAGGAGCTTACAAGTGAACCGTTTGATTAAAAAGGTTATTGATAAACATTTTTGCCATTTGGTTGATTATACAGAGCAGATTCACTTCGTGGAGCACATAGTGAGGAAAGTGAGAAGCTTTTGGAGGATGAATTTTCACAGGCTTACATGCATGCATCAAACGGGAGACTATCTGTTATACTTATTCAGGGCATTGATACTATATGTTCTCGCAGTTGGAGGTGGATAGTTTTATCACTTAAAAAGTAGAGTGGCCTGTTCTGTTTGAGAATTTGACATGTTGTATTTTATCCTTTTATCATGCAGGAGAGAGCAGATTTCATATGCATATGCAAAGCTGCTTGTGTTGATAGATAGGCATCGAACTATGTTGCCACTATGCCATCGTGTTGTCATTGTAGCCACTGCTAACAGGTTTTTTGTTTTGGCTATATCAATTTCTATACCAACTCTCAGAACTGGGCCTTACACTGAGCAGCTATACTGAAAGGCAATCGTTGGATCATGATCCAACAACTATCGCAAATTTGACTCGACAAAAAAGTGTCAAGTCAACTTGACCATACCTTTTTACCTTTTATGGCTGTCACCTTTTTATTTATTATCAATTTGGAGGTTTTGTTTTTTAGGCTTCTTACAATAAGCGAGTTGTGTGCCTACTATTGATTAGGAATTTGAGGAATATATTGTCTTTTCATACCTGATAGTACATTCTTCTATTGGTTGAAAAGTTAAAAAGCTGAACTTTTTTTAATTATGTTGTATAGCATTTGATATGTGACCCTTGTGATTTTCTTTCTTCAGATTTTATGAGATTGATCCAGCATTAATAAGGTCAGGACGTCTGGATTTAAAGGTCGAAGTTAAAGCACCTTCTGAGGAGGAGCGCTTGCAAATCCTTGATGTAAGGACCAAATTTACCTCTTTTTTTTGTGCTCTTTGCTGAATTGCATGCACTATAGTTCTGAGTTCATCTTTTTTGCTATGAAGCATTATGTGAAGGATTTGAATTTGGATCCAACTGTCGATCTAAAGGCTGTTGCAACTTCTTGCAATGGGTACATGATATCTGATTTGAAAAACTTATGTCGAGAGGCTTTCATATCTGCAAAACGAAGGTCTTCTTTTGAACCTTGTAAATGTGATGTGCCCATAGTAATGGACGACTTGAAGCATGCAAGATCTGTGGTGAGCCCCACCTCTGGAAATGATGTCATCTCTGAAAGCAAGATCTCATGGGATGACATTGGCGGGCTAAGTGATGTGAAGGTTTGCCATTTTAACAAAATTTTTTTTCCAGGTTTTGCTTGATACTCTTATGTTTAACTTTTTCTCTTTTCTCTTCAGTCTATTGTATTTATCCACACAAAACTTTTTGTAGCCTGTGTATTGTATTCTAATCTGATCATATTTTTCAAATGAATGTAACAAGGAGTTTATCAACAAGATAATAATAGTTTGGCGGTTGATGACGGGTCCCTAACAGTTCTAAAAGGTACTGTTAAAGCTGTCCATGTATGTAATAATAATTCTAAAAATGTAAAAAGGATAATAGAAGAAGAAATAGGTGAATAAAACATATAAGAATAATTAGGTATGTGATATTGATTATTTATAATTAAACCTTTTGCAAGTATATATGCTAATTGTCTTAGGATAAGTATTAAGAGTTATTGAACCTTAGGGATAGATAAAATTATTACTAAATTGAAGGAGAAAGTTTGTTGATAATTGAAATTTAGAAGAACTTAAACTTAAATTAAATAAAGGAAATAATTAACTAGATTAAATGAAAGAGAGCAATATAATAGAAATTACTTAAGAAATTGAATCCACTATAGAATTGTAACACTTTCATTAGGAAAATGATATTTTCCCAACGGATCTCACAACTTTTACTCCCAATGCCTACGTGGTACATTATACTTATTTCCTACGCCATATCCAACCTGGTACAGCACCCTCTCCTCCCTACGTCTGTTTTTAGTTTTTTGGCGGGCTTACGAAAGTTTCACCTTGTGTGCCCGCCAACTCCTCCTGTTCCATCCCACTCCACCACAATCGACTCCGCCTACCCACCGCCAGCCCCTCTCCCCGCCATTCCACTTCTCAGGTTCCCTCTTCCCCATTTTGGATTCCGCCCTTCCTCTTCCCCATTTTCAAATCTCTGCCTCCGGCAAACTCCGGAGTCCGGACTTGGACCTTTCTAACATTATTTCCAGGTGGGCTAATACTGTCTGCCTTTGTAGCACGTCAAAGCCTGCCTCTAGCCTGTAAAAGGCACTTCCTTGCGCACATCGTGGCTCAGGGCTTCTCGTCTACCTCTGTTTTTTGGTATTGTGTTTATCCCCTTGTCAGCTTATTCGCCACGAATATGACAGTCATTGTTCCAGGTTCTTTTTTCTTTCTTTTTTTTTCTTTCTTTCTTCTTCTTCTTCTTATTTGTGGTTCATGGAGTAGTCCTATTTTTGTTAACTTTTTTCAAGTGTCGGCGAGCAGAGATGGGCTCTTCAGGTAATCTTGTATTCCAGTGGTCTCTCGTTTTGATTGATGCAGGTCCACTGTTTTCTCTATTTACATTTGCATGTTCGTAGTGTCTTAATTTCATTCTCTTTTGTTATATACAGTCATTTGTGTCATTCCAATTGAAAGGCTTTTGTTGCATTGTCAACCCACAAGTAGGGGACGCCAAAGGACCTGGGAGAGGGCGACTGATTCAGATTGTAGGCATTGTAGTAGTGGCCCTTGTTCGTGGTGACGAGGGCGCTGAAATCAGGGGAACGACGATGTTGTCGATGGAAGGTCTTGGCTGTTGAAGTTGCCGGTGATGGTGAGGATGTAGACATGGGCAGAGCACACTAGGCGGCAGGAGGGCCACTCCCCTACTGGGATCCTCCTCCCCTACCGCTGCTTCTTGGCCGTCCTCCACTCCCCTGCCGCGTATGTGGAAGGAGACGTGACGTATCCGAGGGAGGAGAAAAGAAAAGGGAAGCGCGGGTTTTTATTGGGTTTTAAATTTTAAATTTGGCCGCAATTATGACATATTATCCAAGCTGGAGGGTGGGTTGACATGGAAAGACCAGATTGGTACAAGTTGGCAGTGGGAGTAACTGTTGTGATGATCATTTGTGGGAATATCATTATCCCTTTCATTAACCTCTAATCTAAATTTAGTGTGAATATGAACAAGTAATCTTAGGCTTTAAAAAGAATCATTGATTAACTTTTTAGTATAAATTATTTTTAATTTAGAACAAATCATGTACGCTAACCCTAATGATAGATATGACTTGTCTAATTTTAGCATAACCCATCCAATTTATCAATCATTTGAACATTAGAACCTATTGTATGACCATCTTATCTAAATCATAAAAATTAGAATTATGAAAATCTCAAAACCTTATCAATTTATCATACAACATGAAAAGTGTTCTAATAAAAATGAAATCTTTGTCATACAATTCTCATTATTTACAATTGAGATTTAAATTATAAAAAGAAAAATTGAAACTTATTTATAGTTTAATAAATTCCTAAGCAAAAGAAAAACTTAACCTTACATGATAGAAGAATGCTCATAAATTTCTATTGAAAGCTTTGATAGCTCCTTCGTCTTCTCCCTTTTGTTCTTAAAAAAATTGACTAAAATTTGTTAATTTCGAGCCCCATATGTCTTTATAGGCATGAGAGTCGTGGGAGAAGTTTTAATTAGAAAAGAATTCAAAACTGGCTTAAAATAGGAATTGTCTATTGAGCCAATTGATTGCTTTTGAGTGCCAGATCGATTGCCCTGAGTGCCAGATCAATCGGCAACATTGTAGCCTATTGATTAGGCATATAGGCTGATCGATTGCTAGTATGAAGGTTTTGCATAAAAATTCCCAAAGGTAGCCAATTCAACTCAAAACATGATACAAATGTTTCCTAACCTAATTAAATTTAATTCTTAATTATCTAAGCTATATTAACTCTTAAACAAGACTAAAAAAATAGAATTAATAAGGGTAAAACCGGTAAAACAACATATTAATTATACTTATCATATATCCGCAAAGAGGAGAGGAAGGTAGAGGAAGACAGATCTAAGAATGGAGATTAATAGAGAGAAAACGAGGGAAACTCAAACCTATATTTACACCTTCATTGATTCTTAGCTATGTGACTTAATCAAGGCTCCCCAACAGTCATAAAAGGTTCTGATAAAGCTGTCCAAGTCTGTAATAATAATTCTAACCTAGAAAGTAAATAGGAAAATAGGACAAGGAATAGGATTGTAGGAGAATAGAACAAATAAGAATATAATAGATATTGGGTGGCCTCGAAGAGGAGAGGAAGAGGAAGGAAGGCAGACTCTCGCTTACACTCTGTGCCCTCTTTTTAAGGTTTTTCTAATATAACAATTTGTGCAGGACCCTTCAGTTATTGCCTTGATTCAATAGGAAGTTTCAAAAATCAATTCTACTAATTAGGAAGCTTCTAAAATGACAATGCCAAAATGTCTTTTTGAGTTTAAATCTCCTTTATAAATTGAATTTTAAGGATGAAAAGACAACTCATTCTATACCCCAATATAGCTCCTATGGGTTCCTTTTTATAGTCAAAATACCTTTACATCTTTCTGCAACTGCAGACGTACCTCTGACGTGAAGAATTTCTGGATCTGCTTTTTTTTTTCCTTATCCTTGAAATTTATTCCTCTTGTAGTTTTGCTCTACATCAGGATGGATTCTTAATCACCCAAAGTTCTCCTTAGCTCAGGAAGAGTGAAGCAAAAGGATTTGCATCATATGTATTAACTTGTTTGCTTTACTCCTTTACTAGGTTTTATACATTTTATTTCACCTTGGCAAGATCCTACTGAGATTTTTGTTTCACCAGGGTGGAAAAACAGATATCTTAAGAGGGATTTTGGCCAAAATTTTCCCACTTTCTCTCTCAATCAGATCGTTGTTCTCAGTATCTTTTATTGGAGATATATTGTTGACCTAAAGATTAGGTGTATTAACAATATATCAGAGATATTGGGGAAAACAATATGGGTGACCCAAAATTGATGTTTTCACTTGTATCTTGTTATTCTAAGCATATATTAACGTGTAAAGCCCTAATACTAATTTCAAACAATCATGATACAATTATGCTCATCACATAACTTATGACTGATGATAAAGAAGCACGAGTCAATGATTCTTAGTGGTTATGGTTTCATAGAGGGTTTTCACTTTCTTAATGTGAAATAAAAACTAGGGGTGTATCTTGGGTCGAGTTGAGTAAGGTATTGAACCCGACCCTACCCGAGATAGGAACTGAGATTCTTAGAACCAACCTGACCTGAGATAATACCCAAGATCTTAGGATCCGACCCGTGGTAAACCCCGAGATGCCCGAAAACTGAGTTGAGAACCAAGATCTTATCTCGGGTTGGGTTGGTTCCAAAAACTGACCTGACCTGTGGTAGACCCCGTGATGCACGCTGCTTTTGGTTTGACTCATAGTCATACTAGCCTAGTTTGCCCAACTATATGGTTAATGTCCCATGGTAATGCTTTATTAAAAGATGTCTGCTTTGCCACCCCGTTTTAGGAGGCCCACCCCAAAATGATGACATCATCTACTTGAAGGTTATTTTCTTTCCCTTTTCTCCTACACTGCCCACCCCATTCACTAGTCCATCCATCCACCTCATACTCTGCACCCCACCCTCACCTAGTTTAAAATGTTTCTCCCTGCTCTCTTCACCAATGGCCACCGACCACCATGCCAAAGTTCTGGCGGTGTCGGGCCAACGTCAGTTAGTGAACACTATGACAGGGGCTGGCCACCACCACAATGTCCTCAGAAGAAGAAGCAAGCACTGCATTGGAGAATAGGGGGAAGTGGATTGGAAGATGTGGGGTGGGTAGCGGCTTAGGGATCTTCTAAAGTCCAAATGGTTAGCCGTGTAAAACAATACACAGAATGTGCCCTCTTTCTGATATCGGACCAACATATGCACACTGCTTTTGCTTTCTCATAGTCATACTAGCCTAGTTTTCCCAACTACATGGTTAATGTCCATGGTAAATTTTTATAAAAGGATGACTGGTTTGCCACCCCCTGTTTTAGGAGGCCCACCCCAAAATGATGACATTGTCCACTTGAAGGTTATTTTCCCTCCCTTTTCTCCTACAATACCCACCGCATTTACCACTCCATCCACCTCGTACTCTGCACACCATCCTCATCGGGCCACTGAAGAAGAAAATGAAGAAAGACGAGGCGGTGGAGAATAGGGGGAAGTGGATTGGATGATGTGGGTGGACTAGTGGCCATTGATGACCATGTCAGAGTACTGCGTGGTGTTGGGCAATTCTGGTTGTGTCGGGCTACCATCAGTTAGTGAACACTATGATGGTGGAAGGAAGAAGAAAAAGGAGGCGGTGGAGACCGGGGGAAGTGGATTGGATCTTCTAATGTTCAAATGGTTAGCCACGTAAAATAACACACAAAATGTGCCGTCTTTCTGATTATCAGGCCAACATATGCATGTGGCAAGAAGAAAAAGGAGGAGGAGGCGGTGGAGAACAGGGGGAAGTGGATTGGAAGATGCGGGGTGGGTAGGAGCTTGTCCAAATGGTTAGCCGTGTAAAATTACACACAAAAATGTTCCCTCTTTCTGATTATCAGGCCAACATATGCATGGTGCAAGAAGAAGAAGTAGGAGGCAGTGGAGAACAGGAGGAAGTGGATTGGAAGATGTGGGGTGGGTAGGGGCTGAAGGATCTTCTAGGCCAAATGGATGGCTGTGTAAAACAACACACAGGATGTGTCCTCTTTTAATACTTTATATATTTAGATTATTATTATTACTGTATCACAACAAGTGATTGTGAAAAAGATGGTTCTCATGTCCCTAATTTGTTATTTGAATGTTTTGTGAATGCATAATATGATTTTATCCATTGGTATTGTAAGGGGAGTGTGTTATAAATTTTCAATGGAAGGCAAATATTTTCATGAAAAATGGTTGTAAAAAATTGGGGGCTTGACATCACCAGTGGCCACTGATCACCATGTCGGAGTTTTGGCAGTGAATGGCCACCGTCAGTTAGCGAACACTATGATGGTTGCTGGCCACCACCACAATGTCAAAGAAGAAGAAGAAGGATATCCTAATTGGAGTAGGATTAGAGAATGATTTCCAGGTATGTAAGGCCCTTGGCCAATGATCAGTACGTGAAACACTTGGAGTAATAGAATTAGTTCACAGTTCTCTCTTCTTCTCCCTTCTCATCTTTGTCCAACTTCCCCAAAGGTAACTGACACAAGAGCTTCAAAATCTATTTAAACGATTTGGTGGTTCATACACAGAGATCAGGAAGTCAGATTGAGAGGTGGGGGACCTGGTTTTATTGTTTGAGCATCCAAGGCTAAATAGTAAGCTGTGATAGTAGGCGAGAAAGAGGCTGTTTCCTTTGACTAGATAGTCAACAACTCATGCATACTATGACTTAAGAAAACTACGAGGTCAGGTCCTTGATGCAGCAGATTGGAATATCTGTTAACACACAGATACTGATTATATCTGAGATATATCTCAAATATTGCAAACTGTGATTCTCATTAGCATTCTTTCTTTTAAAAAGAAAATTTCCACAATGTGGAAACACTATATCAATATGTAACAACACTTATATTGTATTAAGTATGTATACAACATGGTCATATATATGTAAGATGCAAATATGCAATAGTCACACGTTCATATACAGCGACTATACAATATTATGCTATTAGTCAGTAGTTTAGGATGTTCAACATGTATGTATACTTCTTGATTTTTAAAACCTTGAGAGATCTCTTGAGGATCTCTTTTTTCACTGACCAAGGTTCCTCTGGAATCCTTGGTAGCAAACCTTCTCTTGTGTTTTTTATAATGTCTACAGAAGGATGAACTCACATCTATTAGTGATCTCCAGGGCATAGGTCAATTTCCACATACTGTTGGTAAAGTACTTACATTTTCGGGAAAATGCTCCTATACTAAACTTTTCTTTTGCAACAGAAAAAGATCCAGAAAGCTGTGGAGTGGCCTATTAAGTATGAAACTGGATTTGCGCGGCTACAAATAAAACCATCTCGAGGGATTCTTTTATATGGGCCACCTGGGTGTTCAAAAACGAGTCTTGCTATCGCAGCTGCTCGATCCACAGGAGCCTCTTTCTTCTCATTAAGGTTAACATTTATTTTGGGTTGAAAAATATTTTCATGTTGTTGAAAGTGAATCACTTCTCATAAAAGTTTAAGCCCTCAAAGAAGGGAGACCTTTTGATGATATTAAAACACTAACACCCTCCACGTGCAAACATTAAGTCTTGCTTGTGAACGCCCACACGGGTTAAAAAATGCAAGATGTAACACATTTCCACTTCTTTTCCTATGATGTGTAACATATCACCTTATTCTCCATTTTTTCCTTTCTTTTTGAACATTTTGAAAGTTTCATTCAACACAAATTTGGTTTTTTTGTGCAAAATCTTTTAACACTCTTTTAAAACCAGAATGCATCTATGGTATGAACATCCTTGATGCAGCAAATAAATAAAAAACAGAAATGGAGTAACAGGAACCAAATAGAACAGAGATTCCAAACTGAAAAAGCAGAAATGGAGGAGAAAGAGTAGTGTTTCTATTGAATTTTCTGGAAGAACAAAGAGTTACAAGCTTGAATCCACAAGCTAAAGGCTTTCAAATCCATGAAGGGATACACAGGATTGAATCTATAATCCTAGCTCAAATCCATGAGCAGAGAAGAAATTTCTTTAAAGAAATTACATTCAAATTCTAAATCTGCGTTTCCTTTCTCCTTCCCACTACTTATCCTCCCTTGTAACTAACTAATTCTGACACCCTGTAACTAAATGGTGGTCAGATTACAAAAATACCTTTCTCATTACAAATATCTGAAATGCCTTTTAAAGGCTAAGACACAATTACCCCTACTGATCCTTAACCAGAAAATAGTGTGTTATTATGCTGAAAATAACTAAACAGTCTTTACACTGAGCCAGCTGTACAAAAGACCAAAGTACCCCTCTACATCAATCCTCATGCATCATTTTGGTATGATAGTAATCTAAACACTTTTATGTTGCAAAATTTTGGACCATCCACATTAGGATTATGGAGTTTTAGATCCTACTGTTCCAATGACACTTTGTTGGACACAAACACATTTTCCCCGGACATTTTGCTGGGGAAAATTTGAGCTCAGGGCTGCTCATTCCCTACCCCCGTGATTTGGCAGACATCTGCGACGGGATTGAAAGAAGAGGCGGCAGGGTGGGTTGTCAAGTGGAGAAGAAGGATAGAAGTTTATTTTTATGATGTGTGAAAACTGTTGGGTTACTCGGCCCTGGATGACCATATACCTGCATTGTGTATATAAATCATGTGTTGCCTGCTAGTGATGGCAGGCTACTGCGCCTCAGGTAATGGTTGAGAGCTGTTGAATGTAATCGGACAGCTCATGCTGTGGAAAAAAAATTCCTCCATCTCATCCCCTGCCCTTTGTGACCTTACCCTCCTCCCTTCAACTTTCTTTTCATTAGATTATGTTGTTCTCTTGTATAGAAAGTGTGCCTAAAATGTGACAACAGGTATTCCAGAAACAAAATCCTACTATAATGGTAACTTTATATTGTTTTTTGGATCTCTTTGTGCTTTCTTTTGCCCTTGCATTTCATATGAACTTAAATTGAGCATTGTGTTATTGAGTTCAAATTAAGATGTGTATTTATTATTTGAGCAATTATTCATTTACTTCCTGGAATTTTCCTTAGTGGTGCAGACATGTACTCCATGTATGTAGGGGAAGGGGAGGCGTTGGTACGCAGCATCTTTGCAAATGCTCGTCGTGCGGCACCAAGCATTATCCTCTTTGATGAAGTTGATAATGTTGCAAGAAGACGGTAAGTGTTTGTGTCTGTTCATGTTGTATGAATTCCTCTCAATTTTTAATTTCTGCTCATGCTCGTGATTATGTCAAAGGGAACCACAGGTAAATAGGATGAGAGAAGAAAGAATTTGGATTGAAGGGAACAAAACGAGATGGAAAGGAGAGAAGTCAGAGTGAAGAGGAGAGAGGAAGAAGAGAGTGAGGAATTCCTGTACCTTGTATTTCAGTCAATAAAAATCACGTACAAAAGTTAAGAACTAACAGCCCTTATATAGTTTAAGCTAGGCCTTTTTCCAACTATAATCAGGAATCCTATTTCTACTAACTTAAACTATAATACAACTAGGAAATTATGAACGCAAGTCTTATTCAAAAATAGAAGATAATAAAATTTAGCAGGAAGCTGATACACTTCCAACCAATCCCGTCAACAAAGCCTCCAACACTGACATGGAGGGATTTCAGAGTGTGAGAAGAAGTGACATGGCCCACTTCTCTCTCCTCCTCCCTCCCTAAAATCCCTCCACATCAGTGTCAGAAGCTTTCATTGGAGGGATTGGTTGGAGACTTATCATTTTCCAAAGTAGAGATGAATGCACCAACAGCGATGTGACGGCAAGGGCCATAACATTATGTTTTCCTCTATCTCGTATTCTGTTTTCTACTGCCTTCTTCCACTGCTCTTCTTACTTCCCTATAAAGGTCTCAACTTCACTGTGTCCATATCCATATGGGCGGTTGGATGCAGACAAAATAAGCTTGCCCAACAAAAGTCAAAACATAAATACATAAAGATGTTTGACCAGCTCTAAAGCTCTTAGTGGCAGTGTTTTTAGCAGAAATAGAAGTGATAGTAAAACATAGTAGAACGTTTAATTGTTACCCTCTTTTTCACCGAGCAAAAAGTAAGAATAAAAATGATAATTAAGAACCTCAACTGCAACATATACTGATGTTAAAGATAGTCGGAAACAAAATTCCTAGGGAAATATACGCAGAAGTTAAACCCCACTTTTATAATAGAAGTTGAATGTCGTTCATAATGTGAGGTGCTATGTGTAATCTTCATCATGTTTGCGTATAGGGAGTAGAGAGGGTAATGGAGATGGAAAGGCAATGCCTGATAATAGGTAAGTCCGCATGCATTGCCTGCATATTATACTTGATCGAGTGCTCCTAAGTTCTACATATATGCTTGAAAAGCATATTGATTGTAACTGGTGTAGAAGTTTTGAATATGCTGCTACTGGATTAGAATATTAGCCCCCAAAACGTTTTAGTTTCAATGGGACCCTTGGTAAATTTTAGGATGTCTATCTTGCAAAAAAATGTAATGCTTTGCAGCTCAACATGCCCTTCCATTTCATATTTTTCTGCTAGGTATTAGGCTCATTCTTGCATGTTTATTTATGGTACTATATTTCCTGAGCAGTGGAGGTGAAAATAGCGAAAACAATGCTGTTGGGGAGCGGCTCCTATCTACATTATTGACGGAGATAAATGGTCTGGAGGAGATAAAGGTAACTGCAGAGTGTTTCATAATATTCCTAGGTGCGGATTAATAGTTTGCACATGTGAGTCCATCTGTTTTTCTTGTCCAGGGGGTTTTTGTTATGGCTGCTACGAATCAGCCCCATGTGATTGATACTGCACTTTTGCGTCCAGGCCGTTTTGATCCGGTATGCAATCAAACATACTGCTTTCATTCTTGTATTTCCTTTTCCCCTTTATTGACTCAGCTTAATGAAAATTTTCGTACTGATCAAATGTATAAGCATTGCAAGGCAAGAACTCAGATGGGGTGTAGATAGGTGCTTTTGGTAGTTCTTTTTGAAATGAAAAAGAGTAACTTTTAACTTTTAACAATCATGATATTAGCAGAGGCTTAAAATTTTTCACTTTTCGTCGTAAATTTTACAGGTGTATGTGCCACCACCAGATGTTGATGGTCGTGAGGAGATATTGAAAATTCACACACGACGTATGAAACTAGGGGACGATGTAAATCTTAGAAGCTTAGCGGAGGATACTGACCTTTTCACTGGGGCTGAACTTGCAAACCTGTGTTCTGAAGCCGGTATGGTTGCATTGAGAGAGGGCTCTTCGGTTCAGGCTGTGTTTGATCGCCATTTCTGGGCTGCAAGAAAATATTTAAGACCGTCATTGACAAAGTTGGATCTCGAAGTCTATGAGTCGTTTATGAAAAAAACAACTTCTGGATCTGGATATGTGTGGAAGATTAATGGACTGGTCCTTGTCGTCCTCTGCATTGCTCTAAGCGTCTTGCTGATACTGGTAGTTGATCAAATGAGTCTCCATTGTACGTAGTGCAGTTTGCGTCTTCTGTTCAATGAGATGAGCCCGGCTCTCAGGATCACTATTTGAATTGTTTAAGTTCTCACTGTTTTTTTTAGGATTTAGACAAAATAAGGATTCAAAGCAGAAGCCACCCATTTTTTTGCTCTTCCTGCGTTGTGATTGCCCTTCAAAATGGGTTTTAGTGAGTTCATATCTTTTTTCCCTGTTTCTACGCTTGCAGATAACTTCACCCCTTTCTTACATCATGTTGCATGGCCTCCTTGTCTGTACTCCTGTACTACTAACCCTAGCACCTTCATAGAAAACGTAAACATGCGCTTGCTCCAATTTTAATTTAATTGTCCAATGGTCTATTGCTTCCACCTGTGGCTTTCCCCTCGTTTGAATGAGTAGACCAAAAAGATTGTCCGACACCGAAGAGATTAATATAAAAGAAAATAATATTTTTATTTAACTTTGTTTAATATTAAAATTTTATTCGAGCTATTGATTAGACTTAAAAAGGTGAATCCCTTTATCCTCACCGCTACCCAATTAAAAGTTGGTTTCTATTTGGTAAGGGTATTTTTTGCTTCCCTCTGGCAATGAGCATTAGTATTTAAAATTAATGAAACACATATTAGCATTAGTATTTGCGTTGTTGATTTCGTTGATGAACGGCTCCTATTGTCAGTGAGGAGTGTGAAAAACTCTTCCATCTGTCATTTACTTTTTCGGTTATAGACAAAAAACCCGCATATGCTTATATAGGTTAGTGATTTGTGAATGTGTGGCCTCGTTGTGCAATGGTGTGTGTTTGGGCATGTCCCACTTGGTCATGGCTTGGTGACGAGTGTATTTTGAACCTATAAACAAATGAGCTTAGGTAGATGTATATATAAGTTGTCGCTCATTCCATCCCCTTGTTAAGCTCTCTCTCTCTCTCTATTGCTCCACAAAATGTCTTGGTTAGTTGCATGATGGGGGTGAAGGATAGTTTGGGAATCCTAAAGCCCATTTGCTTCTCCCTTAGGTCTTCCCCTTCATTGTCGTCGTCTTTCCTTTTCGGTTTAATCTTTCATTTCTTTTGTTGAAGAGCCAAAGGGCAACCTTGAGCCATTAGCTTCTTCAACAGATATTGTTGCATATCTTTTTTTTATTTTGATTTCTGTGGATGTGCCAATAGGACATAAAAACCATTAACAGAAAATTGTCCCATGGTCCCTGGGTAGCATAATAAGCTTACTCAGGCACGCACAATGTCCTCCTTTTCGTCATAATTATTTTTCTCTGGTTAATGTGTGTGCGAGGTGATTTTTTCTTCTTTGTTTCTTTTTTATTTTAATTTTATTTTTTTAGAAATTTATTAAAATAATAATATTAAAAAATAATTATCAAAATCTTGTAGAGAGAAAAGTATTTATCGAAGTAGTGTTATGACATGTTACACAAGTACAAGCGTAGCAATTGAGGCATGTACAACTTTTTTTTATAATTTTGTTTATTTTGTATATTTCATTATTTGAAAAGACAATTTATTTTTTGTCATATAAATGACAAAACTCCTTTCCTACTAATTCCCATTACCAAACCTCCTTTCCCTTAGTAGACCCATCCGCCTTTGTTCTCCATTTCTTCCACTAACTATTATTTCAAAGAAATGACCCCATCTATCTTCGTCTCCTTCCCCTCCGCCTCTTACGTTCCATATTCCTCTTAGTCTACTTTAGTTTATGCTCCAGCTATTAATACTGGTAGTAATAGCGTTCCCTCAAACCAGGGGTGGAGCAAAGAGTCATCCCCCCTACCACACTATCTACTATACTTAGGTTGTTGGTTCCAGTCCACTGATTTCAGTTAAATCTCTTCCGTTTATTCAATCATTATTAAGAATTAGTAAATCAAAGCTTCACTTAAAATTAAATAAATGTAAAACTTTACTCCTTTTCTCTTCAACTTTCATACATGTATCTTGTATCTATGCTTATTCCTACCTCACCTCAAGTGGTGAGTGCCAAAAGCCTTCCACAAGCTCGCTTCGGTTCCGTGGGCAGCATCCCGTTCCACGAAATCGAAGACAAAATTGTCTCTCGTTGCTGGCCCATTTGCGGGGAGTCCGAGTCCTGTTGGCAGAGCCACGCTGCTGCTACTGCCCACTCCATTTAGCTCATCAAGAAATGTCTTTACGTCTTCCACCCTATTTTAATTATTTTTTCACCATCTTTGTGGTTTATTCGTTTACGTTTTGCACTGTTCTCCACTTGAGTAGCTGCATGCAACTCTGACATAGGTGGCGAGCTCGGACTGGCGGAAGATCGATCGGATCTGACTGGCGTTATCCGGCTAGCACTGCACCCACACGACGCCGCTCTCGGAGTCGATGACCATATTTTGGCTCCTTGTGAGGCTGTTGACGCCAATCCGGACGAAGTACTCCCCTCGTACCTGAGTCCAGGCACGCCTTTGGAGCCGAACATCCAGCCCGTAGGTGGATGGGTGATCCGTCGGGTCAGCCCGACCACCCTGCTCTTGTCTCTCCCGATGAGCTCCTCCAGTCGGTGTCTGTAGCTGGAAAAGTTTCCGGGCATGCCCATGTCCCAGTGGACCAGCTTAAGTCTCCACTTGGGCTTCGCTTCTTCTACGTCCTCGGGAATAGACTAAGGACAGACGATGTCAGATGGCCCGATTTTGGTGTTGGCGATGGCTTCTCGGACGTTGAAACTTTGCAAGTCGGGGACGGTGGTTGGATTGCCACTCAAGACTGGCAGAATCATCAGCAGTGCAGCCAGAGCAGCATAGCCATGCCCATGTTTTTACGGTTGTTTCAGCCACAGGGGTATAGTGAGGGGGATGTTCCCATGCACGGATTTCGTCATTTGAACGACGAAATAGAAATTTCGCTTAGTTTTGTCCATTGTACTGACGAAGCTAAAGTTTGATTTTGTTAGTGCAATTCACGATTTTACCACATAACGTCCATTCTATATTAATTTTGTTGTTTGGAACGACAAAATTAGAATTTCTCACTCGAAATGATGATTTCAATCTGTCATTTTAGAACACATTGTTCCCCGTTTGCTCTCGGTCAAACGGCCAGACGAGAAGAGGAGCACTGTCTTCTGTCCCTGCATTCTCCCTCTTCCACCGCCGACCTCATTTTCGCCACTGCCGTCCTCATTTCTACCACCGTCATTGTTCCGCCCAACCCTTCCGACCAGCGAAGGTTCTCTCTCTCTCTCTCTACTGTCTTTCTCAAAGTGATTTTTTTTTGGGAAAGTTTTTTACTTGATTAATGTATTTGCTCCACCCAACCCCTTCCTCTACCTTTGCTACTCCAACCAACGAAGTTTCATGCTATGCTTAATTAAGGTTCATTTTTAATTTTTTTTACTAATGTGTGTTCTCTGGCTTCTTAGACAGAGATAGCCGCCCACTTGCCTCCCACCATCTGAAGATTATTTTCATTTGTTCAAGCTTTTTGCTTCCTTCATCTCATAATCTTCCTCTTGCAATTTCCTTTCTGAGTTTTATAATTTTTCATCAGAACGTACAACTTTTATTTTAGCGTTATAGAGCTGAGGTATCAGTCAAATTTGTTGTTTTGTAGTAGCAGTAAGTTTTAAGTTACCAGAAAAACGAAAGTTGTAAGTGAAGTATCTGAATCCTATTCCATCCTGGAAGCTCAATTCGGTTTTGATGGCTGCTGAAATGAAAAAAATACGGGATTTCTATTCCTGAATCTCCATTTATGGATATGTTCTTTTGCTTGATGTTGATATTGAAATGTTAGATTCGGCTTTCAACTTAATCTATTTTGAGTATATCTTATGTTAGAGTCGTTAGTATTGCTATAACAGATGATTGAAGACAAATATTGTCAGATTAGCTTTGATTTGTAGTGTTTTGGACTTCAGAGTGGTGTTTAGTTTTTTGGCCTGAGGTGCTCAGTTGTGGTTTAATGGGACTTGAAACATGAAGTAGAATTTATCTCACTAATTCTCAATTGCTTCATCTTTTAGATTTGTTGATTAATGTGGAGCTGAAATTTTGGACAAAAGTTCATGAGTTCTTAATTTGTAATGTTGCTCTAGAGCAGTTCATATCACATGGTCACTGGTTTAGTGATGTCAGATTATTCACGAGTTCTTTTTTTTTAGTGATGTCAGTAACCCTCACTTATCAACCTAGGTTTTCCCCTACACATTTTAATTCCTTGGAACTAGCAATATTAACCTTCTTTTTTCTTAGAATAACAACTAATTTAAGTTTTTTACCCTTTCAAGTTTATAAATTTAAAAGGGCTAAACATAATCTACTCTCTTGAATTACTTTCGTCTTTAATTTATGTCTAGTTATAAATTGGGATCTATCTAAGATATAAATATTTGTTATAAATTAAGTAAATAGACATGATGAGAGATATAATAATTAATTTTATACTTCATCATGGTGGGAGAATGGTAAAACATGGAAGTGGCTACGAATATGAAGAAGGGGATTCAATGAGATTATTCATTGTCAAGCCTCGCAATTACAAGGATGCCATAGGTTGGCAAAGACAAAGTGTGAATGGACTTCGTAGTGTGGAGCATGTTATTAATTAATATTTAGGACAAGTGTGGTAGCGGTGTCATTTAATAGAGCTCTGCGGGGGTTTTCCATGGTCGTTAAAAATACTCAAATCCGAATATATAATATACATAAAAAATTAAAAATATATTGTTGAGAAATGTGTTATAGAAACCATAGACATATGATATCTTATTTGATAGAGCTTGCAAGAGTTATCTAACAATACTAAGAACGCACAAATCTTAGTTCGGGAGTGCAAGATATACTATTATAAAGTTAAAATTAATATAACCTAAAAATTAAAGATTATGATTCTAATATATTTGGCTTTGGAAAAAATATATAAATATTAAAAAATAATTATTAAAATAACGGAGAGATAAAAATATTTACCAAAATGGTTTTTTTAATTTTTTTGTGATTTCATCTTTTTAAAGCACAAAATCTCTGATTTCATGGTGATTTTGTCCTTTCAAAGGACAAATCAACTTAAGTTGATTTTGGACGAAATCAACTTTGATTTTGTCCTTCAAGTTGATTTGGTCCTTCACAAAGACAAAATCAACTCTCTTACCTCAAACCTGACCTGCCTATCTCTTCTACCCCTCTTTTTCTACCATTCCCATCTTCCGCTAGTCTATTTATGCCATTCCCCTCTTTTTCTTCTTCCTCCATTTTGAGATACATTTCTTCTTCGCCGTCCCACAAGTCTTCCAACTCCTACTCTCACTTCCGATCGCTTTGCCACCCTCGCTCTCCCCCGTCCAAGAAAAGGTTTGTACTTTCTTTGCCCTTCCCTCCTCTACTGTTCTCTCTAGGGTTTGGTCAATGAAGCTTGAGTTTGACATTTAACCTCATATAATTGTAAGAAGATTTTATATTTGAGGTAATGGCTTTTAGTTTGTGCGCCAGTAATTTTTTTTTTCATTGTTATAGAGGTGCTTTCCTATTGTAGTTTTACTTTGGTTTTCCTCTTCTAAGTCATAAAATAATTTTCTTTGAACTATTTAGCTTTAATCAGGCTTAATTTCTCGGGTTCACTTTTGGGTTTGATGCAGGTTTTGTCAATGACACTTCAATTTAGTCCTTGCTCGCTTTTGTGGTTTCTATTATGTATGTAAGCCATTTTATCAAAGAGATTTTGCGGAGTAGGGCTTTTTTATTTTTAATTGATCAAGGAGGCTATGATTTGCCGTGCATTTAATACAAACTGACAAGTTGACTCTTGTTGTATGCATTTTTTGGCCTCAAATATTTTATTCCATCCCCCCTTCTACCTATCATGATCTTCCCTTATCTTTTGACTGACCTTAATGTAGAGGGTCAAAACTGACTAGTTTTGCATCTTCTACAAGCCCCATGGTATTATCCAAATTTTGTGGGAACTTGATCATTTTTTTCTCCTATATTAATTTTCATTTGGGGAACATAAAGGTCTTAGACAACCATGGTCTAGAATTGTGCGCTCTTATAGCATATGTAGCTAATTAGAACTAGAAGCCACTAAACTCTATAATGTATTTCAGTATGAAGAAATTTGGTAGTATGAAGTCAACAATTCTGTGTTTTCTAGTTGGGTTTATGAATATGAGAGTAATAACACAAAGGAATTGGAGTAGATGTGTCCTTTATGCTATCTATCATACGGAATTCTCAAAACTCAAACGAAGTAACCCATTTTAGCAATATACTCAATTTTGAGTGTTTGTCAAGCACTGTCTCATGGTGCTTGTCATTTGTCTCATGTTTTGACCAAGTTCTCAAGGACATGTCAAATGATGGTAAGTTATATCTTATAGGCTTCATATTAAAATATTGCTCAAGTAGCATTGTCAAAAAAGATAATGCCAATTCCTTTCTCTATCATATTTTCCAGGCTGAATAAACTCTAAGAGTTGTTGTTCATTGCATTAGTTGGCATTTGCATTAGCTTATAGGGAAATAGGGTGATTAGTTCATGGTCTTGCAGTGTTGTGATTGGCCTTTGGTTACTTGATAATTATCTTGCTTTTGCTTTTATTCTGCATGGCTAATTAGTTTAATTTTGACCTAGTGCTCATAAAAATAAGAAATGATTATGAATTTAGTGAATACTTCTTAATGGCATATTGTGATGTATCTAAGATTTATATATTTGTTATGAATCAAGAAGCCTTCTAAACATGATGAACTTGAGATGGAAATGGCTAGCAAAGTTGGGTGGGATCGTTAGAGATGGAAAATTATAATAAAGTGTCACCTCCCGATATTTGGAATGAGATCGACTCTACTATGTGTAGAAGATGAGACTTCATTTAGATAAATGTTTCATCATTTGTCTCAAGTATGCAATGACATGCATTTGGGCATGTCCCACTTGTCATGGCTTGGTGGCAAGTGTATTGCGAACCTACAAACAAGTGAGCTTAGGTAGATGTTTATATGTTATATATATCTCTCTCTCTTTCTATCTCTCTCTCTCTCTCTCTCTATTGCTCCACAAAATGTCTTGGCTAGTTTCATGATGAGGGTTAAGGATAGTTCGGGAATCCTAAAGCCCATTTGCTTCTCCCTGAGGTCCACCCCTTCATTGTTGTCGTCTGTCTTTTTCGTTTTTCGCTTTCCTTTCTTTTGTTGCAGAGCCAATGGGCAACCTTGAGCCATTAGCTTCTTGAACAGATATTGTTTCATATCTTTTTTTTGTGGGATGTGCCAATAAGACATAAAAACCATCAACATAAAATTGTCCCATGGTCCTTGGGTAGCAGAATAAGCTTACGTAGGCATGCACGATGTCCTCCTTTTCGTCATATTTCTTTTACTCTTGTTAATGTGTGTGGGTGGTGATTTTTTTCTTCTTTGTTTCTTTTTATTTTGGGAAAATTATTGAAATGATATTAAAAAATAATAACCAGAATCGCATAGAGAGGAAAATATTTTCAAAAGTTGTGTCCGTTTTGGCCACATAGGCGCCAGCTACACGCTAGAGCCTGCATGGCATTTTTTATATATTTTTACCAATTTCATCCACGTGAAGGATTAAATCAATTTTAAGTTGATTTCATCCTTCTAAAAAATGAAATTGTTCTTATAGTGATTTCGTCCTACACAAGGACGAAATCCCCGCCCTTCACAATTTTCGGATGAAGGTTTGGCCGGTGGATTTCATCCTTCCAAAGGATGAAATCAACTTAATAGCTGATTTCGTCCTTTAGAAGAACGAAATTCGCGACCTAAATATGCCCCCGCTCCTTTCCTAGCCATTCTCCATTCCTCCCATAGTTCGGTGCTAGTTCATCGAGATCCGCCAACCTCCGCCGTCTAGTCCGTTGTCCGCCACCGAACATCGCCTACATCCACCTTCGCCTCTCGCAGATCCGTTGTCAGCCAAGATCTGCTTCAATTTCGCCCAAATCCACCTAGATCTGCCACAAATTCGCCCATATCCGCTGAAATTTCACCAAGTATAAGCTTTTTTCTTTGCATTTTATTACTTGTCCCTACGATTTGATTACTTGCCCGTTACAATTTTTGTTGTTTCCCTCTCTTTCATTGGATTTATGTTCTATATCTTTATTTTTTTAACTATCCGAACTGATCATGTATTGAGTTTCTCCGTTGTGCTAAGATTCAAATTTCGTTATGTATGTTTTATTGATTTGGATCACAGCTGTTGTGCTTCTTTATTAATTTTTTCTGCTTGCTAATATTATGTCATGGTTGTTGTGTATAATGATATGATGTTGGTGGTCCAAAATTTTGTTCATTACACTGAGGGGAAAAAATGTTATATTCATTGTTTTGCTGCTTTACTTCCGTCTTTTTGGATCTAACAGTCTATATTATCTTTTTTAAATATTTTGATTTGTTTCTTAAATGTTAGAGTAGTTGTTGTTGTTCTTGAAGCTTTTTATTTAATATAACTTTTTTAAGGTGAGATTTTAAAAAAAATTTAGTGTGATTTAAATCCACATATTCCTTCGAATATTAATTTTACCTTCTTTAAGGGTCTGAAAGTGTCAATTTACTATTACTAATTGGCTGATTTGACTAGTTGTTTTAATTTTGCACTCAAGGCATGCATTAGCGCTATTAATTTCAGTGTTAAGGGAGTAGAATTGTGCTCTATTTTTTGTTGTTTGAATAGAATTTCTTGGTTAAGTTTGAGTAATAGATTAATCTCATATTTCATTAAGTAAAGTAGTTATTTTGAAGTAATTGTTTATTATATTATTTTTGTCATTTATTGGTTATGAATTAAGTGAAGAGAGATGGCAGAAGAAATGGTTAGTTTTATCCTAGTGATTGGTGTCGATACTACTCACTTATACGACAAGTATCCCAGAGCTCTTATGGTTGCAAGGGCTACAGACGAGAAAATGGGCTATTTCCTTTAGCATTTGGGATAGTAGCAAAGAACGATTATGCTAATTGGCAATGGTTCTCAAGTCAATTGAGGGATAATGTACTTATAGACATGACGAATATTGCAATCATTTCAGATTGACAGAAGGTCATGCCTATGATTTTTCCCCACCATTCTTGTACCATTGATATTGCATCTATCACATAAAGACAAATTTTAAGGAGTTTAAAAATGATACACTGATGGACTTGATTGGGGCAGCGACATGTGTACTGGCAGTAGAACAATTTGATGCTAAAATGGACTTGATTGGTCAAGAAAGTCTAAGAGCTAAAGTACTCCTCTTAGGAGAAGGATTGCACCCTGAACAGTGGTCTCTTGCTTATGATGGTTTTAGAAGATTTAGCATGACGACTACAAATATGTCGAAAAGTTTAAATAGGCGTCTTGAATTAGGCACGAGGATTACCCAAGCAGGCTTTAGTGTCAGCTATTTTTTATCGGGTAGTAAAATTCTTTATGAAACGAACTTGCACTTCGGATGTCATGGCCACCCCGTATACTCTAAGAGTGTAAGGGATAATAAGAGAACAAACAAATAAAATTGGGGAGTATATAGTTAACTGGATCAACCGCACTGAGTACGAAGTGATGTCCATGCGAGGAAGGAGGTTGTGGTGAATGTGGTTCATTGAACTTGTACATGCAATTTCCCTCAAGTCTACTTGTATATTTGCTCTCACCTTCTTGTTTTGTGTGGAAAGCGGCGAGAGCCTACACAAGCAGGACTATGTTGCACATCGACTGTTGACATATTTTAAATAAAAAAAAAAGAAAGTTAAAAGAGACTTAGTCCAAAATTTTGGAGCTTGACTAGCTCCAAAGTAGACAAAATCCTTCAAACTGACTAAGTCAAAAAGAGAAAGAAGAAATTGTCATATTCTACCCATGTAGAAATAAGACAAAACTTATAAATTTTTTTTAATTAAGTAAACCCCTACAAGTTTCATTTCAAATCAAAATAACAAAAGGCTAAGTGAGACCCCCATGGGTCCCACGTCAAATTAGCCATCAAATCAAAGTTACAAAAGGCTAAGTGAGATTTATATGAGTCTCATGCCAAATTAGCCATTAAATTAAAATCAGAAGAGGCTAAGTGAGATCCCCGTGGGTCCCACGTCAAATTAGCCATCAGATCAAAGTTACAAAAGGCTAAGTGAGACCCACATAGGTCCCACATCAAATTAGCCATCAAATAAAAAATCAAAAGACTGAATAAAACTCACATGAGTCCCATATCAAATTAGCCAAATTAAAATATAAGACCTCGTATAAGTCTCATACAAAGAATAGACTTTAAAATAAATCTTAAAGTCTAAAAGATGATTTTAAGACTTACCTCCTAAAGGCTAGTTATGTAATTGAGAAAATGCAAAGGAAAATAGTAACAAAAAAATACATGGTGTACTAAAGTAACTAAGGAAGGAAAATTACTGGGCCCCTACACTTTTAAAGAATGTACACTTGACTAACAAAATTAATATTTGAGAAGACTAAGTCAAAATTTTTTTTTAAGTGGTTATTCACGTTAAAAGAAATGAGTGAATGAAATGGAAGAGTATGGGAAAGACCAAGTCAAACCACTATCACATGCCAAGTGGTCTTCTCTATTACCCCACTAATTCACTAACTCACTCCCCACTTTCCACAAACTACCCCACTAACTCTCCCCCACTTCCCACAACTACACCACTAACTCACCACTTTCTCCCACTACTTTACCCCATGACACAACTCCAACACTATAAATACCCCCTTCTTCTCATAGAGAAGGGCTTTTGACAGTCAAGTCTAAGAAGCCTTCACAAAACTCTAAAGCTCTCCACCCCAAAGGAAAACTTTCCATCAAGAAGAGAAGAAGACTCCAAGAAGAAAGCTCATCCACCAAGTCATTCAAAGGTCCCTTTCTCAAAGCATCCTTTCAATTCTAAGGATTCAATCTCAAGGAGTTTGCAAGGAGTTCAAGTTGAACAAAGCAAAGGAAAGAGGATTTTCAAGCTTAAAGACAAGAAGACATAGAAATGATGAGTTCTTACATGTGATATTCTTTATTTTTGTTGTGTTCTTTCTTTTTTAATACTTGTAATCATCTTTTGACAACTTCAATATTCTCATCCTTTCTCTACTTTCAATTTGTCTTTATTTTTTGCCATTTAATCGAAGGGTTTGAAAATTGGTTAATTATTACTACTCCATTTCAAATTTTAAAGAGTAGTAGTAATCAGCCAAGAGAGGGTCGTCCTACAAAAAAAAAAGGTTTCTTCTCTTGTCTTGTGCATAAGGAACCAACCAAGATCCCCCAACAGATTTCTGGCACACCCGGTGGGACCTTCTCCTCCTTCCATCTTTTTGGCGAAAATGGAGGCTAATGGAAGTTTCAAGCTTGTCATCAACTTTGATGAAGCTAAGTTCCAAGCATTTTTAGCAAAACAAAAATATGAAAATGAAGTGGTGACTCCCATGGACACTAGCATGTATGCTACTTGTGTCTTAAAGAAGAAGGCTAGAGCTAAGGTTCCAAAGTCAAGGACAACTTCCTCCCCTCAATTTGCCTATGGCAAAATTTTGAGTAGTGATAGTGCGTTCTCAAGGCTTGGGAATAATGTTCATGAAGACTCAAAGACTAAGGTTCCAAAGTCAAGGACAACTTCCTCCCCTCAATTTGCCTATGACAAAATTTTGAGTGGTGATAATGCATTCTCAAGGCTTGGGAATAATGTTCATGAAGACTCAAAGACTAAGGTTCTAAAGTCAAGGACAACTTCATCCCCTCAATTTGCTTATGGCAAAAATATGAGTGGTGATAGTGCGTTCTCAAGGCTTAAAAATGATACTTATAAAGAACTCAAGACCAATGTTGCTCCAATGCCAAAGACAACTCCCTCCCCTCATTCAGCCTTGGGCAAAAATATGAGTGGTGATAGTGTGTTTTCAAGGCTTGGGAACAAAGGCTTGAGTTACAAGTTCTTGAAGTCAAACCATAGTGATGCTTCAGTGTGGGACCGATTGGGGCATATACCAACTTTGTCCCAACAAAGCAATAAATTCAAATTATTGGAGGATTTGAATGAAGAAATAAAGACAAAATTATCTTCAAGGCGTCAAAGGCCCAAAAGGCGGAATGGAGCAATGATCATGACATTTCGTAAAGATGGTGAACCTTTCCAACCGGGAAAGAAGAAGATGCCTTTTGCTTTTAAGCCAAAGGCGAAGAATGTTTCATGCATGATGGTGGAAACTCCACTTGAAGAAAAGACTTGGCAAAAAGGAAATAATATAAGGAAAAGGAATGCTCTTGAGCATGAGTCACCTATAATAGAGAATGAAGTTTCACAAGGTGGCTGTTACCCTATGAGTAATGATTTAAACACCAAAAAGTGGAGGCCCATGAAAAAAAGAGGACAAAAAGATATGAGGTGGGAAAACTCTTTCTACAAAAAGGAAGATGAAGATTTTACTTACAATGAAACTTTCCTAATGAAATCTCAACAAAGTGTACTATTTTCATGCCCTACATGTGGCAATCTTTTTTAAGGACAAAACTATCAAGGGAATAACTTTTGGAAGAGATCACGATTTCGAGGAAGGAAGTCGTCAAAATTTAGTCCACTTCCTACCTTTGACAAATCAAAGTTTTGTTGGAAGAGAGAAAATGCAAAGGATGAAGATATCAGCAAATCTTCACAACATGAGAGCAAAAGACATCCAACTCCTAAAGATAATCTATTACCTGAAGATTCTAAAAGATTGTCTTCTTCTAATGAGTCTGATTCTTCAATAGATCTTGCCCCAAGAAGAAGAAAGAATTTTAGAAAATCAAGATCGATATCATGTGGTAGTTGGGAGAAATTGTCTTTAGATGATAAACTTGAGGATTCAATCTCAAATTCTCCTAAAATTTTGAAAACAACTCAAAGCTGGATCCCTAAGGAGAAAGAGCCTAATATTGCAATAGTAAACATGGTTGGCTCTAAAGAAGAAGATGAACAAGCCATCAAGACAACTCAATACTATACAAGGAGTAAAAAGAAAATTTCTTTGAAAGACGAGGGTGCAGGGACTTTTGTAGGGTCTCCTAAATTCACTTTTGTAACAAGTGAATTTCCTTCAATCACTCCTCATAATAAAGATGATAGTGAAGAAGAGGTTCAAATTGAGGAGAGTTCTACATCTTCTAATACTATCCCAATAACCTTGTCTTCCTTAGAATCCAGAAAAGTTGGAGTGCATATGACGACGCGAGAAAGAGAAGACATAGAAATAGGGCAAGTCCCTACTCGTTTTATCAAATTCATGGCAGACCAAGAGAAGCAAATCGAAGAATTGAAAGCCATGATTGGAGCATTAGCACAAAAACTCAAAATCAACAACAAGTCAATTCTAATCATCAAGGTGATTTCCATGAAGTTAATTCTTATGGGAATGAAGGAATGGATCGAGAAAGCCCTGAAGCACTTGTATCAAGAAAAGAGATGCAAGAAGCTCTTCAACACATCCAAGAAGAGTCAAAATTGAGAAAAGCTGGAGTGAATTCCCCTTACCCGGCTTGGATGGACAAGATACCTTTCCCACCTAAATTCAAGCAACCAAACTTGCAAACCTATAATGGTTAAGCTTCTCCAAAACAACATCTTTGCCACTTCAAGGCTTTGACTGGAAACCTTGTTGGCAATGATGCTGTGCTAATTAGACTGTTTGTTAGCACTTTGAAGGGAACTGCATTCGACTGGTATATGACTTTGCCAGAAGAATCAGTACAAATATGGGCGAACTTGGAGGCTAAATTCTTGAGTCATTTCTTTGATGAAGAAGCAACCACTTCTATGGCCCAACTTTATTCAACAAAGCAGGGGCCAAAGAAAACGGTACTCGACTTCATAAAAAGATGGAGGGCTCTTGCACTAAAGTGTCTGGATGGAACAACTTAGAAAAATCTTACGGAAATATGTCGTTTGAATCTTCGAGTAAAAATTCAATCAAAGATGGGATCTATAAAGCCAGAAACTTTTAACGATCTCATGAAAAGTGCTATTGAGGCAGAGCGATTAGTGTTCGAACGAGAAGCTGAAAAATGTGGTGAAAAGAAGGAGTATGCTAAGCCTACTAAGAAGAAAGAAGCACTTTCTGTTCAAACTTCTAAAGCGACTTATCAAGAGAAGAAAGACAAGACGGCTGAAGTAAAGAAGAGAACATTAAAATAAAGAATGAATAGAGAATATTCTTTTGATGTAAATGAAACTGAAAATCTCTTTCACGAGTTGATGAAGAAAGGGAAGATCAAGCTGCCGGAGTGCAAGAGACCCAATGAAGAAAAACAAACAAATGACCCATCATTTTGTTTGTTTCATCGAATCCTAGGCCATAATATCAAACAATGTTATGTTTTTAAGGATCAAGTGCAAGCTCTAATTGATGAGGGTGTCATTAAGTTGACTCGAGAAGAAAAGAAAGTTTCTGCAAATTTAATTTCAGTCCAATTTGGAGCTTTTGAGCCGATCCAAGTAAGAGTTCCTCACGAAGAAGAAGACGTGGAGTTTAAATATGCAGAAGTTTTCCTAGAAGATTACGAGTCACTTGTCCCTCTCCAAATATCAGATGGCACCTTCATGTGGGTGCATCCAGATCTTTTGAAGGATGAAAAGTGGGAAATTGTTAAGAAAAAATCTCGTACACCCAAAGTATATGATATTACTAGAACGGGAGCATTCCTTCCCCTACCAAAGTTATGTGGTGTAACTAAACCAAAAAATAAGAACAAGAAGAAAAAGAAGGCAACAAGGAAGAGTGAGGTCTTGCCAATAGAATTGCTTGAACAAGAGCCAAGGGTTCCATGTACTTTGGCGGAGTTTATGCCACCGGAACCTTGGGAAAAGGAGGAAAGGCTAAATGATATGGTGGTCTCGATTCTCAAAGAGAAAGAAATGATTGAAGAATTTTGGGAATGCTATAATGTGATTATAATCTCAGACTCAGAAAGTGAGGATGATCATTCAGAAGTTGAAGATAATCTCGTCATTGTATTGGATTGTGAGTCAGATAACTCAATTGAAATCCAACAAAATGTTTTAAATCAAGAACTAGACATTGAAATAAACAATAATGAACCATGGTTAACCTTTGAATATGAAGAGCACTACCTTCCAAATGGATGGAGGGCTTGGCCAGAGGATGAAATGAGAAATGCAGACACAGAAACTAAAATAGATAAGCCTTGGCCTGTTCTTGAAAATCAAAACGAGAAACTTTTGCCTAATGGATGGAGGGCTTGGCTAGAAGATGAAGAGAAGACTATCCTTTCGGAGAAAACAGATATAGAAACTAAAATGGATAAACCTTGGACTGTGATTAGAAATGATAATGAGAAGTTTCTATCTAATGGTTGGAGGGTTTGGGAAGAGAATGAAAAAGAGGATAACCCACAAAGAAAAAAGACTAAGTGGGAAACAGAAAACATTGTGGGGCTACCACAATTTGAAGAAAGCAACCTCACAATTCAATCTCACTTGGAGCAAAATGAAAATGAGATGATCATCCCAATTAAAGAAGAAGAAGAAGAGGATGAAAACATAACTCATGAGTGTCATATGGTTTCGGTGAAAGATTCAAAACTAAGAATGGATTCAAATGACTCACCAAACCTAGTGGAGACCTTGGTGAAAGACTTTAAGGAAATAAATCTTCGTCCTTCTTGGCTTGGCTTATCTTCAAAGATACAACAATCTTCTAAAGCCCAAAGAATCCTTAAATTGATCCCTATGTGCACAAAAAGGAAGAATCAAAAGCCCTTTGGGGAAAAGAAGCGAGTTTTGAAACTAAAGTTCCGGATGTAGAAACTCAAAGACCTCCATACTCACCTCAGCATCCAAAGGTGACTTCTTTTGCTGGAAATAATTCGTTATTAAAGCGAAAAGCTAGATTAAGATCTAGAAGGGCTAAGTCTATGATAAAATCTTCTAAGACTCAAATCGAAGTATCTAATGACCAGCTTCAAGTCCTAAAGGTTCAAAATTGTAATATAAAAGACTATGAAGAACATTGGGTTGAGTATATGGGACGAAAGAGGTATAAGATAAGAATCCCTAAAATCTCTCCATGGGCAAGCAATGAAAAAATTATCCCTACTGGATGGGGAAGTGATGATGACTCAATGATTGTTCCTTTAAAAGAAAAAGACAAAAATGATGAGGGATGGGTTGTATGTAACATGATTTCTCTTCATCACAAGTATGCTCCAACACTCAAAGAAGAATATTTGGACTCCTGCAACATGACCAGGTTGACTAATGTAGAAGTTGTTGGAGAAACTTATGATGATTCTACATCCGATTCCGAAGAAAGCATAAAGCAAACCCATAATACTGAAGAATCAAATCCTGGAACAAGGTCAGGGCGAGATTACCATAAAGATTATTCCGACTATGTGAAGGAAAAAGAAAAGACAAAACAACAAAAAGTTGTTCGGTTTTAAGAGCCAATCAAAAGAATTTCACCTCTTCCAGATATAAGTGAGCCTTTAAATTATGACTTGATTGCTTAACTAGCAAATGTCCCTACTAGGTTGACAATGTATGACTTGCTTCGGTTGTCTCCAGATATCAGAAAGATAGTTGTCAATGTGCTAATGGAAGCTGAAAAATATGCACCTCATGTCAACCGTGTTGAAATTAATGGAGAGAAAGAAATATGTGAAAAATGTCATGAAGCTAAACTTGATAATCTTTAAGCAGCAATCACATTCTCAAAGGATGATATGCTACTTGGAGACATGAAACATACGAGGCCACTATATCATACAGGGTATATTGGTCACGTGGAACTACGTCAAATTCAAATAGACCCAGGCTCTGGAATCAATATTCTCCCAGTTCGTACTTTGGAATACTTAGGAATTCCTATGAAAAAGCTCACTCCTACAATGACAAGTATTCAAGGATATGATGCAAATTCACAAAAAGCTAAGGGAAAGATCTGCCTAAAATGTCAAATAGGGAGTTTGAAGTCTGAAGTAACATGTTATGTAATCAGTAACCAAACTTCCTACAGTCTTTTGTTAGGTCGAACTTGGATACATGAAAACCTGGTGATCCCCTCAACACTTCACCAATGCTTTAAGTACATTGGCGATGATGGAAAAATTCACTGAGTCTTTGCTGACAAGAAACCATTCAAGGGCGTTGAAGCCTATTTTGCTGACTTCGCTATGTATGAAGATGACGATATTGAGGAGTCTGAGAACTCGAAAGAAATAAATCCTCAAGGAAGCAATGTAAAGTTTGCGAATGCTAAAGGAAAGTACACTATCCATGTAAATGAAAAGTCGTATGGCAAATATGTTGTAAATGATGTAAAGAAAATGGTTTCCAAAGATGGTGTACGAATGAATAAAAATTTAGTTTCGAAGTATATTGCATCTTTTTCTGAAACAACAATATTTATGGATCAACCATTTAAGATTTTGAAAAATGATGATTTTTTAGAATTGGAAACTTACTTTGAGTTACCTTTGACTCATTTGCATGCCTTTTCATATATAGAAGATCCTGAGGGATCTACTTTCCTTGTACCTGAAAATGATAATTTCAAGGAAATTATATTTCATCGAGTTTCCGCTCTTAATCAACCTTCAAGAGAGGAATCAGATTCAGAAAAAGATGAAGTTGAATTAAAAAACTAAAGTTCAATATCAAAAGATATTATGAAAAAGATGGGTTACAACTTTGATTCTTCGGGTGGTCTTAACAATGGTGCGGGGAGAAAAACCCCATTGCAGCCATCTCTAATGTCAAAACGAAAAAATCCTTCTTTACATGGCTTGGGATTTAAACCAGACATTATTGACTTATCTCAGCTGAATGAAAGTGATAATGAATCATGTAAAACTTCTAGTTGGGACTCTGATGTGGACACTTGTGATTTCTTTGAAATGTTTAATCTTGACACAAAGTCTGTGAATATGGTCTCAATAGAATATTATGAAAACAATGAGAATAATAATGATGAAGATAACAAAGCTAGTGATGTTGAAGAAGTGCAAGAATATGAAGTTGAAGAAGAAGTGAAAATTATTCCTCCCACCGAAGATGAGGTAAGAGAAGTAAATTTGGGTACAAAAGAACACCCATTGCCCATCTTCCTTAGCACTAGTCTTACTACGAACGAGGCAGAATCTTTGATAAGTCTGCTTAAGGAATTTAAAGATGTGTTTGCTTGGAATTATACTGAAATGCCCGGACTAAGTCCGGAAGTTGCCGTTCATCATTTAAACATTAGGTCTGAGGTAAAACCTGTAAAACAAGCACAGAGACGATTCAAGCCCTCGATAATGCAAGAAATTGAAAAAGAGGTTCAAAAACTAAAAGAAGCAGGATTCATTAGGGAAGAACAACACCCTGATTGGCTTGCTAATATTGTACCAGTCATGAAAAAGAATGGAAAAATTCGAGTGTGCATCGATTTTAGAGACCTAAATGATGCATGTCCAAAAGATGAATTCCCATTACCAATCACAGAAATTTTGGTCGACAACACAACTGGTTACGACCGTATGTCATTTATGGATGGATATTCTGGGTATAATCAAATAAAAATGAACCCAGAGGATGAAAAACATACAGCATTCAAAACTCCTTTTGGTATTTATTGCTACACAGTTATGCCATTTGGTTTAAAAAATACTGGAGCAACATATCAAAGGGCTATGACAAAAATATTCAAAGAACATTTACATAAAAAAGGTGGAGTGCTATGTTGATGACCTTGCTGTCAAAAGCAAACATGCAAGTGATCATTTAACAGACCTTCGCATAATCTTTGAGATTTTAAGAAAACACCAAATGAGAATGACTCCTCTCAAGTGCTTTCTAGGGGTGTCTTTCGGCAAATTTTTAGGGTTCATTGTAACCAAAGATGGAATCATGGTAGATCCTGCAAAAGCAAAAGCAATAATAGAAATGAGGCCATCAAGAAATTTACGAGAATTAAAGGGGCTTCAAGGGCGATTAGCATACATAAGAAGATTTATTTCAAATTTATCTGGAAGATGTCAACCATTTTCTCGACTGATGAAGAAAGGAGTAAACTTTGTATGGGACAAAGCATGTGATAATGCCTTCAATGAAATTAAGCGTTATCTCACCCAACCACCTGTGCTAGCAGCACCTATCCAAGGTCGACCATTCATCCTATACACAAAGGCTCTTGATCATTCACTTGGCGCGATGCTAGCACAGAAAAATGATGAAGGTCAAGAACAAGCTTTGTATTACCTGAGTCGAATGATGGTTGGGCCTGAGCATAGATACTCTCCTATCGAAAAAGAATGCTTGGTGCTCATGTTTGCAGTTGAGAAGCTAAGACATTATTTGTTGGGTCAAACCACATTTGTTGTATCTCGAATTAATCCACTCAAAATCTTGATGACAAAAGCAGGATCTCTTAATTCTCATTTGGCCAAATGGTCACTTTTGTTATCACCTTATGATTTGGTATATGTTCCACAAAAAGCTGTGAAAGGTCAAGCATTAGCAGACTTTCTTACTGAACACCCTTTAAAAAATAGTTCAAAATTACAAGAAGATTTACCTGATGAAGCCGTCTTTTGTGCAAACTCTATAAGAGTTCAGGAAAACACATGGCAAATGTATTTTGATGGTGCATCAAGGACGAACGATAAAGGACAAAATGTATCCGGAGTAGGCATTGTCTTTATCACACCTGAAAATTATATGATACCACATGCTTTTGTGCTAACACAACCATGTTCTAATAACACGGCTGAGTACATGGCCTTGATCATTGGAATGCAATTGGCACAAGAATTACGAATGAAATCCCTCTTAGCCTTTGGCGATTCCCTATTAGTTGTTAACCAGATGAAAGGGGTTTTTGAAGTAAGAAAAGCTGAACTTGTACCCTACCATTCCGTGGCTAAAAAATTAGCAGAAACATTTGATGATTTTGACATACAACACATTGTAAGGTTAAAGAATGTCAAAGCAGATGCTCTTGCAGCCTTAGCCACCTCTATGACAATATTAGAAGGGCAAAGTATAGGAGTTTCTATATGTGAAAGAAGATTGTTACATGATGAAGCTGAAATACTAAACAATTGTAACAATATAGAGCAAATTTCATTTGACTTTGAGTCAGATGATTGGCGTTCTCCCTTCATTGATTTTGTCATGCATAACATCTTACCTCAAGATCCATCAAAGGCCGCAAGCATAAGGCGACGAGCCCAAAATTTTTATTATGATGCAAAAATGAAAACATTGTATCGTAAGTCTTATGACGGAATTTTGCGTAGATGTTTATCGCAAAAGGAAGTTGAAAAGGTGATCCAAGAAACTCATGATGGCGTTTGTAGTGCCCATCAACCAGACCCAAAATTACAAGATAGGATCAAGAGGTTAGGATATTATTGGCCTACTATGATAAAAGATTGTATAGAATATGCCAAAAAATGTCTAGCATGTCAATACCATGCAAACTTTATACATCAGGCTCCCGAATTTCTTCACCCCACAAGTGCCTCTTGGCCATTTGAAACATGGGGAATGGACATCATAGGTCCTATTACCCCTAGTTCATCTAAAGGTCATAGATTCATAATCACTGTCACTGATTATTTCTCAAAATGGGCAGAAGCTACAGCCCTTCATGAAACAAAGACCAAAGATGTGTTAAAATTCTTGAGAATACATATCATTTATAGATTTGGAGTCCCAAGGAGGTTTGTTCATGATAATGGACCTCAATTTGCAAACTATAAGTTTTATCAATTCTGTGCAAAATATGGCATCGAGAGCATCGCCTGATCGTTTATAATTAAACCCTTTGCAAGTGTACAAGGTAATTGTACTAGGATGAGTATTTAAGGGTTGTCGAACCTCAGGGACGGATGAATAATTACTAAATATAAAAAGAAGAATTTGCTGGTTTAAAACTAAAACAACTTAAACTTAAATTAAGTAAAGGAAAAGAAAACAACTAGTTTAAAAACAAGAGATTAATATAATGGAATTTACTTAGGAAATCGAATCCACTATAGAACCGTAACAATTCCTTAACTTTTAATCTAAATCTAGTGTGAATATGAACAAGTATTCTCAGCTACAAGCTAGAATTACTTCAAAAAGAATCATTAATTAATTTCCATGGCATGAACTATCTTCGACAATAGCACGAATCATCTACACTAAATAGCTATAGGCATGACCCGTCTAATCTTAGTATAACTCATCCAAGTCCTTAATTATCTGAACATTAAAACTATTGTATGACCATCTCATATAAATCACAGAAATTAGAATTGATGTAAATATCAAAACCACATCAATCTATCATCTACAAGACAATAAATCAACATAGATTTGAATAAACATTAAAAAGCTCTTCCATTAAAAAGGAAATCCTTATCATACAATTGTCATAATTCACAACTGAGATCTAAATTAAAAAGAAAAGAAATTAAAACTTATCTATAGGTTCATCAACTCCTAAGTAAAAGAAAGGTTTAGCCTTCCATGGTAGAAGAAAGTAATTGAATCTCCATTGAAAGCTTTGGCTTCTTCTCCATCTTCTTCTTCCTTCTTCTCTTCAGAAAATCTACTTGTTCTCCCTTAATTTCGTGCCAAATAAGTCTTTATATAGGCATTAGATCCGTAAGAAAAGAGTTGGATATGAGAAGGACTCAAAATTGGGTGAAATAAGGAATCTGCGCGTTATGCCGATCGATCGCCCTGCATGCCCGTTCGAACGCTTGAACTGAATTTTCTTAAAAATCACGTGTAACCGATCGATCGGTAAGTGACCCCGTTCGATCGCCAATGAAGAATCTGCAAAATAAGCCAATTTAATTCAAAACACCATGGAAGCTTTTTCTAACCTAATTAAATTTAATATCTAATAATTTAACCTATATTAACACTTAAATGAGACTAGATAATAAAATAATTAAGGGTAAAATAACGCATAAATTATACTTATCATCGCCTCAACAGCATATAATCCTGCAGCCAACGGACTTGCTGAAGCTTTCAACAAAACTATATGCAAACTCCTAAAGAAAATTATTTCAAAAAATAAAAGAGATTGGCATGAAAAGTTGCTAGAAGCATTATGGGCTTATCACACCACAGTTCGAAATGCAACTCAAGCAACACCTTTCTCACTTGTTTATGGGTGTGAAGCAGTTCTACCCCTAGAAATTCAAATCCCATCGTTAAGAGTGGCTTTGGCAAATCAATTAACGGATAATGAGAATATCAAACTACGCCTACAAGAGTTGGAAACTCTTGATGAAAAAAGACTAGCAACCAAACAAGTTATAGAATTATATCAAGCAAGGATGATAGGGGCTTTTAATAAAAAGTTAAACAAAGATCTTTCAAGAAGGGTGATTTAGTGCTCACTGTCAAACGACCAATGATTTTTACACATAAGTCAAAAGGTAAATTTGAACCCAAGTGGGAAGGGCCATATGTTGTTGAAACAGTATATTCCAATGGAGCATATCGACTCCTAACACAAGAAGGTGATCGTTGTTTGCTACCAATCAATGGAAAATTTCTAAAAAATTATTATCCCTAAAAAAAAAAGGGAGGGGGGGGATGATAGAAATGAAAAAGAAAACTTTCAGTTATATCGCCAGAACTTTGGAAGAAGATGCAAAATAGATAAATAAATATGCAAATAAAAAAAATGAGGGGTTAAAATAAAATTACATCCCAAATTAGTAAATGAAGTGGTGAATGTCATTAAGCTTAAGTTAAAATGGTCTCCCATCTATGATAAAAAGTAAATAAATACTGGAGAGTCTAAAAATGAAACTTGTTAAGAATTGTGGTTAGTTGCTCTCGTGCATGACTTGTTGCATCTTCTCGGGCTTTTGAGATAGTTGATTCCATACTTTCTATTGTTGCAACTTCTTGATGAACCTTGTTTAATTCCCCAGAAAGAGTACTAATCTTCTCATCCAAGTCTCTAACTTGGGGTGACAATCTCTAAGAGCTTAGCCTCAACAATTTGTCGTTGCACTGAAATCTCTTGACCTTTAAGCTGAAGGGCTTCCTTCTTCTTAAGAAGTATTGTAATCTGACTTTCTACTTCACTTAATTCTTGTGTGACAAGGGTTTGGGAATCCGTCAGTTCAATTAGAGTTGAAGATGCCATATTAGTGCGGGCTTCAATGTCTTTCAACTTATGGTCGAGTTTTTCCCGCTCTTGCAAAAGCTCTCTTTCTATCCCCATCTTGAAATCTCTCTCTTTTTGAACATTAGCTGAAGAGGGAAGATTATAAAGTTCCTCAGAGATCTTGACCATCTTGTTTAGATCACATTGGTATGAGCTGGTATCAAAGCCTTGAAGCTTGATAAAATTTAAAAGACCTTCCAATTCAGCTCATTTCATCCCAATCATGTGGGGAGTTTGCTCAACCAATGAACGAAGCATTTGTGTGAAGATCGTAGACAGGTTGGTAATGAACAATGATTGCACAGAAGCAATTTGCTCACTTGATGGTTCACCAGAAGGAATCAATTTGTCACAATATGGTTCACTAGAAGCAACCAACTTATCACTAGATGATTCACCAGAAGTGAGCAATTTGTCACTAGATGGTCCAACAGAAGAAATCATTTGGTCAACATTTGTGTTCAATTGAGCCGGGGGACTCGTAGTCTCTAAATAATTTGCATTCTTACTTGGGACAATACTTGGGAGTGTGCTAGAACTAGAACTTGGAGTACCAGAAAGGTTACTCAATGCTTCAATTCTTTCTACTCCTGCTTCCAATTGAGGCCCAAATTGTTTAGAAGAGTGAGAAACTTCCAACTCAACCCCAAGTTCTTTGGACAAATGATCAATTTCTAATTCAGCCTCAAGTTCCTTTGAAAAAATATGAATTGAAGGATCCTGTAAGTTATACTCATAAAGTAAGCAATTATCATAAAAAAAAAATAGAAAAGAGAAAAATGATTATGAGTTTAACCTTGTCTTGAATCAGATCGTCCATTGGTAATGCAGTTTCAGAAACATTATCATGAGTAACATCCCCCTTTGAAGTTTGCCCCACCTCAATGTCTTGAGGGTTTATGATATCTTGAATCACATCCTCATTGAGGATTTCTAAAAAGAAAAAAAATAAGAGGGGGGTAAAGAGAAAGAAAATTGGAAGATGATAATAAGCAAAAATATAGTAAGAAGAAGGAGAAAATAAAAATAATACCTAATTGGGGGACAATATTGGAATTAGGGATGCAAATGTCTTCTTCAAATACATTCTCTGACATCCCAGGAATCATAGGAAAATCCTCAGAACCCATATGATAAAGGGAATTTGAACTGATGTCCACATAATCATTTTCTTCAGATTCGGTATATTGATGAGAAGAGGAGACATCTGTGTGTATATATATATATATATATATATATATATATATATATATATATATATATATATATATATATATATATATATATATATATATATACATACAAAAAGAGAAGATAGGGATCTTAGAAATCAAAAAATGAAAAGAAATAATATATATAACCCACAAATACGTAAAACTCACCTATTGGATGAGAAGGCTGAGAGGGAGTGGGTGAAGGGAGTTTCGAGTCTTGTGTAAGAGCTTCTGCACTATGGACTTTTTTCTTTTTCAATCGAGGAAGATCAAGTTGAGGTTCCGGACTAAACCCTGTATCAGAGCTCGCCTTTCCACAAGGGCGCTTCTTTACAAGAAGGGCATCCTTAGAAACACAATGGAACTTCGGAGCTTGTGATAAATCGGCATTTAAATAAGCTGCTGCTGCACTCACCCACCAATGTGCAAAACATTCTGTAGTAGCTGCATTAACATCTGGATATAAAAACTTACTCCCTGTACCACTTTCGATAAAGTGATACCAAGCACAGGCAGCATCACAAACTCCTCCATGACGATTCCATCGAAGATTAGGGTTACCAACCAACCCTTGAGTATAGCCAAGTTGAGTTGCAAACCGACTGGGCATATACGGTTCCAACTCTATCTGTCCCATGCCACAATAAACTAAAGTACTAGGGCGGATGCAAAGAAGCCAACTAAAAATGCTATCGTCCAACTCTTTTGTGCCTGAAGGAGATAAAGAATCAACCATCAACCCATCGTTACTATGAAGAGGTGCATCCCCTAACTGCCAATTCCCATGAAAACGAATAAGCTTTCTTGTTTCCTTCAAAGAAAAGTGCTTAGGGGAACTCCTTGTCAATCTCCTCAAAAAGGCCTCTCCTGGATCCCGTTGAGGAGCAGGTGCACTATGTACAATAGGACAATGAAGGACATACCATGCATAAAAATAATGTGCAGGATAGGCCTTTGGCTTTGATTTATCTATGCACATATGTCTTATGTGCCCTTGAAGTCCGGCACATAAACGAGCAATCATAGCAGGGCAAATAGCAAACTTTGTCCCTAGAGCCATGCGGGCTGACACAAGAAAAAGTGAAGGATCAATGGCTTGGAAGTTTCTATTGGGAACAACACAACGACGAAGCCAAGCAGCAATAAATGCAGCAAGGAAAGTTTCCCTCTGCATTTCACATGCATCAGCCTCTAAAGCATGCACTCCAGGTTCCTTACTCTCAGGAATATAGAAATTTTCCAGGCTAATAGAATCTTTTTTAGCCTGTCTTTTGATCCGCTCATCAAGTTGAGCATGACGAAATTGGAATTTCAGCCCCTTTTTGCTGGAATTGCCTTTGGCATGTGATTGGCTGACTTCGGCAATATTAAAAAAGTGACCTGTCCACTGCTGTAAAGATACCCCCTTGGAGTTACTCTGCCTCTCCTTAGCAATGATGGTGAAGTGGAGAAATAACTCGGTTAAAATCCTGTATAGCTTGGGTTGTGATTGTGATATCAACTTTAACTCTCTGTTGCAAGGGATGTATTCTTGATAACCTCTCCTATACCCGGAAGAGAAGATACCGTGGTCATCTCATGCAAAGAAAACCCAAATTCTCCATTAGGAGAGAGGCATGTGTTGGTGGCTGGGCAGAAATACTCTAACATGGCGACATACATATTCTTGTTGAATTCGAGTCCCCTTTTTGTGGCTAAAATTGCATCCAACAAGCCACAACGTTCCAAATCATCCCTGTGAAATTCTACCATCATGTCGGTCAACAAAACCCAACGTTCTGAATGGTAGGCCCAACCATCTATGAAGTCAAAATCATTATAAGATAAACCTTTGGCCATTGCATTGGTCAAAAGGGTTTCCAATTGACTATGCTGCTCTCTCTTCATACTAGTAGATGCAACAGTGCTTGGAAATAGAACTCTATGATCCACATCAGTATGACCCTGTTTCAAGTAATATTTTGTCCCTCTCTTTGTAAATTCAACACACTTGATCCCTCGCTGGTGAAGATTGAAGTCAGGAAGTCGCTTTAAAAAGTTCACTCGTGATTCATATGCACTAATGGACAAATCTCGTTCCCATTGAAGACTGGTCCAAAATAATTTGCCAATGTAACGGAAGATGCCCACTTCAACTTGAGGAAATCTGCCATCGGAATCCTCTCCGTCCCCACAAATATACATAGGTTTTGGGTATATCCAATCTCTACTTGTGAGGAATATTCGATCTAAGTACTTTTCTTTAAAGCCTCCTTCCTTTTATGTTGATCCTCGTTGTTTAAATCTGTGATCGCTCTAGCGGCAAGTTTCCCATCAAGGCGAAACACTGGAAATCGTGAAATATGGCGAGTAGCTACCAGTTGTTCTTGAGAGTTGGAAGAGGAAACCATTCTGTCTTTTGAAATATTGACAAAGCTTGTATATTTTCTTCAACAAGTAAACACCTGTGAAGAAAGAACAAGTAAAATTCCCGTCAAAATCAAATTTAAGAAAAAATAATATATATATATATATAAAAACTATTATTAAAAAAAAAAGAAAAAAAAGAAAGAGGGGCCGAGTGCCAAAACTAACGTTAAGAGCCGTTGTGCCTCTAAATTAAGGTCAAGCTGGTCCTTTCCTGAGCCGGATCAAACGCCAAGCTAAAAAGGCGAGAGCCGTATTCAAAGAAATGGAACCAAGCTAGAACTCAAATTGAGTTAATAATAAAAAAAAAGGTGGGGGGCTGAGTGCCAAAACTAAAGTGCCTCAAGTTAAGTCAAGCTGGTCCTTTCCTGAGCCGGATCAAACGCGAAGCTAAAAAGGCGCTGAGAGCCGTATTCAAAAAATGGAACCAAGTTAGAACCCAAACTGAGTTAAAAAAAAAAGGAGGCATTAAAAAAAAAGGGAGGCATTAAGAATCATTATGCCTTAAGGTAAGTCAAGTTGTCCTTTCTTGAGCCGGATCAAACGCCAAATTAAGATGGTGTTGAGAGCCGTATACAAAGAAATTGAACCAAACTTGAACTCAAATTAAGATGAGCGGAATACCAAAATTAATGTTAAGAGCCGGTATGTCCTAAGTTAAGCCAAGTTGGTCTTTTCTTGAGCCGGATCAAACACCAAGTTAAGATGGTGCTAAGAGCCGTATTCAAAGAAATTGAACCAAATTCGAACTCAAATTAAGATAAGCTGAGTACTCTTTTCTTGAATTGGATCAAACAACACAAACCAACAGATCGGCACTGAATAAATCAATGCAGAGAGCCGTATTATAAAAAAAAAAGACAAACGGATCGACGCATAGAGCTGTATAGAAAAAAAAAAACATAACGATAAAAAAAAAGATCAACGCATATAGCCGTAATAAAAAAAAAAAAAACGCAAACATATTGGCGCTGAATAAATCGACGAGAGCTGTATTAAAAAGAACAGCAACAAACAGATCGGCGCTGAATAAATCAACGCAGAGAGCTGTGATCATTAAAAAAAAAACAGATCGGCGCCGAATAAACGATCGTAGAGAGCTGTAATTAAGTTATGATTCTGAATTTAGAGCAGGAGCCCATTTGTTCTTTTTTAATCATGGCCGTTGATTATCTTAAACTCATCTCCGCCACCCAAATCTCCTCTGTCCCTCATTTCTTCATAGACACCCTCCTCTTCTTCTACTCCCCTGGGCTCCGCCGCTCACCGCTTCTCCACCACCTCACCCAGCCGCCTCCGCCCCTCTCGCCGGATCGCTATCTCTTCTTCCTCCGCCGCGCCTCACACTGACCAGTCACCGCCCCTTTTCCCTCTCCTTCGACCATCAAACCTTTTCTCCATCGGCCGCCATCGCCTCTCCCACTTTCTGCCTTCCCTTTTCTTCCGACCCACCACCCTCACCCTCAGTCTGGATATTCTTCCATCACCTTCTCCCTCGCCGGCCATCGCTCCCTCTTCCTCATCGGATATCCTCCTCTACTACATCCACTGCCCCTAGCCGATGACCATCTCCTCTCCTCCGTCCGGACCACAACCGACCGCCTGCCGCCCTCAGTCCCGATCTCCCTCTTCCCCGATCTCCGCCATCCCCTTCTTCTTCCATCAACCCACACCACTCGCCACTGACCACTACCATTCCCCTCCGATCTGACGCTGCAAAATTTGCCCCTCTTCTCCGCCGCTCACCACTTTTCCACCACCTCTCCCACTTTCTTCCCTCACTGTTTTCAATCCACCAGTCCTCCCCAATCCGTCCCACAAATCAACACGGCTTTTCCATCTCTCCGCCGCCTCTCTCACCAAATCGCCACCATCTCTCCACCGGACCTCCCCATTTCTCTGTCACCGCCTCTGCAAAAAAAAAACGCGAGCTGCAGAGGGCCTCATCTTCTTCCCGAAATTGCGGGAGATCCTGCACATCCAGGGCGGGCAGTGCGGCAACCAGATCGGGATGAAGTTCTGGGAGGTGGTTTGCGTCGACCCAATCAAGCGCTACAAGGGTACTTCCAATTTGCAGCAGCGGCGGCCGGTTCGTTCCCCACACCGTTCTCATGAATCTCGAGCCCGGGACCATGAACAGCTTCCGGCCCAGGCCCCTCACGGCCAAATCTGCCGCTCTTTGGACACTGCCCCGCCTTTCTCACTTCCACCACGGTTCCATCTTCCTCTCTCCCTCGGGCCATTGCATCACCACCACCTTGCTCCGTCAATGGCACAAAATTTTTTTTTTTTCTTTTTCCTTTCTTTCTTCGGCCATCGCAGCGACAATACGATGAAGATGCTCCATCACTTCTCCCTGCCCGGCCGCCGGTCACCTAAATACTCCATCAGCAAAGCGACGCTTCGGCCATAAGCGGGCACAGACGCCGCAGTGGACGAAGAAAAGCGCAGAAAATTTGGAAGAAGAGAAACAAGAGCGAAGAAACGAACAAAAAAAAAAAAAGCTACTCACCCTGCAATGAATCCGGAAAAACAAAATTCCGATGTGTGTTGCAGGGATTTTTATATTAGAACGGACAATGTCGATGAAGATTAGGATTCGTATTGAGATAGGTTGTTGTAAATCTGTTACAAGTTACAAAATATCACTTACGATTCGTGGACTTTGTCACATAATTCGGATTTTGGGATTTGTTGTTATCGGCGGTAAGATACGTTGTTAAGATACCGGATAACCAGCCAAAGGTCTACCTCCGATTAAGTTTGGATACCAGGACCAGTTCAAACTCCCATTGAGTCTTGACCAGTTCAAACTCCCAACGAGTCTTAGACGACATTGGTACGTGACATGAGACCAGTGTAAACTCTTATATTTATAATGTGAGACCAGTTTAAATTCCTAATGAGAGTGAGAATTTGAATAATAAGGTACATGAAGTTTGGACAATTATAATGTGAGACCAGTTCAAACTCTTAATAAGAGTGTGATCCCCTAAATCTTTATAATAGTTTAGATATCATAAGATCATTGATCACTTACCGAACTTTAAAATTTGATAGTGTAAGACATAAAAAATAAATAAATTTGTGATGTAATTTCTCCTACTAGGTACAATATTCCCCTCTCAGGGTTATTACCTCAATAGTAAAAAAAAAATTAATAATAATAGTAATAAAGCAAAAAAAAAATTGATGAAGAAGCAAAGAAGGATGATTATGAAGAAATTTATGACGGAAGAATTCCTTCTCTCATCAATTCTTCTTTTACATCATCAAGAAAAATAATACGGCCATACTCTAGATCTTCAACACAAAAAAGATATCCTTGAGCAAGAATAAATCCGGGGAGTCATACATCTCTTGAACGCTCTACAACAGCACCTCTACGAGCTCTCATTATGCTTTCTACGGCCCTATCTATTACAACTTCAGAAATTCCTTCAAAATGTAAACGAGTACCATATGGATCAGTTTGAACTGCAGGTAACTCATTTGGAGAATTCGATGGAAGGCCAGACATAATTTCTAATCATACTCTTTTCCGAGGTGTAACAGTTGCACTTATAAGATTGCTTCACTGTTACCCCTCAGAGGGGCTGTTTGTTGACATATTTTAAATAAAAAAAAAGAAAGTTAAAAGAGACTTAGTCCAAAATTTTAGAGCTTGACTAGCTCCAAAGTGGACAAAATCCTTCAAACTAACTAAGTCAAAAAGAGAAAGAAGAAATTGTCATATTCTACCCATGTAGAAATAAGACAAAACTTATAAATTTTTTTTAATTAAGTAAACCCCTACAAGTTTCATATCAAATCAAAATAACAAAAGGCTAAGTGAGACCCCCATGGGTCCCACGTCAAATTAGCCATCAAATCAAAGTTACAAAAGGCTAAGTGAGATTTATATGAGTCTCACGCCAAATTAGCCATTAAATTAAAATCAGAAGAGGCTAAGTGAGACCCCCGTGGGTCTCATGTCAAATTAGCCATCAGATCAAAGTTACAAAAAGCTAAGTGAGACCTACATAAAATTAGCCATTAAATTTAAATCACAAGAGGCTAAGTGAGACCCACATAGGTCCCATATCAAATTAGCCATCAAATAAAAAATCAAAAGACTGAATAAAACTCACATGAGTCCCATATCAAATTAGCCAAATTAAAATATAAGACCTCATATAAGTCTCATACAAAGAATAGACTTTAAAATAAATCTTAAAGTCTAAAAGATGATTTGAAGACTTACCTCCTAAAGGCTAGTTATGTAATTGAGAAAATGCAAAGGAAAATAGTAACAAAAAAATACATGGTGTACTAAAGTAACTAAGGAAGGAAAATTACTGGGCCCCTCACTTTTAAAGAATGTACACTTGACTAACAAAATTAATATTTGAGAAGACTAAGTCAAAATTTTTTTTTGAGTGGTTATTCACGTTAAAAGAAATGAGTGAATGAAATGGAAGAGTATGAGAAAGACCAAGTCAAACCACTATCACATGCCAAGTGGTCTTCCCCATTACCCCACTAATTCACTAACTCACTCCCCACTTTCCACAAACTACCCCACTAACTCTCCCCCACTTCCCACAACTACACCACTAACTCACCACTTTCTCCCACTACTTTACCCCATGACACAACTCCAACACTATAAATACCCCCTTCTTCTCATAGAGAAGGGCTTTTGACAGTCAAGTCTAAGAAGCCTTCACAAAACTCTAAAGCTCTCCACCCCAAAGGAAAACTTTCCATCAAGAAGAGAAGAAGACTCCAAGAAGAAAGCTCATCCACCAAGTCATTCAAAGGTCTCTTTCTCAAAGAATCCTTTCAATTCCAAGGATTCAATCTCAAGGAGTTTGCAAGGAGTTCAAGTTGAACAAAGCAAAAGAAAGAGGATTTTCAAGCTTAAAGACAAGAAGACATAGAAATGATGAGTTCTTACATGTGATATTCTTCATTTTTGTTGTGTTCTTTCTTTTTTAATCCTTGTAATCATCTTTTGACAACTTCAATATTCTCATCCTTTCTCTACTTTCAATTTGTCTTTATTTTTCGCCATTTAATCGAAGGGTTTGAAAATTGGTTAATTACTACTACTCCATTTCAAATTTTAAAGAGTAGTAGCAATCAGCCAAGAGAGGGTCGTCCTACAAAAAAAAAGGTTTCTTCTCTTGTCTTGTGCATAGGGAACCAACCAAAATCCCCCAACAGACCTCTTATAGAATTGTGTACTCCTCACAATTCTACTCTCCTTGTGGTCGGGAGTTTTGAGAAAGAGATATGTCTTATGTGTTATTACCTCCAAAAGCAACAAGACAACCCGGTCGTCTATGATATGTCCGCATTAGGAATACAATGGACTATGTGTCCATTGAGAGAGATGGTAGAGCAAGGTATAAATGTGGGAGGTGCAAATAATCTGGGCATAATATTAAAAGATGTACAAACCCTAATGTTCTTTGGTAAACATACAATTAGATTTTGACTTTTTGTTTACTCTCTATTTTAGATATGACTATATGTTCCTCAAATTCTTATTTCTCCGCAAATCATATTGATCATATAGAGCCTTTTTACAAGCCAAGCCTCATTTATTAGTCGATACTTGTCTAGCAAGAGTCACATAAGTCACCTTCTATTTGGTGAGGAGAGGTATTCTAATTGTTATTAAATTTTATTTAGTTTTTTTACTATATGTTACGTTGGATTATAATATGTAAACTTATTGTAGGACCCCAGGTGCCTTGAGTGCACAAAATATTTTAGATACCTCCGACAGTGGCCCATTGATGAGCGTATTCTACCATACATTGAGCAAGTAGGATTTGGACACTTTATTCATACACAGTACGTTAGAATCGATAGGCCTTTGCTCACAACTCTTGTCGAGAGATGGAGGAGGGAGACATAGACGTTTCACCTACCTTATGGGGAGATGTACATCACTCTTATGGATGTGGCAGTTCTTTAAGGACTTCGCATCGATGAATAGGCAATGAAAGACACGAAAGGAAAAGAAGATTTAGATTTATTAGTTGGATTCCTTGGCAGAGCACCTCCTCCTTCAGTAATATGTGGTAGCTGAGTGAGCCTTATATGGCTATTTGTCATGCCCCGGCACTGCCCGACCTGAGCCGAACCCGGTCAGGGGCCGGCCAAGCACACGGGGGCGACAAGGAGAATTGAAAGACGGTTTAGCGAAAGACTTATGCCCTAATCACGGACGATCTAATAAAATTACGGAGTATACGCACCACTTTAAGCAAGAGTAAATAAGTAGGATTTAAAGAGTTACTTTAACTCTAAGATAAACTAAAATCTCAAACCCACATACTAAGTTAATTCATAGCCCACTCTAAGCATCCAAAATAGGTCTTAAGTAACACAAAAGTATAATGTAGCATAAACCAAAATAAGAACAATACACAAAGGTTCTAATCATAAAAACATAAATAAGGAAACAAGTCACATAAGGGGTCTCCACGATCACTCCCAAGTTGTCTCCAACCTTTCCTCATTGAGGAGATCCTGTCCATCTACGTGTCATGCCACGCAACCCCAAAGCAAAAGCACAAGAAAGAGGGGTGAGTTTAACAAACTCAGAAATAGTTTTTAACATAACTATAATTATCGAAAACACGACGGCATAGTAACATAACAATTCAAATCAAAGATTGACAAGATGTATTATTTTCTGATCACACATACACATTACCTAAACCTGCATCATAGTGTATAATTCACATGGTGCCATTCACTTCATATAAACCTGCATGAGATGTATCTCTAACATACATTTCAGATCATGCATCAACATCATATCAACCTACATGAGATGTATCTCTAACATACATATCAAATCATGCCTCAACATCATATAAACCTGCATAAGATGTATCTCTAACATACATATCAAATCATGCCTCAACATCATATAAACCTGCATGAGATGTATCTCTAACATACATTTCAGATCATACATCAACATCATATAAAGAATGTCTCCATTAAGGAGTAATCACAATTTAGTGTCACATAGACGGGAACACATACAAGGCCACGAAGGCGTGTCATGGTCTAAATTCTACACAAGAATATAAGAAGATTGGGGTTGTCAATCCCTAAAGTTGCTCACCCTAGACGATCTTGGCCAAAGATGTCCCATTCTCACGAAGAGAATCTAGAGCAGGGGTGTTCGCCCTTCGACATCTCTTGCGATGGGGAAGAGCCCGAGTTCCCACATAGGAAACCCTTAAACACATGGTAGCTGGTGCACAGAGCATACCATACTAGATTCTCAGGGTCCAAAAGACAATCATAATAATCTTAAATCGCAAGACAAGTACATAACTCGTCCCCCACATAATTCCATTTAACTAGACTCAACCCGGGGAGTGCACATGTTCTACAAAAGAACTCAAATCAAAACATGTCCTTTCGGACAAATCAAGTTTAGATTAAACCACGACCGATTAATCCAGCACGCAATTTCACCACATTACATCTAATCGATAAAATTCAATTAATCTCGATCAAGCCTCAATTTGAAATCCATTTTCATTATGCATGCAACATGCTACATGCGTGGGTAAGGCATACATGAATTGTAATTCATGATAAGTGCTCTCATCAACCCCTCATGCATCATTCATAATCATAATATCAATCCTCATCATCATTATTAAACCCCACATGTGTGTGTACATAGTAGAAGCACTTCACTTAATGTATATCAACATGCTTGTAATTAACTCACCATCACAATACATATGTGCATTAACATCTAATCATTAATTCCAGTGGAAATCATAGGAGAAGAATCATTAAAATCATATCTCAAGTCAAAGCCTATCCACAAGCTAAACATATATGCGATCATTCAATTCATACTTAAGCCAAGACATACACTAACATTTACACATCAATTAACCATATCCTATCATAACATATCAGTCCATTAGTATGTTGTAGCTCTACTGAAAATATGTTTAACCATAAGGATCAACCATTCATAACTTCAAGACGACAATTCCAACATCATATATCCAACCACAAGCCATTCTACATAACTCTAATTATATACCACAACTTCATAACCTCAATGGTATACCCTTCCAATAGCTTACTATAGCTCAAAACACTCCACATACATATAAAAATGATATATCAAAGTAGAGACACCGAAATGAACATCATGCAAATAATAGAAAACTTGCTGTGTAGCCATTCGAACGCCTAGTAGGGCTGTTCGATCGGCTAAACGTGAAAACTATCAAAATTGCAGTGTTACCGTTCGATCCCAATCGAACCCATAAAACATACCGTTTGGCTACTACAATTGGCCAAGTTGCCTTCGTCCTGTCCTCCGTTCAATTCTTGTCATCTTCGTATCGCCCTTTGGTTGCAACGGTTGTATGATAAGAGCCCCGATTTTATTGTCACCCACTCTTCATCTCGTCCCTTCACATATTGGACAAGAACCCTTAATTTTCTCAGTACATGACCAGCGGGCACCCAAGAAATGTTACTACAAATTAAAACAGGCCTGAAAAATAGGAAAATTGCAGGATATCAAAAAGCCAAAAAAAAAAAGGCTATAGGGAGAAAGGATCAGACGAGTAACACCCATTTTTTTGTTTGAACTTGTTTCCTATTTTTTTTGCATCCTCAGTAAAATTTCCCTCGGTTTTTCATCCCAAAAAGGACTCCCTATAAGGTAGAATCGACCTTCTTCTCCATTTCAAAATTTTAAACCGAAACTCCATTTATGAATCTTAAAATCTCCATCTAACAACCCAAATGTCATTAAAATTCCACCATAACTTCCAGAAATCTAACTCACACCATAACTTCCAGAAATCGGGATTAAAGATTACCATTTACTAATTATGCCATTAAAGCACTAAATTAAGTAAATCCACTCAAAATAAACCACAAAATCAAGAGTTTTACAATAGGAAGACTGAAATTTCGAAAGTCCATTACCTTATCCCTTGATTAGGCTTGGATTTGATGGTCACCCTTCTTGAAAACCTTACAAAGACATAGAGTTTAAATTAAACTCCATTAAAACGGATTTAACATAGAAAACCTTAATGAAAAACTTAAATCTAGGGCTTGTTGAACATAAAAATCGGATTTTTAGATCTAGGGTTTTAAGTAAAGATGCAAATCAATAGTTTTGATGTTTAAAAACGAATCAAAACAAAGGGGAAATTATAGATTTAGAAAGGATTAGGAGAAAATCTAGGTTTTAAGGCTTGATTAGAGTAAACATACCTTAAACTCTTCTAATTCAGGCCTAATTGGGGAATTAGGCCTAACCTCCCTTTCCTAGCCTATTCCCAAAATGGAAATGGCTCAGGTCATTCTATTTATAGTAGGATTTGGGGTGTGTGTAGGTAATTAGTGGGGTATGAATAGAAAAATGGGCTAAAAATGAGTATTTTGGCTATTTGGCCACTAATTAAACCTGAAAAATTATAAAATTTTTTATAAAGGCTTGTGTTGATGTTTGGGTTAGTTTGGTCCAAAAACCCAAATTTCGATGGTGGGGCCCACAGGGGGTCCCACCAAACTCTAATTTTCAGAAAATTAGTGAAAAATTAGAAAAATCCTAAAATTCAGATTTAACCCAAAATCACTTAAAACCAATAATTGTAAAGTTGATTTTGATTAAAACTATAAGAAACACCATTTATTTTTGAAACCACCGAATCAATAAGAAAATGAGTTAACTACGCAATAACCGATAATTAAAATGAAACGAAACCGGTTTAGAAATGACAGTCCTTACACTATTAGGTGAGTTTCATGTGCTCCCAATAGATGCCACCGAGATAGTGATCGAGTAGCATGCACATGTATATTTGTTACATTTAGTTAGGGCTACGACATTTGCAGATAACACGAGTAGCCATATTCATGTTGCGTATCTATCACTCCTAACGGATTTCGACATAGCGGGCACTTACGCATGGGCTAGTGCCACCCTTGTGTTTTTATACCGAGAGTTAGGGAAAACTTATTAGGCTATGGCCTCAGGGATTGCAGGATGTTTGACCATTCTTTAGGTAAATGAATTTGTTGAAGTTAATATTTTTTATATGTACAATTATTTATATTTTTAAAAACTTTTATAATATTTTGTGACACAACTATGGTCATGGGAACATTTACATGTTGGCCGACCAACTATTGAGATGGGTCACGTAGTCAATGGTGCTCAGTTAGGAGCCAAGTAGGGTATTTTTTTACACTTATATTTTTAGCATAGTATCTAGGTGTGCTGAATTTATGTTTTAAATTTGACTCCTTAAGGTGGAATGTTCGGAGGAGAAAAACTAAAAATCCACAAGGAGTCCTTCGTTTGTATAGAGGAAAGTTATACCACCAGTGGCCTTATCAGGTAATTTCATTTTATTATCACATTTAATATAATGATTATAAGCTATGTAAGGTCATTAAAAACTAATTATGCTTATAAATTATGTAGGTCATTTGGCAGCCATACTTACCTGAGGCGTTGGTTGAGTTACCTCCTCTTTGTACGGAGGGAAGAGATGTGTGGCTCTCTCGAACGCCGCTCATCTTTTTTGAGATTGTCGAGTTGTATGTGCTTGATCGTGTGATGCTCCAATTTATCTTGGAGCGAGAGGTGTCTCCTCGTACCGTAGAGTTTGTCCATTGGATCACTCAACAAAGCCACCATATTACCTACTTGGGCTCTACATAATGTAGCATATATCCCTCAATGGGACAATAGGAGAGCCAACACTATCAGAGGGGAGATGGCTACAACATCGCGAGATGTTTGTAGCCTGAATATGCAATGGTATTTACCCATTATACGTTAATATATTTTACCACGCGATGATGTAGAGGAGATGACATATTAGCCTAAGGGAGCGTATGAGGCAGTTTTGGTAAGTATATCTTAATTAATTATATAATAATAATTTCTCATTTCTCGTTTATTATTTATATGGCTTTTATTTTAATTTTTTTATAGCTTGGTTTAGCTCGACGGATATATACCCATTTGACTACTTAACACCTTTACTTCGAGTGAGGGCTTAATAGCATCATGTCAGTTGATAGTTAGGCACCATGAGAATGTCCTTCATAGCTTGTCACTACTTTAGTCGGTTATTACAGACGTTCATGGACATTATCCCACCTACAAGGCAGCTTAGACACCGCTAAGGCATGCTCCATTCTCGGATATTCCATCTTCATTTGCAGTACCTGGCTCTCCTCCACGTTCATCATCTCCGGTTGCTCCACATCTAGCCTACCCCTAGCCAGATCTGATACTATATCATAGACGACAACGGGCAACTCATGTAGATCTTATCCCATTATCTTATGCGGAGCTTTTTGTTACTTATGGTGAGCCATCTGTTACTTATGTGAAGCAGGAGGAGCAGGAGTATGAAGAGCTAGTATAGCACCGGCAGGGTTGGGGTCGAGGTTGTAGGGGTAGGAGAGTGGTGTAGACCGGGGGGTCTACACAGGGAAATCAAGTAGAAAAAGAGAAAAGAAGAAGATTAAAGCAGAAAGATTTCAAAAATTAAACTACTGAATTCCGTATATGTTCTTATAACGGGCTGAAGCCTACAATTTATAGATAAACCAACTAACAGTCCTACTGAAGGTAAACAAACTAATCCTAATCAAATTAAGATATAGACTATACTAGGACTTTAAAGTAAAGAAGATAACGCTAATCCTAATTAAAGTAGGAATATAACATTCCACCACGCTCCGCATTGCCTTGTCCTCAAGGCGACCAGTCGGGATATTGCTTAAGGAAGTCCTCCTCCTGAATCCAAGTTGCATCTTCCGGAGAATGATGCTGCCAAGCGATAAGAACCTCAGATATAACACGTCCATGATGGCGAACATGTCGACGTTCTAAAATAGCATGAGGTGTTGGATGGCCTGAAGCTAATGAAATCTGTAGTGGAATCTGGGACTCTAAGGGCAACTGGAGACGATAAGCGACCTTGCCAATTCGCTCTAGAATTGGATAAGGACCATGAAAACGGTGAGCCAGTTTCTCGTTAGATGGCTTATGAACTGATGTCTGACGATAAGGCTGATGGCGAAGATACACAAGATCACCAACTTCAAACTTGCGATCTACATGATGTTTATCATAAACTTGACGCATACGATTATGTGAAGCAACCAGGTTAAGACAAAGCTGGCGCAAAACCTCATCACGAGTTTGAAGAGTAGTATCCACGGCATCAACAGAAGCATGAAGTGGCACATAATGAAGCAAGGTAGGAGGTGGGCGACCATAGACAAGCTGCAAGGGGGTATAACCGGCTGCGGTATGATAAGTAGTGTTATAAGACCATTCTGCCCAAGAAAGGAATGAGAGCCATGTCTGAGGCCGATCACCGGAAAAACATCTGAGATATTGCTCAAGGCAACGATTGACTACTTTGGTTTGCCCATCTGTCTGAGGATGATAGGCTGAACTCATGCGAAAAGAGGTGCCTTGGAGTAAAAAAAACTCCTGCCAAAATGCAGATTAGAGAACCTTATCTCGATCACAAACAATAGTCTTAGGCATTCCATGAAGACGTGCAATATCGCGCATGAAAACCTCAGCAACAGTAATGGCAGTATATGGGTGAGAGAGAGCTGAAAAATGTGCATACTTAGATAGTCGATCCACCACAACGAAGATGACGGATTTACCTTGAACCTTAGGTAATCCTTCTATGAAATCCATGCTAATATCCTCCCAAATTCGTTTAGGAATTGGGAGTGGCTGGAGAAGACCAGAGGGAGTGGTAGAATCGCTCTTAGCACGCTGACAAATATCACATTGGGCCACAAACTGGTGGACATCCCGTTTAAGACCACGCCAGGCAAAGCTCTGAGTAACCCTTTTATATGTACGAAAGATTCCCTCATGATCGGAAGCAGGCGTAGAGTGACAAAGATGTAGAATAGCCCTACACAACTCCCATAGTTAGGTATCCAAAGATGGTCGTGCCATAGCAGGAAACCATCACATATCAGCGCGTAATCGCATAACAAGGGCACACGTATCAGAATCATTCTCATAAGCGGCCTGTAAGTCTTTGAGAAAAGGAAAGACAGGTGTAGAAATAGCCTGAAGTGAGGCATCCTCATGTAAATGGGATAAGGCATCAACAGCACGATTCTCAAAGCCACGCTTATAGACCAACTCATAATCATAGCCCAACAATTTTGAGACCCAATGTTGCTGAGCAGGGGTTGCCACACGCTGATCCATGAAGTATTTGAGAGGTTGATGATCTGTCCGAATGATAAAGTAACGGCCTAAAAGGTAGGGCCGCCATTTAGTGACAGCATGGACGATAGCCAACATCTCACGCTCATAAGCAGATAGCAATAGAGAACGACCAGACAAAGCTTTGCTATAAAAAGCAATAGGGCGATCATCTTGCATAAGGACTGCACCAAGACCAACATCTGAAGCATCACTCTCAACAATAAATGTCTTGGCAAAGTCAGGAAGAGCAAGAACTAGGGTGGAAGTGAGGGCCTCTTTGAGTGCAAGAAAAGCACGTTCAGCCGAATCAGACCATACGAAAGCACCCTTTGTCAACAAAGCCATTAAGGGTGCAACAATAACGCCATAGGAGGAGATGAAACGTCTATAATAACCAGCAAGGTCAAGAAACCCTCGGAGTGCACGTGAAGTAGAAGGTCGAGGCCAATGCTGAACAACAGAAATCTTGCCTGGGTCAGTGGCAACTCCATGTGCTGAAATAATGTGGCCCAAATACTCAACCTGTTGGCAACCAAAAGAGCACTTGAACCGCTTCAAGAAGAGTTGGTGCTCATGGAGGAGTGTGAAAACAGAATGCAAATACCGTAAGTAGTCCTCCCAAGTAGGGCTATAAATCAGGATATCATCAAAGAAAACCAAAACAAAGCGTCGTAGATATTGCTGAAAGACATCGTTCATTAAGCACTGGAAAGTGGCAGGGGCATTAGTAAGTCCAAAGTGCATGACTAAGAACTCATAATGCCCATCATGTGTATGAAAAGCCGTCTTGGAAATATCGTCGGGATGCATACGAATCTGATGATAACCGGAACGGAGATCCAACTTTGAAAAGAATTGTGCTCTAGATAATTCGTCAAGTAACTCCTCGATGACAGGAATAGGGTACTTATCCTTCAAAGTAATAAGGTTAAGAGCCCTATAGTCCACACAAAAGCACCAGGAACCATCCTTCTTGCAGACAAGGAGGACAGGAGAGGAGTACGAAGACTGACTAGACCGTATAATGCCTGAAGTTAACATCTCGCGAACCAGACGTTCAATTTCAGCCTTCTGGACATGTGGATAGAGGCATGGGCGGACATTAGCGGGAGGAACACCAGGCTGAATAGGAATCCGATAGTCATATGAACGGACCGGTGGTAAGACCTGAGGTTCCTCGAAGATGGACTGATGCTCATCCAAAAGAGTAGCCAAAGCGGGTGAAAGATCGACAGGCTGGGGAACGTCAACTGAAGGGCGGTGCTGTAGCAAGAGGCCATGACAATGATAATGAGAAAGAGTTTCCAATCCTTCTGCAGACTGAAGGCGACCCGGTGGATGAGCAGTGTTACGCATTGGCTTACCCTTATAAGTAAAGTCCATAGTCATACGACGGAAGTCCCAAGAAATAGGACTTAAGTCCTCAAGCCATTGAACACCAAGAACAATATCAGCCCCCTTAGTAGGAAGGAGAAATAAATCCATAGTATATGCCTGACCCTGCAATAATAATTCCACCTTGGTGCAAACTCCAGAACTCTTGAGACAGGTTCCATCGCGAATCAACACATCAAATGTCTCAGAGTCCTTAATGGAGCAGCCAAGGCGACGAGCAACTCGATCATTAACAAAATTATGAGTACTCCCACTATCAATTAAAATAGAGACCAGTTGCTTCTTAATGAAGCCCTTAACATGCATAGTACATGGAGTATAAGTGCCTGAAAATGCTTGTAGGGTAATCTCCATATCACACGCCTCGAAAGTCTCAGAGGGAAGCTCGTCAGAATCGGCATCAATATTCTCCATGAAGTCCTGGTCAAAACACTCATCAATCATAAATAATTTCTGAGTCGTGCAGCGATGTCCAGGGGTATATTTCTCATCACAATTATAACATAAGCCCTTGGAATGATGATCGGCCATCTGAGAAGGAGTAAGACGAGTAAGAGGAGGAGTAGATGCAGAAGGACCTAGAGAACGGCCGCCACGGGGCAGGATGGAAGAAGCCGATAGGCGTGAGAAAGTAGAGCGACTGAGCTGGATTAACTTCTCCTCACAAACACGAGCCATATGCATCGTTTCTGTCAAAGATGTGCGTGGAAAAGTCTGCAATTCAGCCTTAACATGGGCCTTAAGACCGGCTTCAAAGACTCTGATTAGGGCATGCTCAGGCCATCCGTGTACGCGGTTCACTAAGCACTCAAACTCATCCTGATAGTCCTGGACGGATCCCCGTTGGCGAACTTGAGGCAACAAACTGTTAAAATTTTGATAAGGAGTCTTGCCAAAACGGAGGAGGAGAGCATTCTCGAATTCAGGCCAAGTAACGTCTAGATGCTGAGCAAGGAACTGGTCGACCCAATGCAAAGCACAACCCTCCATATGAAATGAAGCTAATTCGCATTGTTCCTGAGCTGGAGTGCGATGGAAGTGGAAGAAACGCTTCGTTCGAGAAACCCATTCCTCAAGATCATTGCCTGTAAAGACCGAAAAAGTGACACGAATCGGCCGAGCATGAATAGCAGGGTTCGGGTCAAGACGATTATCTCTATGGGGGTAGTCAATGCGGCCTCGCCTACAACCACGCGGGTAGCCGAGATGGTCATAGTAATCTGTCTCCTTGATAAAAGCTATGTCATCATCTACATGATTAATAAGTGGAGTAGGAGTTGGTGCACGATGAGATGGCCCCCACGCGTGCATAGGAGGAAGTGGTAGTTGATCTGTGTGCTCAAAAGGAGGTGCAGGTGGGACCATCGGGGTAAACTGGTGCTCGAAGAGAGCATTAGCCGTAAGGATAATCCCGGGTCGAACCGGCAGAGGTTGTATATGTCCATCCCGAATTGAAGGCATAGAACGGTGAAGGAGCAACGGGTCGACTAGGGGAAAGGAGAAGGAGGAGCGGGGGTCGAGGGGGTAGGAAGCGCTGGTCGATGGCGTAGGGGCTGTCGTAAGGAGCTGGGCGGGGGGCGGACCATCGGCGATCTGACTGACTGGCATCAGGGCGACGGAGCAATCCAGGGGTGGGATTGAGGCGACCAGCGGCTGGGAGATGAGGGGCGGAAGGGGCGATAGGGAGGGGACGATGGTTGGGGCGACGGCTGGCGTCGCGGCGGGCTGATGTGAGGTGACAAACGACGGAAGGTGCGAAGGAGGAAAGAAGAGAGGCGGATCCACGGGGTGAAGGCTGCTGGAGGAGGCGGCTGTGAGGGTGGATCTGGCCGGGATCCAAGGCGGGGAGGGAGCATCGGCCACAGAGGAGGCGGACCGGACCAAAGGCCCATGTGCGGCGGCGGAATCGGCCCCAAAGAAGGCGGATCTAGCCGAAGGCCCCGGTGCGGTAGCGAGATCGGCCACAACGGACGCCGGTGAAAGGTAGGGAAGCGGAAAGGCAGCGCCTTTGTCGGTGTCGTAAGGTAGCAGTGGCGCGGCGGCCGGTTCTGGGACTGTAGAAACTGCAATGTGCGTGGGACCGGTGGGGTTGGACGGCGAGGCAGGGGCGACTGACAGAGTAATGTCTGGCGGACGGACAACCGGAGCAGAGTCCGGTGCTGTTGACAAGGATGCGTGGGAAGGACCCGGCGACTGCACTTGGAGCGAGCGTACGGCGTCGGCGATTGCAGTGAAAGCAATCTTCACTTCAGGTAGTTCTGAAATCGTTGTCTTCACATCGGTAAGATCCGAAAGCATTGTGTTAATTTGTGATTCTAACTGTTGTGTGCGAGCGTGAAGGCCAGCGGGGGAAGAATCAATGACGGGCACGTCACGGAGAGATGACAACTCCCCGCTGGTGGCCGATGGCCCGACAGTGGGCATCGGGTTTGGCCGACGCAGGGGGCTCCTCTGGCGTGATTGGGTCATGGTGGAAGAGGGTGGGAGAGTGGGTAATAGGGATCGAAGCCTCTCTGGTACCAATGGTGTAGACCGGGGGGTCTACACAGGGAAATCAAGTAGAAAAAGAGAAAAGAAGAAGATTAAAGGAGAAAGATTTCAAAAATTAAACTACTGAATTCCGTATATGTTCTTATAACGGGCTAAAGCCTACAATTTATAGATAAACCAACTAACAGTCCTATTGAAGGTCAACAAACTAATCCTAACCAAATTAAGATATAGACTATACTAGGACTTTAAAGTAAAGAAGATAACGCTTTAAAGTAGGAATATAACAGAGAGGTAGAGCGACTTAGAGTTGTTATATGCTTGTTTTGTAAACCAAAACATTTTGAGAACATTGTATGTAATTTTCATCCTTTAAAGTAAATTTTGTCCTTCTGAAGGATGAAATATGCTTTGAAGTTGATTTTGTCCTTGCAATTTTGTCCTTCGCAAGGACAAAATAAGTTTTAAGTTGATTCATCCTTTGCAAGGATGAAATCCAATTAAACGTTGAAACCTTCAGTAGGAAAATTGGTGTGGGGATTTCGTCCTTTAGAAGGACAAAATCGGTAAAAATATAAAAAAAATAAGTTAATTTTGTCCTTTGCAAGGACGAAATCCACTTAAATGCCGGACCTTCAATCGAAAAGCTAGTGTAGGGATTTTGTCCTTGAGAAGGATAAAATCAACTTAAAACTGATTTCGTCCTTCAGAAGGACGAAATCGATAAAAATATAAAAAAATGCCACGTAGGCGCCAGTGCTTGGCTGGTGCCTACGTGGCCAAAATGAAGTGCAGGGTGTAAGTAGGAGCTCTCCATGACATGTGAGTAGTGGAAGGCGCATACATATGTCAGTGGATGATAATGCAGATGATAATTTGTCCATGATAGTAGCGTTGAATGAATGTCGTAGGTCGTCTGCACCTATTGACGATGGAAGTGGACCTAGTTGGAGGTATGGTTTTATAAGATATTTCGGTGTAAATAATTTAATTGTCGATGAAAATAATGAGATTTAATTTTGAATTTTATGTGTAATATGTAAGGTATGCATCTCATGCACATGAGATAGTTAGCCTTGTAATGTCACAAGGTGGTACATGGTTTGGAACACAAACCTCGATGGGTATTCATTACCCTTAAACATGTATTGGCTTTACATATATTGGACCATCTATATATTTATAAATGAATCTAGTAATTTTAGTTATTGAACAAGGTTTTAGGTAACACAAAATTCAATACATGTGCGTTATTCATGTGTAGGGGAGCTCATGTTCTTGATGATGACGTTGATATGAATGAGTCCAATGAAGGTAAAAACAATATTGACGTAGCTAGTGATGAAGAGTATGACATGAATGAAGAAGTTGTTAGAGGTGAGGAAAGTGCTCAACAAATGAATGATGACGAGGATGATGATGTATAGACAATGCAATTGCTGCAAATGACATGAATGTTGATGATGATGAACCGTCATACTATGATGATGAGGTACCAATCTATGCACATATCACATATGGGCAAATAGATAAGCCAGTTAATTGAAGCATAAATATGGAGCAATAGAACGAAGAAGAGTTATATGTTGGACGAATCTTTTAGGATAAAGAGGTATTCATCACAGCTTTGAGAGAGTTTTCAATTATGAATCATGTCCGATATAAGGTTCTGCATGCACATACAATAGAATATACAATTAAATGCATTGATAGTTCTTGCCCATAGAGAGTTCATGGATCAATGAAGATGGGTGTAGGCTTCTTTAAATTGAAGACATATGGTGGTGACCAGTTTTATAAGAACGTCCACTGATCATAGGCAGTGTAGTGCATCGTTTGTTTGCAAGGTCATAATGCCTGCTATTTAAGTTGAATTAACTCTTACACCATGTTATATTATTTAAATAATGGAGAGGTTTTATGCGAACATTTCTTACAAAAAGGCATGGGTGGTAAGGAATATGTCCATAAAAGCCATTTATGGGGATTGGGCTGAATCATACAAATTTTTTCTAATGTACCTGAAGGCAATAGAAGATGTGAATTCCAGTACCGTATATGAGTTGGAATTTAATGAAGTTGAAGGTAGCTCGCATCGGGGCATTTGGGTTATCTATACTCAGATTTAGGCATTGTATTCCGATGGTTGGTGTCGATGCCACTTATTTATACGACAAGTATCCAGGATCTCTTATGGCGGCAATGGATACAAACAGGAATAAGGGGTTATTTCATCTAGCTTTCAGGATAGTATCAAAGGAGACTTACTCTAATTGAAATAGTTCTTAAGTCAATTGAGGGAGAAGGTACTTGTGGATAGGACACATGTCACAATTATCTCATATTGACATAAGGGGCTTCAAATTTCTATGCTTGAAGTTTTTCTCCCTCCATTCTTTTACCATCGATATTTCATTCGTCACATAAAGACAAAATTCAAGAATGAGTTTAGAAATCGTACACTAATAGATTTGATTGTGTAACAACCGGGAATTTTTAAATTCCCGATGTTGACCACATGAAAAATAGGGTATTTGACCCCTTGACTTTCTCGTGAGAATAACTTACTCAATAGATGAAATTTGTGGCTGAAACCTATGTGGTTCAAAAGTAGATAGAAAGAGCTTCAAAGTACCACCAAGAATTTGTGAATCGAGTTCGGATGAGGGAGTTATGACCATTTAAAGTTGAACATGTTGTACATGGCCTGTTTACCCGATTTAGATGTGTATTTGGGTCATTTAAGTCATTTTGTGAACCCAATTATTTAGAGTGACAAGAATTATTAAAATATCGCCCAAGTGGTCCATGTTGGCCCAACTTCTTATGGGATTAGAGTTCCTAATCCTTATGGTTATAAAAAGGCCACCTAGGGCTTATTTTGGGGGAGTTTTTGGCCTTTAGGGGAGGATAGAGAAGAAGCCTCTATGGAAGTTTTCCAGTGAAGGCGGCTCACGACTAAGTTGGAGAGGAACGAGCTTGAAGTTCGGAGTCTTGATGAGGTATGATCATTTATAGACACTAATTTTTAAGTGTTTGGGGTTAATTTAGGGTGTTCTATGCTTGATTATAGATTTAGGGTAGAAAAATCTCCCTTTTAATGATAATTTATTGAGAATCGTGGTGGAGTCACCGATAGCCAGATTGACCAGTCGGTTGGCGGTCCGCTGGTCTATTTGAAACCCGCCATCACAACAAGGGAATGGTTTGCCGCATGCCACTTTTTCCCCTTCCCTTTCCCCTTCTTCCTCTTTGGTGGGTTTGGTTAGACCAGCAGGATTCACTAGGAAGGAGGTTGCAGCACCCCGCCCCCGTATTCCGGCTTAAGACAAACGGAGTTTCCACCGTCGCTGAGCAGGCAGCCGGTCTAGCAGAAAAAAGGGAACTATGAAAAGGGGGCCACGTTTCTCTAGCCGTTGACGAGACCTAGGCTCCCGGACTCACCATCCGATGATAGTCCGGCTGAGCCAGCCCCTCATCGGGCTGTGACGGGAAGGTGGCAGCTACCTTGGACGATTGCAGTAAAAGAAAAAATAAAAAACAATGCCCCTTGGGCCCCTACCGGCCACCGGGTGGCTGTGGGGCCAGGGTCTTTAGTTTTGCCACGCACAGGCGGTCCGACCCGGCCCAAGCCGTTGCTACGCCATGGCGGCTGGACATAGCACCGCCATAGGCAAGAAGGCCTCTGGCCAGCCGCAAGGATGATGACCTGCGATGCGGGTCGTCAGGCCAGTGACTGGGTCGGGTAATCCGACATGTTTTGGTCAGGGCCTGGTCCGGTCCAAACAAAAAAATATTATAATATGGACCGGGTCCGGTTTAGTGAGTTAAAATACTAAAAATAATTAGGAAAAAATTACAAATGACTATGAGAGCATCTAGAGTATATTGACCAAGTTTGAGATTGGGAAAAATCTTTGAGGGTTAAAATAGACCAATTTACCCTTATGAGTGGAATCGTAGAATACTTATTTGTGAACCCTAGTTATCATGAACTGGATGTTTAATCGGATGATTTATTTTGTATTTAAGAAAGAAAAAAAATTCCTCATGATTTATTGTGTGCCTTTATTGAAAAGGGTTTTAGAAATCCGAGTTGTGACAGATTGGTGCAGCTGCATGTGAGCAGACAATTGAATTATTTGATGCTAATTGGCAAGGAAAATAAAAGAACAAAATAACTCTTTACAATAGAAGGATAAGACCATGAACAATGGTCTCTTGTTCACTATGATTTTAGAAGATTTGGAATAATGACTACAAGTATGGCGAAAAGTTTAAATAGTATCTTGAAGGGGACACGATGATTACCCATGCAGGCCTTAGTGTCAGCCATTTTTACTAGGTGATAAAATTCTTTGTTTAACAATCTTGCACTTCAGAGGCCATGGTAACCCCGTACACTCTTAGAGCGGAATAGATTATAAGGGAATAATCAAATAAATTCGGGGAGTATATAGTTCTAAGAATCAACCGCATTGATTACGAAGTGATCACCATGAGTTGACGGAAGTTTGTAGTGAATGCGGTTCATCGAAATTGTCCGTGTAATTACCCTCAAGTCCACCAATATCCTTGCTCATATGTTGTACATCTACCTACATCTTGTATATGCAACAATATATTATACATTTACTACTTATAGAAATGTATACTACACACAATTCTACTCTCCTCATAGTAGGGAGTTTTGAGAAAGTGATATTCCTTATCTGTTATTACCCCAAATAGCAAGAAGACAACCTAGTCACCCACTCTTTGTTCGCATTAAGGATACAATGGACTGTGTGACCATGGAGAGAGATGGTAGAGAAGGTTATAAGTTTGGGAGGTGCAAACAATCTAGGCATAATAGTAAAAGATGCACTAACCCTCTTGTTGGTAAGCATATGATTCTACTATGTTACCTTTTTATTTAATCTATTTAATACATGGTCATTTGTTCATGAAATATTTATTTCCTCGTAGATCATATGGATCATATCAAGACTTTTTATGGGCCAGGCCCCATGGATGTGTTTGTCCTTGTTGAGGACTCTCATAGGCTGACATCCATTTGGCGAGGAGAGGTATTTCCACTTAACATGTCTTTGATTCTATTTGTTATAAAATGGTACAATATTTTAACTTATTGTAGGACCCCGGGTGCCTTGAGTGCACTGAGCATTTCACCGGCCTCCTACATTGGGAGATACATGAGTATCCTACCATATATTGAGCGGGCTAGATGTAATACCCCGTGTTCCGATTGCTCTTAACCCAGAGGATTAAGGTTAATTACGTGAATTTTAGTTAAGTTTTAAGGGGTTTCAAGGGATGGAATCCCACTATATGAGTAGAGCTCGAAATAACGAGCATAACAAAGCAAGGAACACGCGAAACAGAGGTCGGGAACGAAAGCTATAACCTCAGGAAGTGTGCCACATGGGTAGGACCTACTAAAAAAGTGCAGGATAACTTATCCATGTGGGGTATTTTGAAGGGCTCATCGATACGAGTCCATTGGTACCAAGAATGCGCGATTCTGACTTCAAGATAAGAAGTTATCACATTTTGAAGTTGGAATTATATTTGAATGAAATAATAATAAAATATTGAGAAAATGATGAAATAGATGACATCAGCAGCTTGAGTCGGGCCGCACTACGGAGAGGTGGGGCCACGTGATCGTGGCTGTCTGCGTGAAGTGGGGCCCGAGCAATAGTGCTGTCGACCGCGTTGTGTGGGGTGAACGTGCAGCGGGCGCACCATTGCACGTTTTGTGCGCCATGCATAGACGGGCGAATTGCGCATGCACCACACCTGCATTGACCACAAAACGATCCAATTGACATGCGACATGTGGTGCACATCCATGCGAGCGTATCCATTTTCCTCGTATGCTCACATGCCATCCCCTATCGATTTTCGTCGAAACTTGAGGAGGAGTTGTCGGGGTCGTTTCGAGTCCATTTTCATTCGTTCAAAATGCATTCTTAGCTAATATGAGGGTGTTCTATGTAATGGAATCATCCATTCCTCGAGTTGGCGACTCTATAAGGGTGAAATAACCTAGGGTAAGAGGAGACTTTGGCCATCATCATTAGAGCCCTAAGGATAGAAAAATGACTAAGAGCAAGAGGAGGCTTTGTCCTCTAAAGTCGGGCCTGATCGAGGGAAGTGGCCTATAGTAGGGGAGGCTCCGTTCTCCATCGAAGGGCCACATAGTAATAGGATATTCTTGGGTTAAGGGGAGGTTTTATCTGTAGCACACTGGCACAGAAAACGGAAAGTCTTTGAGCAAGGGAAGGTTCTATCCGTAGCCTACGAGCGCGTTAAAAGAAAAGTCCCTTTGGGTAGAGAAAGGTCTATCTATCACCTACTAACAACATAGAGAGAAAAGGGTCTCCATGTAGGAGAAGTTGTATGAGTGTGGGAGGTGTGAAGCGTCTCGGGTTGAGGAGAGGTGATGTCCGCCACCTTCCGAAACTAAAGGAAATTCTGTCCGCCATCTTTGGACCCAAAGGGGAGGATGCCCAGAGGAAATGAGCAACACCGAATGCCACAATGTCCAAAACTATAGGGGAGTAAGCATTTCTGACTTTCCGATTTTATTAGATTCATATGCATGCATATTTAATTGTTAATATTATTGTATTAATCAAGATTTATGATTATATAAATGCATGCGTTACTTAAGATATATGCTATATTCTGATCCGATGTGCTTTAATATGCTTTGACCTGATATGATCTAATAAACTCTAAAATGTTCTGTTTAATTTGATATATTCTGATCTTTTCTATTTTGATATAATATAATTATACTATAATGGGATTTGATATATGCTAATCTGCTTTGTTGTGTGTTCCGCTTATTTCAGTGATAGAGTGAGATGTGTGTTCTGCTGATTTATTGGCTTCCGTTTAACTCAGATATTTCATAGAGTTCCTTCTGATTTTGAATGCTTTATTTGGATATAAGAATATACGTATTTTACTGTATATGATTTTGTGATGCTTGGTGCATGTAATAGCCATTAGATAGAACTATGTTCTGATCCAATCGTATTGGAATACATAATAAATGTTATCCAATATGTACGTAGGCAACCAATGGTACAACAACATTGGCCTAATCCAAATTAGTTATAAAACTAGGTTTGTTCTTGCCTACATGCAATGAAGCGTAAAAGTTCTATAGTGCGTAGGGGAAGCGTTATGACTCTCACACACACAGTCTGCCACTCCTGGTTGGTTAATATATTTGATTTTTTTGAAAATTTTAATTTACTCCTATTTCATTTTTTAAATAGCCCCCAGTCCAGGTCAGTTTTTCAGGTTGGGGCATTACACTAGATTTGGACACTTCATCTATTTACTGTACCATCGTCTTGATAGGCCTTTGATCACAACTCACGTCGAGAGATGGAGGAGGGAGACACATACATTTCACTTACCTTATGGCGAGATGTTCATCAACCTTATGGATGTGACATTACTTCTTGGACTTTGCATAGATGGCCTTGGGGTGATAGGCGCGATAGGAGTACGAGATGCTACCATATATTTAGCAACTAGAATTCTCGGAAGAGCACCTCCTCCTTTAGTATTGAGTGGTAGCTGAGTGAGCTTGAGATGGATATTGGGTGAGTTTCTTGTGCTCCTAGCTGATGCCACTGAGGTAATCATCAAGCAGCATGCACGTATTTGCTTCATCTACTTAGTGCTACTATACTTATTGATAACACTAGTAATCATGTGCATGTCACATACCTCACCCTCCTAGTAGATTTTGATATGGCAGACATCTATGCATGGGGCAGTGCTACCCTTGCATACTTATACCAAGAATTAGGGAAAACTTGTCAGGCTATGACCTCGGAGATTGCTCGTTGCTTGACACTTCTTCAGGTATATGAATTTGTTGAAATATATATTTTTAGAGGATGGAGAATCTGTACTTAAGTACATATTGGTTTTCTGTACTAAAAAACAAATCTGGCCGTTGATTTGAATATCAAGGCCCTTCGAGAGTCTCATGTAACCCAGCTCTCCCTCAGCCTCTTCGTCTCCCTTCTTCTCTCTTATGAACCCACCTCCCTCACAGCTCGTAGAAGCATTGCGACCGCCACCATGATAGTGGCCTTTGGCTTGGCTGACCACGTCCTCAGCTCCGATGACCATGTCCTTCGCTTCAACGACCACATCCTTGGCTCCGACGACCACGTCCAGTCCTCCACAATTGTATTGACGTACTTTTCATGTCCTCCAGTTCCATCCATCCTCCAAAGTCCAATTTTTTTCCTTTTCATACTCTATTTACGTTCTTCTTTCTTCATTTTGAGTGTCGATCTAGTTTTGCTAGAGCCAAAGTTAATGCTGATGGTGTGGCTGAGGATGATGACACCCACAGATGCTTCTATTCCGTTAACCATAGATTAAAGAGTTTTTGCAACTAGATTCTTGAAATTATAGCCACGGGAGACTAAATGCTTTCTTCCCTTCAGCAACACATGAATATGCACCCCTTATCGACGAGATGTGGAAACATCTTGCTGGTAGGGAAACATACAAGAGAAAAAATGAGCTCCATTTCCTTCATGATGTTGCATAGTACTTATTAGATAAATTATGCTAGAGCCCTGTTCGAACTTAGTCAATCCCTACTATTGCCTACAAACATATCATAAGTGGGTTAGTTTGGAAGAGGTTGATTGTTACCGTAAGACAAGGGGTGCAACTGGTAGTCCTCAACTTTGATAAAAATGTCATCTCCCACTACAAAGGATACTACCCAATATTTTAGGTGGATAGATTGGGATAAATTAAATTTTCATATTTGCTAGCATAAAGTGGATGAATTTAGAAGGCAATTTTGTAGTTAATGAAGGTAGAGGGATTGATGTTGAGATTCTTATTCAGAAGATTATAGAAAATGAGATCTCTTTCATTTGAAAATTTCCAAGCCGATGCAACCGAATATCCCCCCCCCCCCCAAATAAGGTGTGGACGAACCTAGATTATCCCCATAAGTAAGAAACATTTTCAAGTTTCATAATTCTATATTTCTTTGGATCGTCCTGCATTTGCCTCCTGTGGCATTGGAATAACTGCTTGTATACTTGCTTTGGTAAATTATCTATCACCAAGCATGTGCAGTTTGACTTACAAACTTAATGTATGATCTCCTGAGTGAATTGAAAAAGATATTTTTATGTTTCAGGGTCTCTACGGACTGGGTAGAACCGATATTCCTGTTTATGATGGATCGTGGACTGCATAGGGAGCAAACATAGACATACGAGTGGCCTCTAATGCTTGAATCTTGTCTGTCAAATACTGTTGTGTTCCACTATGTCAGGGAACCTCAAGTTGCGATGAGTTAGGTGCATGTAAATTGTTGAAGTATCCAACATTTTCTTTTACTTTGGGGCTTGATTTTGTTCATTGTATTGGCACCATCACTTTGAAGCAGTTACTCTCCCTTTTTTCCTCCATTTTGGATCAACAACTTCTGGTAATTTCACAGCTTTGTGCACTGCATATTACTTGGGGAACTCATTATAAATGTTTTTATCTATCATGAATAAATGAAAAATATTGCAGGTTATATCAATTGTGAAGAAATACTCATGGTATTGGTCCAACTAATGTTGTTTTTGCTATGGTTAGAACTGATATATGTGCTAGGATCCTTATGTTCAACTCTGGTCACTCTACTCAATAGAGCTTTTGAACCATAAGATTCTCAGCCATTGTTTTCTCCAGCTAAGCTTAATTACATATAATAAAATATAGTCTAGCCCCTTGCCATCATATAAATTTCTCCCCATTACAAGGGTTCCTTTTAACCAAATGCTCTATATGCTTCTCGATGGTCTCGTATTGGTACTGCAACGGGAAAAAGATACCAGCATGACATTAACCTTTAACATGCCCTTCTCCGGATAGATGCAAGTACTTACACGTCGCAAATTTATAATTTTACTTGTACATTAAATTTTTTTGTACAAAAATTTTACACAGCTTTTTCAAATCTAGCATCCTATCCATCTAATTTAATTATTACAAGTCTTAAAGAAAAAGTCGGGGGCAGGGAGTCTGGAACAAAGTTTGATGATTTCCATTGTTTGGGAGTTGGTTAAAAGTCCTCTGCAGCTCACTTCCCCAATTTCACATTGGCATGAACTTGGCAAGAACTAAAGAAGAACCTCCCATATGATAGGATCATCCTTACATGTCATCTTTTCAAGAAGAGCTTATGCTTCTTCAAATCGAGATGCACATCCAAGAGCTTCTGCATAGTGGTTGGCCAAGGGCTGAATGACATGATCATTTTCCATCAAATTGAAGTATATAGTTGTTGAACCAACCAATCTAGAATGGCTGCATGCAATTAGAACTGAAATAAAAGTTATATCATCAGGTTTCCCTCCTTCCTCAAGCATCTTCTCAAAAAGATCCACAAGTCTCTCACCATTGTCGTTCTTTGCATATCCATGTATCATCTCATACCATGAAACAATGTTTTTAGTGGACATACTATAAAAAAGACAGCGAGCCTCATCTACATTTCCAGACTTTACATATATATATTGATTAAGGTAGACCTGACGTATACATCATACATATATCCATCTTTTAATATTTGTCCATGAACTTGTCTTCCTTGAGACAAAGAAGATAGCCTTGCACATAAGCTGAACAAACTAGCATAAGAGAACTATGTCGGAAGTATGCCTAAAAGAAAGTGAATGTTTGACTTTGAGAATGAAGAAACAAACATCCCATCAGAGAATTCCAAGCATGCACAATTTTTTCTTGCATCCTATCAAAGATAGACTTTGCTGCATTCACATACCCACATTTGGAGTACTTATCCACCAATCCGCTTGCAACAAAAAACATCTAACTAGAGTAACCTCCTGGAACTAAGGATTACAACAAAAGTAGTTCCATTTGGGGGGACATCCTTGAACTGTATATCATGAAACAATTTTACTGCTTCCTTGTGATAACCTTTCTGGCAATATCCACTAAGCATGGCATTCCATGAAGTTGTGCTTAGGCTCAACATCTTATCAAACACTTGACATGCAGTTTCAACATCTCCCGACTTCACACATGCAACATCATCTGGTTCAAAGCCAAAAAGTTGCATCCTTCTTCAAAGGTTCTACTGCTCTGTCACTTAGGCTTTGTTGGCCATATCCCGCAATCGAAACATTCCACAAGACAACACTAAGCTCTTACGATGCTTCAAACTTCTTCTCAGCACTGATGATATCACTGGACTGTGCATACATGTCAATTAATGAATTACTTACATGAATGTATTGCAAAGATACACAACATCTAAAATTAGGGAGAAAGAAGCAACATAACAAGATGGAGAGATGGATGAGAGAGCGACCTATTTGAGACAAGATCTGGAATTTGGAGACGGGAGATAAGGTGGCAATGGGAGGGGAAGTGATCAACGACCCACCCACAGTAAGAGCGAAGTGGCAGCACTGGTTGAGCTACTCGAGTAGGGATGGAAGAGATATCCCAAATGCAGAGGCAAGAAGAATGGTCTAAGTAGATGGAGGGTCGGGGCAGATTGAAGTGTCAACAAGAGGAGACGGATCAACTGGAGGGTGGGAGAGAGGGAGGGTGGGGATGTTGGTTAGGGTGGCCTAAATAGGTCGTAATATCACCATTGATTTCTAAACAAGTGGTCAGATTTGAATTTGGGTACAAGCAACACTCTATACTTAAGTTTAGATTTTCTTTTCCCTTATTTTCAACACGTACAAATATTTCTCATTTTTAATATTTACTTTTATGATATTTTGTGATATAGCTATAGTTGTGGGAGCATTTACATGTTGGGTGACCAACTATTAAGATAGAGCTAGTAGTGAAGAGTGGCCCGTTAGGAGCTTCCTATATATTTTTTAAACTATTATATTTTAACATAGTTTTATGTGGATGTGTTGAATTGATGCGTTAAATTTGACTCTTAAAGTGGAATATTTAAAGGAGAAAAATTGAAAATCCACAAGGAGTCCTCTGATTCTATAGAGGAGAGTTGGACCACCAACACCCTTATTAGGGAATTTTTTTTCATTATGTCACATGTAAGATAGTGAACATAAGCTATGTAGTATTATTAAAAACTATTATGCTTAAAAATTGTGCAGGTCATTTGGTAGTCATACTCGGATGAGGTGCTGGTTGGATTACCTATGTAATATCCATGAATAATAAGGTATTTTTCTAGATTTTTTTAGGATTTCCCCTAATTTGTTCAAATTTTTTGGGGATTTTTGGAATGGAGGTATATAGAGTAGTTTTGGACTATGTAGAAGGATTTAAGGGGCCCACTTTGGGGCAAATTAGGTGGATGATGAACCCCTCAATTTTGGGGAGTCTTCCATCTAGGATTCATTCTCCTACTTAATTTTGTCCTTTTTTATTTAAGCTCTAATTCCTCCCTCTATTTGAAGAGGGTTAAACCTAACCCTAGTGCTAATTGCGCTTTAGAAAAACCTAGAGGGCTTTGGGGGGAAGGTGGTGGATGGTGAGGCACTGGCAGTGGTGGATCGACGGCAAACTGACAACTGAGGTAGGATCGCCCAATTGAGACCAATGATGTTGTTTTAGCTTTGGGTAGGACTGTTATTGATTATAGGACTGTTATTGATTAATTAATGTAAAAATACTTAATAATTACTGGCCCTTCCATTCTGCCATTGCAGAGTCTTTTCGCGAGTGCTCAGGCGAAGAGGTCCTCTACTTGTTTCGATTCCTCATAGTTTGAGCAGCACAGAGAAGATAACTGTGGTGGCATAGGTCGCCGGACTCCAACCAGCCAAGCTTTGTCATTTCCCCCTTTTTGTTTTCGCCATGATGATCCTACATAGACCCTTCGTCGGTTGGACTCGGCGCCACCGTGCTGGCATCTATTTCAAAAAATAAAAAAGAAGATTTTTATTGGCAAAACAAAGGAAGGAAAAGGAGGAAGAAGAGCGAGGTGTGTGGGCCACCAGAAGGAAGTTCATCACGTTGTGGCCCTCCTTTCCCCCTTGCCTTCCTTGGGCAGCTGAGATTTGCCGTTGGCTGGGGCATATCTCAGTCGGTCCTGGTGCCACAGCCCGTGCTTTGATGTTACATCTTGGTGTTTGGCAAATCAGGAGGATGGGAGCCGTTTTTGCAGTGGACGCCGCTGGACGCGCTGGACGGTCACCAAAGACTTCTGCCCTAGGCCATGTCTTCTCCTGTAGATCCCCTACAACCATTTGGTCATGAGCTGCTGTGCCACAGCTCTCTAGATGATGATTGTAGGCTAGGCACATGGCTGAGTCTACCCAACCCGTCCAACAGCTAGGTCAATTTGGGCCGGTCCGAAACCTAGCTCTTGGGCAAGACCTTGGGGCCGGGTTTCATGGCCCAAGTTTCAGTTAAACAAAAGAAAGAAGAGTAAAGAGAGAAGACGGGCCAGTGGTTGGGCTCACTGGGCCCAACCCATGGCCTAGTTTTTGGCTAGGCCTAGTGGGCCAGGCCCAGGAACCATTTAAAAAAAAGAAAGAGAACATAAATGTTTCTATTTTTAAAAACATGGGAGGCCAATCTAGTACATGCAGTTAGAATTAAAGCTTAAATTTAACATGTAGTGCATACAATACATAAATATGCAATACAATACATAGAGACAATTTTCAGAATAAAGCTCAAATTTCATTGTTCTTTCGTCCTGAGCCCTACCCAAAGAGTATATTGGGCTCTTAATGACCCTTTTTGGACCTAAACCCTACTAATGATGTTTGTTGGATGCTTTATAGATTTGATATATGTGCATAATTGAACTTTGTGAATCAATACATTAAGATTAATGAGGATTAATTGACAAGGGCAGAGGGCTTTGGTTGGGGTTTTGAAGCCTAATCAAAATAAAGAGAAAAATACCCTTAGTGTGGGTCAGGAACTGGTTCATGAAGTGAACAGGATCATGACATAACAACTAGCTTGGTTGATGAACTAAGGGTAGTTTCAAGGCCTTAACATAGTCTTATGAGATTAATGGGGTTGGGGTTGATTTATAAATCTTAGCTCTATTGATGAGCTATCGATTTTGTTGTATAGTTGCACCTCCACACTGGAGGGAGCTCTACGTGAGCCGGGTTCACCACTGATCTATTCAAGATCGTTTAGTGCACATGCAATCTAAGTCGCTGACATCCTGCTTGGTTGGCATCTCTCACTACTTCGTTCATGTATAGTTGTGGGCAATGACCTTCCACTGTAGTCATGTCCTTAGGGGCTAGGTTGGGAGATGACTCTTCTTGATGGATTCCAGGGCTTCATCATGGGTGTTTCCTTTGTGGGTAGTATATGGTGAGTTGTATCACTTGTCACATAGGTTGATATTTGATGTGTTTGTCTATCTATCTTTTAGTTTAGGTGAGTTGTTAGTTTTCCCTTTCAAGGAAACTATGATGTGCCCGATGCAAGCACGATCAGTATCTAGGAGAATTGCACAGGGAAAAGGGAGAATTATTGAAGAAATGGGAGAAATTTGAGAATCACCAATTGCATAATCCAAAACAAGAGTACAGGGCGCCTCTTATGGGAGACGACCCCCCCTAGGGAACCAGACCAGCTCAACTAACCCAGCCTGCCCGGTTCATACAATATAATCTAAGACCAGCTGAACCAATAATTAAAAGACTATAATCTCAACTAAATAATCAAAGCAATAAAGTAATAAAAAGAGTCTGAGCATCGTGTGCAATCGTGCACAACAAACTAATGGGAATTTATAATAATATTGGTTGTGATAATTGGTACAAGTGAAAATCTAAGTGAACTTGCATAAAATGTAATGACATTTTGCATATTTGTTATTCTGTTATCCTATTGGGTATTAATATATTCAACAACTTGGTTTTGCTGGTTCTTCTCGTGAGGACTAGCGAGATAGGGACCAGGCTTTCAGATTGAGGACGACTTAGATCTAGTAGGATTTAGTTTCATTATTTCAATCAATTTTAAACGATTGTAATGATGACGAGAAAATGAACTTTCTTTAGTTACTTATTTCCCGACTGTTGTAAGATTTGCACTTAGATGGATGATTTTCTTATTTATGAATTTTGGATACCTTTATGTTATAATATATTTTGTTATCCATATTTATAAACCCTAGCGATCATGACCTATATATTTAGTCGATTAATTTGATTTGGTTTAGAAAGCAAAATTTATCGTGCTTTATTCCTTGTCCTTGTAAAAAAATATTTTAAAAATCTGGGTCGTGATGACCTCCTCTATGTACAGAGGGAAGAGATATGTAGCTATCGAGAATGTCATTGTTTTGTTTTGAGATTGTGGAGATGCACGTGCTTGGCTTTGTGATGATCAAATTTAATTTAGAGTAGGATATTCCTCCTCGTATGGTAGAGTTCATCCATTGGATTACTCGACAAGGCTGCCATATTACCAACTGGGTTGCACTTCATGCAACCTATATTGCTCGATGGAAAAACAAAATGAGGACTATTATCCGAGGTGAGATTGCTATAACATTGCATGATGTTAGTAGCTCGTACATACGGTGATATTTGATGATTACGCGAAGATATATTTTACCATGTGACGATTCAGAGGAGACAACCTATTAGCATAGGGGCGCGTCTAGGGTAGCTTTGGTAAGTATATGTTAATTCTATTATAATATTTTCTTATTTCTCGTTTATTATTTATATAACTTATTTTTTATTATAGCCTAGTTTTATTGAGACAAACATATGCACATTTGACTCACGATGTTAATACATATTTTGGGTGAGGTCTTGTTAGAATCATGTTAGTTGATCATCAAGTACCATGAAGATGTCCATTGTAACTTGATACTATTTTAGTCAGTTATTACGTATGTACATGGACATTATCCCACTGATGAGGCTAGCTTCATACACGGATATTTCTTCTTCATCTGCAACAACATTCTCCCCTCCTTTATTTGCACGAGCTTAAGCTTTGCATGAGGATAGTCCACAACTAAAATCTCCAGTTGGTCTAGATCTACCCCATCCTAAGCAAGTTGAGATGCCAATTATTTCTAGAGTTTATACTAGACGACAGCAGGCAGCTAGTGTTGATTTGATCTCATTATCTTTATAGGCATGTTTGGATGAGCCACCTATTATTTACAATGACCAAGACCCAGTGGAGCAGCTTCATGACGAAGGGCACGGTCAGGGTCGAGGTTGTATGGGTAGGAGAGGTAGACTTCATTAGAGTTGTGATATATTTTTTAAATATATAGTGTAAACTTCTTTTGTGTACTTTTTGGAAATATTTTATCTAATTTACATGCATTTTATAGACTTTCTAGTTACTCAATATGTAGCTATCGAGGTGTTTATATTTTGTTTTCATAGGGGTTTGTTTCAGGGTTAAATAAATATTAAATAAAAAATTTGGTTTAATTTTATTTTTTTAAAAGACGAAATTACCCTTAAGAAAGACGAAATTACCCATGAAGGTAGGTAATTTTGTCCTTCTAAAGGATGTTATCTAAAATAAGCCACATGCACAGTTGGTGCATGCATGGTAAAAAATACATCATTTTAATAATTTTTTTTATCTCTCTATTATTTAAATAATGATTTTTTGATGTTATTTATTTAAAATTTCTTTTATTTTTTTGGGGATTATGGTAGGTCGAATATGAGTAAAATAACGATTAATAATATAAAACATGTCCCAAATAGTTATAATTTGAAAGTTATATTTTGGGAAAATTATTTAAATAATATAAAAAAATTTACCGAAATAACGTACTTTGGAAAATATTTCCCAAAGTGGTGTTACTTTTTTCCATGTAAGTGCCAGCCAAGCGTACATGGCTTTTTTTTTAAATTTTAATCAATTTCATTGAATCATCTTTTAAGTTAATTTCTGTCCCATGTAAGAACGCAACCTGATTTCGTCCTTTATAAAGACTTCGTCCTTTATAAGGACGAAATCATGGTTTTATTTTCACTACTCAAACTCTAAGTAGCTGGTAGTTCAAGTATTTCCTTTGATGTATCTTCCGTTTCCATGAGGTAACACAGGTTGGTGGGTGGACTCAGGTGTATGGCGACATCCTCTCATTCGCAACCATCCACGGAGCTTCTCATGAAGCTCCTTTCTCACAGCCGGAGCGATCACTTGTACTATTCAGAGCTTTTCTACTGGAAGGCCACTGCCGGAACTTTCTGATCTACTGTTCAGAAGAACGGAAAAAGTTTAAGTTGTAAGTATTTAGAAGTTGGTGTTACATGTCGATTTGTTCACTCTTCGTTGATCGTGAAGTTAATTGTGAATGAGAAATTTTTGTAACAAAAAGTTTTGCGACTTCAGCGCACTTAGAAGGCCATGAAAATAAGAACCAACAAAGAAATATGTGTACAGTATCGTAACCCAACCGCAAAGCATTACTTATTGCGAAATCAAAATCCAATTCAATGAAATGGGCAGGAGAAGATGATGACTTGGAGTTTGCACCAGTCCAATGCGCATTTGAGTTTAGTCAAAAACTAAGTAGTCCAGCATACTCCTCCCCGCTGATGGTTACCTCCATCACCTCCACAAGAGTCATTGCCCTATCTGCTTCGAGAAACAATTTGAGCTTATTCTTTGAGAACATGCTCACCAGCGCCATGCCATTCTCCCCCATCGTTATTAGCATCGAGTTCAAAATCATGGATTTGTCTGATTTTATCCTTTTAAAGAACGAAATCCGCTTAGCTGCCCGTGAGTGAGCTAGGGGGAGGGAGGCTGAGGGAGTGAAGTGATGGAATTTCATCCTTTGGGACGAAGCAATCAGTTTAAGCTAATTTTGTCTTTGTAAAAGATGAAATGTAATTAACGGTGAAGTAAGATTTTGTCATTTAGAAGGATAAAATTAACTTAAAAATAATTTTATTAAAATTTTAAAAAAAGGTTACGCATGCCTATGTGGAGAAAATTAACACTATCTTAAAAAATATTTCCCTACGTGCATTATTTTAATAATTTTTTTTAATATTATTTAAATAAATTTTCCTTATATTTTACACAATTTTATAATTAATTTAAATTTATTCACACAATACCCGTACTAAGCAAGTTACCAAAACAAAGTTATCAAAGCTCGGCATCCACGCCGTTGGCTCCAGGGATGAGCGGCGTAAGAAAAAGCGTATTGCAGCATGCACGCTGTGGCCTGGGAGGCGGGAACTCGTTTTTTCCCGTCGGGCGGAGATGCCGTCGGTGACTCCCAAGCAGGGAAGCAGACGCCCCCGACATTCATCAACCTACCCTCCATCACCTGCTCGAAGTACCACCCACTACGACAAGGAAGAAGACGAAGAAGTAGTAGCTACTGTTTCTCTTCTCGATTCCGCTTCCCGCAAGTTCCCTTCCTTCATCTCCAAGTCTGCCTTCATTGGCCGCGTCGCCGGTGTTAAAACACTCACTGGTGCACATCCCACCATCTGGTTGTCGGAGTCGTCGTTGTTTGCCGCTTCAATCCTCCCTGGATCGCTTGTCTCCGTAAGCTCTCCCGCAATATATTTGATTTTTTTCTCCAAAGCCCTCCTTTCCCTCACTGAATCCCTTAAAGCCAATTATGTAATGTTTTGTTTTTTGGTGTGTAAAGTTCTACCACGTTTTCAAACAAGTGGCAGGGATCATATAAGTGCGTTTTTTATGGATTAAATTATTATTCGAAATATTCAAACCTCTCGAAATTTTGTTATCAATAGCCTTTCTTTGAGGGAGAACTTGTTAGGCTTGACTTTCTTGTTCCTATTACGTGTGGGGTTAAATAAGGTCTCTTGGTAATCTGGCAAGTCGTCGTTAGCAACAAGCAATGTTCTTGTGCACTCTAAAGTAGATGGTTGAAACCGAGTCAAGATGTATTGTGTAGTGCTTGTTGTAGTTGGTTCAGCGATTTACAGCAGAAAACTTGGTAACAGCTTGATGGCTTGTATGATTCAGAATATGATTTTAGTTTCTAATGGAAGGATTTGCAATCTGATTACCTATAGTAAGAATAAGACTTATGGCATCCCCCCACCCGCTCGCATGCACAGGCACACATGTTATTGCCTTAGGTCTTGCTATAGGTCAAGTTGATATCATGGAAGCTTTCATTCAGGTGCATTCTTATTGAAAAGAGTTGCTTGGTCAGCTGTCATTTCTTTTTGTAACTAACATTCTTCTACTTCTGCTTTATAGGTCTCTCTTGCTGCCTCAAGTGGTGTGGCTTCGAATGCCCTCCCTCTTTGCCATTTATGGGGTAATAGATGTGGGATTAAGGATGGAGATGTAATTGCTAATGAACCTGGGAGCTTCTTTGCTTTTGCAGTTGTTCAAACTTGTAAGGTGTGTTACTGAATATAGTCTTTTCCTTTATTTCCTTCTCGACATGAATTGTTGTCATAGTTTTTACTTATAGTTGGGTTGTTTGGTAGGATGCTATTGCACAGTGATTGACTAGGCTTATATAATTGACCTAGATGATGTCTCTAGGTGTTTTGAGTATGAGTTTTTAGGACTTTGGTTTGAATTAAACTGTTGAGTTTTCTTGACATCTCTTTTCTCATTATGCTTACTCCCTATTTTTACTTCTTCAAACTTTTCAAGTAATTCAACAATTGAACGTTGTTTTTTTCCTACAAAGGCATCATGATTCCTATTAATTCTTCCTGTTGGGTTGGATGCTGTTTTTATCCTATAGAGGCATCATGATTCCTATTATTTCTTGCTGTTGGGTTGGACACTGCAATGCAAGATGTGTTGTACCTGGAAGTTGGACAATATTATACTTGATCATTCATTCGTGTCAACATAGTACATACTAACTTTGCAAGTGTCTTAGTCAATCTCTCTTCATGGTCTCGTTCTTACTTGAGATAAGTATGCAAAACTTCTCTGCCTCATTTGTCGGTGTAGATGTGGCTGTTGGAGGTCAATTCTCTTCCATTCAAGGAAGCATGTATACAGATCACGGATACGGGTATGATACAATATGCTTAGGGCAATACAGAAATTTTCAAAAAATTAATGTACAATATGGGGGAATACATATATTAAAAAATATTTTTTATGTATTTTAGGTTAGTTCTTAGTGTAAAAACTTAACTGTAGATTGTGGAGTGAAGTTCTTGCAGATGAACTAAAGCGTCCATGTCTATGTCCATCAGAAGCTTCATTTCAGCAAGTGTTCTTTGATTGTTCAACTCAAAGAATGTGTATATCCATTGGATAATTAAATGTAACAATTAAAAATCCTAGAGGCAAAACTTTTTTCCTCTTTGTTTGAATGCCCCCAGCCTGATCACTTAATATATATACCATATTGAATAATTCCTTTCCTCAAATTTACATTTGTGATTTTTTTAAGAAAAAGGTAGCCATGATTCCATGCAAAGGGAGTGCCACTAAAACTGAAAACACAGTATTGACAATAAATTTATAATAGTAGGTATATTTTGGATCTTCTTAGCAATCCAATAATTACCAAAATACAAAAAAGCTGATGAGTGCACCTGGATATGTGTCGGGGACGTATCCTGAATGTATCCAATACTTATTGTTTTCTTTTCCCGGAAGTGGGCAAGATATGGGGGGAATTGTATTCACTCTGCATCCATGTCCGATACGTATCGGATGCGGATATGGCACCCAAATTGGTGTATCTGTTCTTACTTGCTTCCATTTCTATACTAAAAAAGTAGTAGCTGGATCAAGAAGCTCATCTACTGAGATTGTTTTATATCATATCTTTTTGCGCCAACTTTGTCTAAGTTTCTCAGACTCCTGATACCCTTTGAAAGTTGTCATAATTTCTTAGAGGTGCCATAGGTGGACCTTTTTGCACATGTCTAAAAATTGCAGCTGGCTGTTTCTCACTTTATGTGTTAGGCTACTGCTGATCTTTTTCTGATCTGGCTTTTCTAATATGATTCTGTTTAGTTGTCCACACATCCACTTGAACATCTTATTCACTTGAAACAAATTTTATGCATCTTTTATTTGTTGTCCAGCGCTCTGCCCTATATATATGGCCAGCCTATATGACCTCTCCATTACATATTCATAGATTTATTTACATGGAGGAAGCATATCATGTGTTACTTTTCAGATATGTACCTATAGTTTGTAAATTATTATTTGGTATGCTCATTTTCAATGTCTTATCTATTTAGGCCAGCTTTGAGTGTCTTATCTGTTTAGGCCAGCACCTGTTGGCATGGTGATGTTCTTTTCTTGTGTAAGAGGGACACAACATTTGTTTAATCAATGAGAGAAATTTTTTAAAATGAAATGTTTGATTCTGATTTCACATTAATTTGTATTTCTAGGTTTTGGATAATGGAGTGATATTATCGGAAGAGCTTTCGGTCACCATGGGTTGCCCACCTATGGGAAGTATTGCACTCGTATCTTCAATTCAAAGTCGAACAGTAATTTACTCTCAATTTTTTACCATCAAGTCATCAGAGTCAAGACTACCTGCTATCACATTTTTTGAATGCAAGAACCTTTACCTCCGTATAATTTTGTCAAATACACGGCAATCTGATTGTTTTGACAGTCACGGGATGATCAGTATTCCAGCAAAGGAAACCAATGAGAAAGTGTCAGACGGTTTTCTGTGTCAAATGAATGATACATATTATAATTCAAATATAGAAATGGCTTTAGAAGACAAACAGGCTGCACAGCTATTGCAGAACACTGTTTTGTGGTTGCTTTCTGGCCGTGCTTTACTTTGTGGGAATATCATAACAGTTCCTCTATTTTGGGGACGATATAAGTTTCTTGTTGAAGAAGCAACAACATTGGAAGGGAAATATTGTCGAGAGAAAGAATTGCAAACTAATTTGGGCTTAGCATGTCATCTTGATGTTGTCTTCCTGGTCGTTCCTGGCACAAAACTACATGTGCTTCCATCCTTACGCGAGGAAGTAGATGAAGTGGTCAATGATATTAAGTTAGATGGATTACAGAAAGAGCTTGAGGAACTGAAAGCAATCATATTATCAAAGGTATGCCAATTCTTTTCCCTTTGTGGTATTGATATCATTTTCTAGTTTTATTTTTTATATCGGTAAAAAAAGTAGGGAGGAAGGAGGGGGGGGGGGGGGGGGGGTGTTTGGAGTGGGGATTTGAAGGGTTTGACCTCCTCCTTGGTCCATGGTGACTTAACCAGTTCAAATAAGTCAATAGGTTTCATCATTTTCTAGTTTTTGGCTTCTTTCTTTTATGCTAATTTATTGCCTCTCCTATATTCTGTATTTGATGCTTCATTTTGACATTCAATTGTCTTGGACACACTATTGTTAAGAAATGCAGGAAGCTTCTTAAATTCACTTGTTTTTTGTCTATGCTATTTCAATGGCATGGTATTTTCCTTTGGCATGGCATTTTCCAAAAGTGTGTAGAGGAAGTTACATATAATGAAGTACTGAAGAGCTGTATTTGAAATAAAGCATAAAGAACCCCATCAGACATTATGGCTCCCAATTTAAAAGCATAAAACTTTCCTGTTATTGTTAACAGGAAATCCAACCTCTCTGTCTCTTCACATATACTATATAATAGTAATTAGAATAATAATAAATATGTAGCACACTTAGTCTCAGTTTTACTTTAGACTACCTTTCTAAGATTGTTCTTTGGATATGAGCCCTTCAATTTTGGTAGAGAGTAGGACCAAGAGGAACCAAAAGAGGGCTGATGCAGACATTAGAGAGAACCAAACCGACTGAACCCTCATCTAGTTTTAAGATTGCTTTTATTTTAGTAGATTCCTATTTTATCTTAGACTTATGTTTAGTAGATTCTTATTTCGAGGAAGATTGTGTCTTTTAGTTAGTTTCCTTGTAGAGATATAATCTTAATATGATGTGATTACCCATTACGAACTCCATGGAAAGAGTCAGTTGATGCTTTGGTTAAAACATTTGAGACCAGTGAGCTTTCTCTGTTGGTGAACAAACAACACCACTGGTGCAGACTCCGGTAGACTCGACTGTCTGGTGCGGACGCCGGCTGTTCCCTTTAGGTTCAAACTCCTAGACCTATTCCTTGTCTTTGCCCATCTATACCCTCTCCTTCCATCATCTCTTTTTCCCGCAGCATAAAACCCCCACAACATTGTCACCACCATCGCCATCCTCCCCCCTTCCAGAACTGCCAAACACCCTACTGCCGTCACTCATTTTCACATCTGGTGATGGTTACGTCCACTGTTCCTTCGCCCGCCCTGGTGATTGAAACAACGAAGGCTGCTGCTATAATTCCGTCGATGTTGCTGCCACCTTCGCTATCTAGGACTGCTGCCTGATAACCGTGACCATCCCGTTGTTGCTGCAGTGCTCTCATTGCAGCAACCATCGTCAGAGTTGTTTGCAGTCATCTTATCTCATTGATCTTTAGGTGAAAGTTCAGACCTTGGCTTCCTCCCCTCTGACTGGTTTGAGCTTTGGGCTTGTTGTGCGTCATTCTTTGCTGATCAGAGATTGCTATGTAAGTTCTTATCCTCTCTCGTGTGAGATTATATGCCATTCTGATATGTACCAGAATAGAGAAGGGAAATATAGTTGATATGTACTAGAATAGAGAAGGGAAATTAGAGGAATAGTGAAAGAGTTTGGGAGAAGAGGAGAGGGACGCACTCAGTTTGCGAGTGCGATCCTCGGACTGAATATCAAGTCGAGAGGGAGAGAGAACGACAGTAAGAGGAAGGAAAGGCTAATTCTTTATTAATTTTTAATTATAACGATTAAGCCTATTTAAGGCTGCCCTAAGCCATCAGGCTACATAAAGAAAAGTAACTACCTACATAGATTAAAATTGACTAATGACTAATTAAAAGTAAAGTAACGTGCACACTAACATAAATTACCTATGTGCACATTATTACATAACACAACATATAACTGCATATCATAACTATGGAAGGCCGTATCGACCGATACGGGTCCGTATCGGTCGATACGTACCTGTATCGGTCAACACCGATATGGTACGGGGGCGATACGCCCCCCACACAAATCATTGATGCATACCGGCCGTATTGGCCGTACCGTATCGATACTGCCGATACGTATCGATATAATATTTTAAAAATATTTTTTTATTTAAAAAAAAATTTTTTTATTAAAAAATTTATTTTTTTTTTGAAAAAAAAAAATTTGAATTTTTTTCTTAAAAATAAAAAACACAATTCAAACTCAACTTTTTTTAAAGTTTAAGTTTTAGTTATATTAAAAATAATAATTTTAAAGTTATATGAGATCAATACGGGTAGGTCCATATAATTTACATAAACTTTTTTTTACGTATAGTACTCCACAAATATATATTTATTTAAACATATAACTTAGACTCATATTAAGTATATTATTTATTTTTAAAATAAATTAATTTTAAAGCACTTAATATGGGAAAGAATGACAAATAATTTATATAGGACGGAGAACATAATAGTATATAGTTCTAAATAAACTAATTTTATAATACCTGTATCAATTGATAGGCATTATATGGTCTTATTATGCTCTAAAAGAAGTATTATAATGATATATTATTAGTTATAATATTTTTTTATGTTTATAAAAGAGTTTATGCCCGTATTGGCGCGTACCAAGTGTATCATCGGCGCGTACCCGTATTCATAGTTATCGATACTCTCATGCATATCGATACGGCCTTCCATGATCATAACACATTCGATTTCACAAAGTGGTTCTCACGTGCTGTGTGAAAGTTTAGTCACCATCCACTTTTAGTCCAGTCCATTATAAAGCCCATCAGACCCAGTCACCCATATTTTACATATTTAAGCCTGCAAACCCATTGCTTTATTGTTGCTTCCATGTTTAGATGCCTTAGCCCATTGGAAATTCCTCAATTTCTACATTTTGGAAAGGTGTACCCATGTTAGTTGTACCTACAGGAGTAGACACTCTTATGTATGTAGAAGGAGGGAAGAGGAAGGAGATCTGATAATATCGATGATAGTGCATGGAAGATGATCAATTTTTAAGAGTGCGTTTAGCAACATGGATTTAAGGGGTGTGATTTTTAAATTTTATGAGAATCCCATGTTTGGGAACCTGTCTTGGATGAGATTTGATTTTGGCCTAAATCCTGGTATTTCAATTATAACTAGAAACATACAATTTGCAACACAAGCAAACTCTTGATTAGGCGTATCATTCCTCAGAGGTTGATTACAGTTTTTAGATTGCTTGAATATATAGTCTTCGGCTTACTGCTTAAAATGTACATTACTGGTGATGATGTGATGGATGTTATTGTTAAATTTATGCAAGTAGTTTTTAATATGATATTTCTTTCATTTGTCATTAGGTTCATCATTATGCTGATTATACTGGTGTGCTCATTCATGGCCCTCCTGGTACGGGAAAAACGTCTCTTGTTCGTTCTTGTGCTCATGATGTTGGTGTTAAGCTCTTTTCTATAAGTGGGCCTGAGATCATCAGTCTGGGCCATGTTAAAGGTGATCAAGCATTGTGCAAGGTCTTTGATGAAGCTAGTCGGGAGGCAGCTGCTGTGGTTAGTATTGCCCGTTGTCTATTTTTCCATACTGCATTATCATCTGCATCTTATCCCAGCTATCAATGGAGTAGTAGTACCCTAGGTGCAAGAAGTAGAGAAATTTTAAAGCCAGATAAATTTCTGCTCTTATTGAGATGATCATTGCGAGAGAGTAATTGGCTCAATTCTTGTGCCAATTTAATTGGCAGCGATAAGGCAGAAAAAAGCTTCTCACCGAGAGATGATCACACCCCAACAGAGAATCAGAGAAAAGAAAGTCAAAATAATGGAGGCTCAATCTCTCTGCCCGCAAAATTTTGAACTTTTGCAAACAAAACCTTGTAGAAAAGTCTTGAGACAATCCCACCATGAAAATACATGTGCAAATAACTAGGTTTGTTACAAAGAGAATAGAATAATGATTTTGTTAGGGCATCAACGAGCATAAAAGGCCATCATGCTCCTCACTTAAGTTAATGGTGACATTTAGATATAAGAAAAAATTGTTCTGACTAATATACTCTGTGAATTGTAGTAGGATAGATATAAGAAAATGAACTATACTATCCTAATAAGTGATGCTTATGTTAGATCAGAGAAAGAAGCTGAATTTATTTTCTTCAAGTTTAGATTCCAATGTTTAGGAGGATTATTGTGTCCGTATTTTATTTCCTGTGAAAGACCTATGCAGTCTTATTTAAATGGCATAGTTATTTCCTTGTGTTTTTCTCTTTAATTTAATTTGTGTAGACATCGATATACATCAATGGTTTTGGAGCGTTCGATTTTGGACCTCCCTACCCTCTCCTGCCTGTATTCACTCACGCACCCGAGCTACAGTCTGCGGCAGGAGACAGACATTTTCTGCAGGACATGGAGCCTCGACTGCCGGACGAATGGGAGGCGCTGCCGGTGCGATGGTCGCCCGTACTAGTTTATCACCGGCGACAACCTCCAGTAAATATCGGACAACCGGCCCCTGGATTCCCAGGACGACCCGAACCAAAAAACGGAAGAACTGGGCTCCTGTTTCCCGGTGGACCACCACTGGAACCGCCGGTCCAAGGGTTCCCAGGTCGACCAGAGCAGAATGGCGGACGGGATGGACTTCTAGGGCGACTGGGAATGAACGGTGGAGGCGAAGAATACCTTTTTCCTGGTGGGCGACCTCAGACTAATTTCCGCCAGCCAGTAAGGAATTACCAGGGGGGTCGACCTGCACCATTCTACCCTCTGGTCGCGGCCGGCACCACCTGGACCCTCAACGCCCTGTAGTGCCGCCCCTATTCCAGCATGAGGATTCCAGTGAAGAAGATGAACCCACTGCACCTTACAGAGGCATCCAGCAACCCCATTACCAAATCAAACCGAAGCTTGAACTCCCTATTTTCAATGGCCAGATTAAGTGTGGAGGATTTCTTGGATTGGATGTTTGAGGTTGAGAATTATTTTGAAGTCATGGAGGTGGCCGATGAAACGAAGGTGAAGTTAGTTTCGTGCCAACTCAAGAAAAGGGCTGCTGCATGGTGGAACCAGCTGCAAACCAACAGGTTGCAGCTTGGAAAACACCCCATTCGTTCTTGGCTGCGTATGAAGCACCTCTTGAGGAACTAATTCCTTTCGGTCAATTATGAACAAATGTTCAAACAATATCAAGACTCTCGGCAAGGAAATGGGATTGTTTCGGAGTATTTGGAAAACTTTCAAAGGTTATCGGCGAGGAACATCATAGAGTCAGAAGCCCAAAAGATTACCCACTTCACAAGTGGGTTAAAGTTTCCCTTGCAGGAAAATTTGGCCAGCCACTCCTTAACTCCCTTTCGGAGGCGACTCAAATTGCCCTTCAGTATGAGAGTCTTGCTGAGAGAAGTGGGAGAAGATGGGGGTTCTTCTCAAGAAGCACACATGAGGGAGGGTTGAACTACAAGCAAAAGAAATTAGCAATTGAAGACTCCACTCAGAAAATTAGCAAAGTTGAAGCAGCCCGTAGCCCCTACAAAGCTGCTGCCCTGATTTCAAAATCAGGTCCAGCCCTAGCCTCAAGCTCCAATTCCATCATTTGTTATAAATGTAGGCAGCCTGGACACACCTCAAGTGGCTGCTCACTTAGGAAATTTAGCTCTATCGCTGCTGTGATCACTAATCAAGAGTCCATGAAGGCTGAAATTGAAGGGGGAGCTGAAGAGGAAATTGTGGAAAGAGTTTATGGGGATGAAGATGATCAAATAGAAGAACAACTGGAGTTGTTAGTGCTAAGAAGAATTATGATTTCTACTCGGCAGGTACAAATTGTTCACCACTATCGGGTCCATCCAAGGAAAGAGATGTAAGGTGATTATCGATGAGGGTAACACCGAAAATTTCATCTCCAAATAAGTCATTCAGCAGCTCAGTCTCCTTACCGAGAGGCACCCTAAGCCTTGTTCTCTAGGGTGAGTCGAGGAGATTGGAGGAGTCAAGGTAGAAGAGCAATGTAAGATTCTCTTCTCTATTGTAAGCATTATTCAACTAACATTGTTTGTGATGTTATATAGATGGATGCATGCCATATTCTTTTGGGGAGGCCGTGGCAATTTGATGTCTAAAGTACCTATGATGGGAGGGAGAACACATATGCCTTCAAGCAACTAGGGGTTAAGGTTATATTTATGCCTAACAAACTTACCTTTGTTAAGAGGCCCCAATAGAAGTCCCAACCAGCTGATTCCTCCAATGAAATGCTACCAACTAGCAAGAGTTTGGCCAAAACTACCGTCTTGGTGACAAAAAATTGCGAAGACCTAAGTACCGCTAAAGTTGTGTATCTTTTGGTCAACAAGGCTGAAGAGAAGGAGCTGAAATCTGAGGTTCAAAACCACCCACAGCAAGTTCAGCCCCTGTTGGAGAAATACAAGCAGCTGGTCACCAAAGATCTTCCTTTGGAGCTCTCTCAGAGGGAAATTCAGCACTATATTGACCTCATACCGGGTTCTAGTCTCCCACACTTGCCACACTGCCGCATGAGCCCCACTGAGCATGTGGAATTGCAAAGACAAGTGGAAGATCTCTTGGCAAGGGGCTGGATTAAAGAGAGCCTTAGTCTATGTGCGGTGCCCACCTTGTTGGTACCTAAGAAAGATGGTAGTTGGAGGATATGCGTGGATAGTAGAACAATTAACAAGATCACCGTAAAGTATAGGTTCCTAATACCTAGACTTGATGACATGTTGGACATGTTGACTGGTGCCACCATCTTCTCCAAAATAGAACTTAGAAGTGGCTACCATCAAATTAGGTTGTGGCCTGGAGATAAGTGGAAAACAGCCTTCAAGACAAGCGAAGGTCTCTATGAATGGTTAGTGATCCCCTTTGAGTTATCTAATGCTCCAAGTACCTTCATGATACTCATGATTTATGACTCAAGTCTTGAAGCCATTTTTAGGCAAATTAGTTGTGGTTTACTTTAATGACATTTTGGTTTATAGTAAGGGGGAAGAACAACATGCACAAGAGTTGGCCAAAGCCTTTGAGGTGCTCCAACATCACTCCTTGTATATAAATTTGAAAAAGTGTTATTTTTTCACCAACCAGTTGGTATTCTTGAGTTATGTGGTCAGTTACAAGGGCATTCAAGTGGTTCAAAGCAAGATAGAAGCCATTTAAAGCTGGCCCACACCAAAATCAATAAGTGAGGTGCGCAGTTTTCATGGTTTTGCTACCTTCTACCTCCGATTTATCAAGAATTTCAACATTATAGCATGCCCTTAACCAAGTGCATGAAAAATGACCGTTGTGTGGTCCCAAGTAGCCCAAGAAAGCTTTGATGAGTTGAAACAAAAGCTCACTCAAGCTCTGGTACTTGCCCTCCCTGATTTTGACAAGATATTTGAAGTTGAATGTGATGCTTTCGGAGTGGGCATAGGGGCAGTTTTGACTCAAGAAGGTAGACCCATCTCTTATTTTAGTGCAAAGTTGAATGAAGTAAGGAGGAAATGGTCTGCCTACAAGTTGGAGATGTTTGCTTTGATCTAAGCTTTGAAGCATTGGAGGCATTATTTTGTATTTAAGGAGTTTGTATTGCATACGGACCATGATTCTTTGAGGCATTTACAAAGCTAAACAAAAGTGGATAGATTATTTGCAAGATGGATTTGTGAATTGCAAGACTACACTTTTGTTATCAAGCATAAATCCGGTGTATTGAATAAAGCGGCTGATGCCTTGAGTCGGAGAGTGGTCCTCCTCACCACTTTAAGAATAGAGTATTTGGGTTTTGAATGTCTAAAAGAGCTTTATCCTAAAGACAAAGAGCTGAGAGCTATGTGGGAGTTGTGCTCTCAACAACAACACCCGGTCCAAGACTACCACCTTGAAGAGGGTTACCTCAAGGTAACCAGCTGTGTATTCCCTCCTCCTTCATCCGCCAACAACTTATTAAGGAATTGCATAGCGGAGGGCTTGCTGGACACTTTAGCAAGGACAAGACTATGACTCTTCTCAAAGAAAAGTATTATTGACCCACTTTTTTAAGAGATATCTGGCAGTTTATTCAGCAATGTTACACTTGTCAACAAGCTAAAGGAGCCTCCTAAAACACCGGCCTCTACACTCCTCTACCAATTCCCTATAGGCCTTGGGATGATATCTCTATGAATTTTGTCCTAGGATTGCCTAGAACTCAAAGGAGAGTGGATTCTATCTTTATGGTGGTGGATAGATCATCCAAGAGGGCTCACTTTGTGCCTTGCAAGAAGGCATCCGATGCATCACATGTGGCTGTCCTATTCTTCAAAGAAAATAGTGAGAATCCATGGGTTACCAAAGACAATTACATCGGATAGGTACAACAAGTTTCTAAGTCATTTTTGGAGGTATATTTGGATAAGATTGGGACTTCTCTACAATTTGCTGAGAAGTCTCACGGGGGCTGCTCCTAAGCAATGTGATTTGGTTCTTGCACAAGCTGAGTTTGCCTATAACTCTATCCCAAACAGGTCCACTAGCAAAGCACTATTTGAGATCCTATATGGCTTCCTCCCTTGCCATACATTAGATTTGATTCATCCCCTTGACAAGTAGGGGGGTCAAGCAATGCCTTCAAAGATGTCCAAGATCTTATTTTAGTCCACAAAACAGTCGGGCAACACATGGTGGATGCCTACAAGGCTGCAGCTGACAAGAAAAGAAGGCCCAAGAGGTTTCAAGTGGGGGATTATGTTATGGTCTTCTAAAGAAAGGAAAGGCTCCCAACTGGCCAACACAACAAGCTCACCCCTTGGAAGATTGGCCCATATCAGATTTTGTAATGTATTAATGACAATGCTTATGTGGTCGACCTCCCTGCTCATTTAAACATTTACAAGAACTTCAATGTCTCAGATTTGTCCAATTATTATGGTCCAATTCCACCGGTGACTACTAGCACACAACCTCTCTTGCTTGAGGACGAGCCTCTTTTGGGGGGAGGGACTGATGTAAAGGGGTAATTCTGAATATTAGCTGCTGTGCACAGTTGGCATTCCATCAGGGAACTTCTAGAAGGACGAAAGGGGTAGAATGGTCCCAGCCTATAGTAAGCTTCCTGTTAGTGTAATTGGGAGGGGGTAAAATAGTCAATTGTTAGCACAATTTGTTAAAATGTCAGAGGTGGTTATTCTAGCAAGGATAAGAGGTGGAGGAAAAAGGGAGAATGAGAGTTTCAAATTGGAAAGAAGAAGGATACTCCAGAATTTTTCTCTCTTTGGCTCATGGATTTGAGCATCGGTTGAGGATTCAACCTGTAATTTTCCTTTCATTTGTACCTTCAGCTTGTGGATTCAAGCTTTTATTTCCTGTAATCCAGAAACTACTGAATAGAAATCCTATGTCTTCCTTCCATTTGCCTGTGTTTTCTTAATTGGATTTGTATGATCTGTTTGGATTGCTGAGATCTTGTTGATTTCTGAAAATCTGCTGCATCAGATTCCAAGGATTTTCTTTCTATTTTCGATATGTCATTTAACCACTTCCTACAGGTATTCAGTAACCACACATCATCAGCAAGTAACATGCACCATAACACCTCAATTGCTACCTCTTACCTTTGATGTATGATGTGTGATTTCAACAAAAAAATTAATTCTTTTTTAGCATAATTTATTTTATTTTTACTTTAGGTGGGATGAGATACTTTGAATAAGCCTGTTAATTCATTTTATGAAGAGCATTGTGGGAAAGGAAAAAGAATTAGATATATGTATGTTGCAGATCTTTTGGAATGTGTGCTTCTAGGATGTTTTTGTCACTTGTGTCTTGATGTTTCTTTGCTTGGTTTTTCACATATTTAGTTTCCCATAGACTGGTCTTTCTCATCATCATCATTGCAATCATCATCATCGTTGTCATCATCATTAATCTTGTTCCTACATGACCTGATCAGTTTCATCAGGCCCTTGCCATCTATTTTCAGGTCAAGTTTGACAACTAGGGTCGGCAACATTGACCCTGATCTCCAATTGCACTGATCGTGGACTATATTAACATTTAAACTACTTAACTTCATGTCTTTTATTATGGTCTCATTAATTATAGAAAATATAATTGGAAAAACGTGTAGAAGTATGTAAGGCAAAAGAAATGACGAGTTGTCTTTTGTCAAAGTTTTATATGGACTTGAATTTATGATATCTAAGTGACAAATTTTGACTTCTTATTTGTATGTTATGAACTATGTAATTAATTGTTGTCTTTTTCCCCACTGTTTTATCTGTTTGTTGAAGGTATTCATTGATGAATTGGATGTAATTGCTCCTGGGAAAAACGATGGAGGTGATAGTTTATGTCATAGGTTGTTGAACTTGATTGATGAGAAAAAAGCAGGTAACGTACTTGTAATTGCAGCTGCTATTCAACTTGATGATATTGATCCTCTCTTGAGACGTCATGGAAGATTTGACCGAGAAATCAAAATTGGTATTTTTTTTCCTTATCTTCTTAAATTTTGTTTTGAATTCCATGTAAATTATTGTAAACTTCTTTATTGAATTTGGTAAATCGTACCTTGTATTTCTGTTGTCAGCAAATGGATTTTTTAGTAGTTTCCCTTGTTGTCATTTTGGTCTTGTTGCCATTATTCTGCATAGTTTATCACCTCAAATTTTCAAGTCATATGTACCTGGAGTAAAACTACAGAATGGAACATTCCACTGAACTTTAATATGCATAAAGTTTATTGAAGTAATTTACTCATTTAAAGTTACATTTTACAAGATGCTAACACATTCTAAAAGTAAATTTTGGCCTACCTGATCGATTTCTGTGCTCAGTTGGTGACTGGTCAGACTGGTGCATGACCCTTTGATTGACCTTTATTGCATGATTAATATCTTTTTGAATAATCTTATTATATCCTATTATTTAAGAAATGGATGAGTCACATGTAAATTAGTTATTTATGTGTCAAAAGCAAAGAATTGCAACTTTTCTGTGTACTTTTTAGGACCATTAACAAAAAAAGAGGAAAACCGCAGAATGAAGAAATATATATTGAATAATGAAGAGTTTAGAATGGGTAATTGGGGGAGGTAAAGAGGGGAACAGTCAAAAGGTAGTACATTGCTACCTTTCTCTCCTTTTTCGACAGATGAAAAAACCTGCAGTAAGATGTAACTATTCAACTGAGCACCCAATTAAATTTACTTCTGGCATTCCTGATAGATAACAGCTTTAAAAAAACTTTCGCTGCTGAGCTCTTTCACTGTTCTGGCGCATGATAAGAACTCTTACCATTAATATGATTCAATGTATTACAGAGAGTTGTTACAACAACTTTTATTTGGTATCCATGAGAAGATCTGCGTTAAATATATTAAAATTCATTATATATGATGCACGAATGCATAAGCACTCAACTTCAGTAAACTTGAAGTTGATTTATTTGGTGAGGGAGCCTCAGATATGTGGGAAACTTATTCCAGACTTTAACATTTGGAGATTCTGCATAATGATGTCATCATCTCCAATAGTTTTAGGACATTTTGTTGTTTTCTGGGCTAGAAATTTGGTTTTACGGTTGTTGTTTATATGTGACAGAGAATTAGTGTGTATAGCTATAGCTTTTTCCTTCTTTTTAATGTAAGTGTTATGATGTCTAAAGTTTTTTTATCTTGGGAGTCTATAAATAGAGATATTACAAGTGTTTTCCTTAATTGAAATAGTTCATTGATAGAGTTATGTTTTAGTATGGTTGAATATCCCAATTGGAAGCCACTTGGTATAGTCACTGAATATAGAAGACTATATGCAGGGTGTTGCGTAATTATGGCACTGGAGTAAATATCTGACATAGTACCGCAGGTTAAAGGATTTGCTTTGATCATCCTCAAAACATTGCGCCCCTAAAATAAGCACCGATCTTGTAGACAATAATTTAGATTATTGAATGTTAATGCTTGTGGATATGGGGATTACCCAAGATTAGTATTTGACTATGTATGAGGCCAATGAGGATTAAATGCACAGCTTAGGGAGCCAGAGACGAAGCCTTGTCTCGGGCTAGGGCAGATCTGGCTGGAGCCAGAGGAGGCCTTCTTTGGCTTTTGTCCAAATCTGGCAGGAGCCAGAAAATAAGGCTAGAAATGGCCCGGCCATGCCTCCGTCTGGCTGGAGCTTCTTCTCTGGCTCCTGTCAAAGACGGAGGGCAGAGCAGGAATGACAGATTTATGAGGTGGGAGTCAAGGTTGGAGGGGCCTGGTGTGGTGGCTAAGCAGTGACGGTGGAGGAGGGGATGGTCTTGTGCTGAAACGAGGTAATATTTTTTTTCTTTTAAAAAAAGGGTTGATCTGAGCTAGGGAAGTAAATGCTATTGGCCAATCAAAAAGTATTATGTCCCTTGCCGTCATTGGAAAATCTACTTGTTGAGAACTTTCCTTGTTTTAAAAGAAGGATTTCTACTTTCAATGTTTCCTAGTTTAGTGGAAGCTTAATTTGGGTTAGTTTACTTTCCTAGTTTCGCTACTTCTATTGTTAGTAGAATTCAAAAATTGTAATGAGGAGTGGCCTTGAGCCTGGCTCTATAAATTGGGCTTTCTGCCCCATTGCTACAGTAATCCTTGAATAGTTAAATTACAAGCTTATATCTTATTATTATTTCTCCTCTTCATTTCATCTTCTTCCCTTTCTCTCTCACTTTCTCCTCTTTCTTTCAACTTCTCTATTATCCTGTTACCTGTGATACGATAAGGAATTACACCGAAAAGATAGACCGCAAAACTTATGGGCATGTATGCTGAATAGATGGGAATTTTAAAGGATGTATGTGAGTGATATAAGCGACTGAAGCAGAAAATTGGGAAAATATGAAGTCTTGACTGGACAAAATATCAATTTTTGATGCCAGATATTTGCTTGCAGTGGATAACCATGTGCATGGCAAAATCTATAAGCATTTTTTTAACCAAACCTGCTGCAGAGGTACGTGTCAAGCTTTCATTTGGGAGCTTGGGATATGTGGACATGTGAGTCCTTAAAGGATGAAGAAGCAGCCAGTTTCAATAGAGCTTAAGATTTTCATCTTGCTATTGGATTAAAGAGTCATCATAGATGTATGCTCTTTAGGAGATGTTAAATGTACATGAGGCTAACATGCCCATCACTTGTGTGAAGGTGGGTCTGTCAAATATAAGAAATAGTCGATTTCGCTTGTGCTGCATGGGCTGGATCTTTCCCTGTTGAGGGAGAGGGCCCAGGGTTGAATCCTTGTGGCATATAGTGTGAAGGGTGCGTGAGTAATAAAAATAAAAATCAAATGTAAGAAATATATAATGTAGACTAAACTACCCTATAAGTCTTCACACTTAACTTCTAAGACTCGTACAAATATTGACACAAAATCGACAATACATGGTGAGAGAATACAACATTTACCTATGGTACTAACGGTCTTAACATATGAAATGTAGGCAGAATCATCACTAGTGAATATCATTCATCAACGTAAAGATGCAAGTTGCTGCTACCAGGAGCCCACTATCTTGGAATAATGTGTGGGAACACAAGGAAAACATCATTTGTGGGCGAAAGCTTGCCATTAATTTTAGAGGATTATCAGTCAATTAGTCTTAGTAACATACGTGGGGTGAAATTAAGGGGAACTGCATAACGTAGGCAACTTCATACTTAGAAATAGTGCAACTATCCCATATTGTTCAAACTCTTCTCTGAGTAACACTTTATACAATAGTCGTGCTATTCATTTCTGCTACTTGTTCTTTCCTTGGAAAGATTGGCAATGCTGAGTGGGAATTGCTGCAAAGAAGGCTATCTTCTGGTTGGCTATACTTGGTTTGTGGTGCAACTGCTACTCCAGAGTTTCCAATGAATTTTATACTGATGGGAAGGACTTTGGCAAATTGCATTGCAAACTCTGGAGACATGCTCTAGCTTGTTAGCATGACAAAGAAATGTTGCAGAAATTAAAACTCCTGCTTTTTCAGTAAACAAAGAACACAAGGTTTGGCAGCTTTACCAAATCATTTGTCAAGTCTTCGCAAGAGCAATAGAAGTTGTAAAGAATTCTAAACCGATTCTGCTAGAGCAATACAACCTGCTGATCATGGAAGCTAGTTGATTCTAAGGAACTATAAATAGTAGAAGCTTAGTTCATTTTAGTAGTTAGTTATCATCTACCTTCCTCCATGAAATGTGGAACTGGGGATGGATTTCTCGGGTATCATCTCTGTAGATTCAGAGAAGCTCGAGCTGTGGATTCAGCATTTGTCCTGTAATTCTTTGGATTTGGAATAATTTCGTGGATTTGAAGTTTGATCATCCTACCTTTTCTCTACAATTCAATAAAAAATTTCAGTTTTTGTTCAATCCACACTTCTGCGGGTCATCAACTCATCTCCTCATGCTCTGTCTAAAAACTTCAATAGAATTGGAAAATTGGGTCTTATTGTCTTAATTGTAGCAATGAAATGAGAATAAATAGTTAGTTCATTTAGTATGCTACTTCTTCTATACACACACTCATTTCTATAGACACACTCATAAAAAGAGATATCAACAAAAATTATGTAACAGATGGAGCCCACTTTCATAGGGAGGGGATCAAAGGCCCTCACTATCAGATTGAACAAGACTAGGAGCACAATTTGTCCTTTATTAAATTGTAGTTCAGTAAATTTGCAAGTTTGCGTCCATTACAAAAGTAGAAATGTCATGGAGATGTACATCACCAAGAACTCCTGATGACACTAAATTACACTAGGCACTTTAACCTAAAATTATGTACATGACCTATTTTAGAATGCCTAAGATTAAACAAAGAAGAATCTGAAAGTAGATGGAATGACGGAGAAGAGATGGATGAGCTATGACAGCAAAAGCAGGAACATACAAGTCCTCTAACAGATACAGTCCTCCTAGCCTATGCTTTGTCTTTTTGTACAATCGATGGACCTATGTTGCTCCACACAAGCATAAGAAGAGAGGATAACATCATACCCTAAATCATCCATTTTAATAGATTATAATCGAATGACGAATTGAGGCACATGAAAACATCAGGAATAGATAAATTAAAGGAGAAACATAAATAATGTTAGCATGAGATGTGAATGACCCATTTACTGCAAACTGTGACTAATATTACTTTTATACTACATTAGGCTAGATACTTCGTAAGATACAGTCTACTGCGTGTCAGTCCCATACTGAATTGACCAAATTCCCAGCTTCTCCTGCAGTTATAGCAATATGGTTAGTCTTTTAGTTGAAACTTATTTTTTTCTCATTTTCTTTTGCCGTGATTGCTCCATTGTCCAAAAACAAAGAGAAGAAAAGGCAAGGATGCATTTGAAATTTTCATGTCTGCTACCACTGTAACAAAGTCATTATTTAAGATTTTCTTAAAGTTCTTATGACTGTTTGTCTTTCTATGATGGTATAAATAGTCTTCATTATGATTTTTTTTTTCAGGGATTCCTTCTCAAGAGCAGCGTCTGGATATTCTGTCAACTCTTCTCAAGGATATGAATCATTCTCTTAACAATGAGGAACTTAAGGGTATTGCATTGAAGACTCATGGATATGTTGGTTCAGATTTGGTGTCACTCTGTAATGAGGCAGCATTTATTTGTCTACAACAATATATTGAGGTTAAAAATTTTGATACCGTCTTAACCACTACTGATCAGAATAAATGCAATAGATCTTGCCGAACTATTGACAACATGGCGCTCATGAAGGTTCAAAATCTCACCATGTCATCTGAGTCTAGTGTTTCATTTGAATGTTCTCAGAAGCATTCTGAAGAGGCTGGCATCATCTGCAATACATTTTTTGGGGGTAATGAAGCGGAAACTGTCGCAAAGAAAAGACAACTGCTTAAAATATCTATAATGGATTTTGAGAAAGCCTTGCTAACAGTGAAGGCCAGTACAATGCAAGAGGTACCATTTTTTAAATGTGAAATATCTTGTAGAATTTTATTCTTATTTGTAGATGAGAAGGTCAAATTTCTAGGTGTATTCATTCTTTCAAGCTTTAGTTTCTATATTTTTTACTTGCAAAATATCACATATTTTTATCATAATGGTTTGTGGTGCTCGGTATGTGTTGGAAGCAATTTTTCACAAGACATTTATCTGACTGGTATGTCCTGGAAATGTGGTTTGCAGAATTCGTGGGTTTGGGTGGTACAAATGGTAATTGATGGGGTATCAGGGGGTCAAGATCCTATCAAATTAGGTCTGCTTTGATAGTTTGATTTTAAGTGGGACACACTGCAAGCAGCTTGTAATTTAACATACATTTAACAGTTAGAGTTTCATGAGCTTTTTTTATGGAAAATGCCCCCGAAGGGGCAAGTATCATGATGTGCAAGGTCCACATGTTAAAATGTATCCAAATATGGTGGTCCACTATCTTTGGAAATCCTTTTCCAGATCTCCTTGTCCCCAATCCCATATGGATGCTATGGGTCCTGCCAGATAGTCATTGTTCTAAAAAACTTGAGTTGTTAAAGGAGCAGGCCAAGAATATATATCAAGCACAAGCATGCCCAAACAGATGGATGCAGAGATAGATAAACAGATTATCCACACACACCTTGCATACACAAGCACAATTTAACAGATGCAAATGCTTACACATTCACAAAGTATGCAGAGCTAGGGGCAGGAATCAAAATTGAGATTTCCTAGCTCTGAATTGTTCACAAAAGCTTGAGCTGTTAAGGAACAGCCCAATAATATAAAATCAAGCCATGACCTGCACAAACTGACAGATGTAGAGACAGACAGTGTATCCATAGGTCCCACCCACAGGTCCTACAAATATAATAAATGTTTTAGGTAGCTTTAACATTTAAGATGTGTGTGTGTCACCTATGTGAAATTCTTTTTTGCACGGCTCCTATGAAACGGGGGTGGGTGTAGTATTCTTTAGGATTTAATTGCTTTAATTTTATGCCTGTGATTTACTTTGATGGTACAGGCTGGCCCATAAGGCGGGCAAACTTTGTAAGGCATAATGCCTCTCTATTTTGATTAAGGAATAATTTTGTTACCCTAAACCCGCTCTTGCTCCCCTAATTGTCTCCTCTCACACCCCTTTCGTCCCCCTCTCCACTTGCACATTGTGTTTGCAGAAGGGTCTTTTGTGTCCCCTTTCTCCAACTTTCCTACCTTCTTGTTGTGTACTAACTTGGTACGCAACACTGGTATTGGAGCTTCTTCGATCCTACCTCTCAATTACCGATTTTATGGTCTAAACCTCATTTTGGACACGGCTTCAGGAATCCGCTGATTGATGCCCCCATCTAAGTTCTTGTTGACGTTGATGTGAAACTTACCCTATAATGTTTTCAATTTGTGGGGTCCACAAGGATCGGACATCAAGGGGCTGTTAAGAGGATGTCCAAAGATGGTGGGGTTCAAATTTGGGCTCACTCTGACATGTAGGGCCCTTCCTTAGAAAGATTGTGGATATTCAGATTGTGGAATTGTTGACAAGTGTAGCATTTGGCTGATTCTTTTTACTTTGCCAGGTTAAGTTGGAGGTCCCAAAGGTTAGCTGGGAAGATATTGGTGGGCAAGAAGAGGTGAAAAGAAAACTTAGAGAAGTTGTCGAATGGCCACAAACTCGCCAAGATGAGTTCAAACATTTAAATTTTCCTCCTCCAAAAGGAGTTCTGTTGTATGGTCCGCCAGGGTGCAGTAAAACACTAATGGCTCGTGCAGTGGCTTCTAATGCAAGGCTAAACTTTTTCTCAGTGAAGGGTCCAGAACTGCTGAACAAGTGGGTGGGAGAATCTGAAAAGGCCGTGAAGTCATTGTTCGAGAAAGCACGTGCTGCTAAACCTGCAGTTATTTTTTTTGATGAAATTGATGGTCTTGCTGTAATTCGTGGGAAAGAAAGTGACGGGACTTCTGTGGGTGACAGGGTCATGAGTCAGCTTCTATCTGAGTTGGATGGTAAGAGATGGTGTAACTTGTCTACTAATGCTTATTTTTCTTGATAGTCTTTGTTGCATTGGTATGATCACTATATTAAATTCAAAGATTGTTAAATCTTTCGAAATGATATTGGTTGGTATTAGAGAATAAACCTTTTTAATAAAATACCTTTTTAGGGTAAATTGCAGTTACACCCCCCACCCTTTGTAAAAACTAGACATAGACCCTCTCCCCTTTCAAAATTACACTTACAACCTTTGACCTTTGTCAAACTAGGCATAGGAGCCCTCACCTTTCAAAAACTCCACTTACACCCCTGGCTTTTGTCAAAACAGAAAAATCGGCGTTCCATTAACACTCATCTTTTCCACATTCTCAAGCCAGCCCTGGCCTGCATGAACACCCACCTCCTCCCCCCGTGCACCTCCATGGGAGGGAGACTGGGACTAAGGCAAGAGGAGAGTAGGAGGGGCCGGCTCCTGAGGGGTGCGAAGAAAAAAAAGTTGTGAATGGGTTTGGTATTTCCAGTCTTTTGAAAAAAGTAAAGTGGTGTTAAGGTATATTTTGAAAGGTCAGGGGCCTATGTCTAGTTTTGGCAAAGGTCTAGGGGTGTGCGTGTAATTTTTTAAAAGTGAGGAAGTTTATGTCCAATTTTCACTAAGGTTAGGGGGTGTAAGTATAATTTGTCCCTTTTTGGAGAAGGGGTGTGATTGGTAGTACAACCTTAAGACTGCAGACATGCTGAAGTGACTGACCAAAAAGTTGATGAATAGGACTTAATTGTTACAGTTGGCCCCTTATCTATCTATTCAACACAGATATCTGTTGGCAAGGCACCTGAGGTGTTCTCAACTGTTGATGATGTTGTGGTAATTTTTAAGGATTTCATGCTAATGAGTTCTGAGAGTTGTGGGAGGAACATTTTTTGGCTTGTGATAAGAGTCTGGTCAATCAATTTATTATTTGGAAGGTTTTACAACTTAAGCTCTCCTTTTGATGTGAGGAATTAATATGATATTCTCTTTCTAATATTTTGGGTTGAAATTCAATTGTTCCAGTCTGGTGATCTTGTTTTGCCCTAGTATTTCCCATTCACTTCTATTAGGGTGTGATAATTGTGTGTTACTTAACATTTAGTATATTTTCAGGCATGCACCTACAGTATGGCTGTCAGGCAAATTTTTATGCCTGATGAGTACTGATTCATTTGCATGAATATGGGGCATATTATTAACTAAAATAACAAATGCAGGTGTGGAGGGAAGAGGTAATGTGATTGTCATAGCTGCTACAAATCGTCCTGACAAGATTGACGGGGCCCTTCTGAGACCAGGTTCTTCTTAAGCTCCTCATATGGAATGTTTGCTATATACTTTTTGGTACTAATAACTATATTAACAGGTCGCTTTGATCGTGTGTTGTATGTGGGTCCCCCAAATGAAAGAGACCGTGAAGCCATATTTAGGATTCATATGCGGGGTGTGCCTTACAGTTCTGATGTCAAATTTGATGAGCTGGCTCGTCTTACTAATGGATACACTGGCGCAGATATATTTTCAATCTGCCAAAACGCATCCTATGAAGCACTTGAGGCTGGGATCTCGGTCTCTCTCTCACTCTCTCTCCTATACACACACACAGACTGAATGCACACACACTATCCTGCTCATGCTTGTTTTAAAATTTCTAAGATTATTGGGTCATGTATTCATATCAGGAGGATGTTAATACATTGATTGTATCAATGGCACATTTCAAGACTGCCCTTAGTATTGTCCAGCCATCAAGGATACAATTATACGAGGAGTTTTTTGAAAGGTTTTCTGGCAAGGATAACATGACTCATGGATGTATGGGAACTGAATGCCACAAGGTGTGTAGGTTTGTGTTGATCTGTTTGTAATTATTTATTTACCACCACTTTCTATTTACTTGTATAAAAAATTTGGCTGAACAGATGTTCAAGGTACTTCTGAGGAAGATTGGAAAACAAGGGATGCCCCTCTGCGTGGTGGTGGCCTGTTATCTTTTCATGCGCTTGCTGTCCTTTATTCCTCAAACTTTGCTTTCTCTTGGATATTGGCGTCTTCCCTAATAACATGTAGTGAGATCTCTGTTCATCAGTTGGTGTAGTCAGCATTTCTGAGGCAGAGCTTGTTAACGTAGTCAAATTACCATGTTGCAGCGGGAGCCTTTAGGTTGTAAATGATTTTTTTTAGATAAGGTTGTAAATGGATTATTATCGTGGCAAACGGAACATGAATTATGTATTCTACCAAACTTTTTAGGCATGAACTTTAAATATTTAATGTAAAAATTATTTATGGTAACTATCTTTTTTCTTCTCGGATGATATTTTGATGGGAATCCACAATATTTTTTTAAGCAGGCTATACCTATGGAAGAATGAGCTATGATCCTTAGCTGTCATGTAGTACATTTCTTTCAAAGTCAGCCAGAATGCAAGAGGTTCTCTGAGATTGTTGTGAATGGATTTTACAAATTAGATAAGATAAACCTGGGAGCTTCTTTGCTCTTGCAGTTGTTCAAACTTGTAAGGTTTGTACTGAATATAGGCTTTTCCTTCATTTCCTTATTTACATGAATTGTTGTCATGGTTTTTAGTTATAGTAGGGTTATCTGGTAGGGTGGTAATGCATTGTGATTGACTAGGCTTATATAATTGACAGATGATATCTACATGTGTTTTGAGTATGAGTTTCTAGGATTTTGGATCGAACTAAACTGTTGAGTGTTCTTAACATCTCTTTTCTCATTATGCTTACTCCCTTTTTTAACTTCAAACTTTTCAAGTAATTCAATAATTGAAAATTGCTTTTTACCTAAAAAGGCATCATGCTTCCTATTAATTTATTCTATTGGGTTGGACGTTGCTTTTATCCTATGGAGGCATCATGATTCCTATTATTTCTTATTGTTGGGTTAGACACTACAATGCAAGATGTGTTATACTAGGAAGTTGGACAATAGTATACTTGATCATTCATTTTAGTCAATATAGTACATACTAACTTTGCAAGTGTTTTAGTCGATCTTTCTTGATGGTCTCATTCTTACTTGAGATAAGTCTGCAAAATTTTTCTGCTTCATTGGTCGGTGTAGATGTGGTTGGAGGACAATTCTCTTCCATTCAAGGAAGCACGTATACGGATATCAAACATGGGAACAATACGAGATGCTTAGGGTAATACAACATTTTTCAAAAAATTAATGTACAATATGGGGGAATTTATGTATTAAAAATATTTTTTATGTATTTTAGGTTAGTTTTACGTGTAAAAATTTAACTATGGACTGTAGAAGAAAGTTCTTGTAGATGTACTGAAGTGTCCATGTCTATATACTTTAGATGCATAATCTCAGCAAGTGTTTTATGATTGTTCAACTCAAACAACTAAAAGAATGTATATCCATTGGATAAATAAATGTAGCAATTACATCTAAGGGCTTCTTTGCCCTTGCTATTGTTAATACTTGAAAGGTGTGTATTGAATATAGCATTTTCCTTCATTTCCTTCTTAACATGAATTGTTGTCATGGTTTTTACGTATGGTTGGGTTGTCTTGTAGGATGGTAATGAGTAGTGATTGACTAGGCTTATATAATTGACATAAATGAGTGTTTTGAGTATGATTTTCTTGTACTTGTGATCGAATTAAACCATTGAGTTTTCTTGACATCTCTTTTCTTATTATGCTTACTCTCTATTTTTACTTCTTCAAACTTTTCTAATAATTCATCAATAGAAAGTTGCATTTTTCCTACAGAGGCATCATGATTCATATTAATTCATTCTGTAGAGTTGGACACTTCTTTTATCCTATAGAAGGATCATGATTCCTATTATTTTTTGTTGTACTTGGAAGTTGGACAATATTATACTTGATCATTCGTTCTAGTCAATATAGTACATACTAACTTTGCAGATGCCTTAGTCAATCTCTCTTCATGGTCTCATTCATACTTGAGATAAGTATGCAAAATGTCTCTGCTTCATTGGTCGGTGTTGATGTGGCATATGGAGGACAATTCTCTTCCATTCAAGGAAGCACATAAATGGATATCGGACACGGGAATGATATGATATGTTTAGGACAATACAATAATTTTCAAAAAATTAATGTATAATATGGGGGAATACATGTATTAAAAAATATTTTTTATGCATTTTGGGTTAGTTCTACGTGTAAAAACTTAACTGTGTAGTGAAGTTCTTGCATATGCACTAAAGCGTCAATATCTGTGTTCATTAGAGGCTTCATCTTAGCTAGTGTTATTTGATTGTTCAACTCAAACAACAAAAAGAATGTTTATCCATTGGATAATTAAATGTAGCAATTACACTTGGGAGCTTCTTTGCCCTTGCAATTGTTTATACTTGTAAGGTGTGTGGTGAATATAGGGTTTTCCTTCATTTCCTTCTTGACATGAACTGTTGTCATGGTTTTTACTTATAGTTTGGTTGTCTAGTAGGATAATAATACACAGTGATTGACTAGGCTTACAGAATTAACATAGATGATGTCTCCAACTATTTTGATTATGTGGTTTTAGGACTTTGGATCAAATTAAACTATTGAGTTTTCTTGACATCTCTTTTCTTATTATCCTAACTCCCTATTTTTACTTCTACAAACTTTTCAAGTAATTTAACAATCAAAAATAGTTTTTTTTACCTACAAAGACATCATGATTCCTATTAATTCTTTCTATTTGGTTGGATGTTGCTTTTATCCTTAGGAGGCATCATGATTCCTATTATTTCTTGTTGTTGGGTTGGACACTGCAATACAAGATGTGTTATACTAGGAAGTTGGGCAATATTATACTTGATCATTCATTCTAGTCAATATAGTACATACTAATTTTGTAGGAGTCTTAGTCAATCTCTCTTCATCGTATCATTCATACTTGAGATAAGTCTGCAAAATTTCTCTGCTTCATTGGTCGGTGTAGATGTGGCTAATGGAGGAATATTCTCTTTCGTTCAAGGAAGCACGTATATGGATACCGAACATGGGATCGATACGATATGCTTAGGGCAATACATCATTTTTTTTTAAATTAATGTACAAAATGGGGGAATACATGTATTAAATAGTGTTTTTTATGCATTCTAAAATAGTTCTAAATGTAAAAACTTAACTCATCCGAAGCGTCCATATCTATGCCCATCAGAAGCTTCATCTCAGCAAGTGTTCTTTGATTTTTCAACTCAAACAACTCAAAGAATGTATATCCATTGGATAAATAAATGTAAACATTTAAACTTGGAAGCTTATTTACTCTAGCAATTGTTCAAACTTGTAAGGTGTGTACTGAATATAGTCTTTTCCTTCGTTTCCTTCTTAACATGACTTGTTGTCATAGTTTTTACTTATGGTTGGGTTATCTGGTAGAATGGTAATGCACAATGATTGACTTGGCTTATATAATTGACATTGATGATGTCTCAAGGTGTTTTGAGTATGATTTTCTAGGACATTAGATCGAATTAAACTATTGAGATTTCTTGACATCTCTTTTCTCATTATGATTAATCCCTATTCTTACTTCTTCAAACTTTTCAAGTAATTCAACAATCGAAAGTTTCATTTTGCCTACAGAGGCATCATGATTCCTTTAATTCTTTCTGTTGGGGTGGATGTTGTTTTTATCCTATAGAAGCATCATGATTCTAATTATTTCCTGTCGTTTGATTGTACATTGCAATGCAAGATGTGTTGTACCTAGAAGTTGAAGAATATTATACTTGATCATTCATTTTCGTCAACATAGTACATACTAACTTTGCAGGTGAGTTAGTCAAACTCTCTTCATGGTCTCATTCATAATTGAGATAAGTCTGCAAAATTTCTAAGCTTCATTGGTTGACATAGATGTGGCTGATGGAGGACAATTCTCTTCCATGCAAGGAAGCACATATACGAATACCGGATATCGGACACGGGAACGATACGATATGCTTAGGGCAATACAATAATTTTCAAAAAATCAATGTACAATATGGGGAAATACATGTATTAAAAAATATTTTTTTTGTATTATAGGTTAGTTAAGTGTAAAAACTAAACTATGGACTGTGGATTGAAGTTCTTGTAGATGCAATGAAGCATCCATGTCTGTGTCCATCAGAAGCTTCATCTTAGCAAGTGTTCCTTGATTGTTCAACTCAAACAACTAAAAGAATGTATATCCATTGGATAATTAAATGTAGCCGTTACACCTAGGAGCTTCTTTGCCCTTGCAATTGTTCATACTTATAAGGTGTGTTGTGAATATAGGCTTTTCCGTCTTGACATGAATTGTTGTCATGGTTTTTACTTATAGTTGGGTTGTCTGGTAGGAAGGTAATGCACTCTGATTGACTAGTCTTATATAAGTCACATAGATGATGTCTCCAGGTGTTTCGTGTATTGAGTTTCTAGGACTTTGGATCGAATTAAACTGTTGAGGTTTCTTAACATCTCTTTTCTCATTATGCTTACTCCCTGTTTTTACTTCTTCAAACTTTTCAAGTAATTCAACAATCGAAAGTTGTTTTTTTCCTAGAGAGGCTACATGATTCCTATTAATTCTTTTTATTGGGTTGGACACTGCTTTTATCCTACATAGGCATCATGATTCCTATTATTTCTTGCTATTGGGTTGGACATTGCAATGCAAGATGTGTTATACCTTAAAGTTGGACAATAGTATACTTGATCATTCATTCTAGTTAATATTGTACATACTAACTTTGCAAGTGTCTTAGTAAATTTCTCTTTAAGATCTCATTCTTACTTGAGATACATTTTCAAAATTTGCTTGCTTTATTGGTTGGTGTAGATGTGGCCGATGGAGGATAATTCTCTTCCATTCAAGGAATCCCGATACCAGACACATGAACGATATGATATGCTTAGGGAAATATAGTAATTTTTGGAAAATGAATGTACAAAATGAGAGAATACATGTATTAAAAATATTTTTATGTATTCTAGGCTAGTTCTAAATGTAAAAACTAAAATGTGGACTGTGGAGTGATGTTCTTTTAGATGCATTGAAGCGTCCATGTCTGTGTCTATCAAAAGCTTCATCTTACCAAGTGTTCTTTGATTGTTCAACTAAAACAACTCAAAGAACATATATCCATTGGATAATTAAATGTAACAATTTAACCTAGGAGCTTCTTTGCTCTTGTAGTTGTTCAAACTTCTGTGTACTGAATATAAGTTTTTCCTTCATTTCTTTCTTGACATGAATTGTTGTCATGGTTTTTTCTCATGGTTGGGTTGACTGGTAGAATGGTAATGCACAGTGATTGACTAGGCTTATATAATTGACATAGATGATGTCTCCAAGCGTTTTGAGTATGAGTTTCTAAGACTTTGGATCGATATAGACTCTTGAGTTTTCCTTGCATCTCTTTTCTCATTATGCTTACTCCCTATTTTTACTTCTTCAAACTTTTCATGTAACTCAACAATTGGAAGTTGCTTTTTTCCTTCAGTGGAGTCATGTATCCTATCAATTCTTTTGGTTGGGTTGGACGTTGCTTTTATCCTACAGTGGCATCACAATTCCTATTATTTCTTGTTGTTGGGTTGGACAGTGCAATGCAAGATTTGTTATACCTGGAAGTTGGACAATATTATGCTTGAACATTCATTCTGATCAATATAGTACATACTAACTTAGCAGGTGCCTTAGTCAATCTCTCTTCATGGTCTCATTCGGAAAATAGGTTAGTTGAGCCGAATGTCCAACTTCAAAGAGAAATAAGTAACCTTAAGAAAGACCTTGAAAATAAGAAAAACAAGTATAGTGTTCTCAATTGAGAACTTATGTCCTCTATAGATAAATTAGATAATTTTAAGAGTGACAAAAATTCTAAGATAGTGCCCAACCCACCCATGTGTTAGACCCCTAGCTGCTAAATAGGCTAAGGGGCAGACGAGTGCTCAAACTTGGTGAACAGATAGCAAAGGAAGCTGAGGTACGACAACATTGAAGCATTAGCTGTCTCATGTACAAGTTCTACTTGGAGTAGGACACGATGGTGGGTTGCACACCACAAGCTTAGGAAGGTTTCTAGGTAGGCCAAACTCACAAGGAGAACTCCTGTGCGAACTAGGAGATGGGCAAGCATGGTTGCTGATTTGTTCCTAGATCTAGCTATTCTAAACAGTCTTACGAGTTCAAATTCAATGAAAGCCTCTTCAAAATCACTATAAAATAAAATTTTGAGGTGCAAATCATGCCTTCTTGATGTAGAAAACTTGAAATCAATGTGAAAATCTCGTTTCAAATCACTCCATATCATGCAAAATTTGGAAATTTTAGCATGTGTTAACAATGTCTGATATTGGCTCTCCTAGTTGATCTTATGTGTTAACAATGTCCGAAATTTTAGCATAATATTCAAAAATTATTTCATCTTCACTCGTTATGATGTTTTCAAACTCTAGTGTGAGCAATTGCAACCTAGACACCTTCACAACTTTAGTCCCCTAATTGTATTTGACAAGTTTCTCTCATGCTACTTTAGTTGATGTACAATTAGCGATTAACTTATGCTAAGATTCTCCTACGACATTGTATAATGAGCTAAGGACTTTACTATTTTTGTTAGAAAGTTTAGTCTCATTCTCATCCCATTTATTCTCATCTTTTAGAATTGAATTCCCATCTTTGTCTTTGGTCAATGTGGAGTCCAACCTTTAATCACAACTTTCTAAGCATTGTCATCAAGAGAATAAAGCCTCTCATCCTATTCTTCCAATATGAAATTTTTTTACCATCAAACAAGGGTAGTCGATTCATGGGATTCCCTATGTCCCCATGCTCAACTGTTGTGTTGTTTGAAGAAGTCATTAAGATTAAAACCAAAAAAAACACCCAAGCAGCTAACTTTAATCAACCAAGGAAAAGGTAATTCAAAGACCAAGACAAAGCACAACATAGGGCACAAAACCAGCAAGATTCAAACGTAATTCCAGTAAGAAAAACAAGTAAATCAAGCAAAGATTATAGAGAAAACCCTAACACAAGCAATATATATATCTAATAATAAAAAGCAAGTAAGATTAAGCAAGATAGACACACACTAGCATGCAAAACTGATATATAGCATGATTCAATAGCAAATTTTCAATCAAAATCCTCAACTACGAATTGAGAGTTTAATATCTGTTAAACAACCTAGTGGATCACTAGATTTCTCCTAACCCTAGTACTTCGACAAGTAAGAAATTAAACCTAATCTCTATGCACATTCATAATTATTCTATCATCAATCAAACTATAAATCATACAAGAACACTCGAAATTTTTACGTGAAAAAACCCCAAATAGGGTAAAAATCATGTCAGCCATTCGTGGCCTAAAATTAATGCACTAGCAAGTAAGACCTCACATGACACAAGCAAATCACCAACCTCTTATAAAACTCTAACACAAAGTCCACTTTGTTTAGATCTCCTGCTTCTTTTGTTGTTGGCCTTCAAGTCTTCTCTCCTCATATCTTGAAGTTCTTTTCCTCCTTGTTTTGTCTTTGTCTTCTTCTAGCCTCAACAATTAAGCTCCTCTTGATTATGAATTTAGCCTTGGGTCTTCAATCTCCCATTGAACTTGGATGACACTCTCCTCAGGTTTTTGGGTGTAAAAAATTCTCCTTTAATTGTTTGTAACTCAAACAACCACCATTAAAACTAAACTCTTTAGCACAATGATGATCTTGAAGGAAAACGATGAAAAAAGGAATTCTCCCATTTTTCTCTTAAAAGTTTAGGTTTTCCTATCTTCAATTTTGCGTTTACCTAGCTCTTATATAATTTATTAAGTCGGTTTAGGTCATAGACTTAAATTTTGGAATGAACTCTATATCGGAATGCTTAAACTAGGTAAGTTACATAGACAATGAATGATTGGTTCAAATAGTGATCAATAGATCATTGTTCTAATTAAGACAAAACTCATCAAGCGATCAATCTCTCGTATGTGTCGATTGATTGATATACTCTTGGTCAAAATTTACACAGTGTGATTAAAGGGCTGATCAATTGATATGATCAATGCAAGTTGTAGCAATCGATCGATGAACAACATTTTTAACATTTGACCATAATTTTTCCTTAATCTTCAAGAAACACTTGGATTAATTATTCCTAACCAAAATTGATTTGTGTATGTGTGTGTGTGTGAAAATAAAGTTTTTACTTTTGACACTCAGCTTAGTCTTCAATCTTGATATTTAAGAATACTCATATTTTTCAAGTCAATCAATTCAAAATCTAACTCGACCCCAACTACATCTAGTCGGACTTCTAAGACTAAAATGTACATGAAGTTTAGACATTGTTTTAATTATTGAAATTAGTTGATTACAATACATATGTCTCATATGTTCTTACAAAAAAGTGGTGTGAAAAACCTTCATTTTTTTCTTTCTATCATAACCTTGAACTTCCTAGTTTTCATCAAAAGAATTGTCACTTTATTGATTAGGGCACTCAATAGTGAAATGTCCTAATTTCTCACATATGAAACACAATATGTTCTTCGCAGATTCGCTAGTCAATTCCTCTCTAATCTCACCTTGTTTTCCTTTCCCAAAAAAATGTCATTTTCTCTCACCCTTAAAATTCTAACTTTTCATGAATTTCCAAAATTGTTTAGTCAACAATACCAATTGTTTGTTTTCACTTTCATGTACTACAAAGTCACCTTCTTCAAGAGTTTTTAAGCCTTTTTTTCTCTTAGATATCTTCTTTGAGGCTTTTAGAGCAGTTTGTTTCCCTTTACGTTTTTCTAACACTTCCCTCTTTGATCATAAGATTCTTCTTGTATTCCAAAAGTTCTTATGATCCCAAATAGTTCCTCTATGTATAATGTGTTTCGGTCCAGTTTTAGACCAATTGGAGTTAAAGATAGCCAATTTGACATCAAGGAATGACAAAAATGTAAGAACATGTGAGTCCTATGTCAAGTTTATAAGCTAATTTTTATGTCAAAATTATGTCAAGAAACTTTATGTATATATTGAGTCTTAAAATATGATTTGAGGTTGTTATGGTTGAGTCAGATATAGAATTAACACTTGAAAAATAAGAGCAGACATGTTCTTATTGATCAAGAGAGAAGACTAAAGAATGTTGAAGATTTTTTAAACTTATTCATATCACATTTTCATACGTAAATCACTTAGAGAAGTTTTAGAAGTGATTTCAAAAGCTTTAGAGTAGAAAGGGCAAAATAAAAAAATTTATCAGCCAGAGGATCAATCATTGCAACATGAGAAGAAGTAAACAATCGATCACCCGTTGATTTAGCCCTGTGTAAAGTGAAGCCGAGAGTTATTTATCGATCACTCTCATGAATATATCGATTGCTTGAAGTACTATCGTGCACAAATAAAGACATAAGAGAATTTTACGTGAAAATTCTCCTCGAGAAAAACCATGGGATATTGTCCAAACCAAATTTGCACAATTGTAAAAAAGGAAAAGAAGTTACTAGTTTACAAAGAAAAAATCATTTTCTTTTCTCGGCTGGCACCCACATCACTCCAAACTCATATATCACCTCCCTGATTGTTTACTTGCATCAACTTGGTCTTTTCCACCTTGATTCCTTCTAACATATCTTGATCTTCACTACAACTCCTTTAGCATTAATGATCTTCTCCTCTTAACTTCTCAGCAATTCTTTAACAAAACACATAGTCCTTCAAGTGTATTTGCTCTCTCTCTCTCTCTCTACACTAATCACTTTTAATTTTTTGCCTCACAGTTTTGTGATCAGGGAAGCTATTTCTGTAACGACCGCGAATTTTTGGTATAATTTCTTGCCTCTAATAAAACTATTTTATAAGTTTATAATTATTTTAAATTATTAGAGGCAGATATTTAGAGATTTTGTATTTGGGTATGATAGAGCTCGGTGAGATGAGCATAACAAATCAAAGAACGTACAAAACGGAGGTCGGGATCAAAAGTTACAACCTCGTGAAGCATGCCACGTAGGCAGGACCCACTTTTAAAAGTATGAGATAACCTACTCATGTGGGGTCTAGTTTTGAAGGGCTCATCGATATGAGTCCATCGGTACTAAGAACGTACAATTCCGACATCGGAATAAAAAGATATCAAATTTTTAAATTTTAAAAACAAAAATATATATTTTCCCACGTGGCAGCGTCAGAAACTGACACGCGTCTAGCTGACGCGCACGTCAGTCCCATTTTCCTATAAATAGGCTTCTAGTTTCATTCAAACACGCGTCAAACACATGCCAGTCCCATTTTCCTATAAATAGGCGTCTGGTTTCATTTTGAAATTCATTCTGAAACTTCTTTCCTTCATATCTCATCCATTTTAAGTCCAATTCAAGTCATTCAAAAAGCGTTCTTAGCTAAATTGATGGTGTTCTACGAAATAGAAGTGTATATTCTTTGAGATAGCGACCCTATATGGGAGAAACGTCCTACGGTAAGGGGAAATTTTGTCCACCACCTACGGGCGCGTGAAGGGTAAAATATCTCCAGGTAAGGGGAGATTTTGTATGTCACCTATGGGCATGTTGTGAGAAATGTGTCCCGAGCAAAGGGGAGTTGTTGTACGTAGCCTACAGGCACGGAAAAATAGTTTTTGGAGTAGATCTAAGTCCGTTTTCTTTCGTTTAAGAGACGTTCTTACCTAAATCGAGCATGCCAAACGTCATGGCGGGGTTATTTTCCTAGTTGAAGACCTCCATAACCCCAGAAGTGGTGAATCAATTTTGTGGTGTCCGATTTATCGGCTTCGAACTCGTGCGGAGAGCGAGGTAGGGGCTTTTATCCTTTCTTATGGCATGATTATAAACTTTGGTTGTGTTTTTAACTTATTAATTATATGACTCGCATATTATGTGTTAGAGATTATTTTCAAGTTATGATTTATGACTTATGATTTCTGCACAAATATTCAATCTGTCGAATGGTTAATCGTTGAAATAGAATATGATTTATATACCATATATTTATAATGTTATTATGTATATTCAATTAGTCGAATGATTTGCTGCTAGAAGCGGATATGTTTTATACTACATGCATTATGATTGCCTCATATATAATAGTTTGATCGAATGTTTATCTGTGGATTTTGATATAAATTATACACGGTGGAGCGTGTAAGATATAGACAAACTAACTTAGCCACTGTTTTCATTGCGAATGAATACAATATGTTTGAAATACGGTTTTAGAGGACTCGTCCTTGTTGAAAGGAGGATTCTCAAGATTATTTTTGAAAAGGCGTATAAGCATGGTGATCGAGTCACTGAGACAGGACAAAGAAGGGGTAACTATATCATTAGAATGAGTGACCAACCTTGCCTTTGTAGTCATTGATGGTGATGCTCTCATGGCTTGTAGAGGCGAAGCTAGGGTTTTCAAAAGGAAAAACATTGGGATAGAATATTTTAAAAGAAAATAGCCCTTTTTGGAGTATGGGAACTTTATGATATTTAAATTGAGTCTAGGACTCAAGATTATAAGTCTGGGACTCAAGACTATGAGTCTGGGACTCATGAGTGTTTTGGTTGTCCGGAGCTATTGTTGGGTGCCCAGATAGAGCTCTATTGACTAGTTAAGGACACAATATTAATATGGTTCGGAATCAGATGCACGGTACCTATTTTAGCCTGGTGAGCCCCTAATGAAGGGCAAGACCCCTAATTCGCCCCTAACAAAGGGCAACTATCAAGGCTACGCGCGCTTGGGTAGAGAGTATCATGGGAAGACTCTCTACGCTCTAGATCCCAGTGCCCCATGAGCACGGGTGACTCTTCTATCCACAAGCACGAATTATTTTGAGATGATTTGTGGAGGAGTAAGAGGCAACTGCTTTGTACCCGCAGCAAATTTCTATTATTAATATATATGTCTGGGACATTTGTAGCGAGCCGTGAGAGTTTGCAAACCTTAGAAGCATCTTCGATACGTAGGAAGAAGCACTAGGGGTGGTTTTGGGTGAGAGGCACACCCTGTTTTAATGAAAAATATTATATATGATATGTGCTGTGAAACTGTCATGTGTTTATTCATGCCTGATTGTATAAACTCCCCTACCGAGTATTTTAAAATACTCACCCCCCCAGACTTTGCAAGACTCGACGAAGCTTAGTGTACGGGTAGAAGGGCCTACTCCGAAGTTTTATTGATGTGATTTTAAGGATTTTAACCGCACCAAAATGAGGAAGAACTCCTTATTATTATTTTTTTGTGTGTTTGTACACGGACCGTGGTTCCTGGGATACTACTATTTTAATATTGCATAAGGCGAGCGGCTACAGTCGCTGACTCGGGGAAACTCCAATATTTTTGTAAAAAGAAAAAAATTATGCTTCCAAAATCCCGAGGTGCGACAATTTCACTCTTCAATTCATTAGAGAAGTTTCACACCTTCTCTCTATGGTTCTCATGCCTTCCCCTGTCTCTGTCCTCTCACATTCCCAACCCTTTTTTATAGACCCGTAGGTTAGTTAATGAGTTCTAACTTGAATAGGAAACATAATCACAATATATTGTCTTATTTCAGGAAACTGCATACTCAATCATTCCACATGGGCAATTGATCATTCCCTATAATGTTTGAATGTAAACTTGCAAATGATCGATCATTACGGACAATGATCGATCATTCACTGTTGTTAAATCACACAAGATTAGTTTTGACCAATCTCACCGCCTAGAGATCGATCATTCAATGTTCTTGAGAATTTTACAAACTTCATTCAAGGCCGATTGATCGTTCTATCGTCAACAACCGATCGCTTATGAACAAAAACATAGTTTTTGTCAAATTGTCTCCTACACTCTCCCACACTATAAAATTAAGTTCCTATAACTCTCAAGTGTGTGTGTGAGTGATGTGTGTGCGCTTTTTACTGTTCAAAAATACTTCTTGACTTTTCTAATCTTCTTCATCTTCACCTTGTGAACTTTAGCAACCGAACAATCCTATGTCTCAAATTAGTATGTACTTTGACCTAGCCTGAGTTTAGGCAATAACTCATCTCATCACACCCTTATCATTCGTTTATTTTCCTTTCCGCCTACTATTTCCTCGTTGCCCCCTGTTACTAGCACACCCTAATGAAATAAAAAAGATTACTCATTCCCCTATTTTTTTTCTTGGCCCAGCCAAAATTAGGACATCCTTTTCCAACTAGCGAGCCACTTAAACAAAGGCAAATAGAGCTATTAATATGGGATACTTTTTAGAACGCGGCTATTCCCCCCCCCCCCCAACCCCCCATTCGGACTGTGCCCCCCACCTTTGTCTTCTCCATTTCCGTCCACTCTCCTCCAGTGAAATCCCCTCCCCTCCGGTAAAATCCCCTCCCCTCCGTCCCCTCTCCTCCGCTAAAGTCCCCTCCCCTCCCATATTTTCATCTCATCCGGTGAAGTCCCCTCTCCTCCCCTGTCTTCCTATCTTGTCTCCTCTCCTCCCCTCCTCTCCCCTCCCGTCTTGTTTCCTCCTCCCCTCCCCTCCCCTCCAGGCCCATCCTGTCTATTCGCCTCACCTTTTGGACGAGTTTTTGCGGTGAAAGGTCACCGTCAAATTGGGAATAATCTTACGGGGACATACGTCCCCGTATACATACATTGAATTTGGCGGGGGGTACCCCCCGCGAGACAACTTCCAAAAGATTTTCGAGGGTTTTAAAAGTTTTTGGACGAGTTCTTGCGGGAGAGGTCATCGACAAATTGAGAATAATTTTACGGGGACGTACGTCCCTGTATGAATGCACTGAATGTGGCAGGGGGTACCCCCTGCCTGACAACTTCCAGAAGATTTTCGCATCCATTAAACCTTCTAGACGAGTTCTGGCGAGGAGAGGTCACCGACATATTTGGAAGAAATTGATGGGGACATTTAGTCCCCATATAAATTAGTTTGTAATGGCAGGTGGTAGCCCCCATCACGAGTTCTGGTGGAACAACGCTTTGAAAACTTCGTGCACGTTAAAGTTCAGTTAGCCATGGCGCATTATCAACCCAAATTCTATTCATTGAATGCCCAGAAAATCAATAAAGATTGACTTGCTAATCACCCAAAGAAAGGAATTTTTTGAGTTTGATGGGCAGCAAAGATTTTTAAGTGCATGCAGAGGGACGCCATTACAGTAATTGGGATAGACACCATTACAGGTAGGGAGGAAGATGGGATGAACTCCTGTAATCAACGTTATTTTCGTGCATTAAGAAGCAATTGGGAGGGACGACCATTATAGGTTGGGATGGACATTACCTTGTACAATTCCGGCGCTTACAAACTTTCTTTCCACCGGTGAGAAGTTCATGCACATCGAGTACAGTGAAGGGAATACCAAAGAATTTTTTTCTTTCTTTCTTAACTGGGGGTGCCTTAAGAATAGTGTGGGGGGTGCTGAGTAATAAAAAAACTACCCACATATTTTTTATTTGGTGGGCCCTGAGTGAATATTGGGGGGGAAATAGTCGCGTTCTACTTTTTATTCTTAATATAGTTATTAACTTGAGACATCTGCCAAGTATGGGCACGGAGAAACTAAACTAGAAGAAGTGATCTAGGAAGCGAAAGAAAGACGCTCAGGGTCACACTCGAACTTGTCCATCCTTTCCTTTTCCATGTTCACCCAAACTTCCATGCCACCACCCGTTCTCGTATCCATCAAAATAATCAAGTTCTCGGCAGACAGCAGGTGATCCACACAGGCTTCCCCCAGCCAAAATCAACCTCATACAGAGGAAATCTGCACCGGCTACTAATTAAGCAAAGATCAAAGTTACTCCCCGAATATCTCTTGGTGGCAGCCCTGATGGACTCAAGATACTTGTCGACCCTGTCTTCCCCTTGCAAGCATGTTATGTACTCGTCATCTATCTTCCTGATCGCCTCATTCAGCTGCCCCTCTGTACACCTCTTTAGCTCTTCTTCTTCATGGCAGTTCCACTCCTCAATCCCTTGTGTCATCACAAATGAAGCAAGATTTCCTAGCGCTTTGTCGGACAATGGCGGCTTCCTCCTTGCCCGAAGGTTTACGGTAAGTCCACATACGTTTGCTCTCTTGGCGCCGAATTCATTACGCTGGCCCGCATGAAGCATCGCGAGAAGAGCCCCGCCACGGCCTCGAACCGTGTGCGCTGCCGGTCGTCACGTCTGACTCTGAGGGTGGCGATTTTTTCCGAGCTCAACACAAACCTTCTGGTGACAATATCTCCCGTTGCCTTGTAGGAGAAGTTTGTCTCCCATATGGGAAGTTCCCACGGGGGGAAGAGCGGTGCCTCCCAGTAGACGCTCTGTTGGGCAACTTCCGCTGCCCGCCCTCCTTGAGCCATGGTAGCCCAACTGTTGAGAAATGTAGCTAGCGTTGAGGAATCAGCCATTTTATGGGAGATGGCCACGCCCAGTGCGAGGCCTCCACAGGCGAACATGGTGACTCGAACAGCCAGCAGTACGTCCTTAGCAGGAGGGTGTGGGAGTAAGTGGGGTAATGCCTCCACATTAATGGGCTCACTGATGTAATCTGTCAGCTTGTCCATGACTCGGCCTTCTGAGTATTCTGCGCCTTCATCGTTGCAATCGACGACCAATCCTTGTTTCATCCTTCCGGCCAAGGGATAGAAGTGTGATAGGCATTGGGAGAGAGACTCCCTCAGTTGATGGCATTTCTGGGCATGATCGGAAACGCTTTTGCCATCGTCATTGGAGTAGAAAAGAATGAGAGGCACTAACTCCGGGGGTGCAACCTGGTCTAGTAGAGAGAGAGCTTCAGAGTTTTCAAGTGGGGAGGCGTTGGAGAGGATGGTTTTAAGCTTTCGGTAGAGATGAGCTGGTATACTGACGCAGAAAATGGAGATGCTTTTGTCCTGTGCTATGGTGAACACGAGACCTGTATATAAAGTTATACAAGTCTTTCGCTTCCTTGTCATGAACAAACATGAGACCTGCCTTTTGTTTCATTATCAAACTCCTCACCACATAATATATGTTCACCAGATTCTCGTTCCTTTCTGGTGAGTAAACATACATTGGAAGTTTGTACCCTGAAAAACGTTGAAACTCATTCAAGTAATTGGAAGTTGTACCGTGGAAAACGTTAAAACTCATTCAAGTAACCAGGCCGACAGAGGAGAGATAACCAGGCCGATAGAGGAGATAGAGGGCCTAATACAAATTTGCTAATAAAAGCTTCACCCGCCACGTCCGACTGTGAACTTTCACCAATCGACAACCGTTCATGATCCAAAATCGCATATTATGAAGCAGAAAATTTGTGAAAAAAAAAAACAAACACAATTCGTTGTTGCACCGGCGAGGCTTAAGCCTGGGCAGTGTCCGGTTTGTGCACGGACCAGGCCCGATGTGAACTAGTCCTAGTGGACCCCCTGGGACTCCTTTTTTGACTACGGATTGCAATTGTACAGGCTGCCCGTGGGTAGCCCATAGGCCCGCTTCAGCGGGCCTGGCCCGGTCCATAAGGAGAGTAGGCTGGGTCAAGCCATGGACCTCTTAACCCTAAGACCTGCTAGGAAGTGGCGGAGAGGGCCCTGCGGGCGGCCCACACATGCATTTTTGCAGGTCGGGCCACATTTTTAAGGTCACGGGTGTAATGCCCCATATTTTCTAAAGAACATATTATAAATTAATTATATTTTAATTACCAATAAATCATTGATGCATCAATGGACTTGCCGATGGAACTTAAAGAATTTTTGTCGATAGACTTATCACGTGTCGACAGAAAAGAGAGTAGCGGACGATTGGGAGTGAGGGGAATGCTAAAGGATCAAGTGACACTCGCATTTCAAGGTCGGATGGCATTCTAAACTTAAAATCTTCTCAAATTGTTAAGTTTTGAATTTTCTACATGATCTTCGATATTTTTGTTGAATATAATGTCGACTTGAGTGAAGTTCGAGTATTTACAGTCTTTTGAGTCAAATCATGGTTTTTATGCATTTCTGTTAGTGATAATCGACACGTCAGTGAAATCACCGATGGTTATCGGTGAGGGCACCAATCTGTCAGTGAAGTCACTGATGGAGTTTAACATCTCTGTCAGTGATAGTCAACACGTCAGTGAACTCACCGATGGTCACCGACCCATTCGTAAGGTCACCGATAGATTCTGTTGGTAAGGTTCGATGCGTCGGTGATCTCAGCGATGGTTATCAGCGAGGTCATTGACCCGTCCATGAGGTTACTAATGGACCTCAAAGTTACTGTCGGCATTGGCAAGGTTTGACATGTCGATGAATTCACTGATGGTCAATGGTGGGGTCATCGACATATCGGCAAAGTTATCGAATATATATATATATTCTGATTTTATTAGGATTATAGCTAATGTATGTTGTAATACTTATAAATAATAATGCATGATTTTTTATGTGATATGTGATGTGGATGAAAGGTCACTTATATATATATTACTTAGGGTTTAGAATCCCAAATGCATTTGTTTAAGCCTATTGATTGTGATAAATGGGTACCCAAAAGACTATGCATACATCACTGAAGGTAAAGTCAATCATTAGCCACGTCAACGGAAGGGGGTTGGTATGAAAAAAGACCAATGTCTTCATGCTCTCTAAAAACATGAGTCATATAAAACAACTTCTCTGGCCCGGGAGTTGTGTTTGAATGAACTAGAGCATTAAAAGATGGCTGGTCCCGCATTGTGCAATACAGAAGGTTTGGTCTATCATAGAAACTTAGAATTTGAACACTAGGTCTATGAGTCTTAGTGAGTCGTTACTTCCTAATGTGGATGGGGAGAAGCAGACTTCAGAGCACTGAGGTCATTATGTGGTGGCCCGATATCTAGGAGTGCAAAACTCCTAGATGAGGTCATCATGTCTAAAGAACTTTCGGGAATGATTTTTGGTTGCAAATGGAATGAATAATATGAAAGGTATGTACTCTTTGTATGGTGATGAATCGACTAGTTTTCCAATAAAAATTCCATGGTATGTTGATCGAGGTTTTATACTTCTTTATGATTGTTATCCCATTGAGTATTTCTGTATACTCAACATCCTCGTGGTGTAGGTATTTGGGTTGAAGCTCAAAGGTATGTGAAGGTCGTAGTTGTAGTGAAGATTTACTCTACATTCATGGAGATACTTCAACTACATTTGATTAGGCAAGTGAGTGTGTCGTTTTTCTTTTATTAGCTCAAATTTTATTAGCAGATAATTGTGAACTTGTAGGTCTTGTGAATATTTTAATGTAAGTTAGATATTTTTTTAAGAGATATTGGTATCATATTCGAATGATTGTGAAAATAAATGATACTCATACCCCCAAATCTTTATTTATTTCATATGTTTTTACTATTAGAACAAATGTAATGGATGGATGGGACTTAAGATATTTTCTTTTGAAAAGAAGGGAAAATATTTATTTAACGAAAAATTTATATGTAAAAATTATGGGTGTGACAACTTGGTATATATCAGAGAGATTCAGAAGATAAATTTACTAATTGACTATTAATATTTCTTAACTAATGAAAGGATAATGAATGGGGGAAAACTGCTTATTAAGTGTTAGATTTTTCTTTGGTGCTATAATAGGATGGTTCGATCTAGGTACTAGGTACAATAGGACAATGCTATATTCATTGAAGATGTGGCAAGAGTCAATCAAAGAAGGGAAGAGCCCTTCTAAGGGACAGACCACCCTCCCTAGCATATGTGGATTTGGATCTAGAAGAGGAACCAGATGAGGAAGATCTAAAAGTAGACCTGGAAGTAGATCCAGAGGAGGAGGATCCATAAGAAGATCCAGAGAAAGTGTTTCCCTTAGATTGGAATGATTTAGAGGGAGCTACTTTAGCAATGCTTTTGTCGTCACAGTAGAGTCTAGTCCCCTGCTGGAGTTCGTCCCTTCTAGCGATGAAGGATAGGATGATGACGAATCAATTTTAAGTTAGAGGGGAATATGTACAAATTTTATGCATATGTTAATATAGTTATGAATGAAATTGCAATGCTTGGAATGTTTTCATCGAAGATTTATATATTTCAAAAGAAAATGATGTTACAATGTTTTGTTCAAAATATTACATAATTAAAGAAAATAAGTAAACTACTAATCCTAAGGTCGAGGAAGAGATGGAGGAAAATCTATTCCTAGTTAGATGCATCAAGCAACCACCTTCAGATGCTCCAGATACTCCTGAATGTATTCCACCTCTCTAGATAGACTGTGGAATCTGTGGGCAGTAATATCTATGAACTCAGTTAGAATTGCCCACATCTCCTCGATTGCCTCTAAGATAGCTGGGTCAACAAGAGCGACTAGTGTAGTGATGGGATTAGGATGGTCTGCTTATGCTCCTCCTCCTCCTACTGTAGCAGTAGTTGTTATTGCGGCTATTGCTAATGGGGTTCTGCTTGCCATGGTGGGACTGGGCTCGTCCTTAGGTCACATGCAACTCTGATGGCAAGGGAGGAGGTCTAGATGTAAGTTTTGCACGCCCTTGTAGGTGAACGTGTTGTGACCAACATGTGGGAGGGAACCATCGAAACGAAAACCTAAATTTTTTTGCTATTTGAGTCATCAAATAGCCAAAGGAGTAGGCTTTCGCTCAGGGCTGCTGAGCAAACTTGGTAATCTGCTAATGATATAAGTGGGCAAGTAAAATAGACGACAGTAGTGGATGTGGTGGATGGCCCTCACCATGTGAGAAGTCAACTGAGTGGTGTTCCCTTTTGTGAATACAAGTTGTGAATGAAAATTTGGTGGTACACGCGAAAGAGGGTATACATCTGAGAATCGGGGAGAGCAGTACCGTCGATCCAGTTCCAAGTCATGTGTAATCATCTCCCTATCTTCAAGAGAGATGAAAATAGATTACACCTCCCAAGTCTTGATTACCAAAATCCCCATAATCTAATCGATCTGGTGGATAGTCATGTTACTGGAATCCCTATAATCTAACTGATCTGGTGGACTGTCATATAGTAAAGAGCACCCCCAACGTAGAGGTTGAACTCCAACCCTCCAAAAGTGAAGTGTCGCATAGCTCCATAAACTTTACTAACCCCAGAGATGACAACATCACTCCCCAAGAAACTAGACCCTTGGCATGAACGGAAGAAAGTTTATCCCAGATGATGGCGAGGTACTCATCACCCTGAGTATCGACTTGTTTCTCCGTTGGTCCATGCCGAAGTTCTAGTTCACCTCATGAACAGAGAGGGATGGAGGTAGAAGATGAAGAAGTTGTCGAAGAGGAGTCGGAGCTGAGACGACATGATGATGGAGATGTGGATGATCCCACTGCAGTGGTGGTTAGTTCCACTGCCATGGTAGTAGGTGGAGTGGCAGTTATGGCAGAAGGCATAGAGGCAGCTATATTAGGATAGCTAATAGTGTATTTATAACTAAACCAGGATACCATTGTTAAGAACTCTAGAATCCTAACCCTTCATCGAGAGGTCAGCCAATAGTCTAAATTTGCCACTAAAACAATTGCTTGATGAGTATTTTGACTTAGGCTCATTACCCAAACAGTTTTGAAAGCCCAAAACCAGTGTCAACTGAGATAGTTGGGCCACCTTATGTTTTATTTCAAAAACAATCCCGACACTATGGATATGTATAACTGATTGAATTTGCTTAAGTAAAATATTTGCTATTTCCTCATGGTTTCGCCCTTTGCTCTCCCCTTTCATTTGTAAGTGTTTTAATAGTATTCTTTATACTTCTCTATATTGTTGTTTTGTGAAAGAATTTGTTATTTGTATCCGTTAATAATCCATTCTGATCCTTGTTTTGTCCACTGACCTTATACGTTATAAAAATGGATAGGGGGTTCGGTCTTTGACAGCAACTAGAAAAAGATAAAGTGCATAGTGTTTCACTCATTTCTTTGAGAGAAAGACTAAAGGTTATTATGTTGAGTTTGGTTTTCTACAATTGCTTGATATTATTATGAGTTTCCGTTAGCATGTGCTTAGTACATCTGAGGAGAGTGTATGTGTCGGGCTCAATCTAATGATGTGTGTTACTTGGGGGGCAAATAGGTTTTAAAAATCCAATTGCCTTGTTGAGTAATGCACACTTTCATATCTCAATCTAATAACTTATGATGATTTGGCGCACACATGGCCAAGCATGACTGGTGCATGCTAATTTTTTCTATTATTATTATTATTTACTAAACTTGATTAGATTAGGCTTTGGGATTGAGTATTAGATTATTTTAGATGTTGCACAAAATAGCACATTAAATTACACATTTTGTTGAGCTAAAGAGGAATTTAAAACAAAGTCGACAATCGAGAATGTTTACTATTGATGTCTTATTCTCATAAGAGTTTTTCATACTCCCCTCCGACAACGAGCCCAACGTAAGCTATACATAAAAGCTATTAATATTTAAAATTGACAGCGTATACACTAGTGCACATTAGTGTTAATAAAATATGTGTGTCGTTAATCTCTTTGATGGACAGTTTCTATATGTAACTTACGCTAGGCTCATTATCAGAGAAGAATAAGAAAAACTCTTCCCTCTCTTATTCTTGTGGCTGATTATGCTCTCAACCAGATATTTACATGCAAATTCCTAGAAAAATTGTTAAAGAAAACAACTTACACCTAATTTTCCTAAAAAATAAAACAAAGCAATTAAAACTTTCCTACTAATTTTTGGGTAGCTTATATGCAATAACTTCTCTATAACTTGTTAGGTCAAGAGGGTCATTTGTATGGGTCCGGGCTCACGCAATCGTGCTCGAGCCCGAGCATCTAGTATTGCCAGATTTCGATTTGAATGAGCATAAAACTTAAAAGGGCAGATTGTCCTCTTATAACTTCAGATCTAGATCCAACAGCCCATAATGCCCTAACTCAAGGGCCACTTACATGAGCCCTCGCTCACGTGATCGTGCGTGAACATCGAGCTCCATGAAATTTCGACATGTGATAGGGCAGGTTAACTTTTAACACTTTGCGTCGTTGGATTGAGATCCTACGAACTATAATGCCTAACACACGACCTATTAATTTTTTTTCCAATGTCACAATCCTACATAGCTAAACCCCAAATGAGGAAAAGAAAAAAAACAAGAACCAAAAAGGTTGCTATATTTTCAACAAGATTGTTCTGACCAGGCCAGGCCAGGCCAGGTGCTAGACTGGCCATAGCAGCCGCTGAATCAACTATTCCTGAGCTGGATGGAGACAAAATGCGGGGGCCCACAAAGTTTTCTTTCTGATAAAAGGGCCCACGGAGTTAATGGGCCGTCGTACTCACAGAGGATACGCCTTGGAGACCTGGCAGCCGCATCGGGGCCCCCAATAATTTTAATGGAGCGGGGCCCATCTCATTCTCATCTTTTTTTTTTATCGTTTGGTATTCGCCTCGTTGTCGCCCACACGACTCAGATGTTGGGCTCGTACGAGACAGAACACGACCCACACGTGTGGATTCTCTTCCCACTTTGCGACGCACGAGGATTCGTCTGACTGGTCTACCGCTTTTTTGGTGCTATTTACGGCTGTCTACTCTCCTCAATTAGAGCCCTTGCTTTATCACGAATTTGCGGTTCACTCCGGTGCTTTCCGGCCAAGTTGGGGGGTATTCAAGAGGATACGCTAATCTCGAGGGGGATTAAAGGGTGAACAGTAAGGAAACTAATTATTAGGTGTTTTTTTTTTATATTTTGGAAAGTAGTTATAAGGTATTTTTTTCAAAAAATTATTTTTTAAAAAATTTTATAAATAAATTTTAATTAGCTTAAATAAGTGAGTTTAGGTTTATTTATTAAGTCCAATCAAAACTCTTGTGCAAAGGCTTTTTAAATATTTTTGTTATAAAAATATCACTATCTTTCTTTTCAGCGTTACTCTAACTTTATACGTACAATATGATGTTAAAAATAAGTTGCACACACTTGTTAGTGTAAGTGAGAGTTTTCTCATATGCAGAGATTAAAAATAGATTTACGCACGCTATGTGGAGGAATAATTATAATCACACATAACAATTTTTGAGCAAAGAATAACCATTAAATATGAGGTGAAACTCAATAATTAAATATAAACTAATATGAATCACCGCAAATTTGCATGTGCCATATTTCCAAAATTATAAATCAACAATAATTAAGCAAATTATACATAAAAATCACAACTTCAAATATGAATTGAAAACCCTAGATCATATACAAAGTGGGAGTAATTAATCTCACATGATTACCTAGTTTTTTTTTTCATGGGTGATTAAGAGGCAAAACCAGATCTAGACCTATTTGAACTACGACGATAAGGTTGTAGTGTAGCACCTAGTTGTGGCCTACAACGGTGTGATCCAAACACTGCCATTGATGCTTAGGCGAAGCAGGTGCCCAACATTTAAGTTTATGTTAACATCAATGCCACACACATATATACCAAAATCTTTAGAAGGGTTACTATTTCCCCTCAAGTTATTGATAGGCATGAGGGTTGAGCAATCTCTCAACTTTGGCGATCAAATAGCCAAGTCAAGCACATTCCGGGGTGAGTGTGCACACCAAGAACACTCAAAATTACTATGTTCCTTTCAAATATAGTAATTGGCAAGGTAAAGCCTTTTAGCCATTGTAATTTGAGCTACAAGTTACTCAAATAAATATTTTGGGGTAGAGCTATTTTTTGCATATTATATTATAAAAATTAGGTAAAAGATAGGCGAATAGGCTACTGGTTGCACAGTACAACTAAGCCATCATTGGGTAGATTCTTATAGAGGAGTTTATCCTATGATAATTAGGATGTTGGAAAGGAAATAAGGTTGGAGATGGTAAAGCTCCACTTCCTCATCAACTAGCGCCAGACTCAAAACCGGGACCCAACCTGAACCCAATGGAACCTACCTGTGATTGACCTAGGTAGAATTAGGCCGTGTTATCTCGGGTCGAGTTGGATTCAAGGAAAAATTACCCGGGTACTTCTCAAGTTGAGTCTAGTAGGTGAATAACTCAGAACCAACCTAACCTAACCGGACCCATGTTCTTAATTAATCTACAAGACCTTGACTCATCCAGGTAGAGTTTTTGTAATTTACCATACATAGGACCGACTCAATATCTTATTGGTTCAATTTTAATTCCTAGATTCTACATAACCGAAGATAAAATCTTGATTCCTATTTTTATTTTAGGATTTATCTTGAGTCATATTAATCCAAAAAACTCGGTTCCTTTCTTGAATCGAGTTGGATCTAAAGAATTTGGTTCTTATAGAACATGACCTGAGAAGCAGTTGTATCCTCAAACCAACCAAGACTGTGACCTAACTAATTGGGACATCCTATGGGCCTTAGTTTAATTTATAGAAAAATAAAGCCTAATGAAAATAAGTCTAGATAGGCTAATTTTATCTTTTATCTTATGAGAATGCTATAAAGCCTTTTTTTATACATCAGAACGCTATAAAGCCTTGATCATTTATTTTAGGGAAAAATTAATTAACACCATGCTGCATATGTTAACTACGCACCACAGGGTAACGCACGCCATGGTCTTGAATCCAGATCCTGTGGTACACACCATTTGGTGATGTAACAAAAATTGACCTACGCCTGCCCTTGTTGTTTGTGGCAGGCCCCACCCAATACACGGTTTTGCTTCTTTTTATTTTATTATACTGGAAAAGTGTAAAGTGTACTTTCATGTGAAGATGAAAATAGGAAAGCTCGTAGTGTTTGCCACCCCTTTCTTAGTCGAGAATAAGGCATGAGGCCGATCCCACAAGGTTAATATTTGGACCACTACTCAAACCCTCTTCTCTTTGGAGAGGAAGCGTTTTCTGTGCTCTGATATAAGTAATGTTTGAGAAGCGTCTGATTTTGAGATCGACGGTTCATATTAAAGAAGGAGCATAAAAAATACTTCCCTTTAGGAAAGGATTTTTAATGTTTCACATTTACTATAAGTCTACCTAAGAGCCATTTAATCATAACATTAACGGTATATACATTAATATATGTTAACATAAGTCATACTAACACCAATATATATTGGTGTGAATATTATCAATCTTAAAAATAAAAAAATTTCATACATTCTTTATTAGGCTCATGGTAAATAAGGAGTATAAAAAAAATATTTAATGGGATGTATATAATTAATAAGTGGGATGTATATAACTGCAGCATAGTGAAGTTAGTGTGGCTATTAATTGTAGACAATTGGTCTTGACGGCACGCCAACTTCTTCGGCGGAAAAGCCATGACCATTTCGACGTATACCTGCAAGACTGCCAAGAGGAGTATGGCCGTTCCTTCAACAACTAAAGCAAATATTCCTTGCAACATATGGAGTCCCGTATGTGATTAGCCTTCGTGGGGCAGTAAGCAGTGATGAGATATGTTCTCATGGGGGGGGCAATGCCTATCACAAATAGCTCTGTCATTTGGTGGAGTTTCATCTTCCTAGCTAGTTATCATCATCCCATGTTTTGTTCGCAAAGTCCTACACCAATAATAGACATCTGCAGATTCCTCAATGCCTCTTATCCTAATCTTCCTAGTGGCCATACTTTTAAACGCCAAAACGTGGTACTTCCTGCAGATTTGCCAATCCCAACAGGTTTCTGAAATCAACCGTCCAGCCTCCATTCCATTTGGGCCCAAGCTCAAACTTCCTTCCCCCTTCAAAACGATTACATGTCCGGGTCTCATTACTCTCTGACTTGTACACACAACTCTCCTGGCCTTCTGAACTTTCACTTGAACTGGACTCCTCATAAGCCTGTTGTCCTTTTTATCACGTTGCACCACACTGCCGGTGACATGCAGGTGGCCCCCCACCTTGGAGTTCAAAACTGAAAAAAGCTTAAACGCCTCCAGTTTCCTGAGAATGCTTCATTCAACAATGTAAATGTAAGTAAAGCGAGGTTTTGAAATGACTGAAGGAACTAGACAAGAGTTCACTTGTCAGTGAGACAGGCAGTGTAGGGGAACAGCTACTTATAATTAACACTTGCTTATTCTCCCACTCTTTTGATGAATTAAAAAACTCGGTTTGTTCAACCAGTAGGTTTGAAATCTGATGCACGAGGCGTGACACTGTCCCCAATATAGCTGGGCCCCCAATCAATCACCTACTTCACGTGACCAACATGCTCCAACAGAGCATCAAGCTTGACATACCTCTCCATGATCCTTAGCCACACCATTTCACCAACTCAAACTTCCACCAAACACATTTCACCACCGATTCGTCACCTCTCCCTCTATACTTAGAATTTTTTTTATGCTTTTATCTTATAATGAAACCTAAGAGATGTATATAAAGCGTTTATTTTGCCTAAGAGATACATATAAAACGTTCATTTTTTAGATGGATAGTGCACATATTAACGCATATTAACATATATATCCCACCATTAGCTATGTATTATGTTATTATTTAAGATTGAAGTATAAATATGTATTAATTTATACGCTATAATTCATCAAATTGCTCGCTCTCAATATCTGCCACCGTACTAGTGACATGGTACCCTTTCTCTTGCAACTTTGACTTGACCCACACGCCAACACAATAATACAATTCCCTCATCAATCCCTTTCTCACGGTCCCCATTTCTCTCTCATAACGCTGCCTGCTCGCCTCCTTCTACTCTGCGCTCGGCGGTCAAAGGCTTAATTGCGTAGCCCCCGTCCATGGGCCTCCACTGCCCCGTCGCCGCCGCTGCCATCCTCACGCTCCTGTTCCTAAGCCCCTTCTGCGCCGGAGTCCCCTACCACTCGGCGGCGCTCGACGGCCGCCCCCCAACGCGGCGGCGCCTGGTGGGGTCGTCCCCGCCGACCTGCCGAGGCAAGTGCGGGCGCTGTGCCCCCTGCAGGCCGGTGCACGTCCCGATTCACCCCGGCACCACCGTGCCCCTCGAGTACTACCCCGAGGCGTGGCGATGCAAATGTGGCAACAAGCTCTACATGCCCTGACCACGGTCATGCGCAGCAGCTGCTCTCTCACAGACAACGAGGAGAAGATAATGATAGATATGCACAGATGGGTGAAATTTGATAGCCTTTTTTCTTCTAATCTTTTTGGGTTTTTCAGTCTGTATGTATTGGATTTGTTACTTATATTGGTTGTAAGGTGATGCTATCTGTAACTTTAGCGAAGATATGACAAAAGGGAGAACTTGGGTGATCTGGGCCTCTTCCATTAATTCCTTCTTTGCTCTTCTGGTCTTCTGCTTCCGTTGGTTTCTGGGTCTGTAAATTTTGATCAAAACGTTCGAAACTGCAAAGGCAGTGGGGAATGAACATGAGTAGTCATTGATGGACTTCATTCAATGTTTCGTTTGCAAGTGCTGGGGTTCCCGAATTTAATGTGCTGGGAAACTTTGAATGCTGATCAATGATCATCATTACTGTCCTTGCCCCCTGTTTGGTGCTGCAGGACTCAACGAATGTTTGTAAGATCAATCCATTATCAGGAAGTTACGGCCACAGTAGTTGTTACTTAAGGTTGTAATTATCATATCCTGATGAGTATAATCAGTAGGATACGGAGCTGAGCCAGCCCACCTGCTGACTAGCGCCGCTCCAGATCTATCAGTTACCGAGGTGAGTCAGCATCGATCCAAGAACTGAACTTTACTCAGGTTGTATGTTTCAATGATAATGTTCGAATTTTTACTTATTACTAAACTTTAACTTCTAAAATATTATTGCAAAAGAATTTTTAAGAAAAGTAAAATTTTAAATAATTTTTACTTTTGTATGTAAAATAACAAGAAAACCCAACATGATGTGGATGAGAATAAATCACATGAGGGGTGGTTAGTCTTTTCGCAATATTTAATTAGAATGGCTTTTTCTCGTATAGCACAAGACTTTTTGGGTCAATCCAATAAGATAATTGCTATAAAATGCTCTTTTCTGACCCTTTCGTTGAAAGTGCTGAAATGGCCATTTAAAATGTGATTACATAAATGGTCTTTCTCCATTCTAAAAGCCACTTTTTGGGTCCAAATAAGTCATAATAAAACTTCAGCTACTTGAGATATTATATGAGAATAACCCAATAGAATGTATGGGTTTGCTCTTCTCATCCATAAGATAGATATGCATAATATTTGTTACAACTTTAAAATTTTAAATTTTATTTTTATAAATTACCATGTTTTATATCTCGGGGCACGTGCACATATTAAATTAGAGTAATATAATAACATTTAAATACATCACACAAACCAAACACCCTCTTTGCTTATGTACATGTTTAATAATCATAAATACATATTACAGATCGTAATAAAGTAATTTGGTACACATCATACTAAAGTAAATTGGTACTTATGTGTCTACCATAACAGATGTCACAAAGACAAAAGAAATCTTACATACTTAATGTTGCTTGGAGTACTTTTCTTGTCCTCGCCCCGCACACCTCATTGCAAATCCTACTTCATGAAGAACTTTTATTAAAAGGATGCTGAGTATATCTATGTATACTCAATGAGATAACCTAACAATAATTTAAGCAACATCTCAATTGACATTCATAATGTGAATTCTTATCTTTATTTTTTCATATCTTCTCACTAAGATAAAAAAGACTACAACGGTCATAGAACTAAAAAATTATTATTTTTATCTCTAAACATCACGCCACCCCGAGCCGAATCCGATCCAAAGAGGAAGCGGCATGCGACGCAATGAAGTATAGTTAGATTGCGGAAGACTTAACCCATCCTTAGGTAGAACACTGCAGAGTTGCACACATATACTTTTTACAAAAGTAAATTGAATAATAAAAGATTATTAATTAAATATTAATCCACACACATATCCACATACTTAGTCAAAAACACTTCACACATGGCTAAAGTATAAGTCTAAGGCTACAATGACTAATAAGAGTCTAAGCCAACATTAGCTAAATAAAAGTGTGAAGTATAGTAAAGTATATAAAGTTCACAACATAACATTCTATCAAATATATCAGAAAACATAGCATCTCTATGCATCCCCTCTCAAAGATCATCGCCAACCACATGTTCCATATAGAGCCTATTCGAACAACCTGCATTGCACGACATGTACCCCTAAAGTAAAACACAAACATAGAGGGGTGAGCCATAAGCTCAACAACGGTTCTAATACAGAAAGTAAATTCATAATGACAACACAGACATAATCACATAATACGTATCACAAAATCAACTATAATGCTCATTCATCATGGGATAACCACATAACATGTGCATTTATGTCATAATTTACAATCCATAAGCATCTACTTATGCCGCATGCATATCATGCTATTTATAATATGTCACATCATCTCATATTCATGGCACTTACATAACATATTTAATCATCATATAGCCATATCATTTGCATATCATGCTATAACCTACATTATCTCATCATCACACACTCATGCCACCTGTACATCATGAATTCAAATATAACTTATAACACATATACACCTCATATGTAAACATGTAAAATTCATTATCACAATCACATCATGTATGAATCATTTTTCAACATAAACATATCATACATATCCATTTTTCAATAAAAACATTTACCCTGCAAATTAAGTGTCTCAAACACACCATCCAGTATATCATGTTAAATCATTCCATAATCACATGTGTAAAAGAAACTTCATTTTTCCTACAAAACCTGTGTAAATGAGCATTATCTTCCATACATATGCAACAATCAATTATGAATGTGTCACAAATATGAAAAATAATTAACCAGCTCACCAAGGACAATCCCTTGTGGGGAAGGTCTGAATTCCACGAAGAAAAACTACAGCTTTGGGTGAGTTGCTATATTGAAAAGGTTCCCCTCTGCTCACTAAGGACAATCCTTAGAGAGGAAGGTCTAAATTCTACAAAGGAAAACCATAGTAGTCTACCCACTAAGGACAAATCTTGTGGGAAAATTCTGAATTTCACAAAGGAAACTAGGGCAGTGTGCTCGCTAAGGGCAATCTCTTGTAGTGAGAGTCCAAATTCGACAAAGGAAAACTAGAGCACATGGTAAGCTGGTGCACATAGACATACTATACTGGATTCTCAGGGTCTAGATAACTTAACAAATAAACTCACACCGCAATTAGCTCATCTCAACCGGAGGAGACATCATGTTCTCAAAGGAACTCAAAACAAAATCATGTCCTTTCGGACTCAAAACCAATTCAATAAGCCTTCGAATGATTTAATCCGACATCCAATTTCATCCAATCAATCAATTATGGATAATCACGATTAATCCTTGTTTATAAACAAATTTCATGATGCATGCGACATGATACATATGTGAGCAATTTCCAAACGAGTCTAAGTATAAGTAAACATGCTCAAATCAATCCATATGTGTTTGAAACATGATCCATTTGTGTCCAATAACATCATAAACTTCTACACAATTGTGTACATAAGTGGTAGTGCGCAAACCAAAGTTAAGACATGTGAAATATTAACAAGCTACAATCAAGGTTGTATAAGGAAGCATCCATAATTTTCTCATAGTCCTACCCTACTAGAATCATGGAGTAAATATGATGAAGACATCGAAAATAAGAGTTCAAGACAAGTATCACATCATGTTAGACTTAGACAAGTATAAACATCATCATACTTAAGCTAAAACATGAAAACATGATTTACCTAAAATTAATATAACATGTGCAAACATATATTTATATATACATCATCATGGTTAAACCTACTGTAATCATCAAGAAATCATAAAGTGGTCATCAAACATGAATTTAAGACAAGTAGAATATCACGCTAAAATTAAACAAATATAGCCTAAATCATACTTGAGCTAAATTATAAATTCTAAGATGGTCATCATTCAATCACAACAACATTTATAGGCAATAATATCTCATTTTAATCATAACGAATTAGGTTCATGGAAAGAGAGCAATAAATGACCAAAATATAAAAAAATAGAAAAAATTATCATTTGGCCATTCGAATGCCCTTCACATTTCGCTTTATGCCCATTTCTAGTTCGTCTTCAACCTCTCAAAATTCAAACAAAAAATACCCAAAAATTCTAAAATTACCCTAAAACTTCATGATATTAAAACACAAATCTAAAACATGGTAGATCTAACCATTCTTAATCTTAAACACAAGAAAATCAACATAAATGACACGTTTTTAATCATCTATCATTAAAGCACACAAATAAGCAAGAACCCACTTAAACCTTTCAAACATGCAATACAATGCATAAAACCATGTGAGATAAAATCCCTTTACCATTAAGAAGTTCTTGGATCGAAAATGAAGCTTTATTCCCCAAGAAACCCTACCCAAAATTAGGGTTTTAGTTATTACTTAATTAAAATCAACTATTAAGCTTAAATAACCTTAAAAATAAGTAGATTTATTATTTCATTTGATTAAAAACAAAGAGCACCCATTTAGGGTTTGAAAACGAGATTACAAATAATATTTTTAATGAAAGAAATCAAGATTCTATTTGGGGAAAAGTGAAGATAAGAGAGATTAAGAGTAAAATCGGAAGATTGGGGGTGATTAGGGCTAAAAACTCACCTAAATCGAATTTTCCTCTTTGGGCAGTGGGGTTAGGGCACCACCTTGCTTCCTAGCATAACCCTTTCCCAATTGAGAAATGGGCTAGGGTTTTTCTTATATAGTAAGTTGTTGGGTTATGTATACAAACTATTGGGTTGTAAAAATAAATTTAAATGTCCTAAGTGGCTTCTTAGGGTCATTTTAGGGCTAAAAATGAGTTTAATCAGTCAAAAACTCACTGATTTAAAATAATTAAAGTTTAGGATCATATGAGACATACACCGTCCAATCGTGGACGTGGGGCCCATGGTGGGGTCCACACCCTTAATTAATTTTTTTTATAAAATGCCATAAAATCCCTAAAAATAAGATAAATTAAGTTTGATATTAAAACTTATAAAAATAAAATTAAACCTTGTTAAAACTATAATTACTATCCCTTAACCCTAAAATCAAGTCAAACTGGCAAATTCAAGCAAAACCACACAATAATACATAATTAAATAGAAATTAAAACCGGGTTAAAGTTAGAGATCTTACAAGACACTACCACATACCCAAGTTGACTTTGGTACTCAACTAAAATTTCCATGACCTACCCTGCCTAAGAAACATTAGGGCACATGGACCAAAGTGGGGGCAATTTTTGGCCTACCATGATTGCCAAGTACCCCAAATGGCCATGTTGCGCTATGGTCCTTTGAAGACCTGCTCTTGTGCATTCTCTCATATTTCAAATAACTATGCATAAGGAGTAACTTCTAAGCCTCTTTGCAAGGGAAGTGAAGGCCAAATACCTCCTCATCATGGTTAACACAACACCTTGTTGTCTAACTCGCCAGGAATCTTATTAGGTCAATACCTTTCGTGAAAACCACATCTAGATCAACAATTCTCGTGCAAACCACAACTTGGTCAACACCTCTCATGTAAACTATATCTCAATCAACACCTCTCGTGTAAACCACATCTTAACAATACCTCTCGTGCAATTTTCTCATTCAGGTTGATAACCTTATTGTAGAATACAATCTTTTTAATTTAGTATTAAAATTGATATTGTTGGCACCATCAACATCATTATTGACCTATCCAATGGAATTTCGAAGAATATTGACACCTTGTCGAAATGGTGACAAACCATGTCGACAACTTGTGAGGTCATCTTATTTCTCATTATCAACCTGATCCCACAGAACTCACCACATCTAATAGGTGTACTCCAATCCCAGTTTAGAACCCTGAAGGATTCCTCCAGTGAACTTCTAATTGGTTTCCCAAAAGTTCCCCTTAAGGTCTCCTCTAACACCCCATTATAGCTTCACCCTACTCAAATTGGAAGATACTGAATCTCTACTTAACTTGGCGCCAAAGGTAAATGTGGGACAGGCCAGTGGGCAACCTTGGCACATGCCTTGCCCCAATTAGGGCCCGTTTATGCACTAATCATTCAGCCCCTTTTTTATTTGATTAAAACCAGTGTCCCTGACTTAGCTTCCCAAAATCGATCACCCCTAACCACTACCTCTCAGGAAAGGCTAGTTGGGCAAGTCTCGAGTAAATCTTGTTCATCCACGAGTACACACTTACACTTGGTCACTATAGTCAAGTCACATAGGCTGGTCCACTTACTAACTTAGAATAAATCCTTAGGTTATGTGATGTTTTTTCCCCATCGCGAACCTCCGATTAGTGTAATTGTCCTCAGAGTCCACGATCAAACTCACTTGGCTAGCCCAATCATCACCATGCTTAGTAGCTCGCACAAACCCAATTCAAGCAATTCAAAAGCAAAATATAAAAGAAAACTACTATTTCATTAAATAAAAATTCAAACCAATCTATAATCAAATTGTAAGAAAACTACTTAAATCAAATAAAAATCCACTACTTGCTTATGAAGTAGAAATTATCAAGTACTTTCGAAATTTTGTTAAACATCTACAAAAAGTACATAAATGTCTAGTTTAAATTTCTTCTGATTTTGCTCAATTTCCTCTTCGAGTTTCTCCTCCAAATCCGTAATAGGGTCATTGGAATCAGAGAGGCTTCCCTCCTTGACATCCTCTTCTTGGTCAGGGTTTTCCTAATGGTCATCTTCAAATAAAAGTCATTTATAGATGAATCTCTCATGTGATTGCAACTTTTGGTCATCCTAAAAGTAAACGTCCAACTTAGGGAGAAAACTCTCATTGCTCTTGGGCTTGGTCTCATGCAGTGCAAAAGAAAAGATAGGTACCGTCAATTTTCTTTCTTACCCCTTTTTACCTCACCTAAAGCCCAATTAGTTTTGAATAAGTTGTCATGTCTTTTCTCTAGTTTGAGCACCAATATTAGAATCAAGATGGGATATTCTCCCCCACAAAATGGTTGCACATCCTTTCTCATATACGAAAACTCTTCCCCGAGTTACGTATATTACAAGGTTAAAACCTTGCCAAACACACACACACACACACACACACACACACACACACGCACGCACATCACAAGCAATGTCACAACAAAACAAACAAGCACACAAAACATTGTGTATTAATGAGTTCAACTCATCAAGAGTCGGTCCTAGGGTTTTACTGGTTGCAAACTTTTATCTCAAACTCAGTTTTCCTCAACTACCACTTTTGATTCGACCCAACTCCCCAAATAATTTTGAATAATGTAGTAAATAATTTCCTAAAAATTATTACAAATACATACTCTTATGAGGAACTGAAGTGGAGTTGTAGGCACAAAATCATTGAGTATGGAAGAGTTCTTGCATCCATCTTCTATTGATTCTTTGAGTACCTTTTCAAACAAAAATACGCATTGTGGAGAACCACCGCCCATGAGCCAAAGCTCAGTAAGCTTACCCTACATCTACCCAAGTTTATGTTGTACATGCACCTTGCATGTATCCTAGAACATACCCATGCAACTATATGAATCATACAAAGATGAGTGCAATTCCAATTGCATCCTTAGTTAAAAGCGACCCATGCAATATGCTATGCCATGCCATGCATATTCTACATCATCATAACATGATCACATCTTAATCAAACTTAAGCTTACTATGCCCATTTCTCAATTTAAAACAACAAAATCCATAGTTCAAATATCCAAAGATAACACATAATCAAAGCTATTCACACATCCTGATTTTTTACCTGGACACCCTTGACCCAAGTGCCTGCGTCAGGAAATGCTCTATGCATCTGATACCTATTCTAAAGGCATTACATACCATGCCCCCAAATTCCATAGGATCTAGCTAGTACTAATTTCATACAATTTCATTTGTGCACTTGATACATAATTACTTACTAATTTTCATCTTGTTACCCAACCCAAGTAACCCCATTCCCACCCCGTGGCATTCTAAGGTGAGTGGAATACTTGTTAGGAAACAATCAAATACACTCACAATACTCATTCATACAAGAAATCAAACAAAAAGTGTTTCCACATTCAATTAATATTCATGGTGTTTTCTACCATCCATTACCTTGTCAGTTGTTAATTTTGTACACAATATAAATATCCTTACCTAGTCCTAAATCATAAGATTAGGCATAAGCATAAGAGTAGACAACAATCATAACCATACAACATGATCACGCATCAATATGCATTATTCCTTAATCATTCCCCTCACACATAAGCCTCATATGCAATTCTAAATTACACTACATACCCTTGAAACCCGCATAGATGCATGATAACTCTACACATGATCTCACTATGCCTCACATGCACACGCCTCCCCATGAGGCATAGTGAGATCATGTAAGGAAACATTCAGGATAAATAAACAAGCAAATTACTAGTCAGAAAACTATAATTCCCAAAACCCTATTTTGACACTACTTCACATTCTAATTTTTAGGAAAAATACTTAGAAACATAATATTGAGATTTAATTTTAACCATAAACAAAGTAAAGGGTCTAGTGTAACGCCCGAGATTTTTCATACATTTTCCTTAAAATTCACGAAATTTTTTTGCAATATAACGACTCTAAATCGGGAAAATGACAAATACAAAACCTGTAAAAATAGTTCAAAATTTTAAAACATCACACATCAATCATTTTCCCATCCAAATTTTTACTTATTCGATCAAACATCGTACGACCAAACTAAACATCCTTAGGCGCTACTCAAAAATAAACGTACGAATAAATTGCTATGATCATAGACTTTAAATACAAATATCTCCCAGACATACCTGAGTGCAAGTCCCATAACAGTGCACATTCTAATCCAAATTAAAATTCCATAATACATAAACATCTTAATTCTCGTCTTACCCAATACATCAGATTGTGGCACAAATAATACTCATAGTAAGTCAAGTATATACCTGAGTCCAAGGGAATCAATCTATCGTAGAAATGAGCATCCATCTCCAGGAGCTCTCCGCCACAACCTACAAAAGCCTCCCTAACAACGGGGCTAAAAAATAAGGTAATGAGTATTTTCATACTTAGTAGGAAAATACCTAGTAGGGGAGTTCTAAACAGTGAACTCGGTAAGTCCATACATAGATGTGTTTATGCAACTCAAACATGAAGCAAGTAAGCATATCATAATCATGCTCATACGCATACAATCATGCCAAACAAACCATTGAATCAAACTTACACAAACACCCTTATTCAGGGTCTTACAAACTTACTCGTACCATCGTACACTTACTCATACAACATACACATATTTGTACAACCTTACTTGTACAATCATATGCTTACTCATATAACTTACACATACTTATATGACCTTACTCGTACAATCTTACTCGTACGACCTTACTCATACATTCTTACTCATACGGCCTTACTTGTACAGTCTTACTCAAAATCATACACTTATTGTCTTACTCAGAAACATACTCTTACAATCGTACTCATACTCATACTCATACTCTTACAGTCATGCTCATACTCATACTCTTACAGTCGTGCTCATACTCATACTCTTACAATCGTGCTCATACTCATACTCTTACAATCGTGCTCATACTCATACTCTTATAGTCGTACACATACTATCGATCACTGAAGCTCATTACAACTAATAAGCTTCAGCGTCGAAATGAAAAAGAATGCCACTGGGGCATCACCTTAACCTCCGGGGAGTAACTAGACGCCATGAACTTTTTCGAAGGAAATGCACACCAATGCTCATGGGGCACAAGATCAAACAGGTAAGAGCAGGTCCATGATACTACTTACCTGAGCACACAAACATAAACACAAACGCCCACACTTTAGGGACCATACAGTTGCCCACCATAATGGGTCTTATAGTGCCATACAATTGCCCACCATTATGGGTCTTATAGTGCTAGGGGCACTCTTGGGCAGAAATCATACAGTGCCACTCTTAGGCAGAATCATACAGTGCCACTCTTGGGCAGAATCATACAATGTCACTCTTGGACAGAAATCATACAACGCTTTCAATAGAGCGTCAAATGTCTGGGCTTAATATAGCACACAAACCAAATTGAAAACATGCATCGCTCTCAATAGAGCATCAGACGTCTGGGCTTCATACAACACATAGACTAAATCGGAAACATACATCGCACTCAACAGAGAATCAAACGTCTGGTGCTCTATACAACACACAGACAACATCCCGTAGGATAAACACCATAACAAGACATGAGAAATGCTTAGCCAACTCATTATCGGCTAGCTCGAACATGGAACTTAATCTATCGAACCCTCAGGTCTCAAACTCACAATGCTATCATTAGCTTTACTTATAATTCAAGTTTGAATTAAGTAAGTTATGTGGTACAATTATGCCACACAAACTCTCAAACATACTATGCTCCACTGATCAAACTCCAGCTGAGCCTGATCCGAAACCATAGTTCATTAGGGCAGCAAACTTCACTTAACCCGTCCATATCATGATCAAAACTCACCGTACATCAAATCCTTACATAATCATACAGTCTCCGCCATCCACCTTATGGCCAACACATCTTACTCGGATGTCCTCAAACTGAGCTCCTTAGAGCCAACCCTTGTTATCACCATCTTACTATACCTCACATATTGAGCTTACTTTTCACTTCATAATTTGTACGTTATGCTTGTACAATTATGCACACTCATACTGTCTGACAATCCCCTCAACATATGCTCTAATCCAAACCGAACCAATCTGATCCACTCCAATCCTCGCATGTCAACTTACATCCTCTGTCTTCCGTTATACGCTTATACATCCACAACAAATCCAAACAAAACCCACTGTCACTTCTTACCGTCCATCGCCCATACCTTTGCCCACATACACATACATATATCCATAACATAGGCAAATAGCCATCATACATACATATGTCTATAACACATACGTATAACATACACATACTTCTATGCATAGCTCACCAACATACTCACTAGCCATAACTAGCGCACACACAATCCACATACACTAGCTTACCAACGTACTTGCTAGCCATCACTAGCACATACATACATATCCATACACGTAGCTTACCAACATACACGCTGGCCATCACTAGCATATGCATAATCTACATATGTAGCATACCCACATACATGCTAGCCATCACTAGCACATATATACTTAAAACATACTTACAACCCACATGCATGTTATATACATTTCAACATAGCAGAATTCATCCTCTTACATCATCCAAACGGATCATGATTTAATATCCAAAGCATTGAATCATGCAATCCTAGCATACTGTTACTCAATCAAAGCATGCTATCATGAAATTACGAGTTCAAATCTCCCCTACCTTGTAATCATGATGTTTGGTGGCGGAGTTGGTGGCCAAAAGCATTGCCAATTAGAGAGAGCTGTTGTCTCGAGGTTTTAAGAAGCGCCAGAACTACTCACGGCCAAATGGGGTGTCAGATGTCAAAGCGGCAAAATCAGTGAACCACGGTGGCACACTGGGGTGGCCGAGAGAAAGGTTGTGCCAACATAAGTGGTGGTACGACTAGATATCGATGGTGTACTTACTGAAGGTCGAACGGCGGCTGAGAAGTACTCAGCCGGCCACAAGACATCGAAATCAGCCGTGGACGGCACCCAGCGGCATCGATTTCGCATCCACAAGGGCCCACATAAGGGCGGAGGGCATGGGGCAACACTCAAGGATAGAGGAGAGGTGGAGGAGGGCTCTGTGTCAACTCTATTCGGTGGCAGAGCCAACCGACGGTCAGGCAGCACAAATACGACGCCTAAACCCAAAAATGCACGCGTGGCCACAGCACACGTGGCCAAAAAGGGCTACTCGAGGGGGAGATGGGTCAAACGGTGGCGGCCCAAGGCCCACAAAGGGGCAATAGTGCTAGGGCCAGGAAGTGGTGGCCGACCAAAATGGCAACAGTGTTGATCACCACCCACAACCAACACATTTGGTGCAGGCAACTGTGCATCTCCCATGGTATAGGGCAAGGGCAAGCGGCCCATTCCGAGTGGAGGTGTAATTAGCCAAGTGGGGTTGGACCTCACTGTCGCCGAGCCGGGGCAAAGCCCACGATGGCCAAATGGCCCACTGCTCGCCGATGGCAACGACCTGAGACACATCCAAAGCTTCTAATCGGGCGGAGGAAGACAATAGGGACGAAGTGGGGTCGGAAGCATCAACCCCCAAACAACACCAGGTCGAGGTAGGCTGGACAGAGTCCTACTGGTGGCCGGACAATGACCGAAAACACACCGGTGTAAAAAAAATGTCATGGATAGTGAGATGAAAATAGGAACAAAACCCGACCAAATTACCGGTAGCTCACACCGGAGCAAAGAAAGCATGGAGGCGGCTCTGGCTAGCGCCTATGTGTTCCTAGCGGCCAAACAAACATAAGTCTAGTTGAGGTCGGCTGCAAACGACATCAAAATCACACCCCCACGGCTCAAAAACGAAAATAAGAGGTGAGAAAAACTGAAGAAAAGTCTGGTACCTCGTGGAGGAGCGAAGAGGCCATGACAGTAACCATAGCCAGTACCTACGGACTCATGGCGGTGAGGCAAAGAGGATCCCGACAAGAATCGGTGAAATCCGATAATGGAGGAGGGAGAACGGAGCGACCAGAATCTCACTCAGGTTCTCACAAAACTTACTGGACATGAAAAAGTTACTAGAAGTTGCTCCTGGATCTTTGGATTTGATATTTATATAACTTTTTTTAATTTTTCCATCTACGTCCCCAACACGCGTTTACTTATTATTTACGCGTTGTACCTCTAAAATTTGTGCCGTAAGTGCGCGGCGAGGCCCACGACCCACGACTAAGCCCCACATCGGACTCTATGGGTATAAATACGGGGTAAAAATACAAATATGAATATGCTGAAGCGTTATATTTTTCTACCAAAAATAACCAAAAGAATAACATAAAAATTATAAAAAAATTAGGGACATTACATCTAGGGCTTAGAATTAATTTTAGGGATTAATTTGACTATAAAAATTAATTGTTGTAGAATTCTGGAAATTACAGCGTAGTGCAAAACTTTATGTGTAGTCTGTACTCCTAAGGTCATATTTCCATTTGAAAAGATCCAAATTGACTCAAGTTTTTTGCATTGGGCTCAAGACTCATATAGAAATGTCTCTAGAAAGTTTGAGGGTTGGCTGTCACGGTTTGATCTTCGAAATATGTGTCAAACCTATACCTAGAGAAAAAGAAAAGTAAGACCTTTTTCCATTGCAAAAAATCTATTAAATAAATACAATACAAGAAAAATCCTAAAACTTCACCCATGAAAGTAGAAACTTCCACGAGTATGTGGAAATTCAAAACAATGTAAAGAAAACTAGATTAAGAAGGATGCCAATGATTTGACCCATAAAACTAAGTGAAAAGACTTGAAATTCTACCCCACATATATTTTGATATGTCCTTGAACTTACACAAACATTTCAGATCAAATTGAGCAACAAGAAATCGTTAAATAGTTTGGCCTTTCTAGGTGTACAGAGAAAATTGAGGCAAAAATTTTCAAAACAAAGCTACTTATTTTTATACCCAATCAAATCCTCCTTCATCCATAACAAGAAATCAATAAAGTAAAACATGCCATTAAACACTATATTACAACATGATAGATCATCAACTTCATGTAAAACCTAAGATCTATTATGATATAATCACAATTCACATGTTCACGCATGAAAACCCTATTACCTGCGATCTAGTCTTTCAACAACATTCACGAAAAAAACTACATAATCATACAAAGAAAACATGAATCACACCCTACCATCATAAATCTAGAGTAAATGAGTAGTCCCTACCTTAAAACAAAATAAATTATTTCCTTAAACTAGAAGCTTCAGGTACTCCTCCCTCGCTGATTAGTCTCCTCCATCTACGAAGCACTCCAACAACGCCCAAGTAACTAGAGGCTTTGGTAATGGATGATTGGACAAGGGAGAGGGTGGTGATGGTGGTCAAAGAGAGAGAGAGAGAGAGAGAGAGAGAGAGAGAGAGAGAGAGAGAGAGAGAGAGAGAGAGAGAGGAGAGTGAGGGGGTCAGCCACAAGGGAAGAGAGGGGTTGGTGTGGGGTTGAGGCTTGATTCTCCTTATGAGAGTTGTTTCCCTCTTTGGCTAGATTTCTTTATTTGAATCTATCTCAATCTCACTCAACCAATGAGAACTTAACCCTCCATTTTTGAGTCCATCTCCTACTCAAATTAGAAGATATTGAATCTCTCCTTAACTTGGCGCCAAAGCCAAGGCTGATGAGACAACTTGGAACATGGGCCCTTTTACCCACTTACCCATTCAACCCCTTTTCGTTTGATTTTAACCTATTTCCCTGACTTAGTTTCCCTAAATCAATTACCCTTTAGGTTGAATGAAGTATTTTCCCCTTCCCAAACCTCCAGTTAGTATACTAGGGTTTTTGCGTTACCAAGTTGATTATGTTGACTGCGCAACCCAGCATGTTTGGCTAAAATAGGAAAGTTTCTTCCCCTACCCCTAATGGGTAAAAATATAGGTTTTCATCATGGTCTAAGTTATCTCTATGGCAAAAAATTTACTCCAGAAATTATTCTATCAAAAGAAAATTTATCCAAATTTTTGGAGTGTTACATCCTCCCCAACAAAAATGAATTATGTCCTTAGAGTTCATGGCCGAACACACTTGCCTAGGCCAATTATTTCCATGCTTGGTAGTCCGCACATGGCCAATTCAAGCAACACACAAGCAAAATCATAGGAAAACTACTATTTCATTATAAAAAAATTCAAACCAACCTATAATCAAATTCGTAAGAAAACTACTTAAATGAAATCAAAATCAACTACTTGTCTAAAAAGTAGTTATTATCAAGTACTTTTGAAATTGAATTTGTTAGATATCTACCAAAATTCATGAATGTCTAGTTTAAATTTATTCTAATTCTGCTTAACATCATCTATGAGTTTCTCTTCAAACTTGTACCGGGGTTATTGGAATTGGAGAGGCATCCCACCTTGACATCCTCTTCTAGGTCAGGTCTTCCCTAGGGTCATCTTTAAATAAAAGTCCTTTATGGATGATTCTCTTGGGTAGTCGTAACTTTTGGCTATCATGATAGTAAATGTCCAACTTCGGGAGTTGGTTATCTGAGGGCTTTCTCTTTGGGTAGGGTAACAAATGTGGTCCAAAGTTAAGATATGGTATTTCCTTTGTGTGATAGTTATATAGGGACATTTTTAAAGCATCCACCCAGTCCTCTAGCAAGTATTTCCCGTTTTCTCCATCTCAATTTGGAGATTCTCTTTCTAGGTCTAAGATCTTCTAGATTTCCCTCATTAAAGAATTGCTTATGAGGTGGGTGATTGCTCTTCACAGGCTCTTCCACTCGTCCTCACTTGCTCGGGTCCCACTTAGTACATGTTGTTGGTAAAGTTCTCACCATCTCTCTATACCACAGAAATAGGTTTTGTCAATTCCTTGAAATCAAAAGTTTCACTGCACATAGGAGAAAACTCTCATTGTTCATGGGATTGGTCTCATGAGGTGCAAAAGAAAAGATAGGTATTGTCATCCTTCTTTCTTACTCCTTTCAACCTCATCCAAAACCCAATAAATTTTGAATTAGTTGTCATGTTGTTTCTCTAGTGAGCACCCATATTAGAGTCAATATGGGCTATTGTCCTCCACAGAAAGGTAGAACATCCCTCCATGCCAAGTTGCCTAAGTTGACTACAAACCCTATATGCCTATCTAAAATATGAAAGTCTTCAACCCCTACCCTTGACGGTCAAGGGTAAAAATCTAGATTTTCATTGTGGTTCGGGTTAACTATGGAAAAAATTTCACTCCCAAAATTATTATATCAAAAGAAAATTCATTCAAAATTTTGGGGTGTTACAACTGCAAGTCTCCTTCATCGACATGTTAGTCCCTCTACCGATGCCTTGTATAACACCAATACACCCCCATATGTCAATATCATTAATTGTTCATCTTCTCCTAACCATTGACAACATCATCGATGCATCGGTGATCAAAAGAAAATTCATTCAAAATTTTGGGGTGTTACAACTGCAAGTCTCCTTCGTCGACGTGCTAGTCCCTCTACCAATGCCTTGTATAACACCAATACACCCCCATATGTCAATGTCATTAATTGTTCATCTTCTCCTAACCATCGACATCATCATCGATGCATCGGTGATCATGTCGATGACCCAAGAAGAAGAGGGAACAAATTCCCGTATTGGCGCCTTGTCAAAACTCTTACAAATCATTCACCAAAACTCTTTAAAATATGTTATAGAGTCATTGTACTTTTCTAGACATAGATTCATACGTAAAACTATCCATTCTTGTCCATACAAGTAAGTACTAGTCCTTAGTAGCATAATTATATGTATTCAATTCATGATTTCTGTCATACCGTGATACACGCTACCCTGAGCCAAACCCGGTCTAAGGAGTAAGCAATTATGCGACACAACCAAGTGGAGTTGGATTGTGGAATAATTAACTCATCCTTGGGTATACACACTATGAAGTTGCACACGAATACTTTGTACAAAAGCAAAATGAGCAAAGAAAATACTATTAATTAAAATATTAGTCCACTTATACCTACATCAAATAGTCATAATATAATGCATATCATGCTATATATAAAATATTTCATCAACACATAGTCATGTCACTTTCATATCATGCTATATATAACATATTTCGTCAATACATAGTCATACCACCTGCATATCATACTATAATCCACATTCCATAAACACATATCATGCTACCTGTGCATCATGGATTCATCCATAGCTCATAATACATATACAACTCATGTGTAAATACATAAAATTCATTATCATAATCACATCCTGCATGAATCAATTCTCATATAAACTTATCATGCATAATCATTTCTCAACATCTACATTCACCCTACAAATCAAGTGTAACCAACACATACCATCCTACATAATCATACAAATCTATTCCATAATCACACGTGTAACATAAGCATCATTGTTCCAATACAACAAGTGTCAATGAGCTATCTTCTATACACATGCAACAATCATTGGTGAATATCTCACAATTGAGAAAACAACCCTGTTTGATCTGCCGAAGCATAAGCAGACCTGCTCGCCCTTGAAAATCCTAAAAATGAAGTCCTCAGTAGTTTGGGTAAGTTCACTAGTGGGGAAATTACCCTCTGGTAAGCCAGTGCACAGAGACAAACTAGCCTGGATTCTCATGGTCCAGATAAACTAAACAATTTAACTTATTATAGCATTCCACTCTTCTCACCCGAGGAGGAAACCTGTCCTCAAAAGGACGTAAAACCACATCCATTGGACATAAAACCCCATCCTTTCGGACGTATAACCGATTCGATAAGCCTTCGAGTGACTAATCTGGCAACCAATGACATCCATTTGCATCTACTCGTCAATCACAACTAATCATAATTAATCTTATTTATAAATCATTTTCATGATGCATGCCATATGATACGTACGTGAGCAAATTATAAATGAGTCCAAGTATAAGTGTGCTCAAATCAGTCGACATGTGCATGAGAAATGGTCCATTTGTGTCAAATAAACTCATAAATATCAACGCAAGAGTGTATATTAAAGTGGTAGTGTTTAAACCTAAGCTAAAACATGTGAAATATGAACAAACTATGATCAAGGTCATATATGCAAGCGTCCATAATTTTATCATAGTCCTACCCAACTAAGATCATGAAGTAAATGTGATGAAAACATCAAAATACGAGTTCAAGACAAGTATAATGTTATGCTAGACATAGACAAGTATAAACATAATCATACTTAAGCAAAAACATGTGAACCATAATTCACCTAAGATGAATATAACATGTGCAAGCATACATACATGATCATGGCAAGACCTACTTGAATCCTGAAGTTATTATGAAGTCATCAAACATATATTTAAAACAAGTAGAATATCATACTAAAATTGAATAAGTATAGTCTTAAACATGCTTGAGCTAAATCATAATTCCACGATGGTCCTCATGCAATCACAACAACAACTATAGGTAATCATATGTTGTTTTAATCATAAAGAATTAAACATATGAGAAGAGAACAACATATGGTCGAAAATACTTAAAAATAGGTTGAAGGCACAAAACTTCTGTTTGTCCATTCGAACGCCATGTCAGGCCGTTCGAACGCCTAGCCGTTAGAATGGCTAGACAGCCCAATCGAACGGAAAATGATTGTTCAACCCGTTCGATCAGACTTCATAGTCCACTTTTTGCCAATTTTCTGGTTCGTATTCAACCTTCCAAAATCCAAGCCGAAAACATTCCAAAATTCAAGATAAATTTGAAAATAACCATAGAACATCATAATATCAAAATCTAACCCTAGAACATGATAGATTTAATCATTTTTATGCTTAATTACAAGAAAATAGCCATAAATAACATGCTTTTAACAAATTACCATTAAAGCTCAAAATGAGGCAAGAACCCACATAGATCTAAAATCATGCATTCTCAAAGGGATAAAACCAACTAGGAAAAACTCTCTTACCTCTATGAAGCCTTTGGATCTATGCAGAAGCTTCAATCCTTAAGAAATCCTACCCAAAAATTAGGGTATCAATACTTAATTAAAATCAACTAATAGGCTCAAATCAACTTGAAAATAGGTAGATCTATGATTTCCTTTCGTTAAAAATAAAAATTACCCATTTAAGTTTTAAATTGAAATTAAAAATAAGATTTTTAATGGAAAAAACAAGAATTAAATTGGGGGAAATGAAGATAAGGAAAAAAAGACCAAAATCAAAAGATTAGGGGTGATTAGGGCAAGAAAACTCACCTAAATCGGATTTTCTTTTTTGGGAAATGGGGGTAGAGCACCTCCTTATCTCCTAGCACAACCCTTCCTCATTTGGGTAATGGGCTAGGGTTTTCTTTAAATAGTAAGGGTTGTGGGCTGTATAAAGAAACTATTGGACTGTAAAATAGGTTAAAACACACTAAGTAGCTAATTAGGGTTATTTTTTGTCTAAAAATGAATTTAATCACTCCAAAACCCATTGAAATAATTTAATAGAAGTTTAGAGGGTTAAGTGGGCCACACACCGTCCAATGTGGACGTGGGGCCACGACGGGGTCCACACCCTTAATTAAGAAAAATTAAGATAAAACCTATAAAAAAAGATAAATCAAGTTTGACACTAAAACTTATAAAAAGTGAAATTAAACTTATTTAAGCCATAATTACTAACCCTTATCCTCAAAATCAAGTTAAAAAAGCAATTAAACAAAAACCACAAAATTCACATGCTAAAAAAATAGAAATTAAACGGGTTTAAAGTTAGAGATCTTACAATTTTCTTGTCCTCGATGTGAAATATATAACCACAATACTATAAATTTATGTCCATTGTCGAACCCACAACCTATTGTCATGCTTAACGATTCTTCATGATTTAGATCATAATTATATGAGGTTTAGCAAGCTATCCTTTTTCACGTAATGGAAATCCTTCGTCACGTGTATTATCGGTCATTCCCCACAAAATTTGTTCCCTCCCTTTATTATTCTTGTTTTGATGTGTCCTTGATCTTATCCCTCTTGATTTTGAGAAGTTTTTGGAGAAAATGGGATTCTAAGGGGCATCAAATGGTATTTATACGGGAGAAAGAACAAAATTCGGCTACATAACCATAAAATTGGGTGGTTTTTCAGCCTATCCATGTAACTTCCCTAACCATTGGTAGCCTGACCAATACGTCAGTGGTTTGTCGATAGTAACATTGAGTTGCACCAATCGACTTGTCGATGTTGTGTCATACATTATTGGTGGCAACCTAGTTCTAACTTCGTAACTTATTCATCTGAACTTCATTTGTGCATTCTTGGTGGTGTTTCAAATATCTTTCTATTTACCTCACAAAAATTTTATATCAAAATTTTATATATATTGAAAAAATGTTATGCTATTAAGAAATTCTAAGGGTCAAATTGGTCCGTGTTGGTGGGTTGCCAATAGCACATTAGGTCCAACTTTGGACAACCATAACTTCTTCATGTAAACTCCAATTCATGTGTTCTTTACCGTGTTTCAAAGTTCTTTATGTTTACTTTATATACCTAGAATTTTAGACCTTCCATTTATTGCAGAATTTATTATACATAGAAGGTCTAAGGGTCAAACTCACTATTTTCTACGTGGACTTGGAAAATTCCCAGATGTTACATCTACAATAATTTCCTCGTTTGAGTTTTGATTTACGTGTTCTTGGTAGCGTTTGAAAGTTTCAAACCTATATACAACTACATATGAAGTTATTCTAAGAAGTTCTAAGCGTCAAACTCGCTACTTTCCACATTGGAAGTTTATGAAATTTAAGAAATTTCAGGGTGTTACAACGGATATACCTTTCATTAGGATATGAATGCATGCATGATGAAGCCAGTGGGTGAGAAAATGTTGGTTTTACCAATGTTGATTATAAATTTTGTTTGAGAACTAAGTACATGTAATGTCCCGGATTTCTATTACTATTTTCTGTTATTTTTCTAATCATTTTTAGCAGAAAAATATGACATTTTGGCGTATTTGTCTTCAGTATTCATACCCGTAGAGTCAGGTGTAGAGTTCATCGTAGGCCACAGGTCTGGATGCGCGTTCCGGCGCAAAAATTTGAGAGAGATTGGGAGTGTAGAAGAGATAAAGAGAAGTGGAAAAAAAAAGAAAAAAAAATTGAGAAGACTCAGGCTCGGGCGAGCCCGATCCAGAGTTTTCTGGAACAGTGCACAACCCCCTCTCTCCGGTTCCTCTCTGTCCCAGACACCGCCGGCCGCTGGTGGGCCACAAGGCCATTGGCTCCGCCCTGGCCGTGCGACGGCAGGGGGGCCACCGTCCCAGCCCCCACGACCGTGCTGCCCCTCTCCCCGGTTAGACTCCCCCTCTCTCTGTTTTGAGTTTTGGTTGCCGCCGCCACGGGCCGGCAAGGGCCGGCCGGCCGCCGTGTGCTCCACTCCGGCCTGGCGATGGCCAGGGATGGCCATACCTGGCCCAGCGCCACGTGGTTCGGATTCCCCGTTCATTTATGTCTGCCCCCTTTTCCCGGTTTGCATTTCCTCTATTTTGCGATCTGTGGCCACCACCGTGGGCCGACGAGGGCCAGCCGGCTGGCCGGCTGCGGCTCCGCCATTGGCCGGCGATGGCTGGAGGACACCTCTCCCGGCCCCGTGGGCCTCTCCTCCGCCGCCCCATGCTTTTCCTCCTCTCTTCACTATTTTTCACCGACATACTATTTGGATGAAACGGTGCCTGCCGGTGGTGAGCCACCGCAGATTGGACCTCCACCCGGCCCTGCCTGAGTCCCGTGTTGGCTTTGGGCCACCTCCCCCTACCCGGTTTTGCCTCCGCACTCCCTGTTTCATCCGGCAAGACCCATCTTCTCCTTGTTTCTGTCTGTGATGGATTTTGGGGCTACGCCGGCGAGAGCCAACCTTCGGCTCGCCTCTTGCCGACCAGCCTTGGGCTGACGATGGTAGGACCACCCCTAGCCAGCTCCGCCTCCCCCATGGCCGCTCCACCCTTATTGGTTTTCCCCGGACAGTCCCTCATCTCCCCTATTTTGCCAGTTTTTGTCTGAGTTCACTGGCTGCCACCGTTAGCCAGACGCCGGACACCGGACTTGACCCACCAAACCATTGTTCAGTCTCTCTCCAGCCTAGAAACGATGGTGGATGTTTCCACCCAGCCCAGTTTAGCCTTCGTCCCATCCGTTCCATTGGAATGACATCCGTTGCTCACTGGTCGATGTGCTCGTCCACAAAAACCGAGCCTTTGCTCCTCACTGTGCTATATGTCCGGCGTGTCGCCGCTGACTTTGGTCGTCACCTCTGGCCAGAGATAGCTCATCCTGGCCACTAGGGCCATGATGGAGCTGGCCAATAAGCCCTGCTCGTCCTTGTGCCCCTAGGGTTTTCCACCCATTTTGGGCCATCGAGCATCATTGGATGCCGAATACCCTTTGCACCACCATACTTTGGCGGGTCTCAGCCTAGAGATGGTTGGCCGCCCTAGTGTGGTATTGCCCCTCTTTTTCCGACATGAGCCACGCGTCCCCTCTATCGGTGATGTGTTGGACCGCTCTATAGAGAGCGCCACGTGTTGCCCTCTTACTGTTTTACCCTCGCCGGTCGCCGATTGGCCTCTAGTCGGCCTACCTAGGCACGACAATGGCAAAGGCCGTCTTTGTTGGTCACCACCTTTGGGTATAGCCCTACCGCCCTTCTGAGCTTTGGGCCGACACCGTCTAGCCCTTTCTCCCTCCCTTTGGCCACGTGTGCAAGTAGCCGCGCGTGAGGGTTAAGGTTTTGGTGCCACTTTGGCGCTGCCTGACCGTCGGATGGCTCCGCCATCATTTGGATTCGACCATGAGAGTCCACCACCTCTCCTCTATCCTCGAGAGTCACCCCACGCCCTCCACCCTTATGTGGGACCTTGTGAACAGGAAATCAATGTCGTTGGGTGCTGTCCACGGCTGATTTCGACGTCTTGTGACTGGTTGAGTATTCTTCAACCGCCGGTCAAATTTTAGTGTGTACACTTGGACCTCCGGTCGCACCTGCCACTCATTGGCACGACCTTTCTCCTGACCGCCCCTAGTGTGCCACTGTGGATCGCGGATTTTCTGCATTGACTTCTGACACTACGTTTGGTTGTGAGTCCTTTCGGTGCATCTTAAACCCTCGGGACAACAGCTCTCTCAACTTGGCAAAGCTTTTGGCCGCCAACTCTGCCATCGACGCCACCACCGTCGTGTGCTCGCCATTAAATGTCATGATTATGAGGTAGGGGAGCTTTGAACTCGTAATTTCATGATAGCATGCTTTGAATGAGTAGCAACATGCTAGGGTTGTATGACTCCGTGTGTTTGGATATTAAATCATGATCTGTTTGCATGATGTAAGATAATGAATTATGCCACGTTGAGATACATATGATATGTATGAGTTGTATGTATGTTTATGGATGTGGACTATGTATGAGCTAGTGATGGCTAGCGAATATGTAAGTATGCTACGTATGTGTTATGGACGTGCTAGTGATGGCTAGCGATTATGTGAGTAAGTTACGTATGTGGACATTGTGTGTGGACAGAGGTATGGGTGATGGACGGTAAAAAGTGGTAAGGTTTTGGTATGGAGTTGGTTGTGTATGTGAATGTGTAAGCGTGTGACAGAAGACGACAAACGTAAGTGTGGCAGGCAAGGAGTGGAGTGGAGCGGATTGGATTGGTTTGGTGTGGAGAAACATCAGGGGTTCGGTAAATAAGAAGACTTAGGCTTGGAGCCTTATGGGGGTTATTAGACAGTAAGAGCGTGCATAATTGTACAAGCATAACGTACATGTTATGAAGTGAAAAGTAAGCATAATAAGTGAGGTACTAAGTAAGAGGGTGATAATGGGGATCTGCTATGAGGAGCTCAATTTGACGATGTAAGTAAGATGTTTTGACCGTAAGGTGGATGACAGAGGTTGTATGCTTACGTAAGGATTTGTGTACGGTGAGCTATGTTGTGACTTGGATGGGTAAGTGAAGTTTGCTGCCCCGATGAACTAGGGTTTCGATCTGGCTCAGCTTCGGTTTGATCAGTCGAGGACTGTGAGTTTATGTGGCATAATTGTACCACATAATTTACTTAATTCAAACTTGAATTATAAGAAAGCTAATGATAGCGTTGTGAGTTTGAGACCTGACGGTTCGACGGATTAAGTTCCATGTTTGAGATAGCCGATAATGAGTCGGCTGAGCATTTCTCATGTCTTGCCATGGTGTTTATCCTGCGGGATGTTATCTGTGTGTTGTATAGAGCACCAGACGTCTGATGCTATGTTGAGAGCGATGTATGTTTTCTATTTGGTCTGTGTGTTGTATTAAGCCCAGACGTTTGATGCTCTATTGAGAGCGTTGTATGTTCCTGCCCAAGAGTGGTATGGTATGATTCCTACTCAAGAGTGGCATTGTATGATTCTGCCCAAGAGGCACTGTATGTTTCTGCCCAAGAGTGGCACTGGCACTATAAGACCCATTATGGTGGGCAATTGTATGGCACTATAAGACCCCTTCTGTGTGGGCAATTGTATGACCCCTTATGTGGGTGTATGTTTGCGAGCTCAGGTAAGTAGTATCATGGATCTACTCTTACCTGTTTGATCATGTGCCTTATGAGCATAGGCGTGCCTTACATTCGGAAAAGTCCATGGTGTCTAGTCACTCCCCGGAGGTTAAGGTGATGCCCCAGTGTCATTCTTTTCCTTTTCGACGCTAGAGCTTATTAGTTGTAATAAGCTTCAGTGGTCGATAGTATGTATGCGACTGTAAGAGTGAGTATGAGCACGATTGTAAGAGTGAGTATGAGCACGATTGTAAGAGTGAGTATGAGCATGACTATAAGAATTTGAATATGAGTACAACAGTAAGTGTAAGACTGTTAGAGGTATGTCCGCGTCCGTCCGCCAATTAGCTAAGTGTTGTCTGCGTCCGTCCGTGTCCGCTAATGTCCGTAGCATCTATTGTCCAAGTCCATCCGTCACGGACACAGACGGACGCGGACAATTAAGCCAAATCCCTATTTTTACATGTACAGTTCTTATGTAGCATGTTAGAACTGTCCTAACATGCTACATAAGGAACTGTCCTAACATGCTACATAAGGTCTGTATTTATATTTTTACATGTACAGTCCTTATGTAGCATGTTAGAACTGTCCTAACATGCTACATAGGGTTTGTATTTATATTTTTACATATACAGTCCTTATGTAGCATGTTAGTACTGTCCTAACATGCTACATAAGATCTGTATTTATACTTTTACCTAAAAAATACATATACAAAATGCTAAAATAAGTTAAAAATCACCCATAATTAAACAATACTAAAATTTTAAAATTCTTATCATCAATTATAACAAAAACAAAGTCTTCTTTGTAATTAAGTCAACTATAACTATCAAGTACTTAATATAACCATAATCCAGTTTTTCAATTAGGTGGCGGATGCGGACGTCTGCGGACACGGACAATAGTTTGTCCGCGTCCGCAGGCACCTACAAGGACGGACAAATTTAATGGTCCGTATCCACGTCCACCCCGGACTAAAAAATTTGTCCGCTCTATGTATTTATAGACGCGGACATGGACAGACAAACGGACGTTGGACGTCCGTGAACACCCTTAAAGACTGTACGAGTAAGTGTAAGACTATACTAGTAAGGTTGTACTAGTAAGTGTAAGACAGTACGAGTAAGGTCGTACGAGTAAGTGTAATACTGTACGAGTAAGGTCGTACGAGTAAGTGCAAGATTGTACGAGTAAGGTCATACAAGTACGTGTAAGTTGTATGAGTTAGCGTACGATGGTACGAGTAGGTTTGTAAGACCCTGATTATGGGTGTTTGTGTAAGTTTGGTTTGATGGTGTGTTATGCGTGCATATATGCATATGTATACGATTGTTTATGTTGACTGATTCATGTTTGAGTTGCATGAACGCATGTATTTATGAACGTATTGAGTTCACTGTTTAGGATTCCCCTACTAGGTATTTTCCTACTGAGTATGAAAATACTCACCTTACTTTTTTAGCCCCATTGTTCGGGAGGCTTTTGCAGGTTGTGTTAGAGAGCTCCTGGAGATGGATGCTTGTTTCTGCGGAGGATTATTTTCCCCTTTGATTCAGGTATACTTGACTCACTTCGAGTATCATTTGTGCCACGATCTGATATATTAGGTGAGATGAGATTTAAGTATTTATATCTTCTGGACTTTTAGTTTGGATTAGAATGTAGACTGTTATAAGACTTGTACTCGGGGAAGCCTGGGAGTTATTTGTATTTAAAAATCCATGATCATGGTAATTTAGTCGTACATTTGTTTTCGAGTAATGCCTGAGGATATTTGATTTGGCGGTATGATGTTTAACCGTATTATGTTTTAAATTATAAACTATTTATACAGGTTTTAACTTCGTCATTTTTCCTCCGATTTATAGTTGTTAAATTGCAAAAAAAATTCATAAATTTTAAGAAAAATATATGAAAAATCTCGGGCGTTACAGTACATGAAAAGGCTAAAGGAAGGTGAAGTCTAAACTATTTTTTACTACTTGAAAAGGCAGGCAACTCAAAAGCCCATCTTTTCTTTATGTAGTACAAGTGGGTAGATGGAAGGTGGAGGATAGACTACAATGATTTTGGGGATGTTTGTTTTGATGCCACATACCAAATAAATAAATACGGTAGGCTTTTACATCATTAATTGGTGTGAACCATTATAGGAAAACAATATTTTTTAGGTGCTTGCTTGCTTTTGGATGAGACCACATAGTCCTTTGTTTGGTTGTTCCAAACTTTCTTAAAAACAATGTTTGGTTGAACTCCAGAGATGATTCTTAGCAATGACAAAAGCAATTTCTCTAGTGATGCCTAAAACTAAACATTGACTTTGTTTATGGCATATATATTTAAATGTTTCCAAACAAATCTTAGTAGCTTATACAAAAGAATTCAAGAATTCAAAAGTGTTATATATGGCCATAAAACTTAATAACATATCATGTTAGCATTGTAGCAGTTGTTAAAAGAATTTGGTCTTGAAGAAATGGATGCATGACTTATTTTCCGTGAGAAAAAAATGGGCTTTGGCATATGGGATTTCTTTTGTGTAGACATGACAACAACTCAACGAAGTGAGAGTACAAATAGCTTCCTCAAAAGATATTTAAAAAGAAAGTATCAAGAAGTCACCCAGTATTGGGCTGATGTGGAAATGTTGAAACAAGTGGGAAAAGTATATACAAGAAATGTGCATGTCATGTTTGAGGAAGACTACAGAAGGTTGCTTGCATGTGAGAAGGATATTGTTGAAGAGGTTGGAAACCCTAGACCCTAAGAATGTTTGTGTACAAAGTTGGTGAGGAAAATAAAAGTGGATCCCACTTTATCACATTTGATTATGAGAATAATACAATTGAATGAAATTGCAAGAAGTTTGAGTTTATGGGTATCCAATGTATGCATCTGGTGAATGTACTCAAGTACAAAGAAATAGAAGTTTACTATCATAGCATGTATCGAAAAGGTAGACAAAAGATGCTACATTTGGAATTGTGAATGAGAATGGTAAAGTAGATGGGGAAAAGGTTTTGGGATCGAATTATAGTGATATTTGTTATAAAAGCATCATGTTAGCTTCAAAGGCTATTGTTCATGAGACAACTACTTCATTAGTTTCAGCTGCTTTGGATGAACTATATAAACAAGTGGAAGACATTTTAAAAGAGAACTAGATGAAAATACATGTGATAAGTTGGATACCTACAAGGTATAAGAAAGGAAGATGGTGGGCAAAGTGGCAAATTTAAGGGTACTCTAGAAAAGGGAAGGCATAAGATGTCAAAAAATTCTTAAGCCTCTCGGTCCAATATGTCTAAGAAGAGGAGAAAAAGTTAGTAACTGGTTTAACATTGTATCATAAAATTGGTCTTTATATTGAATTTCTTATATATTTTGGTTGTAGGAGCAAAAGGAGATCAACTATGTGTCACAACCAACTTCATTTCTAAACAAGTTCCTGCAATGAGCAATAGCCAAGCTTGTTGTCTAATATTTAGCCAAGTTTGATAACTATTATTTTTCAAATAGCTTCTTAAGATTATGATATATAACTTTATAGAAGAAATATGCAATTTTAGCCCAAATAGCTTATTGGTAACAACATAAGGAAATCAATAAGTTGACACAACCAACTTCATCCCTAAAAATTTTTTTGTAGTGGGCAAATGCCATCTTTACTAGATTTTTATAGTGATCGCACACATTTCCAATTTAGTCATGCAAGATTTTCATAGTTTGTGTTAATGTTGTTTAACAATATATTCTAAGTTTTAAAAAATATTGTTGTAGGATTCTTCATATTCTCAATTTTGCCAAGTTTGATGACCCTTTTAAAAATATATCTTCTGTCGATGCGAACCTAAATTTTACAACTCTACAACAAGAAAACTTTTTTAGCACAACACATCCTCGTAGTGATTCTTGATTTAGTCGAGTATGATTTTTTTTATTTTCTTATGTGGGATAAAAAAATAGTTATTATCATTTACTAACAATTCATATAGGGGCATTGCAATTTGGAGAGAATGGAATATGCAACCATCTTTCTCAAGAAACACTAAAAAAGTAAGAGGGATAGTGATATTCCCACAACAAAAACTCACACATGAGTTTTGGTTGGACTTAAAAAGTAGGCCTCATACAAAGTTCACTTGGGATCACTTATCCAATCCAATCAAAACTCTGTGAGTTTTTGTTGTATATTTTTTATGTGTAAATACCATTTTATTTTTTGTAAGGAGTGCAAATGAACAAAAACTACTTATTTTAACTATTGAATAGTACTTTTGTTGACGATTCATTGTTTAGTTGTGTTTTGATGATGAAGGTGGGGGTCCAAGATGGGTTTTACTTTGTGATTAGTGTTGTTTATGGGGGAAAAAGAGTAATTTGGTTGTTATTTGGTAATTCTAGGAAATTGATATGCTTGGTGAAGAATTTTTTGGGATAAATAGTAGTGCTATTTGTTGAAAAACAATACACTTACATAATTTCGTGCTTCTTGTAAGTTATATATAGATAGATTTTAGGCTCCTTGACCTGTTATAAGTAGTAGTTACTATGACATCGATTATATTCTACAGTCCCCATCCATAGTTCCGAAGTTCTCATATTTCATGTACATAGTTCTATACTTCTCATCTCCTTATGTTATACCTCATATTTGTGATTGCACCAGAAGTAATGGATAAGAACAAGAAGCGGACCCTTCTAAATATATAGTACATGAACATTGCAATAGCAAATAAATAAAACAAACATTCATAGTTTCGACAAATACATACAACATCATTAGTTGCAATAAGAAGTTTTCTTTTAATCTAATCAAAGACATTGTTGATCCAAGTTTAACCCAAAAGGAATCCAAGGAATAGTTTTGATATCTTTATTTAGTCAACATAAAATTTGAGGCATGCACCCTCCTTGATCAAGCTGCATTTTTCCTCTCATTGTCTTTAAATACTATTGTTGACTTCACAGACTACTTCGCCAGGTTCAAAATCCTTCATTGATGCAGAAAAAGATGCTTTACTAATTGACAATCTTGTGCTCCAATTTCTTTTTTTTGGATGGGAAGTACTTCCATTTCTTTGCAAGAATTGTTTTTTCAGCCTCTTAATCTAAGCATTCTGCAAGCAAAAAAAAAAAAATTGAAATTACAAGAAATCATAATATAATCATACAATCTCAACATTTCAAACAACATTGACACTTTGCCAATGAAACAAATTTTTAAAAGAACGTCTATATGTACCCTAAGAATCTCCTCAATATCCTACTTCACTCAATTATTCACTTAATTATGTATAAGGGTTATTGAGGTATTGAAGAGATTAGTAGAGTAGATATAGACATATTTTAAAATAGATACTCATAATGGATATCATAATAGGTGATTTCCTTTGTCCAACAAAAAACTTTGATAGCAAGATTCACGGAAGCAATGGCACCCAATAATTATAGAGCCGCCTCGCCATGATTAAAGGTGAAGTATTTCATGGTGGTCTGGGCTCTCAGACGGCTGGGCCGAGTTCTGGCCCATGGGCTAGAAACCACTGGATCCAGCAGTATTTGGGTTTGAAGATCATGGAACTGTTTGAAAATTGGACCAGACCGGGTATAGACCGGTTTGGATTTGGGAACCAATACAGTGCGCGAACCGCTCCTTTTTGCGCATTCTGCTTCCCTATTTTATGCGTTAGGGTTTTCATCAAGGAGCAAGAATGGCAGAAGCCGAAAACCCTAGCCTGGAGGAGGCTGAGGCGGCAGCCGCTGCCGGCGCTTGCCCCTCTGTACAAGACATGGAACTCGAACCCCAAGCCGGCGACGGCGACGGCGACGGCGACAGTAACGTTGGGCTGGAAAAGCCGGAGTCGGAAGTTGGGAATGGAGAAACGTCGGATGCCCCGAGCGAGTCCGCGAAACGGGGGAGGGAAGAAGGGGCAGATGAGGAGAATGGGGTTTTGAAGAAGCAGAAGGCGGAGCATTCGGTGGAGGAGAACCGGCTGGAGGAGCTGAACGAGAAGAAAGGGGAGCAGGAAGCAGAGGAGGCTAAAGCCGGACCAGTGGGTCTGGGGACGAAAATCTTCGGCTCTTCGGTGGAGATGTTCGATTATTTTTACAAGTTTCTGCATGTCTGGCCTCCCAATGTGGACATTAATAAGGTAAATTTTCTTTTTAAGCTTACAAAAGTGATGTATGAACGTTTAGATGTGGCCATTCATTCACTGTTTATGGTGGTTTTCCTCGAGAACCATTATTAAAGGTGAAGCATTTACTGTTCCTATATATCTATGTTGGTCAGACTGCTTCTGTTGCTAAATATTACTTATCATTTATGCTAAGATCCAAAAATTTATTGTTTTGTCCAACTTAAGGCCACAAATGAAGCTGCATTTCATTGCATTTGGTGTTGGAACAAAGAGAGTAGTAAAAAAAAGAGAACGTTGGTCATAATCTTATGAGGAAATAATTACTACACATAATATACTTAAAGAAAAAAGTATGTGCACTTTTTTGCATGAGGATAAGAGCACCCTAAAAGAATCAAACTTCTGTCAATTATTAATTATGTACAACCCAAAAAGTATTAAGAGCTAGTAGAAAGAAAAATTGAAGACCGACCTCACTATATTAATTTTTTTTATAGGTAAGAAACCTCTCCATATCACATGGCGAATTCCTTTTTAAACCAAGTGTATCTAGAACCTGCATTAGTTGCCCTATCTCTTGGAGCAATCACACTTTTAGCAGCCAAAGCCTTTTCATTTTATCTTATGAACATATGTAAAGACGATTTGGCAAAGGAGGGTCTTAAGATTTAGAGTTAGAATTGAAGAACAAGCAGAGGAGATGGGTAGCTTGCATCATTTGCAGAAATATGAATGCAACTTGTCATAGGAGGGAGTTAGAATCAGGCCTAGAGTTGAAGAGAAAATTGAAAATATTTACCATAAGCAAGGCAGCAAAGAGGCCCAGACATTAAATTCTTAGCTAGTTTTTTCTGTGGCTTGGAATTGTAGCATTTATCAACCTTGGCCAAATTATAAAGTAGCTTAAAATTAAGTAATTGTGACCCATAAATGTGGCAACTCTACATGAAGTCAAGCATCTGTTACTCTTCTTGTGCACATTGTTTTTAAGCCCAGATGCTCTGGGTTCTACCGGACCCAGCCGTGCTGTCTAGGTCAAATGGTCCGGCTGCTCTGAATGACCTGGTTGAGTCGGGTCAGGTCAACTGGGTTGGACAAGAAAGGGCAGAGAGAAAAGAGAGTGGAAGTGGGAGGTGGCAGAGGTGGAGGCCTGATAGAGGACGAAGTGGAGGCAGCAGTAAAGGCAGTGGTGGAGGAAGAACACAAGAGAAGAAAGGAGGGTTTTTTTTTCTGACAAAATGACATCCTCAATGGATAGGTCAGGTCAACCTGATCTGTCTAAACCGGGTTAGCCTGCCCCAAGCCACCAATTTTTTAAAACACTGCTTTTGCATGGCCATGCTCCACCAAGCATCAAACTATGCAGTTGATAGTACGCACTATACAAATAGCTGGAGTATATATTTAAAATTTTGACATTTCTTCATAATGGAAAAGGGTAATGAATTTTGACTTTTCAGATGGCCATGTGTTGTCACATAGATGTGTTCAGGTTTTTGAGCTTGATCTGTAGTTGCTAATATTGTTGATAGAGACAATCAATTGTAACATCTAATATATTATGTACTTAGATTAATTTACAACTTGGTTGTAGCTACTAATGCAATAAAGGTGGATGATTTGACTATTCCTGTGGTTAACAACATATGAATATACGATTACTACTACCTCCGTCCCATATTAAGTGTCCTTTTTGAAAAACCAAACAGGACACTAATATGGAATTGAGGGAGTACATGGGAGCAACAGACTTAAAACCATTGGTCTAACATCTTTTTGTTGAGTGTGGCAGTCGGATTAACTGTGCACAAGGTAATAGTGAATCAGATATTTTTATAACATATATAATTTGGATTTACTCATGATCATAATTGTTATTGACATTGTCCATGAAGAGATACACAATATCTTATTCAGATAAATTAAAGATGGCAACAGAAAGCCAGAGGTAAGCTCAGATGGTTGAGAGTAAATGTAAAATAGTTTTATCTCAGAGCTGAATGGATTGAATTTCATGCTGTAAGTGATTTTTAACGAAATTGGAAGACATCTCTGTCCATAGAGTCAAATATATGTTGTCCTTATGAATTATGCAAACAGAAAAAAAAAGGATGATGCTTCTGTGACAGTTTTCTTTTTTATGAGATATATTATTTCACAATCATGCTAAAAATGGTTTTATTGAACTTGGACCATAGCAAGACATTGTAAATTTGTAATTGTTGTACTTGTTTATACCTTATATATTTGCCATGTCATAATCACATTTTAAAGCTAGCCACTTGTTAAAGATCCTCCTTTCACTGTCATGATGCGTTCACAAGTGATAAATTGATGGCATTTGTTGCACCTTTCAAATTCCACCTATGGTTTGCACCTTGTCATCAGATTTCTCGTGAAAGTTGCAGATTACATGATTGTTATCTTCTGCAGTATGAGCACGTGGTATTGTTGGACCTGCTGAAGAAGGGTCATGCAGAACCAGAGAAAAAGACTGCTGGTGGAGTTCGTTCATTTCAGGTGCGCTATCATCCAACGTGGAAGAGTCGATGCTTCTTTATCCTCAGACAGGATGGAGTTGTTGATGATTTTAGCTTCCGAAAGTGTGTGGATAATATACTACCACTTCCAGAAAGTATGAAGGTACACCATGTCAACACTAATGGCAATAAAAAATCTGATGGCCATCGTAAGGAAAGCCGGCATGGAGGCAGAGGTGGTCGGGGTCGTGGCAGAGGTGGATTTAGAAGGTAAGTTTATTCTAATATCCGTGTTTGGGATAGTAGATGAGATGTAAGGTATCGTCAGTGTAACTGTTGCTTAAGCCTTAATAGTGGTTTTTATCGCATTTTTATATAAGAACTTGACCACTTTCGTTCTCAAGCAATTGTGCTTGTGCGTCCTTTATTTACAAGGAAAAGGGTCTTCTCCAAAGAGTGTAGAGAGCCCTTATCCGCTCGTGTTCAGTGCTGGCGGCTTTGCCAATGCCTGCCGTGAAAGTGAATGCTCAACAAGTTGGCTCACAGCGTGTGCTTAAAACATGCTCCCTCAAAATTAAGGTCCTTTACAGCTGGCACATATCTATAGGAAGAGGAGGGGAAAAGAAGGGGATACAAATTTTCCAGTTCAGTTTCGAAGCGTGAAAGCCGATCCCCTGTGCATTGAACCCACAAGCTCCTTGCAATTCCTAACAATTGCCATGGCTAAACAGATTTATGTTGTGTAATTAACATATTAATTGGGAAAAGCAGAAAATGCCCTATTGAAACGTGTAGTCAAATGCATCTTTGGCCAGTGTGCTTTCCACAACAAAATGCCACTCATCCGCTTAAATTTATCAAAATGAGAATAATGTGATGATGCCGGCTTTTATGAAATGTGAAAGAGGGTATTACCATGTAGTTTCTCTATACATGTTTCTACTTCATAAATAGTATGTATGCGTAATTATTATGTCTTTTACGTAGGTAGGTGTCACTTAAAGAAACTACAAGAATGAAGTTGTCATTGAGATTATTTTGCCTGCACGTAGACAATCTTGTTTGACTTGACGTCTAGAAGAATGCATAATTAATGTAAGATTTATTTGTTAGGTACTCCCTCTATCCCACATTAATAGTTTCATGTGGTAAAAAAATTTATTTTATATTAATAGCTTTATTTTGTTTAATTTAAATGGTTTGTTACTTAAAAAAGTGTATCATAATTTTATTTTATTTTATCTTAGATGTGGATTTTACCTTTTAATAAGAATTATTATTTTTTAAATGTAATTATTAATATAAAACAGAGGGATTATAAAATATTGAAACATGAGAAATTACTAGTTGAGGGATGGTTGAGTCATATGCGAGCAAGTAACTTAGGGAATTGCATTTTCAAAACGGCAAACGCTAAAAAAATTAGTATGCTCTTGCATGTATGTTTTATTTAGTAGGTTTCTTGGTATTAGGGATAGGATTTGTGTAATAATGCTTTAATTGGTATTAGTTAATAAGGTTCAACCCATTAACGGCGATTATGTAAGGGTTTTCTGCCTTAATGGAGAATTAAGAAATGATTATGCCCTCATTCTTTCCTCTCCTCTCTGTCATCCCAAAATCCCCCCTTTCCTTCGTCCCAATTGGTTTGCATACTAGTAGGGATTCTTCCTCCTCCCTTCATCCACCTTTCACAACCCCAATTAATCCTGTAAACCCTAAGGTTACATCACTAGTATCAGAGTTATCTTTCCTACCTGAGGGGGGCATTGATGGTCCAAACCAAGAACATGGTCGCCAAGGACAAGCACAACCAGAGTGGATTGGACGCTACATCTGCTCCTCTAACTACCAGTGAATCTCAGGGTGCCGCCGGCTTGTTTTGGCCACTGGAGGAACCCTCAGCGCGGCGGTGGCTCATTCTGCCACTGATTTGCCCCCAGTGGCCCCTGGTCCAATTGTTGAATTGCACCGCACCCAGTGCATAGCGTATCCGCCATGTCCCTATCCTAGGCACCAACAACCAGGGCGATGTAGGTCAGTGTGGGTTTTGCTTGTCGGAGCATGCCTTTCTGTCATGGTTGGATGCTTATACTGAATTGTCACCGTGACGCCTACCAGCCTAGCCAGTAACATCTGTCTCTTTTTTGGGGCCTCAGACGAGGAAATTGACGATATGGAGAGGGACTACTTTGACTCACAGGGGGAATGGCATCGCCCTATGCAGATAGCTAAATCACGCCTCGCCCGACTACAGTTTCCAAAGTACAAGGGTGATGACAACCCAATTGATTGGGTTTATCGAGCAACAATTTTTTTTGCTTATCAGGGCACAACATCAGATCTGGAAAAATTGTGAATCGCTGCATTCCATTTTGAGGGGGATGCCTTGGTGTGGTTCTAGTATTTTGAGTAGGAGGTCCCGAATGCATCATGGTAGAAATTTATTGAGGAATTGTGTGCTCAATTTGGACCTAATAACTTTGCTGATTTTAATAAGATGTTATCGGGATTATCTCAAACTGCCACAGTCCAAGCGTATCCAGCAGATTTTATGCAATAGCCACTTGTCTCCCACATTGGACTCAAGAAGCTTTGATCAGAACCTTCTGTCGTGGCCTCAAACCAAAGATAGCTGATGAAATTCGGCACTTTGAGTGCTCTACGATGCAAGACATCATTCGGCATGCCCGTATCCAAGAAGAGAAGTTACTCCGGCAACACGAGATTCACCATCCTGTGAACTCAACTCTATCTCACCCATTGGGAGGGGCGGGAACTAGTCCCCTTCGTGGCCAACCCACCTTAGGCACCATTCCAAGCTCCGCTGTACATTTTATCGACTTTCTCAGGCTTAGATAGAGGATCACAGATCTAAAGGGTTGTTGTCATGCCCCGACACCTACCCGACCTAAGCCAAACCCGGTCCAAGGGCCGGTTAAAACACATGAGGGTGACTAGATTGCATTGCGAAGGACTTTAATATCTTAAAGCGGGTATTGTTGTTACGTCTAAAATAAGACTATGAAGAAGTCAAATTCAGATTTGTTTTACTTGCCAATAGTAGTAGACAAGGTCGATTCACAGAGAAAGCCTTTTGCAATAAAGAAAACTATTACGAAAAAAATAAAGAAAGGAAAAATTAAGAAAGAAAGTGTAGAAGAGTATTAAGGCAATATATAGTTAAGAAATCAAGATGATAAAATATTAGGGCATTAAGGATCATTGTAACATCTAATGATGTTCTTCATGTATCATATTATCTCAGCTAGAATCGAATGAAATTCTATCTAACTGGAAGATATGAACATTCAAATTAAAAATAAAAATAGAAATGCTTTGGATAGATTAAAGATAAAAAAATAATTCTCTTAAAGATTTCTATGTATCCAAATCACAAAAGATTGAAAAGGAGAGCCTTCAAACATCTTATGTATCTAAATCACAAAGAAACAAGAAGAAGAACAATATTAAATAAACATCACTTCAAATAAACAATACTTACTTGAAATCATTAATGAAACATGAATTGAACTCCATTAAATTTTTACAAATCACCTCTAACCTTAACTTGAGAGCTTAAAAAACCATTACAATAAAACTAAAAACAAAAATACAAAAGTAGAGAAGAAAATAGGAGAAGAGAGCTCTAAAGAGGAGGGGATAAGTTATTTATCACATCCACCCCTCTATTTATAGGAATAAAAGGGGTTGCTTTAAAGAGGAAAGTGAAATCATATCTCTATATTGCATCCTAATTAATTACCTAATTAGTTGCTTCTTTAGCAATGATTAGATACTAAATAAATCAATCAAATAAGTATCTTTGAATCTTCCTTTAGTTAACCAATCAGTCTCCTTTTCTTTCCTTATATGTATCAATCATAATTAATTAAAATATTCTTCATGTGTTGACCTCGAGTTAGTTTTCTAGCTGTCTCTTTACATACCGAATTCGACCCATAAATCTTCAGAATTTAGAATTTCTTCTTAAATATCATTTGTAGTTATGGAAGTCTTCTTTCTAATGCCACCAAAATCGTATCCATCCGAATTATACGTAAAAAGATATGATCGAAATACTAAGACTCTATCAATCTTTCCGAATCAGTTTCTTTCCTAATTTAATCATCTTCATATAAATCTCAAATTAAACGGGTCCACAAGGTTGTGTTCGACCATTCCATGCATTTTTAGACCATTAGGAGCTCATTCTTGACTTTTAAATAGCTTTGGGTAGATGGGCTTTACTTCCTCTTCTACTTAGATCCTGTTAAAGCCTGTTTAGACATATAAACTCAATTAAGGTCTAACTAACTTATTCAAAATATAAATAGCCTAAATCAGCAATGAATTTGAAAATATTTAATTAAACATTTTTTTAGTGCATCAAATACCCCCAAGCCTACTTTTGCTAGTCCTCGAGCAAAACAAAAATTAAAACATTAGAAAAACAAAACTAACTACTCCACTTCCGCAGGAAATCTCGATTGCATTTAGCATATGCAATAAGCTTTTAAACCCCTAGCTTACACTAGTAGACGAGTTATGTCTCGTGAGGGTTTGCAGTGAATCTACCCACTAAATTCAAAACTAAAATGATAAAAAAAAATTAAAATTAAAACCACGTCAAATTTACAAATCAACTCCTCCTAAACATGTGACTTCATTTAGTAAAATCAATCATGCATAATAAAACTTGTCTTCTGAAACAATAATTTATTCTAACAACTTCATATTAATAGCAAGTACTCATACATACATAATAGTTTTATAAAAATAAACATTACCAAGTAATTATACAATCTCATTCTCATGAATCGAACAACTTAATGTCTCATGTCCACTCAGCAATTTCAATTTTAACACTAAAAAATAGACATTGGCATCCATTCATCTTCAAGAGATCATAATAGAGAATCATGCAAAACCTTCCTTCAAAAGTAAAATACCCTAGATCACCTGACAACTCATTTAAGATATAATTACATAATGTCCTACTAAAATTTTATACTCATCTTACATGACATGTGTAAGGCTTAGCCTTTTTTAGCTTTCTATAAGATTCATGTAATAAGTGTTATGCCAGTGACTCTCAATCCAGTTGGCTCAGGGCACTAGGTGTTAAAGTGCCCATCAGGTTTAATAACTTGAACCAAATAAACTTCAAGGCTATACATGTTATAAATTAGTCAACTCTATCTTTTGACTCGAACACCCTATGCTCAGTGAGGTACGCCGAGTTCCAGTCTACTCAATAAAGTGACTTTAATTCTTTACAATTTTTCATTCTTTTTCTTTTCACATTTTTTTCTTTTTTTTCTTGAGCACATTATACAATCAACTTGAATTGTGTTAACAAAAAGTCCTTAACTGTTTTACAAACCAAGAATAGTGAAGCTCAAAACTCTATCATCATAACATGAATACTACTAGATTATGCCAAAGTTTTACTCTCATAAGAAAATAATTACTTAGATTTAATGATATCCATTAAGATGTAAGACCATAGTCAAAGGCTCGAATTCTCACTTAGGTAAATGTCTTTCTTTATTTTTTTTCAAAATAGGAGCACAAGAAACCAATATGAAGTAATCAGAACTCAAAATCATTAAATATGTCAAGTCATATTCTAAGCAATATGATGTCATTAAATATACTCACATGTCCAAAATCAACATCAATGTAATAAGCAAAAACATAAATCTAATTAATTTTTTTAAAAAAAAAATACATGATAGAAAAATATCTTTCTATACCCCCAAACCTAAACTAATGTATAAAAAAAAGTAAATGCAATGCTTAATATAAGAAAAAAAAGAAAGAAGAGATAATATATTGGTTGATGTACTTATGTATATAGCTATTAAAAGAAAAATAGTCAATAAAGCACAAACATAATCACATTAGGGTGAATCAATAATTAATCATATAAGCACACCCTAATAATGATTCAAGCAATCAAAAAATATGATAAACTAAAAACTAACTAAAGAAAAAAAAACTAACTATTAAACAAAAATAAATATCAAAATTAAAAGTGGGTTGCCTTCGAGGAGCGTTAAGTTTACTGTCTTAAGCCAGACACACCTTCATCTAAACTCATCCAGGGTCCTTCAAAACAATTATTTTCTCTTTATCAATTCTAATCAAATCAGAGTGAGTTAAGGAAATATTTAGTAGATCATCAGAATAAATAAAAGGAAAAACATCCTCTACTAAACTCTCAACCATGTCAACCTTAAAAGTTTCATTGAAGTCTAATGGTTGTCTATTGGCATCAAATACATTTAACTTATATATCAAGTTCTCAAAAGAAAGCCTCATCACTCAATTTTGACAATTTATTAGAGCATTAAATATACCAAAGAATGTACGACCTAAAATCACAAGGATTTGAGAAGATGCATTTGAAACTAGTTGTATGTCTAAAACAATGAAGTCCATTTGAAAATAGAATTTGTCCACTTAAACAAGGACATCTTTCACTATTCCTCTTAGCCTTTTAATTAAGCGGTTAGCAAGTTAAAGTGTCATGTTGTTGGGTTTCAAATCTGCTATACCTAATTGCTCATAAACAGAAAAAGGTAAAAATTTACACTTGCCCCAAGATCAAGCAAAGCCTTTTCAATTCTATAATTCCTAATTATACAAGATATGGTTGGCCAACCAAGATCTTTATATTTAGGTAAGGTATTTTGTTGCAAAATTGTACTTACTTTTTCTATCAAAAATGTCTTCTTTTATACATGTAGCTTATTCTTAATTATACAAAGGTCTTTCAAAAATATTGCATAAGATGAAATTTTTTTAAAGGCATCTAAGAGAGGAATGTTAATCTTAACTTATTTCAAAATTTTTAGAATGTCACCATTTTGCACAAATTTAGAAGAATATTGTAATCTTTGAGGAAAATGAGGAGGAATATGAGAAACACAATCGGAGTTGTCAAGTTCATCACCATGTTTAGAATTCAAAGACTCCTTAGGTTCAACAACCTTCATTTAAATGTCTTTATTAATAACTTTACCACTTTAAAGTAGTAATGGACTTAACATGCTCTTCTTGTGAACTTAAAGAATTTAAAATTTTAATTACAAATTGACCTTTAGGATTTAGTTAAGGTTGAGAAGGAAACTTCCCTTTTTCTTTAGTGCTCAAAGCTGTGGTCAATTAAGTGATAAAAGTCTTTAAGTCATTAATAGTTTGCATTGTTTGGTTGTTGATTGTTGCTTGACTTTGCATTAATTCTTGCAATGTGTCTTTAAGAGTCTTCTTATGTGGTAAAACATAATTTAAAGAAGAAGGTACCTGCACATTAAACTCATTTCTCCAACTAATGTTAAGATAATTTCTCCAATTAGGAGTTTAAGTTTCAGAATAAGGAGAAAAAAAATATCTTTTGTAAGTATTCATAGCATTTTCTTAAGTATGCAACACCTCTTAAAAAGCAGAGATTGTTAGACAATCCTGTATTTAGTGTCCATCACTTTCACATATACTACAAATATCATGTGCTTTTGGAGAAGCTTTAAACATATTTTTCTTATTAATTTTCATAGCCTCAACTTTTCTAGTTAAACTTGTAATTTTTGCTTTTACATCATCATCTTCTTTAAGAATGTACATGCCTCCCTTAGTTGTCCCATTAGATTTAGTCTTATTACTACTTTCAAATTCATTAAAATCTTCTCATGATTGAGCATTTTCAGCTAACACATCAAAATAGTCTAATGTTTTCTCAAGTTCTTTACTCAAAAATTCTCTATTATACATCATTTCAACAAATTGCCTCATTTAAGAAGTCAAGTCATTATAAAAGAAACTAATTATACACCATGTTTCATATCCATGATATGGGTACAACAATAAAAGTTCTTTAAATCTTTCCCAACATTTAAAGAAAGTCTCATTTTTTTTTATAAAAAAATTCATGATGTTCTTTCTAAGTGTATTAATTCTATATGTGGGAAAAAACTTTTTCAAAAATTCTCTTTAAATTTCTTGTCATGTTCCAATTGATCTTAGCTTTAAAAAATTTAACCAATTTTTTGCTTTTTCCTTTAAAGAAAATGGAAAGAGTTTTAATCTAATAACATCATTTGAAACATTTTAATTTGACAAAGTTGCACAAACCTCTTTAAACTCTTTTAAATGCAAATATGGACTTTCTGAATCTAAGCAATGAAATTTGGGTAGTAATTAAATGACACTCGACCTAAGTTCAAAACCACCCATATTATTTAGAAAAATCATACAAGAATGAGAACTTAATCTAGTTGGTTGTAAATAATCACGTAAGGTTTTAACTTCAATATTTTGTGCATTATTATCTCAATTATCACTTCTTAGTTCCTTATTAGTTCTTAGATCCTCCATTGTATCAAAATAAAGATAATTTTTAAAAGATTTTTTTACTCTTTTCAATCGTCCAAAATTATCATGCACCAATGTAAACATGTAACAACAAATTTTTTTATTTTTTGGTAACAAACAAAAGTAAAGAAAGAAAAAATTAAGAAAGAAAGTGTAGAAGAGTATTGAGGCAATATAAAGTTAAAAAATCAAGATAAGAAAATACTAAGGCATTAAGGATCATTGTAACATCTAATGATACTCTTCATGTATCATGTTATCTCAACTAGAATCGAATGAAAACTCTATCTAACCAAAAGATATAAACATTAAAAATAAAAATAAAAATAAAAATACTTTAGATAGATAAAGGATAAAAAAATAATTGTCTCTTAAAGATTTCTATATATTCAAATCACAAAATATAAAAAAAAAGAGCCTTTAAGCATTTTATGCATCTAAATCACAAAGAAATAAGAAGAATAATAATATTAAATAAATATCACTTCAAATAAATAATACTAACTTGAAACCATTGATAAAACATGAATTAAACTCCATTAAATTGTTACAAATCACCTCTAGCCTTAGCTTAAGAATTTAGAAAGCCATTACAACAAAACTAAAAACAAAAATACAAAAGTAGGGAAGAAAATAAGAGAGAATAGCTCCAAAGAGGAGGGGATGAGTCATTTATTACATCCACCCCTATATTTATAAGAATAGAAAGGGCTGCTTCAAAGAGGAAAGTGAAATTATATCTCCAGATTTTATCCTAATTTATTACTTGATTAGTTGCTTCTTTGGTAATGATTAGATACTAAATAAATCTAAATTCATGATTTATTTAGTAAATAAGTATCTTTGAATCCTCATTTAGATATCCAATCAGCCTCATTATCTTTCCTTATGTGTATAAATAATAATCAATGAAAAGATTTTCTATGTGCTAGCCTCGGGTTAGTTTACTAGCTGTCTAATTACATGCCGTATTCGACCCATATATCTTCAGAATTTGGAATTTCTTCCTGAAATAACACTTATAGCCACATAAGTCTTCTTCCCATTGCCACTAAAATCATATCTATTCGAATTATACACAAAAAGATATGATTGAAATACTAAGGCTCTATCAATCTGTCCGAATCAGCTTCTTTCATAATTAGTTCTCTTCATACAAATCTCAAATCAAACGGGTCCACAAGGTTGTGTTCGACCATTTAATGCATGTTTAGATCATTAGGAACCCATTTTTTACTTTCAAATAGCTTTGAGTAGATGGGTTTTACTTCCTCTTCTACTTAGATCCTGTTAAAGCCTATTTAGACATATAAACTTAATTAAGATCTAACTAACTTATTTAAAACATAAATAGCCCCAATCAGAAATTAATTAATACAAAATAAGATTGCAATTCAAAATTTTAAAAATATTTAATTGAACATTATTTTAGTGCATCAAGTATTTAACACAAACATGGAGTCGTGCACCTTTAATACTTTGAGGAAAAGTAATAAGGTAAAAGAAAAGAAGATATCAACTCTGAAATAAATCCTCACTCACAACCCACATGCATAATATCTTAAGCCGACACGTGGCTCGAATTAGAAAATATAAGACAAGTCTAAAAGTAGAAGATATACACAAGTCAGAAACATAATAACTCATATAGGGTGTTCTATGATCATAATATCATAAATCAAAAGACAAAATAACATCTAGTAGCATTCATGCTTAATCCCACACATATCCCGATCGTCCCTCATACATGGAATCCTGATCAACTATATTTCGTACCATGCATCCCTAAAAGAAAACACATAAAGATGGGTGAGTAAAACTCAGTAAGGTCTAAAATATGGTAAAAATAATTAGAAAACAACTACGACACATCAACATGGTAATTTAGATCAATATTTCACATAATATCCCAATTTCTGATTAATCCCCTTACCATACCCCTAATTCCAAGGATAACCAACATACATACAAGTATCTCAGTCATATTAATCATGGTATGCATAACCACATTATGACATAACTTATTTTGCATAATAAGTGATTTTCACACAATCACATTCACAATCATGCATATCAAGCAATTCCCCTTCATAACATTCAACATGCATAATACGTGTACTCAACACGTAATTACATAATACATATTCATATTATTCATCTATAAATCATTCACTCTACATGATAAGAATCTTAATTACATGATAATAAATCATAATCACATGTATCGCATAGTCACAATTATCCCTATATAACTTGGGCATAGTATAATCTCATACACATGCATCCTCAACAAATGGTGAATATTTTCATCATAGAGAGAATACAAACAAGCCACACAGGCTAGATATAGTCTGATTTTCACACAGGAAACATAAAGTGTTCGGGGTAGTTAGCCCCTAAATTTGCTCGCCTTGGACAATCCTGACCAAGGAATGTCCGAATCTTATAAAAAGAACATATAGCAAGTGTGTTCGCCCTGGACATCTCCTGTGGCAGGGAAAAGTCCAAATTCCCACACAGGGAACCTAGAACACGTGGTAGCCAATGCACGAAGGTGTACCACTCTGGATTCTTAGGGTCTAAATGACTATCTTAAGAAATCTCAACTGCAAGACGAGTACACAGCATGTCCCCCTTTCATCTCAACTCAATATCAACTCAAATCGACTCTACCCAGGGAGTATCTATGTTCTACACAGGAACTCAAATCAAAATCATGTCTTTTCAAACTAATTAATTTCTGATAAGCCAACGTTCAATTAATCCAGAACACAATCTCACATCATTGCATTCAATTGATCAACTATGGCAAAACACGGTAAAGTTTCAATCGAAAATCCATTTCATGGTGCATGCAACATGGTACATAAAGTGGGCAAAACATACATGAAACATATTCATGAATCGTGCTCCCATCAGGCCCTCATGCATAATTTATAATCATAATATTAAACATCATCATAATCACCCCTCACATGTGTGTATACATGGTAGAAATATTTAATTCTAAGCATATGGAAATGCCTTGTAAATAATTCATTATCATGCCACACATGCTCTTAAACATATAATCATGGTTTCTAACTTAAATCATGAGTAAAAACCATTGAAAACTATCAATCAAGTCAAGTGAAACAACATGCTAAACTATGCATGTATATTCACACTACACTTCAATTTAGACATAGTACTATCATTCACCCATAATTTAACCACAATATATGAAGACATATCAGTTCATTAGCATGCTATAATCCTATTTGAATCATGCTTAAAATATAAGAAATCATTCAATCATATATTCAAGATAAACAATCCTAACATGTATAGCTAACAACATACAACTTCACATAGGACTTAAATACTCTTCATAATTGCCAATATCAATATCATATACTTCGAGTAGCACATTCTAGCTCAAATTACTCAACATGAACATAATAAATGATTCTAATGCATAAAAATAGGAAAACGAGACAAAATATAGAAAACAGCCGAATCATTGTGGTTGTCGTTTCGATAAGCTCATAGCCATTTGAATGTACCTAAACGCCATAACGACAATTCTGGTTCATCTTCTCCACTTCGAATTTAAAACTGAAACTTCACATACACTTCATAAATCATCAAATATCATCCCCAAACTTCATTATAATCTAATTTATGCTTCCATAACATCAAATCTAGCCATTACTAAGTATAAACCCCAAGAAATCGCATAAAAAATCACACCTTTTACAAATCATCATTAAAGCTCATAATTATAGAACCCATTTCAAAACCACATCAAAACTTAAATCTGAATCACAACAATGTTTGAGACTAAAACCCTTACCTTCCAACAAGTTCTTAATTCGCAATTGTTCCTTAAACTCCTTCAAAACCAACCCAAAAATATAATTTTTATTAATACTTCTCAAATTCGATTTTAAAACACCTAAAACCTTCAAGAACAAGTAATCTATGGTTCAAGAGACCCAAAAACAAAATTTTAAATATTAGGTTTTAAAATAGAAACCCAAATCAGTAGTTTTTGAGTAAAAATCGAGATTGATCTAAAGCAAATGAAGATATTTGAAAGGTTTAAGCAAAACCCTAATGGATGAATGAAATATTAAGCAAAATCATACCTTAATCTCCTTTCTCCTTTATGAAAATGGGGCTTAGGTTCTTAAGTTCCAAGTCTTAGCCAATTCCCAATTGGGAAAGTGGCTACCCCTTTCTTTTTATAGTAAATGGTGGAGTAGACCTAATTAACTAATATAGTACAAATAAGGTTTTATATTAAAAATAGTAAAACTTACTTATTTGAAACCAAATTTGATGTCTAAATTTTTTTAAATAATTACCCAGGGTCTTAGATTGATGTTAGGGACAATTTAGAGCTAAAAATCCCAATTTTGCCCGTGGGGCCCACCAACCCTATTTTTTTAGGAAAATAGTAAAAATTCCAAAAATTCTAGAAAATTTTTAATTGACTTAAATTAACTTAAAAACCTAAAATGTGAAGAAAATTTTGGTTAAAACCTTTGTTAACCACTTTAATTTAAAAAATAGTTAAAACCGATCAAAATTGATATTAAACCACACAAAAGTAATTAAATAGAATAAAATAAACCGGTAAAAGTTCAGGGATCTTAAAATTGTGCTTCAACTATGATGAACGGTTTAAACCGGGTCACCATTGTAAGAATCCTCCCACAGCCTTACTCTTGGAGGAGTCCTGGGATGATGGAGTGATTGGTCGTCATCTGACCCATCCCTAGAAACCTCTGAGATGCTTCTTGAGATATCCTTGCATGCTTTTTTAGGGACTTATACTCCTCAGACGATGCGGGTACATGGCTTGTTGAAGTGGCAGAAAGTGGTCATTCTTATTGATAGTGGTAGCACACAACTTTATTAATGATCGGGTGGCACATCGCCTTGGCTATTATATCTCGGAGTCTTCTCCTTTTGATGTGCTTATTGGGGATGGTAAACACCTTCGGAGCGAAGGTGTATGTTCTCGAGCTGAGTTGCAGATACATGGGCATCTCTTTGTTATGGACCTCTACCTACTTCCGACAAAAGGGTCTCATATAGTTTTGGGGGTCCAATGGCTTTAGGAACTCGGCGATGTTACTTGGAATTTCCGCCAGATGCTTATAGACTTTGAATATACAGGGCAGTGGGTTCATATTCAGGGTTCACCACCTGGCACCCTTCACTCAACATAGGATTTGGGCTCTTTTTTCCGGTATTCTCATTAGGGCTTTCTCTTAGAGCTTGTTCAGCAAACTGTGTCCACCCGAGATGACTTCCCAGCTGATTTAACAGCCTTGTTGGAGACATACTCTTCTCTTTTTCAGAAGCCTACAGGGTTGCCACTGGCTCGCTATCATGATCATCGCATTCCCATTATTATCGGCTCTTCTCCTGCCAACATCCACCCCTACATGTATCCTCAAATTCAAAAAAATGAGATTGAGAAGTTGGTTTCTAAGATGCTCTCTAGTGGGATCATTCGCCCTAGTACCAGTTCTTATTCATCTCCTGTCCTATTGGTTTGCAAGAAGGATGACTCATGGTGGTTCTATGTTGATTATCATGCTCTAAATCTTCCACTCTCAAGGACAAATTTCTTATTCCATTTATTGAGGAGCTTCTCGATGAGTTGGGGTTTGCTAAGTTCTTTTTAAAGCTAGACTTACGCTCCAGATATCCTCAGATCAGGATGCACCCATAAGATATTCACAAGACCGCTTTCCGGATACATGATGGCCACTTCAAATTTCTTGTTATGCCTTTTGGGTTAACGAATGCTCCGTCGACCTTCCAGAGTTTGATGAATGAAGTATTTCGATCCCATCTTCGTTGCTTTGTCCTTGTCTTTTTTTATGACATACTGGTCTACAGCCTGACTTGGGAGTCTCACTTGGTTCATCTCTAAATAGTATTTGACATTCTGACACAACATGCTTTTTTTCTTAAGCGCTCTAAGTGTGTTTTTGGCAGCTCTCAGGTTGAGTACCTGGGTCATATCATATCAGGTGGTAGTGTGTCGACTGATCAGTCGAAGGTGGAGGCTATGATGGCTTGGACGACTCCCTCATCTCCTAAGTCCTTATGTAGCTTCCTTGGGCTAATACGCTATTACAGTTGCTTTGTATCACAGTATGGCTCCCTCGCCGCTCCTTTGACATCTTTACTAAAAAAGGGGTCCTTTCAATGGTCTCTCACAACTCAGCAGGCATTCGATCTTCTTAAGGCAGCTATGTCATTTGCACATGTGTTAGCATTGCTGAATTTTTCTTAGTCATTCATTGTTGAGGTTGATGCTTCAGAGACTAGGTTAGGAGCTGTTTTACTCCAGGCTAGCCGCCCCCTTGCCTTCTTCAGTAAGGCTCTATCTGGTCAGTCTCTTTCCCTCTTTGCTTATGAACAAGAGATGATTGTTATAGTGCATGCAGTGACCAAATGGCGACCATACTTGCTAGGGTGCCATTTTATTATTCGGACTAATCACCAACCCCTTAAATATTTGCTCGAACAACGGATTTCTACTCCTACGCAACAAAGGTGGATTTCCAAATTACTGGGGTATGACTATGAGCTTGTGTATAAGAAGGGCTCTAAAAATGTGGTTGTCGATGCTCTTTCCTGCCAATTTGCCTCCATCCAAGCTTTACCTATGTCAGGTCCTTCTTTTCCATTTCTTCAGGATCTCTTACAGGCATATCAGACTGATCAAGAGATGTGTGGATTACTGACTCACCTGCGGGCTGATCCCATTAGCTCACCCTCTTTTGTTTTGCAAGGAGATCTAATCTATTGGAAGGGTCATCTCTAGGTTTCCTCCAACCCGGACTTGTGCAATAAACTCATCCTCCTTTCATGACTCTCCCATGGCAGGACAAGAGGGCACTTTCCGCACGTTTAAGTAGTTGAGTCAAAGTTTTCTTTGGCGTGACATTCGCAAGGATGTTCATGATTATGTGGCTGCTTGTCCTAATTCTATATCCCCTCAAATCTTCCAGCTCTCTTTCTCATTCATCTAAATTATTTTGAAATTTCAACCTTTGTTCTAATAGTCTATCAACTCTTTGCAAAAATCATTAAAAGCCTTTTGAAGAATTATAACTCCTAACTCAAGAGAAGCTACTTGTATCATGTGCTTGACATTGTTATTTACAAAAGTCTCACATCATTCCATCAGCATGTCATTGTAGTTAATCAAGCCTGTATTATCTATCCTTTCCAAGGCTTCAATTTTTTCTTGAGATTCTCAATTTCTTCTCTCATCCCTTGATTCTCACTTTCAACATTTTATTTTTCTCCATAAAGTCCTTTGAGGTATTAATCATTTGCTCAAATATAGACTCTTCAACACTTGTATCACTTCTAAGAGAGAGAATATAGGGAAAATTAGTAGTCAACACATTAGGTGTAGTGCTTTGTAAGAGTTAGCAATGTTAACATGAACATCAAGCACACTATTAGTATGATCATTATTTCAACCTCATCCTCACCATCATTATCATCCCAACTAACTTGTAAAGTGTGACTAGGTCTAGGCTTCACTTTTTCCTTATTGGGGCAATCATCAGCTATATGACATAGCCTTCACACTTGAAACATTGTACAACAATAAGGATCCTTATTCGGCTTCTCTATAGGCTTGTTTTCCCTTTCACGAGGCTTTGGTACAGTAGAGTAGTTTCTCTTCTTGTTCTTATTTTCTCAATTCTTGTTTTAAGAGTTTTTATTCTTAGTAAATATTTTATATTGTTTTGCTAACATAGAAAATCTTCTTCATCGTCCGAATCATACTCATGATTTTTAAATGTTCTCAAGGATATCCCTTTCCCCTTTGCTTTATATTGTTTCATAAAATTCATTTCTTATTCTCAAATTTTGTATGAATCCAACTAGCTATGTTAATTGAAGTTCTTTTAGATCTTTGGATTTTTTAGGCAAAGACCTAATTACCATCATCACAACCCTTGGCTCAAGAATACTCTCACCTAGAGTATAACTTGAGTTCACAATGTCTCTCACTTTGGCATAAAACTCAAAAAAGTTTCAAACTTAAAATGTAAGTACATATTGAGTCATATATAATTACTTAACTTATTTTGATGAACAAAAACAATGTCAAATATTCATAGTTTTGAGTCAAAAGTATATGGTCATGGTTGAAGATCACATGGTGAAGATAAAGTAGAACTAAAGACTCAGAAGCTGCTTTAAGGTTAAAACACGCACAACACATTACACATACACTTGAGAGCGATGAGAAATATCATATAAGAGTGTGAGAGAGTGTAGGAGACAAATGGATAAAAATTTGCTAAACAATGTGATTTTGTTTATTTGCGATAGATCACTCTTGAAAACCCTATCAATCAACCATGAATGTTTTCATAAGGTCCTCTGGTACATTGAAAGCAATGTGGATATAGAAAGTAGATATGGTCTAATAGGATTCCAGAATAATGAATGATCGTTTGTTGTTCAGAAACAATGGATCGACTATAAGTCAGATTACAATAGAACAAAGAATAATCAATTGCCTTGTGGAACAATCGATTGGTCGAGCATGTAGTTAATAGATTTAGGACATTCCGCGTATATTTTATTTCCTATTGAATGTCCAACTTCTAAACTGACTTTGATGTCTATAAAAATGGGTTTTGGACGTGGCAGAGAGGCAAAGATAAAGGGAGAGAGAGGGAGAGATCTTCCATAACTATTAGTTTTTGAGAGAAACACCAAAATAGTTATATGAATCCTTGGGAATTCATGTCTATGCATTTAGCTTCATGAATTGCTTGTAAGGATGTGTTATACATACGCTTGAAGGACTAAGTGTTTGAAGAAAGGAGGAGTGAGATTGAAACTTTCTTTCAAATGCCATATTTAAAAAGTTGTTGAGAAGGTCAAAATGGAAGATCATTTAAGCTAATGGATCGACATCCAATATCGTGATCGTTTAAAGCAAATTTAGAGTGAATATTAATTGAATGCAAGTAAACCACCAAGGTGCTGATACAAGAGTAGAGTGGTGTGAAAACAACCGAAGAAGAAAGGAATGAATCTTTCATTGTAATTGGTAACTCTATATTTTGTTTATAATAGTGCAATGTCCTATAGTTTTTCACTAAAGGTTTTACATATAAAAATTATCTTGTGTCGTGGTTTGATTGCTTTTCACATACATTAGACACATAGGAATTTTGGTGCTTTATTTTAAAAAATTAATTATTTTTGCAACACTAAGGAGGTAATATATCTTGTAGTTCTTAAGTAAAATTTTGAACTATAGGCGTTATATTTACCTAGGTTTGGCCTTAACAAACTGACAAGAAGTAATTAAAGCTTTGACATCTTGATAGTAAATACCCTTCAAAATTTTCTTCAAGGACATCCCAAGCTTTTTTCAAAGTTTCACAATATGTGTCTAAACTATTCTAAGGTGACAACATTAAAAATAGCATTCAATCCTTTGTTATTAAAATTTTCATTGTCTTTTTCTTCGTATGTCTAATCTTGTTCTGGTTTATAAACAATTTTTTCGCTATCACTAATAGAGATAGGAAGGGTGTATCTAGACTTGGTAAGTTGCCAAACCCTACCATCAATAGAAGAGAGAAAAGTTCTCATTCTAGCCGTCCAATATGGGAAATTTATTCATCAAAGAGTAGTTGTTGATCATTTATAATTAAACCCTTTGCAAATATAGAAGGTAATTGTACTAGGACTAGTATTAATGGTTATTGAACTTCAGGCACAAAATGAATTATTTACTAAATTTAAGAAGAGAGTTTGTTGACTGAAAACTAAAAGAACTTAAACTACAGTTAATCAAAGGAAATATCAATTAGATTAAATGAAAGAGATCAATATGGTGGCAATTACTTAGGAAATCAAATCCACTATAGAATCATAACCATTCCTCAACCTCCAATCTAAATTTAGTGTGAACAAGAACAAGTAATCTCAGCTACAAGTAACAATTACTTTATAAAGAATCGTTAACTAACTTCATAGCATGACTTATCTTCAACATAGAACAAATCATCTACACTAACCCAACTATAGGTATGACTTGTCTAATCTTAGCATAAACCATCTAATTCATCAATCATATGAACATTAGAACTTATTTCATGACCATCTCATCTAAATCACAGAAATTAAAATCGGTGTAAATCTCAAAACTATATAAATCTATCATCAACAAAACAATAAATCAATATGGAATTGAATAAACATGAAAACTCTTCCATTAAAAAGAAAATCCTTGTCATATAATTATCATTAATCACAATTGAGATCTAAATTAAAAAGAAAAGGATATTAAAACTTATCTATAGTTTCATCAACTCCTAAAGAAAAAGAAAAACCTAGCCTTTCATAGTAGAAGAAGGCTCTTGAATCTCCATTAAAAGTTTTAATTGCTCCTCTATCTTCATCTCCCTTTTGCTATTTAGAAAATTGACTGGAATCCATTAATTTCTAGTCCCATATGTCTTTATATGGGCATAAGAGTCGTGGGATGAAATCAAATTAGAAATGGACTCAAACTCGGCTTAAAATAGGAAACTACCTATTAAGTGGATCGATCGGCCTAGTTGCCCGATCAATTGGAAACTATTTATGCAATCTGGACAAATATATCCAATTTTGTGTTCAATTTCTGTTTAGGAAGATGAAATATGTACATTGGATAGTTCATATTCCCATCTAATTTTCTACTATGTTCATTAAGCTCTTTCGTTCACGTCTATATTAATTTCCAACGTATTTATAACTCTTTAAATTTATCCAAATCACTCGTGTGTTAAGAGTGTTGTGAATTGTTCCGTACGTCGTCCAAGCACCTCGAGAAGCATGTCTTACCTACAAAACATAAAAAAATTATTTTTTAGATGTGTAGTAGATAAATAAAATCCCGACTTGATTCAAATACAAGCCTAAACTACTAATAGCGGCCCAAATTAATCAATAATTAAAATAAAATATTAAATTAATATCTATCATGAATAAACCTTAAAGTAATATAATACTATACTAACAAATAAGGTAAAAAGATGTATAAAATAGATATATCTCATGTGTATCAATAGTCTAGCAATGGAATTGCCTTTAGCTTTTTTTGTCCATCTAGACTAATTAAACAAGGACCTCAAAGACAAATCTAATCAACATCTAGAGCAATGAAAACAATTCTCATCAATGAATCAAAACTTAAGCTAAACCAATGGAAGCAACAAAGAAAAACCAACAAGAGGCACTTATGCAAGAAGTTAAAAGCCAATCCTCAGCAACCATTTGAGGGTTTGAGCTTGCACACCAACAATTAACACAACTAGTAAAAATGAAAACAATTCTCATCAATCAATAACAACTTAAGCTAAACCAATAAAAGCAACAAAGAAAAACCAAAAAGCGGCACTCATGCAAGAAGTTAAAACCAATACTCAGCAACCAATTGAGGGTTTGAGATGCACACCAAACATCACTTCTAATATGTATAGCCACACAAAAATCATATTCATTAAATTGCAAACCGACAGCGGAACCAATTTGATGAACTATTGCCTTATATTAACTAATATTTTAACATCAAGAATTCATAAAACCCTAAATTCATAAATGTGATTATTCAATTAATCAAGCAATAAGACATAATCACAAGTACAAGTTTTATCATGGCCCCAACTAGGGTAAAAAACTACAGGACATCTCTTAGCCACTTAAAGTATGCACTAGAATAGAGTTTTTGAGTATGATAATCACAATCCAATGATTTTATTCAATGATCTAGACTCCAACTTCATGCAAAACCAATATTCATGGCATGTGCATTGTCTTATATTCCTCCACCGGGGCTTAATCTTCTTGGATATCTACCAAGTCCATCAATAAATCACTTCTCCAACGATCCAAACACTCAAAGAGTAAAAGGTCAAGTTTTTAGCACATAGGTTGTAGACTCTCTCTCACAAACAATCCTCAAATACTCATGAATGATCTCACATAAGGATTACTAACTCAAGGACTACATAAATCAATAAAAACTCACTTGAAACAAATGGGAGACTCATCATCGAGAAGATGAAGCACTTTATATTGGAAACTAGGGCTCCTGAGCAATGTGGGAGACTTATTTCTTTTAGGTTATTATAGAACACGCATATTTATAGTGTATAGAAGTTAAGAAAAGAGCCTGATCCAATTAGGAATCAATTCAGACTAAATTAGGAAATTACCCCGAAGGGCGATCGATCGAGCTAAAGAGATTGATCCCAAGAACAAGAGATCAATCAAGCTCAACTTATTGGAATGTACCTAGGACATGGGCAGTTGATTGACGTGTAAAAAAACTATCTTGTGTTTGAAACACACTTTTGACTCTCTTTTACTTCATGGATAGCTTCAATAGGATATGAAAAAAGTAGAATAAAAGAAAGAAGACTTTTGAAGAATGTAATACATGTGATTTTGAGCACTTTAGGTGGAACCTTCACAAGGGGTTGACTTGACTTTAATCTCTATGAATATTCAATCTTCAAGCTTCATTGCTTACCTTAATCACTTAGACAACCCTCCAAATTCTAAGTTACAAAGTAGATTCGCCTAAGTATACATAATAAGTATTTTTATCATGGAATTTCCCAATACAATACATGTTATTCCCTTACAGTCACACTTACCACTGCAATAATGCAGCAACTGCACCAAGAGTGACAAAGAGCATCGTTGACCATATCTAAGGACAGGACAACTGGAGCAGGCAGCAAGGCACTAGCCGAGAATGACATTGAGGAGCGGCGAGAGGTGGAAGATATGTCTGTGACATTCTGAATGAAGTTCGACTTCTTAGATCTATGAGATTATGGTAATTTCATTTATGGCGGAGGAGAACTAGAATTCCTCTTGCTTTTCAAAGAGCTACCAAAGTGGTCGAAGGTGGACATAAGAAATGAGAAAGATTAAATGGTAGGATGTCCAGCTATTGACAAAGCCTTGGTAGGCAATTTGCTTGAGCTGCGGTTGGTGGGCATGAGAGTGGTCAATTAGAAGGAAAGGAAGAAGTGATTGTTGATAAAAACCAGCCACTAGGGAAGACCAATCAATAGTCGTCTTAGTAGCAGCCAATTTTAGCAACAGTGACGATCCCATTGTGTGTGTATGAGAGAGAGAAACTCACCAGAGGAAGGTGAAGGTTGAAGACAATTGGATGCAGTTGTGGAACAATTATGATTAGTAAGAAGTCTAGAAGAACTAGGGAGAACAAATTATCAAATGTGGAAATCACAAGGAGAAAGAAAAAGAACGGAAGTTGGCAAATGATAGGGGAGGAGTTTTTGGATGACTTTGAAAACCCTAGGCTTGACATGTCAAGGGTTTAGAATGATGTCCCAACATGAGTCGAAGCCCGGCATTTATATTAAAAATTGGCCCACTAATTACGATGTGTCAACTGAGACTCATGACACATGTCGACAAGGCCTCAACATGTAGGTAAGGAGGTAAAATTTTGGGGAATAGTTAATTTTTATGCCAAATCCTTTTTAAGTAAATAAGCATAATTGGAAGCTAAAAAAGGAAAAGATTCAAGGACCTTGTGAGCTCTTGAACTTCATTATTAAAAAATGAATAAATATTTAAAGGAGCTCCTCATGAATGAAGTATTAACTTATGTGGGTGTAACACCCAAGGAAATTCTAATGTATATTTCAATGAATTTTGATAATTTTAGGATTTTTTTTGTATCTTTTTTATCAACATCTCCTTCGATGCATTATTGAATAGAGATGATGCGATGACATTGAGTAAAGACAAGAAGTTGACATTGGGTAGGGATGTATCGACATTGAGGCGGTGAACTTCCAAAAGGCATTTAAATTTGATTTAGATAAAAACCATATAAAGGTTCTTCTTGGACCCACCCATTTTATAGAAAAACAATATCTACTCAACAAATTTACCCAAGTATAACTTTCAACTTGGTTTTGGTTAGATAGAACATATTGGCTAAAAAGTAAACTTTGTGGAGTATAGAACTTATATACTTTGTCCAACTTAAAACTCAGTTGAGAGTATTTGTTGGGTAGATTCCTACAATAAATATCACTATCACATTGTAAAATATAAAGACTTAGCTTTGATCATGAAAGTGCCAACGAATCTACCTAACAAACCTTCTAATTCAGTTTTGGTGAAAAGGAATCTACCGCCCAAGCAAGCTTTTTTTCTAAGGCCCACCAACAAAAACCAAATTGAAATGATTTATTAAGTAGATTTTATATAAGAAATGGGACCCGCCCTCAGCCCGGGCCTACAGGCATGTGCCCACGTTCACTTTAGCTGCGAGCGTCACAGGCAGCAAGCGGGCGTACCACAACCTTGCCTCTCGCTCACTCCGAGCCATCCCTAGAAACACGGTAGCATGAGCTCCCATGGGGGGCCGGGACAGTTAATGCCTTGCCTGCTGCGAAGTGCAAATGTCAGCGTGCTGCGAGCGGCGTAGTACTACGCCTTCATCATTGACAGGGCAAGCCGAGATGCCATCCCGCCCGTGTCCGCGGTCGGTTTTGTCCAGAAACACAGCGGTCGGACGCCTCGCCTTCCTTCCTTCATGCTCAAAATCTTGGACCCATTTATTTCGGACTTATTCCGGTTTTCGGCATCCCTGCTCGACCCTCCGCCGGCGCTGTCCATAGCTTCTGCTGGAAATGAAGGGCAACCGGAAGTCAGCCGACTCTCCGGCCATCGCCACCGAGGAGGATGACGAGGCCGGCGAGCCTTCGCCGGTTGCCGACTCCGCCGAGGCTGAGAATGCTGACGCTGTAGAGGAGGGTGGCGAAGAAGAAGTCGAGGGCGGCGCTGGCTCGCAGCAGGCGGAGCGGCCGACTCTCGGCGAAGGGTTCTATGAGATCGAAGAAATCCGCAAGAAGAGGATCCGCAAGGTTCTCGTCCTGCCTAATGCACTTTCTTTGTTGATGAAATAAATTTGAGGTTTTGTTTTCCTTGTTGAGCTTCTTGCAGCTGATTTTGTTCTTTTTGTTCTTGATTGGTTACTTGATATGCCACAGGGGAAGACCCAGTATCTTATCAAATGGTAAAGTCCCTGAAAGCCTTTTTTTCCCTTCATTTTCGTTTCTTCTTGAATCTAAAGATGGTTTCTTGTGTGCTTGTTGTTGCTGTTTTTAGCTGGAAATGTAACTTGTGTGGATTAGAATTGAGTGTTTTTTTTTTTTTGGTTGTTTGGTTTATTCGTTAGTATAGGCGGGGGTGGCCAGAGAGTGCGAACACATGGGAGCCCTATGAGAATCTCACCACTTGCAACGACGTGATCGACGCATTCGAAGAAAGGTATCCCGTGACCTGATCTCTTTGTCAGAAAGATTTCATCTAAATTGCTTATAGAAGCTGTTATTGTTTTTTTCTTCTTCTTATGTATATGTCCATTGAAGACTGCGAGGAAAGTCTACTAGAAAGCGCAGGCGTAAGTCGGGTGGGCCTTATGTTCAAACAAAAAAAAAACGAATCATCACCAAGTCAGATGTTGGTCATGGTGAAATAATGTCGGCCGCGGAGAAGCTGAGTATTCTAGAGGCAAATGCAGTGCCTGTTGAGAATGGACATGAAGGTGAGCTGAAGCAGCAGATGGATGGAGAGACAGGGAATGCAGGACAGGATTTCGAAAATATTAGGATTATCTTACCGGAAGATAACCATGCAGAGGAAGTTCTTGCGGGCAACCATGTAGAGGAAGCTGCTGCTACTGGAGATGGGTTGCCAAAGGCTGAGAAGAATCAAAGTGGGCCCATCATCGGAGCTAAGAAGAGGAAATTGGGTGCTGTTAGGAGGTTTATACAGGACATGACCCTATCCGATAAGGATGTGCCTGGTCGAAGTGTGTCTGCTAGGAGCAGAGATCGTAGAGCAAAGAAAAATGGTGTAGGGACTGGTGAACCTGATAATCTGGATAAGAGTAATAGGTTGGACGTTACTGATGGAGTGGCTTCTATAGTTAAGATCCTTAAGACTGTTCGGTTCAATGCTTCCGTCACCAACAATATTCAAGATGCGCACGTTACATTCATGGCTTTGAGGTGCTTTGATAATTTGCCACAATCCTAGTTCTAAGATTCTGATATCCTCTACGTTCTCTTAGTCATATACTCTTTGTGAAGACACTTTTTCTGTTCCTTTCATTATCATAGTCATATGCTATTTCACAATATGCAATGTTGATGCAAAATTACCTCGTTTTAGCCCTTATGTGCTCACAAACATAGTCTACAATCTTTGTGAGATAGACTAAAAAAAATTTCATTTCAAGTTCTCTTATGTTTTTACATTCGAAAGATGAGTTACATTTTTGTTTGGCTGGTTTACTATTTGACTTGTACGTATCTCATGAACATTACACTTTCTTCCTGGGGCCGGGCTCAATACACTTATAGGCCTTTGGTGAAAATTTAAAGTGAGACTTTTTTACATTTGGTAAAATAATATCAATATGATTAATTAACTGTTAACATATTGTAAACTATTTTATTAAAATATATTCTTCTTGTTTTTGTTGTTGAAAAATTAGTTTTATATTCGTTTTACTAATATATCCTTTTCAGTGTAGTTTTGAAAGTAATGAGTAGTTTAGAAATGGCAATAGTTTTTAGAATTTTCATCTTTAAGAAAGTTTACATTTTATCTTTTAATTACAATTCCTTCTACTTATACATTTCCTAACTTCGTATCAATAGTTGCCTATCATCTTGGATAAAAAATATTGGTAAGAATAGAATCTGATAATTTTATTGGATTTTCACTTCATTTATTTTGGTGAGATTTCATTTTCTTCTATGTTTTTTTAATTTCTTCATTAGGATCAAATCTGATAGTTTATTAGGCTCATGTTCATCCTTTTCTCTAGGTACTTCATTATCTCTTGTTCGGTTAAAATTGGTTGTTCAATTACTAATATCACTTAAGTTTCTTACTTATATCATGTCTATTACTTCCAACAAATTTGTCAAGAGCTACTGTAGGAGATTACGTTAGTTCATTTTATTTTCAATTTCTTCATATACAGGTATAGATTATTAGTTTGTACTCGACATATTATTATTATTAGCAAACAAAACAAACACCTTGATAGTGAAATAATATACTAAGAAATGAGAATAATATAAATTAAAATATAGAATGAAAGAACCAAATGACCTGGTGGGCTGACATTTTTGTGTTTGAAAATTGAGGGAGATGAGAAATTCATAATCTGGTTGTGGTATCGGGGTTGGAGGCCCTTGGGTGAATCTGGCCTTTACGGAGAAAAGGTGTGGTTAGGAAAGTTGTATGAAGGGACAAGTTCTTTTAGTAGGTTGCCAGACATGGGAGTTAAGTGTGGTACTGGTGGTGAAAGAATATGTGAGTATAGATAGAAGAAAAAAGACCAAGAAAGAAGCATGAAAGGGAAACCAGCCTAAAATAGACTTTCTCGTGAGGGGAAATTTGATTTTGTATCTGATTTGATACGGTCTAGTCCATTGCCACTAGTGATAGTCGACCACCAGTAAGTGAGTCATCTGCCCAGGCCCATTAAGGCTTGATAAGCTCTTTTGTGCAAAAAAAATTCACTTTCACAATTAAGCAAATGCTTCCAATGCCTAATTAACTCATCACAGAGGCAAATGCATAAAACCTAAACTATTATTGGCCTTAACGTGTGTGAAATTCTGGTTTGTTTGAAGGATGCTACAATGAATTTAGTTTCTCTTATTATAGATGATCTGTGTTACAGTCTGTTATCTGTGTAGTACAGATTTCTTTGTGTATTGTTTTTTCTAGAAGCCTTAGTATTACCTGTTTATATGATGTTGGTGTTCATATGTTTGTGTTTTTTGGGTAGTATTGATTTTAAAATCAATAACAGGAGTTGGTTAATGAAGTAAACACTCTCTTCAGATGTTATTTATTTGATTGCTACTTATTTCCATTTACTAAATACGTAAAGTTGGCCTTTGTTTGATAGATGTTTGGAGATACCTCTACACTTTCTGTCTTTTCATTTTTCTATCCTTAGCGACATCAACCTTGTAGTTATATGTTTTCTGCATCTACCTTATACTGTTCATTTCTCTCTTTCCTTGATTGATATTCTTAAGCAATTCTGAAAATAGAGAAGGTTTGAGGATGACCTGCAGAAAAATCTTTTTATTTTTTTCTTATAGTGATGCTTATTCGTGTTTTTGATTATGTAAGTTTTTATGTGTATTAACGTTTAATATTTCATTTGGTTTTTCCGGTAGCTTCTATGGGTATTTTTTTTACTACCAATTTTTTTCTCGCATTAAAACGAATGTTGGCTTTTATATGATCTGAAATCTCCTGCAGGCTTTGTTAGGTCACGTCTCTGGGAGAAGTCCCCAGTGTTTTGACTTCTGATGTTTGGTGTCCTGCTCCTAGGAAAATTAATACTTCTCCCAATTCGTATCTCATATCAAAATGAACGTGGGCTTTTATTTGATCTGAAATATTTTGTGAGTCTTGTTCTACTGATCACCTTGGGTGGTTGTGCCTCTGGGAGAAGTCAGGTGTTTGACTCCCATTTATTGGTGTCTTGTTCCTAGTTTCCTACAAAAATTTAGTTTTTTAATATTGTGAAAATATGAATGTGGACTAGGTGTAGATATCTTTTATTTCCTAACATGATTCTCGCAGAAACACTCCTTTGTTGTTCCGTGGTCATATTATGTTGCATGTATTGTCTGTTCTCTTTGAACATTTACTTGAAGTTAACAAGGATATCCTATTATCAACAAAAGATATTTTGAAGTTCACACTTCTTGTTTGGACAACTTCTTGCTAAAGGATATGTTATTCAAACCTCTTGCTTTTTGATATGTGTTTGTGAAGGATTATGGAGATCATCATTGAATAAGGTGTCACAAGTCTTTTTCTAAATTAAATGATCAAGTGACTGAATTATTTTAATTGAGTTGATTTGGTGTGTTCTATGAAGTTTAAACACAATATATTCATCTTTGAACTATTTAAGTTTGAATTATATTTTTTTTTAAATGTTTTATTGCATAGAAAATTGTTCCAGTAAAGTTTGGAGTTTAAGATGGACATGTACCTTTTTTGTACATATTTATAATAGAATGATTTTTTATTAAGATAGAAGAGAAGTATATTAAGGTTAGATGAGAGGTAAAAAAAAGTAGTAAGTGAAGCTAGATTTAAGGCTTTTGATGACTTGTACAATAGATTGGGAGCGGCAGGGGAGAGGGACATATAAAAGATATCTAGGTTAAGAGACGAGAGTGGGGACTTAATTTGAGTTAGGTGCATTAAGAGTGAAGATCGAAGGGTTTTAGTAAAAGATGAGGACATTAAAGAGAGATGGAGAGAGTATTTCAATCATTTATTAAATGAAGAGTATGGTAGTGGTCATGATATTGAGCTTAGTCCTGTTATGGATACAACCTAATTTAGGAGATTTACAATAAAGAAGGTAGGAGTCGCCTTAAAGAAAATGAGGAAAGGTAAGTATGGAATTCCTAATGAAGTATAGAAGTGTCTTGGGGGTGTTGACTTAACTAGGTTGCTAAGCAAAGGAGGAGCCACATATTGGGTTAGGGGGGCAATTTCCCCCTATGGATATAATAATTGTCATGCCCCTTCCCCCTTCAACTTTCCCCTCTAGGTGGTATACTATATGTCCTATATGTGTGTTTTATTTATGCTTGCCCCTCCTATCCGGAAGTCCTGGCTCCGCCCTTGTTGCTAAGTTTAACAAAATTTAGAAGTTAGAGGATGTGAGATGAGTGGAGGAGAAACACCCTTATACCTCTATGTAAGAATAAAGGACATTCAGTGGTACAAGCTTAAGGGTATAAAACTTATGAGCTATGAAGTTACGGGAGAGTGGTTGAAGGACGTTTGCAGAAAGAATGTAAGGTAACCAAAAACTAGTTTTGTATTATGCCGAAAGGTCAACAATTAAGGCTATCATCCTATGACAATTAGTGGAGAAGTATAGGAATTGAAGACATGACCTGTATATATTCTTCATAGAGTGCCTCGAGAGCTTATTTGGAGTGTCTTGAAGAAGAAAGGAGTTGTAAGAGGTTACATAGATATTATTAAAGATATATCCAATGAGGTAGTGACTAGTGTAAGGGTAATTGGGGAAAATCAAGGAGTTTCCTGTCACAGTAGTCTTTCATCAAGGGTTAGCCTTATGCCCTTATCTATTTGCTTTAGTGATAGAGATGAGCTCATTATACATACAAGATAGGGTACCTTTGTGCATGATTTTTGCATATGATGTAGTTTTAGTTAGCTAGACTATAGTAAGGTTGAATGCCAAACTAGAATTGTTGTGGGAAGCTTAGAATTAAAAGGTTCTAAAATAAGTAGGACTAATGCGGAGTATATGGATTTTAACTATAAGAAAGGTAGAACCATAGATAGAACTTTAGTTGAAATAGATGGGTAAGAAGTACCAAGGTGTAAGCAATTTTGATATTTTAGCTTTATTATCCATAAAGATGGAGATATTGATAGTTATGTGATGGATAGGATAAATGAGGGCTTCGTAGAATGGAAGGCATCATAGGGAGTATTGTGTGATAAGCTTGTTCCAAATAAGCTTAAAGGAAAGTTTTATGGGACAGCTATTAGGCTTGCAATACTCTATGTAGTAAAATGTTGGGCCCCAAAGAAAATTCATATAGATAAACTGAATATAACTTAAATAAGGATGCTAAGGTGGATGTGTGGGATAACTAGGAGAGACAGGACTAGAAATGAGTATATATGCGAGAACTTAGGGTAGCACCTTTAGGGGAGAAGCTTAGGGAGTATAAGCTACATTAATATGGGTATGTATAAAGAAAACCAATGGAGGCTGCAAAGAAGGTTGGAAGGGATCCATGTAAATGATGCCAAAAGAGGGAGAGGGAAACCTAAGTCTGTTGGAGTTAATAAGAAAAGATATGATTGTGCTATCTCGTATGAAAGAGTTGGCACAAAATAGGTTAGAATGTGGCATAAGATACGTGGCCAACCACAAATAGTTGGTGAAGCCACTACTTGATTATATGATTATGATTTATATTAGAATGATTTTCTAGAAATAATTTTTCAATGTAATAACATTCGTTTTAGGTACCAAATTTCTTAAAAAGTGGATATGACTTAATTTTCTCTCTTTCTATCTTGAATTGTACCATGTTCTTGAGTATGCACATAAATGTGGAGGCCTCAATTTGATTTTGTGAGATAAAATATGAATGGCTTGTATATTTTCACGATTTATTAATACATTGTTTGTTCAAGAATTTTGTTAGTTTATAAATGATTATGGATTTAAATACGGCATTCCATTTCTGCTTCCACTTTTAAACATTAAATATGAGAGAATTTCCTTGTTAATGATGATGTTTAGCATAGTTTGGAGTTTATAAAATGAGCTGCCTAGAGGCATTCTAGAAATTTTGTGGGTCCTGATATGATATGGCTCACAAACAACCTATATTTAGTAGGTTCTAATTAAGGATGAAGTAGATATTAAATGCAACAGTGGGTTATTATTAAATGTAAAAGATTTTGTCTTTTCCTCATCTGGTGGCAGGTTTAGTCACATGGGGGCTCCTCTTAGTTTGCTTGATATTGACATCTATCTGTAGAACTCTTCTTTCTATTCAGTTTAGATATGTCTGACTCTAAATAAGGCTGATCTTGTAATTTCCTAATGTTGATCTGTTGTGTAGTGTGTTAATAAGTTTGTGTTTACAAGTGCAACTGAAACCTGGCCACTTTCTCTCTCAATCTTTTGATCTTTCCTTTTGAGTTGCAAGTTTCCGCAAATCTTTGAATTTTAATTTAGTGTATGATTGGGATATAGTTCATATTTTTTTCCTGTCGTTAAACCTAGTCAGAGATATAATGCTTATTGGAGAACGTTGAAGACCTTTAACATTAATGGCTACCTTTTTATTAGAATTTTTTTAGTTTGATTGACAAAACTAGTACTCTTATCATGTGACCCTCCACTGTTGTCTGTGATTTTCTCTATCTAAATTATTTCTCACTTCTTTTTAAGCGGTTTTATCTAGTTTTGATGTAGGCTGGCCTTGTTGCTGCTACAGACTGTCCCAAAGGGAACTGCTGTTGTTTAAGCTGTCATAATAACTCCGAAAAGTAAAATAAAACAGAAGAAAGTGGCAAAGAAGATATGTAAGAAATAGCAGAATAGAGGAGTTGGGGTAGAAACAGATATGAGAAGAGAAAGAGAAAGAATGAGGTGAAGAAATGTTAAACTTTAGCTTTCATTAATTTCAGCCATCCTTATTGGCTGATAGGCTTACAATCTTTATAGATCAAAACAAATTCTCTCTTTTGTCCTCATTAAATTAGGACTGCCATCCATTCTATATGGTGCTTTTATAAATCTTTCCATTAATAGTACATAAGATAACTCAGTTCCTACTTGACTCGTACTAATTAGGAAACTTGTTAGTCCAGTTTAATGTCTAAAAATTCCTTCATAATATTAGAGTTTACTTAGAAATTGCTTAACATAGAATAGGACTACCTTATTACGATACTAAAATAAAACTTGTTTCAATTTTCTAACTAGACATACTTTATATGGCTCCCATTTAATCCTTGCTGTGAGAAGTATCCAGATGACTCTTCCCTTTTTATCTTTCTTATGTAACTGAGACTGATTTTTCACATAGTTATACATTATGTCACCTTTCTAGTGGTTGGTTTTAAAGTGGTTTTGTTTTTTTTGTTTTACCAAAAATTTGGTATTCCCTTGATTAAGAAGAGTTATTGGGGAGAGAATAACTGCATTTGATAGATTTTTGGTTTGATTATTACATCATTATTCCATGAATTACTATCAAGATTGTCTATGCATATTTTATGGATGCCAATATCTGCCTGACCAAAGGCGGATACAGACATTCCACATATGTTCGCAATGGTATTTGACTGTTTGAAATGGCAATCTGAATATTCCATTTTTATGCACTCTTATGGTATGAAAAAATGCCATACCAATATTGCGCTATATAAATAAAAAAAATTCTCCCAAAAACTTTTATTATGGTTTATTTTTTGACAGAAGCTTTTGAATATTATTTGATCTTATTTACTTTGTTCAATTTGATGTCTTGGGTTTTTCATCGTATATGGTGCATTTGTTATGAATGATATATTTGTTTATATACTGTTCATGTTCTTTAACTTTGAAAACTGTAAAAAATTATTCATTTGTTTAGTGGAAGGTATTACTGGAGAAAAGTAATAAGAACCAGAATGTGTAAATTTTTACTGTTCTACTCCAAAATCTTGGTTTGAAAGACATTTTCTAAATTGGATGCTTTGTCTATGTTTGTTTTGTTTTTCTATGGAACTTTCTAAAAAGTGGTAATTGTGTGATGATTCCATTTCCATGTCTTTTTCATTTTTTAGGTCTGACGGGAAGGAAGTATTAGTTGATAACAAATTTCTAAAGGATAACAACCCAGAGCTGGTGCGTCTTCATTCTTATTACTTTTTTCTAATTCTAGATACTCCCTCCGTCCTATATTAACAGCTACGTTTAGAAAAATAGTACTTCCTTCGTGCCATTATTAATAGCTACATTTGGAAAATTAGTAGTTTTTATTGAATAGTGAAACCCACATCTAAGAGAAAGAAAAATAAGCTTATGATGCTCTTTTTTATGTGCCCAACCACTTAAATTTAACAAAATGGAGCTCTTAGTATGTAAATTTTTTTTTGTCTAATGGAGATATTAATTTAGGATGAAGGGAGTAGTTTTTATTGGATGGTGAAACTTACTTCTAAGAGAAGGGAAAGTATGCTCATGATATTCTTTTAAGTGCCCAAGTACTTAAATTGAACAAAATGGAGCTATTAATATGGAATAAACTTTTTTACCAAATGGAGCTATAATGTGGGACAGAGGGAGTACTTTGCATTTTTGTAAAAAACTCTGTAGAGGATGGGAGTTTGGCAAGAAATGTACTCCTTTATTTGAGTAAAGACATGTTACAAAATGATTTCTGGTTACTTATTCTACAAGATGATTCACGACAAAATTGCTAAATACGACTCTTATTCTACAGTTAATTGGCTTCTATGAGCAGCATCTTCGCTACAATCCTTCTATGATTAATCAAGCTTGATGTATCTTCGCTACACCTTCATGACAAGTCCAGGTGTACACTGTTCAGATCTTGGTTTTTGTCTTCGGTTATTTAATTTTTACTAACAAATGCTGCTACGCCAATATGAGCGGGAGGCTTTGAAGTTCTTGTTTGCTTATATTTTGTAGATCAGCTTAACAAAAAATATGGTTAGGGAACTAATCTTTTTTGCTCCAAAGAATCGTTGAAGATGTACGATTACCTTGTTCATTGTAATCATTGTACTTGATGGAAATCTAATGCAGGCAACATGAATTTTAGTACATATTGTTTCTGTAGACAGTAATTAATATCTAGCGGTATATATGAAGTTTGCAGTTTTTGTTGCATCAAGATTTCAATGGACCATAAACAATTAAGATGACAAGTGTTTGTTAGTACTGTTGGGGTTCCTTCATACTTCTAGGTCATGTAAAATGGATGGTTTGTGTCATATGTCTCGGCTGACTTTGTTTAGCAAACACAAAATTCCTACTATTCATTGCAAAATGCAAGAACTTTAGAACAATTAAGGATATACTTCTTGTTAATTCAAAAATAAAAGGGTGCTTGTCTTTCAATTTAAAAACAAAAAAAGGATGCACATCTTAGACGTTTCTTTGTCTTGATTGTCGCTTTTACAATGGCGTCAAAAGTATTAATTGTCATTTTTTACCTCGTTAAGCAGTATGATGCCCCAAATGGATATAATCAGATATTTTAGCATTTGGTAAAGGTTGAGGTTGAAATGAAACTTATCCCCTCTGTAATGTTGATCAGATCATTTCATCATTATATAAAAATTTATGAAGTGATATGTAATCTCTATGAATAGTTTAAGAGATTTCTCTTAGGAAGGGGTTAGTTACATGGATATTGTGCGAAAACATAATCTGGTAAGGCAGCTGCACACAAGTGTTTACCCCAAGTAAGATCTCACTTCTTGTGACTTTTAATCGGGATAATAAAATCGCACAACTTATCAATTTTGCAAACCATTTCAACTCATACTATTTTTTGATACTACTCTTAGTATGTGCCTCGGCTCAGGCATGTGGGAGTGCTGTGGGCCGCCTTGAACCGTCAGATCTTAACCCAGCTGCCAGCGTTAATTCTAGGTGCCGGTGGGTGATTCAAGCTATCAAATCTCGACGATGATGCTACAGTGCACGCTCGTGCGCATGAGCCATTGTGTATATTTACTTTTTATCATATTCTAAACTTTCCATGTGGTTTACAAAAATTTAGTGCCAGCTTGAGATTCTCTGCTCAAGGTCAGCTGCTTGAAAACATTTTTGTGGATTATCCTTTCATTTCCCTCACTCTTTATTTGACTTTTGATCAACCACAACTCTAGCACCTAATCGGCAGCAGTTTGAGCCTGTCTGGTTCATGTGATGGGAAAAAAGAGGTCAGGCTGTACAAGTTGTCGGCAGCCCATTTTTAAGGGACGATCAAGTCACATTTATCATTTGCTCGTAAGATATCTTGCATACCCTACACCCCCACATGTATGGTAAGCTTTTGGAAAAGACAACGAAGTTATTTCTAAATGAGATAACTGCTTCCACCATTTCTTCAAGGGAATTTCTTCTTCTTCTTATCCCCCCCTACGGCCTCCCTCCCCCCTACACCATGGCCATTGGCACCGCCAAACTCTGGACAATGCTACTGCTAACATTGCCAACGACGCCTCCCCCTCTCCTTCTCCCTTCCCTTGGCGCAACCCCATTCCCCTCAGGCAATTCCATAATGACCATGGTTGGCTGCGGACCATGTAATACTCACGAATTTTGATCGTTTTTCTTATTTAATTATTTTTTATAAAAAATTAGGGTTAAATTTTTTTTATTTATGTTTATTGACCCTTGATGTGTTATCCAATCTTTAAGTTACATGCCTATTTTGGCCAGGTAGGCCTCTTTGTGGAGTCCATCTAGCTTAGAATATATAATTTTATTTTTTAGTGAATTCTTCTAGTTTTATTTAGTTAGGTTCTATATAGGAAGTTATAAAAGTTGTATGTATTATGTTTGTGTCTAGAGAGCATAAATCAGCGTATGGGACCCATATGAGGCTCAATTTCGTGAAAGGAGGTGGAGCCTCCCACTCTTACCATGTTTAGAATTTCCTAAATCAAACCCCTAATGACATTGGATTAGCCTCGAAGCCCAAATTAAGTTGTTCTCCTTGTTATATGTAACTTGACCTTACCAAGTCACAGGTCGTGGAGGTGAGATGATAAGATTAAACAATGAAACAATTATTAAAGTTTATCCTCTCTTTTGTTTGTTGCACATGGACTATGTAGTCCTTCAGTAGTTATTTTCTTTTTATAAGGGCTGAGAATTTTTTTCTTTCTGGTTTTCTTTGTGTGAGAGAGAGAGAGGTGAGGAGAAGGGTGAACAAAAGGAGTTCTCTCAAGGGGTTGTTTGAGAGGCTTGTAATTTATTCGGTTATTTCTTAAATGATAGTAGAAAGACTCTCCGATCGTGGACGTAGGCATCTTTCCAGACCACTTAAATTTCATGTCTTGCTCTATTTACTTTTTTATTATTATTTTTGCTTTATATTTGGATTGTGTCATTGTCAAAATTCAACAAAGTGGTATCAAAGCCCGATTCAAAGTAGTTTTTTTTCATGATGGCATCAAAAGGGTTTAGCAAATTTAAAGTTAAAAATTTTAATAGAAAAAATAACTTCAGCTTGTGGCAAAGAAAGGTTAATGATTTGCTAATATAACAAGGCTTATTAAAAACGTTGTATAAAAATTTGAAAAAATCAGAAAGCATGAGTGAAGATGACTGGGAGGAGTTGGAGATAAAGGCAGTAAATACTATTCGTCTTTGTCTTGCTGATGAGGTGCTATACAATGTTATTAATGAGGAGTCAGCTTCGAAAACTCTAGACAAAATTGGAGAGTTTTTATATGATAAAATCTTTTACAAATAAGTTATTCCTCAAGTAACAATTGTATGCTCTTAGGATGATAGAATGGGCAAATTTGTTGGAACACTTTAACACGTTCAACAAATTGACCTCTTAGTTGCTTAGTATTGGTGTTAAGGTTGAAGATGAGGACGAAGCATTACTACTTCTTGCATCTCTTCAACCTTCATATGAACATATGGTAACATCACTGTCGTATGGGAAGGAGATGATAGAGTTGAAAGATGTTATGGTTGTTCTCTTATCAAATGAGATGAGGAAGAGGCATAATCTTGAGGATTCGCAAGCTGAAGGTCTTGTGGCTCAAGGAAAAAGATTAAATGTTATTATTACAAGAAGGAATGCCACATGAAAAAGGAGTGTCAAAAGCGTAAGGAGGACCAAGAGAAGAAGATGGAAAAGGTGGCTTATTTTGGTCAGGCTAGCATGGTGGAGGATCGACCCGATGATATTGAGGCTGATATGCTATCTCTCACTTCATGTATGAATTATTTTAATGATTCATGAATTTTAGATTCGGGTTGTTCATGGCACATGTGTCTAATCGTGACTGGTTTGATACTTATGAGCTATTTGATGGTGGATATGTTCTAATGTGGAATAATGCTACCTATAAGACCATTGGAGTAGGAACTGTGAAAATGAAGATGTTTGATGTTATAGTTCAAATACTTACTAATGTTAAACATGTTCTTGATTTGAAAAATAATCTAATATCTTTGGGAGCATTAGATGCAGTTGGTTGCAAGTTTAATGCAACAAGTGGAGTGTTAAAAGTTACAAAAGGGGTGATGGTGGAGATGAAGGGTCAAAAAGTTGGAAACATATATAAATTAATAGGGAGTACAGTTGCAGGTGGAGCTGCTGTGACTATTCTTATAGAATGCAATGATGATGACACATATTTGTGGCATATGAGTGAAAGGAGAATGCAAGAATTTCATAAAAGAAAATTGGTTGAAATGTGTCAAAAGCCGTAAAATAGGTTTTTGCAAATGTTATTTGTATAGAAAACAGTGCAGGGTGAGATTCCATACAAGGAAACATACAAGTAAGGATATGTTGAAGTATGTCCACACATATATTTCAGGGTCAGCTTCAACGCTATCAAAAGGCAAGGCTGAATACTTTGTGACTTTAATTGATGACTACTCAAGGAAGGTGCAGATGTATTTTATAAAACAGAAATCAGAGGTATTCATAAAGTTCAAGTAGTGGAAGGCCCATGTTGAAAAGTAGACATGAAAACAGTTGACATGTCTCAGGTCAGACAATGAGGCTAAATACAAATCAAAAAAATTTGTTGAATTACTGCAAGAATGAATGGATTGCACGCCACTTCACTAATTTTGGAACCTAACAACAAAATGGAGTAGCAGAAATGATAAAATATTCTTTAAAAGGGTAAGGAGCATGAGGTTAAATGCAAATCTTTCCAAGGAGTTTTGGGTTGAAATAGTTAATATGACATGTCACATCATAAATAGGTCACCATCTACAACTATTAACTTGAAGGTACCTGAGGAGGTATGGACTAGAAATCCTATAGATTACTCTATTCTTAGAATTTTTGGGTGTCCTGCATATGTCCATATTCAGAGCATGCAAAGGAGTAAGCTTGATTCTAAGTCTAAAAAATAAAATTTTCTCAGATATGAGAAGGGAGTGAAGGGATATAAACTTTGGGATCGAGGAAAAGAAAATAGTCTTTAACATGGATATGGTATTTTATGAGGCTCACATGTTACGCAAACCAGATGGTAACTTAGTGCAACAGAAAAGTCAGCAACAAATGAAAGTTTAAGTGGAAATAGATGATGGAGATGCCGAAGGGGATAGTATAAATAAGGAGCAATGTCCTCATATGAATGATGATCAACATCAGGAGCCTTATAACATTACAAAAGGAAGAACAAATAGAAACACTAAAGCAAAAGTTAGGTGTGACTTCGAGGATATGGTTTCTTTTGCTTTATTTATTGGTAGTGGAGATCCATCTTGTTTTCAGGATGTTATAAAATCTAAAGACAATGACAAGTGAATAACGGTCATGATGGAATCTCTACATCATAACAAAACTTGAGAGTTGGTTGAACTGCTTAAAAGGAAAAAAGGCTATTGGATGCAAATGGGTGTTCAAAAAAAAAGGAGGCTTCATCATACAAGGAACCTGAACGGTTTAAGACTAGGTTAGTGGCCAAACGTTATGCACAAAAGAAATGTGTGGATTTTAATAAATTTTCTCTTCAGTAGTAAAACACACTTCTATTCTGATTTTGCTGGTTATGGTTGTTTACTATGATCTAGAACTTGAACAAATTGATGTGAAGACAACATTTGTTCATGGGGAATTAGAAGAGCAAATTTACATGCAGCAGCATGAGGGATTTGAGGAACCAGGGAAGGAGGACTTAGTATACATGTTGAAAAAGTCTTTATATAGCTTGAAGCAATCACTAAGATAATGAAATAAGAGGTTTGACTCTTTTATACTGAATAGCGGATACACTTATTGTGAGTATGATCATTTTGTTTATTTTCATGTTCTTCCTAATTGTTCTTATATCTATTTGCTTTTGTATATTGATGACATGTTGATTGCTGCTAAGAATATGTCGAATATTAACTTGTTAAAATCTAAGTTGGGAAATGAGTTTGATATGAAGGATCTTGAAGTTGCAAAAAGGATCCTTGGCATGGAGATTCAAAGAGATAGGAAACTTAGGAAGGTATGGCTTTCTCAAGGGAAGTATATAGAGAAGGTATTAGACATGTTTAACATGAACAATGCCAAACTAATTAGTACACCTCTTGCTGCACATTTCAAGTTGAGTACAGAGTTATGTTGCACTACAGAGGATGATATTTCAGGTATGAAACTGGTATCTTATGTAAGTGCAGTTGGTTGTCTAATGTATGCTATGGTGTGCACCGGGCCAGATATTTTTCAAGCAGTAAGTGTTGTTAGTAGGTATATGGCTAATCTAGGGAGGAAGCATTGATATGTTGTAAAGTGGATTCTAAGATATCTGAATGGAACAAAGAATGTTGGCATTTTGTTTGAGAATGATGAAAAATCGGTGCATGTAGCTAGATATGTGGATGCAGACTTTACAGGTGATTTGGATAAGCGTAAGTCTACCACAAGATATGTATTCACTTTTGCAGGTGGTGCAGTAAGTTGGAGGTCTATTCTCCAGGCAATGATTACTTTATTAACAACATAGGCTATAAGGTTGAAGTGCGGTCAATGAACTTGGATTGAAGCAAGAGAATATTAGAGTACTTTGTGATAGTCAAAGTGTTATACATTTTGCACAAAATTAAGTTTATTATGCCAGTACAAAGCACATTGCAGTAAAATAACATAGGATAAGAGAATATGTGTCAAATGAGGAGATTAATCTTCAAAAGGTGGACACGAAAGATAATGCTGCAGATATGTTAACAAAGTCGGTGACCAATGAAAAGTTCAAACATTGCTTGAGCTTGCTTAATCTCACAGGATGTTGAGGATCATATTGCACCCTGTTGGAGTCCTTCACCTTGAAAAGTTCAAGGTGGAGGACGCAGGGACATAGGCAGGTGTGGATGATTCCCCTAGGTGACTTGTCAAGCTCAAGTTAAGGTGGGGATTGTTATATGTAACTTGACTTTATCAAGTCATTGGTCGTTACGGAGGTGAGATGATAAGATTAAACAATGAAATGGTTATTAAAATTTATCCTCTCTCCTGTTTGTTGCACATGGACTATGTAGTCCTTCAATAGTTATTTTCTTTCTACGTGGGCAGAGATAATTTTTTTCTTTCTGGTTTTCCTTGTGAGAGAGAGAGGTGAGAAGAATGGTATACAAAGGGAGTTCTCTCAAGGGGCTATTTGAGAGGCTTATAATTCATCCAGTTATTTCTCAAGTGATAATGGATATGATCTCTCCAGTCATGGACATAGGCATCTTGCCAAACCACATAAATTTCACGTCTTACTTTATTTACTTTTTTATTATTTTTGTGCTTTATATTTGGATTGTGCCTGTCACGCCCCGGCCCTGTCCGACCCGAGCCGAACCCAGTCCAGGGGCCGGTCAAGCACACGGGGGCGACAAGGGGAATTGAGATACGGTTTAGCGGAAGACTTATGCCCTAATCACGTGCGATCTAACAAAATTACGGAGTATGCACACCACTTTGAGAAAGAGTAAATAAGTAGAAATGAAAGAGTTACTTTAACTCTAAGATAAACAAAAGTCTCAAACTCACATTCTAAGTTAATCCATAGCCCACTCTAGGCACCAAAATAGGCCTTAAACAACACAATGTATAATGTAGCATAAACCAAAATAAGAACCACACACAAAGGTTCTATCAAAATAGCATAAACAAGGGAAACAATCCCCACAAGGGGTCTCCACGATCACTCCCAAGTCATCTTCATTCTCTCCTCATAGAGATGATCATGTCCATCTGCGTGTCACGCCACGCAGCACCAAAACAAAAACACAAGAAAGCAGGGTGAGTTTAACAACTCAACAATGGTTTTTGATATAACTATAATCATTAGAAACACGACAGCATAGTGATATAACAATTTCAGATCAATACTTGACAAGATGTATCATTTTCTGATCACGCATACACATCACCTAAATCTTCATCATAGTGTATAAATCACACAGTGTCATTCACATCATATAAACCTGCATGAGATGTATCTCTAATGTACATTTCAAATAATACCTCAACATCATATAAACCTGCATGAGATGTATCTCTAACATACATTTCAAACCATGCATCAACATCATATAAACCTACATGAGATGTATCTCTAACATATATTTCAGATCATGCATCAACACCATATAAACCTGCATGAGATGTATCTCTAACATACATTTTAGATCATGCATCAACATAATTAGAGAATGCCTCCATCAATGAGTAAACACAATCATTGCTGCAAGGTTGGACGTGGTCCAAATTTCCTAACTGGAAACCTAGGGCATTGCCCGCTCAGGACACAATCCAAATTCGATAAGAGAACCAAGATGTAGGGGTAGTCAGCCTCTCTGCTCGCCAAGGATAATCCACACGGGAAATCCAAATTCCCCAAAGGGAACCTAGAGCAGGTCTGCTCGCTAAGGACAATTCTGGCCAAGAACGTCCAAATTCCACGTAGGGAACCTAGAGCAGGGTGTTCGCTAAGGACATCTCTGCGATGGGGAGAGTCCAAATTCCCATATAGGGAACCTAAAACACGTGGTAGCCGGTGCACGAAGGCATACTACTCTGGGTGCTCAGTGTCTAGATGTGACTATTCTCAATAAATAAATCTCAACCGCAACAAGTATACGACTCGTCCTCATATAATCTCATTTTGACTCGACTCAACTCGGGGAGTGCACATGTTCCACAAAGGAACTCAAATCAAAACATGTCCTTTTGGACCAATTAAGTTTCGATTAAGCCACGACTGATTAATCTGGCAAGCAATTTCACCACATTGCATCGAATCGATCAAGTTCGATTAATCTCAATAAAGCCTCAATTGGAAATTCATTTTCATGATGCATGTAACATGGTACATACGTGGGCAAGACATACATAAATCCTAATTCATGATAAGTGCTCTCATCCGCCCCTCATGCATCATTCATAATCATAATATCAATCCTCATCATCATCATTAAACCCGCCATGTGTGTGTGTGTATATAGTAGAAGCACTTCACTCAATGTATATCAACATGCTTGTAATTGACTCACCATCACACTACACATGTGCATTAACATCTAATCATGAATTCCAGCGGAAAATCATAGGAGAAGAACCCTTAAAATCATAACTCAAGTCAAAGCCTAACCACAAGCTAAACATATATAAGATCATTCACTTCATACTTGAGTCAAGACATAACACTAACATTCACACATCATTTAACCATATCCTATCATGACATATCAGTCCATTAGTATACTATAGCTCTACTGAAAATATACTTAACCATAGAAAATCAACCACTCATAACTTCAAGATATCAATTCCAACATTGATATCCAACCACAAGCTATTCCACATAACTCTAAATATATACCACAACTTCAAAACATCAAAAAAATGCTCTTCAAGTAACTTATTATAGATCAAAACACTCCACATAATCATAAAAATGATATTTTGAAGTAGATATTTCGAAATAAGCAACATACATAAAATTGTCAATTTTTACAGTGTAGCCGTTTGAATGCCCTGCAGGGCTGTTTGATCGGCTAAACAGGAAAAATGCTAAAATTGTAGTGTTATTGTTCGAACGCCCTGTAGGGCCATTCGATCGGCTACATAGGAAAAATGTCAAAACTATAGTGTTGTCGTTCGAACGCCTTGCAGGGCCGTTTTAATGCTAACAAAGCAGTTTTGACCATCTTCTTTATTTCAAAATTTCAAACCGAAACTCCATTGATGAAACTTAAAATCTCCATCTAACAACTCAAATGCCATTAAAACTTCACCATAACTTCCAGAAAGCCAATCTACATTATAACATGATAAAACCCTAAGAAATCGGGATTAAAGATTACCATTTACTAATCTTGCCATTAAAGTATTAAATCAAGTAAATCTACTTCAAATAAACCACAAAATCGAGATTTTTACCATAGGAAGACTGGAATTTTGAAAGTCCATTACCTTATCACTTGATTAGGCTTGGATTTGATGGTCACCCTTCTTGAAAACCTTACAAAGACAGAGTTTAAATTAAACTCCATTAAAACTGATTTAACATAGAAAACCCTAATGAAAAACATAGATCTAGGGCTTGTTAAACATAAAAAACGGATTTTTAGATCCAGGGTTTGAAGTAAAGATGTAAATCAGTAGTTTTGATGTTTAAAAACTAATCAAAACAAAGAATAAATGATGGATCTAGAAAGGATTATGAGAAAATCTAGGATTTAGGGCTTAATTAAAAGAAACATACCTTAAACTCCTTCTAATCCGGGCCTAATTGGGGAATTAGGCCTAACCTCCCTTCCCCAGCCTATTCCCAAAATGGAAATGACTCAAGTCATTCTATTTATAGTAGGGTTTGGGGTGTGCATAGATAATTAGTGGGGTATGAATAGAAAAATGGGCTAAAAATGAGTATTTTGATTATTCGAGCACTAATTAAACCTGGAAAAATTATAAAATTTTTTATCAAGGCTTGTATTGATGTCAAGGTTAATTTGGTCCAAAAACCCAAATTTCGCTGGTGGGGCCCACAGGGGGTCCTGCCAAACCCTAATTTTTAGAAAATTAGTGAAAAATCAAAAAAATCCCAAAAATTCAGATTTGACCCAAAATCACTTAAAACCAATAATTATAAAGTTTATTTTAATTAAAACCATGAGAAACATCATCTATCTTTTAAACCACCAAATTAATAAGAAAATGAGTTAACCACGCAATAATCGATAAATAAAAATTTAAAATAAACCGGTTTAAGATAAGAGATCTTATAGTGCCATTGTCAAAATTTAACACTCCTCCTACTTAAACATGGAAGTAGGTGGTCAAGCCACCTGGTAAGCTTTAGATGAGTGCGGATGGTTGTCTTTCTAAGTGCGAATGGTCAGATTTGCATGCATGTCGATGGATGGAAATTTTAAATTATCTTTAGGCCATTCAAAAAATGACTTGTAGGGCAAGTATTGATTGGCTCAAAAATTTCCTTCTAAAGCACAATATTTACTTGTGTGATATTTCCTAAGGGTTATGAAGTGAGGTTTCAAATTTATAGCTTCTATACCTTTTAGGAAAATTTTAAGTGATTCTTAAATCTCTCTTTGGCCATGGAGCATGGGAATTTTCCTATTAACTAGACTCCTAGAGACCAACTAAGATATTAGAGACAAGAAGATTTTATGCCTTTCGGGTGCCCAAATTAGATGTTAACTTTTGTTGGTAAGGCAATGATGAATCTTGAGTCATTACTTCAACCATGAATTTCGAAATTTCGCTCAAAAGATGTTCAAGCCTTACTCCTAAAACTGAGACAAATCTTGACACAAATTTGAAAATATATGGTGAGAGAATGCAAAATTTACCTATGACACTAATTTACCCACTGAATATGAGTACTTATGACTTGCCAAATTGTCTATAGATTTGTTTAAAAGAGTTTAGTTGGCGTTGGAATGACTAGTTTAGGGATCACATTGCTCACCTTCAACAATAGTGGATATGCTTCATTGTGGCTGCAATCATGGATGGTCGTTGCCTTTCGATTGAAATGTGCTTGGTGGTGTTGTGTTCCAAGTCTTTCTATCACCTCCTCATGAGGTACATGGTGATTTTGCATTATAGCATATGACAACTGAGTTTCTACTATTTGGTGTCACTTATATAATTATTTGGGGTTTTTGGTTTGTGTACGTGTTCTCTTGTATAACTTCTTGTACGGCTCCCTTAGGGGTGTAAATAATAAGTATAATTTATATGTTAGTTTACACTTTATTTATTCTATTTTCTAGTCTTAGTTTAAGAATAAATATAGCTTAGTTAATTAGGAATTACTATTAATTAGGTTAGGAAATACTTGTGTGATGTTTTGAATTGAATTGGCTAATATTGAAATTTTTTTGCAGAAAATGGTCGATCACCCCCTCAGGGTGATCAATTGGCTACATAGAAAATTTTAAAAATCAGAATCAATGTTGCCGATCGATCGGGCACTCAGGGTAATCAATCTGCTCAACATGCAATTTTTTATTTTAAGTCCATTTTGAGTTCTTTTCTTATTAGTAAGAGAAACGATTATTAATACGAACATGAGCGGTGTAGTGCGGTAGAATTAGAAAACCAAATGAACTATAAAGAATAGTTCTAGTTATGACTAGACATATTATTCACTTCCTCTAACAAAAAGCCTGAGGTAGTTGTACCTGAAAAAAAGAAGTTAAAATGATATATTTAATGGAATGAGTTGAAACATGGAAGGCATGTAATGTACATATAATGTGTAATATATGCATTGCATATTTGAAATAATAATATATATAATTTGAGTTTAAGCTTTTTCTTGAGCTTCAAGCTACGCCGATTGCATGTTTATTTAAGTTTGGCTTGACCACCTTTGAGTTTGAACTCAACGGTGAATCAAGCCGAGTTAAACTTTTGAACTTGCTTTTAACACCCCTATATATAAATATGACACCTATGCATAGATAAGGACAAATAAACACCATTTACACTCATTTTTCCCCCTTTACCCCTTGGTCTGTTTTTGTAAAAATAAAATAAAAAAAAGGAAAAAAGTTTGTAATGGGCTCTCTCTCCCGGGATGAAACTGGGCTAGCCTAGTCTTAGCCATCCATCCTATTTTTCGGGCATGGCCCTAAGCGAGCTTTTAAAACTTTGGCCCTAACATGGTTCTAAGCAGACTTGAGCCGTGTTGCAAGCTTTTTTCTTTTTTGTCTTATATATATTTTTATTAAAAAATAATTTTAATAAAAAATCTATAATTATTGGGTGGGGTCATTAAGAACAAATCATGATACCTTGCAAGCTTAAAATCTCCTAATTCTCTTTTTTTTTAGCTTATGTCATACTATTAAAAAATATAAAAATAATATTTTAATACTTAAAGCGAGCAGAACGGACTTAGGGTTGTTTGGCCTTTAGTCTTAGCTCGACCTACTAATGCGTATTTGAGTGATGCACTTGTCACCTGTATTTCGCGCAAGGACTTAGCAACAGCATGTAAGTCGGTATTTAGATCGTCTAATGATGTCCTTTGTAGCTTGCCACTACTTCATTCGGTGATCACATATGTTCATCGAGATTATCCTGTCGACGAGGCCGCTCAGATGCAGCCGATGCACTCTTCATGCCCTGATATTCTATCATCATCAGCAGCATATAGCTCTCCTCTAGGTTCATCATTTCCAGACACTACACATGTAGCGTAGCCAGATCCAATTTTATATTATACACGACATCGACCAGCTCGTATTGTACCATCTATTACTTATGCTGAGCCGAAGCCCGAGCAGGAGCTTGACATGGAGTTGCAGCCGGAGCCGGAGCTGGAGCTGGAGCCCGAGCCCCAGTCAGAGCCAGAGCCACAGCCATAGCTAGAGGTAGATCATGAGGAGCTCGTACACCACCGTCGAGGACGAGGTCGAGGATGAGGACGTAGGAGATTATGATATTACTTGTGATGTATTATATTTGTTACTCGTCTATGATGTACTTTACTTATATTTGTTATGGATGTACTTTACTTATATTTGTTATGGTGATATTTGTGATAGTGATATTTGTTGTGGTGATATTTGTGATAGTGATATTTGTTATGGTGATATTTGTTATGGGTGGAATGAATGAAGTCGTGCATGTACATCTGTGTTTTGAATGAATGAATAGGGACATGAATGAATGAATAGGGATAGGTGATAAAATTAGTTTTAAATAGTAATTTTAAAAAAATTTAATTTAATTTCGTCGTTTAGAACGACGAAATCAGTGTTGTTCCGAGACTGAATGTCGAAATCAGCCAAGTGTGGCAGTTTCATCGTTCAGAACGACAAAACCGGGTCAAGTAATAAACGGTTTCGTCATTTAGAACGACGAAATCGTATTAAAACTAATTTCGTCGTTCTAAACGATGAAATCAACTTAAAAAATAAAAAAAAAAGTTACCCTGGCAACAACTGCTTAGCTAGCGCCTGTGTGGTAAAAATGAACACCACTTTGAAAAATATTTCCCAAAGTAATATATTTCGGTAAATATTTTTTTTAATTATTATTTTAATAATTTTCCCTATTTAAAAATAGGCTAATAATTTTAAGACCCAGCTTTAAGATTCGACCCAAATTTTTTAACCCTAATCCGTATTTTTGTGCAGGTTAACGTAGGGTTGAGCTGGTTGGCTGGCTATTAGAAGTTTCACCCGTACGCCTCTCTATTAGTCAGGAGAAGTAAATATAATAATAAAATAAATGACGTATATTAGAAAATATATGCTTGATGTATTGTGAGCCGTCCGATCGTCATATAATAATTAGAAAATATACGCTCGATGCATCGTGAGCCGTCTGATTGTCATATAATAACTCGCGTCGGATGAGGGGTGGATAGGTCATAAAAACCCACCTCCCATTAGTATTATGGACCGCGCGATTTGGATCGCACGGACCATATACGTTTGGCGCATGCCCCTGCGCGTGGTAACGGGTACGAGCGTCAGCAGCGTTGCTCGTGTTCCCTCATCTCATCTCTGGTCGAGCTCTCTCCCTCACTCTTCCTCGGTTCATTACCGCCGGCGATTGGCGCCGCTTTCCAGTCGGGTGCGTTCTTTCTCTCTCTTTTCATCCATCTCCGTCTTGCCGGCTTCCACTCCGGCAACCGTATCACCGACATCCTCTCCTGCTCTCTCCCTCGCACTTTTCCGGGTATTTCCCCCTCTCCCTCCCAGGTTCCTGATTTCAGGCCATTGGTCATCCGGCCAGCGCGACTCGGTTCGGCATAACGTGTAAATTGGTCGGAAGGAAGGAGAATAAGGTTTTGTGGGGATGGGTGGGAAAGGGCAGAGGCGTAGGGAGAAGAACTACCGGGCAGTTCATGGCGGCGGCACCTCTCTCCCTCCCCCTCCCAAGTCCTCCGATCTCGACGCTATCCCCTCTAAACTCCGCAAAATCATGCAGCTCAGAGGCCCTCCTCCAAACCCCAGTCTTGGTGGCAAAGGTCTGCTCGTCCTTCCCTCTCGGTCCTCTTTCCATCCGTTTTTTTTTCAATTAAAATTTTGTAGTAACCTTTTGATTCTATCTTCTTTTTGCTTCCCTGTGTGCAAGTTCAGATTCCGGGAAAATAATGGGAAAGGATGTCAAAAAAGCTGGAAAGAGTGGTAAAGGGATCTCTGCTACTAGTCCCCATGTGAGACCAGCTTCTGGTCCTCGAGTTAGAAATTAATAGTAATGGTTTCTCAAAAATAAGCATTTATATACAAGTCTTCTCATAAAAAAGCCAAAAGCATCAAATTTTTTGAGTGTTATGGTTCTATTTTGTGCAGAAGTGCTGATTTCTCCAAAAACAAAAAAAAGATTATTTGTAAATTTTAAATGTGTGATGAAAATATTGAATTGGGCATAATATCCTTTTTTTTTGGAGAAACTTGTATGGATACAATGAGTTTATTGGTAATTCTATGAGATCCAATACGTGTACGTGTGTTATTGGTTTTCCCTCTCAAACTGTGTTTTTATGGCTTGATTACTGATGTAGTATCCTTGGGTTTACTGGAGATATCATCATGTTAAAAAAAAAAATACTAGAGAAGGAAAAAAAATAGAGCTTAAGTAATCTAGGAGCAAACCTGATGTATCTCAGATGCTATAAGCCTCAACATGGTATGATTACTCATTGGTAATTTTTAACGGTGGTGGGGATGGTAGGGGTTAGTGGTGGGACACCAAGGAAACTAGGTTGCATCCATGCTACTGTGGTGAATCGACCCTAGGATTCCAGAAACTTGCTATGCCATTGCCACTTGGAGAAAGAGTGCTCCACAATTACTCAGATTGTTTAATCAAGGATATTCCTTCCGAATTTGCAGTTCAAATTTGAAGTGTCCCTCTTATGTGATTATGCAAAATTGCACAGATCAGTGTACTGTTTTGACATTGAAGTGGCTCTTATGTGGATTTGAGTACTATAAGTATTTTTATTTATGGTTACTTGTATATTTGAAGGTTTGGTGTAGTTTCTAAAGTTTGTTGGGTATCTGCTTCTTTTGCTAAAGGTGATTTCAGAGGGTCAAAAGGAGCACCATGTTATTGCTGCAGAGGCTGTTGAAGATGACAATGAGAGATTGGGAGTTACTGTTGCAGATGACGATAATAAGAGAAAACGGAAACGGAAAAGGAAGACTTTGGATGATCTACAGCTTCAGAAATTAAACATGGTCGTAGCTGGTACAAAGAGACGAGAAAAAAGAAAAAAGTAAGCACATAATAATTTGTAGGATGTGATTTTTCAAAATTATAGGAACACACAACTGAGAATTTTGTTTTTCAACGAATTTGTTTTTTCAAAAGATTGGAAAAATGTGCAGGTGATACTGTAGTTAGTTTGATGCAGGACAAAGTCCTTGCAAAGGGAAATGGGAACATTGAGGGGGAAAGGGGTAGAGGAGAGGGATAAATCTCTCTGGAATCACAACCAGAGGGATGCTGGCATCATCACCGAACATAAAAATTCTCAATTAACAGAGAACACAATTTTTTCCCTCAAATTGTAAGTTGTTTTTCATTAAGAACTTAGGCCTTTTTATAAGGCTCTACATGATTCCTAGAGTTGGAAATAAAACTGCAGGAAGAAATCTCCTTCTAAACTTAGAAAAACCAAGTCTGAACTGGCTAAATTAAATTAAATCTTAATTTTCTCATTTAAGTAATTTGTCAAATAAAACTAAATATCATAGTCAAAATAAATTCCTAAATAAGCTTAAAGTCGAGGCCAAAGTTCCTAGCTTTATGAGCTTGGCATGTTTAGAATCCTGTCCACATCATTCTCCCCATGTGGGAGATAACTCAACCACGTTGAATATTGCTCAGAAGGTGCTGGCAACACCCTAGGTGGTCTTCTTTTCTTCGTTTGGGTAAAACAGCCCACAAAAATTTGTGGAGTGGGCCGACCACAAGATTGGTGAGCAAGGGATCAGCCATGTGTGCAGTAACCATGTAAAAATGATGGCCACCGCTAGAACTGGTCGGAATTGCGGTGAAGGGAACAATGAAGTAATGGCTGGTGTGGAATAAACAACACAAAGCACTAGACTCACTTTAGACCCAGCTAGAAGAAAACTGGGGCTGCAACTTTGCAGGTCCAAGTCTGTAATGGAAAGAGAACTGTTGGAGCCAGATATGGGACTGGGTATACGCAGAAACGTAGCCTTAGAAGGTGGATTTAGGACCAATTCAAAAGCGGGTCTGATCAGAGCCATGTGTTACCTAGGAAGGATAAGCCGGTGCTGCATCTTCTTCCTTTGGTGGATTGCCCTTGTGCCAAGTGGGTACTTGTGGAAGCCATTAACAATGATGGTGCTATGAGCTTGACTGGCAATGGAAGGAACAGAAGAAAGGGCGGACAGATATAGTGGCAGCAGCACAATGAAGTGAGTGTCGGCAATCTGGCTACGGAAGCTCCACGTGAGGCGCTGCAAGTGTCTTGCCGGGCTCCTGAAGTGTCACCTGCATGCCCATGGCCAATATCTTCATACTAGTGGTGGTGGCAAGACCAGAGTCTAGTGCTCAGAACTGGACAGGGACATCAAAGGCGCCACATTTGGTGCCGTGATGATACCCGGGGCCGCAGAAGACAAAGGAAATGATGGGCCCGGCACAGACCACCAGCTCTTCTTTGGGCATTGGCATTTTGTTCGCAATGGGATTTCAATCTTCAGTGGAGGAGTCACCACTTTCAGTCCAGGATTGTACCATTTGCCATCACTTTTTCATTCTTCAACTTTTATAACTCACCATCTTCTTCATCGGTACGCAGATGTGGAGTTTTGGTAGGTGCTTCTGTTGTGAATCACAATTATGACTTTCCTTTTATAGTATATCTTAGTTTAGGTAGAATTACATTAATGTTATGCTTTATTAAAGGTAGGATTCTTATAATTTATTTTCCTAGTTTTGATGATTCCTAATAGTTCTTTAATTCCTAATTTAGGTTTCCTTCTCATTAGGGAAAGGCTTGAAGCCTATAAATTAATTGTGTCACTACTACTAAGGGTTATGCAATGAGAAGTCAATAGTATTCAGTTAATTCCTCTTTCTTCCTAGCTCTTCTCCTCCTTTATGTTTTTTCTGCCATGACGATGCCCTATCTCCCTTGTGAATTACTAGGTTCACAACATTGGTATCAAAGCAAGTCCAATCCTGTACCACCGAAGGAGCCTGGTCACTTCCTGTCCGTCCTTCTCTACCTCCATCCGACAACCAAGGCAGAAGGAGCTTGGTCTATTCCAGTCCTCTTGAAGTCGACACTGCCGCCTCCATTGGAATCCGGCTTTCCCCCGGATCATCTCCACCTCCGTTGCATAGCGAAGCTTCCCACAACTCTGCCCACGGAATCAAGACCTCCGCCCTCCATGGAATCAAGACCTCTGCCCATGGCGAAGCTTCCACTGTCGCAAAGGGGTAAAAAGGACTTAAAGGAGAGGAGAAATCTGCCACTCCGGCTGGAAGAGTGCAAGGCCTCGCCGGCCTCTACCCTCTTCCAGTATGAATAATCATCACCGACCTCCAAGATGGAGCAAATCCCCTCTTTCACCATCATAAAGCCTTCGAGCACTCCGGGCCTCGGTGACTTCTGCCATGGTTGTCTATGCTCTGCCCACTGCCAGATTTTCGACCATCTCCGCCTGATCATGTCCCTAGATCGCCTAAGCAGGCCTTTCGTGCTCGGGCCACCAGCCATGCCTTTGGCCACTTTGGCAATAAATCCGCCTCTGCCCCAACCTGTTATGACTGTCTTAGCAATCATTGGAGGCAATTGGGACCCATTTTTGCTGGCGCCCACTACTCTCCGAATTGATGCTGCCCCTCACGTCGCCTCCTTGCTCCGCAGGGAGGCACACTGGGCCCTTGCTTCTTCTGGCTCCTCCAGTACGAGATCACAATCGACTTCCTCTGAGCTCTAGCCATTGGCGTCTCACGATGCACAGGAGGATGACGGGTCTAGGGCTTTCTCCCATCGATCGCTGCGCAAACATGGGGAAGGTGATGCGGGTCTCAATCAAATCCACCCCTTCTTTTCACAGCAGTGCCCATGCAGGTCTAAGCAAAACCTGCCCACTCTCTTTCCATTACAATGCCCGAAATTTTTTCTCTGGTGGGTCCAGGCGGGTCCTCTTCCAGTTTTCTCAGGCACTCCCACCAAAAACTCCCTTCCAGCTGCATCTTTCAGCAGAAACGGGTTTGTTGGGGTCCAGGTATGGTGCGCCAAAGTTCATCTTTTGCTTATCACCAACTGCTTTGGTCTAGTTCTTGCCTCCTAGGCTACCTTGTTGTTCCTTTCTAATGTGTTGCTTGTTGGGAACCTTCGCGGATAGTCCACTATTGTCCTGCAACCAACAAGACATGCCTCTTCCTCTCCGATAACGGAGATGCCTTACGCTCGGATTATGTGTCCATTGTGTTCGCCTCACAAGGATCCCTTCTTCTTAACCACCGTCCATTGACTATACTTCCATCTTCATGAGCAACTCATCCATAGTTCTGGACCGGTTGCTCATAGCAGAGCTATGGTGAGCCCGATGTGATTTTTTTGGGCCACCTCGAGGATGAGGTGGTGCGCTGGCAAAGCACTGGTGGATTGTTATGAATCAAAATTAGGACTTTCCTTTTATAGTAATTCTTAGTTTAGGTAGAATTTCATTAATGTTATGTTTTATTAAAGGTAGGATTCATATCATTTATTTTCCTAGTCTAAATGATTCCTAATAGTATTTTAATTCCTATTTTAGGTTTCCTTCTCATTAAGGAAAGGCTTGAAGCCTATAAATTAATTTTGTCACTACTACTAAGGGTTATGCAATGAAAATTCAGTAGTATTCAGTTAATTCCTCTTGCTTCCTAGCTCTTCTTCCCTTTCTTTATGATTCTTCTGCCTTGATGATGCCCTATCTCTCACAACAGCTTCATCTTTAACATGCATCTGTGGATTTTCTCTGCCATCCAGTTATTGTTGTGGTGCCAGCATTGTGCCTAATCGGACTGCTTTTCATGGGTACTGGCTTTCAACAATACTTCTACATTTAACTGCAGCAATTGCTTCTGGACTGCCTGCGCGTGTTTTGCATTGATTATCTGCTATACCAATTGCTGGAGGTCAGCAAGATCAGCTTTGAATTTATCATGATATGCCTCAACTTCAGCTTTGAATTTATCAGGAGCTTGGTTCCTCGTATCCATGTAGTCTAAACTAGACAGTTGCAGGTTTTTTGATGGGACCAAATTGATGCAGGACAAAGTCTTGGTGAAGGGGAAATGGGAAAATTAAGGGGGAAAGGGGTACAGGAGAGAGATTTATAACACGAGGGGGCTACTGGCATCATCACCAAACAGGAAAATTCTCAATCAACTGAGAACAGGTTTTTTTCCCTCAAATCATAAGCTGATTTTCATTAAGAATTTAGGCCTTTTTATAAGGTACTCCCTCCATCCTATATTAATAGCTCCATTTCTCATTTTTATAATTTTTATCGTATGATATTTCTCATGTAAATATAATCATAATAAAACTCCCCATTACGAAGCCAAAGTCGAACGTGCTGACGAGCATGTAGTGGGCTCTATTGGCATCCCATCCATGTACAGGCTAATGCACTGCGCCTGGCGAAGACCAAGTGCAAGGGACAGCATGTAGTCATCCCCGGGGGAGAGTGGCAGCGGGGCCTACCGGTGTTGGCGGTGGCGGCAGAAGCGAGTGATGGAGCGGGCGGTGGAGGACTTGATGAGGTGGGGAGTATCACTTGCGGTCAAGTGGGTCGAGGAAAGCAAATGCAACGAGGCAAAAGGATGGCGCCATCGGTGGCGAAGGAAGCAGAGAGATACTGAACAGAGAACATAAAGAAGAGGGAAAGAGGGAGTGAAGAGAAGGGAGCTATGATAAAGCTTGGATACGGGGAAATGGTGCAACTCTGCAGAGGCTACGCTGTGTGGTTCTGAAGAAGCTTGGAGGCAGGGCATGTCACCATATCTGGCCGTCATACGGCGTTGGACAATGGGGACATGGAGGAAGACGGAGAGGACCAAGCTAAGCCGGTGACGTGAAGAAGAGGTAAGATGGGATGCCTAGCTCGACAAAGATGTCAAGGGTCGGGTGGCAGAAGAAGTCTAGGATGAGATGGAGCTGAGGGCATTGAAGAGGAGTGGGTTGTTGAGGTGGGCAAGGCGGAAGAAGAAAGCCTCGTGGTGGCGGGATGTGGATCTTTCGAGAGGGAGGGAGATCGGCGGTAGGCGATGGAAAGTAATGGACGGGTAGGCGGCGGAGATACGGCTGATGTAAGGGGCCATTTTGTTGGTGTTGCAAGGTGGCTCGTCGCCGTATCCCTTATAGGCGACAATCCAACTGCTGCTGCTAGTTCTAGCAGCCATGGTGGCCTTGATAAGCCTCCGCCTGAACCGATCAGGTCCCGGTGGAACCCCAAGCCGCCCGAGCAGCTCATGATCCTCGAGTCCATCTTCAACAGCGGGATGGTGAATCCCCCCAAGGATGAAACAGTGAGGATCAGGAAGCTACTTGAGAAGTTTGGTGCGGTTTTCGATGCCAATGTCTTCTACTAGTTCCAGAATAGGCGCTCCAGAACTCGTCGCCGGCAGCAACAGATTCAGGCTGTCTTGGTCATATCCCTTATAGGGCGGGCATGTTGAAGCTGCTAGAGACTCCTTTTATATACTCCGTCTCCTACTTTACCCCCACCGCTCCAACTTCCCTGCTCTTCACACTGGTGGGTGGATGCTGTACACTAGAGTAATAAGTTACCGAAGCCCATGGAGGCGCCTTTGCTGAATGGTGGGCACACTGGACTAGACTCCTCCGGCTCCTGCGAATACAGGCCAGTGACAGGCTTAGCGGACGCCTAGAGGATCTACAACGACGAGTCGCGCAAGCTCTGGGTCATTGCCGTGCCCATCGCCCTGAACATCCTCTGCATATATGGCCTCAACTCTACGATGCAGATTTTCGTCGGTCACGTTTGCACATTAGATCTTTCCACAATGGCAACTGGATTATCCGTCGTCTTTACCTTGAGCTTTGGATTTTTGGATTCCTGATCAGTCGTCTCTCTCTCTGCCTTTTGCACCATAGTGTTTATGATAGCAAACCTCTTCCAAATAAACCTTTTGATAGCAAACCTCTTCCAAATAAACCTTTCTTTCAAGAACACTAACAAAATAATGTAATGTAGCCAACTAGCAGGGGGAGCAGAGCTCGAGCCAAAGAGAGAGTTCTGAACAATTCTTATTTAATCATCAAAACTGAGAAGTACATATCCTTTATTGGCTTTATATACTTAAGCCTAGAACAAGTAAAAGACCGAAGTACCCTTATTGAAATAAAATAACTCTAAGTAAATAAAGTAACTATAAGACAATAAAACTCATGCCCTATTCCTATGCTTATAGACTTGGAATCCATTGGGCACATCTGCATCAATCCTCCCCGGCTGAAAAGGACTCGCCTCCGGAGAGTCAGAGGAAAGGTACTGCTCAAGAAGATGCGGATCAAGGCGTCGAAACTCTTCCTCTGATATCCACGTCGCGTCAGTGTCCAACTTTCCAACCCAACGAACAAGAAAGCGCTGACAACCACTTTCAGGAGAAGTAACAATCTCATGATCAAGGACAGTATCAATACGATCAAGAGGCAAAGGAGCAGGCAGGGGTAAATGAGGCATGGGAGACTGAATGGGTCGGGAGGGAATAGGGGAAGGAAAGGGCGGAGGGGTAAAAGTGCCACGATAAGGGAATAGGTCCTCAATATTGAAGGTGGAGCTGATCGGAAGGTCTGAAGGCAAATCAAGGGAATAAGCATTGGGTCCAAGTTTGCGGAGAATTTGATAAGGCCCATGGCATGTGCATGAAGTTTCTTGACAAAATGTTTAGGAAAACGCTCAGGGCGCACACGAACCATCACATAATCACCTTCATTAAATTCAAGTTTCCGACGATGCGTATCAGCAGCAAGTTTATAATTGGCATTACTCATTGCAAGTTTAGGTTGGATATCAGCATGCAATTCACGAATATCATGAGCAAAAGAATCAGCTAAGGCAGAAGGACGGCCATCAACGGGTAAAGGAATCAGGTCAATAGGCTGGCGGGGTGGGAGGCCATAAACAATCTCAAAAGGACTTTTCCCAGTAGACCGACTAACAGAACTATTGTAAGCAAACTCAGCTGTAGGTAACACAGAATCCCAAAGGCCAGGACGCTCTCCCACTAGACACCTAAGTAAATTGCCCAAACTGTGATTGACCACTGCAGTCTGCCCATCCGTTTGAGGATGAAAGGCTGAGGAGTATTTCAATTGGGTCCCAAACAATTTCCAAAGAGTTTTCCAAAAATAACTAACAAACTTAACATCTCTATCAGTCACAATAGATTTGGGTAAGCCATGGAGGCACACAACCTCGCGAAAGACAAGCTTAGCCACATGGGACGCATCAGCAGTTTTAGTACAAGGAAGAAAGTGTGCCATCTTAGAGAACCTATCAACAACCACTAAAATAGAATCATGGCCGCGTGGGGTTTTAGGTAAACCAAGGATAAAATCCATACTAAGGTCAAGCCAAGGGGTGTGTGGGATAGGCAACAGGGTGTACAACCCGGTGTTTTGTTTTCTAGCCTTAGCTAGTTGGCATGTACGACATTGGGAGACAATTCGGGCAACATCAGCCTTCAAGGAAGGCCAATAGAATCGATCCTCCACTAGAGCCGCGGTCTTAACTTTGCCAAAGTGACCTGCCAGACCCCCGGCATGCAATTCTCAAACCAAAAAGTCTCGAACTGAGGAACGGGGAATGCACAATTGAGACCCACGAAAAAGGTAACCATCACGGATAATGAAATCCATATGGTCACGGCGGTGACCAACGCGAGTCTCCTCAAAGAGAGTGCCAAAGTCAGGACAAGAGGGGTATTCATCTTTCAATCGTTCAAAACCAACCACATGCGTCTGCATAGATTGTAATACCACAACTATCCGACTCAAAGCATCAGCGGGTTTGTTTTCAATACCAGCACGATGATGGAGGACAAAGCTGTACTCTTGAAGGAAGGAGACCCACCGAGCATGTTTGTCACTCAACTTACGTTGAGATTGGAGGTATAGGAGGGCTTGATGGTTAGAATACAAAATGAACTCCTGGGGCAACAGGTAATACCTCCAATGGCGCAAAGCCTGCATAACAGCGTATAACTCTTTTTCATATGTAGAATAACGTTGCCTGGCATCATTGAGTTTTTCGCTCAAGTACGCAACAGGATGGCCTTCTTGACTCAAGACACCCCCTATGCCAACTCCAAAAGCATCACAAGCGACCTCAAAAAATTTAGATAAATCAGGATGACGTAACACAGGAGCTTGAGTCATAAGGACTTTGATGTCCTGAAAAGCCTTAGAAGCTGCGTGAGTCCAATGAAACTCTCCTTTCTTTAGGCAATGAGTTATGGGAGCCATGATGGAACTAAAACCCTTTATGAACCACCTATAAAAGGTGGCCAAGCCATGGAAACTACGAGCTGCAGTGACAGAGGATGGCACAGGCCATTCAAGAATTACTCGCACTTTTTCAGGGTCAGCAGCAATGCCCTGCGCAGAGATGTTGAAGCCAAGGAAAAGAACTTCTGCCTGCATAAAGGAACACTTTTTGAGGTTCACATATAATTTGTCAGCACGAAGGGCAGTAAGAACCGCACGAAGATGGGACAAATGTTCGTTCTTTGACCTGCTATAAACCAACACATCATCAAAGTAGACAACCAAAAACTTACTAAGGAAAGGACGTAAAACTTGAGTCATGACCCTCATAAAAGTGCTAGGAGCATTTGAAAGGCCAAAGGGCATAACGAGCCACTCATACAATCCGTCTGGAGTTTTAAAGGCAGTCTTCCACTTGTCACCAAGTCGAATTCGAATTTGATGATAACCACTGAGCAAATCAATCTTGGAGAACCATTCAGAACCGGCCAACATATCCAACATGTCATCAAGACGGGGAATAGGGAACCGGTACTTGACTGTGATTTTGTTGATTGCACGACTATCGACACACATTCGCCAAGAGCCATCCTTCTTGGGCGTTAAAAGAGCAGGGACAACGCAAGGACTCAAACTGTCGCGAATGAAACCCTTCTGAAGTAAACCTTCTACTTGCTTAGTCAGTTCAGTGCGCTCTGTGGGATTCATTTGGTAATGCGGGAGGTTGGGCAATTGGGAGCCGGGAACAAAATCAATGACATGTTGAATGTCCCGCATTGGGGGCAGCTCATTTGGCAACTCTAGTGGGGACACATCACTAAATTCTTCCAGTAAAGAGGTGATGTCAGGGTGTAGGGACATGGTGGCAGCCCCCAATGAAGCTGAAGGACCTACGTGTTTTTGCACCAAAGCGAACACAAGACCTGACTCGTGTCCTGCCTTCTCAAACGCCTTTTGGGTGAGTAAATGGAGAGCCTTGTGCTGTGATGGGTGAGAAGTGGATTGGTGCTTTTCAGGGGATGACTTGGAGGTGGGCCGGGCTGGTGTGAGCATGATGGATTTACCCTTATAGGTGAAGATGTAAGTGTTGGCACGACCATGATAAGTGACGTCGTGATCATAGAGCCATGGACGACCCAAAAGTATGTGTCACATCCATAGGGAGGACATCACACCACACCTTGGCAGAGTAGGATCCCATTTGTATTGGCACTAAACATCGTTCAGACACAGGGCGGGAGGTTTTATCAACCCATGCAACCCGATAAGGTCAAGGGTGTGGCTCGGGCTGCAGATTCATCCGAGCAATGCCCGTTGTGGACACAACATTCATGGAACTACCTCCATCAATGATCAGCTTGCACACTTTATCGCCACATTTGACGAAAGTGTGGAAAATGGAGGTGCGTTTCCAATCATCATGCTTAGAAGGAGTGGTCAAGATACACCTCATGACCGTCATATGCGCATGGTTAGCTGCCAGTTCATCATCGAGTTCATCACTCAAATTGACAGGATCACCCAAGGGGGCAAAGACCTCATCAACATCCTCATGTGAGGGAGAATCCTCATCTACGAGGAGAGTACGGTTTGGACAGCTAGCTTGGACATGACCAAAACCATTACAGGCAAAGCACCTAATAGAGGATCTGCTAGAACGGGAAATAGGTGCGCTATGGTGAGGGGTGGATGAGCTGCTACCCTGAGGCGCAGGAGCAGAAGAGTTAGCAGGAGGGGTAGGATAGGTGTTGACACAAGGGCTCGACCAGGACAACTCCTTAGATGGCTCATAGGAACTAGGACGTGAGCGTTGTGATGGCAGCCGATAAAGTTTTTCAACCTCCAAGGCCTTGTAAAAGGCCTTCGCCAGACTGTCAAGAGAATGAAGATTAACCTCACTTTTAATCTCTGGTTTTAACCCATTGATGAACTTATAGACGGTTTGCCAAGGTTCGTCCCGAGGGCTACATTTGAACTTTAAGTCATCGAACCGTTTCATATAGGCAGTAACAGTCCAAGACCCTTGCTTCAGATTCAACCAGTGTTCAAGCAACTGAGTCTTATAGTAGGCAGGGAGGTATTTTTCTTTAAGTTTGTGTCTCATTTCTGCCCAGCGGGTCAGAGGAGGTTCATCAAGGCGCAGCAGCTCCTTTTGAACCGATTGCCAATAATGTTTGGCAGAGCCTGTTAATTTCATCTTGGCAAAGCGGATTCGTTCGATATCCGACATATCATACCAGTCAAAGAAGTCTTCGATGTCAGCAAGCCAGTCAAGGAAAGCATTGGGGTCTAAACTACCGTCAAAGCTAGGGGCATCAACTTTGACCTTTTTGGTAACATCCCTAGGATCATTCTGATGGCGATGAGGGGAATAACCATCAGTGGGGCGCCTCTCAAAGTACTGCTCACGTTCACGCACACGGCGGGGAACATAGTCATGGTCCCCATCCGACACACCCTGGAACCCAGGTTCACTCTGGAGGGACTCTCGACGGTGGTTTGGGTTAAATTGGGGACCCGGAGGAGTACTATGGGACACGGGACGAGCCGGGGTGTGCATGGCTGGGTCAACCTCGGCATCAGTGACATGGCGTTTTCCTAAAGATACTGAGAGCTGAGAGACTTCCTGACTCAACTTAGTGATGGCATTCAAGAGGGCTTGACGGTCTTGGTCTTGGGATTGACACATCGCTTCAAGGTTTTGTTCAAGTTGGGCTTGACGATCCATTAAATCTCTAATGGTCATAGGCCAGGAAATTGTGGAGAGGGGAATACACGTGAATGCAGCCGACCAACGAGGAAAACTTGTTCAAGTAATGCAAACAATAAACTAGTACTATAAGCACGTAGAAGTAAGAAAATAATGAAAATAAATATGCAAGATGTGTGCAACAGTGAGCATATAAAGGCAGTAAAAGTGGTAGAAAAGGCAGCAAAGTAGCGGTTAAGAAACAAGGAAGATGATCACGAACTTGATGAAAAGATTGTACCTTGAAGATAGGAGTTGTAGCGAGTACTTGTTAGAGAGTGTGGGGTAAGAACACTTACTTGACGTGGAGAGCGAAGGAAGGAACGTGCCTGTCAACCAAGAAATCCCAAATGCAGCACGGTTGTATGATGACGCAACACCAAAGGGTGGAACCATTGGAGTAGCCGGCAGTGGTCGTTAGGAGCAATGCTCAAAAGATGCAGAGGACGCTCCGGAGGGAGCTGAGCATTCCAAGTCGGGTCGGATCAACTTTTTTTTTAATGATTATTTGCGGACCCGAGTTGAAACTGGCTGCTCCGGTTCAGACTGAAGATATAGACGACGGGCTGGCAGTGCGGAGAGGAGGGGAGTGTTGCGTTCCGAATCCGGAAAGTGATGACGCTGGTGAGGACGGCGGCCAAATCTGGAAGGTAAGGAGGAAGGCGGGCCGCAGCAGACTTCCGTTTTGAGTGGGCAAGAAATCTGGCTGGGGTGATTCACGGGGGCTGCAAGAAATCTCTGTGTCAATCGCAGGCGCAATCGAGAGGCTGTATGGAATCTTCCAAAAGCAAGATGAAAGAGAATCTGCGTGATCTCCGTCCACCTCTGGTAGGCTGACTCGGAGAATCGCTGGCAGGAAGGTGCATCACATAGAAAATCACCAACTTGCTGATCTTGGGTGACCAAATCTGCTGGAGGAAATCACTGTAGGAGATACAGTTGCTGTAGACGAACTCTGACAGGGAAATTGCCGAACCGTGCGAAGAACTTGCCAATCCAATCTTCGTTGTCGCCTTCGTCTTCCCGGTGAATGAAGAAATCTGCAAATCCTGGACGAAAGCTACTGGATGAATGAAGAAGACAAGATGATCTTGGAACACAAATGCAGATGACCCTGGATAAACGAGGGACGCCCACAGTTGCGAGTACAGCTTCCGGTAGTGCTGTAAATGCTTTAGGGGCAGCGGAGATCGATCTGAGCTTTGATACCAAATGATAGCAAACCTCTTCCAAATAAACCTTTTGATAGCAAACCTCTTCCAAATAAACCTTTCTTTCAAGAACACTAACAAAATAATGTAATGTAGCCAACTAGCAGGGGGAGCAGAGCTCGAGCCAAAGAGAGAGTTCTGAACAATTCTTATTCAATCATCAAAACTGAGAAGTACATATCCTTTATTGGCTTTATATACTTAAGCCTAGAACAAGTAAAAGACCAAAGTACCCTTATTGAAATAAAATAACTCTAAGTAAATAAAGTAACTATAAAACAATAAAACTCATGCCCTATTCCTATGCTTATAGACTTGGAATCCATTGGGCACATCTGCATCAGTTTCTCTTTTGCATGTTAGACAATGGCGACCATATAACTAGATAGAATTTGTTTTGATTCTCTATGTTCTCAATGACGTCTGTGTTCTTATTTTTTCTTCTGAGAAAACTTCATGACTCGTCGTTTCTTCCGATTGCTAAGTTTTCTCCATGGCCATGAGCCGGATGAGGAGGAGCGTGAGAGGTGGGTGATAGGGTAGCGGTATCCCAGCTTCACTACGGCCGGATTCTCCGAGCGAAGTAGTGGTATCCCAGCTTCACATCGGCCTATGAGCAGGGTGATGAAACAGTAACAGAATGAAGCTGAAAGTAGTAGATAAATTTTTTCTAAAGTGAGAAGCATCATAGAGTTGTTGACGTTTAAATTAGAGAAATGGAGCAATTAAAATAGAACGCAATTTTTTTTCTATTGGAGCTATTAAATTAGGACGGAGGGAGTATAACATAAGTGCCTAACTTGGAAATAAAACCACCAGAACAAATATCCTTCTAAACTTAGAAAAACCAAATCTAAAGTGCCAAATTAAATTGAATCTTATTTTTCTCATTTAAGTAATTTCTTAAATAAAAGTAAATATCCTAGTCAATGTAAAGCCCTAAATAAGCATAAACTTGAGGCCATAGTTTCTAGCTTTATGGGCATGGCGTGTGTAGAGTCCCAATCTTGTACTTGTGGACCATGGAATGGGCCCCACATACCACATATGGATCTGCAACATAGTCTAGAGTAGATGTGGTAAATTTAGTGATGGGGAACTGGGGATTGGGTTACTGCTGCTTATACTGGGGGAAATGTCAGATTGTCTTCTTAAAAGATAACAGTTTGTTTCACATCTAAGCAATGCAAATTCTTGATTTAAAACTTTACAGATACTTAGAAGAGAAGAAGAAGAAACACAAAAAAGCCAAGATTGTTGAAGTCATCGATTTTCCAGGCCGAGAGCAAATCAAATTTGGTGAAGTAGTTGAAGCTCCACCTAAACTTACATTTCCTAAGGTATTTTTGCTTTTTGCTACTGGACTGCATATATTTGTTAAGTGCATGCTAATCAACTAATTATTTGTGATGAAGGCAACTAAGAATGTTCAGGATGCTTTCCGTGAAAGACTGCGCCTACAAGCAGTCGAAGCCTACAGAAAGAGGAAAGGGTGGACATCAAGGCCTGGAATCCAACTTCCACCCGTATTGACATAACCATCTTCAGAAGAAGCCTAGTGGCATACTTAATTTTTTGTGTTGATATTTTTTTGTGCTGATTGATTTGTGGCTCCTATGAAAGCATTTAAAATCAGTTATGGAAAATGCAGTCGTTGCATATTTTAACAAGTTGTCCTACATAATCATGCTCATGTTTGTGTGATGAATTGGCCGGTCACTGTTTTACAGTATCTATAAAAATCCCATGAGCCACTGCCTATTGATTGTTATGATGGATTGCTGTTAGTTGGAAAAGGAGATGAAGATGCATTGACTATGGTGATGGAAATAATCTATCATGTTGGAGCAGTACCTTTAACCTTCAATGGATAAGATTGGGTGTGAAATTATGTCGCTTGTAGCTTATATGTTCCTTATCATGATCTCTACATTTTTTATAAAGAGTAGCAGTTAGTTGGGAAAGGACCTGAAGGCGCATTTATCATGGCAATGAAAATAGTCGTGGGTGTTCAAGTAGTACCTTAAACTTAAACCTTCTATGTAGTAGCTAATATATTGTTTTGTGGTATTTTTAAAGTAGTTTGTAATTGATGTGATCCCTGGAGAAGAAGAAAGTGCTTACAGTGTAAGCGACATCAGCATAATTTATGAGGTGTGTTACGTATTGTATGGCTTACGTTATGTGATTTTTTGAAAAACTGGTGCTCAGTTTTTTTAAGTTGATTGATACGGTTCCATGTTGACGCTTGGACACCATGTTAATTTTGATAAGGACGCCGCACTAATGCCCAAAAGTAGGACTTAGGAAACAGAGGCCGTGCGTGTCCGGCAGGTAATACCCAAAAGTCTAATTCTTTGTCTGGAAGATTGGGATGGTTATCTGCCCGCCAAGTTTCCCTATTTTTTTTGGGTGACTGAACGAAAATTTTGTCAACCGAACTACTAATTCAAACTATTTGACGTTGGACCCTGTTAAAGAGATGGGGTGAGATGAGAGCTCAGGGGCGGGGAGCCCTCATCATTGACCGTCTGTGTATAAAATCCAATATATCTGAAGGAGAATCCTATGAAGGTATTCATTGGGGCCCAAATAGATTTCAATTGAAGTGGGCCACTATGGGAGTCACTAGTGAGGAGTAGATTTATTTAGAAGTTTGAGAGGGTTAAATAAATGAAGGTTTTATGGAGTGGACTTTGGGATAAATAGGTTTTAAGGAATTGCTCTATTGGTTTAAAGCCAAAAAGACATTTACCCCCCATTGCCTCTTTTGCTCATTGTTGCTTCCTCATCTATGAGTCATCGCTACTTTTGCATGTTTTTCTCTCACTTCTCCCTCCCTCCCTGCACTCCCATCTGAAATAGATGGGGTTTAAATTGCGATGGGTAGATAACTTGAGTAGTAAGAATTATAATAATATATGATGTCTAAATCGCAATAGTATACGATGTCTAAATTACAATGAGTAGATATTGTGATTAGTAGAAATTGAGATAGTACATGGTGTCTAAGTTGTGATGATATATGTTGTCAAAACTGTGATAGTATAGTTGTTTAGGTTGTAATGGGGTCTGAATTTTGGTGGGTAAATATTGCGAGTGGTAGAAATTGCGACAATCCCTCACCAAATAAATCATATTAGTTCAAACATGATTTTTGTTTGTTAATTTACCCAACCAAATTAAGTCTTTGTGTGATTAAATCTCACGTCCCTCAACTTATTTCGGAATGGTACTTGTCAATAGACCACCTAACAAGGCAAGTCGCTGGCAGGAATAATGGGTTTTCTAATCTAATACAGTCAAAATATACATGAGGAGTGAACTACATGAAGGAAAATATCTTAGTGCAAATAAAGTTCAAGCATAGCATATAGAAAAACACATGACGTGAACACAGAATAAGGTAGGCATATCATACTGGTATTAGACTCAGAACGTGCATGATTTGGAATTCTGAGTTCTCTCTTCCACTCCAATCCTTTGAAGTAATGGAGTTATCTTTAATGCAGCAAGAAATCAAGCCATCAACAAAGAACTAAGCCAAAGAACTGGACATTCTTTATCTTATTCAAGAGCAGAAAACTAACCTTCAAAGGATTAGCAACCTACAACCCACGACTCTCCTCATCTTTCCTCTTCTTCTATCTCTGGATATTCTTCTCCGGTCTAGTCTCCTTCCAGTGGTCTTAGCATGTCCCTCAGACAGCATTACCTTGATGGTTTCTCCTCTGGTTTTCTTGCCAGGCCGTGGCTTGCTCCTCTTGGATGGCTTCAAAGAGATAGATACGCTTGAGAATGATAGCACTTACATAAGCCCAGTCAACCCTCATGGCTGGGGAGAGAAGAGAATGGAAGAAGAGCCAAGAGAGCGACTAGGAAGAAAAGATGGTACTGACCTCTCTTTTTCCTCCCATCGCCAAAAGCTTCAAAAAACCCTAATTATGCCTTATTGATGCCTTTTATAAATATAGTGATTAGGGTTCCTAATCCCTAGAAGTTGGACCAATTCCCCCCAATTAAGACACCTAATTGTGACTCTAAAAATTAATTTCGGAATTATAAACAACCGGGCCCGCAAAACGACTTAAACAGCCCAAATACACGTTTAAATCGGGTAAACGGGGCCTATACGATATGTTCAACTTCGAACAGTCGTATCTCCCTCATTCAAACTCCAATTCATGCATTCTTGGTGCCGTTTTGGAGCTCTTTCTATCTATTTTCTAACCACATAGTTTAAGCCACAAATTCTATATATAGAGGAAGATAATATAATAAGAATGTTAATGGGTCAAACACCCTATTTTTCACGTATCTAATTTTGAAACCTAGGAAAATTTGGGATATTATAGTAATTTAAGGGCCGATCTAAATGAACATTTGAGGTATATGTATGGCAATTGGCTAATTTCAATGATGAAGGCAATGTCAAAACTTCATGTATGTTTTAGTCTTAGGAATTTGACTAGATTTAGTTGTGGTCAATTCAGATTTAGAATTGATTGACTTGAAAAATAAGAGCAGACGTATTCTTATTGAACAAGGTTGAGGACTAAGCAGAGTGTCAAAGGTAAAAGGTAAAATTGTATACACTTACATACACAATTCACTTAGATTAGCTTAAAATAAGTAAATTAAGTGAATTTGGGAGTTTCAGACCAAATTAGAATAAATTGGTAAATTTTACTATACATCAATTGATCACTGCAAATTGTACTAGGTCAATTGATCTATCGACATCCAAATTGGAGTGTATAAAATTTAACCGATAGTTTATCGATGGATTGCTAAATTGATAGATCGACCACTTGAAAGGTCACACCCTAATTAGAATAGTGAACAATTGATCGTTGTGTCAAATGATAACTTGTTGCTAATGTTACTTGCCTAGTTTAAGCAATCAAAAGAGAATTCATTACTATTTAAAGTCAAACTCTTAAACCGACTTAATGGACTATAAAACGGCTAGGTAAACATGAAATTGAAGAGAGGAAACCCTAGAAATTCATAGAGAAGAGAGGAGAGATCATTGTTTATGTTTTTCCAATAAGTGATCATTTTTTAGCTTCAAGTTTATGCTAATGGTAATTTCTTAAGTGACACAAACGTTGGAAGAGAGTCTTACACACATTAAATCAAAGAGGAGTTGCAACAATCTTTAATAGAGAGTTAAAGAAGATCAAGGCTAAAGTCAAAGAACAAGATGAGATTGTCTGTGGAGGCTAAGAGACAAAGAGAAAGCCAGTAGAAGAAAAGTTTCTAGGCTTGAGGTGAGAAGAAATGAAGACTAGCAATTGGAGATCTAAACAAAAAGAGTTTTGGGTTAGAGTCTCAACAAAGGTTGGTGGTTTGCTTGTATTGATATAATGTCTTACTTGCTAGTATATTGATATCTTTGTTGAGAGGTTGTCATAGTTTTTTTACCCTAATTGGGGTTTTCCAAGTAAAAATTATGTGCGTGTTTCTATGCTTTGCATGTTTGTGGTTTGATTTATGATAGATTTATCATGAATGCATATAGAAAATAGGTTTTTTGTTGTTTTTCCCTTTATAAACAAATTCATGTGCGTAGAGGCTAGAACTCTTAATTACTTGTGAAAGTACTTAGGGTAAGGAGCAATCTAGTTATCCACTAAGCTATCTAAATGGATATTAAACTCTCAAGTGGTATTTTAGGATTTGTTTTTGAAAATTTTCTTTTGATTTATGCTATTAATCTTGTTTTGCATGCTAATGTGTGCCTATCTTACTTAATCTTACTCACTTTTACAAAAGGTGTGTTTTTGTGATTTTGTTGTATTTGTTTGAACTTATTTACTTATACTTGATTGATTTACCATGTCTAGTTTTTATTCTTCTATTGATGTTGAGTGTCTTTTTTGACAAGCCATTGAATCATGTAAAAAGTGTAAAAAATTAGAGAAGATTATCAAATTAAATGAGGAGACAATTGAATCTATTTCTATTGAAAAATTTAAATTGGCTGAGGATAAAAGAAGAACTAGAGAAAGTGGTTCAAACTTTCAAGAGTGAACTTGTGAAAGAAAGGATAAAATCTAGATCTTTAGAAGATAAACTTGTGTCTACTATAAGTTAATGCCTTCAAATATGAGAAAAGTAATCTTTTAGATAAATGTTTAGGGAATGAAGTTCATCAAAGAGTATAGACAAATAAGAATTGTTTAATAAAGATTTAAAATTTAGATAGTGAATTGAAAATTTCTCAAAAAAATTAAAAAATTTCATTTTAGGGCAAGAGAAGTTGGACAAAATTTTGTACATAGGATAAGATAGTAGTGATAAATAATGACTATAATTTAGAGAGAAAATTTGACTAGTTCAAAGGGTATCACTAAGTTTATAAAAACTAAAAAACCCATACACACTACAAAGGTTGCTCCATAAGTTGACAATATGTCAAAACCTAAAAACCCTCTTAGAAATCAAAGTTCAAAGACTAAATATAGGAAGAGATATCATAAGAGTGATAATAATTAGTCATTTTTAGTTAGAAAAATTCAAGTAAAGAAACACAACATAAATCACCTTAGTCAATGTGTCATGAACAAATCAAGAACTAAGGAGAATTATAGTGATTAATACGAATAATTTGCCTAAGAAGAGGAAAGAAATCAATTTACATTATAAAAAATTTCAAGACAAAGGCACATGGATTAAAAAGTATAAATCAAACTCTATACCAAAAAAGGTTACTCAAGACAATAAAAAGAAAACTTTTCAAATTTGAATTAGAAAAAAATGTCTTATAGGGGTTAGTCAATCAAGATTCTCAAATACTAGATTTAAAATATAATATTTTAGGATATAATACAAATTTCTGTATTTGAACTGACAAATTTTCAAATATTTGGATTCTCAAATCCTGTATTGCTTAGAATCCCTTGATTTGAGTTGCTGGATTTCAAAATAATTAACTCCGATAAATGTTTTCTTTAATTTTTCAAATTGACTAATCCATAAATTATAGTTTAGTAACCTCAAAGACATTATTGACACTCGTATTAAGCAAAAATATTTATATTACAAAATGTTGAGGTTTCAAAATGGTTGCATGTGGCAATGTTGTTTTCCTCTAGTATTCATCAGCTAGTGACCCAAAAAGTTCAAAGAGCTTGTGCAACTTCCCAACCTAAAAAAGACAAAAGTTAAAAAAAGCTTAGTTAACAACAAACAATGCAATTATTCTAAGGTTGTAAGGCTAATCAGCCTTATGATGACTCCAGGTCATTTTAAGAAGAATTCCATTGTCATCAAGTTTTCTAATCCAAATCCACAATACGCAGAACACCACTGCTATCAAGTTTTCTAATCCATCCATTTATTATAGGATGGAGGGAGTATTAGTTCTTGCCAAAATACCCACAACCATGATCCGTTCTATGATCAACTTCATTACTAGCAGCTTCAAAATAGTCTCAACAAGTAATGAGAAATAAACTGCAACTAACAACCCCCATACCCCTCACAAAATCCAACAAAAACAACTGCAATCATAGTAGATGATAAACCATAACAAACTAGATAACTCTGCCCTTGTAGGAGAAGCTCTGGATTGTGTTATGCACTTATCAGCATGTGCAAAGGTGGGTTCACTACTAAATATATTCAAAGAAGAATCAAATTCTAGATCTCTTGAATTGAAATAGTGGACGAAGAATCGATCTGAATTGAAGTACTATAATCAAAATAAGCAATAAAGAGAGCTGTTAATAGTCGAAATCCCATATCATCCATTCTTTGGGGTCCCAAGGTCGTATCCCAATAATCAGCAAAAGGGTATTCTTTGAAGCAATACAAGAACATCTACTTAATGTTTGTTGCCTATCATATGCTCATGAGTGGTCTCATTGAGGAAGACCCACAATGGGAGAGCCAGTGGGACAAGAAATATAATAGTCAATATATATTAAATAGTCAAAATATAACATGAATACCTCGGATTGTTCTACTCCCTTATTGAGGGCATGCGTTTAAGTAAGAATTGAACACCTTGCACACTTCTTTCCCCTAGCAAAAGAAACAGACCGAGAAATATTTAACATCTTTCCCCTAGCAAAAGAAAAGGATGAGAAATAGTTACAGGAAACATGCTCTAATAAGGCAAAAGAAATTTAAAACCTCAGTTGCATGTTATTATCAACACTTTTGAATTGATTGACGGATTAGTCCTGACTAGTCTTGACTGGGAAGGTGAAACGTGCTCTAATTAAAAGGCCTTATTGCATAGGCAACATTCTCAATAAAAATTAATGAGGCAAAAGAAATTTAATTGCAGGTTAATATCATCACTTTTAAATGGTAAAAGTTTCTTCTTTCTTTGAAAAGAGAAAAAACCGAACATATATTAATCAATATTAATCAAACATAACATAACCCAAATAAAAAAAACACAAATCAAAATAGAATATATATATGAAAAAATTCAAACCAAAAGTTCAAGGAAAAATTAGCAAACTTAACATAAAGAAATTAAAAAAAAAAGACAAGCCATACCGATTGAAGTCCTCATGCCAAAAAAAAAAATAGAAAGCTTCAATCACCTGGACATTTCCTCCATCTTTGGTTATGTCCTCAATGCTTTCTTCATATAATGGTCGTTGGAGATCGATCCAACAAAGGAGAATTTTTCGCATGGGAAGATTATAGAATTTTCACTCTCACCAATCGCGCTAAACAAAATTAGTGGGATTTCATCCTACTGTGCTCCAAACTGCAAATTCTTTCGTGGGGGTTAAGCGCCAGAAATCCAGACTCCAACGATGGTTTTGAAGGAGTCCTCTCTTCGATCACCCCTCTCGACTCTCCCTGCTTCAATCTATTGATGTTCTTTTGCGGATCCACATCTCTCGCATGCTCTTCAACCACCAGTAGCGAGTTTGGAGGAGCATTCTCTTGCTCAATCATGACATCTCCCATCTAGTTGTGCTTTCGTAGGGGAAAACAGAGAGGGAGAGAAGAGAGAAGATAAGAGGGAAGGGGGATACTTGACTCGGACCAGAGGAAGGGCTAGGTAAGGTGGGATCAAGGGCTACAGTAAGGTGGTGCAAGCATAGCCACTGTCGGAGTAGGAAAGTAGGAGGGAAGAGGAGAGGGATAGGTAGGTTACTTCGCCTGAAAAGATGACAACTTCCGTTAGGATTGGGGGCCTCCAATTGCACCCTTTAACTCACCCAAAATTTGCCTCAGCCAATGAGAGACTAAGAGCCTGACAAAATTTAAGAAGTTAGGAGGTGGTATTGTAAATGTAACGCCCGAGATTTTCATACATTTTCCATAAAATTCACGGAAATTTTTTTTTTGTTTTTAAATCGGAGTAAAACTAACGAAATCAAAACCCGTATAAACAGTTTATAATTTAAAACATCATATGGTTAAACATCGTATCGCCAAATCAAATATCCTCAGGCGTCACTCGAAAACAAATGTACGATTAAATCACCATGATCATGGATTTTTAAATACAAATAACTCCCAGGCGTCCCCGAGTACAAGTCCCATAAACAGTCCACTATCTGATCCAAGCTAAAAGTCCAGAAGGTATAAACATTTAAATCTCATCTCACCCAATACATCAGATCGTGGCATCAAATACTCTCGTTGAGTCAAATATACTTGAGTCCAAGGCGGAACGATCATCTGCAGAAACGAGCATCCATCTCCCGGAGCTCTCCAACACAACCTGCAAAAGCCTCCCGAACCACGGGGCTAAAAATAGTAGGGTGAGTATTTTCATACTCAGTAGGAAAATACCCAGTAGGGGAAATCCCAAAAATGGTGAACTCGATAAGTTCATAAAAACATGCGTCATGCAACACAAACATGAGGCAATCTGCAAATATAACAATCATATATATGCATATAAAAACGCATAGCACACCAAATGGAAGCAAACTTACTCAAACACCCTCAATCAGGGTCTTACAACGTACTCGTACCATCGTACGCATACTCAAATCCTTACTCATACTCGTACGACCAAACTCGTACAATCTTACACTTACAGTCCTCGTCCAAATCATATACTTACAATCGTGCTTACAATCATACACTTACTTTCTTACTCAAACACTTACACTTACGTTCTTACTTCAAATCATCATCTTACAATCGTACTCATACACACACAACCTTCACATACTTGTACGACCTTAATCGTACAATCATACGCTTACACATAAACGTATTCTTACGTCTTCCTTAGGAGCTTACACTTACACATACTTTGAATCTTACACGTACAACTTACTCAGAAACTGAAGCATACAACATACTCTCACTATCGAACACATACTACCGACGACTGAAGCTCATTACAATTAACAAGCTCCAATGTCGGGAAAGAAGGGAATGCCACAAGGGCGTCACCTTAACCTTCGGGGAGCAACTAGACGCCATGGACTTTTCCGAAGGCAAGGCACACCTATGCTCATGGGGCACAGGATCAAACAGGTAAGAGCAGGTCCATGATACTGCTTACCTGAGCGCGCAAATGCCCACTCTTTAGGGCCATACATTGCCAACAAGGGCCATACAGTGCCAACTAAGGGCAGAAAACATACAGTGCCACTCTTGGGCAAGAATCTTACAGTGCCACTCTTGGGCAGAACATACAGAGCCATCTAGGCAGAAACATACAGAGCCCACGAAGGGCGGAAACTTACAGCGCTCTCAACAGAGCATCAAACGTCTGGGCTTAATACAGCACACAGACCAAAACAAAGCATACATCGCTCTCAACAGAGCATCAGACGTTCGGTGCTCTATATAGCACACAGACAAAATCCCGCAGGATAACAACCATGGCAAGACACAGAAGTGCTCAGCCGACTCATTATCGGCTAGCTCAAACACGGAACTTAATCTGTCGAACCCTCAGGTCTCAAACTCACAACGATATCATTAGCTTTCTTATAATTCAAGTTTGAATTAAGTATATTATGCGGTACAATTATGCTACACAACTCAGTCCTCGACTGATCAAACTGAAGCTGAGCCCGATCGAAACCCTAGTTCGTCGGGGCAGCAGACTTTACTTACCCGTCCATATCGTGATCAAGCTCACCGTACATCAAATCCTTACACACTCATACAGTCTCTGACATCCACCTTACCGTTAAAACATCTTACTTACACCGTCAAACCGAGCTCCTCAAGGTAAATCCCCGTTACCCCCTTACTTACACCTCACTGATTATGCTTACTTTTCACTTTATAATTTGTACGTTATGCTTGTACAATTATGCACACTCTTGTCGTCTAACAAACCCCACCTCAGGCTTCAAACCTAAGTTCTCTTACTTACAGAAACCAACCCCTGACTTTGTTCCACGCCAAACCGATCCAATCCGCTCCATTCTTCGTCTGTCATACTTACGTTTGTCATCTTCCATCACATGCTTACCCGTCCCCATCCGACTCCATACCAAAAACCTTACCACTTCTTACCGTCCATCGCCCATCAAACTTACCTTCTCTGCCTTCCGTCGTACGCTTACACGTCCAAATCCACGTCCAACTTCGTACCAAACCCTTACCACTTCTTACCGTCCATCGTACATACCTCTACCCACATGCATATACACATACATAAAGCATACGTGCAACTCATACATAACAATCATACTCACAGCTCATATGCATGCCATACGTATCTAAACATACCATATAATCATGCTTATATGCACATTATGAAATTCCTAGCATGCTACTACTCATTCAAGCATGCTATCATGAAATTTCGAGTTCAAGCTCCCCTACCTCGTAATCATGACGTTTGATGGCGAGCACACGACGGTGGCGGTGTCGGTGGCGGAGTTGGCGGTCAAAACCATTGCCCAGTTGAGAGAGCTGTTGTCCCGAGGGTGTAAGAAACGCCGGAAGCACTCACGGCCAAACAGGGGTGACACTGATCAACGCAGAAAAATATGTGATCCACGGCAGCACACTACGGGCGGCCGGGAGGAAGGTCGTGCCAACGAGTGGCAGGTGCGACCGAAGATCTAGGCGTACACTAAAATTCGACCGGTGGTTGAACCATACACAACCAATCACAAGACATCGAAATCGGCCGTGGACAGCACCCAACGGCGTCGATTTCGTGTTTATTAGGGCCCACATAAGGGCGGAGGGTGTGGGCGTCACTCAAGGACGGAGGAGACCGATGGAGGACTTCGATGTCAACTCCAGATGATGGCAGAGCCATCTGACGGTCGGGCGGCGCCAAAGTGGCACCAAAACCCTAACCCGCACGCGCGGCTACTAGCACACGTGGCCAAAGGGAGGGGGAGAATGCTAGACGGTGTCAGCCTAAGACTCAGAAAGGCGGTAGGGCCATGCCCAAGGGCGGAGACCAACAATACGGCCCTTGCCGTTGCCGTGCCGAGGCAGACCGATTAGAGGCCAATCGGCATTCGGCGAGATAGAACAATGGCGCTCTAAGTGGCGTGGTCAAATACATATCATTGGCAGAGGGGGGACCTGCCTCATGCCGAAGAAGAGGGGCGGTGCCACACTAAGGCGGCCAGCCATCCCTAGGCTGAGACCCGCCACACAAAAGTGGTCAGAGGGCGTTCGTCATCAAACAACGCTCAATGGCCCAAAAGGGGTGGAAAACCCTGGGGCAAGGAGCAGGGATTACTGGCGGCTCTGGCCGACTCCATCGTGGCCCTAGCGGCCAGGAGGAGCTATCTCCGGCCAAAGGTGACGGCCAAAGTCAGCGGCGACACGCCGGACAAACAACACAATGAGGAGCAAAGGCTCGGTTTTTCCGAGTGAGAGCACCCGAGTAAGGTATGCGGATCGGGCTCCGACAAAGCAGAGGGAACGGACGCTCAACAGGGCCCGAAGGGGTGGCCCACTAGCATCACTGGGCTGAGGTAGAGTCGGACAAAGGTCCACACGGCCATGTCCGACGTCCGACTGGCAATGGCAGTCACAACGTCCAAAACGGACGTTGCCCAAAAATAGGGGCTAGGGAGGGCGGAGGCGGAATAGTGCTAAGGTCGGCGAACCTGAGTTGGGACAGCATCGGGGAGGCGGCCTGGCCGTCACCTAGCCATCATCAGGCCGAGGTCGGCCAGCGGCCTGCCCGCAGCGTTCCTCAGGCTCAACCAGAACCAAGGGGGCTTTGGGTGATTCTGGCACAAATCAGGGCCGGAATGCACCGGTGGAGGAGAGAACGGCGGAGGAGATGGAACCGGGCTAAGTGGGGTGGTCCACCACCTTTGCCGGACTCAGGCAGGGCTGGACGGAGGTCCGATTGGCGGTGGCTCGCCGCCAGCAGCCACTGTTTCGCCCAAAACAGTGAGGTGGAAAAAAACAGGGCAGAGGGAAATCTGAGGACGGGGCAGCGGAACGGAGGCCTCTGGGGTCGGGAGAGGTGCTCATCGCCGTCGCCGGGCCAGGGCGGAGCTGTGGGCGGTCGGCCGGCCCTCACCGGCTAACGGCGGCGGCGGAATCGGTGACCAAAGGGGCGGAACAAAACAGGGCAGAGGCGGAAATGGGATGGGGCGGCGGAGCGGAGGTCCACTGGGCCGGGAGGGGTGGTCTCCCGCGGTCACTGGCCCAGGGTAGAGCCGTGGCCGGCCTGCCGGCCCTTGGCGGCCCGCGGCGGCGGCTCAAATCGGATCACAGTGAGAGAGGGAGAGAGATTGCTTACCGGGGAAAACCAAGGGGAGGAGCCGGCGGGACTGGCCAGGGCAGCGGCCCTGCCGTCGCCGTCCTGAGACTGGCCGGACGGAAGCCGGGCGAAGCCCACCGGCCACCGCCGGCGCCGTCCAAGCACAAATCAGAGAGAGGGCAGAGAGATCGGCCAGCGGAACAGGGGCGACACGGGGCGGAGCGGCCGTGGGGCCGGGACGGCGGCCCCCCAGCAGTCGCACGACCAGGGCGAAGCCGGTGCGGTGGCCATGCGGCCCACCGGCGGCCAGTGGCGGCTGGGACAGAGAGACGCCGGAGAAGGGGGGGGGGAACACTATTCCAACACACATTTTTTTTTCTCTGGATCGGGCCGAGCCCGATCTGATCTGCTGTATATTTTTTTTTTCTTTTTTTTTTCCATCGTATCCCCATCACGCGTTAACTCGTTGTTGACACGTTATAAGTCCAACACTCGCGCCGAAAGTGCGCAGCGAGGCCTTCGGCCCACTACTACGCCCTACGGGTAAAAATATAGCAGAAAATACATAAATACAAAAACGCTGAAACGTCACATTTTCCCGCCGAAAATGATCAGAAAAATTGCAGGAAATCGTAATAAAAATCCGGGACGTTACAGTAAAATGCCCAAATTGCGTTGTAACTCATATATCTAAATACAATTCAGTGTAAGTTTTATATATTTTGACTACCTCTATTTTCTAAATTTGGAATCGTAGTGCCTAATCTACTAACTCAGAATTTAAGAATTTTGTATTAGAAATATTCATTTAATAATGCTGGATTCTAAATATTTCACTGGAAATCAAATTGACTACCGCTAAATTTTAAAATTTAAAGATTTTATTCTAAAATCTAAAATGACTAACCCCCTGTTAGAGAACTTCATATCCCAAGTTGTTATAGGGGGTATGAGCACCTTAGCTTGCCTTAGCATAAGTTGACTAGGCAAGCTAAGGAACTTGTCATATCTAAGTAAAGAGATTTATTTGATTTTCCATGATTTAGTTCTTTCAACTTTTTGGACAACACATATTTTAGTTTTACTTCATTTTGCTATGTTTTCAAATCTCTTTATTCATAGGTTTTAAATGATAAAAAAAACAAAAAAATAGAATATGATAAAAAACACAAAAAAATTAGTGTAGTTGCTTTCGTTTTATTTTTTATATGTTCAACTACTAGAAGTAATTAATTTTTTTTTAAACACAAAAAGCAACATAATTTGTGATCAATATACCTTAATAAAGAGAATGATACACTAAGGAGAGTGAAGATCAATTTAATTTTCTTCTGTTTGATGTTGCAATTATCTAATTTTTAAAAATATGCACACATTATTGTTGAACTCAGGTCAATTTTATGAATGAAGATCAAAAGAGAACTCATAGACATGAGTTGACTTGCCATTTGGATTCTAGTTGATCAAATTAGAGAAACTACATTTCTATTTAGAATTAAAATAAAGAAAATTTCATGTAATATGCATTGATGAGTGTAAGTTTTATCTACTTCAATATAAAAATATTTCAACATCTTTTATTCAGTAGAATTGTCCTCGTAATGATAATGGGGAAGGGCTACTTACTTAGGTCGGCTTAAACTAGTGTAAAGCTACCATCCTTTTGACATAAAAAATAAATAAAAAAGAACTAAAAAGAATTAAAAAAGCGATGCAAGTGGAGAGGATTCAAAAAAATCTGAGCCTTAGAAAAATGAATTGAGGAAAAATATCATAACTCAGAAAAAGACAAAGACATTCATTTATGAGTTTTTAATTTTTTTTCTTTTTAGAAGAAAATGTACATAAATTCTAGCTAAAGTGAGCTTAAAATTGAGAATTTTTCTTTACTAGGGTGTTAGCAACTTTGTCTCAATTGAATCAGAGTGATTTTGCGATATTCAAGATTAAAAGAGACACGAGTTAAAACACTAGTGCATTCTTCTAAAATTAATAAAAGATAGTTAAAGAGTCAAAATGATAAATAAATAAAATTTACAATCATATACCAATGAAGCTGACTAATCTAAGACAAGGTATAAATGAACATAAGTTTTTGATACACTTACATTAAAGTAGAAATAATGAAAATTTATAAAAAAAGAGTTCAACATTGTCTGTTTTAATGATTTACTTTATTTTGAGTTTGGGTGATAAAAAATTCTTATTTTAGCAAAAAATGTCTTGAAATAATTTATGGAATTTATTAGAAAATTTATGGTTTTTGAATTTAAATTATTTTTGAAAATAAAATTATAAGTTTTTAGAGATAGATATGTTGAAGCTATTGATTAGTGGTTCATATGTTTGTGCCGAACGAATGTTTTAAAAATGACTGAAGCTCATAACACCCCTTTTCACCCAAAACTTCTTAGAGGAATGCGGAGAATGGTTGTGTGGCGACTTTGGCTGCTTTTGAGAAAAGTTTCAATGGTTTTCCACCTTGATTTCAAGAAATCACTCACGAATAAGGTATGAACTGAACCCAAATTTCTTAGTAAAAATTTAAGCTAAGTTTAATTATTTTGAAAGCTAGAATTGTTTAGAATAGCTAGATCTAATTTTGTCTAAATTTTCATACAATTTAAATTGTTAAAGCTTGAGATTTCATGAATTTTTCATTATGGTTTCAAGTTTACCCTCTTAATTGGGGACTTATGAAAATAAGGTGTCTGGAATCAAAATTGGACTTAGCTCTAGTTATCAACTTTGTTTGACATTGAGATATACCATGTATCAAAATTTGGAGTCAATCAGACACAAAAATTGTTCAGGGTTTCATTTAATTTTCAAAATTTTGAACTTTAATGCCTATTTGAATGAATTTTGAAATTCTAGGAATTTCTTAGTACCTTATGATTAGTTCCTAGTTATGTTTAGCCATGAGATTTATTTCTTTATAAAAAAATTAGATGGGGAGAGCAAAGAAGCAAATGGTGGCTAGTGGCATTGGTTCCAGTGCCTCTAGCACATCTAGTTGTTCAGGTGATAGGGTTAAACGATCATATGTAAGTGTAGGGTACTTCATGTGCCTGATATGCTAGCCATAGAGTTATTAGAGGCTCGACCTTATTGGATGGATTATTTTATGTCAATTTCTACTACAGATTAGCCCATATACCCTCACCTTATTCATCAATGGTTCTCATCACTTCGATTTGATGGAGAGGATGCTTTAGTTGGAGTTGCTGGAGGCAATGTAGTTCTTGTCAACTCCTAGGTCATCCCTGGTGTCATTCAATGCAAGCAGAGACCTCTATGATATCCAAACTTTAGTGGATTTCAATTTCCATCCATTAGTGATCTTACTGGATGCTTGACTAGACTTGCATGAGGCAGAGACCTCAACATCTCATTCCTAACACATTCAATGACTGTTGACTATCACTTGCTACATGTGATAGCTCAGTATGACATCTGGTGCACCAGGATAGAGAAAGTAGATAGGATGATGGACAAGTTGTTGTTTCTTTTGTTGGAGTCACATATGGAGTTATACCTTCCTTCAATTATCTTTGGCATTATGACCTTTCTACATGGTCATAGTTATGAGATGTTGCCATATATGTACATTCTTTGTTAGATATTTACTTTTGTTCAGCTAAGGATCCCTAGAGGAGAGCCTACTTTAGTTGGCATCAGTCCTAAAGATGTCAAGTCAAATCTTGATTTGTTATTCTTGGGTCTTTTGAGTTCTTGCTATCTAGTGCATTGATTAATTCAACCAGTTGAGGTTGCCATAATTTTTTACCCTAGTTGGGATTTTCTACATAAAATATGGTTGTGTAAATACTTTCATAATTTGTGGTTGATTGAATGGTAGATTAATAATAGATTACGCTCAAATTCATTTAAGTCTCCACTATGCAAATTTCAACATATAGAAGTAATAACTCTTAATTTTTACTTTGTTTAACATACTAGTCTTAGGAGCAATGTGTTGATCCATTAGATTTGTGACAAATATTAAACTCTCATATTATATGATGGATACCTAAACACCTACCCACATCCTCCAATTCTTATCTTTGATGTTTATAGGCTGAAAGGTATATATATCATTTTTTTAATAATTATTTTATGTCCACATCCCCCTAAAAAATATAAAGCTTCTAATTGAGGCTCACCATTAGAAGTCATTGCCAGTGTTCAAAACCTTAATATGTAGTTCATAAAGTTTCATTCTTTTAGTTTTCAATTTTACTTTTTGCTAGTTCTAGTTTTCCAATTTTCTTGTTTTGTGAGAGGGAGGACGAAGTGGGGGAGGGAAAGGTAGAAAATAAGGAGGATGAGGCATTGAGGAGGGTGGGGGAGCAAAGGAGGAGGACTGGAGGAGGCAGAATTTGAAATTTTAAAACTTTTCATTTTTATAATTTTGCAGTTTCAGTTTTACAATTTTTTAGACATTTTTAGTTTTTTAAGTTTTGCACCTCAGAATCAAGTTAAAATAAAACCCTTTTTTTATGCAATTGACTACTAATTAAGATGTGAGTGCATATAAATCATATTAAATTACAAGGTCAAAAAAATGTACTCCCCTACAGTTTTGGAAGTGGCGACATTCGGAGTTGCTCGTTTCCTTAGGGCGTCCTCCCTTTCAGGTTCAGAAATGGCGGACAAAACCTCCTCTAACTTTGGAATACTCTTCTCTTTCCATGCTCGTAGGCTATGGATAGAACCTCCCCTTAACCCAGGATACTTTTCTCACAACATGCCTGCAAGTGATGGACAAATTCTCCCCTTATCCAGAGACACTTCTCACTTTCCGTGCCTATAGGTGGCAGATAGAACATCTCCTTATCCAAAGACACGTCACCCTTCACTCACTCATAGGCGGCGAAGAGAACCTCCCCTTGCCCCCAGAGACACTTCACCCTTCACTCGCCCATAGGCAGTGGATAGAACCTCCCCTTGCCCAAAGACACTTCACCTTTCACTACTAATTAAGAGAGGGTTTGTTCTATTTTGAGAATTTAATGAACAATTATTTGATTTCATCGAGCTTACTCATTTTGGAAGATAATTACAATGATGCTTTCTCTAGCAAAGGTGATATAGATGAAAGAAAGTTTATCTATGAGGTTGAAAGTTTGCTTGGCACTGCAAGCTTCTCTGGAGGTTCCATGAATCTCTTTGGAATTAAGGTATGACTATGAAATTATGTTTTTTTTTTGTGATTTATAAAGTTGACAATCATCACTTATGCATTTATGAAATTTATTGAACTGTATTTTTCCTTCCCTTTTAGTTTGGCATATATGAATTTGAACATTTTGGTGAAGCTATTACCTCACTTATTTTAGTTTTTATATATATCTTTCTTATTAGGTTTAAATCATTTTCATAAGATGTATGTTTTTTTTAATTATAATTAACAGTGAGTCACTGAAAATATAATGCAATTTTAAAAAAATAGTTAGCATCATCAAATGCCAAAGCCGTCCCTAAAAATTTAATAAAATTTTCTTTGTTAAAAAACTTATCATCAGCCCCGGCCATATAGAGCTATTGTTGGAGTATTAATACATTTAAAAAAAAATAGCATTAGCAATGGCCATGGTCGTCACTAAAAGCAATAATAGGCGTTGTTATAGGCTTAACCGACAAGGTGAAAGGACTGTTTGTGACCACTGCTTAAACTTGATTTTTTTTTGTATTGTTTCCCACATTTCTATGATAATTTTTATCAATCCCAAGTATATCTTTGATTTGTATGTGTGTGTTTTTACCTCTTAAAACACCTCTTGAGTATGCTTCATCTTCACTATGTGATATTTAACAATAACGAGACACTATTTTGACTCAAAATTTTATACTTTTTGATATTATTTTAATCATCGAAATAAGCTAAAACACTACATATGACTCAATATAATACTTACATATGTGCAAGATGCATCTGGGATCATGCGCACCTAGCGCAACATGCTTTTGAGTTGTTAGATTATGAACATAGTGTGTTAAATAGGGAGGCTTTTCTATTGGTGTCATCGTTAGGGACTGTTTTGGTCATTTTATTTATGTCATTTCTTTGGATTTTCCTCCTTAGTTGTTAAGGATTTAGCCTCCTTAGAAGGTATCAGTAAGCTTGTTACACTTTAATTCTCGAGCGCTATAATCAAAGAGAAATCTTTTCTTCTAATTTAAATAATTAAATCTGCTATGTGGATAATACCATATATTTTGGAAGTAAATTAGGTAGTGATTGTACAGGCAATTGTGTTACTTCTTTCTAAATCTTGCTTTTGGGTTAGGAGCGAGGATTCTGGGCTATCTCCTTAGTTTTTGTTTCAAAGTTTAGAAGAGAGTTCTTACATATCTTAATGTGATATTATGTTGAAATTAATATATTAGATATTTTTATATTTCATTCAGTTTTATTTATATGATATATGTGAATTTCAATACACATTATATGTGTAGTGTATGTATGTATATATATTAGTGTCTTCAAAATTTTTACTTTTTAAAAATATTTCATATGCGATATACATCAATACACAAAATTATACATCATTACAGTTTAATAAGGATATATATATATATATATATATATATATATATATATATATATATATATATATATATATATATATATATATATATATATATGAGCTCGGGCTCACGCGTGCCTACATGTGCCCGAGCTCTATGGGCCATCGAATTTACATCCGGCGGCCCATAATACTCACGGGGCATTTAAACCCGTGAGTATTATGGGCCGCCGGATATAAATCTAATGGCCCATAGAGCCCGGGCGCACGTAGGCGCGTGTGAGCCCGGGCTCATATTAACTTTTCCCTATATATATATTATTATATTTGAGTTCGAATTTTAGTCGAGTTCGAGCCTTTTATGAATCGAATTCAAGCTTCATTTAAGCTAAGCCAAGTCGAACAGATATGTTCGAACACAATTTGAGCCAACTCGAGTTTGAGCTGAGTTCGATTCAAGCCTAGCTCAGTTTGAGTTGAGCTCTTCAACTCCCCTAGATTGATGCCCTATGTAAAAAAAGAAAAAATTCTTTATCTGGTTATCCTGTTCAAACCTTTTTGAATATAACAAGAGTACATAATACTCTCTTGGTCTTACATCAATAGTTCTATTCAATTTTCAGATAAAAATATTTTAAAAAATAAAATAAAACTATTAATTTGTGATGGAAAAATATATAAAAATAAATAATCTTCGTACCCGTATATAGCTTAGCTCTCATGTTGACTTTTTAGGTGAGACATTAAAAATCCTGTAAATGTCAGTATGACCGCGTAGGGCAAAGGGGAAGTTTCAAAGTGTTAATCCTTCGGTGGACTGCTTTCGAAAAAACGAAAGTCGAACGAAGTTGCGCCGAAGTTTCCTTCCTCCACGTATTAAAAAGCAATGCTCTCACGTCTTACTGTCTCAGCATCCTCGATCGCGTCCAACAAGAAGACCGATCGCTTCGCCCTGTGGAAGGACTGCCGCCACTACTTAGTCTCCATATGGATGATGCGGCAAAGCTGCCCACCTGGTCCCGAGTCATTCTCTCCATAGGCATCTTCTTCCTCACATTAAACGCCGTCTCCGCCGTTTACCGCTCCCTCGACGACCTTCCCACCACCGTCCTCGTCCTCGTCGTAACCATCTACGTCCCCCTTCTCTTCCTCCTCCTCTGTGTCTACCTTCTCGATGGCCTACCTGAGGATTCTGTGGAGAAGGGACGTCTCAAGATCCCCATCTGGTTGCTATCCACCCTCCTCAACGTCATCTTTGCCTCGCTGTTCTCTTTGGTCATTCCTTTGCCGTTCGCAGTCTTTTGTTGGAGCCTCGTTGTATTAACCGGTGTTCTTGGGTTTTACTTTCTGTTCATATACAAGGCGACGGAACTACATACTGAGGATACCTATGACTGTGAGAAGCTGTGCGCTCCAGTTACCAAAAGTTTAAACATGGTCACCACCTCTTGATTAAGAGGCTGTTTGCGTACAGAAATTTTGTACGATTTCGTTGTTTCCGCTTCAATTTCGATCAGATGTAGAAGGTGAGCCATTTCGAGCGACTGAAATCTCTCTAATCATTTTAGCAGGTGATTTTGTCAATTTTGGCTCTTAACCCCTATTTTAAAAATTATATATTTTATTAATTTTTACTAGTTATTTTTTATCTTAATTTAAAATTTGAGAAATATATCATATAAATAGAGTCTATTTTACCCTTAAAAATTTTTGTTTGATAGAGCTCAAAATTAAAAATATAATAATACTAAAAGCATGCATATTTGAGTTTAAGAAAGAAAGAGTTATATTAATTTAAAGTTTTAAAATTAAGTTTAATATAATAACTTAATTTATTCTAATTTTTTTATTATCAACCATAATTTACATTCGGTAGTAAATTTTTAGAATTAATTCTAAAAATTTTTATTTTCACTTCTAAAATATCCAACACCCAATTAGCCCCTAAATATTACTATAGGCTATTATCTAGTTTCTCTTCATACATATCTGACCAATGCAAGGATTATGTATTGTCGAGTTTTTTTCTCATAAATGGACAATTAAGTTATCCCATTGTTAATGGACTATTAAGTTATCCCGATGTTTCCAACAATGTGTGGTGTAATACTCAATTTTTCTCACATTAATAACTTTATTTAATTTTTTTTAAATAGTTTATCACCCCAAAAAGACTTACACCCCATTATTCACTTTCTATTTAGAACGTGTCTATCTACATCTTCTCGCTACCCAGTTTCCAAATAATTTCTAATAATTTTTTTATACTCTTTAAAACCTCAAACACATCATTATTTCTCTCTTCATATCTCATCTCAACAGAAACCATATTTCTTTCACTAACTCTAGCAACTCTGGCATGTGAATCCGGTAGCAGTAATCCCGGTCACCCTTCTCACGCTCTCCTCCTTCGATTGTACACTGCCAATCACAGCTTTGACGTCGACTATTCTATTGCCTGAGGCAAGAAGCATTGCCCGGGGCCACTCCAAGTCATAGCTAGAGCTTCCAGTCGTGGCCAATCCTGGTCAAAGCTAGATATTCTAGCTGCAGCTAGAACTTCCGACTGTCTCCAAAAGAGATCCGTTCATAGCTAGATCTTTTGGCCATGAGCAAAGCTTCTAGCTGTGGCCACTCCTAGTCACAGCTAGAGCTTCCAGCCACGGCCACTCTTGGTCACAGCTAGAACTTCCAACCGTTGCCAGGAGAGAACCGTTTGTAGCCAGATCTTTTGGCCATGAGCAGAGCTTCTGGCCGCAATCGAGGTTCATTTCGATGTGGCTAGGGCTCTCCACTCTGGTCGTGACCGGAGGAGGTCGCTAGTGCATTGTTGGTACTAACACTGTGAAGGGTAAGGTCCAAGTAAAAAAAATACTATATAGTGTGGTTATACATAAAAAAAATATAAAGCAATTAAAAGGGATAAATGAGAAATGTGGTATTAAGGGGATTAATGGGTATAGATAGACGTATTCTTTCATTTAACATCTTTGGGGAGGGGGGTTTGTGAGTCTTTATAGGGGAGAAAATAAAATCATTCTTTTCAAAATGAATAATTAATCAGCCTAAGCAGGTTAGACGTGTCCCAATCAAAACAAAAATATTTTCACAAGTAGTTCAATAAAAGGCAAGCCCATGGAACTCCTAACATGGTATATAGTGACAAACATAACTTCTATATACCATATTATAGGGTGCCTCTAACATAACATATAGAATTATGTTCACTTCTATGTGCTATGTTAGGAGACTCCATATATGTGCTATGTTAGGAGACTCCATATCAGCATCCATGACCATGCTACATAAAGCTCTATCTCTAACATTGTACATGTATACAAAAATTTTATGTAGCATAGCCTTCTTGCCAAACTATTGCCTCCCTCCATAGGCTGGCTTATGGCACCCAATGGGACTCATGCAACTGGGCGCCCTGGGCAAGGACCGGTAATCTGGTTTGTGCATTATGTGGGCTCCACCGGAGGTATCGGATATCAGCCGTTGGATTTGTAAGGGTAATTTCATTATTTGGGATTCTCCTACACTCCTTTTAACGGTCATCCTCCCTTAGACCCCCGGTCTGCTCCTTGACTTTGCCGCTCTATGTGCCAGAAGGGAACCAAATTAATTTACCACATCTTTTATGAGGGAAGTATTTTTTATACTCTTATATAATATATGCATAGGAGCCGTTGATATTTTAGATCGATGATTATTTATGTTAACATATGTACCATTAATCTTGTAGATGAATGACTCTTATATGCATCTTACGGTGGGCTTTGACTTTACATTGAGCTCATTGTGAGCAGAATATGAAAAACTTTTCCATGCCTGGGAGCTGATAGAGTAAGGATAGATAGAGGCAGAAGGATGTCCATGTCGGAATGGGGCTTTCTGCTTTTCTACTTTTTTATATGGGGGTTATCATAGCTCTTGCCATCGACAAAATTTTCACAGGAAAGTTGTCCCACATAATAGACTTTTTTGGCCAATTTATAAACCCAGCCAACTCTATTTTAAATTAATAGATTTTTTACGTACAAAACTCTCCTCGACAAAAACCACAAGATGCTCTGTCTAAACTAATTAAAGCACTATTGTAAATAGAATAAGAGTTACTGATTACTATGAAATAGTTTTTCCTTTCTTCTTCAATTGGTCTTCACATTGCTCTAACTCTTTTTTCACCATCTTGACAATTTAATTGCATTCAATTGATCTCTACTCCGAGCTTGCTTCAAAAGATCATGATCTTCAACAGAGGTCCTTTAGCTTGAATAATCTCTCCTTTGATCTTTTCAACAACTCTTCAAAGATGAGATTTGAAAGAAAGTTTCAATCTCACTTCTTTTTTTAACATATAGTCTTTCAAGTATTTGTGCAACACATCCTAACAAGTAGTTCATGATGCTAAAGACATAGACATGAATTTTCAAGAATTTATATGACTACTTTAATATTTTCTAAAAAAAAAAGTTGTGGAAGCTCTCTCTCCTCTCAATTTAATAAAGAAGTACTTCAATTTTCTTTGTAGGTTTTCTAGGCTTCCTCCTTCTTTGCTGCATATAAACCCCTTTTTTATAGGCCCTCAATTCTATTTAAGTGTTAAACTTTCAATAAGAAACAAAACATTCAAGGTCAATTGATCATTCATTGTTTTGGAATCTTATGAGACATGTTCTAATCGATCCATCCATTTAATGATCTATCTTTACAATGTACTAAAGAACCATATGAAAAACATTCAAGACCAATTGATTGAGCAATACAAAGTGATTGATCACATGAACAAAATTACATTCTTTTGTGAATTTTTATTCATTTATCTCTAACACTTTCACTAAAAAAGAAATTGGCAATAGTGATGCCGCAAGAACAACGACTCAATATCAGTTATTAAGAGTACATATCTACAACACGCAACCATTCAGCCGTCACTATTGTACCGTTGATCATGACCCTGATGATCCTACTTCCCACCCCCATTTCTCATCTTTCATGTGTCTATATTTTTTAGAATCAGCGATGGGTTTATTTAGCCATCACTATTATTCATTATCTGCCCAATGTATTTGTGATGTATGCATGTATGTATCACAAATACACAATGAATTTGTGATGCATAGCTGCATGCATCCCAAATACTTTAAATTTTTTATTTTAAAATTATATATAATATTTAATAAAGAAATATAAAAAATAAAGAGAGAGAGAAGACAGAGTGAGAGTGAATAGAAAGAGAAGAGAGGGAAAGTGAATTGAGAGAGAAAGAGATAGTTAAGTTAATTTTTAAAAATAAAAAAATTGTAGTATTTTCGATGCATGCACCTATGCGTCACACGCACAAGTACATGCATTGCAAATACATTGTGTATTTGTGATACATAGGTATATGTGTTGCAAATATTTTAAAATTTTTATTTTAAATTTTATATTTATTTATTTATATATATATATATATATATATTAGGGGTGTTAACGAGCCGAGCTGAGCCGAGTATTAGGCTGTTTTGGCTCGAACTCGAATTGCTGAAGCTCGGCTCGAAGCTCGAATAAACTCGAACCTTTTAGCTCGAGCTCGGCTCGAATTAGAAATCCAAAGCTTGGCTCGAGCTCGAGCTCGAACCTGTATAAGTAAATCATAAGCCTTGGCTCGAGCTGGGCTAGAACTAAAAAAATAAAAATAATATATATATATAATATAAAGTATATGAAGTATCACATATACTAATATATTTTTAGTATTAAATATTAATATATATACTTAAACAAGTATTACGACTACACCGTGAACATTTGATTATATTCACTATGAAAAAGAAAACTATGACAAATAAGTTTTAGTTACATATGCTAAAAAAATGCAACATTATTATTTTTCTCTCTTTATGTACATATAATCACTAAAAAAGATGTAAAAAATAAAAAATTATTTAGGCAACATTGTCATCTACTTTTTTGTGTTTTCTTTTCTTTATATGTTTATAAATCACTAATAAAAAAGGTATTCTATAATCTTAGTGTGCCTCTAAAAAATTCTGAAGTACATGTAATAAAGATATACATTTTGTAAGATGAGGATGGTCCCAATGTCATGCTTCAACTTTTAAAAGAATATCTAATCATTCTTTTCTAAACTAAGGTTGGTCCACAAATGCCATGCTTCTTTTAAAATTATTTTTAAGTATATTAGTGTGATATCATGTTGACCATTTGTCATATACTTATAGCTTCATTTGGTTTTTCAATTGAACTAATTTTAGTCTATCTTCAAGAATCAAATAGCCCTATTAATTTGGAACAAAAGGAGTATATTAGTGTTTGCATCTCCAATATTTTTATTTTTATAAAATATATATCATATATAAAAATTATATATCCGTTATAATTTAACAATGATATCATGAAATTTTTTTATATGAGTTTAGACTCTCGTACTTCAGCATGATCAAAAACATTATAGGCCATCAGATCGAGATCCAAATGCGCAAGAAGACATAAACTAATCTACCTCCCGAGTTATGTGTGTTCTTATATCGTAATATGATGATGTATGCCATCTATACTCACATAGTCATGAGTGAGCCTTGACTCATATAAACGGGTCTCATATATCAATACGATACATAGTATTAGTATATAAATATGTGATTATACGTCGTTTTATATATTCCATTTGTCTTAGATTAATAGCTCAATTAGATTTTTCAAAATGAACTAATCAAATAGAGCTATTAATCTAAGAACGGAGGGAGTATGCTATAAATATATATTTAAATTAACAATTATGTTTATATAAAATATGAATATATATACATTATTTATTTTATATATATTATTTATATATAATTTTAAAATTATATTCGAGTTCGAGCTCAAGCTCGAGCCGAGTAGCATCGAGTTCTAGTTTTATTCGAGTCGAGCCGAGTCGAGCAGGGGTCAGCTCGAACTCGGCTCGAACTTATTCGAGCTCGAATCGAGTTCGAGTCGAGCTTGATTCGAGTCGAGTTTAACTCGAGCCGAGCCTAATCGAGCCGAGTTTGCTCACGAGCTAGCTCGGCTCATTTACAGCCCTAATATATATATAATATTAAATAAAGAAAAATGAAAAAAACGGGAGGGATAGAAGAGAGTGAGAGAGGGGAGAGAAAGAGAGAAAGAGAAGAGACAGAAAGAGAAGATAGAGAGTTAAATTAATTTTTAATAATAAAAAACTTGATCTATTTGCAATGTATGCTCCTATGTTATCACAAATGCATAATGAGCCTATGCATCGCTAATATTTTAATTTTTTTATTTTAAAATAATATATATAATATTTAATAAAAAATATAAAAAAATGGAAGATAAAAAGAGAGAGAAGAGAGTGAGAGAGGGGAGATAGAGAGAGAGGAAAGAAAAGAGAGTGACAAAAAAAAGAGAGAAAGAGAAAGGGAGGAGATAGAGAGAAGAGAGAGAAAGAAGAGAGTGAGAAAGAGAATACATAGAGAAAAAGAAGAGAGACAAAGAGAAAGAGAAGAGAGTGTGAAAGAGAATATAGAGAAAAAGAAGAGAGAGTTAAGTTAATTTTTAAAAATAAAAAAATTGAAGTATTTGCAATAAATGCTCGAGTGTCGTAAATACACATGTATTTGTGACACATAGGTACATGCATAAAAAATACTTCAATTTTTTTATTTTTAATATTACTCTCTCTCTCTCTCTCTCTGTCTCTACTCTCTTTCCCCCCCTCTTTTCCCTTGCTCCATCCAGCCATCTCTCCTTCTATCGGTCGGAGGGTGCCTCTAGGGCGTAGTGTCACGGAGGCACTCAAGAAACGCCTACCATGCGGCACTCACAAGGCCAAATAGCCAAGAGAGTAAGCCTTTCTCGTTAAGGTCATGGCCTCGTGCCATTCGATGAAACATCCAGCCCTCGAAGCCAAACAATGAACCCGTCCCAAGGTGGACGTGCAAATGTGCCAGAACATTTCCCAAGCAAGCTTGCCATAGGGGGACACCTCTTTGCGATGTACAGATCCAACTTAGGCAACTAGGACATCCGAACATTTTATCTCAGCCAAGTGCATGCAAGGGTCTTTGTATCCAACATGGCCATAAGGCCAGACCTCCACCCGATGGGTCGGAGAGCCCCATCTCCTAGCGGACGGGGTTCCTGGCATGATAACTAGCAACATAACAAGCTTTCGTTATCATCCAAGACAGTTGGTTGTAAAGTTAAACATCATACTAATAACTTTGTCATTTCAGCTCATCATGTTTTCCTCTATTTAGCATAAGAGATTTTCTCCATTATGCTGAAGTGGCAGCCAAAGTGACTGTACAGACATGGTTTTTCCAAAGTTTGTCAAATGACCCGAAAACACTCCAAAAGACTCTCTAATACTATTTAGGGGGGATGTGACATCTTAAGAATATAAAATATGTATTAGCCGATCATGTGTCCCAACATAGCCAACTATGTGTGCGTATTGTTGCGTGTATTCTATGCAATGTTGTACACACATGTTGCACAATGTTGCAGGCCTTCCCCGCAACACCAGCATACATGATGTGTAACACTATGAGCATTTCTCGCAATACATACACACCTAGTATACAACACTTTCACACATGTGTGCGCTCTAACACGTGTCATAGATAGTCCGCTTCACTACCTCGTGACAGCAGGTTCCTCTTACCAAAATCTGGCGTCCCTCCCCTAGTCACCCTATCCTTGATCCCCATGCCCCCCAAGCCTATTGGAGGAGTAGGGCACTGAAAGTCTATTTCCCCTCCCCCTCTTTCGGGCCCACCCTCGTTGACGATAATATTTTATTTTAATTTTTTATTATTAATGACACTTATAAAAGCATTGCTAATAAATTTTTTTATTTTTTTTTATTAACGGCACAAAATAAATATTACTAATAAGTTTTTTTTATTTTAATTTTTTTTATTAATAACAATTATAAAACTCCGCTAATAGTATATCATTAACCACGGTGGGTAAGCTTCTCTAATATTATATACTATTAAAAACCGTATATATGTGAGTAAAAAGGTGTAGGGCCAGGGGAAGCTTCAAGTGATACTCCTTGTTAGATCTAGGAAGTTGCTTTCCAAAAACAACGAAGTTGCATCGAAATTTCCTCCCGTTGGTGTTAAAAGAATGCATTTCCGTCTCAGCATCCTTGAGCGCGTCCAACAATAAGAGCGTTCGCCTCGTCCTGTGGAAGGACTGCTGCCAGTTTCTACGCCCGTCCGTTCTCAGTCTCCACATGGAAGATGCAAAGCTGACACGGAGCGAGTCGGAGCCGCCCCTCGTGTTGTACTTCGGCCGGCAATTCCAGTCAGACATCTGGTCCCGCGTCATTCTCTCCATAGGCCTCTTCTTCCTCACATTAAACGCCGTCCTCGCCGTCTACCGCTCCCTCGACGACCCTCCCACCATCGTCCTCGTCGTAACCGTCTACGTCCTCCTTCTCCTCCTCCTCTTCTGCGTCCACCTTCTCGACGGCCTGCCTGAGGGCTCTGTGGAGAAGGAACGTCTCAAGATCCCCGTCTGGTTGCTCTCCACCCTCCTGAACGTCATCTTTGCTTGGCGGTTCTCTTTGGTCATTCCGTTGCCGTTCGCAGTCTTTGGTTGGAGCCTCGCTGTATTAACCGGTGTTCTGGGCTTTTACTTTCTGTTCATATACAAGGAGACGGAACAACCTTCTGAGGATACCTATGACTGCGAGAAGCTGTGTACTCCAGTTACCAAAAGTTCGAACAAGGTCACCAGCTCTTGAATAAATATCAGCACGGGCTATTATCTAGCTGTGTACTCCAGTTACCAAAACTGAGCAATGTATGGATTATGTATTGTTGAGTTTTTTCTTATAAATGCACTGTTAAGTTATCACGATGTTTGCAACGAACGTATGGTGTAATACCTCCTTTTTCTCATATTAATAACTTTATTTAATATTTTTAAAAACTAATTTTATCGTCCCAAAAAACACTTACACCCTATTGTACACTTTCCATTTAGGACGCCTCTATATCTACACTGCATTAATCCTCTCACTACTCAGTTTTCAAAAAATTTATAATAATATTTTTTATACTCTTTAAAACCCCAAACACCCTATTATTTCTTTGTTTTTGTACATCACCTCAATAAAACTCCATATTCCCCCACCTTAACTCGAGCAACTCAGGCATGCAAATCTGGCGACAACAATTATAGTCACCCTTCTCACCCTCTCCTCCTCCTACCTTAATTTCCAGTCACAACCTTAACCTCAATTATTCTACTAGCTAAGGCGCGAGAAGCACTGGCCACGGCCACTCTGGCCGTAGCTGTCATGGTCACTGCTAATCGACCAAAGCTAGAGCTTCCAGGCATGGCCCCACTCCTGATCAAAGCTAGAGCTTCTAGCCCATGGAACTCCTAACATGGTATATAGTGGCAAATATAACCTCTATATACCATGTTATAGGGAGCTTCTTACATAACATATAGAGTTATGTTCACTTTTATGTGCTATGTTAGGAGACTATATCAAGATCCATGACCATGTTACATACAAGTCTATCTTTAATATAGGACATATGTACAAAAATTCCATGTAGCATAGTTAGGGAGTCTGGTCAAACTAGAATGTATCCAAATCCGACGACACTCTTTTGTATTCTTTAGTAGAATCGACATGAGCAAGGTAAAAATGTACGCCTGTATACGTGGGAACATGATAAATATTTTTCTTGAAATATAATAATTAAAAACACGCTAACGTCCTTTGTAGGTTTGTGACATTAATTTCTTGACCTTTCAAGGAGGGGACAAAAGCTTTTCTGCGAATATGTCTCGGTCGTCACAATCAAGATGACGGAACCTTTTGAGTCCAATAATAGAGAACCGAGAAGAGTCTGATAACATCAAATATGTCATCCGCGTGGTAACCCGTTGATACCTTCCAGGCAAGTGGCAAGGTTGTTCAGTGGAGGAGACGAAAGGAGATGGTGACGTATATCTGCTCCTTTGACAGTTTAAAATTGAAACTTATGTGCGCGCTGACCATTCTTTATTGGTGGCCTGCTTCAGCTTTATTTTTTTTAAAGATGTGGCAAAGTCTAGGCCTGGTTGTCGTGATTTGAAAGAAAGGAGTTTTAGCGTGATTGGAGCAGGATTTTTTTGCAAGAGCAATTCTTGTATCAGTTTAGTAATCTTCGTATTGGCTTAATTACACATGGGTTGAATAATATTATTGACTTTTTTGCTTAATTTGGTCAGATGTATCTAAATTTCTGTGGAGTATGAGTATGTGATGAATTACGTTGACAAATGTTATTTTCGAGAAAATTTAAGTTCCTGAGTTGATCAAATGTTGTTCTGGATGACTTTTGAGGGGGAAATCTGATTAAAATAGTTTTCAAATTAGTTGCAAATTTTTTGAAAAGTTGTTTTGTTACGTATGCTGAAATTAATTTTATACTCGACATGATCAGCTATGATTGTGGTTGGGTATGAGTACCAGAAGAGGTGAACGAACAAAAGAATTTGGGAAGGAGATGGGAGTTTAATTTAGAAAAAATGGTTGTAGACATGGTTGTAGACTTGAGGAAAATAAAGAAGCTTTCTTACCAAGTTTTCATGATCAATAATGAAAAAGAAGTATTTTTAATGCTCTCTACTTATGATGAGCACTGCCTAAAGGATGAATGGGAATATAGTTTTATCCATGAGAATATTAGCATATACGCCGGTGCACATTAACGTCACTAATGCTAATATATGTGCCATCAATTTCAAATATAAAAGGCTCTCATATGTTCCTTACCCTAGGCTTAGTGGGCGGCATTAAAAATGCTTCTCAATGTAAAACTATCCATCTCAATAAATTACAAGTATGAAGGCCCCAACTCCCTCTTCCACATATACCAAAATCCTCCTAGGTTAAGGAGGGTTGTTAGGAAATTATTGTAGAAATGGTATAGGAGATGAGTGGAGAGCATATTTCTTAAAAAAAATTGCTTTAATGATGTGAAGATTCTCACGTCAAATACACTACTTTATCACTTTTATACTATTAATGTGTGAAGCCTACAAAAATGGGGCGCACACATGAATGATGTGAAAGTGATGAAGTGACTTTTTGACGTGAGAATTTCACGTTAGAATAACATTACTCTTTCTTAAATGTCAAAAGTCTACCACTCTACCTAAAAAGTAGTGTGTTTTTTAGTATTCCTGGGAAAAAAACATTCCACTTTCCTCAAAACATAAGACCCTTTATTTTTACTGTTTTACCGTATTGCTCATTTAACTTATTACCCCAATTACCCAATCTTTCCTTCTCCTTCTCTTGCATCAACACTTGTGTCGCCATCGACAGTGCCTCCATACCACCCTGACTCCACCTTTTGGCCCCAATTCCACCTCTTGCCTTTGCTTTCTCCTTCTCCTCTTTCTTTTTCCTAAGAACCAGCATAGGGTGGTGTGAATTGGCTGGAGTTGTGGTAAAAGCTATAGCCATTTTGGTCTCTAGTCTAGCCATTGCCAATGTAGCTAGAAAGGCCGCAACCAGTTTGAGCTGCCCCTGGTTCTTCTTCTTTCCTCCTTCTATTTTTTCCTTTTCTCCTCCTCTTTCTCAGAAATTGGCGAGTCGAGGTGAAAGTGTGGCTGGTGGCAGCACCAACATCAAAGCTGATGAAGAAAAAGATGAATGAGGTAGGATTTAAAAAGTAATATAGGTATAAATATATTGAATATCAATTAATGTCTAGGTGTAAAATGAACAAAGGGAGAAGTAAGGAATTCTTCGGTCCAATAGTGGAATCCTTTTTTTTATTCACTTATATCCTTACTTGGAGAGAGAAAAATAATTACTAAAATGATGTTCATTTTGGCCACATAGGAGCCAGCCAAGCACTGACACCTGCGTGGCTTTTTTTTTAAATTTTTATATGATCTCGTCATTCAGAAGGACGAAATATGTTTTTAAGTTAATTTCGTCCTTCTGTAGGACAAATTCTTCCTTATAGGTAGATTTCATTATTCCAAAGGACGGAATCACATCCTTTCATGTTTTTTTCGGTTTAAACTATAGTTTAAATTAATTTCGTCCTTGTAAATGACATAATCAAATTACAATTTTTTTTTTCAGATTCATTGAACTCGAAAACAATCCCTGTGCAAAATTATTATATGTAGCACACTAATATCGACACAACCATCATATAGATCATATGAATATTCACACATCGAGTGATTAGAAAGTCTATAAAATATATAAATTAAATACAATGTTCTTAAAATATTTAGTTCACAAAAATGTATATAACAACTCTAATTAGCACTACCTCTCCTACACCTACGACCCCGATCCCGACGGTGCTCTATTGGCTCCTCCTGATCCTCTTGGTCTGCATAAATAATAGATGGCTCACCCAAACACGCATATGGAGATAATGAGATCGGATTTGCACGAGGTGCCTGCTGTCATCTTGTATGTACTATGAGAACAATCAGTATCTCAATTGGCTAGGGAAGAGATGGATCTAAAGCAATCGGAGATGATGAACATGGACTATCATGCGAAGCTGAAGCTCGTGAAAATAAAGGAGGAGAACCAAGTGCTGCAGATAAAGATGGAATATCCGTGTATGATGTAACGTCCTGGATTTCTATTACAATTATCTGCTATTTTTTTCTTATCATTTTCAGTGAGAAAATGTGACGTTTCGGAATATGCGGCATCGGTATTTGTACCCGTAGAGTCGGGTCTCGGGTTCATCGTAGGCCTTGGGCCTGGACGTGCGTTCCGGTGCAAAAAATCGATGAAGCACAGAACTGCAGAAGATAAGTTGGAAAAAAGAAAAAAAATAAAAAAAAATAGAAGGGAGGGCTCGGGCTCGGCCGAGCCCGTTCCAAAAACTTCTGGAAGAGCCGCCCCCCCTTTTTCTGTTGTCTGCCCTCCGGCGACCGGCGGCTGCCAGCGGGACGCCGGGCCGCCGCCACAGGCTCCACCCCGGTCCGGCGACGGCAGGGGGCCTCCGCCCCGGCCCCCACAGGGGCTCCGCCCTCCTCCAGTGCTCCCCCGGTTAGCTCCCTCACCCTCTCTGTTTTGTTTGTACCGCCATTGCCGTGGGCTGGCAAGGCTCGGCCGGCCGGCGATGGCAGGAGGCCGTCCCTCCCGGCCCCAGTTGCCCTCCCTGTCGCCCCACTGCTCTCCCCTGTTTCCCTGGTCTCTATTCACTCACCCTGTTTTGTGCTGAGGCGGCACCGGCGCTGGCCGGTGGACTCTGCCCGGCCTCCATCCGGCCAGCCACAGGCTAGCGACGGCAAGGTCAGCCCCCAGCCAGCTCCGCCGGCCCCCACAACCACTCCGCCCCAGTGTTTGCCCTGATTAGCTCCTCCCCCTCTATCTTTATGTTTCAAGTTTTGATAGCCACTGCTATGGGCCAGTAAGGGCCAGTCGGCTGTTGTGAGTTCTGCCCCAGTCCGGCGACTGTAGGAGGCCGCCCCTCCCATCCCCACTTGGCCTCCCCACCACCCCATTCCTCTCCTCCATTTGCTCCCCTATTTTCCACCCGATAAGCCCTTCTCTATTTTGTTTAACCGTGGCCACTTGCGATGAGCCACAATCGAGCGAACCTTCGTCCGACTTTGCCCCGGCCTGTGACAGTGATGGGCCACCCCACCTGGCCCCGATTCAGCCTTTGCTTCGGCTTGAACGCGATGCATTTTCAGGTCGATTTGAGTGAGAGGCTCTAGTTTTGGCTGCCACTATTATTGGATTGCTTGGGTGAGCTACAGCTGGCCAATGACTGGCAGCCTCTTGTAGGCCTCTGGCCGGCTAATCTCAGCCCGACGTAGTGGGTGTAGCCGCCTTGGTCCATCCTAGCTCCACTTTTCCCCCCGGTCAGCCCTCTATTTTGGCTTTTGACGCCACCGACATTGGCCGTCAGTGGCCGAATGGCCACCGTGGATTCCGCCCCGGCCAAGTAACGACCATAGACGGTCCTACCTGGCCTGGTTTGATCACCTATGACCCGTGCTTCCCCCTGTGGGCTGTAACCCTAGCTAGTTCCGCTCACCGACATTTCCGATCATTTAACCCTCTTGACTATTTTACACCGTCGGTGCCGGACGGCCTTTGGCAAGAATCTGTATGGCTTATCTTGACTGAAGGTGGACGAGTTCACCTACTTAGGCCTTGGCCAATGATGGCCTCACTGCCTTTGCTCGACCCTGAACCTTTCCCCCGTCCTCTGCTATTCGAGATGTACAGCCGCCCGCACCTATTGTTTCGGTTGTGGGTGGTGATCGGCGATGTCGCCGTTTCGTTTGGTCCCCACTAGGGCCTTAGCCCTGTCGGACCCTTATGAGCCTTGGACCGCACCATCTAGCCCTCTCTCCCTCCCTTTGGCCGCGTCACTACAACAAAACTGACTAGTAGCGACGCTTTTAAGCGTCACTAATAATACAATAAACGTCGCTAATACATATTAGCGACGTATAAAAAACGTCGCTAAATACGTCGATAAAACCGTCGTCGCTATTGCATATTAGCGACACACAATGTCAAACGTCGCTAAAAGTACGTATTAACGACGTATAATAAACGTCACTATTAATATACTATTAGCGACGCTTTGTATTAAACGTCGCTAATAATATAGTATTAGCGACGTTTAGTAAACATCGCTAATAAAAAATATATTTTTTATTTGTTTTGTTAAAATTTAATTTTTAAAAATTTTTAAAAATATAATTTAAAAACTTGTATTAGCGATGTTTATGTAAATGTCGCTAATGTATATATAATTATTGAAATAAATAAAAAAATAAAATTTATTACAATTAACGACGTTTATAAATGCTTCGCAAAAAGTATTAAAAAATAAAAAAAATTAATAAACTCTATTAGTGATGCTCCTGTGGAGCGTCGCTAAAATAATTAAATGAAAAAAAAAACAAACCGGGTCAATACCCGGTTTGGAAGCTGACCCGCATCGCGGGTCACCTGCAGCCAGCGCGCGGAGCAGGGTGGGGCAGGATGGTGGGCGCCGAGCGGGACGGCGGGTGTTGGGTGGGACGGCGTGCGTGGGGAGCAGGGCGTGCCGTGGTGCTCGGGCCCTGCTCACCGGCACGAGGTAGGACGGCGGCTCGGGCAGGATAGTAGACGCGGGGCGGGCTGGCATGCATGCGTGTAGCAGGGCGGGGCGTGGTGCTCGGGTCCTGCTCACCGGCACGAGGTAGGACGGCGGCTCGGGCGGGACGGTGGGCGCGGGGCGGGCCGGCATGGCTGGGCGGGACGGTGGGTGCGGCGCGGGCTGGCATGCACTGGGCGAGATGGCGGGTGCTGGGCGGGACGGCGGGCGCGGGGCGAGCCGGCAAGCGAAGGGCGGGCCGGCGGGTGCGAGGCGGGACGACATTTGCCTGGCGGGACAGCATACGCGGGGCGTGGTGCTAGGTGCCCTGCTCACCAGCGCGGGGGCGCGACGGTGGCGAGGGGTGGGATGGCGGGCGAGGGGTGGGATGGCAGGCGCGGGTCGGGACGGCGGGCGTGGGACAGCGGGCACAGTGCGGAAAGGGACACTGGGCGGAACATGGGGAAGGGAAGGGACGCTGGGCGGGGCGCGGGGAAGGGAAGGGAAGGGAGGAGGGCGGAGCCGGGCTGCGGTGGCGGGGGGCTGGAGGTGGTTGGGCCGGGACGGCGGCGGAAGGGAGAAGCGCAGGAGGAGAGGTGGAGGAACGACTGTGATGGAAGAAACTCAGGGGTGGGGAGCGAATATATACCGCGCGGGCGATTTCCCCCGCGCGGTATTTTTATTTCGCCCGCGCGGGAGAATGAAAATTCCCCGCGCGGTATCCCGTTTTAGCGACATTTCATATGAAACGTCGCTACAACGTTTCTGTATTCCGACGTTTCTGACCAAACGTCGCTAAAACGTACACATATTGCGACGTTGCACTAAAACGTCGCTACTACTTTATATATTGTTACCTATTTGCGATGCATTTCTTGCGTCGCTATCTCTCCCTTCCCTCTCTCTTCTCTCTCTCCCCCTTTCCTCTCCCCTCTCTCTCTCTCCTCCCTCTCTTCTCTCTCTCTCTCTCCTCCCTCTCTCCCCCTTTCCTCTCCCCTCTCTCTCTCTCCTCCCTCTCTCTTCTCTCTCTCCCCCTTTCCTCTCCTCTCTCTCTCTCCTCTCCTCTCTCTCCCTTCCCTCTATCTCTCCTCTCTCTCTCCTCTCCTCTCTCTCCCTTCCCTCCGGTCTCCTCTCTCTCTCTCCCCTCTCCTCTAATTTCAATTTTTTATAATTTTTTATTTTTAAAAATTAATTTTGAAAATAAAAAATTAAACTAAAGTAAATACTAATAGCGATGTATATGTATATACGTCGCTATTAGTAATTTATTTTAATTTTTTTATTTAAAAAATTAATAAAAAAATTTTAAAAATAAAAATAAAATTCCTCTCACCCTCCCTCTCTTTCTTCCCTATCCCCTCTCTCTTCCCTCCCCTCTCCTCTTTTTCCCTCTCTCTTGATCTCCTCTCTCTCTCTCCCCCCTCTCTCTACTCTTCCTCTCTCCTCCCTCTTTCTTCTCTCTCTCCCCCTTTCCTCTCCCCTCTCTCTCTCCTCCCTCTCTCTTCCCTCTCTCCGCCCTCTCTCCTCTCTCTCCTTTCTCTCTCCCTCTCCTCTCTTCCCCCCCCCTCTCCTCTAATTTCAATTTTTTATTTTTAAGAATTAATTTTGAAAATAAAAAAATAAAAAAAGTAAATACTAATAGTGACATATAGAAATATACGTCGCTATTAGTACAGGTATTCGCGACGTATATATTTATACGTCGCTAATACACGTACTAATAGCGACGTAGATTTCTATACGTCGCTATTAGTAATTTATTTTATTTTTTAAAAAATAAAATTTTTTTAAAAATCAAAATAAATTTCCTCTCACCCTCCCTCTCTTCCCTCCCCTATCCCCTCTCTCTTCCCTCCTCTATACTAATAGCGACGGGGCGGAAAGCAGCGGAGCGGCAGTGCGGAGTGGCTGTGCGGCGGCGAAGGCCGACGGGGCAGTACCTGCGGAGGGGGGGAGGAGGGGTCGGAAGAAGGGCGACCGGGATGGGGACAGAGGCGGAAGACGGTGGGCAAAGGCTGAGGGGGGCATTAGCGACGGCACGACAGTGTGGCGGAGGCAACAGCGCGGCAGCGCAGCGATGTGGCGGTGCGAAAAGGGCTGCGCGGCGGTGGGCAGCGAGAGATGGGTGAAGGGTGAAATGCGAAGGACGAGGCTGGGGGGGATTTATACGGCGCGGGGAAATTTCGCCCGAGCGCGAAATTTTCTCGCGCAGGTATTTGTTGGGTTTTTTTTAGAAAAAACTTTAATTATTAGCTACGGTCACTAGGACTGTATGTTGCTAAATATATATACTTTTAGCGACGTTTACTCAAATCCGTCGCTAAAACAAATTTCTCTCTCTTCCCCCTCTCTCTCCTCTCTGCCCTCTCTCTCCTCTCTCTAACCTCTCTCTCTACCCTCTCTCTCTACCTCTCTACCCTCTAACCTCTCTCTCTCTACCCTCTATCTCCTCTCTCTCTAACCCCTTTCTCTACCCTCTCTATCTCCTCTCTCTCTCTACCCTCTCTCTCCTCTCTCTCTCTAACCTCTCTCTGCCCTCTATCTCCTCTCTCTCTACCCTCTCTCTCTCTAACCCCTCTCTCTACTCTCTCTCTCCACCCTTTCTCTCTCCTCTCTCTCTCTCTCTTCAATTTTTTTTTAATTTTTTTGAGATTTTTTTATTTTTTAAAAATAAAAAAAATTAATTTAAAATACTAATAGCGACGTATATTCCTATACGTCACTATTAGTATTTTAAATTAATTTTTTTTTTATTTTTAAAAAAAATAATTTTTTTTAAAAAAAACCAACAATATAAAATCACTCACTCTCTCTCCCCCCTCTCCTCTGTCCCTCCTCTGTCCTCCCTCTCCTCTCTGTCTCTCTCCCTCTCCCCTCTTTCCCCCTCCTCTCTCTCTCCCCTCTCTCTCCTCCCTCTCTATCTCTTCCCACCCCCTCTCCCCTCTCTCTCTCTTCCCTCCCCCTCGATCTCTCTCCACCCTCTCCCTGTCTCCCTCTTCCCTCTCCTCTCTCTCTTTCCTCCCCTCTCCTCTCTTCCCTCCCCTCTCTCTCCACCCTTTCTCTCTCCTCTCTCTCTCTCCACCCTCTCTCTCTCTCTTCCCTCTCCTCTCTCTCTTTCCTCCCCTCTCTCTTCCCTCTCCTATCTACCTACACACTATCTTTAGTGATGCCACCGGGTCGGGTTTCGCCAAACCCGAACCCGAACCCACATCACAAAGCTGTTACCCGAACCCGACCCGAACCCGAACCCGACCCGTTTGACCCGAATAGATTAAAAAAATAATTTATATATAATTTTTTTTTATTTTTTTAATTTTTTTTAAAAATAATATTAAAAAATATATAAGTTTTATATTTATATTTATATTCGGGTCGGGTCGGGTTGGATCACTAAAACCCGACCCGACCCATTAGGGTTATTTTCGAAAACCAAACCCGACCCATTAGGGTCGGGTCGGGTTTACCATTAACCCGACCCGAGTGGCATCCCTAACTATCTTTCATCTAATTTTAAATTTTTAATATTTTTTAAAATTAAAAATACTAATAGCGACGTATAACTATATACGTCGCTATTAGTATTTTATTTTAATTTTTTTTATTTTTAAAAATAAAAAATAATAAAATTTTTAAAAAATTAAAATAAAATTTTAATAAAAATAGGTAGTAGCGACGCATATGACTATGCGTCGCTACTAGGATAGGTAGTAGCGACGTATAGGCATATACGTCGCTATTAGTTCTTATTTTTCATATTTTAAAAAAAATTGAGAATTATTAGCGACGCTCATATTTAAATGTCGCTATTGTTGAACCTATTAGCGACGTTTGTAAGTATACGTCGTTAATAGTGTTGAAATTTATTTTTAAAAAAATTAAATATATATCTATTAGCGACGCTTTGGTAAGCGTCGCTAATAACGTAAGTATTAGTGACGCATAAATTCAGGCGTCGCTAAAATATTACGTATTAACGACGTTTGGAGTTGTGCGTCGCTAATAGACTATTATTAGCGACGCTTAATATTATGCGTCACTAATAGTTGTATTTTTTGCGACGGTTTGTTGTATGTCGTTATTAGCATATATTAGCGACGCAAAGTAATGTGACGCTTATATAAGCGTCGCTAATACCCAGTTTTGTTGTAGTGCGTGTGCAAGTAGCTGCGCGTGCGGGTTAGGGTTTTAGTGCCGCCTGACAGTCGGATGGCTCCGCCATCATGTGGAGTTGACATCAGAGTCCTCCACCACCTCTCCTCCGTCCTTGAGTGTCGCCCACGCCCTCCGCCCTTATGTGGGCTCTTGTAAATGTGAAATCGACACCGTTGGGTGCCACATTGAGATACATGTATGTATGTATGTGAGTTGTAAGCATGTTTTATGTATGTAGAATTTGTATGCGCTAGTGATGGCTAGCGAATATGTTAATGTACTCCGTATGTGTATGATGTACGTGCTAGTGACGACTAGCAATTGTGAGTAAGTTGCGCATGTGGACTGTGTGGGCAGAGGTATGGGTGATGGACGGTAAGAGTGGTAAGGGTTTGGTACAAAGTTGGATGTGGATTTGGATGTGTAAGCGTGTGACAAAAGATGGCGGACGTAAGTGTGACAAGCGAGGAATGGAGCGGATCGGTTTGGAGCGTACGTCAGGGATTCGGTAAGTAAGAAGACTTAGGCTTGGAACCTTATGGGGGTTTGTTAGACAGTAAGAGCGTGTATAATTGTTCAAGCATAACGTACATGTTATGAAGTGAAAAGTAAGCATAATAAGTGAGGTACTAAGTAAGAGGGTGATAACGGGGATCTGCTATGAGGAGCTCAGTTTGACGATGTAAGTAAAATGTTTTGACCATAAGGTGGATAATAGAGGCTGTATGATTACGTAAGGATTTGTGTACGATGAGCTATGTTGTGATTTGGACGGGTTAAGTGAAGTTTGCTGCCCCGACAAACAAGGGTTTCGATCGGGCTCAGCTTTGGTTTGATCAGTCGAGGACTGAGAGTTTGTGTGGCATAATTGTATTGCATAATTTACATAATTCAAACTTGAATTATAAGAAAGCTAATGATAGCATTGTGAGTTTGAGACCTGAGGGTTCGACGGATTAAATTCCGTGTTTGAGCTAGCCGATAATGAGTCGGCTGAGCATTTACCATGTCTTGCCATGGTGTCTATCCTGCGGGATGTTGTCTGTGTGCTATATAGAGCACCAGACGTCTGATGCTCTATTGAGAGCAACTATATGTATGTTTTCGATTTGGTCTGCGTGCTGTATTAAGCCCAGACATTTGATGCTCTATTGAGAGCGTTGTATGTTCCTGCCCAAGAGTGGTATGGTATGATTCCTGCCCAAGAGTGGTATGGTATGATTCCTGCCCAAGAGTAGCATTGTATAATTCCGCCCAAGAGGCACTGTATGTTTTTGCCCAAGAGTGGCACTGGCACTATAAGACCCATTATGGTGGGCAATTGGATGGCACTATAAGACCCCTTATGTGTGGGCAATTGTATGACCCCTTATGTGGGTGTATGTTTGAGCGCTCAGGTAAGTAGTATCATGGATCTACTCTTACCTGTTTGATCCTGTGCCCCATGAGCATAGGTGTGCCTTACCTTCGGAAAAGTCCATGGCGTCTATTCACTCCCCGGAGGTTAAGGTGATGCCCTAGTAGCATTCTTTTCCTTTTCGACGCTGGAGCTTATTATTTGTAATGAGCTTCAGTGGTCGATAGTATGAGTACGATCGTAAGAGTATGAGTATGTACGTATCTGAGTAAGTGTATGATTATGAGGATGAGTACGATTGTAAGAGTGAGTATGAGCACGACTGTAAGAGTTTGAATATGAGTACTACTGTAAGTGTAAGACTGTACGAGTAAGTGTAAGAATGTACGAGTAAGGTCGTACAAGTACGTGTAAGTTGTATGAGTTAGCGTACGATGGTACGAGTACATTTGTAAGACCTTGATTAAGGGTGTTTGTGTAAGTTTGGTTGGATGATGTGCTATGCGTGACTATATGCATATGTATACGATTGTTATATGTTATATGCTTCATGTTTGAGTTGCATGAACGCATGTATTTTATGAACTTATTGAGTTCACTGTTTACGATTCCCCTACTGGGTATTTTTCTACTGAGTATGAAAATACTCATTACCCTACTTTTTAGCCCCGTTGTTCGGGAGGCTTTTGCAGGTTGTGTTGGAGAGCTTCGAGAGATGGATGCTCGTTTCTAAGGTGGATCGTTTCCCTTTTGACTCAGGTATACTTGACTCAATGCAAGTATCTTTTTGTGCCACGATTTAATGTATTGGGTGAGATGAGATTTAAATGTTTATAGCTTCTAGACTTTTAGTTTGGATTAGAATGTGGACCGTTATGGGACTTGTACTCCGGGACGCTTGAGAGTTATTTGTATTTTAAAAAATCCATGATCATGGTAATTTAGTCGTACGTTTATTTTCGAGTAGCGCTTGAGGATATTTGATTTGGCGGTACGATGTTTAACCGTATGATGTTTTAAATTATAAACTGTTTATACATGTTTTGATTTCATCATTTTTCCTCCGATTTATAGTTGTTAAATTGAAAAATTTTTCGTAAATTTTATGGAAAATGTATGAAAATCTCAGGTGTTACATATAAAGCATGCATTGGCGGTGTTTGAGCTGCCTCGTCGGTGGGATAATGTCCATGAATGTATATAATAATCGATTGAAGTAGTGGCAAACTATGAAGGACATCGTCGTCATGGTGCCTGACAATCGATTGATATGATGCTAATGATACCTTATCTAAAGTATAGGTGTTAACTATGCTAGTCAAATGTGTATATGTCCGTTGCGCTAAACCATGCTATAAAAATCATATAAATAATAAACAAGAAAAAAAATTATTATGATATAATTAATTAATATATACTTACCAAAGCTGCCTCTGAGGAGCCCCTAGGCTAATAGGTCGAATTCTCGCTTAGAAAAATATATCTTTGTGTAATAGGAAAATACCATCGCATGTATGGGCTCAAACATCACGTGATGTTGTAGCCATCTTGCCTCAGACAATAGTGGCTGTGCTGTTATCCCATCGAGCGATATTAGCTGCATGATGCGTAGCCTAGTCAGTAATATGGCAGCCTTGTCGAGTGATCCAATGGATAAATTCTACCATATGAGAAGGAATATCTTGCTCCAAGTTAAATTGGAGCATCACATGATCAAGCACATGCATCTCTACAATCTCAAAAACACATGATGGCGTTCTATATAGCCACACATCCTTTCCCTCTGTACAAAGAGGAGGTAACTCAGCCAATGCCTCAGATGAGTATGGCTACCAAATGACCTACATAATTTTTAAGCATATTTAGTTTTTAATAAGCTTACATAACTTATATTCATATTACATGTGACAATGAAATGTAATTACCTGATAAGGGTGCCGGTGGTCTAACTCTCCTTTATACAATCGCAAGACTCCATGTGGATTTTTTGATTTTCTCCTTTGAACATTCCACCTTAAGGAGTCAAATTTAACACATCCACCTAAAACTATGTTAAAAATATAACAATGTAAAAAATATATACTGGACTCCTAATGGAGCAACCTCTACTAGTTGCCACATCACAATAGTTGGTCGATTGACATGGAAATGCACTCCCACGACCATAGCTATGTCATAAAATATCATAAAAAAATATTAAAATGACAAGTAATTGTATGTGTAGAAAATACTCACTTCAACAAAGTCATTTACTTGAAGAAGGGTTGGGCATACTGCAATCCCTGAGGTCATAGCCTGACAAGATTTCCCAAACTCTTGGTATAAGTACTCAAGGCTAGCACTAACCCATGAATGTGTGCCTGCCATGTTGAAATCTGCAAGGAGGGTGAGATATGCAACATGCACATGGCTACTGATGTTATCAATAAATATAGTAGCCCCAAGTAAATGAAGCAAATATGCACGTGCATACTGCTCGATGACTATCTTTGTGGCATCTGCTCGGAGTGCACGAAACTCACCCAATAGCCATTTGAGGCTCACTGGCTACTACACATCACTGAAAGAGGGGTGCTCTGCTAAGGAGTCCGATACATTGTAGAGTTGATCTTCATCCAAATATTGGAAGGTGGCACTTTATAATAATTTCCATCTCCTTCGATCCCACCCAACTTTGCTAGCTACTTGCATCTCAAGTTCATCATAATTAAAAGGTTTCTTAATGAATAATCCCTCTAATACCCCTTCATGGTGAGGCATAAAACTAACCATTTCTCTCGCCATCTCTATTAAGTTAACACTACAACAAAACTGACTATTAGCAACGCATACAAAGCGTCGCTAAAATTGCCGTTGCTACTGCATATTAGTGACACTTACTTAAATTGTAGCTAAAAGTTAGCATTAGCAACATATATTTATACGTTGCTAATGATTTTTTTTTGCGACACAGAATTAAGCGTCACTAATATTTACTTATTAGCGACGCATATATATCTGTTGCTAATACTTTATTATTAGCGACGCTGAATTATGCGTCGCTAATACTTTCATAATATGTAAAAAAGATTAAAAAAGCTTATTAGCGATGCATAATTCTACGCATCGCCGGTAATGTTCAAGAATAAATTTTTAAAAAATAAAAAAAATATTACTATCGACGCATAACTATATGCGTCGCTAATGAATATTTATTAGCAACACATACTATGCGTCACTATTAGAAAAAATAATTTCAAAAAAATATATTATTAGCGATGCATTATGATATGCGTCGCTAAAAACCAATTTTTTTTAAAAAAAACCCGCCGGTGGCAGGCCTGACGGGGAAGAAAGAGGTGGCCAGATTCCAATGGGTCGTTGGAATCTGGCCCCATCCCCCACTCCTCCCCCACCCCCTCTCTCGTTGCTGCAGAGGGGGTGGGGTGGGGCGGGGGGGGGTGATGGCTGCGGAGGAGGGGGAGAGGGGGAATGAGGGGCGTTGGCACCCCTCTCTGTGAACGGGAGGGGAAGGAGGGGGTGGAGGTTCAGGACCGGCAGATGGTGGCATGCGGTTGGCAGAGGGCGGCGAATGGTAGGTGGCAGCTGGCGGCGGAGCCGAAGGAGAGAGGGGCTGGAGTAAGGGGTAGGGGGGGTTATATAATGAACCGCAGGGGGGAAAATTGCCCGTGCGGGTGAAATTTTTGCCCGCGCTGGTTAAAAAAATAGAGTATTAGCAATGCGTATGATATGCGTCGCTACTACTATTAATTATTAGCAACGTATAAAACTATACGTTGCTAATAAGTAACCTTGTAGTGGCGCATATAGTATGCGTCGCTAATAATATATATATATATATATATATATATATATATATATATATTTATCCTTTCTCTTTCTCTCTCTCCCTCCCTCTCTCTTCTCTCTCTCTCTCTCTCTCTCTCCTCTCTCTCTCACTCTCTCCCTCCTCTCTCCTCAATCTCCCTCTATCTGTTTTAATTTTAATTTTTTTTAAAATAAAAAATGCTATTAGCGACACTTACGTGTATATGTCACTAATAGTATAATGTATCAATGACATATAGCTTTATACGTCACTAATACACTATACTATTAGCGACGCATACAAGACGCTAATAGCTAGAGTTAGTAGCGTCGCTAATACTTTTTACAAAAAAATTTAAAATAATCTCCACCCTCTCGCTCCCCTCCTCTCTCTCCCATCTCTCTCTCTCTCTCTCTCTTTTCCTCTCTCTCCCCCTTCTCTCTCCTCATTCTCTCTCTATCTGTTTTAATTTTAATTTTTTTAAAATAAAAAATGCTATTAGCGATGCATACACATATGCGTCGCTAATAATATAGTGCATTAGTGACGTATAACTCTATACATCGCTAATATACTATACTAATAGCGACGCATACAAGTATGCGTCACGAATACCTAGAGTTATTAGAGATGCATACGTATATGCGTCGCTAATACTTTTTTTTAAAAAAATTAAAAATATTCTCCACCCTCTATCTCTCCTCTCTCTCTTACCTCTCTCTCCCCCTTCCTCTCTCTCTCTCTTACCTCTCTCTCCCCCTCCTCTCTGTCTCTCCTCTCTATCTTCCTTCTCTCTCCTCTCTCTCTGCCTCCCTTCCTCTTCTCTCTCTCCCTTCCTCTCTCTCTCTCTCTCTCTCTCTCTCTCTCTCTCCCCCCCTCTCTCTCCCTCCTCTCTCCTCACTCTCTCTCTATCTGTTTTAATTTTAATTTTTTTAAAATAAAAAAATGCTACTAGCGACACATACGTGTATGCATCACTAACAGCATAGTGTATTAGCGATGTATAGCTCTATACGTCTGTAACATCCCCGATTTTTCTATAATTTTTCTGCATATTTTTTGCAATGTTCTGCTCGTATTTTCGATGAAGAAATTTGACGCTTTGGTGTATCTGTATTTGTAATATTCATGATCGTAAGAGTCAGGAGTGGTGTTTAGTCGTAGGTCATGGGCCTCAATGCATCATAGAAATTTTCGGTGAGAAATTCAGACGGGACGTGGGAGAACAGAAACGAGAAGAAGGGAAGAGATGGAAAAAAATGGAAAAAAAATATAACAATCGAATCGGGTGCGCCTGACTTGATGGGATGAATAGTGAAGGGGGAGCCCCCCTTCAATGTGTGAGGCCGGAGGCGGCGCAGCCGGTGGCCGCCAGCTTCCGCCTGGCCGGCCTCGGCCTGGCGACGTTGCTGCTGCCCCCCTGGCCTGGCATTGCCACCGTCCCTCTCCTCCCTCTTTCCCGTTTATGCCTGATGAACCATTTTTTTTTATTTTGTTTCACCGGATCCGCTGCCGCCTCCTCTTGCATGGCCGCCAGCTTGCCACCACTGCTTCGCCCCGACCATGACCATCTCTTGCCATAGCCGTCCCGGCCTCCCCGGCCCTGCTTCGCCACCATGAGGTAAAAGAATTATGTTACCCCTATTTTCGTTTGTTCTCTATGTGTTGCGGTCGCTAGTGGACGGCCACCATTGACCGGCCTTTGGCCTTCCCCTGGTCCTGGCCTCCCATGCTCCTCTGTCCTACATGTTTGTTGCCTAAATCATGCCCCCAAACTTTGGGCTTCATTTCTTAATGCCCCCGAGAGACCCACCCCAGCCTAGGGCTAACATTTTAGCTTGACACCGTGTGTACTTGGGCTACTTGTCTGACATTGTGGGCTTTGCCCTGACCCAGTGACATTAAGGGCCAACAATTCTTGCCAGATTTTAGCTCTGCACCCCACTTCCTGTTACGCACAACCCAGAACCTGCAGGAAGTCCCTGGTTCCCTGTCATTCCAAAAGAAAAGGTATTGTCGGCTATTAGCCTTGGACCGTCGAAGGCTCGACCTCTGTTGTGCCCATATCCTCCACCATAAGTCGTTCTTGATGCATGACCGTCCATATGTTGATTTGGATGTGAGTAGCGATTAGAAATGTCGCCACATTTGTTGGCCACTTTCTCCGGCCCTTAGTGATGCACTAAAATAATGTTCAATTAAATGTTCTCACATTTTGAATTAAAATCATATTTTGTGTTAATTCATTTCTTATTTGGGCTATTTATATTTTGAATAGGTTAGTTGGACCTTAATTGAGTTTACATTTCTAAAAAGGCTTCAGCAAGATCCAAGTAGAAGAGGAAGTAAAGCCCATCTACCCAAAGCTATTTGAAAGTCAAGAATGAGCTCTTACTAGTCTAAACATGCATGGAATGGTCGAACACAACCTTTTTGGACCCATTGGATTTAAGATTTGCATTAAGAGAACTAAATTAGGAAAGAAGCTGATTCGGACAGATTGACACAACCTTAGTATTTCAACCATATCTTTCTATGTGTACTTAGGATTGATACGATTCTGATGGCATTGGAAAGAAGACTTCCGTGGCTACAATTGTTATTTTAGAAAGAAATTCACAATTCCAAAGATTTATGGGTCGAATTCGGCATGCAAAGGGACCGCTAGTTAACTAACCCAAGGCTAGCACATGGAGAATCTTTTCATTGATTGTGATTGATACACATAAGGAAAGACAATGAAGCTGATTAGATAACTAAAGGAAGATTCAAAGATACTTATTTGCACAATAAATAATTGATTTATTTGATTGATTTAGAGTCTAATCATTGAGAAAGAAGCAACCAATCAGGCAATCAATCAGGATACAATCCAAAGATATGATTTGACTTTCCTCCTTGAAGCAACCCCTTCTACTCCTATAAATAGAGGAGTGGACGTGATAGAGGCATCATCCCTTGCTCTTTGGAGCTCTCTTCTCTTATTTTTCTTTTATTTTATATTTTTGTTTTTAGTTTTATTGTAATGACTTTCTAAGCTCTCAAGCTAAGGCTAGAGGTGATTTGTAGCAATCTAATGGAGTTCTATTCATGTTCCATCAATGGTTTCAAGTAAGTATTGGTTATTTGAAGTGAAATTTATTTAATATTCTTCTTCTTCTTCTTCTTCTTCTTGTTTCTTTGTGATTTGGATACATAAGATGCTTCAAGGCTTTCCTTCTTGATCTTTTGTGATTTGGATACATTGAACTCTTGAAGAGACAATTGTTTTTTATCCTTCATCTATCCAAAACATTTTCTATCTTTGTTTTTGCTTTTAATGTTCATATCTTCTGGTTAGAAAGAATCTTTATTCAATTCTAACTGAGATAACATGATACATGAAGAACATCATTAGATGTTACAATGATCCTTAATGCCTTAGTGTTTTCTCATCTTGATTTCTTGATTCTTTATTGCCTCAATACTCTTCTACTCTTTCTTTCTTAATTTTTCTTTTCACTATTTTTTTCGTGATAATTTTCTTTGTTGCACAAGGCTTTCCCTGTGGATCGACCTTGTCTATTACAATTGGCAAGTAAAAGAAATCTGAATTTGACTTCTTCATAGTCTGGGTTCAGACGTAACAACACTTAGTGCCCTCAACTTTTGTTTGGGCGACCGCCACTGGCGAACCCCACCTCTTCTGTGTTTTACCACCGACAGCCTATCCTCCCCTAGGGTCCCCTTTTACCGCTCACACTTGTGTTGCGCATGCAGTCTATGTTAAAGACACTGCCTTGGCTGGGTATGATGAGTGAACGACACCACCACTAGGCAATATGGCCGCTAAAGCCCTTTTTCGTCTCTCCTATCTCTGTGAGTATGCAACCAAGCCCACCGTCATGTTCTGAGGCTTCAACAATATGGAATTGTTGCCACTGGATGTAGTTCGCGGTCTATTTTAACGTTTTGTGGCCGACAAAGTATTTTATACCGTTGGCCGACCTCCAATCAATCAACTCCCATTATGTGGTTAATTTTGCCATTTCTAATGGCACGACCATGTGTCCGGATGCCCTAGTGCACCTAGTCTTATGCTTTGAGTGAAATTAATCTAACCTTATCGAGATTAATTCCAGCATCTCTAAAAATCCTCGGCACAACGACTCTCTCAGTGCGATGCTTTTGGCTGCCTATTCTGCCATCGACGCCGCCACCGTCGTTTGCTTGCCCTCAAACTCTCATATATTACGAGGTAGGGGACCTTGAACTCATAATTTCATTATAGCATGCTTTGATTGTGTAGTAGCATGCTAGGTGTTTATAATTTAATGTTTTGCATGATTATGCTGATTATAAAAGCATGTCGTATGTATGTGAATTGTGTGCGTATATTAGTGAAGACTAAGGGCATGTAGTAAGTTGCTACGAATCGTATGTGTGTGACCAGAGCGTGTGATCTTCGTTCTGGACTGGTGGTATGTGATTGATGGGCTCGAGTAGAAGTGTTTGATTGTAAGTTTTGCGAAGGGGTACTTCGTGGGCTATGACGTGGAAACTGTGATTGTATGTCCGGTGAGGAAAGACGTAAGATTGACAAGTGAAGGTTGGATTTGATGAGATTGAAGAATTAGTTTGGATTGAGTCGGGTGGTACGTTGGAGCAATGAGCACACAAGCAATGTAAGGATGTGGAAGATTTAAGGTTCTTAATGTCCGGGGGAATTTGTGAATTAGTGAGAGTGGACAACTTAATTGTACATGCATAATGTACGTAATATGATTTGTAATGAAAGAATAACGAGTAAGGAATTAGTAAGTGTTTGATGACGGGACTTAGGTCTAAAGGGTGTCATTTGAGGAGTTCGAGTAAGATGATTCAGTTTTAAGGCGGATGGTGTAAGATGTAAGGCCGTAAGTGTATGATGGTAAGATTATCAATATGGAATTCAAGTTTAAGTAAGGTTGTGCAGAGATTCGTAAGACTATAAGTGTCAGGGTGGGAGATGAGCTAAGTAAATGATGTTATCCTTGTGGACGAAAGCTTCAGAACTGGCATGGTTGTAGCTTGGTTGACTGAAGAATGTAAGACAAATGTAGTTTCGAGCATAATTATACATGCATAAATTACCTAATATGAACTTAAATTGTAAATAACCCTAATTTGATAATGTTGTGAGTTTGAGACTGAGGGTTTCGACGAATTAAGTTCCATTTTTGTGCAAGTCGATAAGTAATCGACTAAGCATCCTTCCTGTCTAGCCATGGTGTTATCCTGCGGGATTTAGTCTTGGTGGTGTATTTCTGTAATGTCCCTGATTTTTCTACGATTGTTTGTGATTTTTCTACTATTTTTCTGGTCATTTTCGGTGGGAAAATGTGACGCTTTAGCATAATTATATTTATATATTTTACCCCATATTTATACCCATAGAGTTGGGTGTGGGGCTTAGTCGCAGTCCGTGGGCCTCGCTGTGCGCTTACGATGCGAATTTTGGAGCTACAACGCGTGAATAGTAAGTGAATGCGTGTTGGGGACATAGATGTAAAAATAAAAAAGAAATGATGTAAGTATGAAATCCATTTCACGGATTCCAGAACTCGACTTCGAGTAAAAATTTGACGTCCAGTGAGTTGGGAGAGAAACCCGAGTGAGATTCCGGTTGCTCTGTTCTCCCTCCTCCATTGTCGGATTCCGCCGATTCTTGTTAGGATCCTCTTTGTCTCACTGCTACGAGTCTGTAGGTACCAGCTATGACCGCCACCATGGCCTCTTTGTTCCTCCACGAGGTACCAAACTTTTCTTCGAATTTTTCCTCCTTCAAATCCCGTTTTTGAGCCATGGGGTGCGATTTTGACGTCGTTTGAGGTCGCCCTCAACTAGACTTATGTTTGTTTGGCCGCTAGGAACCCATAGGTGCTGGCTAGAGCCGCCGCCATGCTTTCTTTGCTCCGCTGTGAGCTACTGGTACTTTGTTCGGGTTTTGGTTAGATTTTCATTTCACTGTTTGGAGCATTTTTTTGAGACGCCGGTGTTTCCAGTCGTCATCCGGTCACTGGATGGACTCCGTCCAGCCTACCTCAACCTGGTGTCGGTAGGGGTTTGCCGTTTCTAACCCCCCCTCGCCCCTATTGCCTTGCTCCGCCTGATTAGATGCTTTGGGTGCGTCTCGGGTCGTTATCATCAGCAATCCGTGGGCCATTTGTCCATTGTGGGCTCTGCCCCAGCTCGGCGACAGTGAGGGCCAGCCCCGATTGGCCCAATCATACACTCCGCCCAGAATGGGCTGCTTGCCATTGCACTAGACCGTGCGAAATGCACAGCCGCCCGCACCATGGTGTTGGTTGTGGGTGGCGATCGGCGATGTTGCCATTTCGATTGGCCACCACTTCCTGGCCCTAGCTCCGTTGCCCCTTTGTGGGCCTTGGGCCGCTATTGTCCAACCCATCTCCCCCTAGAGTGGCACTTTTTGGCCGCATGTGCATGTGGCCACGTGTGCGTTTTTGGGTTTAGGCGCCATATTTGTGCCGCCTGACCATCAGATGGCTTGGCCACCGAGTGAAGTTGCACATAGCCCTCCTCCACCTCTCCTATGTCCTTGAGCATCGCCCCATACCCTATGCCCTTATGTGGGCCCTTGGGATGCGAAATCACTGCTGTTGGGTGCTGTCCATGGCCGATTTCAACATCTTGCGGCTGGCCGAGTACTTCTCAGCCACCGGCCGAGTACTTCTCAACAGCCGGCCGACCTTCAGTGAGTACACCCTTGACTTTTGGTTGCATTGCCACTTATGTTGGCACGACCTTTCTCTTGGCTGCCCCTAGTGTGCCGCCGTGGATCGCAGATTTTGCAGTATTGACTTCTAACACCCCGTTTCGCCGTGATTGTTTTTGGCACTTCCTAAAATCCTCGGGACGACAACTCTCTCAGCTAGGCAATGCCTTTGGCCACTAACTCCACCACCGACGCCGCCACTGTCGTGTACTCGCCATCAAATGTCATGATTACGAGGTAGGGGAGCTTTGAACTCGTAATTTCATGATAGCATGCTTTGAATGAGTAGCAGCATGCTAGGACTATATGATTGAATGCTATGGATGTTAGATCATGATCCGTTTGCGTGATGTAAGATGATGAATTATGCCATGTTGAAATGCATATGACATGCATGTGGGCTGTATGTATGTTTGAAGTACGTTGGTAAGCTTCGTATGTGGATTGAGTATGTGCTAGTGATGGCTAGCATGTATGTTGGTAAGCTTCGTATGTGGATTGAGTATGTGCTAATGATGGCTAGCGTGTTTGTTGGTAAGCTTCGTATGTTGATTGAGTATGTGCTAGTGATGGCTAGCGTATATGTTGGTAAGCTTCGTATGTGGATTGAGTATGTGCTAACGATGGCTAGCGTGTTTGTTGGTAAGCTTTGTATGTTGATTGAGTATGTGCTAGTGATGGCTAGCGTGTTTGTTGGTAAGCTTCGTATATGGATTGAGTATGTGCTAGTGATGGATAGCATGTTTGTTGGTAAGCTTCGTATGTTGATTGAGTATGTTCTAGTGATGGCTAGCGTGTTTGTTGGTAAGCTTCGTATGTTGATTGAGTATGTGCTAGTGATGGCTAACGTGTTTGTTGGTAAGCTTCGTATGTGTATGTATGTGCTAGTGAGGGCTAGCGAGTATGGATGTTTATGTTTGTGCTAGTGACGGCTAGCGAGTATGGATGTGTATGTTTGTGCTAGTGATGGCTAGCGAGTATGTTGGTAAACTATGTGTAGAGATATGTATGTATGTGCTAGTGATGGCTAGTGAGCACATTTGTAAGCTAGGTATGTATGAAAGTATGTGTATGTTATATGTTTGTATGATGGCTATTTGCCTATGCTATGGATATATGTAAGTATATGTGGGTAGAGGTATGGGCGATGGATAGTAAGAGGTGACAAAGGTTTCGTCTGGATTTGTTGTGGATGTGTAAGCGTATGACGGATGACAAAATATATGAGTATGACAGGCGAAAATTGGAGTGGATTGTTTTGGATCAGAGTGTATGTTGGGGAATTGTCAAACAGTAAGAGTGTGCATAATTGTACAAGCATAACGTATAGATTATGAAGTGAAAAGTAAGCATAATAAGTGAGTTTTAAGTACGACGATGATAACTGGGGTTGGCTCTGAGGAGCTCAGTTTGATGATGTTAGCGTAAGATGATTTGGCCATAAGGTGGATGGTGGAGTATGTAAGACTGTAAGATTTTGGTGTACAATGAGTTTTGTTGAGATATGGACGGGTCTGCTGCCCTAACGAACTATGGTTTCAGATTGGGCTCAGCTTCGGTTTGATCAGTGGAGCATGGTATGTTTGAGTGCTTGTGTGGCATAATTGTACTGCATAATTTACTTAATTCAAGCTTGAATTATAAGCACAACTAATGATAGCGCTGTGAGTTTGAGACTTGAGGGTTCGACGGATTAAGTTCCGTGTTTGAGCTAGCCGATAATGAGTCGGGATAATGAGTCGGCCGAGCATTTCACATGTCTTGCCATGGTGTTTATCCTGCGGGATGTTGTCTGTGTGATATATAGAGCACCAGACGTTTGATGCTCTATTGAGGGTGATATATGTTTTTTATTTGGTTTGTGTGCTATATTAAGCCCAGACATTTGATGCTCTGTTGAGAGCGATGTATGCTTTCAATTTGGTATGTGTGCTATATTAAGCCCAGATGTTTGATGCTCTATTGTGAGCGCTGTATGATTTCTACCCAAGAGTGGCACTGTATGTTTTTGCCCAAGTGGCATTGTATGATTCTACCCAATAGTGGCATTGGCACTATAAGCCCATTATGGTGGGCAATTCTATGGAACTATAAGACCCAGAATGGTGGGCAATTGTATGGCCCCTTATGTGTGGGTGTTTATGTTTGCGCGCTCAGGTAAGTAGTATCATAGACCTGCTCTTACCTGTTTGATCCTGTGCCCCATGAGCACTGGTGTGCCTTACCTTCGGAAAAGTCCATGGCGTCTAGTCACTCCCCAGAGGTTAAGGCGATGCCCCAGTGACATTCTTTTCTGTTTCGACGCTGGAGCTTATTAGTTGTAATGAGCTTCAGTGGTCGATAGTATGCATACGACTGTAAGAGTATGAGTATGACTGTAAGAGTAAGAGTATGAGTATGATTATAAGAGTAAGAGTATGAGTACGACTGTAAGAGTATGAGTATGTGTACGACTATAAGAGTATGAGTATGAGCACGACTGTAAGAGTATGAGTATGAGTAAGACTGTAAGAGTGTGATTCTGAACAAGACTGTAAGCGTATGCTTCTGAGTAAGACAGTAAGTGTAAGATGTATGAGTAAGGTTGTACGAGTACGTGTATAATTGTATGAGTAAGGTCGTACAAGTATGTGTAAGTTGTATGAGTATGCGTACGATGGTACGAGTAAGCTTGTAAGACCCTGGATAAGGGTGTTTGTGTAAGTTTAATTTGATGGTATGATTTTGGCACGATGGTGCATTTGGTATGATTTTGGCATGATGGTATGCGTGACTGTATGAGTATGAGCATGATTTTGATATGCCTGTTTGCTTCATGTTTGAGTTGCATGAATGCATCTATGAATGGATTTACTGAGTTCACTATTTAGAACTCCCCTACTAGGTATTTTCCTACTGAGTATGAAAATAATCATTACCCTACTTTTTAAGCCCCGTTATTCGGGAGGCATTTGCAGGTTTGTGATGGAGAGCTCCTGGAGATGGATGCTCGTTTCCACTGTGGATTGATTCCCTTGGACTCAGGTATATGCTTGACTTACTATGAGTATTATTTGTGCCACGATCTAATGTATTGGGTGAGACGAGCATTAAGATGTTTATGTATTCTGGACTTTAATTTGGATTAGACTGTGGACTATTATGGGACTTGCACTCAGGGATGCCTGGGAGTGATTTATATTTAAAGTTTATGATCATAGCAATTTATTCGCACGTTTGTTTTCGAGTAGCGCCTGAGGATATTTGCACTCAGAAATGTGTAAACAATTTGTATGGGAAAAACTGATGTGTGATGTTTTATATTATAAAACTATTTTCACAGGTTTCATATTCATCATTTTCCCCGATTTATAGCAGTTATATTGCAAAAATTTTCCTTGAATTTTGAGGAAAATGTATGAAAAATCTTAGGTGTTATAATTTCGGCCCAGATGTTTGATGCTCTATTGAGAGCGCTGTAAGTTTCTGCCCTTCGTGGGCTCTGTATATTTTCTGCCTACAGATGGCACTATATGTTCGGCCTAAGATTGACACTGTAAGATTCCTGCCCAATAGTGGCACCATATTTTTTCTGCCCTCAGTTGGCACTTATGGCCCTTGTTTGCACTGTATGGCCCCAGAGAGTGGGCATTTGCGCGCTCAGGTAAGTAGTATCATGGATATGCTCTTACCTGTTTGATCCTGTGCCCCATGAGCATAGGTGTGCCTTGCCTTTAAAAAAGTCCATGGTGTCTAGTTGCTCCTTGAAGGTTAAGGTGATGCCCCAGTGGCATTCCCCTCCTTTTCGACATTGGAGCTTATTAATTGTAATGAGCTTCAGTTGTCGGTAGTATGTGTATGACAGTAAGAGTAAGTAATATGTTTCAGATTTCGAGCAAGTTGTACGAGTATGATTCAGGGTAAGTGAAAGTGTGAGAGTATGCTACAAGAGTAAGTGTAAGTTCAGCCAGTATGATCGTAGGTGTGCAAGACACTTTATTTATGTTGCATGTACTTGCTTCATGTATGATTGCATGAATGATGTATCTATGTACGAACTTGCGAAGTTCATTGACTTATTTCCTCTACTGGGTATTTTCCTACTGAGTATGAAAATACTCGCACTATTTTTTTTAGCCCCTTTGTTTGGAGGCTTTTGCAGGTTGATCGATAACTTTTTGGATGAGACTATTCCCTATGGTAGACTCTTCTTCCTCGACTGGGAGTGCAGCGAAACCATTGTAAGGCTTCATGGTTTTTAGTGCCACGATTTCGTGTATTGATTAAGGTGAGAGAAATGTATTACTTACTGGACTTGTGTACATATGTACGATTCATTTTCTGACTGTGAAAGAACTTGTAATTAGAGATTCCTAGGAGGTTTTTGTTTTTTAAAACCCATGGCCATGGTAGGTTTTATTCACATGCTTTTGTTTTAGGTCATGCCTGAGAATGTGGGTTTTCTTAAGATGATTTAATTTATGAAAGTTATTTTCACACGTTTTGAATTTTGTTAATTAATTTGATTGACATCCGTGTTTTGAAAAAAGAAATTTTAGTAAAATTTTAAAGTAAATGTGGGAAAAAACCTTGGGCGTGACAGTTGGTATTAGATCCTAGGCAATCTGACTACAAGTTCATAACAGTCGCAAGCCTAGAGTCGTGGCACGTAGGAGTAAGTTAGAGTTTGGTTTGGAGGGAATCTAAGTGAAGATTTTTCTCCCTTATTTCATTTCTTTTTGCACATAAGTAGAGTCAAATTAGAGTTTAGTAACCGTTGAGAGTTCTGAATGGTAAACTCTCACTTTTGATGCTTGTGGAGAGAGCTGAAGGCGGTCATAGAGCAATTTGAGAATATGAAGTGGTGGTTGAAGTTTTGCATAATCCGAGTGATCAGAGTGTGGTTAAGGCCACCTATGCTCTGACCGAGGACAAAAGCAATCAGTGAAATCTGTCTGACATACCTATTTTTGAATATGTCAACCTCTGACTGAAAAAGAGTTGTGACGGTTCTATGGAAAATATTTTCTGCGACCATCATTGTTGGAAGGGTTGAAGTTCTTTTTTGTTGTTTGCAAGGGAGAACGTAAGGAACGGAGTTGAAATATGCTTCATTCCTTTTTGGTGATTTGTGATTATGAGGGGATTTCTGGAAGAGTTCCAAACTTCCTTAACGCTAAACCATTTACAGTTAATTGTCTCGGCACTGGATGGTGTTGTGGCTAATATCGTAAGAGTTCTAAGAAGAGAGTTAGCAGAACTTGTGGGGAAGACTGCACTTGACCGAGTGCATTTCTTTATGGAGTATGTTGGTTTTGCCTCTGAAGAAAGTCTTTGCTGTCACGCATCGACTACCTAATGCTAAATTGGGCGACTTTCAAGAATAAGTCTCTTGCCTAGGTGTGATGCCTTTATCATAAGTGACGGTCAACCAAGGGTTTTTGAGAATTGACTTGAGCACAATTTATGATCCGTCTAAGGTTTTAGACAAGGATATTTTAAGACAACGTCACGAAGTTGATTGGTTGATTACGAGTGTTGAAAGAAGTCATTGTGGACAGTTTGATGAAGTTGTCATTCGTTCTACCCTTTGGTCAATGATTGTTCATAAATGAGGAATCTGACAGCAGAAAACTTACGTGTGGTGGCACCTTCGATTGGAAAGGCTCTTGGGAACAAAACTTGCCATTTAATGAGTTTGTTTATTGTAACGGCTCATTTTGGTAATGGATTGACTCCTATGAGTCTTTTGTGGATGATAATGTTATCCCTGACTAGTTGGATGAAGTAAGTGAGCGTCGAATGCTCTAATTTGAATTTGTTCAGCACTATACAGATAACTTGAAATAAGCTAAAGTAGGGCTACAGACAACATAAGGTTGATGAAAGGATTATACGATTTGAAGGTGAGTGGATTTTGAATTGAGGTTTGCTTATTTTGCATTTTATGCATCTTCCTGATGAAGGGAGTTGTTTCGTTCTAAGTAAGAGGGAAGTGAAAATCTTGAGGAGTGGCTCTTTTTAAGATCATCAAGTGGATTCGACAGGTATCTACGGAGTTACCTTGCGACCTCAACTCACCGAAGTGGGGGATGATCACTTCTTTATTATACGAGGCACTCCGACTAGAGCTTCATCTTGGTTTAACTGTTGAGGAGCGCTTGTATTTGACCTTAGCACATGAAAGGAGGTTTTGAAGACTAGGATTATTCCTATGGTGGAGAGCTTGTGGTGATGCAATTTCATATGTATGGTGATGTGGCATATTCTTGCGGATTTGAGAGAGTTATATCTCGAGGTGTTTCTTGTTTCAGTTGTACGTTGTAAGTTGATTATGAAATTTTGAGGACAAAATTTTTCTAAGGGGGAAATGATGTAACATCCCCAATTTTTCTATAATTTTTCTGCATATTTTTTACAATTTTTGGCCATTTTTAGCTTGTACTTTCGATGAAGAAATTTGACGCATACATATATGCGTCGCTAATTGTAATGCCCGATATTTTTCATACATTTTCCTTAAAATTCATGGAATCTTTTTTGCAATATAACGACTATAAATTGGAGGAAAAATCACGAAATCAAAACCTGTAAAAGCAGTTTATAATTTAAAACACTAAACATAATTTTTTCATCTAAATTTTTCTCATTCGATTAAACATCGTACGGCCAAAGCAAATATCCTCAGGTGCTACTCGAAAACAAACGTACGACTAAATTACCATGATCAAGGATTTTTAAATATAAATAACTCTCAGGCATCCCTGAGTACAAGTCCCATAACAGTCTACATTCTAATCCAAACTAAAAGTCCAAAAGATATAAACATTTAAATCTCATCTCACCCAATACATTAAATCGTGGCATACAAATATACTCTCATTTGAGTCAGATATAGCTGAATCAAAAGGGGAAACAATCCACTGCAGAATCGAGCATCCATCTCGAGGAGCTCTCCAATACAACCTGCAAAAGCCTCCCGAACAACGCGGCTAAAAAAGTAGGGTAATGAGTATTTTCATACTCAGTAGGAAAATACCCATTAGGGGAATCCTAAACAATAAATTAAATAAGTTCATAAAATACATGCGTTCATGCAACTCAAACATGAAGCAGATAACATATAACAATCGTATACATATGCATATAATAATGCATAGCACACCATGAAACCAAACTCATACAAACACCCTTAATCAGGGTCTTACAAACTTACTCATACTATCGTACGCATACTCGTACAACTTGCACATACTTGTACGACCTTACTCGTACAATCTTACACTTACTCGTAGGACTTTACTCGTATAGTCTTACACTTACTGTCTCTCATAATCATATACTTACAGTCGTGCTTAGAACCATACACTTACAGTCTTACTCAGAAACTTGCACATACATTCTTACTCAGAATCATCATCTTATAGTTGTGCTCATACTCTTACAATCGTACTCATACTCATACTCAATAGTCTTACGGTTGTACTCATACTATCGACCACTGAAGCTCATTGCAACTAATAAGCTCCAGCATCGAAAAGGAAAAGAATGCCACTGGGGCATCACCTTAACCTCCGAGGAGTGACTAGACGCCATGGACTTTTCCGAAGGTAAGGCACACCTATGCTCATGGGGCACATGATCAAACAGGTAAGAGTAGATCCATGATACTACTTACCTGAGCGCGCAAACATACACCCACACATAAGGGGTCTTATAATGCCATACAATTGCCCACCATTATGGGTCGTATAGTGCCAGTGCCACTCTTGGACAGAAATCATACAGTGCCTCTTGGGAGGAATCATATAATGCCACTATTGGGCAGGAACATGCAACACTCTCAATAAAACATCAAATGTCTGGGCTTAATACAACACACAGACCAAATCGAAAACGTATATATGGTTGCTCTCAACAGAGCATCAGATGTTTGGTGCTCTATATAGCATACAGACAACATCCCACAGGATAAACACCATGGCAAGACATGAGAAATGCTCAGCCGACTCATTATCGGCTAGCTCAAACACGGAACGTAATCCGTTGAATCCTCAGGTCTCAAACTTACAATGCTATCATTAGCTTTCTTATAATTCAAGTTTGAATTAAGTAAGTTATGCGGTATAATTATGCCAAAAAAAATTACAGTCCTCGACTAATCAAATTAAAGCTGAGCCCGATCGAAACCCTAGTTCGTCAGGGCAGCAGACTTCACTTAACCTGTCCAAGTCACAACATAGCTCACCGTACACAAATCCTTACGCAATCATACAACCTCTATCATCCACCTTATGGTCAAAACTTCTTACTCACATCGTCAAATTGAGCTCCTCATAGCATATCCCCGTTATCACCCTCTTACTTAGTACCTCACTTATTATACTTACTTTTCACTTCATAATTTGTATGTTATGCTTGTATAATTATGCACACTCTTACTGTCTACTAAACCCTCATAAGGCTCCAAGCCTAAGTCCTCCTACTTACCGAACCCCTGACGTATGCTTGATAAGTATGAAATATGTATATATTTTATATGCCTTTTTACCTTACTTGCTACTATAGATAAGGTTAATTTAGAGTTAGTTATGGTTTATTTAGATTAAGATAGATATTAGTATTTTAGTTTAATTATTAATAATTTTGTAGTTATTAGTAGTTTAGATATGTATTTAAATCAAGTTGGAATTTTAGTTATATTCTACATGTCTAAAATGTGATATTTTTATGTTTTGTAGGTAAAGTGCGCTTATCGAAGTACTTAGACGATGCTTGGAATAATTGAAAATAGTCTTGACATGCTTTAAAGTCATTTGGAAAGCTTTTCGGAGTTATAAACAAGTTGGAAATTAAAGTGGACATGAAAGAAAGAGCTTAATGAATAGGAATATGGACTGTCCAGAAAAACTGTCCAGATTGTAGAAACAGTGTAGCCATTCAAACGGGGTATTTTTAAGGATCAAACAGGATAACGTGATTTTGATGAAAAATGAAGTATAGGTGTTTGAACGGGCATGTAGGGCGTTCAAATGGGATAACGCGCAATTTCCATGTTTAAGCCAATTTTGAGTCCTTTTCATATACAACTTCTTCCTACAGTTCTTATGCATATATAAAGACATATTTGGCTTGAAATTGAAGGTTAGCAAGTAGATTTTTTGAAGAGAAAAAGGAAGAAGAAGATGGAGAAGAACTCAAAGCTTTCAATGGAGATTCAAGTGCTTTCTTCTATAATGGAAGGTTAGACTTTTCTTTTACTTTGGAGCTGATGAAGCTATTGATAAGTTTCAGTTTCTTTTCTTTTTAATTTAGATCTCAGTTGTGAATTATGATAATTGTATGATAAGGATTTCCTTTTTAATGGAAGAGCTTTTCATGTTTATTCAAATCTATGTTGATTTATTGTCTTGTAGATGATAGATTGATGTGGTTTTGATATTTGCATCAATTCTAATTTCTGTGATTTGGATGAGATGATCATACAATAGTTTTAATGTTCAGATAATTAATGACTTGGATGAGTTATACTAAGATTAGACGAGTCATGCCTATAGCTAATTTAGTGTAGATGATTTGTGCTATTGTCGAAGATAGTTCATGCCATGGAATTTAATTAATGTTTCTTTCTGAAGTAATTCTAGCTTGTAGCTGAGAATACTTGTTCATATTCACACTAGATTTGGATTAAAAGTTAAGGAATTGTTATGGTTCTATAGTGGATTCGATTTCCTAAGTAAACTTCTATCATATTAATCTCTTGCTTTTAAACTAGTTGATTTCTTTCTTTTGCTTAATTTAAGTTTAAGTTCTTTCTAGTTTTTAATCAGAAAATTCCTCTTTAGATTTACTAATAATTCATCCGTCCCTGAGGTTCGACAACCCTTAAATACTCATCCTAGTACAATTACCTTGTACATTTGCAAAGGGTTTAATTATAAACGATCAATGCTCCAAACCAATCCGATCCATCTCAAATCCTCGCTCATCAAACTTACCTTCTCTATCTTTCGTCATACGCTTACACATCCAAATCCACATCTAACTTTGTACCAAACCCTTGCCACTTCTTACCGTCCATTGCCCATACCTCTGCCCACACACATAGTCCATATACGTAACTTACCCACATAATCTCTAGCCATCACTAGCACGTACATCATACACATACATAGCACACTAACATATTCACTAGCCATCACTAGCGCATACACATTCCGCATAGATAAAACATGCTTACAACTCATACATATCATATGTATCTCAACGTAGCATAATTCATTATCTTACATCATGCAAACAAATCATGATTTAATATCCAAAACATGAAATCATACAATCCTAGCATGCTGCTACTCATTCAAAGCATGCTATCATGAAATTTCAAGTTCAAAACTCCCCTACCTCGTAATTATGATATTTGATGGTGGGCACACGACGGTGGCGGCGTCGGTGGTGGCCAAAAGCTTTGCCAAGTTGAGAGAGCTGTTGTCTCGAGGGTTTAGGAAGTGCCGCAAGTAGTCACGGCCAAACAAGGGTATTAGAAGTCAATCCATAAAATCCGCGATCCATGGTGGAACACTAGGGGCGGCTGGGAGAAAGGTCGTGCCAACAAGTGGCAGGTGCGACTGAAGGTCTAGGAATACACACTAAAATTCAACGTGTGGTTGAACAATACTCAACCGGTTACAAGACATCAAAATCGGTCATGGACAGCACCCAACGATGTTGATTTCGAGTTTACAAGGGCCCACATAAGGGCGGAGGGCGTGGGGTGACGCTCAAGGACGGAGGAGAGGTGGTGGAGGACTCTGATGTCAACTCCAGATGGCGGAGCCATTCGACGGTCAAGCGATGCCAAAACGACACCAAAACCCTAACCCGCACGTGCGACTACTTGCACACGCGAACAAAGGTAGGGGGAGAGGCTAAACAAAGGCGGTCCAAGGCTCATAAGGGTCCAACAGGGCTAAGGCCCTAGTGGGGTCCAAGGTTGTACATCTTGCACGACAGATGATGGGAGAAAGGTTCAGGGTCGAGCAAAGGCCGTGAGGCCGTCACTGGCCAAGCCTGTGTAGGTGAAGTCGTCCACCTTCGGTCAAGGTAGGTCATACAAATTCTTGCTAGAGGCCATCTGGTACCGACGACATAAAATGGACAGGAGGGGTCAACAAGCAAATACACTGGTGAGATGGAACTAGGGCAGCGGGGCCATCATTGCCGATCACCACCCACAACTGAAACAATAGGTGCGGGTGGCTGTACATCTCACACGGTAGATGACGGGAGAAAGATTCAGGGTCGAGCGAAGGCCGTGAGGCCGTCACTGGCCAAGGCTTGTGCAGGTGAACTTGTCCACCTTCGGTCAAGGTAGGTCATACAAATTCTTGCCAGAGGCTGTCCGGTACCGACGACATAAAATGGGCAAGATGGGTCAACGAGCAAATACGCTGGTGAGGTGGAACTGGGGTAGCGGGGCCATCATCGTGTCATGACCAATGGAGGTAGCCCCATTGTCTCCAGGTTGAGGCAAATCAATCCAAATATGGTCAGAGGCCGTTCTACGGCCGATGACAGAAAATGGGTAAAATAAGGGTCGATCATACAAATGGGACGTACGATCAAAGAGGGACTGGGAACAACAGTCTCTCCTCACTGTCACCAAGCCACAGCAGAATTGAGGTAGTTCCATACCATCACTAGTCAACCGCCGGGCTAATGAAAGCAAATCGGTGACTGATTGGCTATATGCGGCAAAAGACTAACAAACATATTACAAAGGAGCAGTTTTTACTGTGCTGTGAGAATGAGGCGGAGGCATAGGAGGTGGGACTGTGCTAGGGGCAGGTGAACCTGAGCTAAGACGGTGGCTCAGCCATCTCTAGGCCAAGGCGGATCCAGACGGAGGTCTGTTGGCCGTGGCTTGCCGTCGACGGCCTCTGTTTCATAGAAACAGAGCACCGGTGGAACAATAGGCAGAGGGGAAAAAATGACTGGGACGGCGGAGCGGAGGTCCCAGGGGCGGGGAGGAGTGGCCCAACACCGTCGCCGGACCAAGGCGAGTAAGACTGAGTACGGCCAGGTCGTCCAACGGCGTCTGAAGCTAGCCAGCGAGCTCGATCGAAGGGGGCGGAAAAACAGCGACAGAGGAGAAAAATAGGGTGGGACGGCAGAGGAGAGGTCTCTGGCCAGGAGGGACAGCCTCCCGCCGTCGCCAGCCTAAGGCAGAGCCATGGCCGGCCGGCCCATGGCGACAGCTCAAGCTCAAAACACAGTGGAGACAGAGAGGGAGCTAACTGGGGGAATCCAAGTGGGGGAGCCGGTGGGACTGGCCAGGGTGGCGGCCTTGCTGTTGCCAGCCCGTGGTTGGCCAGACGGAGGCCAAGCGGAGCCCACCAACCATCGCTGGCGCCGCCACAATGCTCGACTGAGCGGGGGAGAAAAATACAAGGGAGAGGGGCAAACCGGGGAGGAGGGCGGCGCGGCCGTGGGGGGCCAGGGCTATGGTCCATTGCCGTCAAACGGCCGGGGCGGAGCTGGTGGCCGCGGTTGGGGACAGAGAGAAACCAGGGGGGGGTCACTTCTCTGTTTTTTTGGAATGGGATCGCGTGAGCCCGATCGTTCTATTTTTTGTTCTCTCGCTTATCCTCTGCAGTTCAATTCTCTTTCTATTTTTCGTGCCAGAATGCGCATCCAGGCCTGTGGCCTATGATGAACCTCACACCCGTGTATGGGTACAATTATCGAGGCCAATTACGCCGAAGCATCACAATTTCTCGCCAAAGATGATCAGCAAAAATAGCATAAAATCGTAATAAAATCTAGGACATTATATTTATACCTAGAGTTATTAGCGATGCATACGTATATGCGTTGTTAATACTTTTAAAAAAATTTAAAATTATCTCCCCTCTCCTCTCTCTCTCCCCTCCTCTCTGTTTCTCCTTTCTCTCCTCCTCCTCCTCTCTCCCCTCTCTCCCCTCTCTCTCTTCCTCTCTCTCTCCCTTCCTCCTTCTCTATCCCTCTCCTCTCTCTCTGTCCCCTCCTGTCTCTCTTCCTCTCTCTCCTCCCCCTCTCTCTCCCTCTTCTAGCTCTCTCTCTATTACTCTGTCTCTCTTCCCCTCTCTCCCTCCCTCCTTTCTCTCTCTCCTCTCACTCTCTGTCTTCACTCTCTCTGTCTTATTCTAAATTATATCTTAAAATTAAAAAGAAAATTTTAAAAATAAAATATATTATATTTCAATAGTGAAAATTTAATCTATTATTGACACTACCTTTTATTGAAAATTTAATATTTATTTATTATTTATACAAATAGTCAATATTGAAGAAAATATATTATATTTAAAAAATTATTTTAAATATTTATTAAATAATTTTTTATTAATTAATATTGATTAATAAATATATTAGCGATGCTTGTCTACATGCGTCAATATTATCAATACTATTAGCAACGCATGCTTACAAGCGTTGCTATTAGTTCTAAATTTTAATTTCTTATTTTAAATTCAGAACTATTAGTGATGCTTTTTCACAAGCGTCGTTGTTGTTAAAACTAGTAGCGATGCTTAAGGAAAAGTGTCGATAATAGTTTTAATTATTTTTTTTAAAAATTTAATAGATGTATCTTTTAGTGACGCTTGTTCAAAGCGTTACTAATAGCATAACTATTAGCGACACATAGTATAAAGCGTCGCTAATAAGATTGGTATTAGCTATGCTTTAAATTATGCGTCGCTAATTAGATGACTATTAGCGATACTTAGAATAAGCGTTGCTAATAGTAAATTTTTTTGTGACTCATTGTTATGTGTCACCATTATTAGTTTTTAGCGATGCTTAGTTTTGCGTCGTTAATAAAAGTGTCGCTAATAGTATTCTAGGCGTCGCTAATAGTAAATTTTTTTATGACTCATTATTATGTGTCACCATTATTAGTTTTTAGCGATGCTTAGTTTTGCGTCATTAATAAAAGTGTCGCTAATAATACATTTTGTTGTAGTGTAATTCATAATAAATAAATAAATCTTAGATACATCATTAAATACATCTCTTTTCAACATGGAGTACTTTTCTAGTATTTGTCAATAATGTTAAAGGAGAATGAAGAATGAATTTATTTATAGATTAATAAAAAAATCATAAAGCAATTTCAACATAGCATCTGTTCATCCGCTTTGAGATACATTACACAAAGGAATCATGTTTGATAAATATGAAATAACCCACCTGAACACAAAATAAGCAATAACTAAGAAGACATCACTATATCCCTAGTGAGCATGCCGACAAACACTTGTTGAACAGAAAAATCCCCAGTAAGCATGCTGGCAAATGCTTGTCGAAGACAAAACAAATGAAAACTAAGAAGACATCACTATTATTAGTTTGAAAACAAAAATTTATAAAGAACAACTCTCATTCCCATGTAAATAGTAAAAGCATAACCCTTAAGTAAAACCACATATTTTGAAACTAAAGTATAGGATAATTATGCTTTACATAGTCATTTTCAAGATGCCTCGTCGTAAACTTCTTTGCAACAAAGCTGCATGTTTGATAAATAAGAATAAACCCAAATAAATTACTGGTAATCACGCTGGCAAACACATGCTGAACACAAAATAAGCAAAGACAAATAAGACATTACAATATACAAGTTTGAAAATAAGAAATTTATCAAGATTTGCGGGCATTCCCATGCACATAGTACAAGCACGGTGACAAAAATCACAATTCGTCTTTGAAGACTAGTAGCTTAAAAATTACCATAATGCCTCGAATCGCACAGTACAAGATAGACATGATCGAAAGGCTCATCGACCTAATTACCCACATCCTACCACAACATACCATACAACAACCTAAAGACCAATGGGACATGCCAACTTACCTGATCAGACGAGCTGCAAAACAAGCAAAGCCCAAAGGAAAAACGATTTTGGAACTGCCCATGCGCTTTTAGCCCATGGACGGAGAGGTGATGACAGAGTGCGGTCAAGGGAGGACTGTCGTGGGTGGAGGGGGGAACAACCATGGATGATGGAGGGGGGAACTGCCATGGACAAAGTGGCGGCTGCCTAGAGTGACGTGAATTGTGAATAGCTGAGAGCGGAGCACAGTTTTATAAGGGGGTTGATTTCGTCATTCAAAAGGACAAAATCAGCTTAAGTTGATTTCGTCCGTGTGAAGGATAAAATTTATTTTTTTAAGTTGATTTCGTCCTTTGAAAGAACAAAATCATCCTAAAGGAGATTTCGTCCTTGAGAAGGACGAAATCAACTTAAAAGAAGATTTCATCCTTCTAAAGGACGAAATAAAAAAAGCCACGCAGGTGCCAACACTTGGCTGGCACCTACGTGGTTAAATTGAATACCATTTTGGTAATTATTTTTCTCTCTCTGCTATTTTGATAAATATTTTTTTAATATTATTTATATAATTTTTCCTTTCTAGTATAAATCTCAAAGTTCCCATATATCACGCTTCGCCACCATGTCTATGAAGAAGTTAAGCTATTATAGATTTCTAAGTAATAAGATGCAAGTGAAATACGGTTTGGAGAGCATAACATATACTCTCTCCATCCTAAATTAATAGCTCCATTTGGCAAAAGAGTTTGTTCCATATAATTAGCTCTATTTTGTTAAATTTAAGAGGTTGGGTACTTAAAAAAAGTATTATTATTCTTCCTTCTCTTAGATGTAGGTTTCACCATTTAATAAAAAATAATATTTTTCCAAATGTAACTATTAATATGGGACAAAGGGAGCACAAACTATTTGATCTTTTATGGAAAATAAAGAATAAATAAAAGAGTAATGTTAAACTATCATTTAGTTTTAGATGTGATGAACCTACTTTATCATTCAAATACCGTTAATTAGTTTCGTGAACTTAATTTATCAATCAAATACTATTGATTAGTAGGTCCAAAACTAATCAATGGTGACTGAATGATGAAGTAGGTTTAATACATATAAACCTACACATAACTAAAGTAGTTTTCTAAATAAAATTGAAACAATTAATTCGATCTAACTGTTTGAATAAACGCATGCATACGTCCATGACCTGGATTTTTCTCTTTCATTGAGAATCTGATGCGATTCTGGCTGGAAGAGGTTTGGATGATTGTCCATAGAATGAGTTCACATTCTTTTTCCACATCATTTATGTGAATTCCATAATACTAAAACAGCTACAAAGTTTTTACCAAACAAAAAACAAGGAGCATCTATAAATTTTGTTTGAATTCATACTATTAGTATCTCAAAATTGTGTTTCGAGCCAAATGTTTCAAGAACCCAAAGAATTTCATGGATGATTTTTTCATTTTTCCTTATTTAGCTACATATCCTGGAGACTTATTTGTGGGCAGATACAAGTTGCTACTCCACCACATCCACCGTTGACATGCAGATAGCCTCCGTAGGACTTTCTACGGCCAAAATATGGCTTCTTTCCCATAAAAATAATGGCTTCTTATGTTAAAGAAAAGAAAACATGTTTGCATTAGTTACAAAGTCCGGTTGTCAACAAAAAAACATAAGAAAAATGCCGGTGGTTGAAGGAGCGGGTGGTCTTCACATTGGATGTGTACTAGTAGGTAAACGTCTAGCAAACTCAAGAAAAAACGTAAAATCATTCTAATTAAGCTTTGTTATATTACTCTCTCCCTCACATATTAATAGTTTTTTTGAAAAAAGTTTGCCCACTGTTAATCACTCCATTTGTCTCAATTCAAGCATTTGGGTATTTAGAAAAGTGTTTCATAAGTTATTTTCCATTCTCTAAACTATGAGTCCCACCATTCAATAAAAATAATTATTTTTCTAAATAAAGTTATTCATATGAAATGGAAGAAGTATATCCTTCCACAAATATTAAGGACATGGATCCAATGGCCAAACAATAAAAATAATTGTGTAGGTAGTCAATTACACAAGCCGGTGACCGAAAGTTGAACACCTACACCCTGACTGGTTCCATGTGCAGTCACTGTCAGAAAGCGTCTCCGTGAGAAAAAAAAAAGAGTAAATGGTCCTTTTTTAAAAGTCTCCCTTACATAATAGAGGTCAGGCTCGTTTACATGATAGGTCATATTTTAAAAGAGATTCGTTTACATGAGCTCGGGCAGAGCATCTCGTTGCATCAAATTTTAATTTGATGGCGTATGCTACTCATGGGGCAGGCAACCTTCGAGTAATGCATATTGTCGGATCTCAATCCGATGGGTGACAATGCTTGGGTTCACGCAGTTGTACGTGAGACATGGCTCATATAAACTTTTTTTATTTTAAAAATAAACATATATAATAGGTAGGAATCATTGATTTAGGTGCCCTTACTTTTCAAAATATATGACCCTTTTTAGTTTTGGGTAAATTGCTTTTTATTTCTCTGACTTATAGCAAATTGCATAGTCCCTTATCATGATAATATGCCCATAACCATTATTATTTAATTTTACTTAACTATAAATTTTGATGTTATCACATTTAAGATTTCTTTAATCAGCTATACCCTTTTAATGTTAAATACCACTACTAAGTTTTGAAAAACCAAAGTTTTAAACCACTACTTCCCAACTACAAAACGGTTGAACTTGATTATATATTATTATGTCCCAACTAAGGGGACTCTACACCATCTACAGGATCTGCCTAATGGGTTAAGAGTTAAGGAGCTAAAAATTAGGGTATTTAAGTTATTATTAATACTTGGGCTTAAGCTTATTGTTAGTGAGCCCATTAGTTATTCCATTTAAGAGTAAGGGCTATGCCCTAATCTTAGTTAGTGAATGAATAATTTTTTGCTTAAGCAACACTTGCTTGCATTTTTTAGGATGTACGCATGATGAAATACACTTTTTTTGATGAGTGGGGTGGGCTAGAGAGTGTTTTTGGAAGGGGTTGGCTTTCCAGGAAATGGCCACCAATTGGATCTTCTCCCCTCTATTCTGGACAACTACCAGGAGAGAGTAACCTCCAATCTGTTGTGCATGTGGGGAGGAGTGATGGTGTATTTTCTTCATAAATCCTTCGCAGGTGCACAATAACACCCTAGATTTTTGTTCTATAATTTTTTAGAGATTTTTTGAGAATTTTTATGATTATGTTTGATGGACAACGTGTAAATGGGTAAGTGGATAGGCGGGCTAGTGAGACTGGGCTAGGCTAGGTGTGCACATGTACTTGTTTTTTTCCCTTTAAATAAGCTTTGGACAAAAAATTGAGACCTAATATCCATGTAGAGTACATTCTACAATAGGGAACTCTAAGGAACTTGGTAGAGCTCAAAGAGACGTGAGTATTGAACCTAAGAATGCGAAAATTGGATATTGGGATCGTAATTTATGACCTCAAAAAATGTGCTATATAGGTAGACCCCCTTGATATGAGTCAAATGGTACTAAGAAAGCACAAATCTATGTCCCGGGTAGAAAGTTATGGCAATTTGAAGTTTGAGATGGTTTTAGAAGAAAAAAAAAGTAGACATTAGCCGCGTGTGCGCGATGCACCCGCACAATGTGTAACGAGCCCCGCGATAAGCTTGCGTCTTGCATTAGGGCGTGTGTGCTCCAAGCAAACTGGTGCTGCCCATGAAAAAATGGCACGGTGCCACCATTTTGGTGAGGCGCCATTATATAAGAGGGGGGGGGGGATTCTGAACCCATACCCCTTCCCCCCATTTCTCTTATGTTCTTTCTGGGTTTTTGTGTTTTTAAGTCATTTCAAGTCCGATTTAGTTAGTTCAAATGACATTCTTAACTAAATCGAAAGTATTCTACGCAGTAGTGGTGTTATTGTCACAAGTTAACCTCTCCAAGTTAAGGAAAATCTTGAGGATAGACTTCAACCTTTGGAATTAGGATCGTAACAAGCCAAGGTAAGTGGTTTTAATTTCTAAACTTATGTTTTGCTTACATTAACTATGTTTCTCAAAGAAAATGTTCTTATGGGTTTTGCCCACTCTATTTTGAAAATACTCTTTATCTTTTCAACATATTTTTTGATTTTATTGGTCTTCGGACTCTCAGGGTAGGTATTTTGTATAAAGTCCAAAAGTTATTAATTGTCTGGGTAGTTATTTGGTACAATGCTCAAAAGTTATTAATTCTAAATACCTGCCAATCTTGGCTTTGGCGTACAAATGAACTGGGATATCATAAGAAAATCCATTTCCTTTGTTCTCTTGTTGCCCATGAACGCCGATATAAGTCATTTAGTATCGCGACATTATATGATTGGTTTGATTTATGAATTATGTCAGCTTCTGAATGATTATTTGGATTTGTGAAAGGTATATATTCTCTTTAATATGCCATATTTTTGTGAAGCATGTTTCTTGAACTTAACACAACCTACTAAGTATAAATATACTCACACACCCCTAGATTCTGCAGCTGCAGCTGCAAGGTTGGGAGAGAATAAAGAAAAACTCCCGTAATTTGAAATGTTTAGTTTTTGTTAACTTTACTTGTGGTGACTAACATACAAAAGCATGTTGCCATCTTTTGAAATATTGTATATATCTGATTTATTCTTTTGTACTCAGTGATCATTGGCACTTGGTAATACATTGACGTATTTTTAATCAACATTTTATTTTATTTTACAACAAATTTTGATGGTGTGTTACAATACTAGCCAAACCCGTTCTCCCATATGTTAGGTTGGTTTGGCACAAAGCTATAGATAACCCCAAATTGATTTGGATTGAGCTACCTTGATTTGATTTGATCACTTTGGACAAGTATGAAGGCAAGGACCAATCCAAATACTTAACAAGATAAGACAACCCCCAAAAAGGAGGCCACCCGCCTCCTCTCTTCATTGTCGTCTCCCTTGACCGAACCACTCTCTCCAACTATCTCTTTGTGTGTGGCCAAACCCCCTCCCTCTCTCCCTTTCTCTTTCTCTCCTTGCTCCCTCAATTCTCCTTACTTCTTCATCTCCCTCTTGCTTTGCTTGATCTTCTTGCCACTATTAAAATTATATTGAAGCATCTTCAAGAACTTTGGAGGGAAATTATTGAAGCATCGATTTAGGGAAAATTATCATGCCCAAGATTTTTATACACATTTTCCTTAAAATTTCACGAATTTTATTTTTTGCAATGTAATGCTTGTAAATAGTAAAAATTGATGAAATTCAAAACCTGTGAAAATCTTTTTCATAAATATCAATCATCATACATAAAAATTTCAACTTACACTTTGACCAATTCTCATACGGCCAAACCAAACAATCTCAGGCATAAATCAAATACAAAACATGAAAATTAAATGCCATGGCAAGGGCTTAATTGAAAATATACCCCAAGCGTCTCTTAATACAAACCCCATAACAGTCCAGAGTGTAAAATCTCATATACAAGTTCAGAAAAATATAAACATATCAACTCTCATCTCACCCAATACAACAAATATCAAATTCATATATGAGGTTGTGGACTACAAAAGACTCATATTGAGTCAAAGGTACATTAAAAGTCTAAAAAAATAGGTCCTTCAATAACAACACGATTCTAATATAAGGAGCTCTCGATCAAGGACTTACAAAAGCCTCCAAAAAATGTGGGGTTAAAAAGAAGGAAAATGAGTATTTTTATACTCAGTAGGAGAGTTCTAATCAGTGAACTTTGTAAGGTCAAACATAGCTACTTTCATAGAACATCAACATGAAGCAAGAAAAAATAAAGAAATCAAAGACTCACCATAAACATATGCTCAAACACATTAGCTTATTAGACATTCTTACCCATACTCGTACACTTACCGTCTTACTTGTACTTTCGTACTCAAATCCATACGCTTATAGTCTTTCTCAAAGAGTGTAACACTTACTCTTACATAGAATCTTATAATCTTATACTTACTATCGACAACTAGATCTCATTACAATTTAATCAGCTTGAGCATTGAAGGAAAGGAATGCTACTACGGCGCCACCTTGACCTCCAGGGAGGAACTAGATATCATGTATTTTTTCGAAAGCAAGGCACATCTATACTCATGGGGCATAGGATTAAACACGTAAGAGCATATATATGATACTACTTACTTGAGTGAGAAAACACCCACACTTTGGGGCCATACAGTGCCAACAAAGGGCATAAACCATAAAATGCCACTTTTGAGCGAAAACTTACAATGCCAACACTGGGCAAAAACATACATCACTCTCAACAAGGCAACAAATATTTGGGCTTAAATACAGCACCAAGATAACATTACATAAGATAAACACCATGGCTAGACATGAGAAATTCTAAACTGACAATTTACTGGATGGCTAAAATACAGAACTTAAACCATCTAACCCCCAAGGTTTCAAACTCACCATTAGGGCTGTTAATGAGCCGAGCTGGTTCATTGAGCAGGCCCATGTCAGCTCGGCTTGGCTCGAACTAGGGTCGACTCAAATCGGGCTCGGCTCGAACTCACAGCTCGAGCTGAGTTCTAGCATACCCCTGCTCGACTAGGCTCAGCTCGAATAAAACTCAAACTTGACTCTACTCGGCTCGAACTCGAATAAAATTTTAAAATTAGATATATCATTATCATTGTGCATCAATAGAATTCATTTATCTTGGTTCTAACACGCATTCTCAAATAAAAGCATGCATGTACGAAGTTATAGAGTTCAAAGTCTCCTACCTTGTTGTCCGAGTGAGTTTGAAGGTGAGGCACACAACCAAGGCAGTGTCTGAAACAATTTCAACAGACCAAGGCATCTCCTTTGCTGAAAAGGGGCTGCCCCGAGGTGGATATGTTGGGGAAGCTTGCTAGGTGTTTAGGTGGACATTGACTCGGTCCCATGGTCCCAATGACCCAAAAGCCTCCAACGATGCTCATGAGGGGCAATAAGGATCTTACGGTTTAGGAAAATAATCAAGGCGAAGGGGCTGAGCATAGGTCAATAGGGTCGAAGCGGGGCCAGAAACGGTGGTCCCCATTGTCACCAATTCATGGCAAGCCAGATAGAGTCCGATCGGAGTCTATTTGGTGGTTGGTGGCAGAAAATGTACCAAAGGCAGAAAAATTTGGGTTGTTTTGCCTCTGTTCTATTCTAAAATAGGCATTCTAGGCAGAAGGGAGCTTGGAGCGACGACGTTCCTTTGTTGTCAGGCCAAGGTGGAGCTGGACGAGGCAGACTCGTTAGAGGCTAGTCAAGGCAGTATCCAGATGAAAATTGAACAAGGGAAAAAAATGGACCGGAACTAACTTGTCGGAAAATGGATGAAGGAGGTAGAGCTAGGATGGGAGGGGTGGGTCCCCGCCATCGCCGACCTAGAGGTTGGCTAGATGTCAACATTGGTATAAATAAGGAAAGGAAGACAAGAGGTGACTTTTCTCACTTGCGATGAAAATAGGGCGACAGAGGGCCAGGATAGACAAAATGGAGTCGGGATTGGTGGATCCCCACCATGGCAGACTGGACGGAAGCCGACCATCACATGTAGTCAACGGCGGCAGCAGTGGAAGGGGAGACAATGGATGTGTCTTGTTAGGCAGAAAAATAGAGTAGGGAAAAAGAAAATTGGGAAAAAGTGCAGGGGAGGGCTGAGGTGGAGTTAGCCATCACTGTCGTAATGTTGGGACAAAGCTCAAGGCAGCCAACCGGCCCTTGCCTACCAGCGGTAGCTGTGATAAATTGAAATAAGAGAGGGAGGAGGGGACTGTTGTGCCGAAAAAATAAGGGAAACGGTGTGACAAGGCTGGCTGGAGCAACAACCTCGTCATTGCCGTCATAAGGCTTGGTGAACGGAGGCTGGCTAGAGCGCATCACTCAGGTGCCATTTCAGCTAGAGATGGAGAAGGAGGGGTTTCCATTTCCCTATTGGGCGCAAAACACGCCCAGGATTAACCCTCTTTATTTATTTATTTTCACTCTCACATTTTTTTCCTCTTTCTATTGTTTTTCTTTCTTTTTCGCACTGGAAGCTTCTATCGTGCATTGAGGCCCACGGTATGTGACTACGTCCCACACCTAACTCTACGGGTACAAACACTAAGTGACATACAAAAGATAAATACACTGAAATCTCAAATTTTCCTATTGAAAAATGAGAGAAAAAATAGTAGAAATGTCGCATAAAAATTAGGGACGTTACATTCTGACCTCCTTAGAAAACTTCTATTCCCAAAATTGCATAATCAACTTACAATGTACAACTGAAACAACAAACATATTGGGGTAGCCCCTATTCAAAAAAGGAGATGCCTGGGTCCATTGGAATTGTCGAAGACACTACCTCAGTTGTGTGCCTCACCATCAAACTCACTCAGATGGCAAGGTAGGAGACTTTGAACTTGGTAACTTCGTACTAGTGTGCTTTTATGTGAGATGCATGCTAGGACCAAGATAAATGAATTCTATTGATGCACAATGATAATGATATCATGTGGAATAATATGTTATGAGGTTGTGGCAATGATAATCAAATTGTGTGTTTAATGGTTTGATGATTGGTGGATTGTTCGTATGTTGTTAGGGAGGATTTTTCTGCAAGCTAGTTGAATGAATGGGTCAAATGCCTATGAAATGAATTTCTTGCATGTCTGTTAAATGGACAGTTTATATATGCTAGTTAGATGGATTGCTTGTATGCATATGCAATAAATTATATACATGATAGTTAGATGGATTCTACATGTGCTTATCAGTTTTTCCCATCCAAATTTTTTACTCATTCGATCAAACATCGTATGGCCAAACCAAATATCCACAGGCGTTACTCAAAAATAAACGTACGAATAAATTGCTATGATCATAGACTTTAAATACAAATCTCTCTCAGGCATCCCTGAGTGCAAGTCCCATAACAGTCCACAGTCTAATCCAAACTAAAGTCCAGAATACATAAACATCTTAATTCTTATCTCACCCAATACATTAGATCGTGGCATAAAGTAATACTTGCAGTAAGTCAAGCATATAACTGAATCAAAGGGATTCAATCCACCGTGGAAATGAGCATCCATCTCGAGGATCTCTCCATCACAAACTTGCAAAAGCCTCCCGAACAACGAGGCTAAAAAGTAGGTAATGAGTATTTTTATACTCAGTAGGAAAATATCCAGTAGGGGAGTTCTAAACAGTGAACTTAGTAAATCCATACATATATGCATTCATGCAACTCAAACATGAATCAAACAAGCATATCATAATCATGCCCTTATGCATAAAATCATACGATGTGCACCATTGTGCTAAAAATATACCATCAAACTAATCTTACACAAACACCCTTATTCAGGGTCTTACAAACTTACTCGTACCATCGTATGCTTACTCATACAACTTACACATACTTGTACGACCTTACTCGTACAATCTTACACTTACTCGTACGACCTTACTTGTACCATCTTACACTTATTGTCTTACTCAGAATCATACGTTTACAATCTTACTCAAAATCATACTCTTATAGTCATGCTCAAAATCATACTCTTATAGTCGTGCTCATACTCATACTCTTACAGTCATACACATACTCATACTCTTACAGTCGTACACATACTCACACTCTTACAGTCATACTCATACTCATATGCTTACAATCATACTCATACTCATACGCTTACAGTCGTACACATACTATCGACCACTGAAGCTCATTACAACTAATAAGCTCTAGCGTCAAAATGGAAAAGAATGTCACTGGGGCATCACTTTAACCCCCGGGGAGTGACTAGATGCCACAAACTTTTCCGAAGGTAAGGCACACCAATGCTCATGGGGCACAAGATCAAACATAAACACAAACGCCCACACTTTAAGGGCCAAACAATTGCCCACCATAATGGGTCTTATAGTGCCAATGCCACTCTTGGGCAGAAATCATACAGTGCCACTCTTTGGCGGAATCATACAGTACCACTCTTGGGCAGAATCATACAACGCTCTCAATAGAGCATCAAACGTCTCGGGCTTAATTCAGCACACTGACCAAATCAAAAACATACCTCACTCTCAACAAAGCATCAGACGTCTATGTGGCCAATACAACACATAGACAACATCCCGCAGGATAAACACCATGGCAAGACATGAGAAATGCTCAACTGACTCATTATCGGCTAGCTCAAACACGGAACTTAATCCGTCGAACCCTCAAGTCTCAAACTCACAATGCTATCATTACCTTTATTTATAATTCAAGTTTGAATTAAGCAAATTATGTAGTACAATTATGCCACACAAACTCACAGTGCTCGAATAATCAAACCGAAGTTGAGCTCGATTCGAAACCCTAGTTCGTCAGGGCAATAGACTTCACTTAACCCGTCCATCTTACAACATAACTCACCGTACACAAATCTTTACGTATTCATACAACCTCCACCATCTACCATAAGACCAAAACAGCTTACACAAACGTCATCAGACTAAGCTCATCAGAGCCAAACCCCAGTTATCACTCTCTTACTTATACCTCACTTATTATGCTTACTTTTAACTTCATAATCTGTACGTTATGCTTGTGCAATTATGCACACTCTTATTGTCTGACAATCCCCCAACACACGCTATGATCCAAACCAATCCACTCCAATCCTCGCCCGTCATACTCGTGTCCTCTATCATCCGTCATATGCTTACACATCCACATTCACATCCATATCCAAATCCATGCCAAACACTATCACTTCTTACCGTCCATCTCCCATACCTCTACCCACATACACTTACACATATCCATAGCATAGGCAAATAGCCATCATACATATGTATGTCTATGACACATACGTATAACATACTCCTATTCCACACATAGCTTATTATCATACTTGCTATCCATCACTAGCACATACATACACATCTATTCACGAAGCTTACCAACAAACACACTAGCCATCACTAGCACATACTCAACCAATATATGAAGCTTACCAACAAACAAGCTAGTCATTACTAGCACATACTCAATCAACATATGAAGCTTACCAACATACTCCAAGCATACATACAACCCAAATGCATGTCATAGGCATTTCAACATGGCATAATTCATCCTCTTACATCATTCAAATGGATCATGATCTAACATCCAAAGCATTGCATCATACAATCCTAGCATGCTGCTACTCATTCAAAGCATGCTATTATGAAATTGCGAGTTCAAAGCTCCCCTACCTCGTAATCATGATGTTTGATGCCGAGCACAGGACGGTGGAGGCAGCGGTGGCGGAGTTGGCGGCCAAAAGCTTTGCCAAGTTGAGAGAGTTGTTGTCTCGAGGGTTTAGGAAGTGTCAGAACTACTCACGGCCAAATGGGGTGTCAGATGTCAAAGCGGCAAAATCTGCGATCCACGGTGGCTCACTAGCGGCGGCCTGGAGAAAGGTTGTGCCAACAAGTGGCGGGTGTGACTGGAAGTCGCGGTGCACTCATGAAGGTCGGCCGGCGGCTGAGAAATACTCGGCCGACCTCAAGATGTCAAAATCGGTCATGGACAACACCCAACGGCGGCGATTTTGCTTCATCGAGGGCCCACAATAGGGTGGAGGGCATGGGGCGATGCTCGAGGACATAGGAGAGGTGGTGGAGGACTCCGATGTCAACTCTACTCGATGGCAAAGCCAGCCGATGGTTAGGCTACACAAAAACGGTGCCTAAGCCCTGAAATGCACACGTGGCTTGCACACGCACCCAAAAAGGGCTACTGAGGGGGAGATGGCTCGGACGGTGGCAGCCCAAGGCCCACAAAAGGGCAACTGAACTAGGGCCATGAGGTGGTGGTCGACTAAATCGGCAACACTGCCAATCACCACCCACAACTAACACGGTATAGGGCAAGCGGCTCATTCTGGGCAGAGGTGCAATTGGCCAAGTAGGGCTGGCCCTCACCGTTGCCGAGCCGGGGCAAAGTCCATGATGGCTAAATGACCTACAACTCGCCGATAGCAACGACCCGAGATGCACCCAAATCGTCTAATCGGGCAGAGCAAGGCAATAGGGGCAAAGCGTGATCGGAACGGTAACCCCCAACCGACACTGGGTCGAGGTAGGCTGGACAGAGTCCGTCTAGTGGCCAGACGACGATCGAAAACACACCGGCGTCTAAAAAACATCACGGATAGTGAAATGAAAATCTAACTAAAACCCGACCAAAGTACCAGTAGCTCACAGCGGAGAGAAGAAAGCATGGCGGCGGCTCTAGCCAGTGCCTATGGGTTCTTAGCGGCCAAACAAACATAAGTCTAGTTGAGGGTGGCTGCAAACAACATCAAAATTGCACCCCTACGGCTCAAAAACGAGATTTGAAGGAGAGAAAAACCGAAAAAAAGTTTGGTACCTTGTGGAGGAGAGAAGAGGTTATGGCGGCGGTCATAGCTGGTACCTACGGACTCGTGGCGGTGAGGCCAAGAGGATCCGACAAGAATCAGCGAAATCCGACGACGGAGGAGGGAGAATGGAGTAATCGGAATCGGGCTCGGGTTTCTCTCATTCTCACTGGACGTGAAAAAGTTACTGGAAGACGAAAGTCTGGAATCCATTCTTCGGGTTCTAGATTTATATAATCGTTTTAATTTTTATATTTATGTCTTTAACACGCGTTAACCTGGTTACACGTTGTACCTCCATAATTTGCGCCGTAAGTGCGCGGCGAGGCCCGTAGTCTGTGAGTAAGCCCCACACCCGACTCTATGGGTATAAATATGGGGTAAATACACAAATATGAATAAGCTAAAGCGTCATATTTTCCCGCCAACAATGACTAGAAAAATCACATAAAATTGTTCAGGGACATTACAATAATTATTCTTTTACTTTGACATCTAATTGTGAGTCATATTAAGCATCTTATTTGGTTAAAAAAAAATTAATTTCATAGCACTTGATATGGGAAAGAGGGAGTCATAGTGTATAGTTCTAAAATAAACTAATTTTAGAATACCCGTATCAGCCAATACAACATTCTATAGTCTTATTATGCTCTAAAAGAAGTATTATAATAATATATTATTAGTTATAACATTTTTTTATATGTATAAAAGGGTTTACGTCCATCTTGGGGCGTACCAAGCGTATTATTAGCACGTAACCATATCCTTGATCATCGATATTATCTTTCGTATCGATACAGCCTTCCATGGGCATTATACACAATTAAAAAATACTCTCTCTATCTCAAATTAATAGTTATATTTAATTTTTCAAAATAAATTAATTTTAATTTATTTTAAAAAATTGAATAAAGCTAATATACATTACTAGACTCCATAGGGCTTTCATATATCTTTGATGCACTTGCATCCGCACTTAGGATATGGGTCTAAACATAATGCATCATCAATTGACAATAGTTTCTAGAAAAATTAAAAGCACAACCATTCACATTTTTTTGGGCCAAGTGTTGACAATAGTTTTGGGCAAGCTACAGAATGTGGACGAAAACCTTCAAATCTTTTGTAAAGAGTTATAATATGAAATCAAATCACTAGTTTCATATTGCTTAGTATTTATAATTTTTTCTTCATTTTGTTATATTTTCCTTGTCTTACATTAATAGCTCTATTTGGTAAATAAATTTATTCCATACTAATAACTTTGTCTTGTTTAATTTAAGTGGTTAGGTACTAAAAAAGAGTATCATAAACTTATTTTCCTTTCTCTTAGATAAAAATTTTACCATTTAATATAAAAAAATATAAATATTAATATTAGACGTAGAGAATATTAATTTTCTTTCAAATGTGCCAAGATCGAATTATTAGAAGGGTCCAATGAATTTGATGAATGGAAATCCTAGAAAACTTATCTATGGGATGTGTTTACAAGAGTCACAATGGAACCAATGACACCTGTTGACACCGAGATGGCTTGCTTTGGACTTTTTACGGCCGAATATGGCGTTTCATAAATATTTTACAGAAATGGTATTATGTTGACATTGACCACAATCTGTCCGGGGTATAAGAGCAAATGGGCCAATGCTGTGTTGTTTCACATTGGATGTCTAACAATGGGCCAATAATAAGTGGTCTTCACGTGGGATGTCTAATGTGGACCAGACTGATGTACATGGACTCCCGTGAATAATGCAGGTCTGTTTTTTTTTGCACAGATTATATAGCAGAAAACTACAAAAGAAGTAGAGTTCCGAGGAGTAAGGTAGAGGGCCATATCCTGCCTAATAACAGGAATATTGCAATATCAGATGAATATCGGGCAAAATGATCTCCTACTTAATTTTGTTCTATGTACACATGTTGAATAGGATATATTACAAGTGAGAAGTGGAACTTAATACTCTCTCCATCTTAAATTAATGTTGGACTATAGTATAGGCTTGGGCCTACATGGTCTACCCTTATTCGGAGTCTGGGTGAGCTAATATGGGCAACAAGGTCCAAGAATAATAGGGGTAGTTTCGCTGACCCTACAAGAACCATTATGACATGCATTCTTATGCGACCCACATATGAAACATACGCACACTAGGTATTTAACTAGAGTGTGCATATTCATATTGAGGGGCCTCATTATAGAATATGTGTTAATGGTCGGATTTATAGTTAACAAGGGATCAACCCTATCATGAGCATGGTTGCGTGTAAGGGCTTAGGCCTCCATGAGCTCGGAGAGTCTGAGCCCACACCCATTGTATCAAACCCAATAGTTTATCCAAGTAGAAAATTCATGTAGGCCCAATTACTTATGTGGTGGGCCGCGCGCGGGGGGGGGGGGGGGGGTGTCCCCCAGCTCTTCCCTATTATCTCTCTTGGCATAATCACAAGGGAGGAAGGAGACGAGGGCTAGCCGCCCCCTCCCTCTTTGTCTTCCTTCGTGTGGAGAGTGACTTGGGAATCGCGCCAATGACTTGATCCAAATGAGGAACCAAAAGAAGCGCTTAAGGCACTACATCAAGAGATCTACAATCCATTACAAAGGGATTTTGGGGGATCTTTCTCATCGTCTTTAATGAATTGCTATTCCCCTCCCCCCCCTCTCTCCCTACACTCCTCCACCTCTCCCCTACTCTCTCTCTTGGTGCGATCACAAAGGAGGAAGGAGACAAGGGCTAGCCATCCCCTCCCTCTTTGTCTTCCTTTGTGTGGAGAGTGACTTGGGAATCATGCCAACAACTTGATCCAAATGAAGAATCAAAAGAAGGGCTGAAGGCACTACCATTACAAAGGGATTTTGAGGGATCTATACATAGACAAGGTATATATCTCATCCTCTTTATTGAATTGCTATTCAATTCAATTGTGAATCTAGCTTCGACATGAAGGTCTATGGGAAAATAAACCCTAAAGGTTAGTAAGTTAAACTCTTTTGATTCAATTTCAAATGATTGAATGCTCCTTGAATGTGTTTATTACTTATGATGCTTTGAATTTTATTTGCATGTGTGGAGATTTTGGAATAAGTTGGGAATTTCTCAATTGTGCCACCCCTGGGCTCACTCACCCACACTTGCGCTGTGCCGCCACTCTACAGTGGCATTGGAAAATTTTGGGGTTTTTCTGGCTGATTTTAGAAAAGCCCAAGGCTTGATACAATTTGGGCCTAATTGAGTAGATTTTGGGTAAAACCCCAAATTGACATCTCTATGCTAAATTATTGATGGAGCTTTTGATATTTAATTGAAATTGAATATTATTAGTGCTGATTGACCTTTGTATATTTATTAAAAGTTTCAATTTGATCATCTAATTAGGCTTTGGCATGCCTTCAGGGCAATTTGGTAAATTCACCCATATTTTGCACAAACTAATAATTCCTATCTCACTTTACATGCCTAAATATTTTTCTAATCTATATTGATTGGTTTATTACATGTTGGGTGTATAATTGATTGATTTAGAATAGAATTTGATTAGAATTGACCAAACTAGCCCTAAGGGCATTTTGACCAATTCACTAGGATAAATTAGTTGGTGGCCATCTGCTGTCAAGAATGTTACGTTTCATCTTTTTATGCATGTTTGATTGCCAATTAGGTGATTTGGTAATGCATGTGTGTGATCAAACAAGCCCTACAGCTAATTTGGTAAATTTGCACCTTATTTTGTGTGGACAGGAATATAAAATTCCAGCAACTTAAAAATATGTTTTCTTGCTGATTTGTATGCTTAATTGGTAGCGTATTAAGATTGCTTGCTAAGTATGTTATATCCTATTAATCCATTAAGTAGCTCATGGTTGTATCCATCTTATTTACTCTCTAGTGAAACTGTCTTGTTTTGTAATTTGATTTATTGCATCATGGCAAGCAAAATGTTTACAATTGAGTTGGGAAAGACTGAAAAGTTGAATGCAAATAACTACCAAGTGTGGAAGAGGAGGATACATCATATCCTGATACTCTCTAACTTGGCTCATGTAGTAGAGCATGTCATTGAGTCCCTCACTGAAAACTGCATAGTAGATCAGAAGGAATAAGGACGAGAAGGCTAGGTCAACCATTTTGACTTTCATGGAGCCTAAAATGGAAAGGCTCTTTGAAAGTACAAGACTACTAAAGAGATGCTTAAGGTAGTCTCTATGAGGCATATGTGAAGCATACGGAGGATCATAAGAGGATGCTCCACACTAAGTACCAGAATTCTAAGGATAAAAGATGGAGATGATGTGAATGAGCACTTGAATGTCATATTCATCATAACTGATGATCTAGAGACCCTGGATAGCCCCTTTTCTAAGAGAGTTCAGGTGTATGTGTTGAATAGCCTCCCTAAGTCTTGGGAGAGTATGGTGGTCTACCTCAATATGAGTTACGAGAAGCTGATAATAGAGGCTCTAACTGCCAAGCTTAGGTTTGAGCATGAATGGAGGAACCATGTTAATGCTATTGGGTCTACTATTGCCAACTTGGAACAAATCTCTAGAGGAGGAAAAAAAGGTGGACCTAGGTTTTGGCCTTCTAAAAAGAAAATTTTCAAGAAGAGGAAAAAAAAGAGTCAGAACAAAGGCAATGACAAGGGGAATAACAAACCCCAGGCTACCTGTTTCAAATGTGGCCAGGTGATCCACTTCAAGGCTAATTGTCCCTAAAAGGATGACTAGACCAACAACAACAACAAAAACAAGAACAAAGAGATTATTTGTATTGTTTCTAAGGTAATGATTATTGATGCTAAAGAGAAGACCTGGTGGTTAGACTTTACAACCACACTCTATGTGTCACACTCCAGGGGTGAGATGATCAATCTCATCCCTGGAAAAAAAATCAATATAGGGAATACCACTTACTGCAATGTAGAGTCTTACTGCGTGTGGAGGCCACAAGGACATATAGGATACCCCTGAATGAGGAGTATACCCTAGTCTTGACTGATGTGCTCTTTGTACCCGCCATCAGGAAGAATCTAATCTCGACCCCCTCTTCTCACTAAGAAGGAATTTGAAATCAAATTTAAAGGGAGAAAAGCAACAGTGGGCAAGGGTGGATTAGTTCTTTCTATACTACTTTAGTTGATGGATTATTTTGCTTCAATGTTTCAAACATTTGTTTCTAATGAATTAGTGTCTTCTAATTATAATGCCTTGTTTGTATCACATGGCTTTGATAAATGCATTTATGCCATCACTACCAGAAAAAAATATATTAGTAAAGCTTTTAAGCATCGTAAAAGCGTCAATAATAGTCCCATTGCAACTCTTATTAGCAACACATATGAAAAAGTGTCGCTACTAGTACTACTATTAGTGAAACTTTTTCTTACATCGCTAATATAAGTTTTTTGCAATGCTTCAAAATGTGTCGCTAATAGTAAATTATCAGCGACACTTTTAAAAGCGTCACTAATAAGAGAAAAAAAATTTAAAAGAAACCTTATTAACGACACTTTTAAAAGCATTGCAAATAAGTAAATTTAAAAAAAAAACCTATTAAAAACGCTTTGTAAAGTGGCACTAATAAAAAATTCAAAAAAAGTAATTACCCTTATTAGTGATACTTTTAAAAGTTTCGTTAATAAACGAAATAAAAAATAAACCAGGGAAGGGCGCTGGATTCTGATCGTTTATAACTAAACCCTTTGCAAGTGTACAAGGTAATTGTACTAGGATGAATATTTAAGGGTTGTCAAACCTCAGGGATAGATGAATTATTACTAAATCTAAAGTGGAATTTGCTGATTAAAAACTAAAACAACTTAAACTTTAATTAAGTAAAAGAAAGAATAAATTATATCAAAAGTAAGAGACTAATATGATAGAATTTACTTAGGAAATCGAATCCACTATAGAACCATAACAATTCCTTCACTTTTAATCTAAATCTAGTGTGAACATGAGCAAGTATTCTCAACTACAAGCTAGAATTACTTCAAAAAGAATCATTAATTAATTTCCATGGCATGAACTATCTTCGACAATAGCACGAATCATCTACACTAAATAGCTATAGGCATGACCCGTCTAATCTTAGTATAACTCATCCAAGTCCTTAATTATCTGAACATTAAAACTATTGTATGATCATCTCATCTAAATCATAGAAATTAGAATTGATGCAAATATCAAAACCACATCAATCTATCATCTACAAGACAATAAATCAACATAGATTTGAATAAACATGAAAAACTCTTCCATTAAAAAGGAAATCCTTATCATACAATTGTCATAATTCACAACTGAGATCTAAATTAAAAAGAAAAAAAACTGAAACTTATCTATAGCTTCATCAACTCCTAAGTAAAAGAAAAGTTAAGCCTTCTATGGTAGAAGAAAGCACTTGAATCTCCATTGAAAGCTTTGAGTTTTTCTCCATCTTCTTCTTCCTTCTTCTCTTCAGAAAATCTACTTGTTAACCCCCAATTTCAAGCCAAATATGTCTTTATATAGGCATAAGATCCGTAAGAAAGAGTCCAATATGAAAAAAACTCGAAATTGATTGAAATAAGGAAACTGTGCATAATCCCGTTCAAACGCCATGCATGCCCGTTCAAACGCTTGAACTGAAATTTCTTCAAAATCACGTTATACCGATCGAACGGTAAGTGAGGCTGTTCAAACGCCAATGAAGAATCTGCAAAATAAGCCAATTTAATTCAAAACATCATGAAAGTTTTTTCTAACCTAATTAAATTTAATTTCTAATTATTTAACCTATATTAACTCTTAAATGAGACTAGGAAATAGAATAATTAAGGGTAAAATAACGTATAAATTATACTTATCAAATACCCCCAAACCTATATTTTGCTAGTCCTCGAGCAAAACAAAACAAAACTACTAATCTAGAAAAATAAATAAATGCCACTTTTGTAGGGAATCACGATTACATTTAGCGTATGCAACAAGCCTTTAAACCCCTAGGTGTCCCTAGTTGGACGAGTTGTGTCTCGTGAGGGTTTGCAGCAATGATACCCACAAACATCTAAACTTAAGAAAATAAATAAAATAAAACAAGAAAACAAAAATTCTAAAAACAATCTTCTCTTAAAAACACACAACTATTTTTAAAAAGAACCAACCACAAATACTTGAAACAAGTAAATAATATCGATCTGATCACTTTCAAGTAAGGAATCATCCATTCTATAACCTCATCAAAGAACTAATTGTGCAACTACATATATACATTTCAAAAACATAAAGTGTAGAAACTTTGTAGTCATACAATTTCACTCTTTATTAACAAGCATATCTTATGTGACCCATTAACCAAGCTCATTAAGTTCACTAACTCAAAAATATAACAATGACAATTTTTTATCTTTAACATTTCATAATAAACCCTCATGTAATAGCCTTCAAATTTCAATTAAATTCAGGGAATAAGATCATAATATACCTCAAAATATGACTTGTGAAATACTTAGTTCTATTAAGCTTTCTAAATAGTCCATATAATAAGCGTTAGACTAGTGTCCCTAATCCAGTTGGCTCAAGGCACTAGGTGTTGAAACACCCTTCAGGCTTAATAACTCAAACTATAAAGGCTATAAAACCAAGTAAGTCATAAAAGAATTTATCTCAACTTTTCACCTTTTGACGCAATCCCCTATACTTGCCTAGGCACAAGGTCCGGTTACTCAGTGAAAAGAGAAACAAATCTTTCTTTTTTTTTCAATCGATCTATTTTTTTTCAACTTTTTTTTCATAATTTTATTTTCATTCTTTTTTTTAATCTTTTTTTATTTTTTTTCATTACACACTTATCCCATTTTTCAAATAATAGCTAAGCATAAAGATCTATCATAAAACATTAAAAATTACTCAATTGTCAAGTTTTCAAAAATATGCTTAGTTAAAGATATCCCACTAAGATAACAAGTAATAAATCATAAAATTATATTTCTACAAGTTTCAAGTGTGTGAAATGTGATTTAAAAATATTAGCACAATTATCCAAGATAAAGAAAATAAAATAGAAATTACTCACTTAATCGTTTTCATCACTTAATTAATTACTTGAACTTTCTTCATGAAGTTGATCTCTTTAAAAATAGACATATACTTTTAAAAGAAAATAAGCAATAAAAACCACATAAAAGAAAAAGAAAAACGAAAAACATACTCTAAAACATCCTAAAAGAAAAATAAGAAAGAAAAATATTTTTCTACACCCCCAAACCTAAACTGAACATTGTCCTCAATGTTAAAGAAAATATTTACTACAATGACAAGAATAAGTAAGAGAGGGAAAGAAAGATATCACCTGAATGCAGAACTAATCCACTAATCTAAAAATGAAGTATATAGGATTGAGAAAACATGAGAAACATACATATAAAGAGCAATTTCCCAAACCTAAAATACCAAGCTCCCAGAAAAGAGATAACAACAAAAACAATAATGAGAAAAGAAAACAAAAGCTGAGAAAAATAAGTAAATAAAACCTAAATAAACCAAAGAAGATAAACAAAAGGTAGGAAAAGAAATATATCAAAAACATGGGTTGCCTCCCAAGAAGCACTAAGTTTATTGTCTTCAGCCAGACAATGCCAACATTCTCAAATATATCAAGGTGGATGGTAGATATTGGCATTGACTCTTCTCTTAAGTCTCCAAAATGATGGTTCAAAATAATTAGAAGGCACAACTTGATTATGGGCTGATGCTACAAAAGATGGACCTGTATCATAAGCATCAAATCTAAAATTGTCTACCATGAAACATTCAACATTAGAGATTGCAGGTACATTGTAGGACACATCAAAAACATGTAGGTGCACTTTCATGTTCCCAAAGGTCATCTCCATTACCCCCGTCCTACAATTTATGCATGCATTAGCTGTGGCAAGGAAAGGGCGACCTAGAATGATAGGAATCTGATGTGTGGAGTTGGGCACCGGTTTCCATATCTAAGACAATAAAAGCAACAGGGAAAAAGAACCGGTCAACTTTCACTAAGACATCCTCAATTACTCCCCGAGGCTTACGCACAGAACGGTCAGCTAGCTGCAATGTAACTGACGTAGGCTGCAATTCACCTAACCCTAGTTTCTCATACATCGAGTAAGGGAGTAGATTAACACTCGCACCAAGATCAAGGAGGGCTCTATGAATGGAGTGATTGCCTATGACACAAGAAATAGTGGGCACTCCAGGGTCCTTATACTTAGGTGGGGTGTTAAACTTTAAAAGAGAGCTAACTTGTTCGGTGAGAAAGACCTTCTTAGACACATGGGTCTTAGATTTACGCTTTTGAGTGCATAGGTCTTTGAGGAACTTAGCATAAGCAGGGACTTGCTTAATGACATCTAAGAGGGGGAGATTAATTTTGACTTGTTTAAAAGTCTCAAGAATATCATCCATCTTAGATGTGTTCTTCCGAAATGGTGGGGCCATGTCAAGACACTGAGGAAAAGGTGCCCTAGGGATGTAAGATCCCTCTGAAGTGGTCTTAGGCTGTGGCTCTGAGGAAGGGGAAGGAGATACAAACTCCTTCTCATGTGGTGCACTAACTTCTACTTGAGGCTCATTAGGGGCTGAATTGTCTAACCTTTCATTTGTGGTACCCAAGCACTCCTCTCCAACCTGATTATCAATGTGTCGACCACTCCTAAGGGTAGTTATGGACTGAACTTGTTCATTAGAGGAAGAGACTATCTCTACTCCACATTGACCTTTAGGGTTTTGTTGGGGCTGACTCGGCAATGTTCCCGTCTCTCTCTTATTGATAGCATTGGCTAGTTGTCCAATTTAGGCTTCTAACTTTGCTATAGATTGTGTGTGAGAGTAAGGAGTTGGGATTTAGATTGAATGCCTTGCAGGGCACTTAAGACCTTTTCTTCAAAACTTGGACTCCTATTGGGTTGGACATATGGATTTTGGACTTGAGGTTGGTGGATATGGGCTGGTGGGACTTGGAATATTTGCCTAGGAACTTGGTTACCCATAACCCCTTGGTTTTGTGCCCGCCAAGAAAAGTTAGAATGATTCCTCCACCCAGGGTTATATGTGTTTGAAAATGGATTATTCTCAGCCCTAGGGAAGGATTGGGTAACATTCACATAGTCTTGGATAAGCTCAGGAAATTGAGAGGCAGAGGAGCACTCCATTATAGTATGGGCTAGGCTAAGGCATATTGTGCATGCATCTTGAGTGAAGGGAGTAGGCTGATGTGTTGAAGTCATAAGGAGGTCAAGCTTCCTACTTAAAGTATCAACTTTAGAGGAGATGTCTAATGAGTTTTTGACTTCATACAAGCCACCCCTAGAGGGGGCATTGTTCAAGGTAGATAGTTCATTCTCATTTCTATTCAATGCAGCATGTTGAAGAGAATTTTCACTCAAGTCCTCAAAAAGTTTTCATGCCTCATTTTCATTTTTTAGCAAAAAGGTACCACCACAACTTGCATCAACAAGATGACGGTTTTGTTCAGTAAGACCCTTATAAAAACATTGCACTAATTGCCACTTAGGGATAGCATGATGAGGACACCTCCTAAGAAGGTCCTTAAGTCTATCCCAACTCTCATGGAACTGTTCAGTGGGAAGTTGGGCAAAAGTGGTTATGGCCTTTCTCATTTGGTTGGTCTTACCTATAGGGAAGTATTTTTTTAGGAACTCTTGTTGCATTTGGGCCCAAGTTGTGATGGTGTCTGGCTCTAAAGAGTGGTTATGGCCTTATCTTTCAATGTGAAAGGAAAAAGGTGAAGTTTAACAGCTTCATCAGTTAAATTTGAGAGCTTAAAAGTTGTGCATATTTCTAAGAAGTCATCTAGGTGCCTATACGGGTTTTCATTATTAAGTCCATAAAAAGATGGAAGCATTTGAATGACATTGGGCTTAATTTCATAATTTTGAGCAGCGACCGCTGGCAACCTAATGCATGAAGGAGAGGTATACTCATTGGGAGTGTAATACTCCCTTAGAGCTTTGAGTGGTCCATCTACTAACTGATGTTCAGCCATGATGATGGTAGAGGTAGTGTGGGTGGAGGAATTGGTGGGAGAGTTTGGGGGTGTAGGGATGTAGGTCGAGGGCAACTCAGATCTTCTAGATGTCCGCTTAGGCTCAGGGTCAAATGGTACTAATCGGGGGAGTAAGGAGCGACGACCACGCATACACCACAAACACATCACACAATTTTAAAGTGTAAAAAAGGAAAAAGGAAGCAAAAATAACTTAAGGAAAAATAATAAAGAGAGAAAAGGATCTTGCAAACCGAAGAGAAACACTATGCTTTCCAATGTCCACTTGTGGCCACAAGTGTAGAGAGCACCTTCCACTCAACCTACAAGATCAAATTAAAAGAAAGTAAGAAACTAAGAATTAACCTAAAACAAAAGTAAACTAAAACTAAAGTATCTAGAATATCCTAAAGCTAATTTAGTAATAAATCAACACCATCCCCGGCAACGGCGCCAAAAACTTGATCGTTTATAATTAAACCCTTTGCAAGTGTACAAGGTAATTGTACTAGGATGAATATTTAAGGGTTGTCGAACCTCAGGGACGGATGAATTATTACTAAATCTAAAGTGGAATTTGCTGATTAAAAACTAAAACAACTTAAACTTTAATTAAGTAAAAGAAAGAATAAACTATATCAAAAGTAAGAGACTAATATGATAGAATTTACTTAGGAAATCGAATCCACTATAGAACCATAACAATTCCTTCACTTTTAATCTAAATCTAGTGTGAACATGAGCAAGTATTCTCAGCTACAAGCTAGAATTACTTCAAAAAGAATCATTAATTAATTTCCATGGCATGAACTATCTTCGACAATAGCACGAATCATCTACACTAAATAGCTATAGGCATGACCCGTCTAATCTTAGTATAACTCATCCAAGTCCTTAATTATCTGAACATTAAAACTATTGTATGACCATCTCATCTAAATCACAGAAATTAGAATTGATGCAAATATCAAAACCACATCAATCTATCATCTACAAGACAATAAATCAACATAGATTTGAATAAACATGAAAAGCTCTTCCATTAAAAAGGAAATCCTTATCATACAATTGTCATAATTCACAATTGATATCTAAATTAAAAAGAAAAGAAACTGAAACTTATCTATAGCTTCATCAACTCCTAAGTAAAAGAAAAGTTTAGCCTTCCATGGTAGAAGAAAGCACTTGAATCTCCATTGAAAGCTTTGAGTTTTTCTCCATCTTCTTCTTTATTCTTCTCTTCAAAAAATCTACTTGTTAACCCCCAATTTCAAGCCAAATATGTTTTTATATAGGCATAAGATCTGTAAGAAAGAGTCCAATATGAAAAAAAACTCGAAATTGATTGAAATAAGGAAACTGCGCGTAATCCCGTTCGAACGCCATGCATGCCCGTTCAAACGCTTGAACTGAAATTTCTTCAAAATCACGTTATACCGATCGAATGGTAAGTGAGGCTGTTCAAACGCCAATGAAGAATCTGCAAAATAAGCCAATTTAATTCAAAACATCATGGAAGTTTTTTCTAACCTAATTAAATTTAATTTCTAATTATTTAACCTATATTAACTCTTAAATGAGACTAGGAAATAGAATAATTAAGGGTAAAATAATGTATAAATTATACTTATCAGATTCTGGCACCCCTCCTCCTGCAGGGGCAAGGGAGTTGGGGGGCAGAGGAAACTGGGGAGAAAGGGGGAGGAAGAGGGGACGACATCGGAATCCAGCGGCACAGCCAAATTTGGCATCGGGTGGGGGGTGAAGGGTGCTAGTGGAACGGGGGATGGGGGAGAAATAAGGGAGACGGGGGGCAGGACAAGAGAAGTCAGGGGGAGGGGTGCCAGAGGCCGGCAATGGAACCGGATCCATCACCGAATTCGGCACCCCTCCACCTCCGGCAATGGTAGTGGGGAGGGGAACAAAAGAAAGGGGGAGGTGAACAGCCGGGAACGGGGGAGCCCAAAAGGATAGAGTGGTCGCTATGTCGCCGGCTAAGAGCTGGCCAGATGGTGACTCTACCACGCCCTCCCATCAAAGAAGAACCTTGCCTTTGTGCTGCGCCAAGGGGGAAGTGTAATGTCCCTAATTTTTCTACAATTTTTTGTAATTTTTATACTATGTTTTTGCTCATTTTCGACGAAAAAATGTGACGCTTCAGCATATTTAGCCTCAGTATTCGTACCCGTAAAGTCGGATGTGGGGTTCAATCATAGGCTGCAGGCCTAGATACTCACTTACGGCGCAAAAATTTGATAGAAAATAAGAGATCAGATCGGGCTTGTTCGAGCCCGATCCAAAAACTTGTAGAACAGAGCTCCCCCCCCCCCCTGGCTTCTACCTATCATCCAGAACCCAATGGTCGCCAACGGGATGCTAGGCTACAATCGTCGGCTCCACCTTGGCAGTACGATGACAAGGGGCCTCTGCCCTGGCCCCCATAGCCACTCAGCCCTCCGCCTCTTCCTCCCTGGTTTACCTACTTCCTCTCTGTATGTTGTATCTAGCGGCTCCACTGTGGGATGGAAATGGCTAGTTGGATGGCTGCCAATGGCTCCACCTTGGCCCAACGATGGCGGGAGGCTATCCCTACCAGCCCCACAAGGCCTCTTCTCCGCTGCCCACTTTGTTTCCCCTCTATGCTATTTTTCGTCAATGCACTATTTTGATTAAACAGTGGCAGCCGACGGGGAGCCACGGCCGATCGAGCCACCTTTCGGCTCCGTCTTGGTTTGGCAAAGTCAAGGAGCCGCCCCACCTGGCCCGGCTCTGACTTCTTTGGCTTCCCTCTCTTTTTTCCTTATGATCCCCTGTTTTCTTTGGTCTCTATCCGTTTTGGATATCACCATTGCCACCGCCAATTGAATGCTAGACTTGAGCAACCAGAGACCTATGTTTGGCTTCTCTCCAGCCTAGCAACGACAGTGGATGATTCCACCCAACCCAGTTGAGCCTTTGTCCCCTCCATTCCGTTGGAACTAGGTCCATCCCTCTCCCGGTTGATGTGCTCGTCCACAAAAATCGAGTTTTGCCCTCAGTGTGTTGGACCACCAAAGGGCTACCACCACCAGGAGCCTTCTCCCTCTGTCGTACCTAGCTCCACTCGGTCATTAGGGACATGGTGAACCCGGCCAAAGGTGCTGGTAATCCCTGCACTTCCCTATGTTCCCTAGGGTGTTCCCCCCTTTTGGGCCACCGTAGCCTTGTTGGACTTCGAACACCCTCTGAACCACCTTAGTTTGGTGGGTCTTAGCCTGGAGATGGTTGGCCACCCTAGTGCAACACCACCCCTCATTTTTCGAATGAGCTAGGCTCCCTCTCTGCCAATTATGTGTCTAACCGCACTATACAGACCGTGACTTTTTACCCTCCTACCATTCTACCTCCGCAGGATGGCTATTGGCCTCTAGGTTGCCTACCTTGTCACGACAATGGCAAAGGTCGTCTTTGTCGGTCACCACCCTTGGGCATGGCCCTATTGCCCCTTCCAAGCCTTGGGCAATCTCCATCCATCCCTCTCCCCAGCCTCTTTGGACCGCGTGTGCATGTAGCCGCGATTCGGTTTAGGGTCTAGGTGCCTCATTCGCGATGCCTGACCATTGGATGGCTCTGCCACTAAATATATTTGACACCAAAGGCCTTTTCCACCTCTCCTCCATCCTCGAGAGTCTCCCCATGCCCTCCGCCCTTTTGTGGGCCTGCGATGATGTGAAATCGCCGCTGTTGGGTGTTGTTTGCAGCTGATTTGACGTCTTGAGGCCGGCCGAGAACTTCTCATCCACTGGCCAACCTTCAGTGAGTACGCCCTCGACTTCTGGTCACACTACCACTTATGTTGGCACAACCTTTTTCCCGACTGCCCTAGTATGCCGCCGTTGATTGCGGATTTTACAACGTTGGTTTGTGTTACCCCGTTTGGCCGTGAGTACTTCTGACACTTCCTAAACCCTCATGACAACAGCTCTCTGAACTTGACAATGATTTTGGCCACCAACCCCATCGATGCCATCACTGACACTGCCACCGTCGTGTGCTCACCATCAAATGTCATGATTATGAGGTAGGGGAGCTTAGAACTCGTAATTTCATGATAGCATGCTTTGAATGTGTAGTAGCATGCTAGGAATGTATGATTCAATGCTTTAGATGTTAAATCATGATCCATTTACATGATGTAAGAGAATGAATTATGCCACGTTGAAATGCATATGACATGTTTGTGAGTTGTAAGTATGTTTTATGTATGTGGAATATGTATGTGCTGTTGATGGCTAGCGAGTATGTTAGTATGCTACATCTATGTATTATGTATGTGCTAGTGATGACTAGTGAGTATGTTGGTAAGTTACGTCTGTGGACTGTGTGTATGGAGAAGTTTGGGTGATGAACGGTAAGTGGTGACAGAGGGCTTGGTATGGAGTTAAATGTGGATGTGTAAGCGTATGACGAAAGACAGAGGATGTAAGTTTGATGAGCGAGGATTGGAATGGATCAGTTTGAATTGGAGCGTATGTTTGGTAATTGTCAGACAGTAAGAGCGTGCATAATTGTACAAGCATAACATACAAATTATAAAGTGAAAAGTAAGCATAATAAGTGAGGCATTAGTAAGAGGGTGATAACTGGGTTTGGCTCTATGGAGCTTAGTTTGATGACATTTGTGTAAGATGATTTGGCCATAAAGTAGATGATAGAGATTGTATGAATATGTAAGATTTTGGTGTATGGTGAGTTATGTTGTGAGTTGGATGGGTTAAGTGAAGTCTGATGCCCTGAAGAACTAGGGTTTTGGATTGGGCTCAGCTTCGGTTTGATATGTGGAGCATTGTACGTTTGAGAGTTACTATGACATAATTGTACTGCATAACTTACTTAATTCAAACTTGAATTATAAAAAAGGCTAATGATAGTGTTGTGAGTTTGAGACCTGAGGGTTTGGCGGATTAAATTTCGTGTTTGAGCTAGTCGATAATGAGTCTGCTGAGCATTTCTCATGTCTTACCTTTGGGAAGAGCTGAGCCGAAGTGCCACAACTGCCGAGAGAATCAGGCGGTAAGTTCACATGTTTATTGGCTGAGGAGAGCCATGGGTTGCTAAGGAATGTATTCATTTTCTTAAAGGTTGTCTAGCACCTTTAATGGTTGTTAAGAGAGTTAGAGGCTGCTAGGGTCGAATTGAGATTATGAAGCACCTTGTTGAGTTTTGCAGACTCCGAATGATCGGAGAGTGGTTATGGCCACTTACGCTTTGACTAGTGAAAATTTGTCAGACGTACTATTCCATTCCTAATTGGTCAGCTTATGACCTCGATGGAGTACACTTTCATGACCTTCATTGTCAAAAGGATTTGAAATCCTTTTTTTCGGGGGCAAGGGAGTTTCTAAGTAGTAGAGTATGAGACTCTTTTCAACTCCTTCTAGAGATTCGTGGTTAAGAGCAATTTAAAAAAGAAGATTTTGAGCCTCCAAGATTCTAGACGACCTTTGAGGTAACTACTTCTACACTAGTGAGTGTTGTGGTTATAACTTAAAATTTTGGGAAGGAGGGTGTGAGTTTGGTGTGGATTTGATGATTGGTTGACCGCTAAGAGAGTAGTGGTAGACCATGATAATAAGAAACAAGTGAGGTTTGTGTGCCCTGAAGGTTCGAATGTCGTATCTAGGGTGTTTGAAAATGGCAACTCTACGGTTTGGGTGAACCATGAAGGCCAGACAATGCATGACTAAAGGTTGTAGAGCCTTTTTGGTGGGTTGTTTGAGAAGTTGTCTCATGGATTAGTCTAGAAGAGCTAGACATTGTTAAGGGTTTTTCCCAACTTGTTCCCTAATGACTGAGTGGGATTTCCACCTAAGAGATTGGTGGAGTTCGTTAAGTTAGTGCTTAGTGCACTCTACCTCTAGTGCATTGTGTGGGATGACCTGCTAGAGTGGAACGAACTCGAGGATGAGTCGACTGATCTTATGGTTAAGAGGATTGTTTGATCAAGAGTATGGTCTTGGGGCTACGTTCAATTTTGTTGATGCAAAAGTAAGTTGTATCCCTACATTTATACATCGATGTCGTATGTTTGTCTGAGTGTTTTTATTCGCAAAAGTAGTAGGTTGAAAACCTACTATTCTACTGCAGGGTCCATTATTTAATCCCCTAACAAACTTTCGAGCTTTCTTTAACTCCATAAGACAAAAGTCAGGGAGCAAAATGTTGTAACTGCACAAACTTATTTTCATACTAAGTCACAGTCATATTTCCTTGCTGGGGGTCCAAGAATTATTTTTCTTTCTTCTCCTGAAAATGAGGAGGGAAATACTTATCATATAGTACCTCTCTGAACTCTTCCCATTTAATGTTTTCTTTACCAGGAAAGAAGTTCCTTTCAGCTGTAGGCCACTTGAAAGCCGCTTTCCATGTCAAAGCAAAAGTGGACACATCCACTTTCTTGTCATCTTGAACTTTTATAGCCTTAAAGATTCTTTCCACCTCAAATATCCATTTCTCGGCCGCCTCTGGACCATCGTCTCCCATTAAAGTTGGAGCAATTTTCTTGAACCGTTCAAGTAAATTATCCTTCTCACTCCGACTACTCTTAGCCAATTCTATAGTGTTCCTCCAATGGTTAGGGCTGCTACCATGAGTTGCAATTTCAACTTGGGGGAAGTCATCAAGCAAATGAACCTTAGAAGTCATCTTGTGGTGCTAGTAGATAGTAATAACCTTGGATCCACAAGAAGTTGGTTTAAACAAACAGAGTTTATTTATAAACATAATGAAACATTCATACATATTAGTAAAAAGAGGTGTATTTAGAACACCTAGCTCACAAAATTACAAATCAAACGAAGCTACATAAGTTAAAGCAAAAGTAGACACCAACTAACAATAAAAGCATAAACAATCTTTTGAAACCAAAAAGCACATATTTTCAAAAAACATAGCATCAACCAGGAAAATATTAACTATTTATATGACCAATTACTGCCACCATTTTATTTATAATAAAATAATGATAATCCTATCTGACATGCGTAATTAGTATGCACGTGACCAAACATGACGACCGTTGATGCAAAAAAGTCATAAATTTCTCTTCTTATCATTACATGATCATTGTAGAAAATATCAGAGTAATTGCACACCAAAAAACATTTAAACATAATTACTAAAAGTCATAATCAAGAAAAACATAAGATTATTACACATCCCAAGGATTACTGTACGTAGAGCTAATAGTTATATAAAATTTATAGTTCTTCTGGCACATCGTGCCTTTACACATCGGTCATATATATATATAATTACATAGCTTTTCTAATGCAGCGAACACACAAATTATTTGGAAAACTTTTCTTCTTTCACTTTTTCCATTGTTGCATCACTTGCATAATCTAGGGGTGTGTGAGTAAATTTTTAGTCAGTAGGTTGATTTAAAATCTAAAGGAGTGCTAAGCAGAGGATTTTCAAAAAAAATAATTCGGTCAATCCAAAATCAAATCAAATCCATAAATACAATCAAATCCACAAGCCGTGATACTCAATGGCCTACCCTTGCCCTCATGGGGCAACGAAGGCCACTTAGGGAAGGAGTTTCCCCATGATACTCCACCCTGTGCGCAGCACTTGCCAATATTTTTTTCTCAGCTGGCATCAAAATAGTGTATGTAACCAAAACACTAAGTGGCATGTACAAAATTAATTCACATAGGTATACATAACAAAAAACTTCACATAATACTAATGAAATCCATACGTCGATCAAAACAAGTCTCACACACATACCTGAGTAAAATACTTCAAAAGAATCTAACTTTGATTAGCAAAGCAAGTTTTAGAGTTTAAAACTCCCTACCTTAACTTTAGATATAAAATCTATAACTATAGAAGCCCTAGATGATAAAAATAGCTCCACCATAGCATCCAGCACGTTTGATTAAGTAGAGAGCACCTTTTAAATGGACAAAATTGGACTTAAAATGATCCAGACATAGTAAAAATAATATAAGGAGAGAATGAGGAGAAAGATAAGGTTTTCTCGGTCTTAGAGAGGTCAATTTAAGAAAATGGCCCTTCCAGTGTGTTGAACACCCTCAATTTAGTAAGAAATGGTTTTTGAATAGAGTACAATGGATTTAAAATGGCTCATAATCAGTGAAAGCAAGAAAAGAAGAGAAAATGGGAGGGTGAAATCTGATTTCACCCCCCCTTTTCAACCACGCGGCACCGCAAACGCACGTTAGCGCATTTGTCATGCATGACAATCATGTGTTCATCACGCGCGATGATCAAACGTGACATCGCGCTTGACTTTTATTTTTTAAAAAAGCTTCTAACTTCATATTATCAAATCTTTTTATCCCAAACTTGGATTCGTGCGTTCTTGGTACCGTTGAGCTCATATTAACGAGCCCTACGAAACCAAATCACTTATGAGAAGGTTTAATCACACTTTACAAGTGGATCTCACCCATAAGACACACTCCCCAAGGTCGTTACTTTCACTCACAACCTCTATTTCACACGTTTTTCGACTCATTACGCTTGTTTCATCAAACTCTACCACAATCTTATAAAAAATTGTCACATAACAATGTTTAACTAATTAAAAATTATTAAAAACTTTAAAATCAATTTATTAGAGACTGAAAATTTACCAAAACATTTAGCGTCATTACAGCAGTATTGCTGTTTCGGCGTTGCTAAAGCCTACAAATAGGCATTTAGGGTCATTCTTGAACCCCGAACTCACTTTTCTCTGTTTCTGATCATTCTGACTCTGATTTAGTCTATTCAAAAGGTGTTCATATCTAATTCAAGTATACTCTACTCAATGGACGTGCTATTCTTTGATTTGGCAACTGTGTAAGGGGAAAATACACCGAGGCAAGAAGAGGCTCTGTCGATCGCCCTCAAGCACCGAAAGAAGAGAAGTGGCCTGGTGCAAGAGGCGGTTCTGTCTTCCATTGTCGGGCCACAAATAGAGAAGTGACCCAGAGAAAGGGAGGCTTTGTCCTCCACTAAAGGGCCACATAGTGAGACAAGCATCCCTAGGTTAAGGGGAGGTTCTATCCATAGCTCACAAGCACGGAAAGAGGAAAGCGTCTCCAGCCTTTTGGTTGCAATGAAAGAAACGTTCCGGAGCAAGAGGATGCTCATTCTACCATCTCTGAACCTAAAGGAGAGGACACCCTAATGGAACAAATAACTCCGAACACTGCTACTTCCGATATTTCAAAGGAGTAAGCATTTCTGACCTTCTTTTTTAATATAGGTATAAGAATATGTAAGCATCTTAAGTAGTTAACTTAGGATGTTAAATGACTTATATGCATTCACATCTTAATTAGTTATATTAATATACAAATTAAGATATATGATTTCCTATGATCTGATTTGATTGCTTTGATATGCTCTACTTTGATCTGATCTGCTATGAAATGCTATATTTGATCTCATATGCTCTGATCTGATCTGATATAGCCGAATGAAATCTGATATGATTTGATGTGATCCAATCTACTCTATTGTGTCCTGCTCTGCTATGTGATAGAGCAAGATGTGTAATTCCGTTGAATTGTTAGCTTCTGTTTTAACTCCGATAATTTATGAGATTTTCATCTAACTCTGATGGTTTATGAGATTTCATGTTTACTCCAAATGATGTACTTGGATATAAGGATATACGTATTTTAACGTATATGATTTTGTGGTGCATGATGTATGTAATAGCCGTTAGGCATAACTACATTTGGATTCGATCATATTGGAATAACGTCATAGATGATATCAAATACGTACGTGGGCAACCAACGATACTACAATGTTGTCCTAATCCAAATTAATTATAAATATATGCTTTATTCTAGTCTATGTACATGGAGCTTTGAAGCTCCGTAGTGCATAGATGAACATTATACCTCTCGCACATAGATGATGTTTCCTTGTTTAAGGAAGAAAATTTTTAATTAGTGATTTCTGGACCCCGACTCTGGTTGAGGTGTTACACAGAGAGGAGGAGAGAGTGAGAAGATAGAGAAGGGTGAGAGAGGAGAGAGAGGAGAGAAGAGAGGGAGAGGAGAGAGAGTTAGAAGATAAAGAGGGAGAGAGAGAGAGAGAGAAGAGAGAGGGAGAAGAGAGAGAGAGAGAGAGGAATTTCAAAATGAAATTAAATATACATATTATTTGCGACACATCTTGAAGTGTGTTGTAAATAGTGGTTCTATTTGCGACACATGTTCAAGTGTGTCACAAATGGGGGTCTTATTTGCGACGTATCCTAAAGAGTGTCGCAAATAAGGTCTTATTTGTGACGCATATTATGTGTGTCACAAATAGATGTGCGCCCACGAGATAGCGATGCTTCATCAGAAGCATGACAAATAATCATGTTTTTTATATGCTTCTGATGAAGCATCACAAAAAAGCCAAAATATTGCATGTGTGCTGGTGATATTCGATGGTGCAAGCAAAATTCACCTACGCATGAAATTTCGCACAGGAAAATTTAACTGGTGCTTAAATGGCCCCCCTCCCCTCCCTGATCCCCTTTGGAATACAGTGCTAGAGGAGGAGGGTCCCTCCAATGCCATCGACGGGCTCCTATTGTGCCTCCATTTGACCCTGGTGTTTCCCCCTCCTGCTACTCTCCGGAAAGGCTACCTGCTACCCTGCCCCCCCTTCCTACATCCCCTAAGGAGCTAATAACCAGACCTTAAATTCAATGGAACTGGCCTCTCTATTGGAACAAAAATATCAGGAGTTCCTAGCAGAACATAAGGATCGTGGGAAGAATAGTAGTTCGAAGGTTGATGAAACAAAGAGGAAATTTATATTTCCTACCCATAATAGTAATTCTAAATTTCAAAAGCCTTTTGGAATTCAGGCACAAGCTCAAAAGGAGAAGAGATTAGAAAGGTGCTCTAAATGTAATTGGTTCCACCCACCCGAAGTCTGTTTTTATGCTGAGGATGATGTTTTGCTTGTGGCGAACTGGGACATCGGATAAACAATTGCCCTAAAATGAAGAGCCAAGAAGCTGAGGGACAATGCTTTTCTTGCAGCAAACTGGGACAGAGCAGAAGCCCAAGGCTCAAGGGCGAGTTTATGCCGTTATGGCGAAAGAAGCTCAAATGTCAAATGGAGTTATACAAGGTACACTTTTGATCTTGGACAAGATTGATAAAGTTTTAATAGATCCAGGATCAACACATTCTTTTATATCCTATGATTTTTCTTTAAGTACTAGTTGTCCAGTTTTGGAACTAGGATATACATTAGAAGTATCAACTTCTATGGGAAAAATTCTTCTAGCATAGGAGTTTTTGCAGGATGTGTTTGTGTCCATAAAAAACCAAAAATGGGAGGTTAGAGGTTAATCTTATACTTTTAAGTATGACAAACTTTGATGTCATATTGGGAATGGATTGGCTAGCTAAGAATGAAGCCTTGGTAGACTGTAAGAGAAAAAGAGTTATGTTTTATAAGCAAGGAGAGATAAGTTTTACCTTCTATGGAAAAGAGGAACATATTGGGGCCTCTATCACTCTGTTATTAAGGCTCAATGATTAATATCGAAAGGATGCCATGTGTATCATGCCCGTATGATATATGAAGAGCCTTTAGCCTCTAAGTTAGAAAATATTGATGTGATAAGGGATTTTCCTGATGTATTCTCTAATGATCTCCCTGGGGTACCACCAGAAGAGAGATAGACTTCAACATTGACTTACTTCCATGAGCATGTCCTATCTCTAAGGTACCCTACCATATGGCTCCTACAGAACTAAAAGAATTAAAAAGTTAATTACAAGAGTTACTAGATAATGGATTTATCCAACCTAGTGTCTCACCTTGGGGAGCTCTAGTTCTGTTTGTAGAGAAAAAGGACGGTTCTCTCAGATTATGTATAGACTATAGAATGCTTAATGCTGTAACTATAAAGAATAAGTACCTGTTACCTTGGATTGATGATTTATTTGATCAGCTACAAGAAACTAAAGTACTTTTAAAAATAGATTTGAGGTAGGGATATCATTAGTTGAGAATACAAGATGAAGATATTTCAAAGACAGCTTTTCGTACTCGTTATGGTCACTATGAATATTTAGTGATGCCATTTGGATTGAGGAACGCTCCTGCGGTTTTCATGGACTTGATGAATCGAATTTTTTGAACATATTTGGATAAATTTGTAATTGTTTTTGTTGATGACATTTTAGTCTATTCTACTAGTTTAGAAGAGCACCGAGAGCATCTACAAATAGTTCTGCAAACTTTAAAAGACCATCAGCTATATGTTAAGCTGAGTAAGTGTGAATTCTGGCTGGAACGGATTGATTTTCTAGGCTACATCATTTCAAAGGATGGAGTGTCAGTAGAGTCAACCAAGATTGAGGCAATAATGAAGTGGGAAAGACCTAAGACAGTTACGAAAATTAGTAATTTTCTAGGTCTTGCCGGCTATTATCGAAGATTCATCCAAGGATTTTCAAGTATAGCTTTGCCCTTGACAAAGTTAACTAGCTAGAAAAGGGGTAAAATTTATGTGGAACGAAGAATGCGAGAATGGATTTCAAGAATTAAAAAGAAATCTAACCACCACACTAGTTTTGGTTTAACCATCTGGCAATAGAGGATTTGTCATATATAGTGATGCTTCTAGAACAGGCCTTGGATGTGTGCTAATGCAGAATGTGTGTTGATTGCCTACGCTTCAAGACAACTAAAGAAGCATGAAGAGAATTACCCCACTCATGATTTAGAGATGGCGCCAGTAGTGTTTGCATAAAAAAATTGGAGACATTATTTATATGGAGAAAAGTTTGAAGTTTTTACAAACCACCAAAGCCTAAAATATATATTTTGTCAAAGTGAGCTTAACATGAGACAAAGGAGATGATCGAGTATATTAAGGACTATGATTTTTCTATTTAGTACTACCCAGGAAAAGCAAATGTGGTGGTCGATGCTATGAGTCGCAAGGCCGAGGGAAGAGTTGCTCAAATGATGGCATGAAAATGGAAATTGATGGAAGAGGTGATAAGTTTTCAACATGGGTTACAATTGGAAAACAAAAGTTCTTTTATGGCCAACCAGGAAGTGAAATCAAAATTAGTTGAGCACATTTTGGAAGTTCAAAAGGAAGACAAAGAAGTGCAAACTTCATTGGGACGACCTGACTTCAACAAATGCTCCGATAGAGGAGTAAGATTTCGAAAAAGATTAGTGGTTCCAACAATGCTCAAATTAAGGCAAGATCTGTTGAATGGAGCACATATATCTCAGTACACCATTCACCCAGGAGGAACGAAGATGTATCAGGACCTGAAAAGGAATTTTTGGTGGAATGGGATGAAAAGAGACATAGGAGAATATGTTTCTAAGTGTTTAACATGCCAGTAGGTCAATGCTGAACATCAGACACCATCTGGTATCTTACAGCCGCTTAAAATTCCTGAGTGGAAATAGGATCACATTTCGATGGATTTTGTTTCAGGCCTACCCAGAACATCGCAAGGTCATGAAACTATCTGGGTAATAGTGGATTGACTCACCTAAAGTGCACATTTTCTACCTCTAAGGAAGACACAATCTTTAAATGTTTTGGCAAAAATGTATGTAAAGGAAATCGTGAATCAACACGGAGTGTCGTTGTCGATAATCTTGAATTGGGATAGTTGATTTACTTCTCAATTTTGGAAAAGACTCCAGGAGGAGTTAGGTACTAATCTAAGATTTAGTACAACCTTCCACCAGCAAACAGATGGTCAATCTAAGAGTACCATTCATATGTTGGAAGATACATTACGGGTTTGTGCTATGGATGTAACTGGGATGAACATTTGCCATTGATTGAATTCATGTATAATAATAGTTACCATGCCAGCATAGGTATGGCACCCTACAAGCTCTCTATGGCCGACCATTTCGATCTCCAACTAGTTGGAGTGAACTAGGAGAGTGTAAGTTGGTGAAGTCAGAATTCGTAAAGCAATGTGCCAATAAAGTGAAGCTCATCAGAAATCGGTTAATGATAGCTCAAAGTCATCAGAAGAACTATGTTGATCGAAGAAGGAAAGATCTCAACTTCTGTGTGGGCGATCAAGTACTCTTGAAAGTTTTGCCAACCCAAGGAGTGACGAGGTTTGGAATCAAAGGCAAATTAAGTCCTTGCTTCATAGGACCGTTTGAGATCTTGGATAAGGTAGGGTGAGTGGCTTATAGACTGGCCTTGCCCCCTCAGCTAGATAGTACTCATAATGTGTTTCATGTATCCATGCTCCAAAAGTATGTGCAAGATCCTTCTCATGTCCTCAATCAATCAGTTGTTGCCCTAGAACCCGATTTATCTTTTGAAGAGAAACTGATCAAAATTTTGGATCATAAGGAACAAATTCTTCGGATGAAAAGGATCCCATTGGTTAAGATATTGTGACAACACAACTAATCTAAGGAAGTGATGTGGGAATTAGAAAGTGAAATAATTAAGAATTATCTGGAACTTTATGAGGATTAAAAGGTTCAATTTCAAGGACGAAATTTCCTAAACGGGTGTAGATTGTAACAACTCTAAATTTTTTGGTAAATTTTCAGTCTCTAATAAATTAATTTTATAGTTTTTAATAATTTTTAATTATTTAAATATTTTTATGTGATAATATTTTATAATATTGCAGTAGAGCTTGAAGAAATGAGTGTAATGAGTTAAAAAACGTGTGAAACAGAGGTCGGGAGTGAAAGTTGTGACCTTGAGAAGCGTGTCTTTTAGGCGGGATCCACTTGTAAAATATGAGCAAACCTACTCATAAGTGATTATATTTCATAGGGCTTGTCAATACGAGCTCAATGGTACCAAGAATGCGTGAATCCATGTTCGGGATAGAAAGATATGATAATGTGAAGTTAAAAGCTATTAAAAAAAACAAAAGGCGCACATGATGTCGCGTGCGTTCGTTGTGCGTAATGAACACGTTTATGTGTGTTCGCACTCCCAAAAATATCAGCATCACCATTTTTGGCTGTGTGCCTCCAATTTTGGGGGTGTGGCACTACCCAGAGGGCAGTGCCACGCGATTTAAATAGGGGCGAGGGGTGAAATCATATTTCAACCCTCATTGTCTCTTCTTTTCATACTTTCACTGCTTCTGAGCCATTTTAAGTCCGTTTTACTCTATTTAAAAACTGTTTCTTACTAAATCGAGGGGGTTCTACACACTGGAAGGGTCATTTTCTTAAATTGACCTCTCTAAGACCGAGAAAACCTTATCTTTCTCAAGTATGTGTATGAGACTTGTTTTGATCAACGAACGGATTTTGTTAGTATTATGTGATGTTTTTTGTTACGTATACCTATGTGAATTAATTTTGTATGTTCCGCTTAGTATTTTGGTTATGCACACTGTTTTGATGCCCGTCGAGAAAAAAAATCAGCAAGTGGTGCACATAGGGTGGAGTATCATGGGGAAACTCTTTCCCTAAGTGGCCTCTGTTGCCCCATGAGCGTGGGGGTAGGCCATTAGGTATCATGGCTTGTGGATTTGATTGTATTTATGGATTTGATTTAATTTTGGACTGACCGAATTACAATTCTTTTGAAAATACTCTGCTTGGCACTCCTTTATATTTTAAATCGACCTACGAGTATAAATATACTCACGTACCCCCAGATTATGCAAGTGATGCAACGAGGTCATAAGTGAAAGAAGAAAAAAATTCCAAATAATTTGTGTGTTCTCTACATTAGAAAAGCTATGTAATTATATATATGACCGATGTGTAAAGGCACGATGTGCCGAAAGAATTATAAATTTTGTATAACTACTAGCTCTACATACAGTAATCCTTGGGATGTGTAATAATCTTATGTTTTTCTTGATTATGAGTTTCAATATTATGTTTAAATGTTTTTGGTTGTGCAATTACTCCTATATTTTCTACGATGATCATGTAATGATAAGAAGAGAAATTTATGACTGTTTTGCATCAACCGTCGTCATGTTTGGCCATTTGCTTACTAATTACGCATGTTGGATAGGATTATCATTATTATATTATGAATAAAATGGTGGCCGTTACATTTGGTATCGGACCCCAAGGTTTCACTGTCCAAGAGCAGTAGTTTTAAAATCAGTCATATAAATAGTTAATATTTTCCTAGGTGATGCTATGTTTCGTGAAAATATGTACTTTTAGGTTTAAAAAGTTTGCTTATGCTTTTATTGTTAGTTGGTTTCTACTTTTACTTTAACTTATGTAGCTTAGTTTGATTTGTTATTTTGTTAGCTAGGTGTTCTAAATACACCTCTTGTTACTAACATGTATGAATATTTGATTATGTTTGAAAATGTTTATAAATAACCTCTGTCTGTTTAAACTAACTTCTTTTGGATCCAAGGTTATTACAATCTACTAGCATCCCAAGATAACTTCTGAGGTTATTACTATTTGTGATACCAAACGGCTTACCCCCACACTTATGGGGCCATGGAGGCTAAAAGGATTGGAGTTTTTCCATGATACTCCACACCTGTGCATGCTACAACCAATTATTTCTCTTGTCAAGTATCTAGAATTAATAGAACTTGAGTTATATACCAAATAACTATCCAGAGAGACCAAAGACCCAAATCATTGATAAAAATCATCTTAAAATCAAAGTTGGAACAAACAATTCCAATTAAACTAGACTCGAATTCGAAATTCATTTCAATATAGTAGTAGAATCAACCTTGAAGCTATCCACTAGCACCTTATGTCCCATACCACGAGTGTTTGATGATTTCTTCTTAGTAATTCCACAAGTGATTGAGACAAATTTACTAAATTTAAAATCCGTTTTCAAATTATAGAGGATTCAAAATTAAATTTCATATCAAATCCACTAGCAGATTTAACCTTAGAGCAATCCACTAATGCCTTGTATTTCATACCACAGGTGTTGTGATTTCTCCTAGGTAAGTTCCACTGTTTTTCCAAAAATGAACTTTCAAAATGCAGACATTTCAAAATTGAATCTTGTATCAATATATTGATAGAATTTATCATAAAGCTTTCCCATAACAACTCACGTCCTATACCGTGGGTGTTTAATGGTTTCTCATTGGCAACTCTACCGCCTTTCAAATATATTTATTTTATAAGCATTTTTCGAAACAAACAATTGGAAATTGAATTTTATTTTCAACACCTTGGCAGAACTAATCCTAGAGTTATCCACTAACACCTCACCTCCTATACCATGGGTGTTTGGTAGTTACTCTTAGGTAGTTCCACCTCCTTTTAAAATAAATTCATTTCTTTAACAAATGTATTTTCTAAAAGAGACAATTCAAAATTGAATTTTTATTTCAATACCCTGGTAGAATTAACTGTAAAGTTTTTCACTAGCGCTTCGTATCCTATATCACGGGCGTTTAATGGTTACTCCATGGTAATTCTACTATCAATTAAAACAAATTTAATTTCCATCAAAACTTTTTTTTTAATTATCAAACTTATTTGAAATCAAAGTTGCTAAACACATTTTTTTTAAATCATATAATGAATTCAAAACAAAATTTTCAATTTAGTCAAATTCAAAATCAAAGTTCGTAAAATTAGAGTTCAGATCAAATTCAATGCCACACATGCAAAACAAAATTTCAATTCATTCCCAATTTAAAATTGAAAATTCTCAAAATTGAAATTCATCTTAAATCCTATTCAACTTATGCAGAAGAATTTTTGAATTACTTTTGACTACAAATAAGAATTTGTAAAATCGGTGTTCGTATCAAATCCAATGTTATAAACACATAATGAAAAGTTCAAAATCAAAGTTCGTATTAAATCCGATTTCTTAGTCGAAACAAAATTTCAAATTGATTCAAATTTTTTAAAAATATATATTAAACCCGATGCAACATATTCAGACATAAATTTTTAAATAATTTTTGATTAAAAAATCATCAAATTTATGTTCATATCAAATCCCTTGCAACACATGGTGAACAAAAAACTTAAACGAATTTTTTGATTGAAATTTGTGTTAAATCAGATGCAACACATCTAGAACAAAAATTTTAGATCATTTCTAAATTAAGATCGGCATTCACAAAATTGGAGTTTGCCTTCAATTTGATATAATACATGTATGACAGAAATTTAAAATCACTTCTAATTAAACAAATCAGAATTCATAAAAATCAATGTTTGGAGCAAGTCTGATGTCACACTAGCATAATGGAATTACAAATCAAAATTCCATACAACTTCTTCATAACAAAATCTCTAAATCATTTTCAATTCAAGATCAAAATTCATATAATTGATGTTCGTATCAAAAACCATTGTAAAGCACGCAAACAAAAATTTTAAATTAAAATCCGCTTGAGAATCAGAGTTCTTAAAATTAGAGCCCGTATTAAATCCAATGTCACACATACAAAACAAAATTTTCAAAATCAGAGTTTGTGTTAAATCCCATATCACACATGCATAACTGAAAGTTAAAAATCAAAATTCATTTCAAATCAATGACAACACATTCAAAATAGAAATTTCAAATTATTTCAAATTTAAAATCAGAATTTAATTCAAATTAATAACAACACAAACATAACAGAAATTTCATATTATTTCAAATTTAAAATAAGAATTTTTATTAAATCAATATCTTTCATAAGCATTATACTCTCGTAGACAAATCAAAGCTCTAATACCATTTTGTAACACCCCGAGCCGGGGTCCAAAAATCTCTAATTAAAAATTTTCTTCCTTAAACAAGGAAACATCATCTATGTGCAAGAGGTATAATGTTCATCAACGCACTACGAAGCTTCAAAACTTCCTGTACATAGACTAGAATAAAGTATATATTTATAATTAATTTGGATCTGGCCAGCATTGTAGTATCGTTGGTTGCCTACGTATGTATTGGATATTATCTACAATGTTGTTCCAATACTATTGGATCCAAACGCAGTTCTGGCTAACAGCTATTATATGCATCAGGCATCACAAAATTATATATGTTAAAATACGTATATCTTTATATCCAAGTACATCATTCGAAATTAACTGAAATCTCATAAATCATCAAAGTCAAATGAAAATCTCATAAATCATCAAAGTCAAACATAAATCTCATAAGTCATCGGAGTTAAACAAAAATCTAATAAATCATCACAATTAAACGGAATCTAACAATTCAACGGAATTACACATCTTACTCTATCATAGCGCAGAGCAGAACACAATAGAGCATATTGGATCACATCATATCCCATCAAATCATATCATATTTCATTCGACTATATCAGATTAGATCGGAGCATATGAGATCAAAGATAACATTTCATAGCAGATAGGATCAAAGCATAGCATATCAAAGCAATCGAATAAAAACATATAAGAATACATAAGATCATAGAAAATAATATATTATAATTAGTATATTAATATAACTAATTAAGATGCGCATGAATATAAGTCATTTAACATCCAAATTAACTACTTAGGATGCTTACGTATTCTTATACTTATATTAAAACATAAGGTCAAAAATGGTTACTCCTTTGAAATACCGAAAGTGGTAGTATTCGGAGTTGTTTGTTCCATCAGGGCGTCTTTTCCTTTAGGTTCGGAGATGGTAAACAGAGCCTCCTCTTGCTCTAGAACGTTTCTTTCATTCCACCTAAAGGCCAGAGATGCTTTCCTCTTTCCGTGGTTGTATGCTGCAGACAGAACTTCCCCTTAACCCGGGGATGCTTCTCTCACTGTGTGGCCCTTCAGTGGAGGACAGCGCCTCCCCTTCTCATGGTCACTTCTCTCATTGTGGTCCGACTACAGAGGACGAAACCCCCTCTTGCTCCGGGCCACTTCTCTTTCTTTGGTGCTCAAGGGCGACGGGTACAACCTCTTCTTGCCTCAGGATGTTTTCCCTTTATACGATCGCCAAATTAAAGAATGGACCACTCTATTGCATAGAGCATGCTCGATTTAGTTATGAATGCCTTTTGAAGGGACTAAATTGAACTCAGAATGATCATAAACAGAGAAACATGAGTTCGGGATTCAAAAATGACCCCAAATGCCTATTTATAGTCCTTAGCCGTGCCGAAATAGCGGTGTTGGACTGCCAAAAATGGCGGAATAGCTATTTTCGGTGGCGGTGCCTATGTATTACGCCAATGCAACAGCATACGGGGCAGCCCCGCGACACACAAGACCTCGTCATGTGCATCACACACTTCTATCGCGTGCTCGGCTCTAGCGTCACACGCGCGGCTTTTTTCCAATATTTTTTATGCTTATCTTTAAACATAAGTATCTTTCTACTCTAGACTCAGATTCGCACATTCTTGGTATTGTTGAGCTTGTATCGACGAGCTCTACAAAATTGTACCACTTAAAGTAGTTTATCCCGCTCTTTTTAAGTGAGTCCCACCTATATTGCATGCTTCCCAAGGATGTAACTTTCACTCTCGGCCTCTATTTTGCTCGTTCTTTGATTCGCTATGCTCGTTACTTCGAGCTCTACCCATATATAGAGATTTCATCTCTTAAAATTCCATAAAAATATTCAAAATTTTATAACTATCCCTAACCCTTTGGGATTAGATGTAATTAGAAAATGGGGTATTACACTCTCTCTCATGCACGTCAGCATCAGCCTCAACCTTGACTAAGTGAGGTGAGATTGTAGGAGAATTTAATTTTTTTGGAATTTTTATTATATATATTATATTTTAAAATCTATAAAAATAAATTATAATAAAATATAATAGTGACATATAGGAAAATGCATTGCTAATACCTTAGCTATTAGTGATGCATATTTCTATGCATGGTTATCACCTAAGGTATTAGGTAATAGCGATGCTACTACCTAAGGCATATGCCTTAACACATTCTCATTTGGATCAGTAATATTTTTCTCTTTATGCCACCTCATATTTGAAGTTGTCTTCCTACTCGGGAATATTCTTTCCAATCTCTGCTTTAGGGGAAAATAACGTAGAACTTTTTGTGGAATCTTCTTACCCTTGATATTATCAAATTTTTATGTTGACTACTGACACTTTGGGCATATTTCCTCCTTTTCATACTCCTCCCATAAGATACCGCAATTATTTATATATGCATGTATGAACACATATCCAAGGCCTGAGCCTCACAAGACCTTTCCTTAGTGATGCAACTTTGCAACATCTCATAAGTGTATTTTTAAATAAGTCAAGTATGATGTTGAATGATTTGTTACTACAACCTTTAATTAGCTTAGCAGGTAGCAACTTTATCAATTAAGACAACTTTGAATACTTATGGAAGCTCAAATATAGTTAACATTAAGGGTCCCTCAACAATTGGGTGAACTTGTCTATCTCCCCATCAAAACTGCTAGAATGGTTGTTAATAGATGATTCCCAAATTGATCCATATGTCAACTGTATCCATAAAAGTTCTTGCATACAAGTTTTCATGATTTCTTGTATTGCATTTTCATCTCTGCCATCATTGCCTGCAATTTCAATGTCATCGGCCTCCTCAATCAGTTCTACAATAGTTTCATCATGTAAATACCATTGTGTATATGTTCCTTCTATCCCATTAGCATATACATCATAATGTACCTCATTCACATCTTTATAGTACACATTGATTCACTTTTGACACAGACGCGTAATTTTACTACCATTTACATGCTTATGTGCAAATTCCAAGAACTCTTTTTTCAAATTATCTAATATATTCTTTGGAAGTCATATTCTTAAGTTGCATCCATCTTCTATCTATAACAAATTTTCTATTACAAATAACGCAATTAATGCATACACAATAGCATGTGCCAATTTCTATTACAAAGTCGTATGACGGGGAAAATTCAGTAGGGGGCTGATTTGGTTTGGAAAATTCGGCAAAATTTAGAGGATAAATTGAGAAAAAATCGGCTGCTAGAAAACTATGATATCAATTTATATGGAGATGCAAATCAATGCAATTATTATAAAAAATGATTAATCCCAAAATTTATAAATATAAGCATCAGTTAATGGCTACCCAAGTCACAAACATATGCAAGACATCACCAATCACCATTCCAAAAGACCCTTTGGACACTTAAAATTTTAAGCCATCTCAAACAAATTATCAAATCACAATTTGACAAATGATTAAGGAAGACATCTTTCAAATCATCTGAGAAATAGATCGAGATACCAGTTCCCACTTCCGAATTACACTTCCTAGAATCTCAGTTCACCCAAATCATGCGAGAAACAGAGAAACCAACAGTCCAAAATTTTACCGACACTCATCTAGTCTATAATCCATAGGACCATGTCATCGTAACAAGCAAAAAATGTGTGGAAAAAAAACTTCTGAATTGGAGTCTCAAACATGGAGACAGGGAGAGGAAAAACACTGTACAGTAGAGCCGCAAAGGGCATAGGCACGGACTCGGGAGAAGGGGAGGAGCTTCCTCGGGCAAGGAACGAGAGAGGATGGTGGTGCTTTCGACGGTCTGCCACTCAACCTCAAGCTGGACGGGAGGCCCGGCTGTAGAGGACCTGACAAACAAGCTCGGACTCAGAGTAGAGGCAGTGATTTGAGGCAAAGAGGGACCTAGGGAGCTGATCAATTTGCTGGTGGAGAGGGACTGGGGGAGCCGATGGACCTGTTGGCAGAAGAAGGTCGTCTCGTTGTCTCCAAAGATGATGAAGAGGCGCAGGGTGAGTGAAGGGCAGATGCATGCATGGACGATGGAAGAAAAAGTTAATTGGGTGCCAGGGATGATTTAATGTGCGCAAGGCTGAAGATGAGACAGGGACTGCACCGTGGGACGAGAAGGAATTGTAAGCTAGCGCGCGGGTAAATAAAGGAAGGAACGGGGCAGCCATAAGCAAAGCTTCAAAAAACCCCTCAAAATTGTTTTTGCGACGACATTAGCAAATGGTTGCAAAACGGTGCAACATAATTCTTGACCCGTCCTAAAAATATGACCCCTTTCTACGATAATTTATATTACGTCACTTACATTACATTATTTGGTATGCCTTATGTAAATGTAATTCGTGTATATTCTACAAATATATAGAGTTAGATTAGCGACAATTTTTATTTATTGTAAAATAGTTTAGTGTGTAAAGACCTTTTTGTTGCAATGAACTGGAGACAAATTTAAATCACTTTCTTCCTCAATAGCTACCTCCACTAATTAGAATGTGAAATAATATACTTATGTCACGAGGTAATAAAGCGGATTATCTATGACATATGCTAAAATACACATGTAAACATTTGGCTGCCTCTATTATTTATAGAGAGATGCCCCTTCAATTATTTAGCTAATGTGGTAACCAAATAATTGGAACTGATATAAAAAATAGCAGTCAATCTTGCAATGAGGTTATGAAAGATTTCCCCCTATCTACATGGCTTATGGAAGGATAAAAAAAGGAAGGATTTTTCGTTTTTTTATAATAAATAACTTTTTCGACATTTTTTTCAACTATTATATACAAACGACCAATTTTCTATCTATAATTTATCAACCCCACAAAGGCCCAAAAATTAGCCAATATCCAAGCACACTGCAACGTCGGACATGCTCCATCAGGCCATTGACATGGCGTTGAGTAATTGGTAATTTGGTAAATCGTTTTGTTAATTGAAGCAACAGAAAAAATTAAGAAACAACAATGTGAGAAAGCATGCAAACAAAACCAGAGTACGGAATCCAACAATAGTATGGCAAGCATGAGAACGAAAATATAAAATCCAATACTATACAAAAGAGACTGTTACAATACCATGACACATACAATTTTACTTATTCCTTAGGAAGATCGAAGGCTACAAAGAAAATCTGGTTTACAGGTCCACAAATGGCATTTTATTTTTCAGCTTGAAGTGCAACAGAAAAGATACTACACAACAGAAGCAAGAGACACACAGAGAATCAATATTGCCAAAACCAAAGCGATTGATCTTCCAAATGTTGTCCATGATTACCACAATGGTTCTGTAATTCTGTGCAGTCATTTTCCTGTTTAAGAAAGCAGTGGGAAAGGGGTATCGATGTGTTGCTAAGATTATTTTCTTTCCCTTCAGCACAGGGGATATCTGACTGGTCTGAATAAAAGACAGTGGAGGATTCAGCTCGGTCTAACAGAGAGCACTGGTCTCCATCAGTGTAATGTGGGCTATCAGAATCAGACACAACACTATTGGCCGAGCTGAGCTCTTCCTGCTTAATTACTACAGGTGGAACACCGGCTTCCTTTGGCAAGGAAGACAAATTCTCAGCCAACACTTCTGGTGTATGCGAATGAGATTCCAAAGATTCGAATTTGGATGTCTCATTGCTTTCTCTCTCCTTGAGGAGCGGCTTATCTGTGAGAAGAAGAACCTAGTTGAAAAAAATTTGTGAGCAACCACTAATCAAAAGTGAACTAGGGGAAAAAATTAGATATCAACTTTGAGATGAAGTTGTTGGGACGGAGGGAGCATTATTATGAGGAATACACTAGAGGAAAGAGATTTCATTGAGAAGAAAAATATTAATATACCTCCGATTTCAGTTTCTCTTTCTCCTTCAGGAGGCTCTCGTAACTGCTCTTGAGATTGTCATACTGAGCTTTCAGTGTTTCGTAATCCTTCTCAAGCTTCTTTGTCTTCCACCTAGCTCGTCTATTCTGAAACCAAATAGCAACTTGCCGAGCCTGCAAACCCAGATCCTTCGCCAGCTTGATTTTCCTCTCAGGTTCAAGCTTGTTCTCAACCTCGAAATTCTTTTCCAGGAACTGGACTTGTTCAGCAGTGAGCCGCTTCTTCCTCACAGACTGCTGAAAGATCTCTTCCAACTCTTCATCAACTGTGCCTTGGTTGTCATGCGGCCAATATAATGGTCCATCCGAGGAATTCCCATTGCCATTCCCATTCCCAAAGTAGACCATTGATCTGGAGCCTAAATTCATCACCAATCAAACTCAAAATCAAAATCGACATATAATTGAATATAATTCACTTTTGGGAGAAAAGAAAGCAAGCACACATTTAACAGCAATATGCATTTACCACTGAGAAAGTTAACAAAATTAGTAGACTGAATCCTGTCTTAGATATATCTTGAACATAGAAATCAATTAGAGACACATAATATTCTTAGCAGATCACACTAGACAAAACCAGATCTATTTTGACAACCAAATTTCTCTCCGACATCCAGCAAATACACAAAGGAGTCCAGATTATCACCACAATATGACAAACAATAAACTAGTTAAGAATTTCCAAACAAAGAAAATCTCATCTGAGAAAAAGAAAAACAACAACTCAATTAGAAGATTCATAGTTTGATTGATTAATTAAAATCCAGAAATGGACCCTGAACATAAAAATTCAATCTTCCCACCTTTAAGGAAAAGAAAATAACAACAAAAAGACAAGCTGAATGAAAAAATTCCCCGTCAAGCCACAAACAAAACAATTAGCACAACAAATCAACTTTAGAAATATCCTTGATATAGTTACATGCAAGAAAAAAAAATACAATCAATCCACTGAAATCAAGCTCACAGCAAAAGAAGAACGGCAATTCTTACCATCGAAGGCAGGGGGACAGGAAGAGCCGGAACCAAGGAGAGCTCCAACAGACCCATAGATCACCCCTCCACCCGCCATTGTCCTAAAGCACACTCCTCCTTCTCTTCTGCTTGGAAGATTCAGAATCACTTGTACATGGACCAAATCCCAACAAAACAATTCCGACCCATGACCGGGGCGGAGTGTTCTACAGCTTGTGGCGGAAGAAGCTCGTGCTGAGGATGTCGGGGGAGGTGCGGGAGGTTTGGGAGCGGCGGCAGTTCACACCCATCACTCAAAAGATGGCGAGGGGAGAAGGCCAATGGAGAGAAGTATCCAACTTCCGGTAGGAAGACTGTCCGGTAAGCCACTTGCCAGAGATGGCTGCCTCAGGTAGAGGAGCCCGATGCGTGGGATATAGAACTGAGATTTGAGAGGTGGCGGCTGAGCTGGTGGATAGCTGCGGGACAGAGAAATGACCGAAGTACCCTTGATTCGGAAAAAGTCACCGACTTGTGGTGTTTTAAAGAGGAAATCCATTTATCAGGAAGGAAGGGAATAAAATTTTCCGAGTTCAGTAAGAACTATAAGAAGAAAAAAAAATCTAGCAAAAAGCTATAGCTTTGGTGCTGGCTAGGCCTCCAAGCCAAGCTCCCTAGCCTAATAAATGCAACGACAGGCAGCTTCTTATACAGTGTAGTATTGTGGGTAAGAATAAGGTGAGGAAGAAAAGGATGAGGTAGAGGAGAAAGATGTACTGGTAGATGAAGAGTAAAAGGAAAATAGTTAAATTAACTCTTATTGTTATTGAGATAACCTAATAATAAGCTATCAACTATCATTGCACATAAAAGAGTTGAGCCATTATTAATAAAAATTTGAGTTTGTTAGGTGTTGGATAAATCTTAGAATTAAGTATAATTAAACTTATTAGTGATTTTAAGTAGTTGAAGTTGTTTATTATTTAAGATTAAAGCTTGTTGAGAAAAATAAAATTTTATATGGCAACCAATTTGTCATACCTTGAGATTTTCTAAATTTATTTTTAACAAAAACTATCACAAAAGAAAAAATATCATCATATTTTGACTATGATAAAATATTTATCACGATATTTTGAGGTGCGAGCTATTTACTTTTCAAACATGAATATTATATCGAGCAAATTAATCATTAACAAACTATAACTTAAAATGAAACAAGTATTGCCCATGTACATGTCTAGAAAGTATACACACTAACATAAATATATTGGCACTTATGTACCTAGAGTCATTCATACAAGTTTAAGTATTAACATAAAAATAAGGAAAATTTTACATACTATGTAGCTTAAATCAAATATCCTCGCCACACGTACCAAATCTTTTATAAACTTACTCTTCCTAAGTACCTGCATTACAAGGATGTTGAGTACATTGTATGTCCAGTGAGATTGCAAAACAATAAGCACAATAAGATATTACAAAATTTACCAAACTAATAATAACACTATAATATCAACCTTTATATATAAAGTAGAAAGACTCACTAAAGCTGTAAGAGGATATCTCCATGACTCCTCAAATTGTATATCCCTCAATAAAGCAACTTCATATTCTTATTAAATACTATTACCCACTCTATCCATGTCATAAAGCTAAGGTCTAGAAGGGCTCATGGACCCAGGTGGTCGAGATTTTCGGCTTCTATTATTATCGAAAACACCTTTGTTGTATTGAGCTAGAGTCATACTTCTTTTAAAGCTATAACTTGTTCGAACCAACTCCCAAGCTAGGGGGAAATGATCTACAAACAATAAAGTCTCAAGTCTTAGGGAGCCAAAAACCCATATTCTTTTTTATATTATGAATCTTCTCTATATGACAAAAAAAACTTATTCTTGGAGCCCAAACCCACACTAGGCACATATGTCTATAAGTATCATATACAATGGTTTATGGCCTCAACCCTTTTGGTATGCACAAACCCAAAATCTACTTACCCTTTATTCACATACACATTTTTTCATCATGTGTTTTGATTTTTCTTATGTTCATTATACAAGTAATATATACTAAAATACACTACATTAGTAGCAACTTCACTCTGAAAACATAAATTGAAGTATAATCGGTTATCTCATTGATGCATCGGTGTCAGTGTTAATAGCCATTGACACCAACATTGACATGTTGATAACTTGCCGACGGTGAGCAGACTATGATAAGTCATATTTGTAAATGTTGTCACTGGCACGCCATTCTTACTATTGACGCTCAATATAACACAGATGCACCTCTATGTATCGATGACAATAATTATTCAACTTCTCCTAACCATCAACACCATCATCGATGTGTCGATAAACAGGTTGATGATAAGAGTAGAAGAATAAAAGTTTTTGTTCTTGTGCTATAGCAATTCATGTTAAAAATAATATTCAAATAAAACTTCTACATGCATAAGACTTCAATTTCATAATGCATTTAAAACACATAGTGCATAATAGTCTAGAATCATGATCTTAATCCTTCAGTTTTACCACCATGACCACAGTACCATCCCAAATGACATATCCCTACAAGAAATCCTAGACTCAAATACTCAAAGTAACCCATAATTCCTAAACCATGCTCTTTTACAAGACTAAAAAACATGAATAGTTTGAAGTTAGCAATCTAACTTTTTTCTCTATATGCTTCATGTTGAATCCCTAGAATTAAACTTTTTCTCCTTTTCCCTCCAGTTCATGACTCACCCTTGGTCTCTTTTCTTGACTAAAAAAATAGTTTATGAAGAGAAGAGGAGCTTAGGGTGTCAAAAGGATATTTATATGAGGGGAAATAAACAAATGTGGTACGTAACTATCTATTTCAAATGGTTTTTATCCTTAGCAAAACCATCTTGTGCACTGACGTATCATTGATTCTACCAACAGTACAAAGGTTACTCACCGACACGCTTACCAACATATCAGTGATGGCGTCAATGACATACCTAGTAGAAAATTTAAATATATTCTAATTCTAATATTTCTAATATATAAATACATCTAAATTTATAGGTGTCACATAATCTCTCCAGATGTAGGGAAAGAAGATGTGGAGAAGGGAGATGGCAAGGCAGAGAAGGAGGAGGAAGATGTGGAGGAGAAGGGAGGGAAGAAGGAGGTGGTGGAGGAGGAGAAAGAGGAGGTGGTAATAGTGGTGGTGGTGGTGGAGGAGGAGGAGGAGTTGGAGGAAGCAGATAAGGAGGAGGAGGAGGAGGAGGAGTTGGAGGAGGTAGATAAGGAGGAGGAGAAAAGGGGTGGAAGACTTGTGGGTTGTCACATGTGTGCATTGTGCACATTTATAGGATTATGAAGGTCCTTGGGTCTATTTCGGAAAATCTTCTACATAAAAGTATCCTTCTATTTCGGTTTTCTTGGGGTGTTCATTAGGACCCCCATTATCATTGCAACTTCCTATCATTTTTGTTTCCTCTCATCTCTATCACTTACTAATTGTTGCAATCTCATTTCTCAGTGGGGTAAAGGAAGAATAGTTGGATCACCCTTCAGCCAAATCTAGTGACGATGTTCCTCTCCGTCTCACACATTCTATATTTTTTCTTTCATGAGTACAATCTTGCTCCTAGCAAAAGGGATTCTTAAGACGAAAAATACACCAAAGATCTTTTACAAGCCTAAAGAAAACAAGCGACACAAAATGTTTTCAAAGTTTGTTTTTATTAAGATCAGTTGTTGTAGTGTTTGAATGAGTTTTTCTTTGTTATGAGAAAATTGGTTTTTCCTTCTTTGGTGGACTAGAACTTGCATTGTTGATGATATAAACTTCATTTACTTTTTTAAAAATTTCGTTGTGTTAATTGTTTTTGCCTTTCTTTGACATAGCCCATATATTTTTTCATTCATAATTTAAGAAAACACGTGAATGATTTGGAACATCATACACAAAAAATAGTATAACAACAAAAGAATTAGTGTTATTAAATTTTAAATTGTACTCGCAAACACACAAATCTATAGTAGCAAGTGGCTAGATTGAGTGTCGATCCCATAGACTTGATATTTCGGAAAACCAATGTTAATCTAACTTAGTCTAACCTTAATTTAGTTAACAAATATAAGGTGATTAACTTGACTAAAGAACTAAAAAAAAGTAATTAAGAATTTAAAAATAAATTAAACTATTAAAATCGTGATTTGCAGCTTTAATCTAGGCTAAGGAAACAATGCAAGATAGCTAAAATATCAAATAATCAAAACACTAAGGCATAGAAATCCACACTCAATAAATCATAAAATTTCTTTAAGCTGAATTGCAAAGAATTGATGCCTATGGGAGATAAAATTTGAACCTTAATTGCGTATTTTCTTGCAATATTTTTTCTAAGCCAAATTGATTCATAGTATGTTTGGGTTGGGAAGAGAATTGTGACGTTGAAAGCCATGTCAATCTTATTAAGGTAAACTGATTATAAGAAGAGACCATCTCCTAAAATTAGTGATTCTAGAGCGGCTATCTTTGTAGAGTGCCATGGAGAGCAATCATATTTGGAAGAGTGATATGGAGATTGCATCTCCAAATTTCTTGTGGATTAATTCAATGGAGGCCTGGTGTTGGAACTAATGGTCCTCATTGGACAAGTGAACTTAGGGTTATCCATTGGCTTTCTTGTTTATATAACTTTAAGGGGAGAGATTTCAAAGTATAGAACACATCTATTCCCACACCCCCCCCCCCGAGAGCCCCCATCATAGAAAAATAATTGATATTTTTTAATAGTTCAGTACAACCCCATATAATTTTACTCATGCCCAACCCAACACCCCAAAACTTCTGGAGGTTTTCTAGCAGGTGGTACCCTCCGTCAAATAAAATTGATTTGGACGGAGACCTTAGGTCCCCATCAAATTCTGCATATTGTGGTGGTGACCACCCCCCGCTAGAAGTTTTTTCAGAAGTTTCAAAAACTTATGGAAGTTTTGTAGTAGGGGTATTCTCCGTAAATGTTTACATATTGTGGCGGTGACATCTCCCTGCTAGAAACCATCTAGAAGTTTAAAAAACTTATAGATGTTTCTTGGCAGGTGATATCATCTGCAAAATAAAACTTATTTGGACAAAGACCTTAGTTTCTCATCAAATTCTGCATATATTGGTGGTGACAACCTCCCGCCAGAAACTATCTAGAAGTTTACTAAAGAAGCAACAAGGTCAAGAAGAGAGAGAAAAAATTTGTAGAAGATGAGCCACAAGCGACGAGGGAGAAAATTGAAAATAGGGCAATGAAAGAGCAGAAATAAAGTTAAAAAGAATAGTAAGGATAAGGGATATTTAGTAATTTATTTAGTCTTTTTGAGGTTTGTAAAGTATGGGTAGGCTTGAGTATAATTATTTGGGGGGGGGAGGGGGGGTAGCTGTGTTCTAAAGTATATTGTGTCTTATCAAAAACAAGTTATTCATAGCACTTATATATTGTGTGAAGGTCCTGGTGGAGTCTTTTACTCATCCAAAACTCCTTCGACTAGCATAAGGGCCGATACTTTCGGAAAGTTCTAACCAACACAAAAATGACAACAAGGAGAAGTTTATTCTCCATCACAATGCTGCCATATTTTGGTGGAAGGATTTATGAAGAATGGAAGACCAAAATGAGAATATTTATCTCTTTTTGTGGATCTTGATATGTGGACGATGATTGTCGAGAGTTATACATGTGTCGCTATTGGAAGAAGATGGAATTTCTAGAAGGAAGCAAGCAAGTAAAATCTTTGAGCCAAGAACAGGAAAAGCATGTTCACAAGCCACACCATTTAATCAAAGAGATGGGAAATAAATGAGACAATATCAATTTTAATTGTACTACCATAATCTAAAATAACTATAAATTTTCAAAAATTATAATTTAATAACGTATAAATTAAGCTACTACATCTTTTGTCTTTTAAGTGGAGTTAAAGCGTGTGCATTGTTTATTGACTATATCATATACATTATTCGAGTATCTTGTGGTTATGCAGGTTCGATAGTGATACATTGCATATGTAAACAAATAATAAAAAATTGAACCCTGTTTAGTCATTCTTTGGCAATCGGTATAGTTGATTATAGAGGATTTTGCAAAGCATGTCTCCCTGTCATTTTCTCCATCAACATGATTGTGACATACCGACCAATGGATGCAAATTAACAAACAAAACTTAATTGAATAGAATTGGACACATATGCAAGCAACACATTGACAAAATGTCTAATTGCTCACCTTCTAACGCTAGCTTTAAAACACTGTTTAGGAAAAACAGTAAGAGAAAACAAAATTGTCAAAGTGTACTATGATAATAAAGCAATAAATATAAAATAGTCAGCCACTCCATTTTTGGTGTCAATTTTTTGTGCTTGTAAAATGCTGAAGTAACTGTTGGAACTTTCTTTACTGAAAGGGAAAAAGCTAGCCAGAGTTGTAGCTCACTAAAGCTACAATTCTAGGTAGGCATCCCCTACTGAAAGCCATATATATATATATATATATATATATATATATATATATATATATATATATATATATATATATATATATATGTATATATATATATTCTAATTATAAGGTAAACATGAGAATAAAAAACATTTAAAAGAACATGTATTTTTATGGATAATTTCTAAGTCACTTGACTTTGCAAAAAAAAAAAGGTATATACATAGAAGAAAAAAATAATACAAGTATGTTATTTAGCCTTGCCATTTTTTGATGTGATTTGTATTTACATAAAAAAAAAAAAAAAGAGAAGTCAAAATGATGTGAATTGCATCTTCTCTACAGAACTGCTTAATTAATATGATTTGGATATTTGCTTCCAAGGGTGCAATGATCTCAACAAGTAGAAGGAGCACTCTAAATTGTGCGTTCACAAACAAGAGAACTATGTATTACCCTCTTCAAGACAGTGAGACCCAGAGGAAAAAATTTCGTAGTTTTGATTTTTTGAAATTCTTTTTTCTATTTATATAGATAGTGAATAGGAAAACTCTTAGGGAGAAGAAATTGTGTCCTCTTTAAACTAAAGTATTTAATATGTTTGACCCTAACCGAGCACCGTCGCGTGTACGAATTGAACTGAGCCACTTGGTGCCGGCTGTGCATGCATGTAGGTTAACCCATAAAAGTACATAGGTCTAATATATATTTCCCCTACTACAAAGTAGGTCACCCAAGGCCGTATCTCATAAAGCCAAATTTAGCTCTTACATACTCATCTAATTCTTTTTTATTTTGAATTAAAGCTCTTCACTTCAACAAATTTTATATGAAGAAACTTCTCATTTACACTGAAATAGGTTTGGCATAAGCTAATGCTAATAAATGGATTTCTTAAGTAGGCTATAACCCATACTAAGCTGATTTTTCTAACAAAGCCTAGATACAAAACCAAGCTATATTAAATGGAGTTCTTCTTTGCTGATATAATAAGATTATCCTCAAGAATTAGAAGATCAACAACTTAAATAGTACTCTTTCGGTCTCTCATGCATTAGTGATAACAACATTAGTCAATAGCCATTTTCGCCAAATATAAAGAGTGAGTTTTTCAGGAAATGCAGTTTTACTACCAAATCATTGAAGTCATTCATGCCGTAGAAACCAAGCCATGTTCAAGAGAGACATGGGCATCTTGGGAATTCAGGAATATTGTAGGCCAACCTGAAGCGGAGGTCGAGACAAAGCATGACAACCAGGAAAGATAGCAAAACGATGGCACATGGGTCCAAAATCCCTTTCAGCCTTGTGGAGAACCATCGAATGTGATGACTCACCCCTTCTATTTCTTGTCGTATTAAAGGGTCACAGCCAACCTGGCTATTCCAACTCCCTTTCAGATTCCTTATCAACAATCGCAGACAAATTCTTCATTCTTTTATTTTAGGAAGGGAAGAACAATGAAAAATTCCACTCCTCTCCGGCGGCTGCATCTTCCCGACGCCATGACACACCATATTGAAGCAGATCCCTTGTTCTTGGTCCCACGGGGAGTTAATGTTAAGCCACTTGAGAATGAAGCGAACAAAAATGCAGACAAAATAGGTCCTTTTTTATGACTCGGCCTTTACGGCGTTGGCTACCCGTTTTGACACGCATCAAAATAGGGATAAGACATAATTTTATTTATTAAATAAGTTTAAAATATATTTTTTATCGTGACACCCTAGTGAAATTCACTTTTTATCATGCTAATCAATTAGTGCTTTAATTGACTTTAGTTGTCAGCTCTAAGTGTAAGTTTGTATGTCTGTAAGTGTAAGATTGTAAGTATGAAACATTAGCGGTTAGGTAGATTAAGTTCTGTGTTTGAGCCAGCCAGTAAATTATTTGCTGAGTGTTTCTCATGTTAAGTCACGGTGTTTAGCATGCAAGATGTTGTCTTGGTGTTGTATTTAAGCCCAGATTTATGATACTTTGTTTAGAGCGATGTATTTTTTTCCCAGAGTTAGCACTGCAAGTTTCCGCCCAAAAGTGGCATTGTATGTCCCTTTGTTGGCATTATATAGCCCTAGAGTGTGGGCATTTGAGCATTTAGGTAAGTAGTATCATAGATTTGCTCTTACCTGATTAATCTTATGCTCCATGAGCATAGGTGTGCCTTGCCTTCGAAAAACTCCACAACATCTTGTTATTTCCCGAAGGTTACGGTGATGCCCCAATGAAATTCATTTCCTTCAACTATCAAGCTGATGAGCTCTAGTTGACGATATGTAAAGGCTTGATATGCCTAAATTTTGCTATCTGACTACTCTACGAATAGTGGTCTTTGGTGTATCTAATAATTTTGTTCTGATAATGTTGTGATATTTTAAAATTTTGGTCGTGGATTGACTTCGATTTATACTATGCAGTATTTTAAGCGGAAGCCTCGTTGTGGTACATATTGACGGCCGTCAGGTTTGGACTCGTGCATGACATTTATAGGTGTCGAGTGAGTAATAGTTATGATTTTTATACCATAATTATTTTAATGACGGCCTCACTCTCTCCTCTCTCTATCTCTCTTCACTCTCTCTCTCTCTACCCTCTCTCTCTTCCCTTTCCTCTCTTCACTCTCGACCCCTCTCTCTTCACTCTCTCTACTCTCTCTCTCTCTCTCTCTCTTCACACACTCTCTCTACCCTCTCTCCCTTTCTCTTTCTATTAGGGAGAGAGGGTAATGAAAGAAGAGAGCGAGATAGAGAAAAGAAACAGGAGAGAAAGATGAGACGGAGAGGGAGAAAAGAGAAGAGAGAGAGAGATGAGGAAAAGAGAGTAGAGAGATAAGAGAGAGAAGATTTTTTTTAAAAATAATATTATTTGTGACACTTATAAGGAAGCATCACAAATAGTATAACTATTCGCAATAGGTGAGTTATTAGTGATGCTTCGTTAGAAGCGTTGCTAATAACTCTAGTTTTTCATTAGTAAAATGTTTGCCCGCGCATAATATATACTCTTGGCTTCCCCCCACCATATCCCTTGTGTCCTCCGTCCTTGGCTTTGCCAGAGCCCCCTTGCCAGAGACCCTCCCCCCTCAACCCTCTCCCCCCTACCTTTGGCCCACTCACCTGAGGAGCTGGCCGAAGGGGGGCTTCGGCTCCTCCCGCGGGCCCCCTCCCCCTCCTCTTCTTTTCCCCTTGCCCCCACCGGTGAGAGAGCCTTTCACCCCTCAACCCCCTCTTCTTGCCTCCAGCCCACTGGGTAGAGGAGCTGGCTCGAGGTGGGGCTCCAGCCGGACCCCCTTCCTCTTCTTCTCCCCCTCCTCAGCGGCTCTCCCCCCTCCCTCCTTTGCTTCCTCCAATAGGTAGAAGAGGGGCTTTGGCCTCCTACCCTTTCCTACACCCCTCCCCGAAATCCCACCAGAAGTGGGATTTTCTTTTTTCTATTAGCGGCATTTTTCAAAGCGTCACTAATAACCATTTAGATATTTTTTTTTATTAGCGATGCTTTCATAAGCATCACTAATATTTTTTATTTGCGATGATTTGTTAAGCATCGCTAATAATATTTTTATATTTATTCTTTTATTACCACTGCTTTTAAAACATCACTAATAAGTTTTTTATTTTTTCTTTTTAGAGACACAAAAATAAGTGTCGTTAATAAATTTTTAATTTTTTAAAAATAATTTAATATTAGCGATGCTTTATAAAGTGTTGCTAATTATTAGCAACACTGTCAATAAGCGTCGCTAATAACTTACTATTTGTGATGCTTTATAAAGTGTTGCAAAAAAATTAATATTAGTGAGGTAGAGATAAGTATTATTAGTGACACTTTGTCATAAGCATCACTAATTAGCATTAGCGACTAGACTTTTATCAGCATATTCAGCGATAATTTTTTAACTATTAGATATGCTTAAATGCGACACTAATAGTGCTTTTTGTTGTAGTGTATGCTTTATGATGAGAATGATGACTCTAGCATATATGACAAGAATTCTTGTGATGATTTATGGGAGTTTGCATATAGCTAGTAAGAGAATTATTTACTCTTCTTCACTGATTGTCGATGCCTCTGCCGACGTGATGATGAAGTGTCAGTTAAGAGAAGATGAACGGTCACCAGCATCGACATATTGGGGTGCATCAGTGTTTTACTAGATGTCGGTTGGAGTTTGATGCATTGATGATGACATCAGTTACCAAGACTTGGAATTAGTCTTCCTTCTATCAACATAGACCGACATGTCAATGGCCATCGGCACTCACACCTACTGGTCGGTGGGATGACCGATGATGGTTCAATCTATGCTTTTAAATTAATCTTTTTTATTACCATTTTTTTGTCAATGAGGAGTACTCTAATAAATTTAAGTTGCATAATTAACATAAGTGAATATTAAAATACATAATAAAATACACGTGGGAAGAGGGTAAAGTAAACCCTGAGTTTGGGTATACTAAGAGGCTAATGACCTTAATTTGGCGTTGTATGACACTCAAGGTTATAAGTACCGAGTGTATGTATAGGCTCATGAGTGGGTTCATTTAGCCACTTAAAGGGGCTTCATGGTATGAAAAAGGACCACAGGTTTTCGACTCCCCAAGGTTTGAAAGTTTTGTCTATAAAGCCTCCCTCAGGCTTATAAGTTAGTTTGAATGTGTTATAATCTTAAAAGAGACATGACTCTAGTGAAGTGCAACATAGGAATTCTGAATTACAATTATGGTAGGCTGAGAATCTTCATCATTTACATAAATGAGCCTTTGTGGGCCTTAGCTTCATGACGTGGATAAAGTGGACGATAGTTTTCACCAAGATACTAAAGCTATTTGTGGTATACATTAGAAGAGTTAGAGGAACCTCCTTGATGTTACAATGGTATTAGTGAGACCTTTCACCTCAAAATAAGGGTTTTGCATGAATGATGAACTATTAGTAAATTTATTATATTATGTTAATGTATGAGATTTCTTATTTAATTATTCTATTGTGTATATAATATACTCAACAACTTTGTGATGTAGGTAATTCTAAGGAGTAAGCTTCAAGGAAGATTGATATGTGGCAAGGAAGTCATATGCAGGCCACCTAGCATGTACAATTTCCTTTTATTATTATGTTATTTACATACTTGTTTATGGATGACTCTAGGCACAAGAGTGTAAGTTTACTTGACATAGTATTATGATTTCTAAACATGTATACGATAAGGCACTATCTGGTTTACGTTGTGGCTTGATAATGATTAATATTGTACTATGATTTACTATTTTATATTCGATAAGCTAGCACATCTGACATTGAGATATCTTAAAGGTTGTTTATATGTAAAAAAAATATTTATCTTCTATTGCCATACTTTAAAAATGGAGTTTAGAAAATCTTGGGGTGTAACAAAAATTGATAGCAAAGTGGTCAAACAGAAATCAAAACTCATGGAATTGTAGAGGAAAAGTATGAACCAATGGTCACATAATGGCCTACTAGAAATCAAGCACTAAATCGATTGATGGCATTACAAAGTAATTGTGATGCTAAACTACAAAGAGCGGTAGGACAACAGTCTACTGAATAGATGTGGCCAAAGTTCAAAACAAGACAATATAACTTTTCACCAATAGCTTAAAATTTAAAAAGTATTTTCATCCTATTTTAGTGCTCAATTGCAAGACAACAACTAGTTGATTGTCCTAGTCAGCTTCAACGTCTTTATGGCTAGAAAATTCAATAAAAAGGGATCATGAGGAAGCATAGATCTGTCCAATTCCTAGCCTCATAGCCATTCAAGAGTCATTCTTTTAAGCCTACCACAGCCCCATCAGACTTTCAATTAATTTTCTATCCACTTTAAGCGTACCTACACGACTGGATTCCTTTTTAGTTGCTTTGGCCACTATCTCTTACATTCATCTCTTTTGTCTTTTGAGTAATTCATTGTATATTGGGATTGGGGAGAGACTTGTTGTATTGAGATTGATTGATCAACCTTCTTAGAGGCATACCTTGGTAAAAAGAGAAGAGAAATACATACAAGAGGCATTATAGAAGGGGGAGCGATTACCTCTATGAGGAATAAAATAACAAGCTTTGCCAAACAGAGTATAAGTTTACTGTATTCTAGTCTTGGCGCGAACAGAGTATATATTTACTATTCTAGAGTTTTGGGCGAACAGAGTATATATTTACTGTTCTCTATCTGTGTTGCGGAAATATGGATCTAAAAATGCCAATACGAAAGCAAAGTATACAAGGGAATCTAACGCGGTTCGGCCTTGTTGCCTACGTCCACTGGATCACACAATTCTACTAGATAGAGAATTAGAGTACAAGAGAATTACAAGATTTCTCAGTAACGCTCCTCACGCAATACACAAGAAGAAAACTCATTCTTCCTCCCAGAAATTCTGCTTTCTTCTCTCTGCTTAGATCTCTCGGTTCCGAGTCGTTGGCGGCTATGACTTTCTCTGGAATTCTCTTCTCACGTCAGACTCTACTAACAAGTCAATTCATCATCAATCTCGTATGCCACTTTGATCAACCTATTTATAACTTAGGTCATGCAGGGTAAAAGACAAGACTGTCCTTCACTTAATGACAACCCGTAATGGGTTTCACCGTCAACAACCTCCTTATAAATGAACAAGGAAGAGCACATGTCTGGGAAAAGTGGCTTCGAGGAGTTGAGTTACTGGCGATAATTGTGATATGGAGTGGTTTGATCACTACCTAAGAATATGGTCAAGGGAGAGCACACCCTCAGCAAGAGTTTCATAGTGGATTACTAAATTTTTAGTTAAGCTTACTACATCATACTATATTTGAGGAGCGAACGTAGGGTAGTTACTCACCTGGAGGATCCGACTGCTTCAACAAAACCTTATGTCCTTCCTTATTATCCTTGCTCGTTCATTAATTTAATTTAGCTAAGTTTAAACTTTCACAAATTCCTATTCTCGTTTCGATATTGGCTGATTTCATCTTGATGGAATTGTTTCTAAAATATCTCATTTCACACCCCCCGAGATCACCAATATGATCCTACATAGAAACCATTACCCTAGTCTTCAACCCCTTTTTTAAAAAACACATACTAGTATCAAGTGGCCGCTCATATTAAATTTGGAAAAATTAAGTTGTAAAATATTTTTTAGGTTAATAATTAATTTTTTAATTATTTTAGTGATATTCTTTTTAATTAGTACTTGAAAATCTACTTACAACCTTTTTCATGTTGTATTATGCTCTTTAGATGTTTCTTAATAATATTTCTCTATTCTTTTAAAATACTGTATTATGGATTAGAATTCTTACATCCATCCAATGCATACCTATATCAGTAGTCATCAATACCTATTGATACTTATATGTCCTTTCATGATAATTGACGCTATTATGTAATTTAATTTTTCATTTATTTGTTATTAAAGTAGTTGTAAAATAGATAACTAAAATAATGATAAAAGTTGGCATAGTTTACATTTTAAATATGTCAAATTTCCCGCCTTAAAATCATCATATCAGCTCTTCCAATACTAAATTACAGTCATTGGCGTGTATAATTTGGTATAGCAGTTGGAAATGATCTCGAACCAATAGATGCCTCGTGTCAACCTGTAATATGTGATATATTAAGGCATAGGTGTCAACTTGAAGGCTGCAAAATATGGATGTCACTAGCTGTGATAGGATTACTGTTTTATTAATATTTTATTGTATACCAAAAAAAGTATAAATACCTTATTTTTATCTAAAATGTGGGATACATAATTTAAATAATAAAAAAATTGATGATTTGAATTGGGTATGCCAAATCTGCCAAAAAAATCCCTCCCCCCTTTCATTTCTACATAGATTTTAAAATTTAATTTTAAAAAATAAATAGTGAATGGGATGAGTTTTTTATGTTTCTCTCTTATAATGAGCTTAGCGTAAACTATGCATCGGAAGTCATTGATATTAATTAAGATCGACAATGCATATGCTAATATATATTAGTGTACACTAACATGTGCACTATTAATCTTGTAGATGAATGACTTTCATGTGTAGCTTTTGCTAGGCTCATTGTCATTGATGAGTGGAAAAAACTCTTCACCTCTTTTAAGAGTGCTAGACCAAATTCGAAGTACGCATTAGTTTGAATTCAGTTTATCCTTGTGGCTTGGTTCTTACCCACTTGATGCACTCATTATAGACCTTGCCATCCAAGCAACAAATGAGGCTAAAAACAAATACCATAAATTACATGAAAAATTTTATATAAGCATGGGCTCATGAACTTATGGGCATGCGCCTAGACATCATAGGCTATCAGATCTCTATTTGTCGGGATAAGGGGGCATAAACCAATTTAGCCCGAGAGTTATGTATGTTGTGATGTCAAAATCAGATGGTGCCCAATGCTCAGGCTCACATAGTCACACATAAGACTGAGATCGTGTAATGTGTACAAATATGATGTATTTTAAAAATAATTAAATGTGTGTAGTAGAAAAAGAGACTCACTATAAAAATTTTAAAAGAGACGCATTAAAATATACCGAAAGCTTGAAGTCGGTTTAATTATTTTTTTAGTGCTCCCTCCCTTCGCATCCCCTCCCCCCGGTTGAGATCAGCTAGGTGAGCAGGGTGGGAGTGCCCAATGAGAGCCAGCCGCATAAGCAAAACGCGTCTGGCTCAAACACCGCCATGAACCCGTTGTCTCCTCCTCCTCCTCCTCTCTTCTTCTCATCTTCCTCTTTTCTTCTTCTTCCCATTGTGGACATGGTTACAAAGGTGATAGAGAGGTTGTGCATGATTGTGGCAAGCCGTCGCAGCAAAGCCCCTTCCTCTTCCTTTCTTCTTCGTCTCCTTCAATTCGTCCTCCTTTCTCCTACTCATTATGCATGTTTTTGAAGTCCGGTTTAGATCATGCAGAGTAAACACATTATGCATGCTTTTGAAGTCGGGTTTAGATCATGCAGAGTAAACACATTATGCATGTTTTTGAAGTCGGGTTTAATTGTCTTTTTAGTTCTCCCTCGCCTCCCCTCCCCTCCCCCACAGCAATGAACTTCACCGTTGTCTCCTTCTTCTCCTCTCTTCTTTTCATCCTCTTCCTTTCTTCTTCTTCCCAGCACTCTGCACATGCTTGCAAAGGTGATAAAGAGGTTGTGCATGATCTGGCAAGCCATCGCAGCAAAGTCCCTTCCTCTTCCTTTCTTCATCGACTCCTTCAATTCCTCAGCCTCCTTTCTCTTCGTCCTCTTTTTTGTCTCCTACTTTACTTCCTCCCTTACCCGACCATTAGCAAAATTGGGGGTGAAAGTACAGTTAGACGAATGATCGATAGTGCATAGAAGAAGAAGAGAAAGAGGAGATACATGGGGATGTAAATAGGAAAGATCAAGGAAAACTACCTGGGAAAACATAATAATAGAAAAAACACAAAAAGTAAAGAGAGATTAGAGGAACTGAAATGTACAAATATAACCGTGTTTAATTGTTTTTTAGAGAAAAAACAGTGGATCCCACTACAAATATGGCAGATTCTTTTGGCCCTGACCGTTGCATTCCCTTATTCCGACATCATCCAGAGCATCCCCTTCAACGGTCAAAATTTGAAGCAACTTTGTCAAACTCCTGACCTCCCAGAGCTCCGCCTTTCATGCAACGGCCTCCGTCCCCTTGTCCTTCTCGCCCTTCTCCCACCCTCAAAACTCAGGCGCCAACCCACATTCCTTCCCTGATCATGACCTCCCCCCGGCCGCCATGATCCTCCTCCACCACCACCACCACCACTAACCTCCTCGCAGAATTCAATTCCTCCTTCTGGGTCTTCTCCATGGAAGGTAGTAACAACCTTGTCGAGCTCATCCGCCACCATCTCGGTCGGCTCCCGGCAGGCCTGGTCTATGCCTTATTCGAATGTCTAGTTATCATTCTTCTCTTTATTGAGGGCTTTGTCTCCTTCCTCTCCAGCGAGATTGCGAGATTCTTTGGGCTGAAGGTGCCCTGCCTCTTCTGCACCCGCCTCAACCGGGCCATCATCCGGCGGGACCCGGACATCCACTACAAGGATGCCATCTGCGACGCTCATGCCCTCGAGGTCTCCTTCCTCGCCTACTGTCATGTCCACCGCCGCCTTGCTCACGTCAGCCGCATGTGCAAGGGCTGCCTCCTCTCCTTTGCCGCCGACGGGCGGACCCAGTCTCACACGTACCAGTCCCTTGTCGACGTCTTGGCTGCCGACTTTGACGACGAGCCGAAAGCAAAACTGCACCGAGGCGGGGGCCGGTGCTCATGCTGTGGCGAGCCATTGTGGATGAAGTCGCCGTCCCTTCCGAGACTGGTGCGGATGCTCTCGGAAGGCAGCGAAATTGCAGAAACTCCGAAGATGATGAGATCCGCGGTGGGGATTGATGGGGAGGGAGGCGGGTATGACTCAATGTCACATGTCGAGTATCAGGAGCTAAAGTTGACGTCAGACACCGAGTCGGAGACAGCAGAGACCGCAGAGGATGACGATGTATGGTCGTCTACGGCGGCTGCATCGGAGAACGACGACTCAGTTGGGCCAGGCAGATCATTGGTGGAGGTTGGGTCGGACTCTCAGTTGAAGGAATTGTGTCAAGAGCCTCCTGCTAAGCCTCAGGCAGCATTCTCCACTGGGGGCGCTTTGGCAAGACTAGCCATTGAAAATGGTCAGTTTGGGGAGAATCAGTTAACAATAACATTATGCAAAGAGAAATTAATCTGTTGGAATGTTCCTGTGCAATATTCTATCAATTTTGCACAGAGAATTCAGCTAGGATGATCAAACAACTAGGATTTCCTGAAACTGCTTGACTTATGATTTCTTCGAACAAGCTTCACCATTCATCAGGGGGTCGGTGGTGAAGTTTCACCAGTTAAAATTGATAGCGTAGAAGTTATTTGCGCATACTAGCACAAATTAGCAGCTAGCGTTCATGGAAATTACGTGTGATCGGGCGTGCACCATCAATTATGTAGATTAGACTCCTTGCATGGTATATTAGATCCTAACTATGTACCATGTTAGAGGTATATGTACCATGCTAGGACCCCTTATGTAAGGATAGACGCCAACTATATTTATACTGTTCAGTTCTTAACCATTCCAAAAAAAAAGAAAAAACTTTAGCTAGGTAAGGTAATCTCTTTTTACAATTATTTAAAAAAAAGGTAATCTCTCTTTAAGATGAAGTGTCCTGCATATGATTCTAAATTTTGAAAAATGCCCTTTGTTAACTCCATCAGATTTAGATATTGTTTGCATTCAATGTGTTTCTTGTTTCTGAATGCATGAATCATGCAATTGAACAGGCTTGCACAGGATAGAAGCATCAGAGAGCTTTGATCTAAATGGTTCAAAAGTAGCCATGAATTTCCGGGATGCAAATAGAACTCTATTAAGCCCTAGGGTCTCTGCAACACCCAGCCCCCGTTTGTCCATGCTCCGGAAAAGATTGTGCATGAAAAAAATGGATGTGGGCTCCGGCTCCTTCAAGGGAAGCACAGTCCCAAGAAAAGGAGAGGGGGAGACCTTACTTCACCGCCTGAAACGACAAGTTCGACTCGACCGCAAGTCCCTGATTGCCCTGTGCGCCGAGCTAGACAAGGAAAGGAGTGCATCAGCCGTGTCAGCCAATCAGGCCATGGCCATGATCAACCGGTTGCAGGAGGAGAAAGCAGCAGTGCAGATGGACGCCTTGCAGTACCAGAGAATGATGGAGGAGCAGGCCGAGTACGACCAAGAAGCCCTGCAGGGCATGAGGCGGCGACTCGCCAAGAGGGACAAGGACATCAGGGCCTTGGAGGCTGAACTGCAGGCGTACAGAGAGAAGTACCCGGGCAAGGTGGTGCAGGTGGAAAGGAGCGAAACTGGTGTAGACGAGGTTTCGATGGGATTGCTGTATATGGATGGAGACAACGAAGTGGAGAACAGAGAGTTCCGTAAGCTGAGTTCCCGGTCCAGTTCTTTTAGTGGAGGGAAATTTGATTCTAGGACAGAAAAGGCAGATCAGTGGCGCATCTGAACTTGGTTGTTGCTTTCTTCCTGGTGACACAGAAACAGCATGAGGTTCGTACAATACAGATGGGAGCTATTGAAGGCAAGAAATAATATAAGTCTTCTTTATAATTGTCGGTAAGATCTGCTTATTTTCAGCATCGAATGTGCAGAACCATTTTTGCTTTCAATGCTGGAAAGTATGTGCAGAACTCTCGTTTATCTTGATCAAGCAGTCAGCCAGATGCTATTGCAGATTGGGCTATCTAACATTTTTTTTTGCAAGTGTAGCATTCCAGAAGTAATTAAAGAAATAGTAACACATAAAATTCTCTTGTTTGAGAAGAAATTCTAGCTCAACCCTTTTTTAAGTTTTTAAAATTTTGATGCCCATGTGACTCAAATTTATTATCTAAGAGGGAATTTTAGCAAAGCCCTTGATTTCAAAGAGTCTTGTTTTGCCTTCAAAAGCCTGCTGCAATTTTTTTTTTAATATGAGTTATGTAGAGGGTCAAATTTCAAGATCAGACGAACAACCCTATATACGTTTTGTGTTTTACTAAAATTATTATCATTGTTCTTTTTGTAGGTTTGAGGGTCGAGTGCATATAGTTCGCAATTAAACTACATGAGATTTCTCTTCCTCTTGTCAAAAATATATCAAAACAAAATTTTTCTATTGAAGCGCTCAAATCCTATGTGACTATTGGTTTGTGCAAATCAAGGTAAATAAAGATACAAGAGAATTTTTATTTAGAAACCCTCCTTAAAAAAATCATAGGATATATCCATACCAAAATATGCACTTTTGTAAACAGAGATACAAAGTTACTAATTTACAGAAAAAGAATCCTTTTTTTTCTTGGTTGACTTCAAGACTCACTAATACTCTTGTATCGCCACCCTGGTTGCTTATTTGCATGAACCTTGTCTTTTCCACTTTGATTACTTCTAACATATCTATATCTTGAGTTCAACTTGTCACACCCATAATTTTTGTGAAGAATTCATATACATTTAATCATGAGTCACACCAACCTTGTCTTTTCCACTTTGATTACTTCTAACATATCTATATCTTCAGTTCAACTTGTGACACCCATAATTTTTGTGAAGAATTCATATACATTTAATCGTGAGTCATCCTCATAGTTTATTTGTAATGCTTTGTGTTAGAAGGTTTTGTGTTCTTTGAATCAATGAACCCTTTGATAAATATAATACTATTAAATAATAAACTAAAAAAAGTAATAATGATGATAAACATTAAGTTTGTTATAATTTTATTTTGAATAAAAGTTTTGTCGGTAGCTTAGTAAACCTACTTATTAAAATGTGATTTCACTATCAGAAATATTTGACACATCGGTAAACTCATCAATGAAGCCCAGAAAATGTTGTCGGCAACCTTTAATGCGACAATGATTCTAGAGTAGTCTTACTGATGGGTTTGGAACTACACATAAAAACGATTTCAAGTGATTCTATGTAGCAATTATGCACTAGAATTTGGTTATTTTATTATTTTATGAATACCTTTAACAAACCTTGGAATAAATCTTACGAATTCTCTGAGATTAAGAGGAAATGGTGGACTAGTGATTAACAAGGATTTTATTCATTTTATAACCTTTTTACCATATTTACTAGTATAAGATTAGGTTAATTTTGGGTTGATTATGGTTTATTAGTGTTGGGATAGAAGTTCGTAGTTTTAGTTTAACCATTAGTTAATTCGAGCACTATTAGCAGTTTAGGCATGTATTTAAATGAACTCGAGATTTTATTTATGTATTACATATTTAAAATGGGGTTTTTTTGTTTATTAGGTACAATGCGCTTGTTGAGGCCCTTAGACGATGTGGGAAATATTTGAAATCACTCTTGACATGCTTTAAAATAATATGGACAACTTTCTGGAGTTACAAATTTGTTAGAAATGGATATGGATGTGCAAAAAAAAGCTTGGTAAACAGAATAGAAAGCTAGACAAGAATTTGGACAGTCCAATGAACAAAAATCATCTTCCCAAATACAAATTTGGACAATTAATTAGACAACTGTCTAAATTGCAGATACGTGAAGCAATTAGGAAAAATGATGAAATCAAAGAGTAAAGAGTCTCTAATCACAAAACTTTATTTAAAGGTTTTGTTCCCAACTCATTTCTAGACAAGAGGGTGGTTTATTTTTGGCGCCTTGAAGAGGTCAAAATTTGGAGTTGATAGTGACAAGAAGTTTTGAACTGCCATTAATGGATTCGTTGAAGCTTTTATCTCACTGGAAAGTGTCAAAGCAACATAACAATAGTGAATTCTCTTAGGTTTGTTTGTGTTTATCTAAACTAAAACCAACAAACTGGAGGATTTATTAGACAGAGCTGTGATGTGCAAGGAACTCTAGCATGACACAACAGAAAACAAAATGAACTAGACTAAAAAAAAATGGTTATCTCTGATTGGCTAGATTATGGGAAGAAACATGTCCTTATTGTGGATGAATTAGGAGGCTAATCAGTCTAGAAATAGAGAAATTCATATCCAAAACAAGGGGGGATAGAAAAAAAATGAGAGAAAAAAATTAGCAAGCCGCAACACTCTTCAAAGTATTGTTCAGAGTTATTATTCACGATATTGTTCACGTTACTGTAGCAAACCACGAGCAAAAATTTTTTCAATAGGTTTTCAACGAAGAATTTGAAAGGGATAGTATTAATTTTTACTTTATTTTATTTCCCTCTCCATGGATTCAATGCTTCATGTTGTAATTTTCATGGCCATGGGATTCTAAACCCGTGTTACTAGGGCTGAGATAAAGTACTAATGAAACATGTATTAAACTCTAGCTTTAATTTATATTTAGTGGATTAATCTCTTTTTAAATCTTCCTTGTGCAAGTTTTCTTTTAATTATTGTGTCAAGAATAGTAATTCATTAGATTATCATTAGGTGTGAATTATACTTGAGCTTATACATGTAAAGAATTGATCTTTGATTATTTGTGCTCTTGGGGTACGTGTAACACTTAGACGATTAATTAGAGTTGATGTTTCCTTTGTTATTAATTATATAAATTTGGATTAGAGTTGGTGATACATGTAGATATAGTATGGATTCGATGCCTTGGTTTAATCATCTATACAATTTTCTTTGAAGTTTTTTAGTTTTGTTTCTTTAGATTTTTAAGCAAAAATTATTTGAAATCTTATTTTGATAGCTTAGAAGTAACGACTAGTGATTTTATTTTTTGATTATTTTTCCTAAGAATTAGCATTCCTCGTGGGATTGCCCTCATATTCACCAAGCATTTTATTTTTTTGCTACCTACGTTTAGGTAACACTTTTTATGTTGTAGCAAGTTTTTAGCATTGTTGCCAGGGAATTGCAAAGGAAAATTTTTGTTGGATATTTGACTACTAGTTTTTATTTAATTTCGGTATACCTAGTTTTTATTTAATTTCGGTAGACCTAGTTTTTATTTTATTTTTTGTAGTTTTCAATGTAGTGAAGCGGAAGAAGCAAGAAGCAAAATTGTTGAAAAAAGGATAGGAGGGGTTGTTTAACAAGTGTCAAACGCATTAATTCTTCCCCAAACTTTACAAGTCAGCCACACTAACCTCTTTCTTATTCTTTATTTGTTTTTCTGTTTGCTTCATAGTTTTAGTGTTTTTGACATCAAATTCTAGATTTGTGTAGTTAATCTTCCTTTGGCATAATTTTCTTGTGTTCTTTTTAGATATCTAGCTACATCATAAGTGTTTTAATTTAAGTTTATTTCATTTTACTTTTCTTTTATACAAAATTATTATCGTGATCATACTGATCACCTTGTTAGCGGTGAAATTGTTGACATGGAAAATCCTAACTTAGTTGCCGACCAACAATTGGCCCAAGTTGAAGAGCTAAAAAGCCTTAGGGATTATTAGGTACTAGCTAGGTCTAGCACTCCATCATGCATTTTTTTGCCACAAACTAATGCAAATCACTTTGAGTTGAAGCTGGGAGTCATTCAATTGCTCACTAATTTTTATGGCGTAGAGTTTGAGGACCTCTACCTTCACCTAAAGGAGTTTGATGAGATATGTGCTCTGAAGTTTAATGGCATCACTGAGGATTCTCTTAGACTCTGATTATTCCCCTTTTCTTTAAAAGAAAAACCTAAATCTTGGTTGCACACCTTGAAACCACAATCTATAACCACTTGGAATGGAATGATTCAAGAGTTTTTGTAAAAATTCTTTCCAACACATAAAACCAACACCTTGAGTAAAAACATTATGAGCTTTTCCCAAAAGGAGGGTGAACCTTTTTATCAGTGTTGGGAGAGGTATAAGGACTTGCTCCTTAAATGCCTCACCATGGTTTTGAGGTCTGGATATTAGTCAACTTTTTCTACGAAGGTCTGACATCTCCCATACAATGTGCAACAGGGAATTCATGGCAAAGAGTGCTGAAGATGGTTGGGATTTCTTTGATGCATTGTCAGAGAAATTTCAGCTGTGGGAATATTTAGAAAATGTGGAGAAAGCTCTTCCTTTAAGATGTGGGATATATGAAGTGAAAGAGGATGTAGATACGAGGGCCAAATTAGCTAACTTGACTAGGAATGTAGAAGCCATAGAACTGGGTAAAGTTGTTAGTTCATTTAAGATCATAACCAATGCCACATACGCCCCATGTGAGAGTGTTTCACACACTGTACAAGAGTGCCTATACATCCATGCCTTCCAAGAGCTTATGGTTGAGCAAACCAATGCTTTTAAAACTTATAAGAGACCATTTAGCAGCCCATACTCAGTGACCTACAGCCCCAATTGGAGGAGCCACCTTAATTTTTCCTAGAGACAATGTCTGCCTCAAGGGGCTCAAATAGTTCCCAACAACTGACAAAGAAACCCTTATTGGAGGAGACCTTCCAACAATTCATTCAAGCCCAAATATTGACAAATCAGTCCACCTCTCAGGCTATACAAAGACTTGAGTCGACAGTGAGCCAATTAGCTAATGCGATGAGTGAAAGAGAGAAAGGTAAGTTCCCTAGTCAATTTGTACCTAACCCTAAGGTACAATATGAGCTTGGCATTGTTTCACTATCTAATTAACATAAAGAGGAAGCCAAATAAATTATTACCCTTAGGAGTGGTAAGCTAGTGGACAAAACCCTTAGGCAACCAAAGAAGGAAACAAAGTACTATTTTGCAGAAACACCGAGATTCATTAGTTAGTGATCTCAGTAGGGATAAGGATAACAATGAGGAGCTTGCACTTACATCTTCTACACCCTATGTGCCTCCTGCTCCATTTTCTCAAAGGTTGCTCCAGGCTAAGAAAGGAAATAATCACAATGAGATAATGGAAGTGTTTAAACAAGTAAATAAATATTCCATTTCTTAATGTCATTCAACAAATCCCTTCTTATGCCAAATTCTTGAAGGACTTATGTACAATCAAGCGCATGTATGTTGAATGTACATAAGAAGGTCTTCCTCATTGAGTAAGTGAGCTCAATTTTACAATAGAAGTCCCCCACCAAAATACAAAGATCCTGGATGCCTTACCATCTCATGAATTGTAGGCAATGTTTGAAAACCCGGCCCAGCCACTAACTTGGATTGGTTGCCAAGCTGAGTAAACCCGGTCTAACCATGGTTCAACCATGGGTTGACCCGTTTTTGACATCATTAAATAAAATGAATTAATTTTTTCATAAATTTTATAATTTAATAACAGTCGGATAACAAATATAAAATAAAGTAATGATAGCACAATTGGTTAAGGCACATCATGTGTACAAGACAAGAAGAGAGGTTCGGATCCCTCTCCCAATAGGATTTCTTATCTGTTTTGCCCATATGTCTACTAATAATTTATAAATACTTACTTAAACACAATAACCCAATGTAGCCCAATTGGGGGAGGCCCATGCAACTATTCTCTGGTGTCGTGTTTGAATCCCACTGTTTACAAAACTTAAAATGTGTTTGTAGATTCATCTATTTCGAACTGGACCGGCCCGATGTTCTGGTGTAAGGTCTCTAATTTTAACTCAGTTTAATTTCCTTTTTAATTATGTGAATTTGTGTGGTTTTACTTGTTTGTTGCTTTGACTCGATTTTTGGATTAAGGGTTAGTAATTATGACTCTAATAAGGTTAAATTATTTTTATAAGTATTAGTTTCAAACTTGATTTATCCAATTTTTACAAAATTTATGGCAATTTATCTTAATTTTTCCTATATTATGGGTGCAGACCTTGCTCACATCCATGTTGGACGGCGTGCGACCCACTTGACCTTCTTATCTTCTATTAGTTCATTTTAGTGGGTTTGTGTATGATTAAATTTATTTTTGGACAGAAAATAACCCCAATTAGCCACTTAAGGCATTTTGACCTATTATCTAGCCCAACTATCCTTAAACCTAGCCCAAAACCCTAACTATTTAAGGAAACCTTAGCCCATTTTCCCAAATAGAGGAGAATTATGTTCGGAGAAAGGAGGTACTCTACCCCAATTTCCCAAAGAAAAAAATCGGATCAAGGCGTGTTTTCTTGCCCTAATCATGATCTTTTGATTTTGGTGCTAATCACCCTTATCTTCAATTTTCTCTTCTTGATTCTTGATTTCTTCCAATAAAAATCTTGTTTTTAATTTCAATTTAAAACCCTAAATGAGTGATTTTTGATTTTTAACTAAAGGATATCATAGATCTACCTATTTTCAAGTAGATTTGAGTATATTAATTAATTTTAATTAAGTCTTAACAAAAAAATTAATTTTTGGGTAGGATTTCTTGAGGATTGAAGTTTTTTAATGAATCCAAAGGCTTCATAGGGGTAAGGGAGTCTTATCTTGTGTGGTTTTATCCATTGGAATGCATGATTGTGGATTTATGTGTGTTCTTGCTTTATTTAAACTCTAATGGTGATTTATTAAAAATATATTATTTATAGTTATTTTCTTATGATTAGGAATGAAAATGATTAGATCTATCATGTTCTAGGGTTAGATTTTGATTATATGATATTCTATGGTGATTTTAGAATTTATCTCAAATTTTGGAAAGTTTTCTGTTAAATTTCGGAAGGTTGAAGATGAACCAAGAAAAGTGAATTGTTTTGGCCGATCAAATGGGTTGAATAGCCATTCGAACAATAAGATGAACCAAGAAAAACCAACTATTCCGGCCGATCAAATAGGCTGAGTAGCTATTTGAATGATCAGCTTTTCGAACAGGCTGTCTTGCTATTTGAAAGGACCACTAGAGCGTTCAAAAGGTTGTTTGGTGATTTTGATATTTTTTGTGTATTTTTGGTCATTTCTTGTTCTCTTCTCATAAACTTAATTCTTTATGACTATGATGAGTTCTAATTGCCTATGAATGCTACTATGAATGCATGAAAATCATCTTTGAATTATGATTTAGCTTAAATATGGATATGATTATACTTGTCTAAGTTAAGCATGATGTTCTACTTATCTTGAAACCATATTTCGATATTTTCTTCGCATTCACTCCATGATTCTAATAAGATAAGACTATGATAAAATTATGGATGCTTGCATATATGACATTGATTATAAGTTATTCATGTTTCACATGTTTTAGCCCAGAACACTACTATGCATCTACACTCTTACATAGACTTATATGATTTTATTTGACACAAATGGACCACGTTTAATGCACATATGGGCTTATTAGAGTATGTTTACTTATACTTGGACTCATTTATCATTTGCTCATATATGTATCATGTTGCATGCATCATCAAAACGATTTATAACCGAGGTTAATCGTATTTAGCCGTGATTGATCGATTAGTTGCCATTAGTTTTCAGATTAATCGTTTGGAGGCTTATTGAATTTGTTTTGCATCGAAAAGGACATGGTTTCATTTTGCGTTCCTTCGAGAACATGGTACCTCCTTGGGTTGAGATGAACTGATTTGCTATGTGAGTTAAATTAATGAGTTATCTAGACCTTGAGAATCTAGGATGGTATGTCCCTTTGCACTAGCTTACCTTTCCCTACAAGGTTTGTCCTGGGCGAGCAGGTTACTCTGGTTTTTCTTCTTAGAATTCAGACCTTCCTTTCTATGAATTGTCTTTGGTGAGTAGGAGGTATCTTCACATTTAGGGAACATACCCAAACCGCTCTAGTTTTCCTTTCTAGGAATTAAGACCTTCCCTGTAAAGAATTGTCCTAAGTGAGCAGGTTTGATTATTTTTCTCAATTGTGAGGCATTCACCAATGATTGTTGTATGTGTATAGGAGATAATGATCATTGACATAGGTTATGTAGGAACAATGATGCTTATGTTACACATGTGATTATGGAATGGATTTGCATGAATATGCAGGATGGTGTGAGGTTGATATACTTGAATTTACAAGGTAAATGTTTATATTGAGATATGGTTATGCAAGATATGAATATTGAGAATTGATTCATGCATAATGAGATTTATATGATTACACGTGATGTGTATATGTTCTAAGAGCTATGGATTAACCGATGATGCATATGTGGCATGATTATGTGCTTATGAAATGTGGGTTATATCATGGTATGTAGGTGGCATGATTATGTGTTATAGAATGTGTTATACATCATGATATGTAGGTGGCATGATTATGTGTATATGGAATATATTTGACATGATGTACAGGTGACATGAGTATATGTTTATGGAATGTGGATTATAACATGATGCACAAGTGGCATGCTTATATGTGATTTGTCCCATGTTGAATGGGGGTGGTGAAAGATTGTGTGATGAATGTTATGTTGAAAGTGCATGTGATATCATTTAGAGTTTATTTTCTGTATTAAAACTCTTACTGAGCAATAGCTCACCCCTCTTTGTTTTGTGGTTTTATTTTGAGGTTGCATGTCATGCCATGCAAGTGACTAGGATGGGCTCTACGTTGATCACTTGGATGGCCACGTACTTGAGAGGGGCTATGGTTGCATAGGGTTATGCTAGTCTTGTTTATGACATGTTGAACTTATACATTTGATTTACTTCATACTTTGTTTAGCCCTTGTTGGCTTGTTTCTATGTGATGAGTAATTCATGTGGGTATGTGTAGACTAAGACATTAATTAGTAGTCATTTATTTTGCTCTATTAGCTTTTGTACAAAGGGCTTGTGCGCTTACTCCGTCGTATGTTCACCTAAGGATGGGTTAAGTTTTTCGAAACTCCAACTCTACTTAGTCGCGCCACGTGCCACGTACTCCTTAGACCGGGTTCGGGTTAGGGGTGGCGTGTGCCAGGGTATGATAGCCGGGTTACCCGTTCAACCAGTGTGACCTAGCCGGGTCAAACGGACCCTGTAATTTGAATGAACAAACCTGTTTTATGTGTTGGTTCTGGTTGAACCCACTTCAACTGGCCGTGCCGGTCCGGGTTTTAAAACAATGGTCATAGGTAATCATAGGATAGAGCAAGCATTGCTAGATTTGAGGGCTAGTGTTAATCTACAACCATATTTTATGTATGAGCAGTTGGGGCTTGGTGATCTCAAACCCACTTTTGTGACACTCCAACTTGTTGATTGGTTAGTTAAGGTTCCCCGTGGAGTTGTCGAAGATGTTTTGATTCAAGTTTACAAGTTCTATTTTCTTGTAGATTTCATTGTTTTGGACACCCACCTTGTTCAAAACCCTAGGGGACAAATTCCTATTAGTCTTGGTTGACTTTTTTTGGCTACCTCTAATGCCTTGATAAATTGTAGGAATGGTATTATGAAAATCTCTTTTGGAAATATGACAGTTGAACTAATTGTGTTTAACATTAGCAAAAAACCACTTGACCTTGAAGATTTGATTGATGTTAACAAGATAGAGAGTATTGTTCATGATTCCTTCCTCCAGTCTAAATTTAATGGCCCTCTAGCGGCATGTTTAGATCATTTTGTTGTTGATTTTGATGATGTTAGTTCTATTAATGAGGTCAATGCTTTGCTGAATTCTACACCTCTTATGGACACTAACAAATGGAAAGCCATGGAACCATAAGATCTAAAACCTATACTTGTTGAACTTAAATATGCTTTAGGTCCAGATGAAACCCTCGTGATAATTTCCTCTAACTTAAAAATTGAATAGGAAGTGCAACTGATAAATGTCCTTAAGACACACAAATCAGCCATAGGGTGGACCATTGCCAATATTAAGGGTATACATCCTTCTGTTTTCTTCCATCGCATTCATCTTGAAGATAAATCGAAACCATCTAGAGAAATGCCAAGAAGGGTTAATCCTAATATGGAAGAGGTTGTCAGAGTTGGGGTGTTAAAGTTATTCGATGTGGGTATTATCTACCCCATTTAAAATAGCTCTTAGGTTACACTGTTTAAGTTGTTCCCAAGAATATAAGGAATCATTGTAGTCAAGAATGAGAATAATGAATTAGTCCCAACTAGAATGACCACTGGTTGGCGAGTTTGTATTGACTACAGAAAATTAAACACAATCACAAGGAAGGACCACTTTCCCCTTCCTTTCACTGACCGGATGTTTGAGAGGTTAGCTGGACATGGTTTTTATTGCTTTTTAGATGGTTACTCCGCTCATAACTAAATACCTACTACACCTAAGGATCAAGAAAATACCACATTTACTTGTCCTTTTGGGACATTTTCCTATAGGAGAATGCCTTTTGGACTTTGTACTGCACCCACCACTTTCCAAGGATGTATGCTGAGCATTTTCTCTGATATGGTAGAAAGTTTTCTTGAGGTTTTTATGGATTATTTCTCACTATTTGGAAACTCTTTTAAGGAGTGTTTACTCCATTTGACATTAGTGTTAATTAGGTGTAGAGAAAATAATCTTTCTTGAATTGGGAAAATTGTCATTTCATTGTTCATAAGGGAATTGTTCTTGGGCATGTAGTTTCTAAGGATGACATTGAGGTTGACAAGGCTAAGATTAATTTTATTTCTAGCATTCCACCACCACGTGCAATGAAGAAAGTCAAGTCTTTCTTAGGGCATGCAGGGTTTTATCGTAGGTTCATTAAAGACTTTAGCAAGATTACCCAACCATTGTGTAATTTACTTGCAAAAGATTCCACTTTTGTCTTTAATAATGACTGTTTACAAACTTTTGATAAGCTTAAGAAATTGTTAACTTCTGCACCTATCATTCAACCACCTAATTCGAAGGTCCCATTTGAAATTATGTGATGCTTCTAATTATGTGGTCAAAGCTATTTAGGGACAAAGAGTGAACAAATTACCTCATGTATTTACTATGCAAGTAGGACCCTAAATGATGCCCAACTTAATTATTCAACCACTCTGAAAGAATTGTTAGTTGTTGTCTTTGCTTTAGAGAAGTTTAGGTCTTACCTTATAGGATCTATGGTCATCATCTTTTCTAATCATGCAGCATTGAGATATCTTCTTTCCAAGAAAGATGATAAACTCGTTTGATTAGATGGATCATTTTGCCATAAGAATTTGATTTAGAAATTAGAGATAATAAAGGTTCTGAGAATGTGGTAGCAGATTACTTGTCTTGGATAGTTTTTGAGTCTACTGAGGAGTCTTATTCCTTTAATGAGCCATTCCTTAATGCACAATTATTGTCAATATCTCAGTCCCCTTTGTATGCATATATTGCTAACTATCTTGTTATAGGTCAAATTCCTACTGAATGGACAAAGCAAGATAGAACAAAAATTTTAAATGAGGTTAGACAATTCTTTTGGGATGATCCATATTTATTCAAGTATTGTCCCAATCAAATCATTAGGAGATGTGTTCCTGATAATTAGCAACATATTGTCCTCTCCTTTTGTCATTCTCAGGCATGTGGTGGACATTTTAGTGCTAAGAAGACCACTGCAAAAATTTTGCAACGTGGTTTCTATTGGTTTACACGTGACCGTTGTCAAAAGTTAGGTGGAATCTCTCATGGAAATATGATGCCCCTTAACCCCATTTTGATTGTTGAACTTTTTGATGTGTGGGGCATTGATTTCATGGGTCCATTCCCCCATCTTTTGGTAACTTGTTTATCCTTGTCACTATAGACTATGTTTCCAAATGGGTTGAAGTTATACCATGCAAGACAAATGACTATACAGTTGTTGTCAAGTTCTTGAAAGAAAATATTTTTTATTGCTTTGGAATACCTTGAGCTATCATTAGTGATGGAGGTAGTCATTTTAGTACGTAATATGGCATTTGAGTCTGTGCTAAAGAAATATTTCATCACTCATAAAGTGGCTACACCCTATCATCTCTAGACCAATGGGCAAGTCGAGGTCTCCAATAGGTAAATTAAGCACATATTAGAGAAAATAGTAAAGCCAAACCGCAAAGATTGGTCCCTTAGGTTGACATATGCTCTCTGGGCTTATTGTACTAATTTTAAAACTCATTGGGATGTCACCGTATAGGCTTGTCTATGGCAAACCTTGTCACTTGCTTGTAGAATTTGAACATAGAGCTTACTTGGCTATTAAATCTTTTAATTTTTCTTTTGATGAGGCTAGCTCACATAGAAAGCTTCAACTTATGAGTTAGAAGAGATCCAAAATGATGCATATCAAAGTGCTAAAATTTATAAGGATCGAATGAAGGTGTTCCATGATAATATAATTCATAGAAAATCTTTTGAATCCTTTCAAAAAGTCATTTTGTACGACTCAATATTGAATTTATTTCTAGGTAAACTTTGATCTCGTTGGACCGGTCCCTTCATTGCGAAGATAGTCTATCCTTTTGGGATAGTAAAAATTGAGGACCAAAGTAATGGTAATGTATTTAAAGTTAATGGTCAAAGATTCAAGCCATACTTGGAATTTGTTCCTCGAGAGGTTGAGATTGTACCTCCGGTAGGTCTTTTTTATCAAGATCGAGTTCTCATACTTACTTTGTCTGGCGAAGGACAATAAACTTAGCACTTGTGGGAGGCAACCCAGAGTTTTAGTGTCATTTTTGTCCTTTTGTTAGTGTGTTCTTTTATCAGTAGGGGTGTTCCACTCTTAGTTTGGGGGTGATATTCGTACATGTATTTTTCCCCTAACATGAGTTCTATTAGTTTCTTGTTTTCTTACCACCATCATTTATAAATTCTGAAAACGTGTAACACGACATGTACTATTGTTCTTACCATTCTTCTTCTTTTACTTGTCATCATAGTATTTACTATTTTAAACATTGTGGACAATGTCAAGTTTAGGTCTCGGGGTGTAGAAAGATTTTTTCTATAGTGCATGTGTCTTGGATATTTTGTTACCGTGATATGAAGAAATTTGAAAAAAAAATGATTGTGATTTGAGTTTATTGTTTTTGGCTATTTATATTGATGTTTCTTTTATACATGTGACTGTGTTTAATGATATCAGACTGTTTAGAATATGTTTATACAACTTGACAGGTTTAGAACATGTTTATACAACTTGACAGATTTAATGATTTTGAGCTTTGATTACATCATGTTGGTTCATTGTGCTCCTATTTTGAAAATTAGAAAGGCATTTGTCTAAGTGAGAAATTCAATTCCTTGATTATGGTATTAGATCTTTGTGGATATAATTGAATCTAAGTAATTATTTTCTTAAAAGAGTAAAACTTTGGTATGATCTAGTAATACTCAGGTTATCATAATAGAGTTTTGTGCTTGTCTATTCTTATTTTGTAGATCATTCTAGGACTTTCTGTCATCGTAATTAAGGTTGAGTGTATAGTGTGCTCAAGAAAAAAAAAATTTTAAAAAAGAGAGAGAAAGAAAAAATGAAAGGAAATAAAAAATTGATGAATACAAATTTGAAAAGAGTGAAAATAAAGTCTCTCTATTGAGTAGACTGGGCCTTGGCATGCTTCACTAAGCATATGATGTTTGAGTCCAAGGCAGAGTTGACTAATCCATGACATGCATATCCTTGTAGCCTATTTGGTTCAAGTTATTAAGCCTGAGGGGTGCTTCAACACTTAGTGCTCCGAGCCTACTGGATTGGGAATCACTAGCCTAACACTTGTTATAAGGATCTTGTAGAGAGCTTAAGGAGGTTAAGCCTTACACATATCATGTAAAATGAGCATATAAGTCTAGTAGCACATTATGCAGTTATATCCTGAATGTGTTTATTAGGTGATTTGGGATGTTTTACTTTTCAGGAAAGGTTTTGCATGTTTCTCTATTATATGTCATGAGGATGAATGGATGCCGATGTCTGTTTTTTATAGTGTTCAATTTAAATTGCTTAGTGTACATGAGACACATTGAGTTGTTAGATTCATGAGATTGGGATTGTATAATTATTTGACAATGCCTTTTTTTTTCAAAACTAATATGTATATATGAGCACTTGCCACTAATATGAAGTTGTCAAAATGAATTATTGTTTCAGTGTTTTATGCATTGCACTCACATATAATTGATTTTATTAAATGGAGTCACATGTTTAGGAGGAGTTGATTTGTAAATTTTTATTTCTTTTATTTATTAATTTATTTTTTTCTAATTTTGAATTTTGTGGGTAGATTCTTTGTAAACCCTCATGAGACTATAACTCATCCACTAGTGTAAGCTAGGCATTTAAAAGCTTGTTGCATATGCTAATTGCAATCGTGTTTTCCTACGGAAGTGGAGTAGTTAGTTTTATTTTTTGCTTTTTTTTATAAGTTTGCTCAAGAACTAGTAAAATGTAGGTTTGGGGGTAATTCATAAATGAGGATTTTATTCATTTTACAACTTTTTTACCTTATAGGATTAGGTTAATCCGAGCGCTACTAGTTGTTTAGGCATGTATTTGAATCAAGTCAGGATTTTATTAATGTACTAAATATCTAAAAGGATTTAGTTGAGGTGAGCCTGGGCTCACGTGCATTACTCAAGGGGTCCTTGAGTAACGTGGGCCATTGGATATAAATCCGAAGGCCAGGTGGGCCTCGGCTCAAGCAGCCGCACGTGAGCCGAGGCTCACCTCAATGGGACTCTATCTAAAATGTGATTTTTTTATACTTTGCAAGTACAATGCGCTTATTGAGGCTTTGGGCGATGCAGGGAATATTTGGAAACACTCTTGACATGCTTTGAAATGAATTCGACAACTTTTCGAAGTTGCAAATTGGTTGGAAATGGATATGGACGCAATGAAAAGATCCTAATGAACATAATAGAAAGTTGGACAGAAATCTGGACAGTCCATTGAAGAATAGTCATCTTCTCAAACACAAATTTGGACAGTTAATTAGACAAAATTGTCTAAATTACATACACGTGAAGCAGTTAGGAAAAATGATGAAATCAAATTCTGAAGAGTCTCTATTCACAAACATTGATTTAGAGGTTTTGTTCCCAACTAATTTCTAGACAAGTGGGTGGTTTCAAATTTTTTATTTTTGTGCCTTGGAGAGGTCAAAATTTGGAGTTGACAGTGACAAGGAGTTTTGAACCGCCATTAATGGATTCGTTGAAGCTTTTATCTCGCTGGAAAGTGTCAAAGGAGTGTAACAACGGTGGATTGTCTTATGTTTGTTTGTTTTTTATTAAAACCAACAAATTGGAGGATTTATTAGATAGAGTTGTGATGTGCAAGCAACTCTAACATGATCAAGAAACAAGCCAAAAGCAAAACGAACTAAACTAAAAAGAAAGGATTCTCTCTTACTGGCTGGATTGTGGGAAGAAATATATCCTTATTGTAGATGAATTAGGAGGCTAATGAGTCTATAAATAGAGCAATTCATATCCAAAACAAGGGGGGAGAGAAAAAAAGCAGAGAAAATATTTTGCATGTCTTGGCACTATTCACAAGCATTGTTCATAGTTACTATTCAAATTATTGTTCATGTTACTGTAGCAAACTGCGAGCAAGGATTTTTTCGATAGCTTTTCGATAGATAATTTGAAAGGGACATTATTAATTTTAATTTTTTTTATTTTCCTCTCTGTGAATTGATTGTTTAATATTGTAATGGGATTCTAAACCTGTATAACTAGGGCTGAGATGAAGTACTAATGAAGCATGTATTAAACTCTAGTTTTAATTTATATTTAGTGGATTGATCTATTTTTAATTCTTCCTTGTGAGTTTTCTTTTAATTTATGTGTCAAGCACATAAATTGATTAGATTATCATTAGGTGTGAGTTATAACCTATGCATATACGTGTAAAGAATTGATCTTTGATTATTTGTGCTCTATGGGTACATGTAACATTTAGACAATTAATTAAAGTTGTGGTTTCCTTTGTTATTATATGAATTTGGATTAGAGTTTGTGATACATGTGGATTTAGTATGGATTTGATGTCTTGTTTAATCTTCCATATACTTCTTTTTTTAAAGTTTATTAGTTTTGTTTCTTTAGATTTTAAAGCAAGAATTATTTGAAATCTGATTTTGATAGCTCAGAAGTAACAATTAGTAATTTTAGTTTCCGATTATTTTTTCTAAGAATTAGCATTCCTCGTGGGATCGACCTCGGACTTACCAAGTATTTTATTACTTTGCTACCTAAGCTTGGGTAACACTCTCTATGTTGTAGCAACTAGGGAGTGTCAAAGTTCAATGGAAAAGGGAAGAAGGATCGGATTTGTGTAGACCTTGATTTAATTAACTAAAAGAGGTTGGATTGCTAACCTTATTATTTTGATTTAATATGAAGTATGCATATATGAATTGAATTATGAAATCATTGTATATTAATGCATGACTATACGAATTTATGTGATGTTCAAGTTATGAAGATGATGATGATCATAAGTTTTATGTTAATTAAGTATTTAACTTCATGAAATCATTTTATCGGCTTCAAGTGATGTATTATGTTACATCATGCATTTGAAAGAACTTTGAATATGTTGTGATGGGTTATATTAATTATCCCAACCATCGGCACGTCTACCGATATTTCTATAACACTACTGATATAAAAGAGAAGATGAAGGTACGGGTACTAATGAGCATCGAAACATCATTGTGCTACCAATGGATCACCAATAGTGAGGTCAACGCATCAATGAGGCATCGATAAGGAATGCTTTCTTTTCCGTCCCACTATCAACAAGGTTTGACACGTCGTTGGGTTACTAATGGGCATAAGTGACTTGGCCGATACGTCGATAAGTCTACAAACAACAAGTTGGTTTTGGGGTAAATTCAAGCGATAAATGCTATATGTGGTATGTTGGTATTATGAGACATAAGAACATGGTATTGAATGAATGAAATGTAATTATATGTAATATTATTATTGATGATGTTTCAATATATGTGTCCTTATGTGTGTGAAAATTCTTATAATGGATCGCACCGCGATACTATTGGATAAGGCATTTAAGGACATAGGATCCATGTGTCTAAATGGATCTTCAAGTAAGTATTGAGCCATATAAATAGAAAGTGTTTGGTATGAAATAAAACTAAGGTATTCTGGCTCTCTAAGGATGAAATTTATGTAGGACTGCTTCCTCGGCCAGGGAGATGTGTTCGAATAGACTAGAGCATTAAAAGATGACTAGTCATGTGTAGCCCAGTGCAGGAGGTTTTAATGATCATGGAAGTTATAATCTCAGCCACTTGGGTCCATGAGCCCCTATGGGCCTTAGTTTCATAGTGTGGATAGAACGAGCAGGCCTCAGAGTACTTGAAGTTCGAATGTGAGTAGTTCATGGTCTAGTGAGGCTAGGTTGTATTCCTATATGTAGCTACTGTAATAGTCTTATAGAGCAAGGGACTTCTAAGTGAGGTCACGTTAAGGAATTAAAATCATGTGAAAAAGCATTTTTGAATGTTATGCTTATTCCACTTATGTATAATTGTGGTTATATTGTTTACCATTAAATATAATAGTTGTTGGCTTTGTGATGATGTAGTTAAATCATATGTATTGTTATTTCATAGTACTTGTTTAGCCATCCTACTAGATATATTCATATACTTAGCATCCTCATGATGTAGGTTCTCCAGAAGAGTAGCCAGGTTGAGTCATTGAACAAGATAATGAAGTCAAGAAGTTAGAACTAATGTAGGCTTCTTATCTTTGGCAGCAAATTTTTAGTATGGTGTATAATTTAAACATAGGCACGTGAATGTCAATTACTTATAGTTGTATGTGTTATGGATCTTGGTATGTTCTCGGGTAGGACCCTATGTGATTTGTGTTATTTGACTGTGTCATATATATGTATTTAAATATTATTATGTTTGAAATCGAGTGAGTTACCCTAAGGACAGTTTTTTCAAAATTTTGAAAAATAAATTTTGATTTCACTGATTTTATTATGATAAAAGAGTTTTGAAAATCCTCGGGTGTGACAACTTGGTATCATAAACAAGGTTTAATTTGTCTACATGCTATTACAATTTTAATTGATTGGATGTGGTAAAGCTAGAATTTTATTTAGTATACATCTTTGATTTGCAGTAGCCTATAGCACCCATTACCCTAAACCATGTGAGGCATGCAATGGCTGAGTTAAGTGGAGTAGGTGATCCATCGCCACAAATATAGTTGTTGATGTTGTTGCGGCTACAACAACCATATTAGCTAGGGGTGTACAACAAGGGAACCAAGGGAATAACTTTGCAGCTTCATCATCAGGAATCGCTGATACTACTGTGACCCCATTGAAATGTTGAACATGTTTCATAACATGACTAATGCCCTTCAAGCCTAGACTTAGGCCATCAAAACTCAGCTTCAAGTTGAGGGTAATCTGAATAACCCTAAGGAAAAGGAAATAAGTGAAAATGAGATAATGAACTTGGCCACCTTAATAAGCTTCAATAAGATAAGGAAGTCAAAAAATGGATATAGAAAATGGAAAAGGTATTTGAAGCAATTTCTTTGAGGCCAAATCAAAGAGTATAAAATCTTTTATGATGAATGGAGAAACATTTTTCTGGTGGAAGATGATGAAGAATTCCTTGAAGCATTTAATAAGCAATATTCCTTTCTCATATCCAATGCCGCAAGGAAATGGAGTTCTTTGATCTTCAGGAAAAGGACTTAACGGTGATCAAATATGAGAACAAATTTGTTCAACTTTAAAGTTTTGCTCAATATGTCATCCCTGTCGAGGAGAAGTAGGTGGAGCACTTTATTGGGTGTTTAAAGAGTGGACTCTAATCCAAGGTTTTAGCATCTAGACGTACTTCATTTGTGGAGGCGGTGGCACAAGCATCCATTATAGAAGAAGATTTCAACTGGTCTAGGGCATCAACCAAGAACACCGAACATAACAAGAATTATGGAAAAGGAGACCACAAGAGGGGTAAAGGAGGAAATGCGAATAAGAATTGACCCTTCAAACAAATTAAGAATGTTGAATCACTATTCAAGAATTTTTTGCCACATGAGAACAAAAAGACTAAATAGAAATGCAAATTATGTGATCAAAATCATTCAAGTAAAACTTGTGAAGGAAAGATTAAGTTATTCTCTACTTGTAATTGCTCGACAATTTCCCTAAGCAACTCAAGGAGATCAAGGCAATTCAAATGAGGATGGAAAGAAGAGGACGGGAGCGCGGGTGTTCGCTTTGTTTGCTTAAGATGAAAGGGACAATGTTTTACTTGAAGGTACACTTCTCATCTTTAACTGACTAGCTAAAGTATTGTATGACCTTGGTGCATTGCATTCATTAATTTCTAAAATGTTTGTGGAGGATGTTAAGTATCCTAAAAGTATAGCTCGGAAAAGTGATATTAGTGGATGAATATATAAAGAATGTGATTATTTATTTGAGTGAAAAGAATTTGTGTGCTAATCTACTCATCTTGGAGATGGTAGATTATGATGTTATTTTGGGCATGGATTGAGTTTTGGCTTACAATGCCATGGTGGATTTTAAATTGAAAAAAATATATTTGTGTGTACTAGGAATTTGGAAAGTGATAATCCAAGGGATGATTGGAAGAGAAAACTCTTTTGTCATTTATGCAGTTAAAGCTTAAAGATTGATTATAAATGACGTTTTTCCTTCTTAGCTAGCATAGTGGAAATGAATAAGGAGAAGGACAAGTTAGAAGAAATTGTTGTAGTGAGAGAGTTTATGAAAGTCTTTTTCGAGGAATTATCTGGTCTATCCCCATGGAGGAAAGTAGACTTCACTATAGATTTAGTTCTACGAACACTACTAATTTCCAAGGCTCCTTACAAGATGGCTCTAATATCAAACATGAAGAGTTTTAAAGAAAAAGGTTTATTAGACCAAGTGTTTACCCTTGGTGTGCACTAGTTCTTTTAATCAAGAAGAAAGATGGGTTTATGAGATTATGCATCGAGTATAGAATGATCAACCAAGTTATGGTTAAGAACAAGGATCTTCGACCATGCACTGATGATTTATTTGATTAACTACAAGAAACAAAATTATTCTCACGAATTGACATTAGATCTAAATATCATCAATTGAGAATCAAAGAAGAAGATATATCCAAAACTGCTTTCTAAACAAGATACATTATGAATTTTTTGTGATGCTATTTGGGCTCACAAATGCCCCGATGGCATTCATGGATTTAATGAATCGTATATATAGATTTGCTTTAGATAAGTTTGTTATTGTCATTGTTGATGATATGCTTATCTACTCACCATCAATGGAAGAACATGAGAAACATTTAAGAAAAACTATTGATATTCTTTCTAAGAAAATAGTTCATTCCGAGTTGAATTTAATTCCTATTTAAGGTCTAATACTTGAACCGACTTATTTATCTATATAATAGGTGTTTTGGATGGGGGAAAAGAAGACAAAAGTCATTGTTAACATAGAGAGAGATCGATGCATCTACTCTATTGGGAAAGCTTCCCTCTTCTTGTGTATAATGTGGTGATCTATTAAGCTATATAGATGGATATTAAACTCTCAAGTGGTAGCTGATGAATTTTTCTTGACATTTGCATTCAATTCATGCTATCAATCTGATTTTGCATGCTAGTGTGTGTACCTTGCTTAAACTTATTCATTCTTCCAAAATGTGTGTTTTTGTGATTTTGGTGTGTTTCTTTAAACTTGTTTAATTATGCTTGATTGATTCATCAAATCTTATTCTTCTAGTGATAATGAAGATTTTGATGTTGAGTCTTTTTAGACAAGTCATTGAATCGAGTAAAAAGTGTTAGAAGTTTGAGAAGATTGTCAAATTTAATGAGAAGACAATTAAATCAATTTCTATTGAAAAATTTCAATTGGCCGAAGAGAAATAATTACTAGAAAATGAGGTTCGAACTTTGGGAGTGAAATTGAGAAAGAAATGAGAAAATCTAGATCATTACAAAATAAACTTATCAACTAATGAAGAAGTTAATGCCTTCAAATATGAGAAAAGTAATCTTGTAGACAAGATAAAATTATTAGAAAATGAAGTTAATGGAAGAGTAGAGACAAACAAGGCTTATTTGAAGAAGATTGAAGATTTAGGGAGTGAATTAACAATTTCTCAAGAAAAATTAAAATCTTTCACTTTAGGGAAAAGAGAAGTTGGACAAAACATTGTACATGAGACAAGATAGTAGTAATAAAAGAGGACTAGGGTTTAGATAGTCAAATTCTACTAGCTCTAAGGGTGTCACTAAGTTTTTCAAATCTAAAGAATCTATGCACACAAGGAAGGTTGTTCCACAAGTTAGCAATGTGTCAAAAAAATCCTCCTAGGAATTAAAGTTTAACTATTGGAAGGAACATCAAAAGAGTGACAATCATAAGTTCTTTTAAATCACCTTAGTCCATGTGTCATGAAAAAATCTAAAACTAAGGAATGTTATGTTGGGTCATACATGAATAATTCACCTTAGAGGAGGAAAGAAAATAATTTATACCATAGGAAACCTCAAGACAAAGTCACATGGATTAGAAAGCACAAATTCCACACCAAAGAAGGTTACACAAGACAATAGGAAGAAAACTTTTTAAATTTAGATTAGAAAAGGTGTCTTAGAGAACTTTAAATCCCAAGTTGATATAGGGAGAAAAAGTACCTTAGATTGCCTTAGGATAGGTTGGCTAAGCAAAGCTAATGAGCTAGTTATCTCTAATTAAAGAAATTGCTATTGTCCATGATTTAATACTTTTTTGGACACACATGTTTTTATTTTCATTTCATTTTTCCTTGTTTCATGTTACTTTTGTTCACATACTTTCAATGAAAAAAAACACAAAAAATGGAAAACCTCAAAAATACAAAAGAAAATTAGTATTGCCTTTACTTTAAGTGAAAGTTTTTTTTTAGTTTTGAATTGTGATTGGATATTGAATTAAAGATCATTAATTTACTCTTTACTAAGAAAGGGATGCACCTAGGTGAGTAAAGTTTGATTTGATTTTCTTTTGCTTGATGTTGCTAATAAGTATGAAATATATCTATTTTATATATTTTTTTACCTTATTTGCTAGTATAGTATTAGGTTAATTTAGGGTTAATTATGGTTTATCTATGTTAAGATATATATTAATATTTTTCTTTAATTATTAATTAGTTTGGACTCTATTAGTAGGTTAAGCGTGTATTTGAATTAAGTCGGGATTTCATTAATGTACTATAAGTCTAAATTATAATTTTTTTATGTTTTGTAGGTAAGACGCACTTCACAAAACACTTGGATGATGTGCAGAATAATTAAAAAATACTCTTGACACACTTATGAGTAATTTGGACAACTTTCCGGAGTCACAAACATGTTGGAAATTAATCTAGAGGCAAATGAAAGAGCTTAGTGAATAGAGCAAAAAACTAGACAGGAATATAGACTGTCTAATGAACATACTTAGCTTCCTAAATAAAACTGGACAAGAAATTGGACAAATTTATTCAGATTGTAGAAAGAGTGTAGTTGATTGATCGGGCACTTTAGGATGATCAATCGCCTTAATTATAGTTTCCTATTTTAAGCCGATTTTGAGTTCTTTTCTAACTATAACTTCTTCTATAATTCTTATGCCAATCTAAAGTCATATGGGGCTCAAAATTAATGAATTACAATAGATTTTCAAAAGAGAAAAAAGGAAATGAAGATGGAGCAAATCAAAGCTTTCGATGGAGAGATAAGAGCTTTCTCATACCATGTAAGGCTAGGTTTTCTTTTACTTAGGAATTGATGAAACTATTAATAAGTTTCAATTTTTTTTTTAATTTAAATCTTAGTTGTTAATAATGATAATTATATAGCAAGGATTTCCTTTTTTATGGAAGAGTTTTCATGTTTAATCAAATCAATGTTGCTTTATTTTCTATTAGATGATAAATTTATATGTTTTTGAGATTTACAGTGATTCTAATTTATGAGATTTGGATGCGATGGTCATGAAATAGTTTTACTGTTCATATGATTAATGAATTGGAAGAGTTATACTAAGATTAGATGAGTCATCCCTATAGTTTAGTTAGTGTAGATGACTCGTGCTATTCTTTCTAAAGTAATTCTAGGTTATAGTAGAGAATACTTGTTCATATTCACATGGGATTGAGATTAAAAGTTAATGAATTGATATGAGTCTATAGTGGATTTGATTTCCTAAGTATTATTATCATATTGTTGTCTTTCATTTAGTTTAATTGATTACTTTTTTTGTTTAATTTAAGTTTAAGTTTTTTAAAGTTTTCAATCAACGAATTCTCTCTTAGATTTAGTAATAATCCACCTGTCCCTAAAGTACATCAACCTTTAATACTCATCCTTGTATAATTACCTTGTACACTTGAAAAGAATTTAATTATAAACAATCAGTTGTGATTCTATATTTTTTTTCAAACTTGCACACATCATGTTGAACTTGAGCAATTTCATGAGTAGATATCGAAATAGAATTCTTTGACATAAGTTAACTAAGAAGTTTAGATTCTAGTGGAGTCTTAGTGATCAAATTAGAGGAACTAAAGTTATCTAGGATTTAGGTGTCGTTTGGATGGCGCTTTCTACCAGCTTTTTGCCCGCTTTTAGTAGTTTTGCAAGTAAATCTTGTTTGGTTGGACAATTTAAATTAAAAGTTTTACTTTGTTTGAAAAATGCCTTTAACCTCGCTTTTGGCTTATTTTTGCTTTCTACCTGCTTTTTGTCTAACTCTCCTCCGGAGGAGGGTTAGGCTAAAAGTGTGTCAACAAAAGGTAAAAAAACATTTACTAATATTTTTGCCTTTCTCCCATATCGTGGCATAACTCATAATCCCACAATCTATTCCTTCTCTCCTGCGCCATTTCCTTTTCTATAATATTCATCCCCTTTCTCCTCCTGCCACTGTTTATATCCTCTCCAGGCCCAATTTCTTTACCTTTCTCCTCCCGCCATCGCTTATATCCTCTTCGAGCCCAATTTCAAATCAGACCAGCATTTCGCCTTCCTCTCTGGGCCACGAGTGCATCTGCGTGCCGATCTTCTTCTCCATCTATGGATCCCATTCATTGGGAGGATTCCGTCTTCCCCTGGTGCTAGTTCCCGTTCCCTTTCAAGCAACAAAAGCATGATGCCATTGCGGAGAAGATAAATCCCTGCAGAGGTCTTCGTCATGTAGAAAAGCTACAACAATTAGCGGCCACTTTTTCTAACTGGTATTATTTTATTTTATAAGTAGAGATGGAGTTTACATAGGTTTGCAATGTTTGTAAATCATAATTATTAAGGGGTAAAGTGGGCATTTCTCTTAACTCAAATGTATAAAATGTAATGGCCATCCAAACAAGATTTCTAAAACTTTGTTTGAAAAGATGATTTTTTTATAATATACATTCAAACATGACTCGCTTTTGCTTTGTTTTTAAAAAAAGCGATTTCAAAGAAAATCAGCTTTTTGGATGACACAAAGCGTTATCCAAATGACGCCTTAATAGCACAAAAAATTCCTTATAGCAAGACATCATAGTTTGTGATTTATTACTTTATTTCTTCAAAAAAATAAAGGAATTGTTGTTGGTTTGTAGATTATGCATATGTTATAGACAAACAGAGAAAAATAAAGTGCCTCTAACTCGCAATTAACAAGATTTATTTTTTGCCCTTTTAAACAAAACAGACACAGATTTTGTTCAAATTAACAAGCCTAATTCCACTGTGTTTTAACGAAAATTTTGCAATCAAATCATCAAACAAACACACAAGAATTTTTTATGTGGAAACCTAACCAGAGAAAAACTACAGGATACTCTGTCCAGATCAATTATGTACAATGTAAACCTGAGATTACAGAGTTACTGATTACAAAAAAAAAAAAAAATCTTCTTCTTTTTCTTCAAACAGCTGGTTCTCCACACCACTCTTAAATTCTAAATTAACAACTCCTTGGTTGTTTACTTGCATAACCTGATCTTCTCCTCCTTTGTGTTTTTTGATTAAAGTAGATCTTTCATCTCCTCCTTTGAAACAAATCTTCTATTTTCTTGATATTTTAAGCAATAATCTTCAACAAACATCATGTCTCACATGTTTTTTGTATTTTTGTACTCTCATCTCACCTCTAATCACTCTTTTTTATTTATGGTTGAGATTTTCTCATTTTAGAAGACAACTCTCAAAACTACCATAGAGATCCCTACAAGCTCTCTAAATTTTCTAGATCTTCTCTCTTCACTCCATCATGTTCTAATTCCAATATATAGACTCCCAACCCCTCAAGTAATAAGACTTCAACTAGGAATCCAATCCAAACCAGAAAAGTTTAATTTTGACAACCTTCTTCTCAATCGATCAATCATTTCACAAGGCGATCAATCAATCCATGTTCCTTTCCATCACGACTCTTTCATCAATCAATTTTTTGACCATTCGATTGATAGCTAAACTCTCGGCTATGTTTAACAAAGAGTGTTTTTGGGTGCCGATCGATTGTTCACAGAATGATTGATTGCGCAAATAGTTTTTGGAGATTCTGCTACAGTTCACTAGCGATCGATCGTTCCATTTTGGTGATCAATCATTCTGACCTAATTTTTTATATTTCAATATTTAAACCTTCAATCCTAACCATTCTTCCACCACCTGTCTCTTTTTTCCTCAAGTGTGTAAATATGATGTGTGTGTATTTTTACATGACAAAAACACGAATTTTAGTCTTGCTTTCATTGCACCTTCAATACTCCATCTTTAGAATTTAAATTGACGCAAAATACACATTACTGACATTGTTTTGATCATAAAATTAAGTCAATACATGACATAAGGATGCTTATGTTCCTACAATTGTCTTCTTAAAGATGATAGGGAAGGGCTACCTACTATTAGCCTAGGCTAGTTTGAATCTCCCATCCACTTAACATTAAAAAAAATTAAAAGAAAAGAATAAAAAATATTGTAAGTTGAGAGGATTTAGAAAATTCAAGCCCGAGAAAAATAATTTGAAGAAAAATGTCATAACTCTAAAAAGAAGGCATGAACATATTTTTTATTGAGCTTGTATTTTTCTATCTTTTTAAAAGACAATGTACATAGACTCTAGCTTTAGTGAGTAAAAAATTAGAACTTTCTTTCCTAGAGTCTAAACAAATTTGATTCTTTTAAATAAGGACCTTGAGAGATTCATAAGTGAAGGAGACAAGATTAAACATTAATGGTTTCTTTGAAAATTAATAAAAGAGAGTTATAATATTAAAAAGAAGAAATATAGATTGAGAATAACAAACCAATAGAGTGGACTAATCTAAGGCAAGGTATAACTGACTATAATCTATGGATGCACTTAGATTAAGGGTTAAATAAATGAAATCTGACAAGATGGTTCAACATGTTTTTTAATTCACAATGTCTTTGAATTTCAGTCAATTCTAAGTTATTTTCTTTGTTAAATTTTGCATTAGGTTTCTAGATGAACCTAGACTCACATTTCCTTGTAGTTTCATGAATTTATATTGGTTAAACTTTGAGTTTTGTATATTTAAAAGTTTTGATTTGATGTGAAACTCGGTGAACCAAAAGAATTATGAAGGGTAATGTAATTTTTGAAAGAATGTTGTCTTCCAAACTTGAGTTCAAACAACATTTAAGAATTCAAGACAAGTCCAAGATTTTTTCTATCCAATGATATTTTGTTAATTTCACAATTTTAGGGGTAGTAAATCTTCTAGCAAATTCTAAGATGTTTCTGCATGCTTGTATATATTTTTAGATTACTGATTGATCTTAGAATACCTTTGGATGAATGAGATAGAGACCATTGCACATGATGCATTTATGTAGAGTCTCTATTGGTTATTTAGTTTGAGATATGAATGTCACGTGTGATTTGATGTATCTTAAAGCTGATGATGGTGATTAGACATAGAGTTGATAGTTTTAATCTTTTATATCTAAAGAGTCATGTTGACATAATTCTTCTTAATCTAAATTTCTTATGTGGTTGCTTAACCTGTATTTTCTCAACATGTTTTTGTACTTACCTTTGTCTATTTCTCACAAAAGGGGGAGAGTATGTGACTAATTTGTTAAATATGGAGAGAAGTTAATGAAACTTGAATGTCATATGTCACAAGGACTTGAACATTTAAATTTTGTATTTATTTCTTTCTTTGAGCAATATTATGTGGGTATGTTCTTGTTTTTTATGTGCAGAATAATTACAAGTTAAAGTTCATCACACCACATTAGATATGAGTGTCATAGGTTAAGGGGGAGAGTCATTGTCAAAGTTGAACAATTGTCAAAGTCTGATCAATGCATAATGAGTTATAATTTTCTTTTTCAAATGATGGGTTATAGTGTTTTGTTACAAAATAAACAAAGGGGAGATTGTAAGCATGTATATAGTCATGTAGAGTGTATTGGCTTACTTCAGCGAACAAAATAATGTCAAATTGATGTATAATTTGAGTCTTAAGATAGAATTTTTGTTGCTCAAGATCACATGGTGAAGAAGAAGCAAATCAAAAAACTTAGAAGTATTTTTGCATGTAAAAACATGCATACACATCACATTAAAACACTTAGTATAAATAGTTTATCATATTAAAGTGTGAGAAAAAAATAAGTGAAAAGTTATATAAGTATATAAAGTTTTCATCCAAGATCGAGCAATTATTGTAATAGTTTTCACAAAATTTGGCCAAGACGATGGGCAATCAATCGGTTACTGTAGCGATCAATTGCTACAGCCCTTAGTTTCTGAAAATAATCTATTCCAAAATGAATTTGATTCCTATTCAAGGTCTAACACCTAAACTGACTTAGTTATCTATATACGGGTTTGGATATAGGAAAAAAATATGGAAGCCATTTTTAGCATAGAGAGAGATTGGTGAATCCACTTTATTAGATTTTGAGAGTATAGAGTTTTCCTTTGGCTAAATGCTTTGAAGATCAATTCAATTAGTTAAAAGTGATAAAAAAATTCACAACAAAACACACACAAGAGATTGAAGAATCACAACAAATTCTTCAAAGGAGTTAAAGAATCTCAAAGGTGAATCAACAATTGAAGGAATCTTTAATTGTGTTGTTAGAAGGAGAAGAAGATAGAATATGAAGTGGAAAAGCTTTAGGGATTCAAATGTGGGAGTAACAAGAAGGCTAACAACGAAGAAGACTAAACAAATAAAAGAAGTTTTCATTTATGTAGATAGAGTCTAAAGAGGTTGGCTGGCTGTTCTTGGGTTTTGTAAGTTCTTGATTACTAATATATTTATTTAGCCTTGTGAGGCTATCATGGTTTTTCACCCAAGTTGGGTTTCCACGTAAAAATCATTATGTGGTCTTCCATGCTTGGTTTGATTTTTGATAAATAGATAAATTATGAATGTGCATAATCATTAGGTTTTTATTTTTTTCTCTATATAAGGAAATTATGCACAATGAGGCTATATCTCGTAGTTGATAAATGTGGATTTTATTCATTTTACACTCTTTTCACCATATTTTTTAGCATAGGATGAGGTTAATTTAGAGTTACCTACAGTTATTAGTGTTAGGATAGAAATTAGAAGTTTCATTTATTTATTTATTAAATTGCTTCAATTTATTTGGTTAGTCATGTATTTGAATCAATTTGAATTTTTACTATTATTACACATCTAAAATGTGATTTATATATTTTGTAGGTAAGGTATGCTTCTCGAGGCACATAAACAACATGTAAAATAATTCACATGACCTTGACACCTTACAGATGGCATAAGTTCAAGCGTTGAAGACGGCTACATTGACTAGTTAGCTAATGGGCTCTATATTTATGAGAGGAAACGTCAATGGGGTTTGCTAATAATATTGGACTAAAGTTTCTAGGCTCGAGGAAAGTAAAATGGAAAGAGTTAGATGAAGTGAGCTCATGAAGAAATATAATTTCAGCAACTACAACCGGCAGATGGATTAATTAAAGAAGGATCTCTTTTATCCGGTCGAGAAAGAATAATGAGAAGAGAGGAGCTTTCACTGAGCATGAGGTGAAGATGCATATTTTAATAACTGCTGATGTAGAAGGGAGTTAGTTTTGAAGTTGGAGAGATATGATTGGTTGAGTTGGGAAGGCTAAAAATAGGGAGCAACAGCCAAATTAGATGAAGTCAGCTCATGAAGAAATATAATTTCAACAACTACAACCGGCAGATGGATTAATGAAAGAAGTTTGTATCTCTTTTAGTTGGTCGAGAAAGAATAATGAGAAGAGAGGAGCTTTCACTGAGCATGAGGTGAAGATGCATATTTTAATAACGGCTGATGTAGAAGGGAGTTAGTTTTGAATTTGGAGAGATATGATTGGTTGAGTTGATAAGCATATACGGCTAAAAATAGGGAGCAACAGCCAAATTAGATAAATTTGCAAGCCAATATATAGGATATGACAGCAAATTACTGAGAGGGAAGCGATTGGCTGGCAAAAGAAAATATGCAACCTAATTATTTGTTTAAAAGGAGTAGAGATAAACAATTGAACCAGGAAACTGAAAACTTACAAGTGAGGACTCTTTTGAACTGGTTGAAAATAAAAGAAGTTGCTTGCTCGAGTTGTTTTCTGCCAAACCAATCAAAGAGCAGGAAACTTTAGAATGAAACAGAACAATCAACAACCAGAAGTTTTAAACATAGAAGAAAAAAATCAACGTAAAGAGGACTGGAACGGAACCTTGGACCAGCAGGAAATTCTCTGATATTTGTTTGTGTTTATCTAAACCAAAACGAATTAATCAGTGAGAAGTAGAGGACTACTAGCAGAGCCGGCTCGGTACCATTAGAGGCCTAAGACAAAATGTTCAAGTGAAGTATTTTTTATTTTATATTAAAATATATATAATTAATTACTTGTTAATATAGAGCTAACATGTTTATTTAAAATAAATTTAAGTTTAAAATTACTTATTTAAATTTCACTAATAAGATAAAAAAGAGAAGAAATAAAGAATGAATTGAGATATAAATGTCTAGTGCACCAAATATAGAGGTTAGAGAGATTTTAGGTTCAACATTTAACTCTAGGTATGTATTTCTTTATTTAGGTAAGTGACCTAAATATTTTTAAATTCTAATCATAGTTGGAGATGATTAATTTAAAGAAAACATGAATGAAGAATAGTAAGGTGATGCCTTACATAAACAAGGAATAGTAAGGTGAGGCCTTTACATAAATGAGGAATAGTAAGGTGAGGTTTTTTTTTCTTTTTCTGTACTTACGAAGTGAGGCCTTAAATATAGAAAATCTAGTATAGGAATAAATGGAGGGCGTAGTACTTTATATTCATTTCTATATAACTAAGCATTTCTTTGTGGTGGGCCTTAGGCTACCTAGGCATTGAGCTGGCCCTAACTACTAGATCTCTTGTTAGATTATGCTGGATGGAGATAGTTTCGAAAATTCAGTGCATGATCAGGAAACATAGTAGAGAAAATTAACGAATTGAAGCTGATTGAGAGGACTCTTTTTGATTGGCTAACAAGGAACATAGCAATCAAAAAACTGACGTCAAGTTGATATCAATAGAGAATTCTCACCAAGAAGGAGGGAGGCGGACCAGAGAATAGAAAAAAATAGAGATTAAAAATTTGAACACTGCAGTTAATATAGCATAGGGAGGTTGAAGACAAAGCACAATCTATGGTAGTGGAGTTACTATTTAATGTTGTGATATTCATAACAATAGGGTTCTAAACCCAAATAACTAAGGTTGAGATGGAGTACTAATGAAGCATGTAATAAACTCACATTTTAATTTCTATTTAGTGGATTATTCTTTTTAATTTTACCTTTTGAGTTTTATTTTAATTATTGTGTCAAGCTCATTAATTCTTTAGATTATCACTAGGTGTAAATTATAGCCTGTGTACACGTGTAAAGAATTGATCTTTGATTACTTGTGCTCTCCAAAAAAATGTAGCACTTAGACAATTGATTTAAAGTTGAGGTTTACTTTGGTATTATATGAATTTTAATTAGGGTTGATGATACATGTAGATTTCGTATGGATTCGATGCCTTAGTTTAATCCTTTGTACTACTATATTTAAAGTTTTTTGTTTTGTTTCTTTAGAGTTTTAACCAAGAATTCTTGAAAATCTTATTTTAATAATTGAGAAGTAATGACTAGTTATTTTATTTTTTATTATTTTTTAAAAATTAGCATTTCTCATGGGATCAACCTCCGATTCATTAATCACTTTATTACTTCGCTACTGACAGTTAGGTAACACTTTTCAAGTTGTAGCAATAGTATTTATCTTTCTAAGATAATCAGACTAGCGGCAATGTGGTAATCCACTAAGCCATCTAGAAGGATATTAAACTCTCAAAAGCAATCTTGAATTGGGAGAGACCGAAGAATATGCCAGAAGTTAGGAGTTTTTGTTGTGAACGTCCTAGGGGCTGCCATTCAGACTACATACTAGGGCAATTAGGTAATTATGTAATAAGGGCATTTAGGTAATTTGGTTAATTAGGTAATTAGTGCTTTATTTTAATTGTGTTATTAGGCCTTAGGTGCCTGTTAGTGAGCCCATTAGGATTATCTATTTAAGTAGAAGGGCTATGCCCTGATTAGATTAGGAATGAAGTAAATTATTGTCTTGTCTTCTCCCCTTTCTTCTGTGCTTCTCCCCTTTCTATCCGGCGGCCATGCCACTCCCTCTCCCCTTTCCCGGCCTCCCTGCGTCGCTCCCTTCTCGTTACTGGCTAGCCAGGCCGTTGTGCCACTTTGGGCACAACATTGGTATCGGAGCAGTTGATCCCCGGACACCACACTTGCCAGAGCCGCCTGTGACTCGTGCACTTTGGGTGTTAGCAATAGCAACATCACCATCGAGGAGCTCTCTGCTAAGTGCCTCCCCGTCCTTAGCCGTCGTCAGATCACACAAGTGCTCCATTCCTTCCGGGAACAGGTGCCTACCAGCGCCGATGGCCAGCCACCATCGCCTCCTATAGTCACTTACCTGGGCGCCGGTATTTCTCCGCTGCACCCCCACGAGGACCTACGTCTGCGGCACCAAGGCCATAACCTCCACCCTGGCAGCCATCTTCATTAGCAACATTCCAGGCCTCAAGTACCTCATCGTGGACCCAGGCAAGCAGCTCAGAGCGGTTGCATGCCTCCTAGACGGTGGAGTTGGCATTGACAGAGAACCAGGAGACGAAGCCATCCACCTCTTCTCCAACCCTGGCGTTTCCGGCGTGTCCTGCTTCGAGCCCAACAGCATCCCGTCCTTCGCCGCTTACGCTATGAACACCTTCTTCTGTGCTCCGCTTTCCACAAGAATGTTGGCCTTGCTTCCTTTCACGAGCTCAACCCCGCTCTCATTCTCTTCTGCCCATTCGCATCAGAGGTTCATGTCCGGTCCATTTCAGAGGAGCTTCTCGCACGTCGCATACAGCTTCCACCACCTTCGGCCATCCCTAATTCCGACGGTCAGGAGGGCTATTTTGGCCATGGATTTCAAATGGATTTCTGAGCTCGGATTGGAGTCTGTAGGTTGACCATTCCGTAGATGGGCAGAACCTCAAACGGGTGCAGGGGAAAGCAAGGGAGGATCTAGTTCACGTGGTGGTCTCAGAGGAACACGGGTGGGTATTCGCTGGTTCACTGCCATCCTAGCCTTTACGTTCCTCCTCCGGCAGCCGTAACCACCGTCTCCCTCCTCTCTGCCATCCCATTCCGCAAAACCACCACAATCTCCTTCCGCAGAACCACCGCGATCTTCAGTTTGGGAGAATTTTTCCTTCACTAGCTAGCAGGAAAGATTTTCCTTGGAAGATCTTTGGCCAATCTAGATAATTGCGTCCTCACTGGAGATCTAATCACACGGGATTTTCTGGCTGGAGAACATATTGGCCTGCTTCCATGGGATTGCTTTGGCAGTCCCCTGTAGATTTGTCTGGCTAGAGGCGTCGCTCTTCCTTCCATCCAGATTGCTTTGGAAGTCCTGATCACATGGGATTTCCCTTCCCATTTGGATTTGACTTCACTGATGCTCCATCCGCAGTTTTTGACGGATTGGTTCTTCAGGCAATTGCCTTGTGAATGTTGCGCTGATGCACCACAAGTTCATTTGGGTCCGATTTCCACTGGTCGCAGTTGGAGATTCTCCTTCTCCTTTCATTCCCAAATGGTTAGAATGTAAGGGGACCACATTGATGTCATTGTCTGCATTAAGGAGGTCTTCTTCGTGCTCAAGTGGGCCCGCTCTATGATTGAGCTATGCCCCACCGGAAGCCGGATTGCCACACTCCTGATGGCTGATGCTCACTCCCATGAGTTCCGAACTCTTGTAGGGGGGCTAGCCGAGGTGCTTGGTCTCTTTCCGTGGCAGTTGTTCGGCTTTGTCGAGTATGTGAAGTCGAGCAAGGCGGAGATGAGAACGCTACCAGCTGTCCGCGAGCTGATCGATGAGTGGTGCAAGCAATATGCCTTCTGTGGGCAGACCAATGCCTTCTGTAGGCCGACTGATGCCCTATGTGGGCCGACCATGGTGTTGTTTGTTGCCCTCTGTGGGCCAACCATGATGTTGTCTACTGATGCCCTATGTGGGCAGTCTTGGGGCGCTCTGTAGTCGTTGGGATGACCCTACTTGTTGGAGACCTGTGCGGACAGTCTGCTTTGTCCTGCATCCAACAAGTCGTGGCCGCTCCTTTTCTTTGCCCCTGGGTTCCGTTAACTGCACTCCCATAATGTTTGTGCTAGCTTCTACACATCTCCTTCTGAGTAGTGAACCACTATCTCCATCATTCGGTGTGTCTCATCCACAGTTCCGGACCGACTGTTCATAGTGGAGCATTGGTGGGCCTGATGCCTGGAGTTTTAGGGCCACCTCGAGGACTAGATGATGTGTAAGCAAAGCATGGTGGAATGTTGTGAACGTCCTAGGGACTACCATTGGGGCTACGTACTAGGGCAATTAGGTAATTATGTAATAAGGGCATTTAGGTAATTTGGTTAATTAGGTAATTAGTGCTTTATTTTAATTATATTATTGGGCCTTAGGTGCCTATTAGTGAGCCCATTAGGATTATCTATTTAAGTGTAAGGGCTATGCCCTGATTAGATTAGGAATGAAGTAAATTATTGTCTTGTCTTCTCCCCTTTCTGTCCGGCAGCCATGTCACTCCCTCTCCCCTTTCTCGGCCTCCCTGCACCACTCCCTTCTCATTACCGGCTAGCCAGGCCGTTGTGCCACTTCGGGCACAACAATTTTCTCACATTGGCTAGATATTATAGAAGGTTCATTGAAGGATTTTCCATCATTGCTCTCCCAATGACCAAATTAACAAGGAAGAATGCTAAATTTGAATAAAGAAAATGTCTTCAAATTGAAGGAAAAACTTACTACAACTCTTATCTTAGCATTACTAGAAGGTGAAGAAAGCTTTGTGGTTTATGGTGACACTTCTAAAAAGGGATTGAGACGGGTTATAATGCAACATGGAACAATGGTGCCCTTTGCCTCTAGACAATTGAGAACACATGAACAAAATTATCCTACCCATGATCTTGAATTAGCTGCCATTGTATTTGCCTTAAAAATATGGAATATTGCCTTTATTGTGTAACTTTTCAAGTTTTTACTAATCATCACAGTTAGAAATATGTTTTTTCTCAAAAAGATTTAAATTTGGGCCGAAGGAGATGGTTAGAATATTTAAAGGATTATGATTTTTCTATCTCTTACCACCTTGGTAAGGCAAATGTTGTGGAAAATGTGCTAAGTAGAAATATAAAAGTAGTCATGAAAAGTCTTTGTAAGAACATATAAGTCATATGCCAAGTTTATTAGCCACTATTTTTGTTAAAATTTTGTAAAAAAACCTTGTGTATGTATTGAGTCCTACAATTTGATTTGAGGTTGTTGCGGTTGAGTTAGATTTAGAATTAACACTTAAAAAATAAGAGCAGACATATTTTTATTCATCAAGACATAAGACTAAAGAATGTTGAAGGTGCTTGAAACTTATTTAAATCACATTCACATACAAAAATCACTTGGAAAATTTCAGAAGTGATTTCAAAGGTTTCAGAAGGTTTTAGGGTAAAAAGGGAAAAATATTAAATTCTTAACTAGAATGATCGATCACTGCAACAAGTGAAGAACCAAATGATCGATCACACCTTGATTTAGCCCTATGCAAAACGAAGCTGAGAGTTATTGATTGACCGCTCTCGTGAATCCATCAATCTCTTGAAATATCGTGAACAAAACAAATAGTGAATGATCGATCGCTGTTTGGAATGATCAATCACTTCAAGGATAGGTTACCCGAATTAAGGCATTTCAATTTCCATCTTTATTCAAGTCCTAAATCGACTTAAGGAGCTATGCAAGGGTTATGAAATCACAAAATTTAAGAGAGGAAAACCTGGGGAAGATTAGAGAAAAAGGGTTTATACCTTTGCTTATTGTTTTGAAAAGAAGAATTTATATGAAGTTTTGAGGTGAAGATCCATTGTGAATTAAAGAAGACAACCCACAACTAAAGAAGTTAAAATGCAATTTTTTTAAAAAGGTGTTGTAGTAAATCTTCAATGGGAGATTGAGGATTCCACAAGGCCAAAGTCAATACAATAGAGGTGCCCGTTGAAGACTAGAAGGAGATAGAAACTAGGTAAGGAGGAGAATGTTTCAAGTGCTTGAGGGAGAAGACTAGAAGATCAGAAATAATGATCTAAATAAGAACTTATGTTAGAGTCTAAACAAGGTTGATGGTTTACTTGTGTCAATGTAAAGTCTTGGTTTCTAGTGCATTGATTTAGTTCCCTTCAAAACTGTTGTGGTTTTTTACCCATGTTAGGGTTTTCAACGTAAATTATTGTGTTCATGTGTGGATTGAATGATGATGATTGACATATCGTGAGTGAGATTCAGAGAATATTAGTTTAATTTTGCTGCATACAAAAATTCTATGCAAAGAGGCTAGAACTTGTAATCTTTATCCTTGTTGATAATCGGACTAGAGGCAATCTAGTGATCCGCTAAGTAATTAGATGAACATTAAATTCACAAGTGGTATCTGAGGTTTAATTAATGAAAATTTTGATTGTGCTACTTGATATCAATTAGATTGTCATGATATTGCCTTAGAACCTTGTTTAAATTTCCATAGTTTGATTTCTTATGCTAGGGTTTGAATTCTAAATTTTGCTTAAATTTACTTGTTTTTTTCTCTTAGAAATACTTGCCTAGACTTGCTGATTTGTGTTCCCTAGATTGCTAGTTGTTTTTCTCATAATTTTTCTTGATTTAAGTGCTTAAATTGTGGTGTTTGGGTTATTTTTTGTTGATTAAATTCAATAGCTTGATTGAATAACTCAATGAACAAAGATAAGGATTTGGAAAATCCAACGAATAGACCTCCTTTATTTGATAGAAAAAAAAATTCATATTGGAAAAATAGGATGAGAGCATTTATACAAGCGCTTGATGGGAATCCCTTGGAAAGTGGTTGTTAAAGGCTGGAGTCCTCCCATGACAAAATATAAGGATGAAAACTTAATTCTAAAAGATGAAATAGAATGGGATGAGAATAAGACTAAACTTGCTAATCAAAATAGTAAAGCGAATAAGACTAAACTTGCTAATCAAAATAGTAAAGCCCTTAGTGCATCATTCAATGCCTTAGGAAAATCACAATATAAGTTGATCTCTAATTGTGTGTCTTCCAAAGTTGTTTAAGAAAAATCAGTAAAATATAATGAGGGAACTGATGCTGTGAATGTGTCTAGGCTTTAGATGTTGACTCTAAAATTTGATAACATTATAATGAGTGAAGAATAAACAAATTTTGAATATTATGCTAAAATTTCAAACATAGGCAACATGTGTGATCAACTAGGAGAGCCTATGTCTAAATACCTTCTTGTAAGAAAGCTTTTAAGGTTCTTGTCCTCAAAATTTAAGATTAAAATGGTTGTCATTAATGAATACAAGAAAATTAACACCTTAGGCATAGAGGAGTTGGTTGGGAAGCTTAGAACCTTTAAGATGCAAGAAGAGATAGTCCTATGAGAACAAGCATGAGTTGATTGAAAAGTCCCAGGAAAATGAATACCCTAAAAGCATGTAGAAGAACTTCCAGGAAAAACAAAGTGTTAAACACTTTAGATGAATCTGAAGAACTAGAAAATGATGAAGAACTAATGCTTTTATTCACTACGAACTTCAAGAAATTCATGAAAGCTTAAAACTCTAGATTTGGGAATAGGGGATAAAATTCTGGGAAGAAACAAAGATAGAAGAGAGATGAGAGGCAAACTAAAGATAAGAAGAATATGAAATGCTTTGAATGTGGTAAGTTAGGTCACTTTGCTGCTGATTGTCCTAACTTAAAATTTGATAATTCTTCTGATAATGAGCCCAAGAAGAAAAATAGGTTTGATTATAAGAAAAAAGAAAAGGTGCTTCAAGCAACTTACTCTGATAAGAACTCTTCTAAAAAAGAAGAATCATATAACTATACTGCCTTTTATACGAGTGTAAAGGATGATAGTTCAGAAGAAGATTCTCATGAGTCCACTTCTCTTGAAGAGAATTCAGAGTCTGAAGTTGATTCTGATAAGTTTAAGGGATTCCTCCAACAACTCATAGTCTTGACTAAGAAAACCAAAAGCCTTGAAATAGAGTTGAAGAATAAAGAAGATGAACTAGTTGTGTCTTCTCAAGAGGCAAATAGGTTAGTGGAGTTGAATAAAAAACTAGAAAGAGAGGTGAATGACATTAAGAAAGACCTAGACAATGAGAAAGAGAATTCTAGTGCTCTCAATAGAGAACTCATATCCTCTAAAAAGAAATTAGATGATTTCGAGAGTGGGAAAAAGAAGTTGGAAACTATGCTTATCATTGGTCAAACCAACAAAATGAGCTTAGGTTTTAGGAATTGTTGTCTACCCCATTAGCAAAACCTACTATCTTTGTGAAGGTAAAAGAGATTGTTAAAGACCTTAAGATAGTGCCCAACCTACCTAGGTCAATAATAAAAGGAGGAATGATAGGTTCCATATTGTGGTTGTGTGTGATATTTGTCATAGTGAGACCCATACTAGAAGAGAATATTCTAAGAATTATTCTTCCAAACTTAGGTTAAAGAAGAATGAGAAGAAGCATACTACCCCCTCTACCCCTAAGTTGTCCCACTAAATGTATGAAAAGAAAATGAAGAGAGTGTGAGTAAATAAACTCGATCTTCAAGCATTGAATGATTGATTAGGGAAAGCAAAGAAATCTATCTTAGGTTTCCTAAGGATTTGTTGGCTAGGCAATGCTAAAGAGTCTTATATCTTTAAGCAAGATATTTTGATTTGTGTCCATTATTAAATTCTTTCTAACATTAGGGCATTCATGTTTTTTAGTTTTATTACATTTTAATTTATTTTTTACATGGTTTTAATTAATAAGTTTTGAATTAAAAATTTTTAAAAAATGTGATAAAAAATAAAAAATTTAGTGTAGCTTTTCCCTGTTATTGAAATTGGCTTAGTTCTTATTTTTTAGAAATTTTAACTCTTGAGATATTTTGAGATTAATTTTCTTTTAAGCTGAAAAGTAACATAATTAGTAGTCAACATACCTTAACTAAGAGAATGATACACAAGGAGAGTGAACATCAATTTGATTTTTTGTTTTTTGATTTTGTAATTCTCTGATTGTAAAAACTTTCACACATCATGTTGAGACTTAAGTCACTTTTAAATATAAACATCAACAAAGAATTCTTAAACATAAGTTGACTTAGACATTTAGATTTTAGTGGAGTCTAGGTGATCAAATAAGAGGACTTTAGCTAGATTTTTATTTAGAATTCAAAGAAAAAAATCCATGTAATGTACTTCAATGTCTACGAGTCTTATGTACTTTAATATCTCTTTAGATAATGGAATCTTACTCTAAAGATAATGGGGAAATGCTACATACTTAGGTCAGCCTAGGCTAGTGAAAACTCTCATCCACTTGTCATCAAAAAAAATGAAAAGAATGAAAAAAATTTTGATGTAGGTGAAGAGGATTCATAAAAAGTTAAGCCCTTGAAAAATGAATTAAGAAAAAATATCATAACTCTAAAAAAGGCTTGGGCATGTTAATTATGAATTTTTTATTATTTTTATCTTTTTAAGAATATTATGTACATAGATTCTACCTAAAGAGAGTTGAAAAATGTAAACTTAGTCTTTAATAGGGTCTAAACAAATTTGTCTCAGTTTGATTAAGTGTGAGCTTGCAAGATTCAAGATTAATAGAGATAAGAGTTGACTACATTGGTGATTTTTCTTCAAAACTAATAAAAGAAGATTAATTTGTCAAAAAATAAAATAAAATTGATAATCACATATCAATGGGGTTAACTAATCTAAAGCAATGTATTAATAAACATTATTTGTGGATGCACTTAGATTGAAAGAGAATTGATTAAAAAATTGTCAAAAAGAGCTCAACTTTGCTTATTTTCAACGTTTCATTTGAGTTCTTGATCTCAAATTGAAGTGCTTTCAATGGAATTCAATTTTCTTTTGTATTTGAAGTAAATATGATTTATTTTTTGAATTTTTTGAAAACAAAATTTTGATTCGTCAAAGTTTTTCAGCACATTAGTGAGGAATATTTCAAAGTTAAAGCAATAATTAATTGGATTTGTAGATATAGTCTTAATTGATTATATTTTTTCTATTTAAAAGCCAATTTGACATGATTCTTCTTAATCTGAAATTCTGATGTGGTTGCTTGAATTGTTAAATATTTAAATTCTATGTTTACTTGTTTGTTGGAAAAGTATTATGTGGGTATGTTCTTGGGCGAGAATATTATACCACATTAGATATGAGTGTCATAGATTAAGGGGGAGAGTCAAGATCAAAAGATGATGGACATGTGATATCTTATGATGATTTTAATTTCATATCTAGATAATTGTGTATTGGACTAATATGCTTAATTGACATTTTTATTATTTGTTTACTTTAACTTTTTGTCTTTTTATGTCAAAAAGGAGGAGTAGTAATTAATGAAAATCAAAGTCTTATCTTTATTATTGATTGAACAGTACTATACAAATCAATTTGATTTTAAGTGTGTAGGATAAGTACAAGGTTATACAATGCTTTTCAAGCTCAATCCCAAATAAATGAGTTTAAGTTGATTGATTTTATGTTGAGTCTTGATAATATTAGGTTATTTTTTACAATTTGAAAGTCAATGCACTATGTCAAGAGTTGTAGTTTTATTTTAATTTTTATATGTGTAATGTTTTGATAAGAAATAGACAAAGGGAGAGATCATAAGAACATATGAGTCTTATGTCAAGTTTATTGGCTGATTTCTTTGTCAAAATTATGTCAAGAAACCTTGTGTATAGATGGTCTTAAAATTTGATTTGAGGTTGTTGCCAGATTGTAAATTGACGCACTTTAAAAATAAAAGCGGACATGCTCTTATTTATCAAAATAGATGATTAAAGAATGTTGAATGTGTTTGAAGCTTACTTAAATCACATTCACATACAAAAATCACTTAGAGAAGCTTTAGAAGTGATTTCAAAGGTTTTATGGTAAAAAAAAAAGACAAAATAGTAAATTGTCATGCAGAACGATCCATCGCTACAACAAGTGAAGAATCTAACAATCAATTGCACCCTGATTCAGCCATTTGCAAAATGAAGCCTAGAGTTATTGATCAATCGCTTAAAGTATCTTGTATAAAAAAATAGTGAACGATCGATCCTTGTTTGTAACAATCGATCGCTTCAAGGACATGTTACCCAAATTAAAACATTCTGATTTCAATTTTAATTTCATTCCTTATTCAAGTACAATTCCTAAACCGACTTAAGGAGCTATATAAGGGTTATAAAATTATGAAATTTCATAGAGGAAAACATAGAGGAGATTAGAGAAAAAGGTTTTATACCTTAGCTTATTGTTTTTAAAATGAGAATTCACATGAAGTGTTGAGTTGAAGATCCATGGTGAATTGAAGAAGACAATCCACAACTAAAGGAGTTAAAATGCAAATTTTTTAAAGAGGTGTTGTAGTAAATCTTCATTGGGAGATTGAGGATTCCATAAGGCCAAAGTCAATACAATAAGAGGTGTTTGTTGAGGACTAGAAGGAGACAAAGACAAGGCATTGAGGAGAAAGTTTCTAGTTCTTGATGGAGAAGACTTGAAGGTCAACAAAAATAATATAAACAAGAAGAGCTTGTATTAGAGTCTAAATAAGGTTAGTAGTTTGCTTGTGTCAATGCAAATTCTTGGTTTCTAGTGCATTGATTTGGTTTATTTGGAACTGTCGTAGTTTTTTACCCATGTTAGGGCTTTACACGTAAATTGTTGTGTTCATGTGTGGATTGAGTGATGATGATTAAATTATGTATGATGATTGATATATTATGAGTGAGATTTAAGAGAATATTAATTTAATTCTGGTACATACAAAAATTTGGTGCAAAGAGGCTAGAACTCATAATCTTTCTTTATCCTTGTTGATAATCGGACTAGGGGCAATATAGTGATCTGCTAGGTAATTAGAAGGATATTAAACTCACAATATTATGCTAAGGGAAAGAGGTGAAGAATTAGTTACTTTACACATTCAGGAATTACCAAGTGAAGGAAAGCCAATAATAGCTAACATCAAGATCAAGTCTCAAGTAATGCAAAAGATTTTAGAGGCACATTTTTTGGACAAGGAGACACAGGAATTTGATGGAAATAATGATTTTTTCAGAGGTGCAGATGGATGCATAATATTTAGGAATAGGTTGTAGTTCCTAATGTTGAAGACTTAAAGAAGGAATTATTAGAAATGACTCATCTTCACAGTATACAATTCACCCTTGAGGAACCAAAATGTATAATGACTTAAAAGTGGGATTTTGGTGGAATGGGATAAAAAGAGATTGGAGATTTGTATCTCAATGTTCAATTTTTTAACAAGGATAAACATCAAAGATTGGCTAGGACAATAACCCATTTGGACATATTACAATGGAAATGGGAGGATGTCACAATGGACTTTGCGGTGGGTTTGCCCAAAACTCAGAAGAAAAATTATGGTATTTGAGTAGTGAGGGATGGATTGACCAAGTCTGCTCATTTTCTACCTATTAAATTGACGCAATTGCCTGAGAGTTTGGCAAAGCTATAAATTCAAGAAAAAGTGAGATTGAATGGAACCCTGCTCTCAATAGTATTGGATAGATATTCCAGATTTACCTCTAAGAATTAGAATAACATTCAAAGTGCTTTGGGAACTAAACTATAATTTAGTACATCCTTTCACCCCCAAACAGATGGAAATCTAAAAGGACGATCCAAACTTTAGAAGACATGCTTTGTGCCTATGTTCTAGAGTGGAAGGAAATTTTGGATGATTTCCCACCACTTCACCCATAAGTTAGGAATGAAGTTGGGGAAAGACAATTATTTTAGGAAGAGCTAATAAGCCACTACATGGAAAAAATACATGATATCAAAAGAAAACTTCTTGCATCCCAAAGTAGATAGAAGAAATATGTGAACATGAGGAGAAGATAATTGGAGTTTGAAGTGGGAGATCATGTGCTTATTAAAGTTCCAAAGGAGTGATGAGGTTTTGTAAAACAAGGGAAAATTGAGTTCTCGATATGTAGGTCTAATCAAAATTTTACAAAGAATTGGACCAGCAGCATGAAAACTCTCTCCACCTCCAAATTTAGCTTAGGTTCATAATATTTTCCACATATTGATGCTAAGGAAGTACATTTTTTATCCCGCCCATGTGGAGTTTGAGCATGACCTTATGAGGAAAAGTGTAATGACTGTGAATTTTTGGTATGTTTTTTAGCCTCATAAAGCTAATATTCAATTTTTTAGCAATTTTAAATTATTTAGAAGTGTTTATTTGGTGGGCTTACTTAAGGATGTGATAAAGCCCTAAAAATGAGTGTAATGAGCCTTGAACTGCTCAAGTCGGACATCGAGGTCAAAAGTTAAGGCCAACGGTACCAAGAACACGTGAATTGGAGTTCGGGAGAGAAAGTTGCACATGTTTAAATGTTTTGATTTTTTAAATAAGAAATAAAAATGATTTATTGCATCAGGTTGGTGTCGCTCTCGCGTGGGGCATGCATCACACGCACCGGGCTGGCCCAATGCAAATCATGAGGTACGCGCACCTCGTAGCACGTTGGACGCGTGCAGGCATAGGTTGTCTTTTTATCCTTTACTATGACATAAATGTTTACATAGGTTGTCTTCTTAACTTAATATTTGTATGACTCTAGCATGCTAAGCATTAGAGTTAGTTTCAAGTTATGTTTTAATATTTCTGCATAAATATTTGTTTTATTGAATGATGATCCGTTGGAGTACAATATGAATTATATATTCTCTATTTATAATTCTCTAATATATTCAATTTATTGAATGATTATCCTTTGAAGTAGGATATTAAGTATATATTGTGACTTTTATGAGTGTTTCATATATATTCCTTCATCAAATGATTATCCTTTAAATTTAATTATGAATTATGCACATTGATTCGTGTGAGATAGAGAAAATCTAGCTTCGCCACTGTTTTCATTATGAATAAGTACAATGTGTTTGAAAGGCGGTTTTAGCAAACTCATCCTTGTTGAAAGGATGATTCTCAAGAATATTTTCTAAATAAGTACAAGCATGATGATTGAGTTACTAAAATGGGATAAAGAGGGTTATTATCTCATTGAAATGAGCGACCAACCTTATATTTGTAGTCATTGTTAGTGATGCTCCCATGATTTGTAGAGGCAAGGCTAAGGTTTTTGAAAGGATAAACAATGCGATGGAATGTTTTGAAAGGAAAACTACCCTTTATAAGTATATGAACTTAAGGTTGATTTGTTTGTCTAGATCTTTGGTTGGTGTACATCCTAATTGAACTCCATAGATTAGAAGAGAGTATAATTATAATCCGGTTTGGAATCGGATGCACTGTATTTATTTTAGCATGGTAAGCCCTTAACAAAGGGTGGGAACCCTGGTTGGCCCCTATCAAAGGGCATGAATATTTAAGAAGGTTATACGCGTTAGGGTAGAGAATATCATGAGAAGACTCTATACTCTTATGATCCTAACACCCCATGAGAAAGGGTGTCTCTTCTCACCACAAGCACATATTTTGCAATAATCTGTGGAGGAGTAAGAAGATGTTGTTTTGTAATTGCAGCAAAGTCCTTAAGATGGAATAGGTGTCTAGGACACTTGTAGTAAGCCATGAGAGCTTGTCAACCTTGGGAGCATCTTCTATATGTAGAAAGAAGCTCCAGAGGAGGTTTTGGGTGAGAGGCATACCCTATTTTATTCAAAGTATTATTTATGTTATGTGATTTGAAACTGACTTTGTTACACTATGCCTAATAGTATAAATTCTCCTATTAAATATTTTAAAATACTCATCATCCCCCAAACCTTACAAGACCTAGCCAAGCTTAGTGTGTGGGTAGAAGGGCCTACTTGGGAGTTTTCAAGATGATTTTAAGGATTTCAGCAGCACCATAAAATCTTAGTAAGAAACTTTATTATTTTCTCCTTGTGTATTTGTACATGAACGGTATGTTCCTTGGAAACTAAATTTTATAACATGTTTATGGTGAATAGCTTCAATCAAGGGCCCAGGTGAACTCTGATACTTTAAGAAAACCTTATATATGTTTTTGAAAATCCTTGGGCACGACAAAAAGCCAATGATGAATCTAGATAAGAAAAAAATGACCTGAGGAATAAGGAAATACTTGTGATTAAGGTTCTTTGGAGAACCAAGCAATAGAGGTGATGACTTGGGAGTCGGAAGGAGTGTTCAAAAAGACAAATCCTCATTTATTTGCTTGTAAGTACCCAAATTTTGAGAACAAAATATCTTTAAGGGAGGGAAGGATGTGGCACTCATAGTTTCTGTGAGGAATTTATATGCATTTATTTATGAGTCATCCTCATAGTTTGTTTGTGATTTTTAGTGTTATAGAACTTCATGTTCTTTGAATCGACAAACCCCTTTGACAAATATAATATTCTTGAGTAATAAACTCAAAAAATAGTAATGCTGACAAGCATGAAGTTTGTTATAATTTAATTTAGAATAAAAGTTTTGTTGGCATGTACCGACATGTCGGTAAACCTACTGATCAGTTTCAAACCTACCAACATGTCAACAACCTTTAATGCATCAATGATTCTAGAGCAGTCTTACCGATGGGTTTAGAACTGCACATAAAAATAGTTTCAAATGGTTATGCACCAGAATTCGGTTATTTGTGAAAGAATATATGGGTCATATGTATAGTAAATTGGCTAAACTTGATGATGAAAATGATGTCTAAACTTCATGTATTCTTTAGTCTTAGGAATCTGACAAAATTTGGTTGTAGTCGAGTCAGATTTGGAATTGATTGAGTTGAAAAATAAGAGCATGCATGTTCTTATTGATCAAGGTTGAAGACCAAGTTGAGTGTTAAAGGAAAAATGTTTATTTGCACACACTCACATACACAATTCACTTAGCTTAACTTAGAAAGAGTGAATTAAGTGAATCTAGAAGTTTTAGAGTTAATTAGGGTAAATTGAGACATTTTATTATTCATTGATCAATTGTTACAAATCGTACTGAGTGAATTGATCGATTGGCACCTGAATAGCACTCTGTAAAATTTGATCAAGAGTTTATCGATCAATCACCCTCGTGATAGATCAATTGCCTGGAGAATCATATCTTAATTGGAACAATGAATGATCGATCACTATGTCAAATGATCAATCATTGTGTGTATTACTTACTTAGATTAAGTCATTTTTGTAATGCCTTGACCCGGAAAACCCTGCCCGGATCGGGGGTTAGTTCGGAAAACAAAATCGGAGTTACTAAAATAAGCAGAAAAATTAAAACCGACTGACTAGGAGCTACAGACTCTGAGTGCAAGAGTCAAAACGTTCTTATACGCACAACGGAGCTATAATGTTTTATTGCACGTATCGTTGGTTGCCTACGTATGTATTGGATACCATCTCTAACGTTATTCCAATACGATCGGATCCAAACGTAGTTCTACCTAATAGTTAATACATACATCAGGCATCACAAAATCATATACGTTAAAACATGTATGTCCTTATATCCGAATAATCATTCAGAATAACACGGAAATCTTATAAATTATCGGAGTCGAATGGAAGCCAATAAATCAGTAAAATACACGTCTCACATAGATGAGCAGAACATTAACAAAATCACACATCCCACTCTATCATAGAGCGGAGGAGAACACACAACATAGCATATTGGATCATATCAGATCCTATTATACTTTTCTCTTTCCATGCCCGTAAGATATGGACAGAACCTCCCCTTGACCTAGGACACTTTTCTCACAACACGCCCGTAGGCGACGAACAAAATCTCCCCTTACCCAGAGACAATTCTCACTTTCCGCGCTTATAGGTGGCGGACATAACCTCCCCTTATCCTGTGATAATTCACTTTTCACGCACTCGTAGACGGTGGACAAAACCTCCCCTTACTCAAAGACACTTCACCCTTCACACGCCTGTAGGTGGTGGACAGAACCTCCCCTTACCCGGAGACACTTCACCTTTCATGCGCACATAAGCGGTGGACAGAACCTCCCTTTGCCCGGAGACATTTTACCCTTCATGAGCCCGTAGGCGGCGAACAGAACCTCCCCTTGCGCGGAGATACTTTACCCTTTACGAGCCCGTAGGTAGTAGACAGAACCTCCCCTTGCCCGGAGACACTTTACCCTCACACACCCGTAGGTGGTGAAAAGAACCTCCCCTTGCCCCAGAGCATTTCCTTTATATAGGGTTGCTAACTAGAGCAATGGACGCTTCCATTGCGTTAAACACCCTCGAATTAGCTAAGAACGTTTTTAAAACGAAAGAAAACGAACTCAGAACGACTCAAAAAACTCCTCCAGAAGTTTGATGGAAATGAAAATTTATTAGAAAATGGTGTGCGAGCATACGAAGGATGGTGGAATAATGTGTTCGTCATCGCCCAACGCACGCTTGTGACGCGGGCGTACTACATGCGTCGTGCGGTCAGCCGCGCGACCTTGCGGGACCCATGTCCCCCGGATGGCTACGATCGCACAAAGCGTCCGTAGCTCAGTGGCGCGGCGGCTTGGCTCCGGCACGGCTAGATGACATCAGCTATTTCATCCTTTCTTGAATATTTTATTATTTTTTCATTCAAATACAATTCCAACTTCAAATCGCGATAACTTCTTATCCCGAAGTCAGAATTGCACATTCTTAGTACCGATGCACTCATATCGATGAGCCCTTCAAAACTAGACCCCAGATAGGTAGATTATATCACTCTTTCAAAGTGGGTCCCGCCCATTATGGCACGTATCCCAAGGCAGTAACTTTTGCTCCCAACCTCCGTTTTGCTCGTTCTTTAGTTTGTTACGCTTGTTACTTTGAGCTCTAACAAAATACGGGACTTTCATCCCTTAAAACCCCCTAAAACGTATTTAAATTTATGTAATTACCCCTAACCTTCTCAGGTTAAGTGTAATCGGAACACGGGGTGTCACATTCTTCCCCCCTTAAACGAATTGCATCCTCTCAAATCACCTAAAAATATATTTTAAAACACAACAAGATAAGAAGAAAATCCAACCGTTAGTCGGATAACAAACATGAATCCGATTGATTTATAATCGAATACAACCTTCAGAAGCACAATCTACTAAGTTATAACTGTAAAACATTATTCGATAACTTATCGGATAAAACACATAATCCAATAGTCTAAATTCGGATATCACAAAACAAAATTCGTTAAATCAAAATTCGAGTAAACCATTCGTAAACAGAATTTGACAATTTATGATTAGATAAAATATTTTAAACAAAATTCGACTAATTTATATTTGGATAAATTATATCATATATAATCTGATTTTAAGATCAAATAAAATCAAAATATATCAGAAGGATCAATTTAGAAATTTTTGGAATTAAATTATCCGATCAATCACATACTTTAAGATCGACAACAAAATATGAATATTTAATAAAATTTTCGAATCAAAACAGAACAGACAGATTAGAGCTGTGATACCAAATGGCGTTCCACCCGACACTCATGGGGTAGCGAGAGGTTCAAAAGCAAGGAGCTTTCCCATGATGCTCCCCACCCATATGCGCACGTCAGTGCCAATTATTTTTCTCGGTGGGTATCCAGATAGAGTGCTATGATAATCCTAGGATTTACCCCAGAACTATCCAGAAAGTGCACGTATGCAAAATATAATGGAGTGCATGTAGATCATTCAAAAATATGATATTTTTCCATGGTGAATAAGCATAAATTTAGAATTTAAAACCCCCTACACTATAGGTTGAGTTAAAATCTAAAATAATGCTAAGCAAAAATATATGAAAATGATTATGATCTTTTTCAAGAAATCATTTGTTAGAAAAAGAATCATGTCGTAAATAATTTGATGCAGAAACATATGCACAAATCATCGGTTCGTCCAAGTGAGGAGAAAACCAGAACCATGATACCTAACGTTGTTCCCCCCGACACTCATGGGGCATCAAGAGGCTCAATAAGTGGGAGCTTTCCCATGATGCTCCACACTCATGCGCGCGTCAATACCGATTATTTTTCTTAGCGGCTATCAAGGAGTCATGCTCCGATAGTTTTTGGACTTTATACCAAATAACTATTTGATAGTCCTCGACTTAATACCAAATACCTATTCGATAGTCTTGGACTTTATGCCAGATAACTATCTTTCAAATCCAATCAAAAATTCAAACGAAACATCTTTATTAGAAATCAACATTAATAATCGTTTCACAGAATCATTCAGAAAATAGGCTTTTTACATAGACTAAATCATTCGGGAGAAAACATATTAGAATTCATTCATACTCTTTTCAAGAGGTCGAAGAAAACTTAAAATAAATGTGTCACACATTTAGGTCAAAGCATACATTCCAGAGTCACAACATATTCAAAACAAAAATTTCAAATCAAACCAAACTTGATATCGAAATTCATCTCAATGCACGAGCGGAATCAACATTGGAGCTATCCACTAACCCCCATGGCCCATACAACAGGCGTTTGATGGTTTCTCTGTAGTAATTCTACTATCCATCGAGATAACTTTGCAATCATTTTTTTCCAAAACACAGAAGATTTGAATTCAATTTTTATGTTAAATCCATTAGTAGACTCAACCTTAGAGTGGACCACTAATACCACACGTCCCATACCACGGTATTTAGTAGTATCTCTAAGGGAATTCCATTTTCTTTGAAAATAGTTGAATTCAATTTCAACACACCAGCAGAACTAGCCCGAGAGGGATCCACTAATACCTCATGTCCCATACCACGAGCACTTAGTAATTCCTTCTAGGTAGGTCCATGTTTTTTCTAAAAAACATTTTCAAATGCAGATACTTCAAAAATAAATCTTGTGTCAAAATATCGGCAGAATTTACAGTAGAACTATCCACAAACACCTCACGTCCCATACCGTGGTGTGTAGTGGTTGCTCCTTTGAAATTCTACAGCTTTTCGAAATATATTTAGTTTATAATCAAAAGAATTTTTTTTTAAAACAAATAATTTGAAATGTAATTTTTCCTATCAACATATCGGCAAAACAAACCCGAAAGCTTTCCACTAACACCTCATGTCCCATACCGTGGTGTGCAGTGGTTGCTCTCAAGTGGTTCCACCGTCTTTGAAAATAGATTAATTACTTAATTAAATACATTTTTTGAAACAGACAGTTCAAAATCAAATTTTATTTTAATACCCTAGTAGAATTAATCATAGAGACATCCACAAATGCCTCGTATCCCATACCATGGGTGTTTAGTGGTTCCTCCTAGGTAATTCTACCATTAAAATAATTTGGACATACTATTTTAAATCAGAGGTACTAAAATACTCATGTAAGAGATTTAGAACAAATATTTTTTATTGATTCAAAATCGAAATTCGAAGAACTCAAGATTAAGATAAATTTTCACATCATTCCTGAATTACAAATCAGATTTCACAAAATCGAAGCCCATTTGATGTAACACATGCAGAAGAGAATTTCAAATCAAATTTGATACAACCAATTCAGAACAAAATTGTCAAACCACTCTCAATTAAAAATTAGAATTCATGACATCGTAATTCGTATTAAATATGATGTCATATTGACCGAACAGAAAGTTCAAATGTGAAATAAGAAATCCAATATCATAGTTAAAACAAAATATCAAATTAATTCAAAAATCAAAATTCGTATCAAACCGATACTCGGAACAGTAATTATAAATAATAACCGTTCAAATACGAAATTCATAATATCAATCCAATACAACACAAGTAGGAAGGAAATTCTAAATTATTTATAATTAAACCAATCAGAATTTATAAATATTAAAGTTAAAAGTGATGCCAATGTCACACTCGTAAAACAAACTTACGAATCAAAACCCGATATAGCTTATTTGTAATAAAATTTTCAACTCATTTTAGATTCAGGATTAAAAATTTATAAAATGGATTGTCGTATCAAATCCTTATGTAATAAATTCAGAGGGAATTCAAATAATTTCTGACTTGAAAGCAAAATTCATAAAATCGACGTTAGCATCAATTACTTGCAAAGCATGAAAGACAAAAATTTAAAATTATTTCTGATTCAAAATTGGAAGTTGTAAAGTAGAAGTTTGTATTAAATCCGATGCAATACCTATAGAACCAAACAAACTCACAATCGGAATTAAACTTAATTAAATCTGGTATAACACATGCGAAACATAAAATTCAAAACTTGGAGTCCTCAAATTTGATACATACGAAACAGAAAATTCAAAATCTGAGTCGGCATTAAATCCGATATCATACATATAGAATAAAAAATCCAAACTCGAGATTCGCATTAAACTACCAATTTGCTTCAGATCTAAGTTGACATTCATAAAAGACCAAGATTCAGATAGAAATAATAACCGATGCAAAAGCAAAATTAAAAAACTCGTAGTTTATATCAATTCGATATAATTAGAGTATGAAAAAATTCCAATTCACTACTAATTAAACAAATAAAAAATTATAAATATAATAGTTAAGAGCAATCCATATACCATACAAGCGAAACATAATTACAAATCTCAAACCTGATGATAAAACTTCCTAATCATTTGAGATTTAAGATCAATATTCTTTAAAATCAATAGTTGTATCAAATCCATTAAAATGTATGGAAGACAGAACATACAAATCGTAAACACAATTGAGAACATTTATATATGTTACACATTTACACAAATTTAAAATCAGGATTCAAATATAATCAATACATTTTTAAAACAATTTCCTCTCACAGACAGAGAAATGCTTTGATACTGTTTGTAACGCCCTGACGAAGAAAACCAAACCCAGACCAGGGGTTAGTTCGTAAAACAAAATCAGAGTGAATAAAATAAGCGAAAAAATTAAAACCAACTAACCAGGAGCTGCAGACTCTAAGTACGAGAGTTATAACATTCTGTTGCACGTAGATTAGAATAAACCTAATTTTATAACTAATTTAGATTGAGCCAACATTATTGTATTGTTGGTTGCCTACGTATGTCTTGGATACCATCTCTGACGTTATTCCAATACAATTGGATGCAAACATAGTTCTTCCTAACAGCTAATACATACATCAAGCATCACAAAATCATATATGTTAAAATACGTATGTCCTTATATTTGAATAATCATTCAGAATTAGACAGAAATCTTATAAATCATCAGAGCCAAATAGAAGCCAATAAATCAGCGAAATACACGTCTCACATAGATGAGCAAAACATTAACAAAATCACATATCGCACTCTATCATAGAGCGGAGGAGAACACACAACATAGCATGTTGGATCATATCAGATCCTATGAGATCATATCGGAGTATATCTTATCACAATAGAGCATTTTAGAGTAATTTGGATCACAACAGAATATATCAGAGTAGATTGAATAGGAAAATATCATCATATATCATATCATAGCAAATTATATTTCTTAATTAGTATATTACTAATTAAGATGTGCATGCATATAAATCATATTAAATTAGAAGGTCAAAAAAGTGTACTTCCCTGCGGTTCCGGAAGTGGCGACGTTTGGAATTGCTTGTTTCCTCAAGGTGTCCTCCCTTTCAAGTCCGGAAATGGTGGGCAAAACCTCCTCTAATTCCGGAATACTTTTCTCTTTCTGTGCCCGTAAGCTATGGACAGAACCTCCCCTTGACCCGGGACACTTTTCTCACAACACGCCCATAGGCAACGGACAAAATCTCCCCTTACCCAGAGACACTTCTCCCTTTCCGCACTTATAGGTGGCTAATAGAACCTCCCCTTATCCGATGATAATTCACTTTCCACGCACTCGTAGATGGCAGACAGAACCTCCCCTTACTCAGAGACACTTTACCCTTCACGCACCTATAGGCAGTGGAAAGAACCACTCCTTACCCAGAGACACTTCACCTTTCACATGCCTGTAGGCAGTGGACAGAACCTTCCCTTGCCCAAAGACATTGTACCCTTCACGAGCCTGTAGGCACCGAATAGAACCTCCCCTTGCCTAGAGATACTTTACCCTTCACGAGCCAGAATGCGGCGGATGAAACATCCCCTTACCCAGAGACACTTTTCCCTTCACGAGCCCGTAGGCGGCGGATAGAACCTCCCCTTTCCCGGAGACACTCTACCCCTCACACACCCATAGACGGCGGATAGAACCTCCCCTTACCCCATAGCGTTTCCCTCATATAGGGTTACTAACTTGATAAATTGATGCTTCCATTGCATAGAACACCCGCAAATTAGCTAAGAACATTTTTTGAACGGAAGAAAACGGACTCAGAATGACTCCAAAAACTAATCCGAAAGTTTGACAGAAATAAGAATTTACAAGAAAATGGTGTGCAAGCGTATGAAGGACGGTGCAATACGCATGCACGGGCTCACGCCACATGGTGCATTTTCAGTGCGCCGCCAAATAGGTCGGCACATGTGATGCGTCCTTAACACATGCGTCATCACTATGCGTGCAGTGCACAAGGCTGCATCACGCGTTTAACGCGCGTTGCATGCGTCCGCCGCACATCATGCTGTCAGCCTCGCGATCGCGCGGGGCCCGTGTACGGCTATGATCACGCGACGTGGTGGTGCGGTGGCTTGGCTCCTGCTCGACTCGGCTAGATGATGTCAACTATTCCGTCTTTTCTTAAATATTTTATTATTATTTCAATAAAATAAAATTCTAAATTCAAAATGCAATAACTTCTTATCCCAAAGTTGGAATTGCACGTTCTTAGTACCAACAGGCTTGTATCGATGAGCCCTTCAAAACATGACCCCACATGGGTAGGTTATCTCAATCTTTCAAAGTGGGTCCCGCCCATATGGCATGTTTCCCGAGGCCGTAACTTTCGCTCCTGACCTCTGTTTTGCTCGTTCTTTAGTTCATTACACTCGTTACTTTGAGCTCAAAAAAAATAAGGGAATTTCATCCCTTAAAAACCCCTAAAAATTATTTAAATTGACATAATTACTGATCGTTTATAATTAAACCCTTTGCAAGTGTACAAGGTACTTGTACTAGGATGAGTATTTAAGGGTTGTCGAACCTCAGGGACGGATAAATTATTACTAAATCTAAAGAGAAATTTGCTGATTGAAAACTAGAAAGAACTTAAACTTTAATTAAGTAAAAGAAAGTAATCAACTAGTTTAAAAGGTAGAGATTAATATGATAGAATTTACTTAGGAAATCGAATCCACTATAGAACCATAACAATTCCTTAACTTTTATTCTAAATCTAGTGTGAATATGAACAAGTATTCTCAGCTACAAGCTAGAATTACTTCAGAAAGAATCATTAATTAACTTCCATAAATCATTAATCAATTTATCATCTACAAGATAATAAATCAACATAGATTTGAATAAACATAAAAAGTTCTTCCATTAAAAAGGAAATCCTTATCATACAATTGTCATAATTCACAACTGAGATCTAAATTAAAAAGAAAAGAAACTGAAACTTATCTATAGCTTCATCAACTCCTAAGTAAAAGAAAAGTTTAGCCTTCCATGGTAGAAGAAAGCACTTCAATCATTAATTAACTTCCATGGCATGAACTATATTCGACAATAGCACGAATCATCTACACTAAATAGTTATACGCATGACCCGTCTAATCTTAGTATAACTCATGCAAGTCATTAATTATCTGAACATTAAAACTATTGCATGACCATCTCATCTAAATCACAGAAATTAGAATTGATGCAAATATCAAAACCACATCAATCTATCATCTACAAGACAATAAATCAACATAGATTTGAATAAACATGAAAAGCTCTTCCATTAAAAAGGAAATCCTTATCATACAATTGTCATAATTCACAACTGAGATCTAAATTAAAAAGAAAAGAAACTGAAACTTATCTATAGCTTCATCAACTCCTAAGTAAAAGAAAAGTTTAGCCTTCCATGGTAGAAGAAAGCACTTCAATCTCCATTGAAAGCTTTGAGTTTTTCTCCATCTTCTTCTTCCTTCTTATCTTTAGAAAATCTACTTGCTAATCCCCAATTTCGAGCCAAATATGTCTTTATATAGGCATAAGACCCGTAGGAAGGAGTCCAATATGAAAAAGACTCGAAATTGGCTGAAATAAGGAAACTGCGCGTTATCCCGTTCGAATGCCCTGCATGCCTGTTCGAACGCTTGAACTAATTTTTCTTCAAAAATACGTTATCCCGATCGAACGGTAAGTGAGGCCGTTCGAACGCCAATGAAGAATCTGCAAAATAAGCCAATTTAATTCAAAACACCATAGAAGCTTTTTCTAACCTAATTAAATTTAATTTCTAATTATTTAACCTATATTAACTCTTAAATGAGACTAAAAATAGAATAATTAAGGGTAAAATAACGTATAAATTATACTTATCAATTACCCCTAACCTTCTTGGGTTAAGTGTAATCGAAACACGGGGTGTCACAATTTCAGAAGAGAATTCATTCCTAACTAAGTATAACTCATAAACTAACTTTAATGAACTATATAAGGGCTAGGTGTACGGAACTGAAGAGAGGAAAACCCAGAAATTAAGAGAGAAAAGAGGATAAATCCTTTGTCCATTATTTTTCACAAGAGATCATCATTGTGCTTCAAGTTCATCTTAATGGTGAGTCCTTGAGTGACACATAGCTGAAGAGAGAGTCTTCCACACACAAATACCTTTGAGGAGCTGCAACAAACTTCAATGCAGCATTGAAGAACTTAAAGATAAAGCCATAAACAACAAGGTTGTGTCTCAAAGTCTTTATCTTTTTAAGATAATTGGACAAGGGGCAATGTGGTGATCTACTAAGCCATCTAAATGGATATTAAACTCTCAATTTGATTCCTATATCTGACAAATTCTTTGACTTTAGGAAGAAATAGTAGACTAGGGCATGTCAAAGTCCAGTGAAAAAGGGTAAAAGATTTGGATTTGTGGAGACCTTGATTTAATTAGCAAAAAAGAAGTCAAATTGCTAACATTGTTACTGTGATTTTGCATGAAGTATACATGTATAATTTAAATTATGAAATCATTGGATTTGAAAGCATGAATGTACGAATTTATGTGATGTTCTTGCTATGAAGATGATTATGATCATGAGTTTTGTATTAATTGAGTATTAAACTCCATGAAATCAACTTATGCGATTAGTGTAACTTATGTATTATGTTACAACATGCTTTTGGAAGAACTTTGAATATGTTGTGCGGGTTCTGTTAATTATCCCGACCATTGGCACATCTACCAACACGTTGTGGCATTGCTAATTCAACATAGAAGATGAAGGTACAAGCACTAATGAGCATTGACATGTCAGTGTACCACCTGATATGTCACTGATAGTGAGGTCAACGCGTCAGTGAGGCATCAATCAGTAAGGCTTTCTTTTTTGATACAATGATGGTTTGTGATCAAAATGTGTGGCAAACACAAACCAAGAAAAATAAAGTTCCGCTAACTCGCAATTGAGTTACAAGATTTATCTTCCCTTTAATAAACAAAATAAACTTAGATTTTGTTATAATTCAACATGCATAATTCTCATGTGTTCTAACAAAAATTTGCAATCAAATCACCAAGCAAATACACAATATTTTTACATGAAAACCTAACTAGGGAAAAACAATCGGGAACTTTGTACATATCAACTATACCCTATGAAAACTTAAGATTATAGAATTACCGATTAAAAAGAATGTCTTTAACTAGAAATATAAATCAAACCAAAAATATCTAATTTAGGTAATTTTGCATTACATTGATGGATCATTCCATAGGGCATTGATCAATTCCCTGTTTCCTTCTATCGATTTCATTCATTAATCCATTAGCTTAACCAAGTGATCAATCACTCTCGTCTCGGTTAAATTTTCACTACAAGCTTTATCCTACCATTCGATTGATCGATCGGTCAATAATTTTTTGAAGAACCTTTGTATAGTAAAGGCCGGACAATTGGGGTTATCCAGCAATCGATCTCGATCAATCGCTCTAAACAAAAAAAATCATTAAAAAAGACTACAACTCTACTATTCTTTCACCCAAGGCCTCTTTGTAACGATCCTAAATTTTTAGAATGATCTCTTGCCTCTAATAAAGTTAATATTATAGTTTTTCATAAATTTTGATTATTTAGAGTTTGTTATTCAGTAGGTTTTCTTAGGGATGTGATATAGCTCTAAAAGACGAGCGTAGCATGTCATGGATTGATAAAAATCGGACATCGGGGGTGCAAGTTATTACCTCGAGAAGTATGCCACATGGACGAGACCCACTTGAAAAGTGTGGGCTACCTGTATGGGTCTAATTTCATAGGCCTCATTGATATGAGGTCAACGATACAAAGAACACACAAATCTGACTTCGAGGTAAAAAGTTATGGCATTTTAAAATTTTGAGTAATTTGCAAAAAATATATATATTAATATATAGAAGAATCGTGGCGAATGTGTGGTACCTAGTGCACTACGCCCCCACATGCATCAGCGACACGCCATGCAATATGAACCACTCCACGCAATGCGAATTCCCACTTCTAGCCCAGTTGACATGATGCACACTGCCTCAATCGCAGCACAAGCGCCTATTTAAGGTGCTAACGGGTGGAAATACCAATTTTTCCACCCCTTCTACTAATACTATACTCCAAAAACATCATTTCCCTATTTTTTAGCTATTCTAAGTCTGATTTGTGTGGTTCAAGATGCATTTTTACATAAATTGAATGTGTCAAACAACATGGCACGGTTCACGGTTAGAGAGCTTTAAAGTCAGGAAAATCAACATGGAATGTTAAGGTAGGGGGTTTTAACTTCTAAACCTATTCTTTGTTAGGGAAATTCAGTTCTTTTCAAATATCTTGCTATAATAAAAGCTCTGTAATTATTGATATTTATTGATGTTCAAGGGCATGAGATACTAGGAGATAAAACTATATAATTACTTGCTCTATGCACAGTGATCCTTAGCATATATTATATTTTATTTTGAATGTTTTAATTTTATATTGGATTGTATTGGCCGTCACACTCTTTACCCTAAAGTATGTGAATGTGATGTATGTGCATGTTTTTACCAGATGAAACACATATTTAAGTCTTCCTTTCGCTCCATCTTTAGAATATAATCTTCATACTTGAACTATCTCAAAATTACATATATTCATTAACTTATTTTGATCATGGAAATAAGCCAATGACATAAGGGCACTTATCTTCTTACAACAATGAGCTTCTAGTGCGAGTAAAAGAAAGACTAGTTGTCCAATGTGGTCATGTGACTTTAAAATATTAGATTTTGTCTTCAAAATCATTCAAACCGTATGATTTAGACGATGAAAAAGACCTACAATTAGTGTGTTATTCATAAAGAAGGCAAATAAAGAAGTCATAGCTTTATATGTGGAGATGAACGAGACAATGAATCGAGAAAAATCATTATCACCAAAAAGGAACTACACTGTAAATAGAGAACAATTACCAAAATTGGATAATTTCATATGAGAGTCAACAATACACCATTCATGTGTGAAATAGTCAAGTAAGTGTCAATAATATTTAATTTGAGATAACACAATATTACACTACTGTGATCCTAATAACACAATAGTTGAAATAATCTTGTTAACGAAAACGTTATATATTTATTGTTGCATAACTTTTGATGCGATATAAGAATGTGATATCTCTCATTTTTGTGCTAGCATTGATATGATATAGAAGGCATGCACACTGGATTTCAAACAATGGCTGGAACAATGGGTGCATTTGGGACTTAGTCCAAAATTATAGCTACGATCCCCCATATAGCGTAAGGAATGAAAACGTGCATGAATTTAAAGATGTGTGGAGTGCATAAAATTGGATTGAGAATGAAATTATTGAGATAGAAAGTATGACTGACCTTAAAGAATTTAGGCACAATAAGGTAGCCATGAATATAGACTTTAAGGGCGAGGTAGAGTTGGTCACAATTGCTGATCTCAACATATTAGAACCAAATCATGGTGAGTGTGAAATGTTGACCAATAGTTTGCAAGCAAAGGAATTACTAAAATATACTCCAATTAGATGTACAATTTCAAAGTCTGATATATTTCAATAGGGTGTTGATAGATCTTATAATAAATGTGAATTTTACCTATGAAGTTGTAAATGAGAATAAAATTACATGTGACTAAGTGTTATGACTAGTCTTGCAACTGGTACATAAGGGATAGGAGATGATGTAATCCTAATAAGGTGAGTACCCAAGCATATGTGCAGTACTTAAAAGAAGTTAACTGACTACTTTTTAACATCTCACTTTTAGTTTGTTAGAAATTTTTATTACCTCTTCAAATAAAGGAATGGCATTACATCTAAACATATAACTTCATATAATACAAAAAACCATGGAGTCATTGTAAACTTCAAGAATTGTTGGGTAAGGCACAAAAAAAAAAGTCGGTTGAGGACTTCCGACCGTGATGTTGCAATTGGCGTTGGGGCAATCACATTGAAACGCATCTAGCGTCACCAATTTCTATGACCAAAGCCCCATGACCAGCCCACATGGAGCTCCAAATATGGTACATAAGGTGAGCCCTTTTATGTACCACGTTCGGAGCCCCATGTGTGTGGGGTCACAAAACTGGTCATGGAAAAACATTTTTCATCGTATTCGTCCACACCAAGACGAGCTGGTCGAGGACTGCCTGGTGATGCTAAGCTAATGTTGCCTCCTCGTCTCCTGCCACTTTGGGCTTGACTGGTCTACAATGGAGGTGGTGGAGCTGGATTTGAGGAGCGAGTAGCTGTGAGAAGCTCGAGTCTTGAAATGGAGCCTTAGTGATCTGAGCGTTGAGGACAGGCATGGTGGAGAGGTGGCGTTTGGCCTGGGGAGGGCGTTTGGCCTAGGAGGCGTTGTCCACAAACGTGTTTTCGGTCGAAGCCCTCAGGCCTTGGTCATCAGCATAGTTTGTCTTGTTTATGCACCATTTCGGTGTTAGATCCTGCAACGTATTTAGTATAAGAACTAAGAAGGGAATTAGAAGAAAAAAAAAAACAAAAACAGAGGAGGTTTTGGGGATCTCGTTCAGCAAACCTGAAGTTTCTGGTCGAATTGATACCAGACAGCGGTGGGCTGCAGCCAGAAGACCTCTTCCATGGGCCCGTAGTAAAACTCCTCGAGCTTTGAACTTCACCTTCACCAGCAAGTTCTTGCCCTTCCCGGGTACGTTGTACACCGCAAATCTCAGCTACGACGGCTCTCTGACTTCCTAGTTGAACTTCTGCCCATCAAGACCACACATATTCCACGAGAAGAATCAAAATCAAAGAATAATTTGGCGAAGCATCAAACCTAAGATTAAAAGGAGGAGTACCATCCAAGTCCAGGAGCCAGTGAAGGCAACGTACTGGGAAATGCTAACGTTGCCGAAGATGAGGGAATCATTTGCGTTGTAGCCCACCACCGAAGGAGAGGGAGTCATTTGCAGCAAACTGGGCGAAGAAGACGACGACGCCAGAGGGAACTAAAGCCCCGGAGGAGCATTTTGGGTATTAAAGAATTAAAATCTGACACTGGCGAAATTGTAATATTTTTATCCTTTTAAAACATTTTAAACACAAAGAAAAATGATCTACTCGAAAATACAGATTTCAAATGGACCATTTTATAAATTAACAAGAGTAAGAAGACTTTTTAATAAAATTTTCAAAATTATTTTCCAATCGAATCCCCAACAATTTTTTGAATAAGAGACTCACCAACATTAGAAGATATGCTGCTTGGTTCTCACACACAAGCAGACCATCTTCATTCCTTAGAAATGTCAGCGTCCGTGTTGATGCAACCCCAATTGGGTAACGAGACAACTGCCCATGATTAGATGGCCCCAGGACGGTCTACTCGAATTTCCTCGTGTGCAAATGACTTCAATTTGGTGGACTTGCTCAGGACCAACATAATGCGAACGTCGAACTCCTTCAGTAAGTTATCAGATGTGGCTCACTCGAAAGACAAATGGGAGCTGAATGAGGATGACGAATTTAATGTTTCCTTAAGCCAGGTCATCGAGCAGTCTCCATGTAAATCAGTGAAAAATAGGGATGGCCACCAGAAGAACAAGAAATTCTACTCCTTCCGATTCTTTCTCTAGCATGTTATTAAACTCTGGTAATTTAGGGAAGAATTTAACGTCTTCTGCTTATCTTGTGATATGCTACTTTCCCTCCTTTGAGCTAAAATATTCCTTGCTTACCCAAAAAATATCATATTAATAGTCCAATTTTATGTTGTACTTCGTATTGTAATTATTGGATGGCTATAAAAAGGCTAGTGAAAGGAATAAAAAGGTTAATTAATTACCTTCCATAGATATTAAGTTTACGAAGGGAGTATGTACTCTCAAGTATTTGTGAGAAGCGTCCTTAAAACTCATTCCAGCTATTCAGGCTCTGTAATCGGTCAACAGTTGTGAACTTCAAAACACGCACAGTAATTATATTCATACTTCAACAGTTATAGACATTTGACACTCGTAGGTAATTGTCAGCTGCTTCATGCTAAAAAACACAAATGCCAAATATCAAACCATCCTCAATTTCAACGACCGATGGCAATGGACTGAGCTTCGATGATGATGTAAGATGTTAAGTGTTAACAGTACAGCTTTAACTTATTTGCATTCCTGGGGGTAAGGCAGGATACATTGGGGTTAAAAAAAAAACCCGGTGGATTCTGACTTGGAACATTTTCAATATATAAATGCAAGAACAAAAACTATATTTCCGTTATTGCTGCCACACATTTTCTTAAAATTACAAAATGCACAATAAATGGCCTTGACAAAAGTGTCCGGACTAACTACACAACAAATAGAAAAGGCAGCAGCTACAGTAGTAGAAGCCATTTGCAGAACAATTCCAAACAAAAGAATAACATTCGTCCACTTATCAAAACTCCTCCTGTCTAGAACACATCTACAAGAAAAAGAAAGCAAGAAGCACGAAGCATTACGAAGATGTAGCAAGAAAAGTATGCAAAAGTTCACAAAAAATAGTCAGGAGTCTTGCGCGAGGTATCCGGCTCAATCTGCCGTGGAGCAGGATCGAACTGCAGGAAGTTCTTATCCATGTTCTCCCCAATCTCAAGTATGGCTGCCATATTCCCACAGCGGTAACAGTAATTTGGAGCACTAAATACAGTCACCACATTTTTATCCTACAAATGAAATTGAAAATAGATCATGGGTCAGATCTAAAAAATCTAAATTCAGATACTTGTGAAAAGAATGGGGGAAAAAAACCCCAAGAAATTGATTGAAAGATGATGGCTAGTTAATATGAGGCAGTAGCAGACTACAGGAAGAAGGCAAACACCAGCAAGCATTTAAGTTTTTGTCCAGAATGATGATTACAAAAAATCAACTCTACTCAAGGAAGCTAATGGTTTCACTCATAGGTTTTCAAGTTGAAGCATCTGGGGACTCACCTGACACCAATTGAAACCTTCCATGACAAGCTGATGTGCTCTAGAAATGAGGCTAAGACCATTTGTATGGTTAAACTGTGCAGCAATATCCTGTCCAAATGTGTAACCAGCACCTCGCGGAGATATTCCCCAACCACAACGGTCGTCAGGATCTGACCATAAAAGGTCACACATGGGTCCTTCATGCGGAACCTAAACCAAATATAGAATCCAAAATTAATCAATGAGCTAGAAATCAGATAACATTAAAATGCAAACAGCTATTGCAAAGAAAAATATAGTCAACCTAGTGAAATGCACATCCTAAATAGACAAAAATATTACATAGGCCTAGTGACAAAACACCAAACAGCTTAATATAAATTACTAATGCCCAGTTGGCCACCCTATCTCTTATTCCAATTCCTAAAAGCAATTATCTTATAAAGAGAGAACCTTTATCTGTAATTTTTTTCCCGTGTTTGAAAATGAACTAGGTTACAGAATAGAGCTGCATGGGTGTAACTCAGAAAATTTACTCCTACATAAACATCAATTATCCCTTGAATATTTAAGTGGCAATTCAATATTGTTCTTGGTCGGATAAATACATACATCCAAGACTTGTCCCATCTTATTCCTCATTGGATTGTTCAAACAAAAAAACATACACACGCACACATACAATCTCCCAAATCTGCCTGCCTACAAGTGCATGCACAAACACGCATATGCAAGATTTGTAGAAACTCTCAGTTTTTGTAACATAAAGAAAAAATGAAGACTAAAATTTTATTTAAAACTTAGAATTTCTTGCATTCAAAAGAAAGTAAAGGCATACTTCAATTTCATTAAACAAATAAAGTGATGTGTACATGATTGATAAGAAGCATCAGCATCACTAAAAAAGCATGAGATGATCACTTACAGGCATCAGGCTGAAAACAAACCGGAGGGAGGATCACAAAAACATAAAAGAAAGGCTTTTTTTCAAAAAAAGAAAAAAAAAAAAAAGAAAACCAGTCCATGCTAAGGTTATAATTTTCTCAAGCCCAGAAACCTATTAGAAATAACATCTTGCAAACATACAAGAAGGTTACAAACCCTCAAATAGGTAATCACAGCTTATATCTACTTTAAACATTTTAGTTGGCGCCTCTACCAGTTTATGAAAACAAAGAACAAACTAATCTTCCCAGCAGTGGTGGCATTCATATCCAGTGTCCGATTTCTCATTCATTAACCACTAGGCAACCCAAATTCTAAAAAGGAAAAATTAGCATCTGCCAAACACATCAACTAATAGAGCCTATCACACTATATAGCTGTTTCTTTGAAAATTACAATACTCCCAGCAATTTGCTATTTACAAAAAATACCACAGATGTTATCTACAGACACTTTTTTCTTCCGTGATACTTTCATTCAACAGTCTCACTGCTTTGGCTTTATAGAAAATAGAGACCAAGTTCACGGAGGCACATAAATTGTTTTTTACTTTTTCCGTGCAATATGTTTGGATTTTGGACTCAAATGTTTGGTAAGCTTACAGAACGTAGGGGACATAAGAGTTATTTATTTCCATTATAACAGCCCATCCCTTATTGGATGCAATTTCCATGAAGTTCTAAAGCATATTTTCGTGACAAATTTTTTACCTATAGACATTTATGTTTTGGAAAATTTCTAGAAATTGTGCTTGCAGAATGTTTTTAGAGCTTTTTAGTGCACCCCAAATCATCCGTATCAGACACCTGGGTGATGTGACAGAAGCTGGAAGCTGACTGTCAGAAAATCCTGCAGGGAATTTCTGAACCCACTTCCAATTTGCATGATATACTACTAACTTGAATTACTCACACTTGTATGACTCGTCCACTTATGTAATAAGGTCTCACCCACTTGTGTGACTTATCTAGGCCACCAATTATATCACCACTGGCCCAAACCAACGGTCACAAAGCCCAAATTTGGACAAGAGCATCTCCTCTTCTTTAGTAACACTGGCCCACTAACACATTCGTGGGAACAACCTAAGTACATATATAATTCTTTTCAAACTAAGCTCATTAAACTACTCACATAATTTCGGTATCACAATCATTATCAATTTTACATTCCAACATCTGTACCAACCCCCAAAAACAAGCAAAAACATAAAAAAAACCTTCTGCAAAATCGCATTGTTCCTAACTGCCAGTAAATTATCACAACCTGACATTACAAATTTCAGAAAAGCAAGAAAAAATCTATAACCAATCAAAGTGCTATAAGAACAATCAATTTATACCTCCTGTATACGGTCCAAGGCACGAATATTATCTAAAGTATCCAAAGATGGGGAAAGACCGCCATGCAAACAAAAGATCTGCCAACAACAAAGTTAGTTACTTATCAGTAATTATCATAATTAAAACCAAAACGAAGCTTGTTATTATTTCTAAAGTTTACCTGACTCTCAATAAGCGCAGTAAGAGGAAGATAATCAAAAAGGTCAGTAAAATATTTCCAGACATTCGCATTTCCATATTTTCTCAAGCATTCATCATAGAACCCATACCTGAAACCATAACCACGAAAAGCAATATAAACAAATCGTGATAATTATTAGCCTTGCATTTTATGACTTAATATACAGAAAACAAGTCAATCTTTAACGTGTTCCATATTAAATCATTGCCCAAACAGAAACACAATTCAAAAGTTAACATTACACTTTTTAAGTGTCAATCATTGTCACCATGAGAAAGTGCAGGTGCAACAACTTTTCAATTGGACCATTCCAATTAAAAAAGCCAAAAGATAATTGAAAAAAAGAATGACCCAACCAAAATGGAATATTTCAAAAAGCTTAGGAGAAACTAAAACTAGACTAACAGGTAAACCAAAAGAACAGCACCAGAGCACTGGCATAAGACATTTGAAATTCACCATCATCACATCCCAAATATTCAGGAAGGGCATCAATAAGATGTCCAATTCCTTGAAGATAACTCCAGATAACGAGAAACTTATTAAAAAAAATGGTAAAACTTATTATTGTCTTACACAAGAAGCATCATAAATCACCAATACTATGTTGCAAAGCATAAATTAGTCCGTTTATAGTGACCACTATAAGAATGGTCATCAAAGATATAAATAGGTCCAATACTGCAACAAATACCAAAATTTCCAAATAAACAAATGACGTACCAAAAATGTGACAATTGTGTTCTCGATGATTAATCAATACTACAAACAAGCATTCCAAGTATATAAACTTTCTGCCTAGAATAATCATGACTTTTGGCATTCAATAAAACAGATATTAGGAGCAAGTGAGGTAGTCATGTAGCTGAACAGATCATACTTCATTGCCAGGTCAGTTTAGAATACTGTCTGCATGTGTGCATGTGAGTATGGGAGATGGAGGAGAGGGGGGAGGGGTCCATGCGTATCCATGTGTATGTGCAACACAATTGCACACAAAAATCATGCAATAGCCTGTATTATCCAAAAGACTGGATTGATTAAATGAGGAACATCAACTTGGGTCCCACCAAAATTATACCACCTCTATCCAAGCCTCTAACAAGGCAAACATTATCAAAACACATAAAAAATATTACTTCAAAAACAGTCAAAAGCTTTCTGATTAACAAAGAACAAGGTTATATGCAATGCCACTGTGCATTTGGTGGCCTAATTTAAGTAGCTTATTAACAAAAATATCATAAGCAAATTGAATAAATTTTATTGATTTATTAGTACTTTATGGAAGTTTCATTAACTAACATAAAGTAGCTGTCAACGCTTAGGGTAACAAACTGTTTAAAATGTTCTTAAAAGCAATAAAATAACCAAGAAGATACAAATGTATGTTTGGAAAATGAAAGATCACATTCAGTTTACAAAAACCGGCATCCATTTCACCTAAATGAAAATTATCAGAACCAAACAACTGTTGTATCTAAATAATGTGAATTTAGCAAGTGTAGAAGTAAACTACAAGAAGAAAGCATTTGATATCTAAACCTTTGCGAACAGAAAAAGCTAGCCACCACAAGATAGATGATTTCCCAGCAGCAAGATAATGATGCACCTGAACCTGGAAAAGATATCTTACACTTGAGTTATCTGCCGACTCTCATGGTTCCCTCTTAGAATTGTAATTCTATCTCTGTACCGAACTTTCAAAGCAACCAATAAAGTAACAGTTTCAACTGAGTAATAGCCACGATCTGTCAACATATCAGGAAAGATAAAAATGATTAAGGTGGAAGCAAGAAAACTTGTTTTATATTCATGAGAAGGCAAAGCAAATACAAAAATTTTGAAAATTACTCCGGGAGAGCAGCTTTTATTACTTTTAAATGAAATAAATGAGAGAAAGTAAACAACAAGAGCAATTGACCATAGAAAAGACTGCTAAGATGTCCTTAATAGCCTAAACCCTCCAATGTAAGCCCCTGGGTCCAAACAATGTAAAAAGAAAAACAATGATGAGCTAAATGTACTTCACATATAGTATTTTCCAAATCATTGTAACTACCTATAGAACTAAATTCATGCATAACATTAATGCTTATAACTTGTTACTAAATAAACAACAAGAAATAGGAAAAGCGTACAAGGACCGTGCACATTTCGGATCACCTTATATAACTAAGACCATTCATGGAAAATTATGGACTTCTTACATGACAATAACATAATAACGAAAAATTAGAGAACTACGCACCAGAAAAGGAAGCTAGCCCAAAGAAGACTTGTAATCGTATTGATGGTTGTTGACATACCCAAATATTTTTAGCTTTATCCTCTGATAATAGCATAAATGCTATAAATATCTCATGGACTGTCTATAATATAGAGACACTATCTCCTTCGCTAAGGTTTCTAAATATTGATGCTAAAAAAAATTGATGCTGATATTGAGATAACTTATTCAAAGAACCATATCAGACAAAATTAGAATATAATTCTCATGGAAGGGAGACATTAGTAACAAATGTTCTCAAAATTAGGGATCAGAACCATCTCAATCATAGTGTACAAAAAGAAGTAAATAGTAGATCATACTAAATATTCCGTCCTTTCCAATGAATCAAAGGTACAAGAACTTAAGATGTGTTTGTTGAATTAGAACCTGATTCAGAAAAGTTGTTGAAAAGTGTATAAATGGGTAATGCTAAAAATGGGGCCTTACTCATTTCGCCCATTTTGATGTGTAAATGTCTTTTTACTGCACCACCCATTCAGACTCAGTTTAGACATTTAGACATGATTTTCAGATTCATATGTCAGTGAGACTAATCAGATGGAACCTCAGTCTAAGTTAAAAGTTGATCTTCAGCAGAAAAAAAATTGCATAAACAAGTTCAAATAACATATAATCGTTTTTCTCTTATTATCATTTTATCAAACAAAAGTTGAGTTTATACGAAATTTTGACTAAGTAAAGCCTACATGAGGAGAGCTTCGCATATATGGATTCAAATTTACTCCGAGGACAAAGATGCATATTCCATAACAAAATAAATTTAAATCACAGAACATAAGGCTTTTGAGTTTTTCGACCAACTTAGCAACATGCAAAAAACTGCATTTTTATTACGAAAAGACCGGAAGTTTTCTCAATGCAATAAAGTGGATATGAGTGTTCTTCATGCAACTAGTCAACCAAATCCAGTGACACCATTTGCAATTACTGGATTTCATCGACCCAAAGAAGAAAATCAGTCAAATGTCTATAACGATGGCCCACAACCAGCAGACTAAAATCCACAGATCTCCGGATAAATACCATGTCCAATCAAATTATTTTGAGGCAAGACAAGGATGTACGGTAACATTTCTACTTGCAAACGGCAATCTTTTGCTGTCAAGTTGTCGATCACTCTACATCTTTTACTTGCAAAGGATAACTACCGTTATAGCCAATAATGCAACGCTAAAAAAGACAGAAATTCCAAATATCAAGAAAGCCTTAAAAAAATTTCATTGACTGACCTTCCAAGAAATAGTTACCCACAACCAAGGCACGTGAAAAAACTCATCAACAAACATCAGGAGAAAATCTATAATCATCAAAGACACAACATACTTTATCAAAATCATGACTCTCCTATCTCTACCAAAACCAGCATTCAGCCAAAGAGTGACTGATCGCATAATAAACATCAGTTGCGCCATTTTTAAAATTAAAATATACAATCCATATAGAACGTTCAGCGCATATATCCCATTTAAGAAGAATAAAAATTCTTGCGTCATGACCTTCAGAGGACAGATCATCTGTTCTACTCGCTATGTTGCATAATCCATGACGAATCAGCTCTCTAACCAGAGATAGAAACAAAGCAATGACAGTCAAACAAAGAAGAAGTAGCAGAAACACAAACGACGAAAAATCCAAACATCAGAAGAAAAAAAATTAAAACGGAAGCATTCAAGAATCACCGACCTACGTAATCGCCCATGAAGAGATAGTTGGTGTCCGGAGCGTAGCCGCCAATCTTGAAGAGCTCGATGAGGTCGTGGAACTGGCCGTGGATGTCTCCGCAGACGGTGACGGGGCACTTGACCGGCTGGACGTTCCACTCCTCCACCAGGATCGCCCGCGCCTGGTCGCACAGCGCCTTCACCTCCCCCTCCGACAGGTACTTGCACTCCATCAGCTGCTCGATCTGCCGATCCAGATCCGCGTTCGACGGCATCTTCTCCTCCCGATCCAACGCCCCCCTCCCCAATAACTCGATCAGGCGGAAGCACACGAGGCTGCGAGATCAGATCGTCGATCGAAGGCGCATGACGGCGCGGGTTGTTTCTCGGGCAAGGGCTAGGGGATTCTCCGGCAAAGATCGGAACTTTGGACGGATTTCCGCCGGAGTAACTTTAGGGTTTGGGGAGGGGGTCGGGGAAGGAAGGAGGAGGGAGAGGTGGTTGGGGTTCTGGTAAACGAGGGGAAAAGGGAGGGGTAGACGTCCGGCGGCCAGAAATTAATAAAGAAATTAATTTGCACGGACAGAATTGGACTTTCGCTTCCAAACTGCCGCGGAATTGCGATTATGCCATTGGGCGTCTGTGTTAAGCTGAGGCGATTTTCGCCACTGAAAAGCGATTTGTTTAGGGTGGAAACTGCCTTTCTCCGGCCACTGCGATTTGTTTAGGTTGGAAACCGACTAAAAACCGTTTGGAAGGATAATTTTAACAAAAAATTAATTTCTTTTGTTAGAAAGTCATTTCTTACACGAGAAAGGTTATTTTTCTTTTCTAACAAGAGAGTTCTGGTAGAAATCGATTTTTATAGTTGGCAGAAATTATAACGTGCTGGCTTGTGACAAAATTACCCCCACTCATCTCTTTGCCCCAATCTCCCCGCCACGACGTACACCACGACGTACACCAATGCCCTCAGCAACTCCTCTAGCTCCATCCCAGGCTTAGCTCCACCAATACCCTGCTACTACCGTGATCCGCCGCTGCATTTTTATACCAAAAGGCAACCTAGGCGGATGCGAACCAGCCAAGAGCTTCAACTACGCATGATCCGATTCCACTCGGCCCTCCACCTCCCGCGAATCCGGCGCCGTAGACTTGGCAATGCTCGATCTTTGCTGCTCTTCCTCTAGTCGCCGCCGCTGCTGTTGTTCCAGAAGCATTTGTTGCTGCCATTGTTGCTCTTGCAGCTGTTGCTGCTTCAACCATTGAATCGCCAAGGGATTGTAGAACCGATCACTGGAATGGTTACGAGAAAACCCAATCATGGTAGACGATTAGGGGCGAAAAGCAAGAAACGGTGCCCTCTTCGGCGAGATTGAGCTCGATGCAGAGCAGGTTCAAGCAATGAGTTAATCAAGAGCGGAAAATATTGTCAGATGAGGAAGGAATGGATCGAGATCGGATCGCAGAGTGAAGAGGGGGAGCAACAAGGTAGGGTTTGCTTCTTTCAAGTTTTGGGCTTCTTCTGGGACTGGGTCTCTACGTGCTTGGGGCCAGCCACGCCAAAGTTCATGGACTCCCTGAGATGGACTCCCTGGTCGCCTCCACCCAGGCTACCTTCCCCACTACTTTTTTTTTTACCAGAGAAGATGGAGAAGATGAAGGTTATGAATGTCATTTCATATATAACAGTCAAATTTATCAAACTGGACTATCCAAACGTTTAAACTCTACAGAAATGAATTTTTACAATTGACTATCCAAACATCATTGCTTTTGGCTTTTCTTTTCTAAAAGAAATTTGACGAACAATTCATTTACTTTCTACTTACTTTCTACTTGAAAGCAGTAGCCCAACGAGCCCTAAGTAAGATTGCACTTTAGCAATACTTATAGAAGTATACATGTTGCACTTTATAGGAGTTATGATTTTAATAAATTATAAACTAGTTAAAATTATTATATTTGTATTTTTTGTGTAACTATAAGGTTATATTTACTAAAAAATTATTATAATATTTTATGTCTTTTAAATTCTAAATTAATTAAAAAAATTGAAAGAGTAATAAAGTATATCATGGTAAAATTTTAAGTTCCCTTTTCTCACTTTAATAAGAGTATAGTAACTATATTAATAGCTTCATTTGACAAATAAGTTTGTTTTATATTAATAATTTTATTTAATTTAATTTAAATAGTTGGGTACTTAAAAATGAGTAATAAACTTACTCATATATTAGGATTTCATCTCTTGAAATCCCTTCAAATTTCACTAAAAATTATGTAATTACCCTTAACTCCTAAGTTTAGGCGTAATTGGAACATGGATTGTTATAGGGTAGGTGGGGTGGATAGTGGGGGTGGCGAGACGAGGGAAGCCGGTGGGAAGGCAGGGGAGGGGCAACGGAGCTGGATATGTCGCTGAATCTGGCGCCCCTCCACCTAGGGCGACGGCAGGGGAGAGGGGATCAAAGGAAAAGGGGATGTGAGCAGCATGGAAGGACGGAGCCAGAAAGGAGAGAGGGGACGTGCATTGTGACATCTCCGGTTTGAGTTGGCCATAAAAAATATCTACTGCGCCCTCCAATTGCTAGGCGAATTATCATCTTTTTTGCAATGCTTCATTAGAGGCGTTGCAAAAAACTTGATTATTTCGCTATCTATATTGCATGTGATGCTGATAAAAATGCATTTGCAACAATCTTGAACATGCGTCACAAATAGGGGTCCTATATGTGATGTTCTTGAACAAGTCCTATTTGCGATGCTCTTCAAGATGCATTGCAAATAATACATATTTAATTTCCTCTCTCTCCTCTCACTTCTCTCATTCCTCTCTATCCCTCTCTCTCCCTCTCTCTTCTCTCTTCTCTCTCTCCCCTCTTATCTCTCCCTCCCTTCCTCCCTCTCTCTCCTCTCTCTCTAATCTCTCTCCTCTATCTGTTCCTCTCTATCTCCTCTCTCTACTATCTCTCTCTACTCCCTATCTCCTCTTTCGTTTCTCTCTCCTATCTCTCTCATCTCCCTCTCTATCTCTCTCTCAATTTTCATATTTGTTTATTTAATATTTAAGTATTATATATTATTAAAAAAATAAAAAAAATGAAGTATTTGTTATGCATATGCTTATGTGTCGCAAATACCTTAGGTATTGGCAACGCATGTGCTCGTGCGTCGCAAATACCATCCATCACAAATACTTCTTTTTTATTTTTTAATAATGTCTTCTCCTTCCTCTCTCTTTTCACTCTATCCTCTCTCTTCACTCTCTCTCTTCTCTCTCCTCATCCTCTCTCTTCACTCTCTATCTCTTCTGTCTCTTCACTCTCCCTCTCTTCTCTATCTTCCCTCTCCCTCTTTTCTCTCTCCCCTCTCTTCACTCTCTCCCTATTTCTCTCATACGCGCATCAGCATGAGCCCTAACTCTGAGGAAGAGTAGGGAGAAAGCAAGGTAATTTAATTAAATTTGTTATTATATTTTATATATTAAAATAACAAATATTAAAAAAAATATAACGTGTTGTGAAGCTTTTAAATTCAATTTTTTGTATTTATTTATTATATTATATATTCAAACAATAAATATTAAATTAAATAAAATTTTAAAAAAAATTAAAATTCTTTAGAACTACTTGCTATTCTTATAAAAAAATGTTGCAAATAAAATAAAATTTTTAAATTTCAACACTATTTGGGACACTTTTTTAAATGCGTTGTACTATTTGCGTCGCATTTAGAAAAGCGTCGCAAATAGTCTTAATTTTTTTAAAAAAAATTAGTTTACTTGCGATGCTTTTTTATGCATCACAAAAGGTAGTTTTTAGTGATGCTTTGTATTGAGTCACTAATAAAAATATTGCTAATAGTCCTTTTGTTGTAGTGCTTCTTGTCATATTGCATTATTCCCTTGGTTGGTGATATATTCAGAAGCATATGATCTCCAACTTCAAACTCGAGGTCTTGACGTTGAGTGTCTACATAATTTTTCTATTTGCTTTGGCCTTTATGAAGATGTTGTTGAATGAATTGAACATTCTCTATTGAGTTTTGCACGATCTCATGTCTTGTTAAGCAATGTTGGTGCCATATGAACACTGGATTGGTAGCTATTTTATAAGAGAACTCTTCTAATGGTAGAAAAATGTCCCAATTACCCTTTTATTCTAATGTACAAGCTCTCAACATGTCCTCCAAGATCTAAATAGTTCATTCTGATTGACTATCTATTTGCGAGTGGTACGCTTCAAAAACAAATTCATGCGCATAGAGGCTACAACTCTTTATTGCTCATCTATGAAAGTACTAGGGTTAGGTGTCATGCCCTGGCACCCGCCAACCTCGAGCCGGACCCTGTCCAAGGGGAGGATGGCGTGTGACATGACGAAGTAGTGTTCAAATGCGGAAGACTTAACACCTAAATCGGGTAGTTCACAATGGAGTAGCGCACATCATGCTTTGTACAAGAGAGAAAGAGAAAATCAAGGATCACACATTAAGTATTAGTCCACACAAAACCCACACACTTAGTCCAACATAGCCTTCACATGGCTCATGTATAAAGTCTAAGCCGATCTCGACAAGTAGAGTATAGAGCATAATCAAATAAACATAAGTCTCAACACAACAAACTATGTAAACAATCATAGAGCACAAGATCTCTAAATAGCCCTTCCTATGCAAGATCATCACCTACACGCTCCTCATAGAGTCCATCCTGACCACTTGCATGATATGTCATACAACCCCAAAACAAAACACGAGAAAGAGGGGTGACCCACAAGCTCAGCAAGGGTTTTTAAATTTCGGAACGTAAATCCAAAAGACATCACAAGTAAATCACATAATGGTTATCACATCATCTACCATCATACCCATTCATCATAGGATATCCACATCACATGTGTATTCATGTCATAATTTTCCATCTACAAGCATCTACTCATGATAACATTCTCATATCACCTGCATACTATATTATATGGCATATCATAAAATCACATGATTCAATGTTGTACACATTAACCCAGGCTCTCTTTCCGCTCTATTGATCTTTTATTTGCTTGCATTAGGTTACTTTATTTCGTATTTGCTTCTGTAACAAGTAGTGTAGTTGGACTTTATGATTAGAGAGTTGTAACATGCCAGCTAGTGTCCCCTCTGATTAGTCAGGCCCACTAGCTAGCACGACCCCCAAGGAGAGAGGCACGACTCCCTATATGGGTCGTCTTCCTCCTTGTGTGTTTCCTTTATGCAATAGAAATCAGTCTTATTCTTTCTTCCTTTCTTCTCTCTTATATCTCCTTTGCGTGATTCGTGCGAGGTACTGATTGTGCCTACACTGAGCACAACACTGGTATCAAAGCCATCATGATCTCTAGCCATGGCGAGAGGCAAGAAGCTAGCCGCGGCCCCTGAAGTTCAGCCCGAGAAGTAGAACGAAGTCTCAGCGGACAGCCCAAGAACCACTCCTGAGACCATCAACGCTCCTGTACTCACGCAAATCCTGGCCAAAATCGAGTCTTTGACTATGGTCGTGGCTCAGCTTCAAGCAACACCCTCAGTACCATTGCTGCCCAGACCCCAGCCAGCGTGGAGAAGGGGGAGTCGTCCTAGGCCCCCGAACTTCGCTATATAGGTCCTCAGGCGACAATAGACAAGGAAGTACGACTGCCACAGACCTCTGTGCGCTTTGGCATAGTCAACCAGGCTGTTGAAGGGAGACGCCAAGGCTGGGATATGCGAGGCCTGCTAGGTGTTTGGGAAAATGCCCCAATGATGCCGCCACTCAGAAATCTATTTCAGGAGATGGAGGATGACTGGGAGGAGTACTTGGGCTCTCGTGGAGGGCCATGGGGAGGAGCTGAGCCCCATTTGGCCCGCCTATAGTTCCCACGTTACAATGGGGATGAGGATCCGGTGGAGTAGCTGTACAAGGCAGAGAAGTTTTTTGCCTATCAAGGAACGCACTCCGAGACTGAATGGTTACACATAGCCGCATTCCACTTGGATGGTGATGCTTTTGTTTGGTTTCAGAGCTTTGAGAATGAGGTTCACTACCCTACGTGGGCTGCATTCGCTGATGAATTATGCGTCTAGTTCGGCCCTAACGAGTTCCAGGACTTCAACAAAATGCTCTCCACCCTGCTCCAAACCACCCGTTCGGGCTTATTACACGGAGTTCATGAAGATTGTGAACCGTCTTCTAGAGTTGCCAGTGGCAGCTTTGGTGGAGACATTCAAGAGAGAACTCAAACCAGAGATATAAGAGGAAATGCACCATTTACGATGCTCAACTATGCGGGACGTCATGCAACATGCACGAATTGAGGAGGAGAAGCTGGTCCGACAGCGAGGGGTGGCCAGCTTGGATCCTCCTCACATCTTCCTCTTGGCGCTAGTCCTATGTCCACCCCAGCCAGCAGTATTGTCACAGGCCGTCCGGGTCAGCAGCCCCCTCCACCTAGTCAGCTTGTTCGAAGTCTCACACCGGCACTAATGGAGGAACATCGATCCAAGGAGCTGTGTTTCAAATGTGATGAAAAGTTTGTACCAGGGCATTGTTGTTCCATAAAAGGCAGCCTACTCGTGGAGGAGGTCGAAGAAGAGGTGAATGTGGTGGGCATGGATGATTGCTCCCAATAAGATGACGTGTTGCCCGAGATCTCAGTCCATGCTTTATCTGGGGCCTTCACTCCTTGCACGATGCGGATCCAAGGCCATCTCAAGCGGTAGCAAGTGGCCATCCTCATCGACAGTGGCACCACCCACAACTTCATCAACGATAAGGTGGCCCAACATCTAGACTGTTTTGTGTCTGATTTGAAGCCATTCGATGTCTTGATCGATGACAGAAAGCACCTCAGGAGCTCCATAGTATGTGCACAAGCCACACTAGCTATCCAGGGCCACACCTTCATCACCGATCTCTTTTTGCTGCCCACAAAAGGAGCGGAAGTGGTGCTAGGGGTTCAGTGGCTGTAGGAACTTGGGGACGTGGTATGGAACTTCCGCAATATGATTATGGATTTTGAGGTTCAGGGATAGTGGGTGCGGATCCAAGGGTCTCAGCCAGGCACCCTTCTCTCCGCCCAATCAACGAGCTCCTTCTTCCGGTTTGCACCCCAGGGGTTCCTCCTGCAATAGCGGGCAGTGGTCGAGGTGCACCAAGACGACCTGCCTAAGGACCTTCTTGCTTTACTGACGGACCACAATGATGTGTTTGTCGAGCCCAGAGGCCTTCCACCCAAAGGCCTCATGACCACCACATCCCCATCATTCCAGGGGCACCTCCTGCCAATGTTCGCCCTTACCGCTATCCCCACATCTAGAAGGTAGAGATAGAGTGCCTCGTCGTTGATATGGTTCAGTCTGGCATCATACGCCCCAGCACGAGCTCCTTCTCCTCTCCTATACTGCTAGTTCGCAAGAAGGATGTCACTTGGTGCTTTTGCATTGACTACTGGGCCTTGAATGCCATCACGGTCAAGGACAAGTACCCTATCCCAGTGATTGAGGAGCTTTTGGACGAGTTGGCCGGCACGACAGTCTTCGGCAAACTCGATCTTTGATCGGGTTACCATCATATTTGGGTGTAGCCAGCTGATGTGCATAAGACCGCCTTCCGCACTCATGACGGCCATTTCGAGTTTCTCGTCATGCCGTTTGGACTCACCAACACCCCCCCACTTTTCAGAGCCTTATGAACAATCTCTTCAGGCCCTTCCTTCACCGCTTCCTCCTGGTTTTCTTCGATGACATCCTTGTCTACAACAACTCATGGGTGGAACATTTGGAGCACCTCATGTCTGTTTTCTCCGTTCTGAGAGATAATTCCTTATTCCTTAAACGTTTGAAGTGTTCTTTTGGCAACCCACAGGTCGACTATCTTGGCCACATTATCTCTCGGGATGGGGTCGCCACCGACCCCTCTAAGGGGTCTACTATGCTCTCTTGGCTGATGTCCACCTGTGTCTGTGCACTTAGAGACTTCTTGGGCCTCACTGGATACTACTAGAGGTTTATTAGCCGCTACGGGGAGATCGCCCGCCCCCTCACAAAACTCATGAAGAAGGGCGGATTCACTTGGACAAAGGTTGCCCAAGCGGCTTTTGATACGTTGAAGCAGTCCATGGCCGGTCATTCCTTATCCCTGTCTATCTATGAGAAGGAGATGTTGGCCATAGTCCTTGCCGTCGACAAATGGAGACCCTACTTGCTTGGCTGCCGCTTCATTATACAGTATGCTAAAAGAAATGATTTAGTTCAGAAATGGAAAGAAAAAGTAATATTCCAGCTTCATCAGATAGTTCATCATGCTACATTTGATTCAAGGAAAAAGTTCTCGGCAGCTATAATTCTAAGAGTGGATTTCAAATGGGAAACAATTGACTTGTCTGACTTCCTGTTCATAAAATGGTTCATTCGACATGTCTCTGACAAGAAATTCTGCTATGTTATTACTAAGCATATGTTGGAAATACATTTACAGACTGATGAGTTTGATATTGTTGCAACCGAAATTAGTTGGGTCATAGATAAGAATGAATCAATCATTGAGAAATCAAAGTCAGACACAACTAAGTTGAAGGAATTACAAGATACTGACATAACTCAGGAAACAAAGAAGTTTGTAGAGAAACTTTATGCTTTACAAAATAAACTTGGAATGTCTGATGTGAAAATTTTAAAAGAACAAAAGAATTGCATTATGCCTGTGAAGAGTATTATTACTACATCAGTTAGACCAGTGACACAATTAGCTAAAACTAGGATTATTTCTGATAGCTATTCAGTTCACAATATGTTAACAGATCCCAAAGTGGCCGAGGGAAGCATGAAAGTTCTTTTGAAAATTTCTGGACAGCATTTTGGATTGAAGGATTTTCAGCATGAAAATTCTTTTGAAATTTTCTGGGCAGCATTTTATATTGAAGGCAGTCGTATTAGTTTCTGAAAAGGAATTGGAAATCTAGAAATTTAAGTGGGAACTTAATATTTTAATGCATGACAGTAGCATTTTTGTGGCAATTTGTAATGGGTATAAAATTAAAGTGGTGCAGGCAGATTTGATGATTTGGGTCAATAGATATGTTCATTTGCAAACTGAAATTGTTGCAGCCCTTATACAAGCAGAAATGGAATTTCAATATATTACAACTCTGTATCTCCTAGAAATTCATTCAGAAGTTCATTGGATTAAAAGAGCTAACACAGAACCTTCTTTCATCTCAGTTCACAGATTTGTTTTGTTCTACAAAGAACGACAGTTGATAATACTCTTTATCCATTTTCCTGTGGTTTGAAGAACCACCACCATATCAGTTAAGCCATTTATTTCCAATCCTAGACTTACTGTGCTTCCTTGAATTATAGCTCGTAGTCAAGTTTTATTTGGGAAGGGAATATTATGCAGGAGTTTATTTATGGGAAGTTTCTGGGAAGCAATTGTTGGTTTTGGCATTTCGTCGCTCACTGATGTTAAGAGAAAATATAACAACTAAGTTGAAGGAGCTGGTAATTGTTATTCAGTTTTCTGCAGACTATAAAAGAATGAAGATTCAGGATATTTAGTTTTCTGGTAGTTGCTATTCAGTTTTGGTTGCTATTCTGTTTTGATAACAGACTGTTCAAAAAAAATATATAGATGTAGTAGTTTTTGTCCTTTGATGAAGTTACAGCAGTCTCTGTTCTTTGACGCAGCAAACTACTTTGGAAAGGTTAGTTCTACATGTTTGAAAATTAAAACTTCAGTCAAAAGCAGTCAGAAGATTATTTGAAAATTCTGTGCTAAATCCATGAATTTTGGTGAACAGTTTACAAAAGACAGTCAATTGCATTTCTGTTTCAACAATGGCAATAATCCTTTGGTCTTTGTTACAAAATAATATGGATTGAGAGCTTTGTTTGTTCTACAATAATAGGAATACTTGAATTACTTTTGTCCAACTGATCTATTATACGGTTGGAAATTTGTCTTCAGTTGAGTGCAACTATACAGATTTAGTTTCTCAGTAACAATCAGTTTAAAACAGTTTCAGAATTTCTAAATTGACAAGTTGGCTGTAGTATTTGTTGAGTGACTGTGAATTGACTCTTTGCATGAAGACAAGCTGAATAGGTTCGATATTACAGTGTTTTGTTGGTTCTTAATTCCTCGCTCGAGGTCGAGCTTTATTTGAGTTGGAGGGTCTGATGCAGTGGCATGAAGAATTAATACTAAACAGAGTTGAGTTTGGCATTTCGTCAAACAGAAGAGCCATTGATTAATTGAAAGGGGTATGATTGGTATTCACTAACTGGTGTGCTGGACATTTGTTGGTAAAACGGGTAATAAGTTTGAGTTAGTGAAGGATATAAAGGTCTTTTGTGTTTAACTAAATCGGCCGTTAAATTCGTTACTCGTCTCCTACCTCCGGTATATCTACAGTAATAGAGCCTCCATTGAAGCTAACGGCGTTACATTCAAATCTTCTTTCTATTAGGTCTAACTGAGTATAAATAGTCTGTTGTAATAGAAGTCGGGCAGTTGTTGTTGTATGAAATTTCTTTTGTATTTGGTTTGACCAAATGTGGGTTTATCCCATGCTCTGTTTCTGAGTTGAAACTGTAAGTTCTTCGAGGTGAAGAACTTCAGTTTGTTTTCTTTCTGTAATTGATCTTCAAGTTAGTGGAAATCCAAAAGAGTTTTGTTACGATCTTTTGTCATCAATTGAGCGTTGCATCAGATGACCTACCCATGTGGGGTCTAGTTTTGAAAGGCTCATCAATATGAGTCCATCAGTACCAAGAATGCGCGATTTCGACTTCAGGATGAGAAGTTATCGCGTTTTGAAGTTGGAATTGCATTTGGTTGAAATATTAATAAAATAATGAAGAAAGACAGAATAGCTGACGTCATCAAAGCTGAGCTGAGCCGCGGGATGCGTGATGGCGCACAATCGCTGCTAACCGTATGACATGGGTCCCATGCGTGCGCCACGCACGCGTTAGGCACATCGACTAGATTGGTGGCCCAATGAAAATGCGCCATGTGGCGCGAGCGCATGCACGCATATTCTGTCTTCCTTCTATGCTCGCACGCTATTTTCTTATAAATTCTCATTTTGTTCATTCTTCCGAAGGAGTTTGGGGAGTCATTCTGAATCCGTTTTCTTCCGTTCAAAAAGAGTTCTTAGCTAAATCGAGGGTGTTCTAGGCAATGGAAGCATCCATTCCTCGAGTTAGTGACCTTATAGTGGGGAAACGTCCTGGGGTAAGGGGAGGTTCTATCCTCCGCTTACGGGCAAGGGAAAAGTAAAGTGTCTCCAGGCAAGGGGAGGTTCTGTCCGCTGCTTATGGGCGCGTGAAGGGTAAAGTGTCTTTGGGTAAGGAGAGGTTCTGTCTGCTGCCTACCGGCGCGGGAAGCGTAAAGTGTCTCCAGGTAAGGAGAGGTTCTATCCGCTACCTACTGGGCCGGCGGAAAGGGTAAAGTGTCTCCGAGAAAGGGGAGGTTCTGTCCGCCGCCTACGGGCGCATGAAGGGTAAAATGTCTCCGGGTAAGTGGAGGTTCTATCAGCCGCCTACGAGTGCGTAAAGGGTGAAGTGATCCCGAGTTAGGGGGAGGTTTTGTCTATAGCCTACGAGCACAGAAAGAGAAGAGTATTCTGGAGTTAGAAGAGGTTTTGCTTGCCATCTCCGGATCTGAAAGGAGGGACGCCATGAGGAAACGAGCAACTCTGAACTATAGGGGAGTATGCTTTTCTGACTTTTTAATTTAATATGATTTATATGAATGCACATCTTAATTAGTAATATACTAATTAAGACATATAATTTGTTGATCCGATATATGCTGATATGTTCCTATTTAATCTCATTTGATATATTCTGTTGTGATCCGAATTACTCTGAAATGCTCTATTGTGATTTGACATACTCCAATCTTATATGATCGGTATGGTCAGATGAAATCTGATATGATCTGATAGGATCTAATATGGTCCAACATGCTCTATAGTGTGTTCGGCTGCGCTCTTTGATAGAGTGGGATGTGTGTTTTTGTTAAGTGTTCTGCTCACCTATGTGAGATGTGTATTTTACTGATTTATTGGCTTCCGTTTGACTCAAATAATTTATAAGATTTCCGACTGATTCCCAATGATTATTTGGATATAAAGATATACGTATTTTAACTTATATAATTTTGTGATGCCTGATGCATGTATTAGCCGTTAGGCAGAACTACGTTCGGATCCGATCGTATTGAAATAACGTAAGAGATGGTATCCAATACGTACGTAGGCAACTAACGATAAAATAACATTGGCCCAATTCAAATTAGTTATAAAATTAGGTTTGTTCATATCTACATACAATGGAACATTAAAGCTCCATAGTGTGTGGAAGAATGTTATGACTCTCGCACTCAGAGTCTGCAGCTCTTAGTCAGTTGGTTTTAATTTTTCCGCTTATTATATGTACTCCAATTCTGTCTTCCGAACTAACCCCCGGTCCGGGTCGGGTTTTGTGGATTGGGGTGTTACATTATCCTAGTTGTAACCATCGAGCCTCATCATAGAAATCATTTATGCATGAAAATCGTTCATTGTCATGCCTTTTCTCACTAGCTCCTTCCAAAAACATGAACAAATTAAGAAACAAACTTAAACCATCAATGAAAAAAGTCAACTCAAATACAAAGAGCAGAAGATATCAAATTCAGCTCAAATAAAATTAAAAAGTAAAACAAATTCAGCGGAACAGTTCCCTAAGCATTGGATCTTGTATCACCTGAAAGTATTTATATAGCTTTTATTAGAACAAAACTAGCAAAAACCCCTCTATATGTGTGTTTTTAGCATAGGTTTACAAATATCCCTGCTATACAGGTGCCGCTATAGGTCTAATTTTTGTAGTGCTAATTCAGTCTGCATTGTCTACGATTCATCACACAATTACTAGTTCAGTCTATTTTGCCTACAATTCTTTATCTTGTAGAAGCATAAGAAGCACTAATATTAATCACACAAGATTATGATAAATTGAGAATTCACATACATTCTTAACAAAATTCTTCTATATCTAATACAAGCATAAGAACCTCTAACGGGTCAAACTCAAAAACTACGGTAAGCCTAATTGTGTTACCCAAGCATTATTAAATTGGGGACGAACAAGCATCACACTATACAGTTAATTATCACTTTGAAATATGAAATACAACGGACTCAAAAAATCAGAGGCTAGTGCACAAGATAACCACTAAAATGCCAATCACTTCCAATCACAAGATAACCACATAAATGCCAATCAGTGCAGAAGAACAAAAATTTTAGGAAATAAATTATGCATGCCAATACAAATTTTAGAAGCAAATTATGCACAAGTAAACTCCAAGCCCTGAATTTAAACTGCCAAATTGCATTGAATTCAATGAAAAAAATTATAAATTTGAAAAAATGTATGCTTTCCAACTGATTAGATTTCTAAGCATGCAAAAGAAGAATCGCCAAAATGCAAAGGGAGAAATCTAATCTATGGTTGCAAGAATATGAAAGAACATGTCACTACAAAATAAATTAAAATGAAGTAGTGGATTCTCTCTACAAGGTTCAGAAGGCACGAAGAAATCAAAGACACCAACAAGCAATATTTCCCATAGCCCAACGGTTAGTAGCCATATTTCCCGTGAAAGGAACATGAAATGCTCTACTTCAGGACATACCAAGAATCTATTGACCACATTATCACTATCTTGTATACACATATTTAAACTCACCCATGTTTGCATCTTCTTTGTCATCAGTCTAGAGGAAACAGGGACGTAGAGAAAGAAGAAGAATTGAAGGAACTCCTCCGATCAACCACCATGAAGAGGCCCAACATGGAGGCCCTCTACTGGCTACTGATTGACGGAGGATTCCCAACTGAGAATCTTATTCCCGAACTGAGGGATGCCCAAAATCGTAGAAATTGCAACTGTAGGAAAATTAGATAAAAAACAATGGGAAAAACCAAATCGAAAAGCTTGCAATTTCCAATTGTTTTTTATTCCCAAACTGAGAATCGCCAAAAAGCTTAGAAATTGCAAGCATAGTGATCAGAGCGAGAAAACAAAACTAGATCTAAAAGCAAAAAACCTTACAAATTGCAAGCTTGATTAGAAAGCTAAAAAAACTAGATTGAAACTCAGAAAATCTTACAAATTGCAAGCGTAGCAATCAGAAAGCCGAGATCGAAACCAAGGTCGGGTCGGAGTGAGAGGTGGCCATGAGTGGAGTAGCAAGAGTGTATGAGGAGGAAAAAAACAAAAGGAGAGAGAGAAGATGGAGCGGCGGTCAGAGGGCGGGAGGAGATCCAATCACCGAGCTCCGGTCTTGGTGAAGAGAATACCTGCAATGATTACATCCAGTTGCCAGATCCAATCACCAAGCCTAGTCCAAGCAGCCTCCGCCCAGTTCCAAGTTGTTAGCCCCTCCACTTTTTGCGTAGACAAGGGGGCGGCTACCCCCTATACTTGGCAGTGGACAGCCAAGTTAGCCTTGGCGACGGACAGCCTAGGCAGCCCCTTGGGCATGGATGGATGCTTGGAACAGCGTTGGAGCGGTTCCGGATGAGCACTCTCCTTGCGGAGCAGGCTGAGGCAAAGTCCCTGCGTGGGCAGGACTCTAAGTGGCGTGTTGGGTGCCACAACCCCTTAGGGACGGATTCCTAAGGCCGCTAGGATGCAGTCATGTAGCTCAGCCGGACTCCTAGCTTGGATAGGAGATGATGCACAGGTTTCCCTAGACGGATGGACTCTAGAAGCTGATGGGTGCTGGACTCTTAGCAGAAGACGGACTCCTTGTTGGTTCCCTGATTTGGTTGGGACGACCCTTGGGCTCGGAGAGTTGGGACAGGGAGAGACTCTTGTATGCATGGGTTGGGTTGTTGTATTCTAGTGTGATACGGACCAGCCAAGGCTGAATCTATATAAGGGAGAGGATGGGGCGGCCATGGCTGACAGAGATTGGTGAGGACGAACCAGAGAGAACTCTGAGCAGCGACTTGGCTTGTCAGCCCCGTCCCTCTCCTTGCCATTGTAATCGACAGACAGTGATTACATAGCATTGGGTGGAGCCCCTTTGCACCAGAGACGGCTGTGTTGGCTGATTCCTTGTTCTCCTTGCGCATACGAGAGGGAAGGTCACGAGAGTAGGCTGCTGGTTGTACGTTGCAGCCAGGCCATCACAGGTGTGGATGCTAGGCAAAGCTCTGCGCTTGTGACACAAGCTCATATGCCGACCTTTCTTTTCCAGATGGTGAAAACAGTGAGAACAGCAGTTCAGAACGATGGCCTCTAGACAATGTCAGCCTCTATTTTCCACATGATGCCCTCATTAATAAGGTAAGCATTCTGTCATTTTACAATACCACCTCCGGAGGTGGTGTTGTAAAATGTGACTTGTACATTGTTAAGTATCCTGCAAAATCCTCTCAAGTCAAAAGATTTTATTTTTTGACTAACCCTGTATTTCGAATACACGAATCAAATGTTTAACCACTACCGTCATATTTAAAATATTGAATTTTAAATCCTAATATAATAACAATAGATTGCAAATATAGTATAGACAATTTAAAATGACTAACAAAAGATTTTAAAATACTAGTATTTTATTTTCAAATCCTAATTGACTAACCCCTTGTAAGAGAAAATGAACTTACAAAAAGGGCTCGATTTTTTGGTTGCCGGAGCTTTTTTAGCTGCCATCGGAGCTTTCTAATCGTCATCGGAGCTACAGTACACGCCGGAGCTACAATGCTCGTCGAAACTACAATGGTCGCCGGTAGCTACAATGCCCGCGGGCGACTACAGTGCTCACCGGCGGCTCTGGTTTGACCTGGAGGAAGAGAAGAAAGAGATGTAAAAATATTTTAGGTTAACTCATGGGGGAAGGAAGACCAAGTTAATGGGGGATAAGTGGGGTATTGAAGTAAAAAATAACATTAACTTTTTTCTTTTGCTTGGGGGACAAAGAGAAAAAAGTGAGATCTAAATAGCCACATTCTTATAATATATGAAAATTGTTGCAACCACCTTGTACTAGTTTGCTGCTGTAAAGGGGTGCTGGATTCTTCTCTTTGTTTGATTGTATGAGGCTTATTCATATATTGCTTGTGGTCTCAACTGAATATCTTATTTCCCAATTCATATCTTATTTCCCAATTTAGGACACAAGAATTAGAACATAATTTGGGAAAGATATTGCTTCCACATGAGACGTAGGGTCAAGGGAAGACTACTTAGTCAAAATGTGGAGCCCACCAATTCTGCTGAGACAACAGCATAGACTACTTAAGAATCAAGTGCACCAAGCTGATATATTCTTCTTGAGAAGGTAACCATACATGTACCTGAACCTGCAATTAGTCACCATCCGCCATGTGGAGGGGGAATAGCTGAGAGGGTGTGCATGATCTGTTTTTTGAAACCTCTTCAGCTAGCCAGCTAGTCTTAAATCGAGTAAGCTGTAGACAGCTGGTACATGATGTTTTTAAAAGCAGTAGAGTGCTTATGATCAATGTAACCACTTTAGCATGGCTGGTGCTGTTAAATGGAATAAGCTTTAGGCAGCTGATATTTGATGTAACATATAAATTTAAATCTTAACGTTTTATTTGGTTTACTTTTTGGAAAGAAGAAATTGTGCAAAATTTAAAGTTGAATATTAGTCCTTAGATCTTTTCTTTGCTTGGGAATGTTGCTGCCAACTTTTTTGCTCAGGTGGAGGTTGTACTCATTTAGTTGCATATTTTGATACGAAGCCTAAAAATATACTTGCATTCTGGATGATAGTGAGAGAGAGTGCTCTATGTGGGTAACCAATGTTGTATAAAATTCAATTTAAGAGTCGTAATACATGATATCATTAACACATGCATGAGAATTTATGATCAATCATATCTCTCAACAATATATACAATATCATTTCTATAAGTAGCCTTCGATGCCATAGATTATACCCACAAAATTGACTCATAAATAAGAAATGTTAGGCAGACTGATTTTGTGATCTTGTAGTTGTGTAAAGAATTCCAAGATCTTGATCCCATGCAATCCTAACCCTCTTCATCACTGCTCTCTGCAAACATTGAAGCCATTTTCATTGCTAGCTTTGCTGTCATTTCCAAATCAGGGATTAACCTCAAGTTTTCACGCATGTGACCAATGTCACACCTTCTTTTTTGTTCAAAATCCTCCATATTCATGTGCATATTGTCATCTCATTTGGAGGATTTAGATTCTTCATCGGTCATTAGGTTTATTGGGGTTTCTACAATTGAAATCTTACATTCAATTGCACTTTCTGTTTGGATATCACAGTCTGTTGTCTGAACTTGAGCAACAACATTTGTGTCCTACTTTTGACTTTCATCAAGAATTCCTATACCATAGGCATTAGCTTCCGGGGTTGAAATTTGATCTTCCACCTCAGCATTTGTTTCAATTTTCTTACCTTGGCTATTTGCTTTAGCTCGAAACAGTTCCAGCCTAGGCCCTCTAGAAGTTGTCCCTGCAAAATTTGCAACAGCTGCTTCATGTGTTTTACCTTGGTCTTGAAATGTCACTATATTATGATCAGCATTGGCTGGTTTCTTGTAGCACCAATATCATCCATAGTACCCCATGCTTCATCCATGTCATCCCAAGGTTCAACAGAGCCCTTCAATAAAATTTCATATTCAGATTCTTCATGTGAGGAATCTAGACGGAAGTGGCAGAAAAAAGATGGATCATCAATTCAGAACAATAATCAAATTTGAATGGAATCACATTTTTTTTTAAAAATGGGGGAAATGGAACAAAAGGATATCAACCTTCTCTCTCCACCAGTAGTAATTCGGGCTTCCTATTTCTAGGTTTCAATATCATTCCAGGCCACATATGAGCAGACAGAGCCCCATAAAATCGATGAACAACTTTGAAGGTCTCCATCAACTGATGTACCTGTCCAAAAATAGCCATCTAGATCACCTTTTATTGTTTATAAACGACAAATCAATGCTCAAAAAGAAAAACCTCTACAAAGATTTGGCACAAAATGCTTACATCTATCAAAGTCAGCATTGGATGCACAAGCTTCGATGTACTCAATGTTGTACTTCATACACCATTCTATACATGATCTCTTAATCTCTAGAGAGGGTTCTTTATCCCCCAATAAAGTCTTATTTATTCTTGTTTCATGACAAATGTATCTCATTAGATTAAATCCAAAAGGAAAATCATCAATATGAAAATAAGATTTAGACTCCTACCTTTAATCTATTCATTCCCCTAAAAAGTGACAAAGAAACGGATGCATCAGAAAAGAAATAAAAAGTCCCTTCTGCTACAAGAACCCCTTTGTAATAGCATGAGAGTAATATTTTCTAAGAATGGAAGTATCAATAAGGATAAGAAATCCTTGAATTTTTTTCAAAAAAGGTGGAGGAATAATTTATTAAACATGTTAATTAGTCAAAATCTAAGCACATCCCGATACCAAATTTGCACATCAAACCATGAAGGTTTGCCACAACTTAAGTATAACACATGTATAAAGTTGAAAAATATTTGTTATAAGAAATTTCTATCAGTTTATAGAAATGCATTTTGACCATGCTTGATTAATTATGCAATAATGGCCTACTTCTAGATTAGTTTATTTCTAGAGGTATGAGTATTTTTAAGCAACATAACAGAACATCAGAACAAAGTACACTTATTTAAGGAAGTCATAACAATCCAATAAAAAAGAGTTGATTCATTTTGAAATACTTTAGAGAGAAAGAAAGAGAGATGCCCACTGGCGAATCTAGATCCCTATTCCAACAATCAACGCATGTCTTACTCCTGGTTCCAAGAGATCACTCCACTTTGGCCCTTTTGCTGCCACGGGCAGCCAAATGAAGTGGAGTGCTTCTAGGGCATCTGCAAATAGGAATTTTACTAGTCAAACAAAATATATTACCACTTATTTATGCAAGACACATCTAAACTAAAAGAAAGAGCATTCTCACCCATAGTCACCAGTAAAAGCACATACAAGAGCTCCATTATCTAAGAGAACCTGAACACATTCGGGCCGTCTTTTCCTTGCAACTAAATGTAATGGTGTGTCTCCTTTACCATCTACTATATTCACAAATCGAGCAAATCCCCTAACATACAACATAAATGTTAGTAGAAGCCAGAGGGTTAATAGCTGAGATGACTGGTCTTCATCTAAGATTTATGTTGTATGGTCAAGCCAACATTCTTGAAGGCTCGTAAGCTGCCAATATGTTGCCTTTCCTATACTCATGTCAGCTTCAATGGTCATTGCTACATAACGAGAACATAATTACATCCAATAATAAGAAACTAAATAAAACAAAGCACCAAATGTAATGCCTCTAATTTTCGAAGGTTATTTTATAATGCTTATATTTGAGTTTTTATTGAGTTGAAATTCATTAAAGATTTTACTCAATGAATTTTTGTAATGATGTGTTAGGGCATTTGAAAGACGAGCATAACAGATCTTGAATCGCTTGATTCGGACATCGGGGCCGTAAGTTATGGCCATGAGAAAACATACCTCATAGGCGGGACTCACTGAAAACATACGAGATAACTGATCGTTTATAATTAAACCCTTTACAAGTGTACAAGGTAATTGTACTAGGATAAGTATTTAAGGGTTTTCGAACTTCAGGGATGGATGAATTATTACTAAATCTAAAGAGGAATTTACTGATTAAAAACTAGAAAGAACTTAAACTTAAATTAAATAAAAGAAATGAATCAACTAGTTTAAAAGCAAGAGATTAATATGATGTAATTTACTTAGGAAATCGAATCCACTATAGAACCATAACAATTCCTTAACTTTTAATCTAAATCTAGTGTGAATATGAACAAGTATTCTCAGCTACAAGCTAGAATTACTTCAGAAAGAATCATTAATTAAATTTATGACATGAACTATCTTCGACAATAGCACGAATCATCTACACTAAACTAGCTATAGGCATGACTCGTCTAATATTAGTATAACTGATTCAATTCATTAATTATCTGAACATTAAAACTATTGCATGACCATCTCATCTAAATCACAGAAATTAGAATTGATGCAAATATCAAAACCACATCAATCTATCATCTACAAGACAATAAACCAACATAGATTTGAAAAAATATGAAAAGTTCTTCCATTAAAAAGGAAATCCTTATCATACAATTGTCATAATTCACAATTGAGATCTAAATTAAAAAGAAAAGAAACTAAAACTTATCTATAGCTTCATCAACTCCTAAGTAAAAGAAAAGTCTAGCCTTCAATTGTAGAAGAAAGCACTTGAATCTCCATTGAAAGCTTTGAGTTCTTCTCGATCTTCTTCTTCCTTTTTCTCTCCAGAAAATCTACTGGAATCCCTCAATTTCGAGCCAAATATGTCTTTATATAGGCATAAGAACCATAGGAAGAAATTCTATATGAAAAGGACTCAAAATTCGCTTAAACTAGGAAACTGCACGTTACCCAGTTTGAACGCCCTACATTCCCGTTTGAACGCCTATACTGCATATTTCTCCAAAATCACGTTATCCCATTTTATCCTTAAAAACGCCCAGTTCGAACGGCTACACTGTTTCTACAATCTGGACAGTTTTTCTAGATAGTCCATATTCTTGTTCATTAAGCTCTTTCTTTCATGTCCATATTAATTTCCAACTTGTTTATAACTCCGAAAAGTTATCCAAATCACTTTAAAGCATGTCAAGACTATTTTGAATTATTCCAAACATCGTCCAAGTACTTCAATAAGCGCACTTTACCTATAAAACATAAAAATATCACATTTTAGACATGTAAAATATAGCTAAAATTCCAACTTGATTTAAATAAATGCCTAAACTACTAATAACTACAAAATTATTAATAATTAAACTAAAATACTATATATCTTAATCTAAATAAACTATAACTAACTCTAAATTAACCTAATCTATACTAGCAAGTAAGGTAAAAAGGCATATAAAATAGATATATATTTTATACTTATCAATAACCTACCCATAGTGGTTTTGTTTTGAAAGGATCATCGATACAAGTCCATCGGTACCAAGATCGCATGATTCTGACTTATGGTTGGAAAGATATCATCGTTTGAAGTTTCGGATTTTGAAAAAAATAAAAAAATGATTTTTATGGGGGGCTAACGCATTCGGCTAGCACATCTTTGGAGTCTTAAGACGTCCTCTCCCCTCTAAATAGTGTTGGAGAGTCCTTTGGAGTGTTTTGGGACCATTTGGAAAGCTTTGGAGGAACCATGCCCATATAGCCACTTTGGTTGTCATTCTAGCAGAATGAAAAAAATCTCTTATGCTATATAGGAGGGACATGGTGAGCTGAAATGTTAAGCTGTTGGTATGATGCATAACCTTGCAACCGGCTATCTCGGATGACAACAAAAGCTTATTGTGTTGCTAGCTATCATGCCAGGAGCCCCGTCCGCTAGGAGATGGGGCTCTCTGACCTACGGGGTGGTTGTCTAGAGAGGTGCAGTGGGCCTCATCTGCCAGCAGACAACATACGTAAATGGATTGTTGCATCCTAAGCGTAGGCATTATTATAATGAGCTTTGCTATAAGTGGTGGCAGCATTTGATTCTTGGGAGACATCAATGGGAGTAGACAAGAGTGTCGAAGCCTGACGTCATTGTGTCAACTTGTTGGTGGGAGCTGCAAGGTGTGGTTGAAGTGTAGCTAGAAATTATACGAAGTGTAGGCAACTTGTGAGTGTCTCAAGTGCAGGGCCGGCTTCGAGAGAGGAAGGTGGGCATCATTTGGTGTATCCTTACCCGGTCAATGTGCAACACCTACTTATCGAAGCAATCATAACTACAGAGTACTTCGCCTGTGCCAATGGGCAAGGTGCGTTAAGCAGAAAGTTTGTCATGCAATGGTTTAACCGAGTCGAGGGCCTATGGGTGGAAGATGGTTTTTCCAAAGCATGCAATCTATGGGATTATCCAAGCCGTGGTGTGAATAGATTTCAAGTGTCGCAAGAAATGAGTTAACCCTACATTGCAATTCCATGCCATGGTTGGAAACTAGAGCAAGACCCCTTGGAGTTGTACCGTCAACGAGGGCGTCGACGAGTTAAGTGGGGGAGAGTGTCACGGGGTAGCGAAACGGAATATGCATGACACGTGTTGGGGCACACACATGTGTGGACGTGTTGTATACTAAGTGTGTATGCATTGCAGGAACTGCCCATAGTGTTGCACACCTTGTATGTAGGCATTGTGGGGAAGGCCCGCAATGTTGCGCAACATGTGTGCACAATGTTGTGGAGAATGCATGCAACGATGTGCACACATAGTTGGCTATGTTGGTACACATGGTCGGCTAGCACATCTTTTGAATCTTAAGATGTCCCCTCCCCCCCTCCCAAATAGTGTTGGAGAATCCTTTGGAGTGTTTTCGGACCGTTTGGAAAACTTTGGAGGAACCATGCCCATACAACCACTTTGGCTACCACTCCAGCAGAGTGGAAAAAATCTCTTATGCTATGTAGGAGGGGACATGGTGAGCTGAAATGTTAAGCTATCGGCATGATGCCTAGCCTTGCAACCGGTTGTCTCTGATGGCAATAAAGGCTTGTTTTATTGCTAGCTATCATGCCAAGAGCCCTGTCTGCTGGGAGATGGGGTTCTCCAACCTACGGGACAGTGGCCCAGCCTTATGGCCGTGTTAGAAACAAAGACCCTTGCATGCACTTGGCTGAGATGGAGTGTTCTGATGTCCAAGTTGCCTAAGTTGGATCCATGTATAGCAAGGAGGTGTCCCCCTCCAACTAGCTCACTTAGGAAATTCCTATCACGTTCGCACGTCCGCTTTGGGATGGGTTTGTTGCTTGGCTTCGCGGGCTAGGTGCTTGGTCGAATGGCACGAGGTCATGACCTTGATGAGAAAGGCTTACTTGCTTGGCTATTTGGCCTTGCGAGTGCTGCATTGTAGGCGTTTCCCGGGCACCTCCATGACAACGCGTGGCGCACCGCGTCCGTGTGATTAACATGCATCACACATTCCAATACCCATTTTTTACAGTTCAGGTATAAATTCCAAACCCAAATCTCGTCCCCCATCATTTTTCCACTTCTACCACTCCTAAACCTTATTTCCTTCCATTCTAAGCCATTTTAACTCCAAATTAAGCCATTCAAAAGCCATTTCTAGCTAAATCGATGTGTCGGACACAGTGGTAGGGTCTTTTTTCAGTTTGCAGCCTTTGTTAACCCTAAAAATTTACTCCAAGTTCAAGGTATGGAGTCTTAAACTCTAAACTAATGCTCTATCAGTAAAGTTAAATTTTTTTAATTGTTTTTGCTAAATTATGCTCAATTGCTTTATTTTTGAAAAATGTCTTATCAGTGAAATGTTTTGCATACACTGCATTATGTTTTGGTGTGTGCATATGCTAGGTAATTCTTGGGTGCAACCTAGGATTATCATATTATATTTGGATACCTACCGAGAAAAATAATCGGTATCTGGCGCGCATATATAAGTGGGGAGTATCATGGGAAAGCTCCTTGAGCCACTTGATGCCTCGTGAGTGCATGGGGAACACCATTATGATTTCTAATTCTGTTTCTGAATTGTTTTATGAAATAATTGTTTTGAGGCAAAGATAAAGATTTTGATTATTTAACGAATTTTCTGCTTAGCATTACTTTAGATGTTAACATGACCTACTGAGTATAAAAATACTCACCTGCCCTCAGATTATGCAGGAATTGCAACTAGAATGGAGGTGGAAGAGGAAGAGCTTTCCAAATAATTTATCTGGTTGCTACTTTAGATATTTTTGTAATTGTTTTGTGACCAATATGTAAAGGCATGATATGCCTCAATTCTGTACAACTATAAGCCCTATGCACAATGATCTTAGGCATGTAAAATAAATTTTACTATGCTCCGTGAACTTGTTTTATATATATATATATAGATATATATAATGTTTTGCTTGTGCAATTACTCCAACGTATTTTGTATTAAATATGATGTTATGTGTATGTTCGTGGATGTTATGTGCACTGATGGTTGTCATGTTCGGTCACGTGGGTATCATTTACACGTGTCGGATGGAATTATGATGTTTATCATATTATTGTAAAATGGAGGCCGTCACACCAAACATTGCCCCAAGAATTTAATGTTGGGAAAGAAACAATTTTTGTATAAGAAAGTGATTGAAAGAAAACAATTTCGTATGAAGTAAAATCATCAAAGACCCACTTTGAAGATCCATCTAACAGCCTCAAGGCGGCCATATTTCAGCCAGTCCCCATTCGTAGGACTATCACAAGAGTTTCATTAGCTTCCAAAGTCGGCCTTTTTGGAGACCACCAGTTATATCTCCTCTTCTGCTGGAGGGAGGGATGATGGAAGAATAAAAGAGAGAGGGACAATGGAGGCTGGAAGTTGGCCAGAGGGAGGGGCGATGAGAGCTGGAGGGAGGTGCAATGGAGGCTATAGGAGCTTAGCAGTGGGGATCGACCAATGGGAGAGTAAGTGAAAAACCATGTTAGGGCGACCGGACGGGAATGAAAGTGAAAAGTAATAGAGAGGGGGCAGTTTCGGTATAAATAAAAATATTTAAGTAAGAAACTGATTGGAGGAGAGAAGCGCCTCTTTCCGAGCAGCTTGATTTAAGTAGTGTTTCCACCGGGTTGGGTTTTGCCAAACCAATTAAGAAAATTGTAACCCAAACCCGACCCATTTGACCCAAATAGAATAAAAAAATATTTTAAAAATATTTTTTTATTTTTTTTAAATTTTTTAAAAATTAATATTAAAAAATATATAAAAAATTAAAATTTTATATTTATAATTATATTCGGGTCGGGTTGGATCACCTAAAACCCGAACCCGACCCGAATAGCTATTCAAGTCAATTTTCACTCGAGTAACATCCCTAGATTTAAGATGAATGGGTGAGAGTGACGCGGCTCAATTGGCTCATAGTATATAGTGGCTCACTATATTATTCCTATATATATATATATATATATATATATATATATATATATATATATATATATATATATATATATATATATCACCATGTCTATTACATATCCCATCACAACATCACTCTTAAACTACATCTTAAAGTCATAATAATAACATAACTAAACTAAAACAAGTTCAAACATGAAATATAAGAAAAAGTGACAAAAAATATAAAATTCAATCAGTAGCATCATCATCAGTCTGCTGTGGCTCATGTGCATCACCCTGGTGGTGAGAAAGTTTTATGCGAACCACTGCAATATCAATTGGCCCCATATCAATAATAGTAGGCTCTCCTTTAGGAATCCTTACATATACCAATGTGAAAATCCTACATAGAATGTACGTTTAAGGTATCATCTCATGTGTGTGGCCATGAAGGAATGTCATCATTTGTCCGAAGATAATGGAAGGCAGATCTAGCTGTATCTCAGGTTGTGCTAGGAGATGAAGTATGCATGTCATCGTGCAATCCACTCTCTCCATTCTAGCACTCTGTATGTCATATTTGGTGATGACATGTAGCAAAAGATAATGTCATGTCATGGAGTGAAAAAGTAATGAAACCTCTAGCTCTAGACCTCTAGGAAGAGCAAGTAAACTCCTTGTAATTTTACTATCTGGCGAAAAGACATATCTGGTGAACTGTGGGTACGTGAGTAGTCTTCTCTCACATCCTATAACCTCGGTAATGATGTCAGGTGACACTCTCACGTGAACGCCTCCTTCTACTAATGCATCATCATCCTCCAAATGGAGAGATGCATACCACTAAAGAACAAGTCAAAGATAAACAGACTGACTAGATGTAGAGATGGTGCTAAAATATTCCATCTAATAAGGACTGCCTCTATCCATCCTATGGCAGTCTCTTAATGGAATGTATACTAAGCTACGCTCACAACAGATAGGTCTAACTCTATCTGATCCACTATTGGTCGCCCCTAGGTCCCCAGACCCTAACTCAGCTATCTTCTACTTCTTTGCTATCCCCATCTAAATTAAATTACAAATAAACAACCTAGAGCTAAGCTAGGGGTTCTAATGAGCTGAGCCAGCTCGTTGAGTAAAGGAGCCTCGACTCGAATATGGCTCGACCCGAAGTGGCTTAGCTCGAACTCGAATTTTTTTTAGTAGAGTTCAAGCATACCCTGGCTCAACTCGACTCGTACTCGACTCGAACTCGAATGAAATTCGTAAATATATTTTATAATATACATAAATACATATTGATACTTATGTATACATATGCACAATTATCAATCTCAATTTACATATATAACCTATACATATATATTACAAATTTATATGTTAATAATGAATGTATAATGTCTATGTATTGAGTATTGGCTTATATCACACATGATATATATTTTTGAGAAGTAAATATTTAAAGACACATCGTACACATATGTCTGCATGTGATATGTATTGAAATTTAGATATATCATAGAATAAGATTTAGTAAAGTATATACATATATAGTACAACTGAGTAAAAAAATGGGATATATTGTACTACATATCAAACAATATGTCAATCATTAGACAATTTGTTATGGTAATATTATTTTCTATCTTTACTTATCAAACAAATTATGATATATCTTTCAAATTTTCTATGAAGACTATTGTTGGAATCCTTAGAAATTCAAATTTTACAATAATTTTTTAAATTTTTATAGCATTGAGTCACAGAGTCTCTTTTTTCCCCTATAAAATTAGGGTAATTTATATTTATTTGGGATGAGTCTAAGATGACAAGACATCAAGTTTATGTTCCCAGATACTAAAACTCGACTCGACCTGGCTCCTTAGCACCCCTACACATTACACATAATATAAATTATTGGAAGTAAATGTTTTAAAGAGACATAATATACATATATTATATATGAGATATTTACTAAAATTTATATTTATGTATAATATAAATAAATAATATACATTCATATATGATATCTCATATACACAAATGTAGTTAACCACAAAGGCGCTACTTTTTTTGTGTGGTTATAAGATGACACTTGAAGTAAGAAGTGAATACAAAGATTTAGAAATTTTAGACTATCAAATAATAAATATATTTAATACAACCAAAAGAAGGTTGGAGTATGTAGAAGAGGCTGTGTACATATAGTATATATGTGCTAATAATAATGACATGGTCATACAAAACTACTACAAAATACTTGTAATACAAATATATGAACACTTTAATAGTATGGAGGGAGTACATATGTGCTAATAATAGTGACATGTTTATAAAAGACTACTAAAAGATGCATATGTGGTTAAACATACAAGCACAAGATATAGCATAACAACAAATGAAAATATTAGAAAAGAAAGCTAATAAATAAATACATAAATATTATTTATACTTTAGTTTCTATTTACAAATTTATGAGCTTTTAGTAAATGATGGCAATTTTGTACAATACTGTATCTATAAATACTCCATTTGTAATTAATATTATTCATGAGTATTTGATAATATTATTTTTTACCAAGTAATTAATATATATTGGTATAATGAGGTAGAAATATTAATCAAGTTTTTGCACTGATTTTCATGCATCAAAATATATGATCAATATAAAGAAGTACAAATATTATTTAAAATAACATGGGTCAAGCGTATAACTTTAATGACGGAGTGATAAAATTATATTTAATAAAAAATATATTTAAATGATGAGAATATCATATTTATTTGATAGAATGCTTAACACAAAAGGTGTTATAGGTGAAGTGGTCAAGGAGATTGTTCTTTTTGGCAACGTCACAAGTGGGCCAAATTTGAACTAAGTTATGTAGTCACTATATACTTATTCGTTTGAGCTCAAGCACAAGTCGAGTTTGTGGTTTCCTTCTTGAGCCAAGCTCGAGCTGGATGATTGGCAACTCGATCAAGTTTGAGCCGAGCTCGAGCCAATACCCAAAACTATGAGTTTGATCTGAGTTAACCCAAAACTTGATTCAACTCGGCTCGTTAGCACCCCTAAGCTAAGCATAAACTAGGAACAAAAAATTCAAAAAAATAAACATCCTATAATTTAAAAAAAAACACTTGAAATGAGCATCAAATTTCTAAATTTTGAACTTTAAATAAATCCTAAAAAAAATTTGTGTGAGATTGACTCCAACTTTTAACACGAGATTGATCTCAATGAGTAGACCAAAACTTATAACTAGACCTACAAATAATTTCGATTAGAAACAAGTAATTTAAATTTTTTTCCAAATTTTGACAAAAAGTGGAAACCGTGAGTGATTTTTCATAAAATCTTAAAATTTAACTGACCAAATTGCATGAAACATTAGAATAAGGTAGATCTAACTATTTTTAACAATCCTATTGATTCAAATCACGTTGAAATCCATTTAAAATCCACTAAAAATCAAAAGATTGAATTTGGTACTCACCTTATCTATGAAGAAAAACACAATTTTATGCAAAAATTCGATCTTTAATCATGTGAAATCTCTTTGAATCGCCTATAATCACTCCTAGGAACTCCTTGGGAGACTTTCGAGTGAAATAGGTTTCAAATGAAGCGTGACCAAATTTAAAACATTGTTTGTGTGAAAAACTCCAACCACCGATCGATCACTATGGCCAATCGGTCAATCGATCTTGAAATAAATGTGATTTTTTATTTTTAAAAATAAAAAAAATGTAAAAATTCTTAAAAAATTACAATAAATTCTAAGATTATTTCAGAACACTTCCCATCAAAATAAAAAAATTTGACAGCCAAAACATAAATTAATAATCAAATAATAAAAATCACCAAAGTTGAGCTCTTTTTGATAATTTTTTAATTAATTTTCTTTTAATCTAAGTGCATGCACAGATTATGTTCATTAATACCTTACTTTAAATTAGTAAACCATTTGGTATGTGATTGTCAGTTTTATTCTCTTTTTTTGACACATTAATAATCTTTTATTAATTTTTGAATAATATCACAAATGTAGCCAACTCTTATCTCTTTTAATCTTGAATTTTGCAAGATTACTCTTAAATAAACTGAGACAAATTTGTTTAGACCATAGAAAAGACTAAGTTCACATTTTTCAACTCTCTTTAGCTATAATTTATGTACATGATTTTCCTAAAAAATAAAAATAATCAAAAGCTCATAATCAATATGTATATGCCTCAATTCATTTCTCTAGGGTTTGGTTTTTCCGGAATCCGCTCTACTTGCATTATTCATTTTTTTTCATTTTTTTCATTCATTTTCATGTTCCCAAACTCTAGGGTTAACATATGTAACCTAGATACTTTTACAACCTAAGTTCCTTCATTATATTTTACCAAATTTTCCTATGCAACCTTGACAAATATACAATTAGAGATCAACTTGTGTTATAATTTTTCCACGACATTTAATAATGCACTAAGGGCTATATTGTTTTGCTTTGTAAGCTTAGTGTCATTCTCATCTCATTCACTTTCTTCTTTAAATATTGGATTATCAACCTTGTCTTCGGTCATTGGAGGATTTCAACCTTTAATAACTTTTTTCCAAACATTTCTATCAAACGCTTATATAAATGCTCTCATCCTATTTTTTCAATATAATAAAATATGGCCATCAAACCATGGAGGTTTATTCATTGGCTTACCTAAGTCCCCATGTTCATTCATTGAGTTATTAAAACTAGCCATTGATTTTAATCCAACAAAAACAACCAAAGCTCCTCACTTTAAGCACTTAAATCAAGGAAAATTTATAAGAGAAGCAACTAACAAACTAGGGCATACAAATTCAACAAGTTTAAGCAAGTAATTCTAATAGAAACACAAGTAAATTTAAGCAATATTAGTAATCAAACCCTAGCACAAGCAATCAAACTATGTGTGAGTTTAATATCTGTGTAGAAGAATATAGTGAATCACTAGATTGCCACTTGTCTAATAATCAGTAAGGATAAAGACTATGAGTTTTAGCCTCTTCGCATTACAAATTTTTTATTAAGCAGAAATAAGTAAATATTTGCTCAAAGCACACTCTCATGATGTATCAATTATTGAACCACAATCATTAAATCAGCATCATTCAATCCACACAAGAACACAACAATTTAATATGGAAAACCCTAACACGGGTAAAAAAAACTATGGTATTTCCAAATGAACCAAATCAATACACTAGAAACCAAGACATTACATTAACACAAGTAAACCACCAACCTTATTTTGACTCCAACACAAGCTTCTCTTGTTTAGATCTTGGTTCCTAGCTTTCAAGTCTTCTTCCTCAAGCAGTTAAAATTTTTTTTCCTCCTTGCTTTGTCTCTGTCTTCTTCTAGCCTTTAACAAATACCTCTTTTTGTATTGACTTTGGCCTTGTGGAATCTTCAATCTCCCATTGAAGATATGTTGCAACTCCTTTGAAATCTCTGTATATAATCTCCTTTAGTTGTGGATTAGCTTCTTCAATTCACCATTGATCTTCAACTCAAAGCTTCATATGAATCCTATTAGAAAACATTGTGCAAAAAGTATAAACCATTTTTCTCTTATATCTGTGCTACTTGGCTGATGAACTTTATCATAGGGCTTACTATGGATTCTATATCTAAGTTGTTAAAGATGTCTTGTAATAACATATCTTCACGAAGAACAACAAGAGTAGCAGTTGAAGTAAGCACATTGACATCAAGTATCTTGTTGTTCGGGATCGTGTTAAAGAAGGGGGAGTTGTTATTGAGCATATATATACTGAGCTAATGGTTGCTGATCTAATTGCTAAGGGCTTACCACATTCTCTGTATAAGAGTCATGTAGATCGTATGTGTCTTATTAACATGTACATTATGATTTAGCTTATAAACTTTTGAACTTTATTATTTAACATAGCAGTTAAATTTTCTTTTCTCATGTTGTCTCATTTTCTGTGCACCTAAGTATGAGACGATGTTTAGACAATGAGTGGGAGCATGTATTCACTCATATTTATATATTTTTTGCCACATATAGCACTCAAATAGAGTGGATTAGTTGCATTGTGATACATGGAAGGAAATGTCCTCATATGAGGACATAACCGCCCTGATTCGTACAGTTATGATATTTTGTAATAATATATAATTACCACATATAGTTTGAAGGGTATTATTTTTTCCAAAATAATATGTGTATACGATGGTTATTTCAAATTTTCTCATTACACACCTGGTCATTATTTTAAATAAAATATTTTTCTCAAATTTAGTTTAATTGAGCTAAGTATGAGATTTTATTTTTATGGCTCAACTGAGAAGTTGTGCCAAGTGGGAGAATGTTGAGCTTGTTTTAAATTAAAACAAAAGGTGGCCCAACTGTCTCAATTAACACATGTTTTGGGCTTTGAAAATTGTCTGGGTAATAAACTTGAGTCATGATACTCATTAAGCTATAGTTTTAGTGGTGAATCTGGAACATTGTTTGACCTCTTGATGGAGGGTCAGGATTTTAAGGTTCTTAACAATGGTGTCCCGGTTTAGTTATAAATACATCATTAATTATCTTAATACAGTACTTTAAGCAAGAATTAATCTCAGTTAAGTTCTAAACTAAAAACACATTATGAGGATTTGCATAAGATTAACAGAAGAAAAGTTTCACTGAAGAGGATAAAACTTTGCTCAACCTATAATTTTGCTCAACCTATAATGGCTATAGGTAAGTTTAATCTCATTATATTTTATTCTATCATTTTTAAAGTAATATGTATCCCAATCACATTCTTTGCTTTTTTTTTTTATTAAACTATATTATTCCAGAATAAAACTCTCCATATATATTAGCATGTAACACATCAACTAGAAAAGATGGAGGGTTCTTAAACTAGTAACAAGAAAAAAAGTCTAATGCAAAATTATGTTGCATCTCGATATACATGATTAATATGAAGTTGAACTTTGGGTAAAAGACATCGCACCTTCCCAGGCATTTGGAAATGTGGTTTTTTTTATTGGACCTTCCTTGCTTTTACACCAGCTGCCCACCTTCCGCCTTTAAGCGGTCTCCTGTGATGTCTTCCTTATCCATAATAGACTTAGACTTACCCCATGTGCATGTAAAAATAATTAATAATGTTTTCTGACTTAGCCTCCCCACTTTGACCAAACTTCATCTTGGCACCAATAAATGATAGAAATGCTTGGTAGTTGTTGATAAAGCGGTTGTAGCATAGAAATATAATATTTTGCATATAAATTATTTGTAGACTAATCAGGAGATCTTTTAAAATGAAAGGAAATTCTCACAAGTTGCAGACTACAAGCATTGTTAACATATTTGATTCCAACCTGTCTAATTTTCTTGTTAATCCTAAATATTCAATGTGACTCGTAAGGAGGTCTATTAAAAGACAAGAGGAACTTCATATATTAGGTGGGCACATTAGGAGCTAAAATTTAACTAACCTGTCTCATTCATAAAAGAGCTTAATTTATTTGCGTTGTGATATCAAATTTGTTGTTAAAAGCCAGATGACAGCTCGACCATGTTACATGTTGGTCCACATCAAGCTCTCTCTCTCTTCTAATCCTTAAATATGGGGATGAGACTGTGCAACTTCACAACTCCGAAGGATCAGTAACATCTGACTGAAAAGAGAGGAAAGAATGGCGGAGACGGCGGTGAGCATTCTGATCGAGCAGCTCGCACCTCTGCTCATCCAAGAGGTCAAACTACTGGGCGGGGCAAAGGAAGCGGTGGCCACAATTCAGCACGATCTGGAGATGATTCGAGCCTTCCTCTGTGACGCTGACCGGCAACAGCACACCAATGAGGCCGTCAAGGTGTGGGTAAAGCAGGTCCGAGAGACAGCCTATGACATCGAGGACGTCATAGATGAGTTCTTCTACCGCATGCAGCGGCCAAACAGCCCCGGCCTCGCCGGCTTTCTCCGCAAGAACACTGGCTTCTTCAGGCGGCTCATGGCCCGGCACAGGGTGGGCAACCGAGTGCAGGACCTCCGCAACCGGCTCAACGACATATCGGAGAGGCAAAGCAGATTTTCCTTTGCTGCGGTGGCCGGAAGTAACACAAGAGCCAACTTCAATATTGGTGACTCCAACAGGCTTGCGGCCCAATTTGTGGAAGAATCACAGGTCGTTGGCATCGAGAAGCCACGCGAGGAGCTGATCGGAAGGCTGCTGGAGCAGAAATTAAAATATGCGGTGGTCTCAGTTGTTGGGATGGGGGGACTCGGAAAAACAACGCTGGTAAGAAAGGTGTACGAGGACCCGAGAGTGCAAAATGTTTTTGCCTGCCATGCTTGGATCACGGTATCGCAGACATTTGTACCAGAGGATCTCCTTAGGAGCTTGATCAACGAGCTCCAAGTAGCAAAGACGACAGAGGAGTTGAGTGCCATGCCTTATGTCCGGCTGGTTGAGACACTCAGGACCCATCTCCAGAACCAAAGGTATGTGATTGTTCTCGATGATGTTTGGACAATTGATGCCTGGGAAGTGATTAAGTGTGCCCTCCCAGAAAATAAATGTGGGAGCAGGATTATGGTCACGACCCGAATGACCAACCTTGCAACCTATTGTTCTACACCTAATGAGAACATCCATATGCTCCAGCCCTTGCCTAAAGAAAAAGCTTGGAGTCTCTTCTGCAAGAAAGTGTTTGGGGCTGAGTATGAAAATGGATGTCCTCATGAGTTAGAACCAACAGCGAACAAAATCCTTGAGGTGTGTGGTGGATTGCCTTTGGCAATTGTGGCCATTGGGGGTGTCTTGTCCACGAAGAGAAAAGCCCTCACTGAGTGGGAAACCATCTACCAATCTATTAGATCGGAGTTGGAAACAAATAATATTCTTCAAAACATAAAAAATATTCTCTGGCTAAGTTATGATGATCTACCACACCATCTCAAACCTTGTTTCTTGTATTTTGGTATTTTTCCTGAGGACTTCTCTGTCAAAAGAACCATCATGACCCGGTTGTGGATAGCAGAGGGATTCATCAAGCCTGTGGATGACCAGAGCTTTGAGGTTGTTTCTGAGAGCTACCTCATTGAACTCATTCAGCGAAGTTTAGTTCAACCATTCAAGTTGGAGCACACAGGGAGAGTGATTACATGTCGAGTCCATGACTTCCTGTATGAATTGATACTCTCAAAGTCTAGAGAACAAGATTTTCATTTGCGTTTAGAGAGAGGGAAATCCGAGCTGCCGGATAATGTCAGGCGACTCGTAGTTGGTAATGGGATTGAAAACCTGAGAAACATCAAAGAGCTTTACTTGGGTCTCGTTCCTGAAGAGTGTATGGTTAGAGTAAAGAGGAATGAAGGTAAAGATTGGGAGAATGTGAAGCACATTCCAATTATTAAAAAAGTTTATAAAAAGGATGGAGGGTTTCGCGAGATAGATATTTAAGTCTTGATAGTGGAATCTACATACTGGTATGTACATCATAAATGCTTTCTCCTTCATCATAAGCTTTTTTTCTTTGTTCCTAGCTTGTGTTCTAACTCTCTTTACTAATTCTCTCTGTTTTTATAGATACTGAGCGGAAGGTCCCTTTGGTAGTCTACATTTTGTATGCATCGTGCCTTGCATGCAGTTTGCAATTTCTTTAGCAACTCGATCCACAGGCCATTATGAAGAAGAAGCTGGAATTTGAGGGCCCAGAGTTTTGTGGGTCACCAATCTTTCTGATTGACTCCTTAAAATGTTAATCTTCTTTTGTGCCAAGTAAACTTGGCCGTTTGTCAACTTTGAATGGTATGAAATACTAGTGATGTGACTCGTATATTTCGTAGAAGTAGTTCCTCTGCTGCTGTGAGAAACCTTCCCAGCAAAGTGCAGAGTGCAACTTCCGTACCCCATATCACTGGACATGAACTAATACTCCAAAACCTTTGTAAGTAAAATAAAAGTTATAGAGTGCTGTGGGTAGATTCTTCAAATTACTCTTAAGGAAAAGGAGTTTTGACGGCTGAAACTACTACATGAAAATTTCATCAGTTGAGGAGGCGGGTCTTACTAATCTTCCCCAAGTCTTAAGTAGCATTTCTGCATGTAGTTCTTCTTATCATTGCCCTTCACTATGATATGGCATTAGTCATATTGTACAGGGTCTAAAAGGTCATAATGGGATGAGAAAATATCTTTACATAAGTTGGGAGGATGAAGTTGTTTAGTGGTTGCACAATTTGATAAAGTTGTTGCATTTCTTTCAATTTACTCACAACATGCACATATAGATCAACAAATATATTAGTTATTTAATCAATTCCATTAATATCATTATCAAATAAGATACTCACGGGAAGAATACATACTAACCTTTGGCGCCTCGTGGCCTAGGATTTGCCTTTCCTCCTTCACTCACGCCCCAATTGTATGTTAACCATGCAATTATATATTGAAATGTATCTATATGCACCCCAATAATCCCCTTAGTACCCTAATAACTCCATAAACCCCCTCATGAATTTATAAGTAAAGCGGGGCACTGAGGAAATTGTTGGGATGCATATAAAAACATTCTTAAATATCAAGAGAAGATGATTACCTTATTGATTTTTATATAGAGAACCCTCAATCCACTTTCATGGGCTCCATAGAGATGGATTGCCAACAACTCATTTGGGGTGCCCTCAACATGTTGCTCACCTCCCTAAGAGCCGTGGCATGCTTCCAAAGGTGTTTCACAAGATATAAGGGAGGAGAGATGGAGGAAGAGGGGGAAGCAGAGCCCTCTCTTGTAAGAAGGGTTGGCCGCCAACAAGAGGGGAGAGGGGACTGGTTGGAGAGAGAGAGGGTGAGAGAGAGGGGGAGGGAGGGAGGGAGTGGAGGCCCCAAGGTGATTAGAGACTAATCACCCCTTAATATAACCACTCTAGGTGGGCTTTGGGCTTAATGGGCTCCTATCTAAAACTCCACTTTGAATATCTAGAGGGCCTTCTTCAATGGGGCCCATTAAATCCACGCGATCCTACACTACACAATCATATGCCCCACAAAGTGCATATGTCATATCTTATCACATGCTTGGTGATCAGTGTGTGTCAATATAATGCAGGTCCCAAAGTATGTGTACACTATAGTGTTTGTGTGGTTGGCATGACCAGCCCCACTATTTTTGTACCCCTCAGGCTCACCCAAGCTGGACGAGCTTGGACCATATGGTCCCGAGTCCATATCAAGATCAAATATCCCCCACTCTAGGTAAAGGTTCATATAGTTCAAACAGTAACTTGCTCTAGTCTTGTCTCAAACCAATACTATGAGCATGTATAATGAAAAGATTTGTTGCTAAAGCCTTTGTGAATGGATTGACCAACATCTTAGATATAGGAATATGATTCATAATTAATCTTTCTTTCTATAATAAGTCAAAAATGTAATAGTAACACACTTTAGTGTGCCTTAATCCTGGTACTAGCCTCACCATTCTTAAGTGTTGACACCATTTATAGATTATCATAATAAATCTAGACAAGAGCATCAGTCTTATAATATCTAAGAATTTCTTAATGTTTTAATTGTGGACATGTGGAAATTAGTGAGTTTGACCCTTTGACCTTCTCAATTGAATAAATTCGGATATAGATGAAGTTTAGGGTTGAAACTAGTGCAATTATAAAGTATATAGAAAAAGCTTCAAAATGTACTAAGAATGCTTGAATCGAAGTTCGGATAAGGGAAATATGATCATTCAAAATTAAAGGCATAAATATAAAATTTGTCGAATTCGACTGGCTAAACAGCACTTTCTCTCAAAACTCAAGGAGCCACGAAATCACTATTCTCTCAAATCACCCTAGAGAGAAATAACTATGTCTTCTCCAATTTCTTACGGCTTCCACTTATTTTTTACTATGTCAATTCAAGTATTAGACTTTCAATAGGAAATGAATTTCACTCAGAATGTCCTAGTTTAGGTAAAACCATGTATTGTTGATTGGTAATACCCAAGAATTTTTTAAATTCCTTATACTTGGCCATGTAGAAATTAGTGAGTTTGACCCTTAGGTCTTCCTAGTAGAATAACTATATATAGAGCTAGAGTTTAGGTCTGGAATTTTATCATTAAAAAGTAAACAGAAAGAGCTTTAAAGAGCAACCAAGAACATGTAAATCAAAGCTCAGATGAGGAAATTATGGTAGATGTAACATTAAGAAATTTTCTTGGTCCACATAGAAAAGAGTGAATATGACCCCTTAGGCCTTCTCAGTGCAATAACTTAATCCATAGTTAGAGTTTCAACTTGAACATCTAAGATACATACTAGATAGAAGGATCTTTGAAATGCCGCTAAAAATACACAACTAGGAGTTTGGAAGAAGAAATTATGATCGTTCGAAGTTGGACATGTGATAATGTCATTAACCCATTGATGCGCTACTCATTAACCCACTAATGCGCCATTGACACCTACAAATCTTAGCCTTGGAACTTATTAATGGAATAACTTTTCCATAGATGGATTTTTTATCTAAAATTATTGGGTTATAAAGTAGACATAAATATATTCACAATGACACCAAGAACATATAAATCAGAGTTTAGATGAGGAATTTATGGCCGATTGAAGTTGGCCTATTTTTCATTTTCTCTTCCTTATAAATAACTTTGAGGCCCCTTTAGACTCCCATTTCTTGAAAAACTACTCAAAATTAAGAAGGAGAAGATCAAAGGCTCTCCCAATCAAGAAGATTCAAGGGATGGAGCAAATTCTACAATTATTAGCTGACGACACATGTAACAATGGATTTCTATTTCTTGAAATAGGTCAAGTTGCTAACCATGTTACGATTTAATGGTTTAAATGGATTTTCTTGATCAAGTTATATGTCTAATGATACATTATATTGCATGTTGTAATTATTTTATGAGAATTATGTCATGCTTAGAATAAAATATGGTCTATTTGGTTCATAAATGATTAAAATCATGGGTTTTAATGTAACGACCCGACCCGAGCCGGGCCCACAAAATCACTAATAATTTTTTTTCTCTTTCCTTAAACCAGGAATCATCGTCTGTGTGCGAGAGGTACATCGTTCATCTACGCACTGGGGAGCTTTAAGGCTTCCCCGTACGTAAACTTAGGTTGAAACGAACACGTACGCACAATGAAGCTTCATAGTTCGTCGCGTGTAAAACAGAATAAAACATATTAATATAATTAATTTGGATCGGGCCAATGTTGCCTTACCGTTGGTTGCCTATGTACGTATTGGATATTATTCCAATACGATCGAATTCGAACGTAGTTCTGCCTAACGGCTTCTACATACATCAGGCATCACAAAATCATATATGTTGAAATACGTATATACTGATATTCAATCGGAGTTATGCGAAAACCGATAAAACATCGGCACTACACATCTTGCTCTATCACAGAGCGGGATCAATCACATTCACAGGTGATCGTTTATAATTAAACACTTTGCAAGTGTACAAGGTAATTGTACTATGATGAGTATTTAAGGGTTGTCGAACCTCAGGGACGGATGAATTATAACTAAATCTAAATAGGAATTTACTGATTAAAAACTAAATAGAACATAAACTTTAATTAAGCAAAAGAAAAACTAAACTAATTTAAAAGGTAGAGATTAATATTATGGAATTTACTTAGGAAATCGAATCCACTATAGAACTATAACAATTCCTTAACTTTTAATCTAAATCTAGTGTGAATATGAACAAGTATTCTTAGCTACAAGATAGAATTACTTCAGAAAGAATCATTAATTAATTTCCATGGCATGAACTATCTTCGACAATAGCACGAATCATCTACACTAAATAGCTATAGGCATGACCCGTCTAATCTTAGTATAACTCATCCAAGTCTTTAATTATCTGAACATTAAAACTATTGTATGACCATCTCATCTAAATCACAGAAATTAGAATTGATACAAATATCAAAACCATATCAATCTATCATCTACAAGACAATAAATCAACATAGATTTGAATAAACATTAAAAGCTCTTCAATTAAAAAGGAAATCCTTATCATACAATTGTCATAATTCACAACTGAGATCTAAATTAAAAAGAAAAGAAACTGAAACTTATCTATAGCTTCATCAACTCCTAAGTAAAAGAATAGTCTAGCCTTCCATGGTAGAAGGAAGCACTTGAATCTCCATTGAAAGCTTTGGCTTCTTCTCCATCTTCTTCTTCCTTCTTCTCTTCAGAAAATCTACTTGTTAACCCTTAATTTCGTGCCAAATAAGTCTTTATATAGGCATTAGATCCGTAAGAAAGAGTTGTATATGAAAAGGACTCAAAATTGGGTGAAATAAGGAATCTGCGTGTTATGCCGATCGATTGCCCTGTATGCCCGTTCGAACGCTTGAACTGAATTTTCTTCAAAATCACGTGTACCCGATCGATCGGTAAGTGACCCTGTTCGATCGCCAATGAAGAATCTGCAAAATAAGCCAATTTAATTCAAAACACCATGGAAGCTTTTTCTAACCTAATTAAATTTAATATCTAATAATTTAACCTATATTAACACTTAAATGAGACTAGAAAATAGAATAATTAAGGGTAAAATAACGCATAAATTATACTTATCAACAGGTCTTGCTCTATCACTGAGCCGAGACCAAACACACATCACACGTCTCGCTCTACCAGAGAACAAGACGAAACATATCTACATGCCTCGTCTACCACTGAGCCAAGACTGAAAACACACTACATGTCTCGCTCTATCACTGAGCTGAGACTGAACACATACATCACACATCTCGCTCTACCCTAGAGCAAGACCACACACATCATGGCATATATGCGCACATCATGGCATATAAGCACACATCATGGCATATAAGCATAGCAAGCATATGAATCATAGCATAGCAAACATCATAACTAGCACATACCGTTCTATAATTAAAATGGGAGATCAGAAATACTTACTCCCCTCATGTCTCACACGGTAGCGGTATTCGGAGTTGCTCAATCCTCCTGGGCGTCATCCCCTTCAGATCCAAAGACAATAGATGTAGCTTCCTCAAGCCTTCATACGTTCCTCATCTTGCACTGAAAGACTACGTACAAACGTTCTCCTTGTAGGAGACTCTTCCCATTTTTTGCGTCTGTGGGCAGTGGACAGAACCTCCCCTACTCTTGATTACTTCTCTTGTTGTGGCCTAGCAACTTCGAACAGAACCCCATCTTGCTTCGGGCCCCTTTTTCTTGTTCCGGTGCTCGAGGATAACGGGCAGGGCCTCTCTCCTTGTCTCGGGGCATTTCCTCTTCATATGGTTGCCAACTCAGAAAGCGAACCATTCCATCGCTTAGAACACACTCGATTTAGTCAAGAACGCCTCTTGAATCGACTAAATCGGAGTTAGGATGATCAGAAATAGAGAAAACGAACTTGGTCGGTGCTCGAGGACAACGGGCAGAACCTCTCCTTGTCTTGGGGTAGTTTCCTCCTTATACGTACTCCAACTCAAAGAAAGGATCCCTCCATTGTGTAGGGCATGCTCGATTTAGTAGGAAACGGGTCTTGGATGGGCTAAATCGGACTCAAAATGCTCAGAAACAAGGGAGAGAAGTTCTCCGTGAAAAATAGCCTCAGATGGGGGTATTTATAGACCCCCAACTGCACCGAAACACCTGCGCCGCCATTTCTAGCGGCGCCACTGTTTCCGCGGTGGAGCCCGCCAAAACCGCACGCGGCACCCGCGGTAACGTGCGGCTCACGCCCGTGTGTGAAACAGCGGAGTTAGAGCGTGCAATCGCGCCGCACCGGCTCGTGCTGCGGCACTCGCTAGTCGCACGCCGGCTTACTCATTTTCTTTTTTATTTTTGTACTCAAAATTTTAAATGCGTGCAACTTCCTACCCCAGACTCGGATTCACGCATTCTTAGTACCATTGGACTCGTATCGACGAGCCCTTTGATAAAAATCCACTTAAAGCAGTATATCGTGCTATTTCTATGTGGGTCCCACCTATATTACATATTTCCCGAGGTCGTAACTTTCGGTCCCCACCTCCGTTTCGTGCGTTCTTCAAATCATTATGCTCGTTTCTTCGAGTTCGACTCATATACGGAGGTTCCAACCTAGAAACCCTTTAAATTCATCAGAAAATTATCAAATTAGGCACAACCCTTCAGGTTATATGTAATCAAAAAACGAGTCGTTACATTCTTCCCCCCATAAACGAATTTTGTCCTCGCAATTCACCAATAATATGAATCAAAACTCATCTAGTTCAAAACAAATATCTAGTAAAATCCGATAATTAATCGGACAAGTAATCGTAAACAGAGTTCAATTAATCATAATCAAATAAATCATATATAAAAGGAATCCAATCTTAAAATTGGATAACACATTCACCAACATAATCTGATAATTTACGATCAGATAAAATATTTTCAAAAGAAATCTGACTATAAATATAAAATCAGATAAATCATATCGTACAAATTTTGATATTTAATTCAGAGTCGAATAGATCATCTCTCAGAAATCTGATATGCTATTCAAAATTGGACATATCATTTTTTTTAAAAAAAATTAACAAATCGATCATTCATCAAAATTTGATAAATCATTCATAAACGAAATCTGATATTTAATTCAAAATTGGATAAATGCTTGTTCAAAAATTCTGATGTCTTTCAAAATTGGACATATCGTTCTTTCGAAATTCGATAAATCAATTAGTGTCGTGATACCTAACGGCTTACTTCCGCACTCATGGGGACACACAAGACATAAGGATATAAGCTTTCCCATGATGCTCCACACCTGTGCGTGCCAGAATCGACCAAAAATTTTGGTGGGTATCTTTATTTAAATCCGCGATACCGAACGGCTTCATCCACACTCATGGGGACACGGAAGACAGAAGGATAGGAGCTTTCCCATGATGCTCCACACCTGTGCATGCCAAAGCCAAATTTGGCGGTATCCAGAATTGATAGCTTTTGGGCTTTATACCAAATAACTATCCAGAGAGTCCGAAGACCCAAATCCTTGAAATCTTCATTGTCAAATCAAATTCAGAACAAACGTTTCCGAATAAAGTAGATTTGAAATCGAAATTCATTTCAATACACTCATGGAATTAACCTTGAAGCTATCCACTAACACCTCATGTCCCATACCACGGGTGTTTGATGGTTTCTTCTTAACAATTCCATAGGTGATTGAGATAAATTTACTAAATTTCAAATCCATTTTCAAATTACCAAGGATTTGAAATTAAATTTCATATCAAATCCATCAGCAGATTCAACCTTAGAGTGATCCACTAACGCCTGATATTTCATATCACAGGTGTTTAGTGATTTCTCTTTGGGATTTCCACTATTTTTCAAAACAGATTTTAAACAAAACTTTCAAAATACTCATATTTCATAATTGAGTTTCGTATAAATACATCAGTAGAATTTATTGCAGAGTTGTCCACTAACACCTCACCTTCTATATCGTGGGTGTTTGATGGTTCCTCTGAGGTGGTTCCACCGTCTTTGAAAATAAATTTATTTCTGAGTCAATTTTTTTTTTAAAATGAGTAATTCGAAATCAAATTTTTATTTCAATACCCTGGTAGAATTAACCGTAGAGTTTTCCACTAGCGTCTCATGTCCCATAGCATGAGCGGTCGATGGTTACCCAGTGGTAATTCTATCGCCTTTGAAAATAAATTAATTTTTAAATCAGAAGCATTTTATAAAATGAACAAATTGAAATCAAATTTCATTTCAATACTCGAGTAGAATTAACCATAGAGTTTTCCACTAGCGCCTCATGTGTCATAGCATGAGCGGTCGGTGGTTACCCCTTAGAAATTCTATCGTAGTTGAAAACATATTTGAAATTAAATTTTATTTCAATACCCGAGTAGAATTAACTATAGGGTTTCCCACTAGCGCTTCATGTCCCATACCATGAGCGGTTGGTGGTTACCTCGTGGTAATTCTACCGTCTTTGAAAACATACTTGAAATCAAATTTTATTTCAACACCCGAGTAGAATTAACCATAGAGTTTTCCACAAGCGCTTCATGTCCCATACCATGAGCGGTTAGTGGTTACCCTGTGGTAATTCTACCGTGGTTCAAAACACATTGAAATCAAAGTTGTTGAAAACATTTAGAAAAAAATCATGTAACGAATTCAAAACAAAATTTTCGTTCGAGTCAACCTCAAAATCAAAATTCGTAAAATCAAGATTTCAGGTCAAATCCAAAGCCACATGTGCAAAACAAAATTTCAATTCATTCTCGATGAAAAATTGAAATTTGGAGAAATTAGAATATGTTGAAAATTCAATGTAACGCATGCAGAATGGAATTATAAATTAAATCTAAATAAGTTTATTCAGAAAAGAATTTTTGTTTTTTTAGGATGAAAAATTAGAAATCATAAAAATCAGAATTCATATAAATCCCTGTGTCCCATATACAAAATGAAAAGTTAAAAAAAAATCCAATTTCTAAATTAATTGAAATTAAAAAAATTAAACATCATGCAACACACTCAGACTTAAACTATAAATAAATTTCAATTGAAAAATCATAATAATCAAATTAATGTTTACATCAAATCTCATGCAACACATGGCGATAAAAATCTCAAATAATTCTTTGATTAAATTTCATACTAAATTAGATGCAACATATTCAAAGCAAAATTTCTAAATCAATTCTAATTTAGAATCGACATCTATAAAGTTTAAGTTTGTCATCAATCAAATACACATACACAACGTAAAACTTTAAAATTACTTCTAATTAAACAAATCAAAATTTATCATAATTAGAGTTCGAAGCAATTTTCTTATCACACCAATAGAACAAAATTAAGAATCAAAATCCGATACGACTTGTCCATAACGACGTATTCAGAACATGTTCGATTTAAGATCAAAATTAATAAAATTTATGTTCGTAACAAATCCAATACAAAACATGTACACAAAAATTAAAATATGCTTAGAAATTGAAGTTCTCAAAATAGTAGTCCATATTAAATTAAAAAATATCGATGTAAAACAAGTATTCGAAATTAGAGTTTGCGTTAAATTCGATAACACACAGGCATAGCCAAAAGATGAAAATCGGAATTTTTTTGAAATCCACGACAACACGTTCAGAAGAGAAATTTAAAAATCACAATTCATTTCAAAATAATCAGAACACATTCAAAACAACAGTTTCTAATTATTTAAAAATCAAAATTCCTATTAATAAAATATAATAATCTCGTAGACAGATCAACGCTCCGATATCATTTGTAACGACCCGACCTGAGCCAGGCCCACATAATCACTAATAGAAAATTTATCTCTTTCCTTAAACCAAGAATCATTGTCTATGTGTGAGAGGTAGAACGTTCGTCTACGCACTACGGAGCTTTAAGGCTTCCTCGTACGTAGACTTAGGTTGAAATGACTACGTACACACAACGAAGCTTCATAGTTCGTAGTGTGTAAAATAGAATAAAATATATTATTATAATTAATTTGGATTGAGCCAATGTTACCTTACTGTTGGTTGCCTACGTACGTATTGGATATTATTCCAATACGATCAGATCCGAACGTAGTTCTGCCTAACAGCTACTACATACATCAGGCATCACAAAATCATATATGTTGAAATACGTATATACTGATATTCAATCGGAGTTATGCAAAAACTGATAAAACACCGGAACTACACATCTCACTCTATCACTGAGCGGGTTCATTCACATTTACACGTCTCGCTCTATCACTGAGCCGAGACCGAACACACATCACATGTCTCGCTCTACCAAAGAACAAGACAAAACATATCTACATGTCTCATCTACCACTAAGCGGAGACTGAAAACACACTACATGTCTCGCTCTATCACTGAGTCGAGACCGAACACACACATCACACGTCTCGCTCTACCCTAGAGCGAGACCACACACATCATGGCATATAAGCACACATCATGGCATATAAGCACACCTCATGGCATATAAGCATATTAAGCATATGGATCATAGCATAGCACACATCATAACTAGCACATACCGTTCTATAATTAAAATAGGAGATTAGAAATACTTACTCCCCTCATGTCTCGTAAGGTAGCGGTATTCGGAGTTGCTAGATCCTCCTGGGCGTCATCCCCTTCAGATCCAAAGACAATAGACGTAGCTTCCTCAAGCCTTCATACGTTCCTTGTCTTACATTGAAAGACTACGTACAAACATTTTCCTTGTAGGAGTCTCTTCTCATTTTCTGCGCTCGTAGGCGGCGGACAGAACCTCCCCTACTCTAGATTACTTCTCTTGTTGTGGCCTGGCAACTTCGGATATAACCCCGTCTTGCTCCGGGCCCCTTTTTCTTGTTCTGCAGCTCGAGGATAACAGGCATGACCTCTCCTTATCTCGGGGTATTTCCTCTTCATACGGTCGCCAACTCAGAAAGCGGACCATTCCATTGCTTAGAACACACTCAATTTAGTAAGAATGCCTCTTGAATCGACTAAATCAGAGTTAGGATGGTCAGAAACAGAGAAAACGAAGTTGGTCAGTGCTCGAGGACAACGGGTAGAACCGCTCCTTGTCTTGGGGTGTTTCCTCCTTATACGTACTCCAACTCGAAGAAAGGATCCCTCCATCGTGTAGAGTATGCTCGATTTAGTAGGAAATGGGTCTTGGATGGGCTAAATCGGACTCAGAACACTCAGAAACGGGGGAGAGAAGTTCTCCGTGAAAAACAGCCTCAGATGGGGATATTTATAGACCCCGAGCTGCGCCAAAACAGCGGCGTTGTGTCGCCATTTCCGCGGCGGCGCCCACCGATACCGCACATGGCACCCGCGGTAACACGCGGCTCGCGTCCACGTGCAGAACTGCGGCACCCAAGGGTGGAATTGCACTGCAGGGCGCTCCAGTCGTGCGCCGCATGCACCACGCGCCGGATTACTCATTTTCTTTTTTATTTTTATACTCAAAATTTCAAACGCATGCAACTTCCTACCCCGGACTCGGATTCGCACGTTCTTTGTACCGTTGGACTCGTATCGATGAGCCCTTCGATACAAACCCACTTAAAGAAGTATATTGTGCTATTTCTAGGTAGGTCCTACCTATATTACACGTTTCTGGAGGTCATAACTTCCGGTCCCCACCTGCATTTCGCACATTTTTCAAATCGTTACGCTCGTTTCTTCGAGCTCTACTCATATACGGAGGTTCTAACCTAGAAACCCTCTAAAATTCATCACAGAATTATCAAATTAGGCCTAACTCTTCAGGGTAGACGTAATCGAAAAATGAGTCGTTACATTTAATGAGGGGTTTATGGTTCATGTAGGAATCATGTTTAGTGTATGAGTTTTTGGTCTGTGTTTGTTTCTTCCCGATCATTGACAATGTGGCTAGTGTAATCTGGTGATCGACGACTCAATGTTGGAATCATGGTTAGAAGAACAATATCGGCACCAACACATTGTGCTGTGTAATCTGGTGATCGACTAGTCAGTGCTAGAATCGGCAAGATGGGCTTGTCAGCCTATCCACTATCGGTAAGGGTTCAATGCATCAATAGGATGTTGGTTTTCATTGACACCCCAGGAGATACATCAGTGAGGTCACTGATGGTGCATCATTCCATGAATATTAAGCATGATTTTTATCATAATATATTCTATTTATAAGATATATCATAGCATGGTTTTTGTGTATAATGAATGTGTGAATAAATAATATGGTTTACATGTATGATATTGGGGTAAGTAAGTCATATACATGTGTGAATCCTTGTAATGGATAATCGCCCCTAGTGCTCGGTTGGCTACAAAAGTGAGCCATCTTAGCCATGTAGAGAAGGGGTATTGTATGAAAAAGGACCATGGCTTTTCGGCTCTCCAAAAGTTAGATTTTTTTGTAGAATTGTTCCCCTGGCAAGGGAGTTAGTTCGAATGGATCATAGCATAAAAAGATAAATGATCCAGGACAGTGTAATATTGGAGGTTTCGATAATCATGAAAGTTGAAATCTCGACCACTTGGGTCCATGAGCCCACCCTCACTTCATGGCACGGATGGAGCTAAGTGATGGCTTCAGCAAAAGTTTGAAGTTGAGTTGTGTGGTAGATCGTAACCATGTGAGGCTGGTTGGACTCCTAGATGTGGCTACCGAGTCTTAGGGACCTTGTGTGGTATGCATCGTAGTGATGGTGGTTGGACTCCTAAGTGTTTCCACAATGTTTTAGTAATTATTTCTTTTGAACTATTTATGTTCACGTATTTTGTTTATGATGATAATGTCATTGTATATTGTTCTTGTTTAGCTATCTCAGTAGGTATATTCACATACTCAGTATCTGTGTGATGCAGGTACCTTGTTGGGTTAGAGTTCCTTTTGGAAACTAGTTGTGCAGCATGGGCGATTTGGCTATGCCACTTGGCTTGTATAATGTTATCTTACTTAAAGGTAAATAAGTTTAGGCGTGTGAGTACTAATCTCTTATGTGTCCATATCAAGATATTCATATTTGTATTGGGGTAAGTCCCTATTTAGTTTATAATGTGATTTGACCTTGATTATTATTGTACTCTTATTGGTATTCGAATGTTAAAAAAATGCATGGCTCACACCTCGAGATATCTTGATGAATATTTTGATGAAAAAAATGTTTTTGTTGCTTTATTCATGCAAATGAATTTGAAAATCTCGGGGTACAATCAATAGTCCACTGCACCGATCAATCATCCTTGTTGTAAACCAACACATTATCCATTTCAGAACTATAGTTGATCAATCACTCTCGACCATTGATCAATCGCTATACCTACTGGACTCAAACAATTTATCGTACCACCTAGTCTGATCTATCACACCACATGATCCAATATATCAGAAAATCTACTAAAATCTCATATTCAAACTTGATCGATTTCTAGTTCATCATTGATTGATCACTTATAAAAATTTCTACATGCTTATGTAAATTTTCACTCATCTTTTTCCCAAACTCTCACGTGATAACCCTATCATTCCTAAGTATGTGTGTGAAATATGTGTGTTTGACTTGATAAACATCCTGAATCTTCATGTCTTGCTTCATCTTAAGCATGTGCTCTTTATCAACAAACAAACACTACTATGACTCAAGATACACATTACCTTGACATTGTTATGGTCACTAAAATAAGCCAACACATACATATCTGATCAGCTTGTCCACCCCCACCTTGTTTGTCAGTGGTACTCGACACTCCCACTACAACAAAAAGAACAATTAGCGACATACTACGAAGCATTGCTAAAAGCTACTATTTGTGACGCATATAAAAGTGTCTAAGAAAACTATTAGTGACGCTCATGTTCACGCGCGTGAGTGAGAGTGAGAAACAGACAGGGGAAAGAGAGAAGAGAGAGAAATAGGAGAGAGAGAGAGAAGATGGGAGAGAGAAGAGAGAGAGAGAGGAGACGCATTTTCCTATGAGTCGCTACCTTTTAATTTATTTTTATAAATTTTAAAATATAGAGAGTGAAGAGAGAGAAAGAGGAGGAGAGAGAGAGAGGAGGAGAGAGAGAGAGTAAGAGGAGAGAGCAAAGAGAGAGATAGAGAGAGGGAGTAGGATGAGAGAGAGGAGAGAAGAGTGAGAGGAGATGGAGAATGAGAGGAGAAAGGGGAGAGAGAGTATAGAGAGAAGGAGGAATTTATTTTTATTAATTTTAAAATATAGAGAGAGATAGTGAAAGGAAAGAGGTATAGAGAGAGAGAAAGAGGATGAGAGAGAGTGAGAGGAGAAAGAGAGGAGGAGGATGAAAGAGAGGAGAGAGGAGAGGGAGTAGGAGGAGAGAGAGTGTAGAGAGAGAAGGTGGAATTTAATATTGATTTTTTAGATTTTTTATTATATACTATATTTTAAAATTAATAAAAAATAAATAAAGTAAAATGTATTAGTGATGCATAGGAATATGCGTCACAGATACCCTTGTTATTAGCAACGCATATGCATATGCATATGATCACTAATACCTAGGGTATTAGCGACGCATCCCTCTGCGTCGCTATTACCTTCTAATTTATTTTTATTAAATTTAAAATATAGAGAAATAATGAAAGGATAGAGAGTATATAGAGAGATAGAAAAGAAAAGGCGAGGAGAGAGAAAAAAGGATGAGAGAGAGGAGAGGTAAAGGATAGAGAGAGGGAGAGGAGAGAGAGTAGGAGGAGAGAGAGAGAGAGGAGAGTGAGAAGAGAGAGTGTGGAGAGATAGTAGAGAGTGGGAGGAATTTAATTTTTATTTTTTTAGATTTTTTATTCTATATTATATTTAAAAATTAATGAAAATATGTATTATTGATGCATAAGAATATTCGTCACTAATACTCTTGATATTAGTGACGTATAAGAATGTGTCACTAATACCCTTTGTATTAGCGACACATGCATGTGTCGCTAATACCTACAGTATTAGTGAGGCATTTTTCCTATGTGTCGCTATTACCTTTAAATTTATTTTTATTAATTTTAAAGTATAGAGAGAGATAGTGAAAGGAGAGAGAAGATATAGAGAGAGGAGAGAGAAAGAGGATGAGAGAGAGGAGAGGGAAATGAGAGATAGATAAAGGGCGAGGAGAGAGAGTGTAGAAAGAGGGAGGAATTTAATTTTGACTTTTTAGATTTTTTATTATATAATATATTTTAAAATTAATAAAAAAGAAATAAAATAAAATATATTAGTGACGCATAGAAATTTATGCATCACTAATACCCTTTGTATTAGTGATGCATATGCATATGCGTCTTAATATCAAGGGTATTAGCGACGCATTTCTTATGCATCACTATTACCTTCTTTTTTTATTAATTTAAAAATATAGAGATAGATAGTGAAAGGAGAGAGAGGATATAAAGAGAGATGAGAGAGAGAGAAAGATGATGAGAGAGAGAGGAGGAGGAGAGAGAGAGCTAGAGGAGAGAGAAGAGAGAGTGTAGAGAGGGAGTAGAGAGAGGGAGGAATTTAATTTTAATATTTTTAGATTTTTTATTATATATTATATTTAAAATTAATAAAAAAGCTAAAATAAAATGTAGAATATGCATCACTAATACCCTTTGTATTAGCAACTCATATGCATATGTGTCACTAATACTTTTTGTATTAGCGACGCAGATGCATGTGTCATATGCGTCGCTAATGCATTTTCCTATGCGTCGCTATTACCTTTAAATTTACTTTTATTAATTTTAAAATATAGAGAGAGATAGTAAAATGAGAAAGAAAAAGAGGATGAGAGAGAGGAGGAGAGAGAAAGAGCGAGAGTGAAGAGAGATAGGAGAGAAGAGAGAGAGTGTAGAGAGAGAGGGTTGAGAGAGATGAGAGAATGAGAGAGAGAGAGAAATAGGGTAGAGAGAGGAGAGAGAGAAAAAGAAGAGAAAGAGGGTGGAAAGAGAGGAGAGCATAAGAGAGAGAGAGAAGATAGAGATTTTTTTAAAAAGATATTTTTTTTTAAAAAAATAAGTCTATTTGCGACTCTCACTAAAGAGTGTGGCAAATAGTTATAATAGTTGCGATGCTATGTAAGCGTCCAACTAATATAACTATTTGTGACACTCTGTACTAAGCATCACAAATAGTAACGATGATTAAAAAATAGTTTTAAACTATTTGCGGCGCTTACATGAATCATTGCAAATAGATTAAACCGTAGCAACACAAAATCATAAGTGTTACTACTTTTTATACTATTTGCGACGCTACTTATGAGCACCGCAAATAGTACAAAACTATTTTTTTAATAATCTTTACTATTTGCGATGCTAAGTAAAGAGCGTCACAAATAGTTCTAATAGTTGCGACGCTTAATTATAAGTGTCGCAACTAATAAAACTATTCGCGACTCTCTTTACTGAGTGTCGCAAGTAGGCTTAATTTTTTTTAAATCTCTCTCTTCTTTCTCTATGCTTCATCTCTCTCCTCTCTCTCTTCTCCCTCTCTCTCTTCACTCTCTCTCCTCTCTCTCTCTCTCTCTCTTTCTCTCTCTCTCTTTCTCTCTCTCCTCTCTCTCCCTCCTCTTTCCCCTCTCTCTACCTCTATCTTTCTATCATCTCTCTCTCCACACTCTCTATACCTCTTTCTCTTCACTCTCTCTATCCTCTCTCTCTACCCTCTCTCTTTTCACACACACTCTCTCTATCTCCTCACTCTCACCCTCTCTCTATCTTTTCTCTACCCACTCTCTATACCCTCTCTGTCTTCTCTCTCTACCCTCTCCATCCTCTCCTCTCTCCCTCTCTCTTCTCTCTCTGGCTGGGTCTCATCTTTAATTATAAATAAATGTTGCTATTAGTTTACTTATAGCAACGTTTATAGATAAACATCACTACAAGTTTCATTTACGCGGGCATTTTACTGAACACGGCCGGGGAAATTTTCACCCAGACGCACTTAAATTCTGATATCTTTGTTATAGAATCACACGATTTTCTTGCTGATCTCCAAAGCCCATATCTTGGTTTTCAACCGACTCCCGATCCAAGCTTTTCTTGTTACCAGTTCAAATCCTAGGGTTTCACAATCTCAAAAAGAAATGGTTTGGGTTTTTTTTATTTCATGGCCGCCACAACAATTTGAAATGCATGGCAAAACTGCACTTAAGGCCCAGGGTGCCCACTAGCTCTCCACCTAGAACTACATCCTTGACTACTTGCTAGTCGACCGCCTCCTCAAAGGCGGTGTCCCCTGCCACTCTATTACTAAGATCGCCGCCGAGAGCGGCTCCGGAAAGACTTAGCTCTGCCTCCAGTTCCACCTCTCCACCCAGCTCCCCACCGCCCGCGGCAGACTCGACACCGTCTCCCTCTTCGTCCATTCTCAGATCCCCTTCACCGCTCGCTGCCTCCGCCACCTCTCCCCCGCCTCATCCCTCGCCATCCCCCTTGACCACGTCTTCATGTGCGGGGTCCACACCCCCAACGAGCTCTTCACCATCCTCGACCGCCTCGATGTGGCCTTGCTTTCCCACCGCCGGCCTCGCCCAGTCCGCCTTCTCGTTCTCAACTCCATTGTCATGTTGTTCTAGTCCAAGTTCGATAACAGCCCACAAATGCTTGATCCCCGTCGTCACCTCCGGTTTGCCATGTCATCGTCGCCACCGGTCAGTCATGCTCCCTCCTTCCTCCTCCCTGGTCCCCCCACCCTTTTGTCTCCTTCCCTCTATTTCCCTTTCTCCCCCCTCCACTGCTGCCGCCGAAAGAGGGGGCTTCGGTTGCCGGAGTCTGGTTCCCCCACTGGATTCCAGCTCCCCACCCCCTCCTCCCTCCCACTCCCCTCCTATATTCTCATCCCCCCTTCCACTGCCACCGCCAAAGGAAGGGGCTCCGGCTGCCGAAGTTCGGCTCCCTCGCCGGATTCCGGTCCCCCCCCCCCCACACCCAGCACTCCCCCTCTTTTCCCTATCCACCCCCTTCTCCCCTCCCCCTGCCTAGTCCCACCGGTACCGAATCTGGTTCCGTTGCAGGATTCTAGCACTGCCCCCATCTTCCCCAGTCCTCCTTCCTCCCCTGCCCCTACCGAAGGAGGGGTGTCAGACTCCAGCGCCCATCTCATCATCCCGCCTCCGGCGGCTTTTTTTCAAATGTTTTTGTTATTAGCAAAGCTTGCAAATGCTTTGCTAATAAGTTTTTTATATTTTAAAACTTATTTTCTTATTAGTGACTCTTTTTAAAGCGTTGCTAATAAGGTTTTTTTTCAAACTAATTCCTTTTTAGTGACGCTTTTTAAAAGCATCACTTATAAGGTTTTTTGTTGTTTTAAAAGTTAATAAGGTTTTTTTATTAGTGATACTTTCATAAGCGTTGCTAATAATTTCTATATCATTTTTATTATTAGAGACGCACAGACAAGCGTCACTCATAAGACATTTTTTTATTTTTTAAATTTTTTTTTATATTAGTGGTTTTATTTTTTAAAAAACTAATTTTTTATTAGTGATGTATTTTAAAGCGTCGCTAATAAGGTTTTTTTTTAAACTAATTCCTTTTTAGTGATGTGATGCTTTTTAAAGCATCACTGATAAGGCTTTTTGTTGTTTTAAAAGTTAATAAGGTTTTTTTATTAGTGATACTTTCATAAGCATTGCTAATAATTTCTCTATTATTTTTATTATTAGAGACGCATAGACAAGCGTCACTCATAAGACATTTTTTTATTTTTTATTTTTTTTTATTAGTGGCACTTTATGAAGTGTCTCTAATAATTTATTATTAGGGATGCTTAGAATTAAGCATCGCTAATAATTTACTATTAGTGACACTTAATAAAGTGTCTCAAAAGGAAAATAATTAGTGACGTAAAAGAGAACATCACTTATAGTGGACTATTAGCGACGCTTTATCATAAGCATCGCTAATTAGTAATAGAGACTCGATTTTCATCGACGCATTTAGCGATGCTTTTTAAACGTCACTAATAGTCTTTTTTGTTGTAGTGTCCGTATTGACAGAGAGGATGTGTTGGTAGGCATAATTGATAGCACAACTATTCACGTCACACATTAGATCATTTATGATGTCATTTATTACAAGAGACGAGCTCTATGCTATCCCAACTTTGGTGGATTTAATTTTCATTGGATAGTGACATTACTGGTTGTCTTACTGGATTTCCATGTGGTTGATACCTTGACATCTCACTCCTTGCACATTCTACGATGGTTGACTAAAGATTGCTACAAATGACAGCTCATTATGACATTTGAAGCACTAGGAAGGAGAGAGTAGATCATAGTATGGCAAAAATTATATTTCTTCTATCAGAACTACATATGGAGCTGGATCTTTCTTTGATTATTTTTGGACAAACTATGATCTTTCTGCATGGTCATACGCATGAGATGCTTCCATATCCATACATTCTATGTCGTATCTTTATGTATGTTCATCGAGGTAGCCAGGAGAGAGCCTACATTAGTTAGCATGGGATTGATTGATGCTACTAGCATTAGGACGATAATGTCTCACACGAGGGGATAGGAGCCATTAGAACAGAATGAGCAACAGGCTTAGGAGGAGGCACCACCCGCAGTAGAGCATCCATTTCCACTGCTAGATCTACCTGTTACATATGGAGTGTACATTAACTTTTGTTGGAATAATCTTGATCAAATTACGGATAGGATTCCACTCTTAGACAATGAAGGGGAGTATCTAGATGATGATGGTGCACCAACAGAAGATGCTTCTTGATTTGCTATGTTTTTATTCACTTTTTCATGTATTCATGTTTTAGAACTTATATCAATTCATTTTATGTTCTATTTGACATTGGGATGTATTTTGAAATTGATTATATTTAGTGGAATTGTGTTGGGCATGTTTCTTTTATTGTTGATTTAATTTTCAGATCTTGTGGTGATGATTATGACTTGGATGTGCTTAAATTGAATTTTTTGTTAATAATAGATTCACGTTTTGTCTATTTGTGCCAAAAGGGAAGAAATGATTGATGAAAATCAAAGTGCTTATTTTTATGCATATTTGAGCAGTGCTACGCAAATAATCATTATGTAAGTGTGCAAGATAAATACAAGTTTTACAAAGCTTTTCAAGATCAATTCCAAATGGTCTTAGTTGAGTCTCAGTATTTTCAAGTCATATATATAAGTGAAAGTCAATGCACTATGTCAAAGAGTTGTAATTTTTATTTGATTTACAATCTTGTAGTATTTTGTCATCAAATAGCTAAAGAGAGAGATTGAAAGAACATATGAAACATATATATTGTAAATTCTCTAACCGCAGAGTACTTCGCTTGTGCCGATGGGCAAGGCACATTGAGCAGAAAGTTCGTCTTGCAATGGTTTAACCGAGTCGAGGGCCTATGGGTGGAAGTTGGTTTTTCCAAAGCATTCAATCTATGGGATTATCCAAGCCATGGTGTGAACTGATTTCAAGCATCGTAAGAAATGAGTTAACCCTTCGTCGCAATTTTGTGGCATGGTTGAAAACTAGGGCAAGACCCCCTGGAGCTGTATCGTCGATGAGTCAAGTGGGGGAGAGTGTCACGGGGTAGCGAAGCGGACTATCCATGACACATGTTGGGGCGTACACACGTGTAGAAGTGTTGTATACTAAGTGTGTATACATTGCAGGAACTGCCCATAGTGTTGCACACCTTGTATGCAGGCATTGTAGGGAAATCCCACAACGTTGCGTAACATGTGTGCGCAATGTTGAGCAGAATGCACGCAACGATGCGCACACATAGTTGGCTATGTTGGGACACATGATCGGCTAGAACATCTTTAGAGTCTTAAGATATCCCATCCCCCCTAAATAGTGTTGGAGAGACCTTTGGAGTGTTTTGGGGCTGTTTGGAAAACTTTGGAGGAACCATGCTTCTACAGCCACTCTAGCTGCCACTCGAGCATAATAGAAAAAATTTCTTGTGCTATATAGGGGGGGACATGGTTAGCTGAAATTCTAAGTTGTCGGTATGATGCCTAGCCTTGCAACCGGCTGTCTTGGATGGCAATGAAGGCTTATTGTGTTGCTAGCTATCATGGTAGGAGCCCCGTCTGTTGGGAGATGGGGATCTTTGACCTACGGGGAGGCCGTCCGGCATTATAGCCATGTTGGAAACTAAGATCCTTGCATGCACTTGGCTGAGATCCTTGCATGCACTTGGCTGAGATGGAATGTTCAGATGTCTGATTTGCCTAAGTTGTATCCATGCATCCCAAGGAGGTGTCCCCCTCCGGCTAGCTCGCTTGGGAAATGTCCCAGTACGTTTGCGCATCCGCCTTGGGAAGGGTTTGTTGCATGGCTTTGCGGGATAGACGCTTGGTCGAATGGCACGAGGTCATGACCTTGATGAGAAAGGCTTATTTGCTTGGCTATTTGGCCTTGTGAGTGTCGCATGGTAGGCATTTTCCTGGCTCCTCCGTGACAACGCATGGTGCACTGTGTCTGCGTGGGCAACATGCATCGCACACTCCATTCCCCATTTTTGATAGTTCGGCTATAAATGCCGAACCTAGATCTCTTCCCCAGTTAGTTTTCCACTTCTACCACTCCTAAACGTTCTTTCCTTCCGTTCTAAGCCATTTTAACTCCAAATTAAACCGTTTCCAGCTAAATTGATGTGTTCAACGCAGTGGTGAGGTCATTTTTTCTATTTGAAGCCTCATTTAACCCCAAAATTTTACTCCGAGTTCAAGGTAGAGAGTCTTAAACTCTAAACTGATGCTCTGCCCATAAAGTAAATTTTCTGAATTGTTTTTGCTCAATAATGCTTAATTGCTTTATTTTTGAAAAATGTCATATTAGTGAAATGTTTCGCATACGCTGCATTATGTTTTGGTGTGTGCATATTCTAGGTAATTTTGGGGTGCAACCTAGGATTATCATATTATATTTCGATACCTACTGAGAAAAATAATCAGTATCCCGTGCACGCATTTAGGTGTGGAGTATCATGGGAAAGCTCCTTGAGCCACTTAATGCCCCGTGAGTGCGTGGGGAATGCTGTTCGGTATCACGGCTTCTGATTTTATCATCATCAAATGAACTGATGATTTTTTATTCTATTTTTGAATTGTTTTCTGAAATAATTGTTTTGAGGAAAAGATAAAGATTTTGATTATTTCATGAATTTCTACTTAGCATTACTTAGATGTTAACATAACGTACTGAGTATAAAAATACTCACCCACCCCCAGATTATGCAGGAATTGCAACTAGAATGGAGGTGGAAGAGGAAGAGTAATCCAAATAATTTATCTTGTTGCTACTTTAGATATTTTTGTAATTGTTTTGTGACCAATATGTAAAGGCATGATATCCCTCAATTCTGTACAACTATCAGCTCTATGCACAGTGATATTAGGCATGTAAAGGCACAGTAATATATATATATATATATATATATATATATATATATATATATATATATATATATATATATATATATATATATATATATATATATATATATAATGTTTTGGTTATGCAATTACTCCAACGTATTTTATATTAAATATGATGTTATGTGTATGTTCTTGGATGTTATGTGCACTGATGGTTGTCATGTTCAGTCACGTGGGTATCATTTACACGTGTCAGACGGAATTATGATGTTTATTATATCATTGTAAAATGGCAGCCGCCACATCAAACATTGCCCCAAGAATTTAATGTTGGGAAAGAAACAATTTTTGTATAAGAAAGTGATTGAAAGAATACAATTTGTATGAAGTAAAATCATCAAAGACCCACTTTGAAGATCCATCTGACAACCTCAAGGTGGCCATATTTCAGCCAGTCCCCATTCGCAGGACTAACACAAGAGTTTCATTAGCTTCCAAAGTCGGCCTCTTTGGAGACCACCAGTTATATCTACTCTTTTGCTAGAGGTAGGGGTGATGGAAGAATAAAAGAGAGAAGGACAATGGAGTCTGGAAGTCGGCCAATGGAGGCTATAGGGATGAGAGCTAGAGGGATAGGAGAAGTAGGGTGGAGGGAGGTGCAATGGAGGCTATAGGAGCCTAGCAGTGGGGATCGACCAATGGGAGAGTAGGTGAAGAACCATGTTAGGGCGACTGGACGAGAATGAAAGTGGCAAGGAATAGAGAGGGGGCAGTTTCGGTATAAAACAAAAATATTTAAGTAAGAAGCTGATTGGAGAGAAGCGCCTCTTTCCAAGCAGCTTGATTTAAGATGAACGGGTGAGAGTAACGTGGCTCAATTGGCTCATAGTATATAGTGGCTGTCTATATATATATATATATATATATATATATATATATATATATATATATATATATATATATATATATATATCACCATGTCTATACATATCCCATCACAACATCAGTTTTAAACAACATCTTAAAGTCATAAAAAAACATAACTAAACTGAAACAAGTTCAAACATGAAATATATGAAAAAGTGATATACAAATATAAAATTCAATCAATAGCATCACCATCAGTCTGCTCCCCTTCACTATCAGCATGTGGAAGATGGGCTCTGAGCAAGTGACTGATGTCTTCAAGTCTCTTGCATCACAATATCTTGAAAAGCTCTAAACTCAGTAATGGTGACTAGTCGATCTAGATCATCTATATGAGTTGGTGCCTCTGCTAGTCCCTGTGGCTCATGTACATCACCCTGGTGGTGAGAAAGTATTATGCGAACCTTTCCAATATCAATCGGTCCCATATCAATAATAGTGGGCTCTCTTCTAGGAATCCCTACATGTACCAATGTGAAAATCCTACATAGAATGTACGGGTAAGGTAACATCTCATGTGTGTGGCCATGAAGGAATGTCATCATTCGTCCAAAGATAATGGAAGGCATATCTAACTGTATCTCAGGTTGTGCTAGGGGATGAAGTATGCAAGTCATCATGCAATACACTCTCTCCATTATAGCACTCCGTATGTCATATTTGGTGATGACATGTAGCAAAAGATAATGTCATGTCATGGAGTGAAAAAGTAATGAAACCTCCAACTCTAGACCTCTAGGAAGAGTAAGTAAACTCCTTGTAATCTCACTATCTGGCATAAAGACATATTTGTTGAACTGTGGGTACATGAGTAGTCTTCACTCACATCTTGTAACACCCCGACCCGCGAACAGACCCAAAACGGGGGTCAGAAAGCGACGAAAACCAACCCAGAACCAGGAGCGTCCGTCTCTGAGTGCGAGAGTCTTTGCATTCCTCTACGCGCCTCGGAACTTTAGTGCTCCGTTACGCGTATGCAAGAACTGACCTAATTATATATCTAATTCGGACCGGGCCAACATTGCATTGCCGTTGGTTGCCTACGTACATATCAGATAACATCCATGATGTTACTCCAATACGATCGGATCCGGACGTAGTTCTGCCTAATGGCTACTACATACATCTGGCACACCAAAAACACATATGTATAAAGTACATATCTCCGAATATTTAATCGGAGTTATACAAAAACCCAATAAAACACCGACAACACACATCTCGCTCTATCATAGAGACGAGCATCACACAACCACCACAACATGCCTCGCTCTATTCCAGAGCGGATACATCACATTCATATGTCTCGCTCCATCACTGAGCCGAGACCAAACATACACACACAACACGTCTCGCTCTAAGCTAGAGCGAGACAGCACACATCATGATATATAAGCATAGCATATCGGAACATAAAGGATCATAGCACATCATGGCATATAAGCACACATCATGGCATATAAGCATAGAAAGCATATAGATCATAGCGTAGCACACATCATAACTAGCACATGCATTTATATAATAGAAATGGGAGGTTAGAAACGCTTACTCCCCTGATGTCTCACGAGGTAGAGGCATTTGGGGTTGCTTGTTCCTTCTGTCTATTCTCCCCTTCGAATCCGGAGACAGCGGACAAAGCCTCCTCTAGCCTCTGCACGTTCCTCACCTTGTGCCGAAAGACGACCGATCGACTCTCCCCTTTCCCGGAGACTTATCATTTTCTGCGTCCATGCCGGTGAACAGAACCTCACCTAATCGGGAATGTTCCTCATATTGTGTGGCCCTTCAGTGGAGGCGGAGCCTACCTTACTTCGGGCCACTTCTCTTGAATCGGCCCGATGATGGAGGACATAGCCTCCTCTCTCTCCGGGACATTTTTCTCTCTCATCGGGGCACGAGGTCGGCAAACAGAGCCTGCCCTTGGCCCCGAGCCTATCTTGCTCCTTCCCGGTGACCCTTAACAAGTAGCACGCCCGTAGGCCGCGGACATAACTTCCTTACTCGGAGACTCTTTTCTTTTTCTGCACTCGTAAGCCACGGACAGAACATCCCTTTCCCTGGGGTGTTACTCACACTGTGTGGCCCTTTGGTGGAGGATGGAGCCTCCCCTACTCCAGGCCATGACTCCCGATGCGGTCCGGTAGCGGAGGACGGAGCCTCCTCTCTTTCCTGGGCCGTTTCTCTCTCTCTTGGGGCAGGAGGGTGGCGGACAGGCCTCCTCTTGCCCCGGGACATTCCCCCTTCTAGGAGGGCCAACTCGGGGAATGGACCATGCCATTGCATAGATCACCCTCGAATTAGCTAGGAACGCCTCAAGAATGACTCGAATCGGACTTAAAATGAGTGAGAAACGAAGAACAGAAGTTTTTGAATGTCAAAGGGAACACAAAAACGTGGGAGAGAATTTAGAACGCAGGAGAGAACTCCGGACGGTGGGAGAATTTCCCGAACCCTTAAACTGAAGACTCTGGACGCTATTTATAGAAAAATTGGAAAGACGTGAGGCTGACATGTGGCAAATAGGATTGACACATGTCAGTCCTATCCACTGCGTCAGCGATCTTATCTGCTTCGTCAGCAATCCTATCCGCTTCGTCATCGATCCTATCCACTACATCATCGATCCTATCTAGAATGATATTATTTTATTCAAATAATATCCTGAACTCAAAACGCGATAACTTCCAACCTCTACGTTGGAATCACGCGCTCTTGTTACTGATGGACTCGTGTCGACGAGACCTTCGAAACAAGACCACAAATGGGTAGGTTATCCCGCACTTACTTGTGGGTCCCGCCCATGTGGCACACTTCCCGAGGTCATAGCTTTCGCTCATGACCTCTTTTTCGCGGGTTCTTCGATTCACTATGCTCGTTACACCGAGCTCTACCCATCTACAGGGGTTTCATCCCTTAAAACCCCCTAACACTTAATCACCATTTACCGAATTACCCTTAACCCACCCGGGTTAAGCGTAACCGGAAAACAGGTTGTTACACATCTTATGACCTCGGCAATTATGTAAGGTGACACTCTCACGTGAACGCCTCATTCTACTAATGCATCATCATCCTCCAAATGGCGAGATGCATACCACTAAAGAACATGTCATATATAAACGGACTGACGAGATGTAGAGATGGTGCTAAAATATTCCTTCCAATAAGGACTGCCTCTATCCATCTTATGGCAGTCTCTTAATGAATTGTACACTAAGCTTGCTCACAACAGATGGATCTAACTCCATCTGATCCACTATTGGGCACCCTTGGGTCCCCAGACCTGGACTCAACTATCTTCTACTTCTTTGCTCTCACCATCTAAATTAAATTACAAATAAACAACCTAGATCTAAGCATAAACTAGGAACAAAAAATTGAAAAAAAATAAACATCCTACAATTTCAAAAAAACTTGAAATGAGCGTCAAATTTCAAATTTTTGAACTTTAAATAAACCCTAAAAAAAATTTATGTGAGATTGACACCAACTTTTAACCCGAGATTGATCTCAGAGAGTAGACCAAAACTTATAACTAGACCTACAACTAATTTTGATTAGAAACAAGTAATTTTAAAAAATTTCCAAAATTTGACAAAAAGTTGAAACCATGAGTGATTTTTAATAAAATCTCAAAATTTAACGGATCAAATTGCATGAAACATTAGAATAAGGTAGATCTAACAATCCTATTGATTCAAATCACGTTGAAATTCATTTAAAATCCACTAAAAATAAAAAGATTGAATTCAGTACTCACCTCATCTATGAAGAAAAACACAATTTTATGCAAAAATTTGATCTTTGATCATGCGAAATCTTTTCAAATCGCCTATAATCACTCCTAGGAACTCTTTGGTAGACTTTGAAGTGAAATAGGTTTCAAATGAAGTGAGACCAAATTTAGAACAGTGATTCAGCATGAAAAAATCCAACTACCGATCAATCGATCTTGAAATAAATGCAATTTTTTATTTTTTAAAAATAATAAAAATTATAAAAATTCTTAAAAATTTATGATATTTTCTAAAATTATTTAAAAACACTTCCCATCAAAATAAAAAAATTCGACAGCCAAAACATAAATTAATAATCTAATAATGAAAATCATCAAAGTTGAGCTCTTTTTGATAAATTTTTGATCAATTTTCCTTTAATCTATGTGCATCTACAAATTATGTTTATTAATACATTGCTTCAAATTAATAAACCAATTGGTATGTGATTGTCAATTTTATTCTCTTTTTTTGACACATTAATCCTCTTTTATTATTTTTTTAAGAATATCACAAATATAGCCAACTCTTGTCTCTTTTAATCTTAAATTTAGCATGATTACTCTTAAACAAACTGAGACAATTTTGTTCGGACCATTAAAAAGACTAAGTTCACATTTTTCAACTCTCTTTAGCTAAAATTTATGTACATATTTTCCTTAAAAAAAAATCAAAAGCTTATAATCATTATGTATATGCCTCAAGTCATTTCTCTAGGTTTTGGTTTTTCCGGAATCCTCTCTACTTGCATTATTCATTTTTTTTTCTTTCTTTTCATTCATTTTCATGTTTTCAAACTCTAGGGTTAATAACTATAACCTAGATACTTTTACAACCTAAGTTCCCTCATTATATTTTACCAATTTTTCTCATGCAACCTTGACAAATATACAATTAGAGATCAACTTGTGTTGTGATTTTTCCATGACATTTAATAATGCACTAAGGGCTATATAGTTTTGATTTGTAAGCTTAGTCTCATTCTCATCCCATTTACTTTCTTCTTTCATAACTGAATTATCAACCTTGTCTTCGATCATTGGAGGATTTCAACCTTTATTAACCTCTTTCCAGACATTTCCATCAAAAGCTTGTATAAATGCTCTCATCCTATTTTTTCAATATGATAAAATCTGCCCATCAAACCAGGGAAGTCTATTCATTGGCTTACCTAAGTCCCCATGTTCATTCATTGAGTTATTCAAACTCGCCATTGATTTTAATCCAACAAAAACAACCTAAACACCTCACTTTAAGCACTTAAATCAAGGAAAAGTTATAAGATAAGCAACTAACAATCTAGGGCATACAAATTCAGCAAGTTTAAGCAAGTAATTCTAATAGAAACACAAGTAAATTTAAGCAATATTGGTAATCAAACCCTAGCACAAGAAATTAAACTATGTGTGAGTTTAATATCTGTGTAGAAGAGTATTGCGGATCACTAGATTGCCACTAGTCGAATAATCAATAAGGATAATGACTATGAGTTTTAGCCTCTTTATGTAACAAATTTTTTATTAAGCGGAAATAAGTAAATATTTACTCAAAGCGCACTCTCAAAATGTACCAATTATTCAACCACAATCATTCAATCACCATCATTCAATCCACACAAGAATACAACAATTTAATGTGGAAAACCCTAACACGGGTAAAAAAACTATGATATTTCCGAAGGAACCAAATCAATACACTATAAACCAAGACATTACATTAACACAAGTAAACCACCAACCTTATTTAGACTCCAACACAAGCTTTTCTTGTTTAGATCTTTGTTCCTGGCTTTCAAGTTTTTTCCCTCAAACAGTTAAAACTTTTCTCCCTCCTTGCCTTGTCTCTGTCTTCTTCTAGCCTTCAACAAACACCTGTTATTGTATTGACTTTGGCCTTGTGGAATCTTCAATCTCTCATTGAAGATATGCTGCAACTCCTTTGAAATCTCTGTATATAATCTCCTTTAGTTGTGGATTAGCTTCTTCAATTCACAATTGATCTTCAACTCAAAGCTTCATATGAATCCTATTAGAAAACAATGTGCAAAAGGTATAAACCATTTTCTCTTATCTCCGTGCTACTTGGCCAATGAACTTTATCATAGGGCGTACTATGAACTCCATATCTATGCCGTTAAAAATGTTTTGTAACAACAAATCTTCACGAAAAACAACAAGAGTAGTAGTCGAAGTAAGCACATTGACATCAAGTATCTTGTTGTTTGGGATCGTGTTAAAGAAGGGACAATTGTTATTGAGCATATATGTACTGAGCTAATGGTTGTTGATTCAATTACTAAGGGCTTACCACCTTCTCTTTATAAGAGTCATGTAGATCGTATGTGTCTTGTTAGCCCATTGTACATTATGATTTAGCTTATACACTTCTAGACTTTATTATTTAACATAGCAGTTAAATTTTCTTTTCTCATGTTGTCTCATTTTCTGTGCACTTACGTATGAGACGATGTTTGGACAATGAATGGGAGCGTGCCTTCACTCATATTTATATGTTTTTTTTCCACATATAGCACTCAAGAGTTGCATTGTGATACATGGAAGAGAATGTCCTCATATGAGGACAAAACCGCCCTAATTCGTGCAGTTATGATATTTTGTAAGAGTATATAGTTACCACATACAGTTCGAAGGGTATTATTTTTTCCAAATTAATATTCGTATACGAAGGTTATTTCAAATTTTCCCATTACCCACCTTGTCATTATTTTAAATAAAATATTTTTCTCAAATTTAGTTTAATTGAGCCAAGTGTGAGATTTTATTTCTATGGCTCAACTGAGAAGTTGTGCTAAGTGGGAGATTGTTGGGCTTGTTTTAAATTAAAACAAAAAGTTGTCTAACTATCTTAATTGACACATGTTTTGGGCTTTCAAAATTGTTTGGGTAATGGGCGAGAGTCATGATACTCATTAAGCTATAGTTTTAGTGGCGAATCTAGAACATTGTTTGACCTCTTGATAGAGGGTCATGATTTTAAGGTTCTTAACAATGGTGTCTTGGTTTATATATAAATACATCATTAGTCTTCCTAAAATAGTACTTTAAGTAAGAATTCATTTCAGTTAAGTTCTAAACTAGAAATATATTATGAGAATTTGCATAAGATTAGCAGAAGAAAAGTTTCACTAAAGGGGATAAAACTTTGCTTAAGCTATAATGGCTACAAGTAAGTTTAATCTCATTATATTTTATTCTCTCATTTTTAAAGTAGTATGTATCCCAATCACATTCTTTGCTCTTTTTTCTTTTGTTAAACTATATTATTCAAGAATAAAACTGTCTAGATATAATAGCATGTAACACATCAACTAGAAAAGAGGGAGGGTTCTAAACCAGTAACAAGAAAAAAAGTCTACTGCAAAATTATGTTGCATCTCGATATACATGATTAATATGATAGGAAAGTGAGTTGAACTTTGGCTAAAAGACATCGTACCTTCCCTGGCATTTGGAAATGTGGTTTTTTTATTGGACCTTCCTTGCTTTTACACCAGCTGCCCACCTTCCGCCCTCAAGCGGTCCCTTGGGATGTCTTCCTTATTCATAATAGACTTATCCCATGTGTATGTATTAATAATTAATAATGTTTGGTAATTTAGCCTCCCTACTTTGACCAAACCTCATCTTGGCACCAATAAATGATAGGAATGCTTGGTAGTTGTTGATAACGCGGTTGTAGCATAGAAATATAATATTTTGCATATAAATTAATTGTAGACTAATCAAGAGGTCTTTTAAAATGAAAGGAAATTGTCACAAGTTGCAGACAAAAAGCATTGTTAATATATTTGATTCCAACCTAATTTTCTTGTTAATCCTAAATATTTAAGGTGACTCGTAAGTACAGAAGGCTATATTGGTCGATACGGGGCCGTATCAACCGATACATATCCGTATCGGTTGAGACTAATATGGGTATGAAGGTGGTACGCTCTCCACAACAAAATCCGATATGTATCGGTCATACTGTATTGATATGGTATTAAAAAAATTAATTTTTTTAAAAAACACACAATGTAAACCCAACCTCTTTGAAAGTTTAAAGATAGTAATATTTTTGTTATATTAAAAATAATATTTTTAAAGTTATATGAGATCAATACGGGTAGGTCCATACAATTTATATAATTATTTTTTTAAATATAGTGCTCCACAATTATACATTTATTTAAACATATAAATGTGACTCATATTAAGCATATTATTTGGTTCTAAAATAAACTAATTTCATAGCACTTAATATGGGAAATATGGAGCAATAATTTGTATGGGATAGAGAGTGTAATAATATATAGTTCTAAAATAAATTAATTTTAGAATACATGTATCGATTAATACGATATTCTATGGTCTTATTATGACCTAAAAGATGTATTATAATGATATATTATTAATTATTATATTTTTTTATATTTATAAAAAGGTTTATGCATATTTTTGCGCGTACTAAGCATATCATCGATACACATCTATATCTTTAGTTATCGATACTATTCGTATTATTACAACCATCTAGTAAAGAGGTCTATTGAAAGACACAGGAACTTCATATATTAAGTGGGCACATTAGGAGATAAAATTTTCAAATAGAGTATTTCCACAATATTCATACAACATACATTATAATTTCATTAGGAGCCCGAGTTTATACTGGCGCCACCAACCCCTCATATATATCGAGATCTGATAGTTTAAATCAACTTGTCCAGGAGAAATATATACTAACCGGTCTCAGTCATAAAAGAGCTTAATTTATTCACAATCATAAGCCAGATGACAGCTCGACCACGTTACATGTTAGCCCACATCAAGCTCCCCTCTCTTCTCATCTTTAAATATGGGGAGATGAGCCTCTCCAACTTCACAACTCCCAGAAACATCTGACTTGAAAAGAGAGGAAAGAATGGCGGAGACGGCGGTGATCATTCTGATCGAGCAGCTTGCACTTCTGCTCATCGAAGAGGTCAAACTACTGGGTGGGGCAAAGGAAGCGGTGGCCACAATTCAGCACGATCTGGAGATGATTCGAGCCTTCCTCAGTGACGCTGACCGGCAACAGCACACCAATGAGGCCGTCAAGGTGTGGGTAAAGCAGGTCCGAGAGACAGCCTATGACATCGAGGACGTCATAGATGAGTTCTTCTACCGCATGCAGAGGCCAAACAGCCCCGGCCTCGCCGGCTTTCTCCGCAAGAACACTGGCTTCTTCAGGCGGCTCATGGCCCGGCACAAGGTGGGCAACCAAGTGCAGGACCTCCGCAACCGGCTCAACGGCATCTCGGAGAGGCAAAGCAGATTTTCATTTGCTGCGGTGGCCGGAAGTAACACGAGAGCCAACTTCAATATTGGTGACTCCAACAGGCTTGCGGCCCAATTTGTGGAAGAATCACAGGTCGTTGGCATCGAGAAGCCACGCGAGGAGCTGATCGGAAGGCTGCTGGAGCAGAAATGGAAATATGCGGTGATCTCAGTTGTTGGGATGGGGGGACTCGGAAAAACAACGCTTGTAAGAAAGGTGTACGAGGACCCGAGAGTGCAAAATGTTTTTGCCTGCCATGCTTGGATCACGGTATCGCAGACATTTGTACCAGAGGATCTCCTTAGGAGTTTGATCAACGAGCTCCAAGTAGCAAAGACGACAGAGGAGTTGAGTGCCATGCCTTATGTCCGGCTGGTTGAGACACTCAGGACCCATCTCCAGAACCAAAGGTATGTGATTGTTCTCGATGATGTTTGGACAATTGATGCCTGGGAAGTGATTAAGTGTGCCCTCCCAGAAAATAAATGTGGGAGCAGGATTATGGTCACGACCCGAATGACCAACCTTGCAACCTATTGTTCTACACCTAATGAGAACATCCATATGCTCCAGCCCTTGCCTAAAGAAAAAGCTTGGAGTCTCTTCTGCAAGAAAGTGTTTGGGGCTGAGTATGAAAATGGATGTCCTCATGAGTTAGAACCAACAGCGAACAAAATCCTTGAGGTTTGTGGTGGATTGCCTTTGGCAATTGTGGCCATTGGGGGTGTCTTGTCCACGAAGAGAAAAGCCCTCACTGAGTGGGAAACCATCTACCAATCTATTAGATCGGAGTTGGAAACAAATAATATTCTTCAAAACATAAAAAATATTCTCTGGCTAAGTTATGATGATCTACCACACCATCTCAAACCTTGTTTCTTGTATTTTGGTATTTTTCCTGAGGACTTCTCTGTTAAAAGAACCATCATGACCCGGTTGTGGATAGCAGAGGGATTCATCAAACCCATGGATGACCAGAGCTTTGAGGTTGTTTCTGAGAGCTACCTCATTGAACTTATTCAGCGAAGTTTAGTTCAACCATTCAAGTTGGAGCACACAGGGAGAGTGATTACATGTCGAGTCCATGACTTCCTCTATGAATTGATACTCTCAAAGTCTAGAGAACAAGATTTTCATTTGCGGTTAGAGAGAGGGAAATCCGAGCTGCCGGATAATGTCCGGCGACTCGTAGTCGGTAATGGGCAGAGCGTAAGATGGAAATCGGACTCTTCACATCTTCGTTCTCTGCTCTTGTTGGGAGCAGATGGAATTCCCGAGCTTGCAAATTTCAGCTCCTTAAAGGTGTTGCACATAGAGGGTATCCAAATGGACTCATTTCCAACTGAGATCTTGGAATTGTTCCATCTCCGTTATTTGCATATTAGGAAAACAAACATCAGCAACCTACCAAAAGACATTGGAAAACTCCGAAATCTACAAACTTTGGATATGAAATGGTCTCTAATCACATCACTGCCTGACGAAATTCTTAAACTCAAGAATCTGCGCCATATATTGATCTACCAAAAGGTTTATTATGGGGTAGAGATGCCGAAAAAAATTGGAAATTTAACATCCTTGCAGAGTCTAGTAAATGTGAATATCACAGGAGGTGCTGATGAGCTAAAGGAATTAAGCAAATTGACCCAGCTAAAGAAGCTTTCTATTACGCAAATCAGCTCAAGTGATGGGGAGGACTTATGTGCAACCATCAACCATATGAGCCAGCTCCAATCTTTATACTTATTTTCAGGAATAGATGCGGAGCTTCTTAATGTGGAAAAGCTCTCAGTTAACCCCACCATATTGAGGAGACTCAACTTGAGAGGAAAACTGACGAGGTTTCCAGAGGTCTTTTTGTCCCTCAATTGCCTTGAACTGCTCAGGTTGAATTTCTCCAAATTGGAAACCGACCCTTTTAGCTATCTTCATCTTTTGCCAAGTTTGGTTGAACTATATCTACACAATGGTGCCTACGTAGGAGCAGAACTATACTCTCAAAGTCCGGGTTTCCTAAAGCTCAAGAAATTATATATTCACAGTCTTAATGGATTGCACCGTGTGGTGATAAATCAAGGAGCTATGCCTGGCCTTGAATTCTTGGAATTTCTTCAGTGTGATAGTTTAGAAAGAGTCCCTGTTGGGATTGAAAACCTGAGAAATATCAAAGAGCTTTACTTGGGTCTCGTTCCTGAAGAGTGTATGGTAAGAGTAAAGAGGAATGAAGGTAAAGATTGGGAGAATGTGAAGCACATTCCAATTATCAAAAAAGTTTATGAAAAGGATGGAGGGCTTCGCGAGACGGATATTTAAGTCTTGATAGTGGAAACTACAAACTGGTATGTACATCATAAGTTCTTTCTCCTTCTTCATAAGCTTTTTTTCTTTGTTCCTAGCTTGTGTTTTAACCCTCTTTACTAATTCTCTCTGCTTTTGTAGATACTGAGCGGAAGGTCCCTTTGGTAGTCTACACTTTGTATGCATCGTGCCTTGCATGCAGTTTGCAATTTCTTTAGCAACTCGATCCACAGGCCATTATGAAGAAGAAGCTGGAATTTGAGTGCCCAGAGTTTTGTGGGTCACCAATCTCTCTGATTGACTCCTTAAAATGTTAATATTCTTTTGTGCCAAGTAAACTTGGCCGTTTGTCAACTTTGAATGGTATGAAATACTAGTGATGTGACTCGTATATTTCGTAGAAGTAGTTCCTCTGCTGCTGTGAGAAACCTTCCCAGCAAAGTGCAGAGTGCAACTTCCGTACCCCATATCTGTGGACATGAGCTAAAACTTCAAAACCTTTGTAAGTAAAAGAGAAGTTATAGAGAGCTGTGAGTAGATTCTTCAATTTAAGAAAAAGGAGTTTTGACGGCTGAAACTACTACTTGAAAATTTGATCAGTTGAGGAGGCGGGTCTTACTAATCCTCCCCAAGTCTCTTAAGTAGCATTTCTGCATGTAGTTCTTCTGATCATTGCCCTTCACTATGATATGGCATTAGTCATGTTGTACAGGGTCTAAAAGGTCATAATGGGATGAGAAAATATCTTTACATAAGTTGGGAGGAGGAAGTTGTTGAGTGGTGGCACAATTTGATAAAGTTGTCGCATTTCATTCAATTTACTCATTACATGCACATATAGATCAACACATATATTAGTAATTTAATTAATTCAATTAATATCATTATCAAATAAGATACTCACAGGGAGAATACGTACTAACCTTTAGGGCCTCGTGGCCTGGGATTCGCCTTTCCTCCTTCACTCACGCCCCAATTGTATGTTAACCATATAATTATATATCGAATGTGCCTATATGCACCCCAATAATCCCCTCAGTACCTTAATAACTCCATAAACCTCCTCATGAATTTATAAGTAAAGCGGGGTACTGAGGAGATTATTGAAATGCATATAGAAACGTTCTTAAATGTCAATAGAAGATGATTACCATATTGAAGGACTGCCAACAACTCATTCTAGATGCCCTCAAAATGTTGCTCGCCTCCCTAAGAGCCGTGGCATGCTTCAAAAGGTGTTACACAAGGTGTAAGGGAGGAGAGATGGAGGAAGAGGGGGCAGCAAAGCCCTCTCTTGTAAGAAGGGTTGGCCGCCAACAAGAGGGGAGAGGGGACAAGTTGGAGAGAGAGAGAGAGAGAGAGGGAGGGAGGGAGTGGAGCCTCCAAGGTGATTAGGGACTAATCACCCCTTAATATAACCACTCTAGGTGGGCTTTGGGCTTAATGGGCTCCTATCTAAAACTCCACTTTGAATATCTAGAGGGCCTTCTTCAACAGGGCCCACTAAATCCATGCAAGCCTACACTACACAATCACATGCCCCACAAAGTGCATATGTCATTTCTTATCACATGCTTGGTGATCATTGTGTGTCAATATAATGCGGGTCCCCAAGTATGTGTACACTATAGTGTTTGTGGGTTGCCACGACAAGCCCCACTATCCCTGGACCCCTTAGGCTCACCCAAGCTGGTCATAAGGTGGACCATATGGTCCCAAACCCATATCTAGATCAAATATCCCCCACTCTAGGTGAAGGGTTCATATAGTTCAAATAGTAACTTGCTCTAGTCTTGTCTCAAACCAATACTCTGAGCATGTCTAATGAAAAGATTCATTGTTAAAGCCTTTCTGAATGGATTGACCAACATCTTAGACATAGGAATATGACTCACAATCAATTTTTCTTTTTATAACAAGTCAAAAATGCAATAGTAACACACTTCAGTGTATAGAGCTAGAGTTTGGGTCACGAAAAATAGTGAATACGACCCCATAGGCCTTCTCAGTACAATAACTTAATCCATAGTTAAGAGTTTCAACCTAAACATCTAAGATACAAACTAGTTAGAAGGATCTTTAAAATGCCGCCAAAATTATATAATTAGGAGTTTGGATGAAGAAGTTATGATCATTCAAAGTTGGACATATGATACTATCATTAACCCACTGATGTGCCACTGACACATATAAATCTTAACCTTGGAACTTATTAATAGCATAACTTTTCTATAGATGGATTTTTTATTTAAAATTTTTGGGTTATAAAGTTGACATAAATATGTTCACAATGACACCAATAACATATAAATCAGAGTTTAGATGAGGAATATATGGCCAATCGAAGTTGGCCGATTTTTCATTTTCTCTTCCTTATAAATACCTTCGAGGCCCTTTTATACTCTCATTTCTTTAAAAACTACTCAATTAAGAGGGAGAATATCAATGGCTCTCCAAATCAAGAAGATTCATGGGATGGAGCAAATTCTGTAATTATTAGCTGACACGCATGTAAGAATCGATTTCTATTTCTTGAAATAGGTCAAGTTGCTAACCATGTTACCATTTAATGGTTTAAATGGATTTTCTTTATCAAATTATATGTCTAATGATGCATTATATTGCATGTTGTAATTATTTTATGAGAATTATGTCATGCATAGAATAAAAGATGGTATATTTGCTTCATAATGATTAAAATCATGGGTTTTAATGAGGGGTTTATGGTTCATGTAGAAATCAAGTTTAGTGTACGAGTGTTTGGTGGATCACTACGGTCTGTTTGTTTCTTCCCGATCATTGACAAAGTGGCAAACACTTTGTTGATAGCATAGGTGGTTGGAGGAAGATCAACAATATTGGCACCAACACATTGTGCTGTGTAATCTGTCATCGACAATGTGATTGACGAGTCAGTGTTGGAGTCGGCAAGATGGGCTCGTGAGCCTATCCACTATCGGTAAGAGTTCAATGCATCAACATGATGTTAGTTTTCATCGACACCCTAGACAACACATCAGTGAGGTCACCGATGGTGCATCATTTCATGAATATTAAGCATGATTTTTATCATAATATATTCTATTTATAACATATATCATAGCGTGGTTTTTGTGTATAATGAATGTGTGAATAAATGATAAGGTTTACATGTATGATATTGGGGTAAGTAAACCCTATACATGTGTGAATCCTTGCAATGGATAGACGCCCCTTGATCCTTTCATTTGACACACCAGGACAAAGGATTGTAGTGTTTTGTTGGCTCCAAAAGTGAGTCTTCTTAGCCATGTAGAAGAGGGGTATTGTATGAAAAAGGACCATGGTTTTTCGGCTCTCTAAAAGGATTTTTTTGTAGAATTGCTCGCCTAGATAGGGAGTTAGGTTCGAACAGATCATAGAATAAAAAGATAAATGATCCAGGACAGTGTAACATTTGAGGTTTCGATAATCATGAAAGTTAAGATCTCAACCACTAGGGTCCATGAGCCCACCCTCGCTTCATGGCATGGATGGAGCCAAGTGATGGCTTTAGTAAAAGTCTGAAGTTTTGTGTAGTAGATCATTACTAGGGGTTCTAACGAGTCGAGCCAGCTTGTCGGGCAAGGGTGCCTCAACTCGACTCTACTCAAATATGGCTCGACTCAAAGTGGCTCGGCTCGAACTCGAATATTTTTTAGTTGAGCTCAAGCATACCCTGGCTCGACTCGACTCGAATAAAACTCGAACTTGGCTCGAACTCGACTTGTACTCAACTCGAACTTGAATAAAATTTATAAATATATCTTATAATACATATAAATACAAATTAACAGTTACAAATATGTGTGTGTGTGTGTGTGTGTGTGTGTGTGTCTATATATATATATATATAATTGTTAAGTTAAAAAATGGGATACATTATTGACTATAGTACATATCAAACTATATGTCAATCATTATACAAAAATGTAATTATGTTAAACAAATTATGATATATCTTTTCAAATTTTATGTAGAAAATAATGTCATAATTCTTAAAATTTTAAATTTTACAATAATTTTCTAAAAGTTATTTAGCATTGACTTACGAAGTCTCTTTTGATTTCATAAGGTAAAGTCTCTTTTGTTCTTTGGATTTCGCAAATAGCGTTTATTTTTCTGTTCAGTTTATTTTTTGATGAATTTGTTGGCCTGTAGGGTTCAAATAGTAAACAAATCCATCAAGATGGTGATTTCTCTATAAGTGAGAATTTTCATGTGGGTCATGTGGTTTTTGTGAGAATTGGTGTGTACGGGCTATGGGTGGTTTAGAATTTTGCATGTAGTTTCTTGAATTGCTCGTCATAAATGTTATTGTGTGGATTTCATATATGAATTTATTCTTTTATTGTTATATGATCTCAAATTTTTTTTCTTTGCTTTGCTATTTTTTTTTCTTGTTGCATGGATTTTGCCTATTTTTTACATCTAGTTGATAAAGATTCAATTTTGGAAACTGGGCTTGATTGAATCCGATGTTTTATTTTTTCTCTCGGTGATATTGGTCCAATATTTTTATTTGAGATTATTTAAATTCTATTAGTTTAAACAGCTAATCTGTATTTTTGGTTTGTTTGGAGGCTATCACTATAATTTATGAGTTAATTTTTAGATGTTTTTCAGTAAATTATATGCTTATGTTTTGAACTTCTTCTTGTCGGATCTATTAAGGGAATCGAGTGCTAGAAGAATCCGCCTTCTTGGATGAAAAAAACATCCCCTTGAACACCATTCGCCTCCGCCTCAAAAGAAGAAGATGATGCTGCCAATTAAAGCTGCTTTAGAAACTCGGACATGAACCAACCCAGATGGAACCGACCCAAAATTGACCCAGTTCGGGTCCTTTTATGGGTAGGATTGGGTAGTAAAAGTACAAATCCGAATGATTTTCAGGTAGAGTCGGGTTTTGTTCATAAAATACCCAAGACCCGATCGGACCCGACATTTAACCTAGTAACCCAAACCCAACCCAGCTTTATTAACCCTGAAAACCTAATTTACACAGCCCAGATATATATATATATATATATATATATATATATATATATATATATATATATATATATATATATATATATATATATATATATATATATATATATATATATATATATATATATATTCATTTCCCATCCTCTCCGCCGCTTTACTTCTTCATCTGCTAATCAGCTCAATCCCCGGTTCCTCCTCCCGCTCCACGCCCTCTCCACAGGTATTGTATATATCCCACAGTAGATTCTCTCTTTCTCTCTCGATCCAGCCTGGTCTCTCTTTCCATCACCCATGCCCACTCCCTCTAGACCTCCGTTGTCGTCTACACAGCTTACAGTACCCTTGTCGGTGAGATTGGTCTGTCCACCCTCACTGGCTACGACGAGGCCGCTGCTCCCACAATAATCATTTTCTCGACCAAAAACCTTTGACCCCCATCAACTGTGGCTAGATGTGAGAGGACCTAGTTCGGACCGTCAATGGCAGGCTCAGAGGGCTGATTTTGTAATCAAAGCTGAAGCTTTTACCAGTCGCGGAGTAAGTCGGTGAAGATGGGAAGGAGGGCATATGTGATCATGTACCAAAGAGGAAGCTCCCTACTGGCGATGATGATCAGACGATGGTTCTATTCTCTGCATGCGGGTTGATGAGGAACGACTCTATTTTTCGCCCGTGTTTGATTAGTGAACGTCTTTGTCATATTATTTCTGCGGCAGATTCCAGGTTGAGTTTTTCTTGAGTGTTATAAATTGAAATTTTTTCCTTCTTGACCAAAAGATGTAAATTCAATGCTGATATATGCCAATATCCCAGCCTCTCGAATATTAGTTTGATTATTGCAATGTCTGATTTCACCCTCTCCGTGTGAACAATATGATAGTGTAGACGGTGTTATTGATGCTTAGACTCAAACCTAAATAATCTTTGTTGACATTCTGCCATTAATTGTCTAACTACCTATAATGAGTTCAGAAATCTTACTTTTTTTGGCACTGGACATTCCCAAAATGGGTACTGAATAATTTTGTTGATAAAACTTTTAGCATTTGATATACTTGAAAGAGATGCAACCCTACTTGAAACCGATATGAGATTCAGAGATTGAGCCCGATTCGAGCTATTTCCCTTTGTGAAATGGAACGAGTTCGAGCTCGAGTTCAAGCTCGAGCTCATGTTTTTAGTTCGAGTTGAGCTCGAGCTCATTCGAGCCACGAGTCGAGTTCGAGCTACGTATGCGAACTTCGAGTTCGAGCTACAGGAGCTCAAACTCAACTCAACTCGGATTATTAGCACCCTTAATCATAACTATGTGAGGGTGGTTGGACTCCTAAATGTTTTCACAATGTTTTAGTAGTTAATTCTTTTGAACTATTTACGTTCACGTATTTTGTTTATGATGATGAATTTCATTGTATATGGTTCTTGTTTAGCTATCTCAGTAGGTGTATTCATATACTCAGTATTTGTGCGATGCAGGTACCTTATTGGGTTAGAGTTCCTTTTGGAAACTAGTTATGCGGCAAGAACTATGTAGCTATGCCACTTGGCTTGTATAATGTTATCTTACTTAAAGGTAAATAAGTTTAGGCATGTGAGTACTAATCTATTATATGTGTCCATATCAAGATATTCATATTTGTATTGGGGTAATTCTCTATTTAGTTTATGATGTGATTTGACCTTGATTATTATTGTACTCTTATTGGTATTCGTATGTTAAAAAAATGCATGCCTCACACCTCGAGATATCTTGATGAATATTTTGATGAAAAAAATGTTTTTGTTGCTTTATTCATGAAAATGAATTTAAAAATCTCGGGGTACGATCAATAGCCCACTACACTGATCAATCATCCCTGCTGTAAACCAACACATTATCCATTTCAGAACTATAGTTGATCAATCGCTATACCTACTGGACTCAAAGAATTTATCATACCACCTAGTTTGATCTATCACACCACATGACCCAATATATCGGAAAATCTACTAAAATCTCATATTCAAACTTGATCGATTGCCAGTTCATCATTAATCGATCGCTGATAAAAATTTCTACATGCTTATGCAAATTTTCACTCATCTTTTTCCCAAACTCTCACATGATAAACCCTACCATTCCTAAGTATGTGTGTTTGACTTGATAAACACCTTGAGTCTTCATGTTTTGCTTCATCTTAAGCATGTGTTCTTTATCAACAAAAAACACTACTATGACTCAAAATACACATTACCTTAACATTGTTATGTTCACTAAAATAAGCTAACACATACATATCTGATCAGCTTGTCCACCCCCCCCCCCCCCCACCCACCTTGTTTGTCAGTGGTACTCAACACTCCCACTACAATAAAAAGAACTATTAGTGACATACTACAAAGCGTCGCTAAAAACTACTATTTGTGACGCATATAAAAGTTTCTAAAAACAATAGTACCGACGCTCATGTTCACGTTGTGAGTGAGAGAGAGAAGAGAGGAGTGAAGAGAAGAGAGAGAGAGAGAGAGAAAAAGAGGAGAGAGAGTGAAGCGAGAGATATAGAGAAGAGAAGGGATAGAGAAGAGAGAGTGAGAGTAGATAGAGAGTGTGTGAAACGAGAAACGAGAGATGAGAGGAGAGAGAAAGAGAAGAAAGAGAGAAGAGAGACGAGAGTGAGGAGTGAGAGAGGAGAGAGAGAAAAGAGGAGACACATTTTCCTATGAGTAGCTGTTACCTTTAATTTATTTTTATAAGTTTTAAAATATAGAGAGAGAAATAGGTAGGGCTGCATCTCGGTTTGGTTCCAGTAGGAACCAAACCGAACCGAGTTAAGGAACCGAGATACAGGAACTGAACCAAACCGAAATATAAAAACCGAACCGAACCGACATACGAACCGAAATTGAATAAAAACTGAATATTTTAATTAAAATCAGATAGAAATAATACAAAATTATTATGGTGCAACCTAAGTCATTTATCATACACATTCATACATAAAAATTTGATAAAAGCCTTCGGCTTTGCCCTTTGCAAAAAGTATTTCTTCTTCCCCTCTTCAAAAGTCTTTCTTCTTTAGCAAACTGAGCCTCACTCCTGACATAGTGAAACAAAAGAAATGTAAACTAGTACTTAATGCTAACATACTGCATAATTAACCCAGACAGAATTCAGCACTCTTACTGCAGAGAAACATCTATTACAGCATTCTTATCCCAGTAAGTTCATTTGCTGCTTTTAAATTGACGGTAATAGGATCACAAAAGGAAGCTTTAATATGCATTTCCCAAGGATAACATTTGATCTAATCCATACCACAATAATGAGCTGTTTAAATGAATTTAATCCAAAAATGTGAAGCCACTTGCATTCCGTCAAAGGACTTTGAAAACTGAAATTTCCAAGTGAAATTCACTTAAAAAGGTTTTCACAAAAGCATGCATGATAACTCTTTTGAAATGGAGAAACAAAGAAATTTAAAACGAAGAATCATTTAATCAGTTGTGTTCCACTTATAATTGTGGTTTATTTCAACATTCTACCTCAAGCAAAAGAAAAAAAACATAAAAATGCAGAAAATATAATCAAATAATAAGAACATGATTCAAAAGAAAATAAAAACCTAGCCAATTTATAGCAGTTTCTCACGCATTCAAATATCAAATTAAACAGTGTTCATGGCAAATCAAAGCGATAGTTATAAACTAGATGCATCTAGGATGTCCACAGGAAATAACTAATACTGATCAATTTTCAATGACAATAATACTACCTAGAGAAAGTCCAGGGACTCTTTTCCTATTTTTACCATAACTGAAACCTTTTCGTTGTTTAGGAAGAACATAAAAATAGTAAAATACAGTATCAGCCAGAGCACACATTGGATAAAAAATTAATATTCCAACAAAAAAAGAAGCTCATTTACACTAAAAATTTGAGGTAAGAGAAAAGAAAAAAAGCGAAGTCTTGTTTTATACTATCTATTTGATAGATAGAGGAGGAAAGGAATAACAAAATGGGACCTTTTTGAGCTGGTTCATGAGGGAGACGAGGAGGGCGTTGGTGGTTTTGGTCTGCTCCTTGGCCGGAATCTTTAGTCCCCGCTCCATCACATACAATCGACCTGCCCAACAAGCAGAAAACCGTCGGAGTCTGTCGAAGGGAGGAGGCTGGGAGAGGAGAGAGAGGGGGTGTCGAGTCTATCGACGGGTCGTGTTCTTCACAACGGCCGGAGAGGAGGGAGATGAACCGTCAAGCAGGGAGCCACCGTGTCTCCGCCGTCGGCTGGGGGAGAATGGGAGAAAAAGTTTGGGCAGATTCGGAATTAGGGTTGGGAACGGGTAGAAATGAGTGGTTTTACATGGGTAAGTATGTTGGTTCGGTTCGGTTCCGGTTTTGGTTTTTTTTCTTAAAACCGAACCGAACCGAAATTTACTCAGTTTTTTTTAAGAACCGAATCGAAACCGAATAAGGAACCGAATTGAACTGAACCGTTAAATTTTGATTCAGTTTTATACGGTTGGGTTCGGTTTCGGTTTTTTTATGCAACCCTAGAAATAGGATAAGAGAGAAGAGGAGAGAGAGTGAGAGGAGAGAAAGAAGAGAGAGAGAAGAGGATGATAGAGGAGGAGAGAGAAAGAGAGATAGAGAGCGGGAGAGCAAAGGGAGTAGGATGAGAGAGAGGAGAAGAGAGAGGGAGAGGGAGAGGAGAGAGTGTAGAGAGAGGGGGAAGAATTTTATTTATTTTTCTTAAATTTTGTTACTATATATTATATAGGGTATTAGCGACACATATTCCTATGCGTCGCTATTACCTTTAAACTTATTTTTATTAATTTTAAAATATAGAGAGAGATAGTGAAAAGAGAGAGGTATAGAGAGAGAGAAGATAGAGGGAGGAGAGAGAGAAAGAGGACGAGAGAGAGTGAGAGGAGAGAGGAGAGAGAGAGGATGAAAGAGAGGAGAGAAAGAAGAGAGTGTAGAGAGAGGGTGGAATTTAAAATTAATTATTTAGATTTTTTTATTATATACTATATTTAAAAATTAATAAAAATAAATAAAGTAAAATTATTAGTGACGCATAGGAATATGCATTACTAATACTCTTAGTATTAGTGATGCATAGGTATATGCGTCACAAATAGCCTTGTTATTAGCGACTTATTCCTATGCGTTGTTGCTATATCCTTCTAATTTATTTTTATTAATTTTAAAATATAGAGAGAGATGGTGAATGGAGAGAGAGGATATAGAGAGATAGAAGAGAGAGTGAGAGGAGAGAGAGAGTATGAGAGAGAGAGAGAGGAGAAATAGGAGAGAGAGAGAGAGAGAGAGAGAGAGAGATAAGAGAATGAAAGAGAGGAGGGATAGAGAGAGGGAGAGGAGAGAGAGTAGGAGGAGGAGAGAGAGGAGACTGAGAAGAGAGAGAGTAGAGAGAGAGGGAGGAATTTAATTTTAATTTTTTTAGATTTTTTTATTATATATTATATTTAAAATTTTATGAAAAAATAGAAAAATGTATTATTGATGCATAGGAATATCCGTCACTAATACTCTTGATATTAGTAAATATGCGTCACTAATACCTTTTGTATTAGCGACACATATATGTTGTGTACGCCACGGGACATCTTCCCCACCATGCACTACTTTTGATTGTAGGAACTACTATATCAGGGTTTACTTTACTTTTCAGTAATTTCCTTTTGTGATGTAATAAAGCGTAATTAGGGAGATTTGGTTCATGATTTTAACGGACCAGTTGGTGGTCCGTAATTTAGGGGGGATTTGATTGTAATGGACCACCTGGTCCCTAATCAGGGGGATTTTATTGTAACAGACCAGCTAGCACGTAATCAAGGGGATTTGATTGTAACGGACCAGCTAGCCGCCTCCCATAAAAGGGTTGTCTTCCTCCTTGGACGTTTATGCAGAATTCAGAATTATTTCTCTTCTTCCTTCATCTAATCTTCTCCTCTTTCCCCTTCATGAAGCTCCCAGTGGAACTCGATGAACACGGAGGGGTAATTGCAGAGGAATTTGATAGCATGAATGGGGAGATCGAGCTCGGCCTTGCGATCAACGGTGACTGAGACGGCAGGGTCTTGCTGGGCTAGGAGAGGACGGGGTTTTTGAGGATGAGGAGCGGGCAGAGCTTCTTCTCCTTCTTCACCCCACGGTCCAGACCCCATTGTGGGCCCAGTTGTTCCTGGCATCGACGAAGGTGGTAGACTGGGCCACTGCCACTGGGACTGAGGGAAGCACGGTTGGTCTAGTTCCCCCATAAAATCACTGCTTGTGCTCCAGTGTCAATGCAAGCGCTAGGACAGCCATGGATGCAGGAGAATGGATCTGTAGAGATCTCAGTGAGGCAGTTGCACAGTGACGGAGGTTGCATCAGAGACACTCCGTTCGGGGGTGGAGGTGATCCAGTGGAGGAGGAGGCATTTGGGGTTCTGGCTGTGGGCGAAGCACAGGTGGGCCAGGGTGGAGATCTGCGAGGCCTTGATTGCTTGCAGGCCGTCTCCCATTTTTTGGATTTGTCTGTGCAGCGGAAGGCGTCGTGTGGAAGAGGAGATGTCTGGAAACAGAACTTCGCAAGCGGGGTAGCTCAAGGAGTGTGGTAGCCATGTAAATAGTACAGGGATCGGTTGACAGAGAGAAAACGATTCCAGGAATTGACTACTCCGATACCACTAGAATTGTTGGCCGCTCTTTATCACTTTCAGCCTATGAGAAAGAGATGCTTGCCATAATATATGTAGTCACTAAATGGCACCCTTAATTGCTCGGCCGCTGCTTCCTCATCCACACAGACCATCAGCCCTTAAAGTACTTTCTTGAGCAGCGGGTGTCAACTCTGGCACAACAACGATGGGTCAGCAAGCTTTTGGACTATGAATATGAGGTGGTATACAAGAAGGGGGCAGAAAACATGGTGGCGGATGCTCTCTCTCGCCAACCTTCTCAGGGATCTTGTCTTGCATTGTCTATACCCTCTTTCCCCTTCCTACCGGAGCTACAAAAAGCTTACTTGGAGGACTCATCCACACATGAGCTGGTTACTCGTCTATAAGGTGACCCTGCTGCCCTTCCTTTCTTTGTGTGGCAAGATGAACTTCTCCTTTGGAAGGGACGACTGTGGGTGCCAGATGTGTATGACCTCCGGCAGCTCATTCTCTCTCATTTCCATGACACACCATTGGCTGGCCATGAGGGTTCCTTCCGAATATATAAGCGGGTCAGTCAGAGCTTCTTGTGGCAGGGTCTTCGGAGGATGGTTCAAGACTATGTTGCTGCATGCGACATCTGTCAACGAGCAAAGGTTGCCACTACATCACCTGCTGGGTTACTTCAGGCCCTTCCCATTCCCGACAAAGTTTGGGAAGATGTGTCTATGGATTTCGTGGAGGCCTTGCCCGTAGTGCATGACAAATCAGTGATTTTGGTGGTTGTGGATCGCTTTTCGAAGTATGCGCATTTCTGTGCCTTGGGCCATCCATTCACCGCCAAAACAGTGATTGAGATGTATGTTCGTGAGGTAGCTAAGCTGCATGGCATGCCTCGTACCATTGTTTCTGATCGCGACCGGATCTTCCTCTCTCAGTTTTGGCATGAGTTCTTTGCACTTCAAGGCACCGAGATTCATATGAGTACCACCTATCACCCACAGATAGACGGGCAGACATAGGTGGTTAACTACTGCTTGGAATAGTACTTTCGTTGTTTCATTGGGGATCAGCCCCGCCGATGGCTCCAGCTCCTTCCTTGGGCGGAATGGTCGTACAACACGGCCTAACATACCAGGGCTGGATTCACTCCCTTTGAGGTAGTTTATGGGAGCCCTCCTCCTACCGTGTTGTCCTATGTGTCTCACTGCTCTTCTGTGCCTAAGGTTGATTATATGCTCTAGACACGAGACGAGGTTATCCGACAACTTAAACTCAATTTGGCATCCGCTCATAACCATATGAAGCAAGTGTATGATAAGAAGCATGCTGATCGGGAGTTTCATGTGGGCGATCTTGTTTATGTCTCGGTGATTCCTCACCGTCAGACTAGCTTATTCCAGGCTGACAATGCTAAGTTGGCTTCACGTTACCATAGCCCTTATTCCATTATCGAGTGCATCGGACCCGTGGCTTACCGCTTGGCATTGCTCACTGGATTGTTGGTGCACCCGGTCTTCCATGTCTCTCGCCTTCGCCGTTTTGTTGGGGACCCGACCCTTGTCTCTAGTGCCCCGCCTCCACCATTAATGGGGCCTCCCGAGCCTGACTTAACCACACCCTCCTTTGTGCTTGATAAACGACGGGTGCGTCATTCGGGCTGCATTGTCACCGAGGTACTCGTGTCTTGCCAGGGTCAACCTCTCGATGATGCTACTTGGATGCTTGAGGACGAGTTCATGGAGCGCTACCTTACTTGGTCGCCTTGAGGACAAGGCGAAAGCGGAAGCATGGTGGAGTGTTGTGTACACCACGGGAAATCTTCCCCACTATGCACTACTTTCCATTGTAGGACCTACTATATCAGGGTTTACTTTACTTTTCGGTAATTTCCTTTTGTGATGTAATAAATCGTAATTAGGGAGATTTGGTTCATGATTGTAACAGACTAGCTGGTGGTCTGTAATTTAGGGGGGATTTGATTGTAATGGACCAGCTAGTCCCTAATCAGGGGGATTTGATTATAATGGACCAGCTGGCCCGTAATCAAGGGGATTTGATTGTAACGGACCAGCTGGTTGCCTCCCATAAAAGGGTCGTCTTCCTCCTTGGACGTTTATGCAGAATTTAGAATTATTTCTCTTCTTCCTTCGTCCAATCTTCTCATCTTTCCCCTTCGTGAAGCTAGGTACCATTTGTGTCCAATCCGGACACAACAATATGCATGTGTCGCTAATACCTAGGGTATTTGCAACACATTTTTCCTATGTGTCGCTATTACCTTTAAATTTATTTTCATTAATATTAAAATATAGAGAGAGATAGTGAAAGGAGAGAGAGGATATAGAGATGGGAGAAAGAGAAAGAGGAGGAGAGAGAGAGGGAAAGAGGAATATGTGTCACTAATACCCTTTGTATTAGCGACTCATATGCATATGCTTCCCTAATACCCTTTGTATTAGAAACGCATATGCAATACGCATTTTCCTATGCACCACTGTTACCTTTAAATTTATATTTATTAGTTTTAAAATTTAGAGAGAGATAGTGAAAGGAGAGAGAGAAAGAACGAGAGTGGAGAGAGATAGAGACAGAGTGAAGAGAGATAGAGGGTAGAGAGATAAGACAGGAGAGAGAGGGAAAGAGAGAGAGGGTAGAGGGAGAAGAGAAGATGAGAGAGAGTGTGGAAAGAGAAAGAGAGAGAGAAATAGGGTAGAGAGAGGAGAGAAAGAGAGGAAATGAGAGAGAGAGAGAGAGATAGAAGATAGAGATTTTAAAAAAAAATTAAGCCTATTTGTGACGCTCACTAAAGAGCATCGCAAATAGTTATAATAGTTGCGATGGTAATGGTACATACGTGATCAATCTCTACATAGATCCTAATTTCATGGAAAGTGCTCCCATCAGCAACTCATGCATCATAATTAATCATAAGTATTAATAATAACCATGATTTCCCCCACATGCTGTGTGTACTAGGTAGAAACATTCATTTCTAAGCATATGAACATGCACTATAAATAACCCATCAACATACTATACATATTCTCTTTAACATCTAGTCATAGCTCCTTGCTGAAATCATGAGTGAAAACCATCGGAAAACACAATTCGAATCAAGTGCAACCTCATGCTAGACCTATGTAGCATATTCATACCGCACTTGAAATAGGACATAATACCATAATTCAAACATAATATGTGAAGGTATACAAATCCATTCTCATGCTATAACCTTGCTAGAATCATGCTTAATATATAAGGAATCATTCAACATGGATTCAAGATAAGGAATTACCACATGATTAATAAATCATCATGTAATTCACATAATACTTAAACATTCATCATAGCTTCCCACATCAAATTCATACCCTTCCAGTAGCTCATCCTAGTATAAATTACTCACCATGAACATAAGAAACGGTACTTAAGAACAAAACAAAAATGAGCAAAATAGGCAAAAATCACCATATTGCAGTGTTGGCGTTCGAATGGTTGACCGTTCAATCAGCCTGCATGGCCATTCGATCGCCAGAACTAGAATTTCTGGTTCGTCTTCCCCATTTCGAAACTAAAACCAAAACTTCACATAAACATCATAAGCCTTCAAATCTCACTCTCAAATAGGAAACAGTAAATCTAGTCATTTACAACCAAAAATACCAAGAAATCACAAGAAAGATTAAGTTTTTTCTAAATCCGCCATTAAAGCTCAAATCCATGCAAGCCCACAATCAAACTCCATGAAACATCAAATCTTAAATCACGGATCTACTTAGGACGAAATCACTTACCTTCAGAGAGCTTCTTGACTTGAAATCGATGCTCCCACACCTTCAAATCCTACCCACAAGAGGGTTTTCATCAATACTTGCTTAAATTCAATTAAAAATACCTAAATCTCTTCGAAACTCATAGATCTAGGGTTTATTGAGTTCAAAAACGAAATTCCTTTCACAAGGGTTTGAAATAAATGTTCAAATTAGTAGCTTTTTGGGTATAAATCAAGATTAAACCTTAACAAAAGAATAGATTTGGAAAGTTTGGGAGAAACACTAAGAAATTAGTGAAAGATTAAGCTAATCTTTACCTTAATCGCATTTCCTTCTTTGGAAATGGGGATTAGGGCTCCTAAGCTCCAGATTTCAGCCCTTCCCAATTCGGAAAGTGGCTGATCCTTTTTATTTATAGTATGCTTGGGGGTAAACCTAACAAATAGGTGGGGTATAAATAGAATTTAATACTAAAAATGGAAAAATTGCTTATTTTAAACTCAAATTGAAGTCTAAACATTTTGAAATATTTAATTACTGTCTCAAGAAGTTGTTAGGGTCATTTGGGACCTATAATCCCAATTTTGAATGTAGGGTCCACGGCGGGTCCCACCCCCTAATTTTTTGGGAAAATAGTCAAAATTTTCAAAATTTCTAGAAAAATCCCAATTGACTTATATTAACATAAAAATCATCAAAGTGAAGACAATTTGATTAAAAACCATTGTTAACCACTTTCAAATTTGAAAATAAGCCAAAACTGATCAAATTTAACATTAAACCACACAATAGCAATTAAATAAAAATTAATTAAACCGGTTAGAGTTTAGAGATCTTACAAATTATGCCAAAAAATCCATTCATCTTACAATCCTCTGCTATTCAATTAAAAAATGAACCCATTCCAAAACTCTAATCCATCAAGGCATGACACTTTGCTTAACCTATCCATCTCATAACCATGCTCATCATCCAACATATCCTTACTTATATCCATATGTTATCTGTCGTCCACCTTATGGCTAGATTATCTTACTCGGAAATCATCAACCTAAGCCCCTCTGATCTAACTCTGATCATCAATCCCTTTCTTAAACCTTATTTATTGTTCTTACGTTCCAAATCATTATACATACATTATGCTTGTACAAGTATGTTGTCAAATATTACTATTTTATAATTTCCCAAAACACTCCAAATCCTAAGTCTGCTTACTTTTTGAACCCTCAAGTCTTTTGATCATTGCTCCTACATTCTATCACTCCAATCCAAACTAACTCAATCCAATCTCTGCTTACTTTTTGAACCCTCAAGTCTTTTGATCATTGCTCCTACATTCTATCACTCCAATCCAAACTAACTCAATCCAATCTTATCCTATCAAACCTATGCCCCTCAACATCAAACAAGATGCTACATATCCACACCAAAACCCACACACAACCAATCCAATAAAATTTACCATACATCACACCTAAGCCTTGCATACTCATCATTCCTCACACATACACATGTCCACCAAACATACCTTCCACATTACTACAAATGATCACATACCACCATATTCATTAATCATCTTACTAACATACACACGTATTCAATTACATAAGTAATACTCGTAATTTTCATGATTGATATATGAATAATTAAAATACGATATTCCAATAGTTTCCCCTCATAAATATGCAAACAAATCATCATTGATCATCCACAATATTAAACCTTCATAATTCTATCATGCTACTAAACATTGAAAGCATACTAGCATAAAATTACGAGTTCAAAGTCCCCTATTTCATAATTCGTGGAGTTTGATGGCGAGCACACAATGGTGGTAGTGTCGGTGAAAATGGTGATCAAAATCCTCACCTATTCGAGAGAGCTATTGTCCCAAGGGTTTATAGACGCCAGAGGTAATCACAGCAAGATAGGGGGTTTCTACACTCCAAGCATAGAATTTTTGGACCACGACAACGAACTAGGGCGGCCAGGAGCAAGGTCATGCCAAAGAGAAGTGGCATGTGCAACCAGAAATGAAGGTGGAATAACTAGAGGTTGGCCGCAAGATGTAGAAATTGGCCATGGACAACACCCAAGGTGGCACTTTTCGTGTCTTTGATGGCCCCACAAGAGGGACGGAGGGTGTGGGTAGGTGCTTAAGGACATAGGAGAGGTGGAGGGTTCTAGTGGTCAAATCAAGTAGGTGGAAATGATTGTCAACGGTTAGGCAACACAAAAGCGGCACCTATACCCTAAAAAGCAAGCTTGGCTACTTGAACACATCGCCAAAATGGTAATAGGAGGGAGAGATAGGTGGCTGGACGGTTGCAACCCAAGACCCTGAAGGGCAGTAGATCCATGGCCGAAGAAGATTGCCCTTGTCGTCTTCGTGCCAAGGTAGGCTGACTAGAGGTCAATCGGCATCTAGTGGTGGTAGGATGGTAGAGGGATCTGTATAGCATGGTCAATCACATAATAGGCAGAGGGGTGGAGATTGGGCTGGCCAAGGCCGGCCAAAAATAGCTCAAAGTCATAGCAGAATGGTCCCTCCTTTGACCAACTCACGCTGCAAACTAAGGAAAAAGGGGGTTAGGTAGAGATGAAAGTGGTCCATTCTGGAAGAGGAGGCTAAGTAGCTTCTGGCTCGGCCCCTTTCTGTCACTGGCTTGGGGAGGAGCCCAAGGAGCCATAGTGGCAACCCTCGAAACAAAAAATGGGAAGAGGGAGCTATTTGCCATTGTGCGGCTCGGTGCAAAGCAAAGGAGAAAAATAGAGCTAAAAAAAGCGAAGAGAGGCATGGACTGGTGGCCTTCCATGATGTCGGGCCAGGATGGAAAAAGGAGGCAATTGCCCATGCCGAAAAATGGTAGGAGGGGATAAGCTTCCAGACTGGACAGCGGAGGATGGAGGGGTGGAAAAAGTAGGGCTGGATCTGGAAAGTGGTGGCGGTCTAACCATCATCAGGCTAAGATGAGCTAGACCCCAATCGGAGTCCGTCTAGCATCTGGCAGTGACGATTATTCATTGTCAAAGGAAAAATAGGGGGAGGGAGCTACCTTGTGCCAGTGAGGAGGAGCGGGGGCCCCAAGAGCGACAGTCCCAAACTGTCGTAGGGCCGAAGCGGAGCCGGTGGAGGCCTAGAGAACCACTAGCCGGCGTTAGGGAGGAGACGCTTAAAGGGGGAGGGGTTTATGGTTCTGGTAGAAGATAGCAAACAGGGGTACGCTTGCTGCCCAAGGAGGAGGCCCTATCACAGTCTTGCCACAACGGTGGCTGGATTCCGCCGAAGGAAGTAATGCACAGAGGGAACCACCAAGGGGGGTGGGTGGCAGAACGCCCAGTCTTATTTCTCTTTTCTTTTTCTTTCTCATTTTCTCTCTTTTCTTTTTATTTTCCCTTCCACTTTCTCTTTTTTTTCTCTTGTTTTTGTGCCTAATTCCTTTGTGGAGCTGCAAGCCCACTGCCCATAACTAGACCCCATGATCGACTCTACAGGTATGAATACCGAGGTAAAAAATGAAAAATAATATGCCGAAACATCAAATTTTCTCTATTGAAAATAAGTGAAAAAATAGCAGAAAGGTCGAAAAAATTTACAAAAAATAGGGACATTACAAATAAAGTGTCTCTAACTCGCAATTAAGTTACAAGATATATATTCCCCTTGTAAATAAAAAAATTAAAACTCAAATTTTCTTAACTAGTGTGTCAAATTCTTACGTGTCTAGTAAAATAATACAAATCATAGCATTAATCAACACACAAGAATTTTTACGTTGAAGCCCAACATGGTAAAAACCACAAGCCACTTTGTCCAGACCAAATAGTCACCAGGCAAAGTCAGATATAGAATTAAAATTTTACGAAGACAAAAACCCTTCTTTCCTTTACTCGGATGGTTCTTCACACCACTCTAAACTCCGAAATCACCACTCCCTTTGGTTGTTTACTTACATCATCTCGATCTTCACATTGTTTTGCTTCCAATAGATCCAGATCTTCATGACAAGCCCTTTAGCATGAAGAATCCTTTCCCTTTGATCTTTTCAACAAATCTTCAGCAAACACTTAGTCCCATCAAATGTTTAGTGCTCTCACTCAACTCAAATCAATATTTTTTACTGCGGTTGAAAGAACCATTGATTAAGGAGGCTATTTTACTCTCAAAATCATTAGAGAAGTTTTACTTTTTTTCTCTAGAATTTCCAAGTCTTCCTCTCTCTTCCCATGTTTTAGACCTCTTATATATCTCCCTAAGTTGGCTAATGAATTCTAACTCTAATAGGAATCTAATTCTAACTGGAATAGCATATTCAAGAAACTGCGCATTAAAGCAATTGATCATTCCACAAGGTGATTGATTGTTCCTTGTTCTGTATGAACACAATTCCTCTATCGATCGATCCTTCTACCAAAATGATAGATAAATAAAGGACTATGCTCTATTTGATCAGGATGCGATCGATCCATTCAAACATTGATTGATAGTTTAATCTACTATAGTCATCTGATCTTCATACCGATCGATCTGTCCTTTAGGTAATCATTCATTTAAGATATTGGAGAACTTTGTGAACAACATTCAAGACGATCGATTGTTTGATCATACACAATCAATATCTTATGAACAAAAACATAGTTTTTGTTCAAAATATCTCTAACACTCTTAGACACTATAAAATAAAGTCCCTTTAAATCCAAAGTGCGTGAGTGTGATGTTTGTGTGCTTTTACATATTTAAACACTGATTGAGTTTGTTTTTATGCTTCATGTTCAACATATGATCTTCAGTAATACTGTGATTCTAAAATTAAACACATATGACATTGTTTTGATCACGGAAATAAGCTAATACAATACATATGACCCATATGTTCTTACAATATCCGCCTTTGGCTATTTCGTGACAAAGCACTATAACCCATCAATCTGAAAAAGAAAACTATAACTCTTTAGTGTATAAGTTAGACTGAAACAAATTATCCAACTTGACAATGACTCTCCCTCTTAATATATGACTCACAAATCCTAATGTAGTGTAGTCTTCAACTTTTATATCATCAAACAAGAACATACCCCCATAATTTTGTTCGAAACAATAATGTCCAAGTAAAGTGTGATAAGTTCAATCAAATTAACCAGTCCAATCTCCCTATCAATAAAAATAATTCTTCTTTTTCAAGCTATATGTTAAATATCTCTTCCCTCAAGTCAATTATCTCCCCTTGAGTTCACTTAACTATTTCCCCCCCTTTTATTAAGAATAGGCAAATGAAAACAATGAAGGAAAGAAGAAGATAGAAAATGAAGAAAAAAATATCAAAGTTTGAAACCACATTCTAAATTCAAAATAAAGGAAAGTCACAATTGTTTTGAAAACTAATTGTGTTGAAATCATGTAGCAATATCATGAATGAACACAATTATTCTAGATTCATTCCTACCTAATTTTGTGTATCCAACATAAAGCATAACAAAATCTCATTACCCTCTCTACTAATTAATCTAATTTCAAGCAAAAAAACTCATATAAGTAATATCATGACCCAACTACCTGGATATTTTCAGAAATTATAACATAAGATTTTTTTCAAAAATAATACAATTTAATCCAAAATCTTGTGGAACTGTAGATGTGAGTTGAGGAAAAGGATCACTAGACAACGAAGAACCATCTACATCCATCTTTTGTCGTCCTTGCAAAAACCTATGCGTACAAAATACGAGTGGTGGCGAACCACCCATGAATATACATGCATCCTAAGCATGCTCATGCAACTATATGCATCATACCACATGAATACAGTTCATTCCAAATTCTTGAGTTAAGTAAACATACCCTATGTCATGAAGTGAAATGTTATGAACTCTAACATCCCTGATTTTTTTGCAACCTTTCTACTATTTTTTTCTTATTTTTTGATGGGAAAATGTGATGCTTTGGCATATTTGATTTTGTGTATGTCACACAATATCTATATCCATAGAGTCGGGTGTGGGACTTTGTTGTAGGCCACTGGTCTCGATGCGCGCTTTTGGTGCGAAAAAGGAAGAAAATGAGAGAAAAAGAAAGAAGAGAGAGAGAAAGAGAGTAAAAAAAAACACACATTGAGCCCATTTAGGAATGGACTGGATACCCCTTTGTTTCTCCAATTTTGGATAGAGGTGGCATCGGCTAGTGGCCTATGGACCACCTTTGTCCAACAGGCTTTGGGCTGGCGACAGTGAGGTCGCGCCTTTGCCTAGCCCCACTAGCCCCCTTGTCCCTTTCGGCTTAGCCTTGCATGGTATCCCTCTATGTCTTTGTGTGTGTGTGTGTGTGTGTGTGTGTGTGTGTGTGTGTGTTCTTTCTTTGTGTGAGGCGGCGTAGGCAACAATGCTAGTCAATGACTCTGTCTAGCCTCCATCGGGCTAGCCATGACCTGGCAAAAGCATAGTCGCCACCCAAGCCCAATATGCTGCTCGTTCCCTTCACCCCACTCCTCTCCCCTGCTACTACTTCAATCATATGCAAAACAAAACTGACCCCCCTCCTTTCTGTTTCTCCCTTTCGTGGCGGCCTTGGGCGTACGGCAACCGCTCCCACCAAGATCTGCCATATTCCTCCCTTTTCCAGCCGTGCAATGAGGGAAGCCCTAGTTTTCTAGCTCGATCTAGATGTAACGCCCCTAATTTTCCCTACGATTTCATGTAATTTTTCTGCTATTTTTCTAATCATTTTTGGCAGAAAAATATGATGCTTTGGTGTATGTGGCTTTGGTATTCGTACCCGTAGAGTCGGGTGTCGGGTTCATCGTAGGCCATGGGCCTGGACGCACGTTCCGGCGTGAAAAATCGATGAAGAAAGGAAGAGCAGAGGATAAGTGAAAGAAAAGAAAAGAAAAAGAAAAAGAAAAAATAGATAAAACGGGCTCAGGCTCGGCCGAGCCCGATCTAGAGAATTCTGGAACAGGACGATCCCCTCTCCGGCTTCTCTCTATCCTAGCCGCCGCCGGCCGCTGGTGGGCCACAGGGCCGCCGCCATCGGCTCCGTCCTGGCCGTGCGATGGCAGGGGAGCCGCCGTCCCGGCCCCACAGCCACGCCGTCCGCCCCGTGCCTCTCCCCTGTTTTCCCCGGTCCATCTCTACTCTCGCTGATTTGTCCTGCGGCGGTGCCGGCGATGGCCAGTATGCTCCGCCCGGCCTCCGTTCGGCCAGCCACGAGCCGGCGACCACAGGACCACCCCCATTTCCGCTTCGCCAGCCCTCGAGTTTCATTTTCTCCGGTAAGCCCTCTCTCCCTCTCTTACTGTGTTTTTTTGTTGAGTCGTTGTCGTGGACCACCCAGGGCCGGCCGGCCGGCCACGGCTTCGCCCTAGGCCGGCAACGGTGGGAGGCCACGCCTCCTGGCCCAAGGGCCTCCGCTCCGCCGCCCTGTCCCCATTTCCGCCTCTGCTTTGTTTTTCGCTGAACGAACTGCGCCCCTCCATTCTTGGCCTTGTAGCCGCCGGTGATGGTCGGCAGTGGCCAGCCAGCCACCGTGGGTTCCGCCCCGGCCTGGCGACGGACAAGGACGGCCCCCAACCAGTCGGCTCCACCTCCACCTCTTCCTCTGTGCAATTCTCCTCTGGCTAGATGCCTCCACCTTCACTGTTCCGCCGATGTTTGGTTTTGGTGGAACGGAGGCCGGCAGTTGCGAGCCACGGACGATAGACCTCTGTCTAGCTCCGCCCCGGCCTAACGACGGCTGAGCCACCATCCCAGCTCAGGTTCGCCGACCCTAGCACTATTCTGGTCTGCCTCTCCCTCATCTCCATGTTTTTGCCATGTACGAGTTCATTGGCTTCCACCATCAGTTGGACGCCGGACGCCGGACTTGACCCACCAGACCTTTGTTCGGCTTTTCTCCGGCCGAGAAACAATGGCAGATGTTTCCACCCAGCCCGGTTTAGCCTTCATCCCCTCCGTTCCGCTGGAACAAGATTTGTCGCCCGCCGGTTGATGTGCTCGTCCACAGAAAATCGAGCATTTGCTCCTCACTGTGCAATTTGTCCGACGTGTCGCCATTGACTTTGGCCGTCACCCCTGGCCGGAGATAGCTCCTCCTAGTAGTTAGGGCCACAATGGAGTCGGCCAGAGCCACCAGTAACCCCTGCTCCTTTGTGCCTAGGGTTTTTCACCCGTTTTGGGCCATCGAGCGTCGTTGGATGCCGAACACCCTTTGGACCACCTTAGTGTGGCGCGTCTCAGCCTAGAGATAGTTGGCCACCCTAGTGCAGCACCGCCCCTCTTTTTCCAATGTGTGTCACACGTACCCTCTACCAATTATGTGTCTGACCGCGCTATAGAGAGCACCATGTTTTGCCCTTTTATCGTCCTACCTCCACCGGACACCGTATGGCCTCTAGTCGGCCTACCTTGACACGACTATGGCAAAGGCCATCTTTGTCGGTCACCAACCTTGGGCATGGCCCTACCGCCCATCCGAGCTTTGGGCTGACACCGTCTAGCCCTCTCCCCCTCCCTTTGGCCGCGTGTGCAAGTAGCCATGCGTGTGGGTTAGGGTATTGGTGCCGCTTTGGCGCCGCCCGATCATCAGATGGCTCTGCCATCATCTAGAGTTGACATCGGAGTCCTCCATCACCTCTCCTCCATCCTTGAGTGTCGCCCACGCCCTCCGCCCTTATGTGGGCCATTGTAAACGCGAAATCGACGCCGTTGGGTGCTGTCCACGGCCGATTTCGACATTTTGTGACTGGTTGGGTATTGTTCAACCGCCGATCGAATTTTAGTGAGTACACCTTGTCTTTCGGTCACACCTGCCACTCGTTGGCACGATCTTTCTCCCGGCCGCCCCTAGTGTACCACCGTGGATCGCGAATTTTATCGTGTTGACTTTGACACCCTATTTGGCCGTGTGTAGTTCCGGTGTTTCCTAAAACCTTGGGACAACAATTCTCTCAGCTAGGCAATGGTTTTGACCGCCAACTCCGCCACCGTCGTGTGCTCGCCATCAAAGGTCATGGTTATGAGGTAGGGGAGCTTTGAACTCGTAATTTCATGATAGCATGCTTGAATGAGTAGTAGCATGCTAGGTTTGCATGATGTATATATAAGCATGATTATATGGTATGTTTAGATACATATGGCATGCATATGAGCTGTAATTATGATTGATATGTATGAGTTGTATGTACATTCTATGGATGTGGAATAGGTATGCACTAGCGATGGCTAGCAAATTTGTAAGTATGCTACATATGTGTTTTATGGACATGCTAGTGATGACTAGCGATCGTGAGTTAGTTATGTGCGTGGACTGTGTGAGGGCAGATGTATGGGCGATGTACGGTAAAAAATGGTAAGGTTTTTGGTATGGAGTCGGATGTGGACGGGTAAGCGTGTGATGGAAGATGACAAACATAAGTATGACAGACGAAGAATGAGCGGATTGGATCGGTTTGGTGCGGAACAAAGTCAAGGGTTGGTTTCTGTAAGTAAGAGAACTTAGTCTTGAAGCCTGATGTGGGGTTTGTTAGACGGTAAGAGTGTGTATAATTGTACAAGCATAACGTACAAATTATAAAGTGAAAAGTAAGCATAATCAGTGAGGTGTAAGTAAGGGGGTAATGAGGATCTACTTTGAGGAGCTCAGTTTGACGATGTAAGTAAGTTGTTTGATCATAAGGTGGATGTCAGAGGATGTATGATTACGTAAGGATCTGTGTGTGGTGAGCCATGTTGTGACTTGGATGGGTAAGTGAAGACTGCTGTCCCGACGAACTAGGGTTTCGATCGGGCTCAGCTTTAGTTTGATCAGTCAAGGACTGTGAGTCGGTTTGGCATAATTGTACCGCATAATATACTTAATTCGAACTTGAATTATGAGAAAGCTAATAATAGCATTGTGAGTTTGAGACCTGAGGGTTCGACGGATTAAGTTCCGTGTTTGAGCTAGCCGATAATGAATCAGCTGAGCATTTCTTGTGTCTTGCCATGGTGGTTATTCCTGCGGGATGTTGTCTGTGTGCTTTAGTGCACCAGACGTTTGATGCTCTGTTGAGAGCAATGTATGCTTTGGCTTGGTCTGTGTGCTGTATTAAGCCCAGACGTTTGATGCTCTGTTGAGAGCACTGTAAGTTTTCGCCCTTCGTGGGCTCTGTATGTTTCTGCCTAGATGGCACTGTATGTTCTGCCCAAGAGTGGCACTGTAAGATTCCTGCCCAATAGTGGCACTTTATGTTTTTTGCCCTTAGTTGGTACTGTATGGCCCTTTTGGCAATGTATGGCCCCAAAAAGTAGGCATTTGCGCGCTCAGGTAAGCAGTATCATGGACCTGTTCTTACCTGTTTGATCCTGTGCCCCATGAGCATAGGTGTGCCTTGCCTTCGGAAAAGTCCATGGCGTCTAGTTGCTCCCCGAAGGTTAAGGTGACGCCCTTGTGGCATTCCCTTCCTTTCCGACGTTGGAGCTTGTTAATTGTAATGAGCTTCAGTTGTCGGTAGTTTGTGTACGATAGTGAGAGTATGTTGTATGCTTCAGATTCTGAGTAAGTTGTACGTGTAAGATTCAGAGTATGTGTAAGTGTAAGCCCCTAAGGAAGACGTAAGAATATGTTTATGTGTAAGCGTATGATTGTACGATTAAGGTTGTACAAGTACGTGTAGGTTGTGTGAGTATGAGTATGAGTACGATTGTAAGATGATGATTCTGAGTAAGAATGTAAGTGTAAGTTTCTGAGTAAGACCGTAAGTGTACGATTCTGAGCACGATTCTAAGTATATGTTCTAATAAGGACTGTAAGTGTAAGATTGTACGAATAAGGTCATACAAGTATACGTAAGGATTTGAGTATGTGTACGATGGTACAAGAAAGTTGTAAGACCCTAATTCAGGGTGTTTGTGTAAGTTTGCTTTCATTGGTGTGCTATACATTATTATTTGCAGATGTACTTGATTATATTATGTTGACTGCTTCATGTTTGGGTTGCATGAACGCATGTATTTATGAACTTATGGAGTTCACCATTTTTGGGATTTCCCCTACTGAGTATGAAAATACTCACCCTACTATTTTTAGCCCCATGGTTCGGGAGGCTTTTGCAGGTATGTGTTGGAGAGCTCCTGGAGATGTATGCTCGATTCTGCGGTGGATCGTTCCGCCTTTGACTCAAGTATTTTTGACTCAGTGAGAGTGTAGTTGGTGCCACGATCTGATGTATTTGGTAAGATTTAAGTGTTTATATCTTCTGGACTTTTAATTTGGATCAGATAGTAGACTGTTTATAGGACTTGTACTCGGAGACTCCTGAGAGTTATTTGTATTTAAAAATCCATGATCATGGTAATTTAGTCGTACGTTTGTTTTCAAGTAATGCCTGAGAATATTTGATTTGGCAGTACGATGTTTAACCGTATTATGTTTTAAATTATAAACTATTTATACAAGTTTTGATTTCGTCATTTTGACTCCGATTCATCGTATAACAAAAAAAAATTATGTGAGTTTTATGAAAAATGGATGAAAAATCTCGGGCGTTACACCAGATGCCCAATGCAAGGTCGCTGTGATGGCTAGACTGGGCCGATCGGCCATCTTGTGCTCTACCTCGGCCCAGTGATGACAGTGGACCATCACTTTAGGCTCAGCTCCGCCCCTTCCATATTTCTCTAGCCGTCCAGCTACTCCCTCTCCTCCGACTTCCACTGTTAGTAGCGTAAATCGGCCACTAGAGGGTTATTTTACTGGGTCGTGGGCCATTTTTGGCCAGCCACTACCCTCCACATCATCTCCAGTCTGGACCTCCCTCCCCAAGCCTTCCTCTCCCCTCTTTGGTTCTTTACAGCCTCCTTCCTTCCCATTTTGCACGTCTAGACAACATGAACATGCTCTATGATGACCGGTTTGCCTGTTGCAACTGGGCTGACCATGACCTGACGACGTCAGCTAGGGTCATTGCCATGTAGCTCTTCCTCGCCCCCTAATCCCTTAATTGATGGTGTCGGCCTCCGGAGGCACCGCCGTGGATCACGAATTTTACTGCACATACTTCTATCAGCCTGTCTTGCCGTGATTACTTCTGATGCTTCCAAAACCTCGAGATAGCAGCTCGCTCAACTAGGTGATGCTTTTGACCTTCAACTCCATTATTGATGCCGCCACCATCATGTGTTTGCCATCAAACATCATGGATTATGAGGTAGGGGACTCTAAACTCTTAATTACATGATAATATGCTTTGAATGTGTAGTAGCATGCCAGGACTATGTGATTAATGCTTTGGGTGTTACTTGATTATCCAATTGCATGATGTAAGAGGGGAAAAGATAAATTATGGTATGTTTGAAAATGCATATGACATGCATCTCAGATAAAAGTATGTTTGATGTATGGGGAATATATGTATGCTAGTAATGGCTAACTAGTATGTTGGTAAGCTACATTTTGAATTTTAGGTATGTTATACATATGTATGATGGACATACGTATGTATGATGGCTATATACTTGTGCGATGGATATGTGTGTGAGTGGGGTAGATAAATGGGCAATGGACGGTAATAGGTGCTAAAGGGTTTGGTATGGATTTGTTGTGGGTCGGCAGATGGATGGGCAATGGACGGTAATGGCCTATTGATTCAACCATATGCAAAACGAAGCTAAGAGTTGTCAATTGATTTCTCCAGTGAATCGATCGATCATGTCAAGTATTGTTGTTTAGAAAGATTGATCATTTCAATGATAAGTTACCCTACTTAAGACATGCTGATTTCAATTTCATTCATTATTCAAGTACAAGTCCTAAATTGAGTTAAGGAGCTATATAAGAGTTATAATTTCATAGAAGAAAACCTAAAGGAGATTAGAGAAAAAAAGTTTATACCTTTGAGGATCCATGGTGAATTAAAAGAAGATAATCAACAACTAAATAAGTTAAAACACAGAGATTCTAAAAGAGTTAAATATTAAATGAGATATTGAAGATTCCAAAAAGCCAAAGTCAATACAAGAAGAGGTGTTTGTTGAAGACTAGAAGGAGACAAAGATAAGGCAGGGAGGAGAAAGTTTCAAGTACTTGAGGGATAAGACTTGAAGGGCAATAACAACAATCTAAACAAGATGAGCTTGTGTTAGAGTTTAAACAAGGTTGGTGGGTTTCTTGTGTAAATATAAAGTCTTGGTTTCTAATGCATGGATTTGGTTCCTTTTGAACTGCAGTGGTTTTTTACCCATGTTAGGGTTTTCCAAGTAAAATTTTTGTGTTCATGTGTGGATTGAATGATGGTAATCAATATATTGTGAGTGAGATTTGAAAGAATATTAGTTTAATTCAACAACGTATAAAAATTTTGCTCAAAGAGGCTAGAACTAGTAGTCTTTATCCTTAGTGATATAGGACTAGGAGCAATCGAGTGATCTGCTAGGTTATTAGACAGATATTAAATTTACACCTTTGTCAAAGTGTAACGACCCAACCTGAGCTAGACCCACAAAATCTCTAATAAATTTTTTTCTCTTTCCTTAAGCCAAGAATCATCGTCTGTGTACGAGAGGTACAACTATCGTCTATGCACTACAGAGCTTCAAGGCTTCCCCGTACGTAGACTTAGGTTGTAACAATCAATTTACACACAATGAAGCTTCATAGTTTGTCGTGTGTAAAACAGAATGAAACATATATTTATAATTAATTTGGATCGGGTCAATGTTGCCTTACCATTGGTTGACTATGTACATATTGGATATTATTCCAATACGATTAGATCCAAACGTAGTTCTACCTAATGGCTACTACATACATCAGGCATCACAAAATCATATACATTAAAATACGTATATACTAATATTCAATCAAATTTATTCAAAAACCGATAAAACACCGGCACTACACATCTCGCTCTATCACAGAGCGGGATCAATCACATTCACATGTCTCGTTCTATCACTGAGCCGAGACCGAACACACACCACATGTCTCGCTCTACCAGAGAACGAGAGAGAACATATTCACAGGTCTCGTCTACCACTGAGTCGAGACCGGACACACACATCACATGTCTCGCTCTACCCTAGAGCGAGACAGAACATAACAAGTCACATCAAAGCATAGCAAATCAAAACACAAAGGATCATAACATAGAACACATCATAACTAGAACATGCCGTTCTAACTTAAACGGGAGGTCAGAAATGCTTACTCCCCTCATGTCTCGTAAGGTAGCGGTATTCGGAGTTGCTCGTTCCTTCTAGGCGTCCTCCCCTTTAGATCCGAAGACAGTAGACAGAGCTCCCTCTAGCCTCCATATGTTCCTTGTCTTGCACTAAAAGACTACGTACAAACATTCTCCTTGCCGGATACTCTTCTCGTTTTCTGCACCTGTGGACGGCAGACAGAACTTCCCCTAGTTGGGGATATTCCTCACACATCATGGCTCTTCAGTGGAAGATAGAGCCTTCCCTGCTCTGGATTGTTTCTCTTATTGTGGCACGTCCACTTTGGACAGAACCCCGTCTTGCTCCTAGGCCCTTTTTCTTGTTCCGACGCTCGAGGATGGCAGGGCCTCTCCTTGTCTTGGGGAATTTCCTCCTCATACGGTCATCCACTCAGTAAATGGACCCCTCCATTACGTAGAACACACTCGATTTAGTCAAGAACGCCTCTTAAATCGACTAAATCGGAGTTAGGATGGTCAGAAACAAAGAAAATGAAGTTTGTCGGTGCTCGAGGACAACAGGCAGAACCTCTCCTTGTCATGGGCCGTTTCCTCCTTATATGGCCTTCAACTCAAAGAAAGGACCCCTCCATCACATAGAGCATGCTCGATTTAGTAGGAAACGGGTCTTGGACGGCCTTAATCGGACTCAGAACGCTCAAAAATAGGGGGAGAGAAGTTCTGGGTGAAAAATAGGAGAAATGGGGCTTTTATAGGCCCCCGGTGCGCCGAAACTGCGGCGCCTCGTCGCCAAATCCAGCGGTGCATTACACGGGTCGCACTCATGTGTGGAACCATGGTGCCCATAGTAACGCAGGCGTGTGCCGCGCCGGCTCGAGCTGCGCCGCGCACCAACTTCTCTTTTTCTTTATTATTTTTATATATCTTTATTTCAAACGCGCGCAACTTCCTACCTCGGATTCGGATTCACGCGTTCTTGGTACCGTTGGACTCGTATTGACGAGCCCTTTGATACAAAACCATACATCGTGCTCTTACCAAGTGGGTCCCACCTATATTACATATTTGTCGAGGTCATAAATTCCGGTCCCGACTTCCATTTGCTCGTTCTTTGAATCGTTACGCTTGTTTCTTCAAGCTCTACTCATATACAGAGGTTTCAACTATGAAAACCTTCAAAAACTTATCTTAAAATTATCCAATTAGGCCTAACCCTTTAGGTTTGACATAATCGAAAAATGAGTCGTTACACAAAGGGCCTATAATGAACCGCTAGTCTACTGCCGACACTAGTCCTGATAGAATTACATATCGTGCCACCATAGAGTCATCGGGGAGCCCACTTGGACTATTTAATTAATTATCGAGGTGTGCACTTGGTACAAAATTAATTATCATTGAGATGACACTGCATCCCACTTATAACCATCATCTTGTGTACAACCTAAATCATTCTTACTTGTTATCTTATTTATACATTAGGATATTTCTCATACCCAATATGTCTGTCGTATACAAGCTTGTTAACAGAATAGTACTCTACACATACAATTCCCTACTTACTATAGAGTCATTTGTCTATAAAAAAATATTCAAAAAAACTAAAAAATGATCATTTTAGGCTTTAGTTGATTTGATTAACGGGTGTAGAAAATTACCTACCTAAGTCTGTCATAGGTAAAACCATAATTCCCATATTGTTCTAAATGAATGTGGCTATTCACACCCCATTTTTTTCTATGTCCCCCATTTCTTATTTACCCCAGCTCTACCTACTCTAATTTCTCACTCGTCCCCCACATTCAAAAAAATTTTGATTCATTTTACCCCCTTCCCTTCTCCTTATCCGGCACCGACCGATGCTGTCATTGCCGTCGGCAAAGCAAACTCTGTCTACCTCTTTGGCTCCTCCTCGTCGGCAAACCAAACTCCACGCCAGATTTGGTAGAGGCCAGGCTCTAGCCATAGCGGCCAAAGCTTGGTCTGCGTGACCAGGCTCTTGCTTGCAGGCCCAAAGCCTAGTTGCATGCCTGTCCGCTGAGGCTAGAGCCCGGTTGCTAGCCGGGCCTCATGCCTAGTCATCGCAATGATAGGAGCTTGATCACCGGAGCCATCTTTGGAGGAGAAGGGGGTGGGGTTCATTTATTGAGGGAAGTAGGAGGAAAGTGATAGAGGAAACATGGAGGAATAAAGTAAAATAAAATAGTCATTTTTTCACTAACTAGGGGACACCGGAGAAAATTGAGGTCTAAATAGAACTATTCATTCTAAATTTATATTTTTGGAAAAAATACCAAAATGTCTAATTAATTTGAAATTTGGACCACAATAGGTTCTATGGGTCTAGTGCTGATAATGTTAAATCAAGGGTCTAGTATGGTTAATAAAACTATTTTTCCAAGGATTTATAGAAATTATTGCACTGTGTAGAACTTATGACACCTCATATTTTTCTCAAAGAAAGTTCGTCGTTTGTAATTAAATTTTTTTTATTTATTTTAGTCATCAGTAACTATTGACACGTCGATAAAGCTACAAATTAAAATATATTTTTATTATCCATAACCATAAGCATGGACGCATCGATAGATTGCCAATGATAACCACATGCATATAGTTATTTAAAAAAAATGAGGCGATTGAGCCGTTCTTAGATTATAGGAGTAGTTACTTCAACATTATAAAAAATGAAAACCGATTTTACAGGAGAAAATGAGTCGTCGAGAAACTAATTGCTCGTGGGAGAACCTTACCAAAACAGCTATTTGGGTTCAATTTGGAATTTCAAATCTAACCCACTAACGTTGGGTCAGATTTTTACCGTACCTATCAACTGACATATAAGCGTCATTAGGGATTAATTCTGAATATTGAAAATATGGGGGCCATTTGCTAAAAGATGACGTTAGCGGTGAATTTCTAAAATTTCCTCCAAAAGATTCAAAACCCAAAAAATGCCCAGCACCGCGCCCCCAGAAAATGGAGGTGGCCTCAGAGGCCGACGGCGTCCAGGCACCCTCCCTCGCCGATCTGCCAGACCACCTCCTCCTCCACATCATCTCCCTCCTCCCAGCCCCAGACGCCATTGGAACCGCCTTCATCTGCCGCAAATTCCGCTACCTCTGGACCCTCTCCCTCTCCCCCTCCCTCGATCTCGACCACCGCCACTTCGGCAGCCAACCCCCCGCCTCCACCGCCTTCTCCCGCCCCCTCTTCGTCCTCTTCGTCGACCAGATTCTCATCCTCCTCCGGTCCCCCGCCCTCCTACGCCTCTGCCTTCGCTTCAATTATGAACCCTACTACTCCTGCTACGTCGACTCTTGGCTTCGCTTCGCGGCCGCTCGGAGCGTTCGAGTCCTCAAACTCGATTTCTCTGTCGGCCGCAACCGCCTCAAAGACGGACCAGGTGCGGAAGATCCGGAGGAGGCGGAGCCGTACAATTTCCCTCTTTACTTCGTTGCCCATGTGCCGCTTGCGGTCCTCAAGCTCCGCCTTTGCAGTTTGACCTTCCCCCACGGTGATCTTCAATTCCCCTTGCTCAAAGCTCTGTCTCTACACCATGTCACAGTGTCGGATGAGGAGTTTGCAGGCCTTTTTTCTGGTTGCCCGCTGCTGGAGGAGCTGACCCTAAACTCTTGCTATGAGATTCAACACCTTAGGATTGTGTCGGACCGCATCAAGAAGCTGAAGATCATGCATTACAGCTGCGAGGAGGAGAGCTCGGTGGTGGTGTCGGCGCCCAATCTTGAGAAGCTTTGGAGCATTCATTATGTTGCCTCTCATTATCAGTTCCGGGAATTGGGGTCTCTTGTTGATGCCCTAATCTTCTTCAGTCCCTGTCAGAAGTCGTTGAATCAGTGGGGCAGGTTTTTGAAGCTCTTGAGCCATGTGAAGAAGCTGCACTTGGTGAATTACGTTGATCCAGTATGTATTCTCTCTTCTCTTTTCTGTTCGTTGCCTGATTTTATGTCATGTTTAGCATAAATACCATCTTATCTTTAATATATCGAAAGTTTATGTTGGAAGAACAATGGTTATCAAGATACTTGGATAAATTGCATAGCATGAACTCCTGGATTCAAGCTTGGCATTATGAAAAGTGACGAAATTAGCGAGGGGTTAATATGAAGTACGGGGAGATAAGAGACAATAGGGTGGGGATAAAACAAATTAAGATTGAATTGGGATGAATAAGGAGAGAACTGTTGAAGTTGGAGAACAAGAGAGGAGAAATGGGAGAGCGATTAAAGATGATACTATTTCTTTCACTGACCGGCAATGAAAAGTGCCAAATGGACCCATTAATTTACTTAGAAGCCTACTTAATTAACTCTTAATCATGAATCTCCATCTAATCTACTAAAGAACTACTAATTATACATCTAATATGCAATTCTAACCATTGATGTAATCATGTAACTAAATAGCTAATTAATTAAGAAAATAACACTAAGTAGAGTTGACTGACCAGCCAATTGGAGAGGCCAAACCAGTGGCTGCAAGGGGAATCGTGGTCCTCAGATTGCATCATAACAATCCACCTTTGCTTTTGCTTGACCTCATCCTTGAGGTGGTCCTCATTTTTTTCAATTGAAAACATGAATAGGCATTGGGAACTAAGCCAAGTGTTGGGCCGACCACTACTTGCTTGCTTGATAGCCATCTAGTGGTGTTCATGGATAGAAACGGACATGGATATAGGGTTGTCCATGTCCATCCGCTATATGCATACATTTTGTCCATGTTTTGTATTATATTTTCTCCAAGTCCGTCTGCCACACATACGGGCGGATACATACTGTCGACGAAGTGTGGGGGAGTGTCACGAAGTAGCAAAGCAGACTATCCGTGACATGTGCTAGAGCACACACACGTGTGCAAATACTTTATATTAAGTGTGCATGCGTTGCGGGAACTGCCCGTAGTGTTGCACGCCATGTATGTAGGTGTTGCGGGGAAGGCTTGCAACGTTGCGCAATATGGGACAAATATTGTTACGTCCAAACTAAGACTATGAAGGAGTCTAGTTCAGATTTTTTTTTTTTTTTTACTTGTCAACCATAGTAAACAAGGTAGATGTACAGGGAAAGCCTTATATGACAAAGAAAATTATTACGAAGAGAATAGAATAGAGAAGGAAAGTGAAATAGATAATAAGAGATAATTAAAGAGAAAGTGCTAAGGCATCGAAAATACACTTGCAATAAATCTATAATATATACTTCATTCAAATGATAATTTAATTAAGATCAAATGAAAATTTGTCTCAATCGGAAAATTTATCTTTTAAAGAACTTTAAAATAAAACAATAGTAATTGATTGTTTACTACGTGAAAATATTAAGTATATAATCACAGAGAATTATAAGCATTCGGCGTGCCTTTCATCAATGTTGAATTAAATAATTATATAAATTATAAATTCTTTAAATATGAAACATCAATTTAAAATGATAAAGAACTTACTTGAATCAAAGTATCCATTAAACATCAAGTACAAGCTTCATTCCTAGCCTTAGCTTGAGAGCTTTTTAAAACCATTACAATAAAACTAAAAAACAAAATTACAAAATGAGAGAAGAAAATAGGGGAAGAGAGCTCCAAAGAAGAGAGAATGATCTATTTATCACGTCCACCCCTCTATTTATATGAGTAGAAGGGGTTGCTTCAAAAAAGAAAATGAAATCATATCTCTAGATTACATCCTGATTGATTGTCTAATTGGACCCATATATCTTCGGAATTTGGAATTTCTTCTTATAATAACACTTGTAGCCACGGAAGTCTTCTTGCCATTGCCACCAGAATTGTATCATTCCGAATTATACATAAAAAGATATGATCGAAATACTAAGGTTGTGTCAATCTGTCTAAATCAGCTTCTTTCATAATTTAGTTATATTCATACAAATTTCAAATCAAACGGGTCCACAAGGTTGTGTTCGATCATTCCATGCATGTTTAAACTATTAGGAACCCATTCTTGACTTTTAAATAGCTTTGGGTAGTTAGGCTTAACTTCCTCTTCCAGTTGGATTCTGTTGAAGTGTGTTTAGATATGTAAACTCAATTAAGGTCCAACTAACTTATTCAAAATATAAATAGCCCAAATCAGCAATGAATTAACACAAAATAGGATTGCAATTCGAAATTTGAAAATATTTTATTGAATATTATTTCAGTGCATCAACAAATGCAGATGGATGGACACAAACATACACAAAAAACCCAACTCTTAGTGTCCAATAGCTATGTAGCATATTAGGACTTGCCTAATATGTTACTATAGCTGCTTGATCCTAACCTTTTCTACTATTTACAATTGTCGAGTACTTATGTTCTATGTTGAGACAATCCTAACATGGTACATAGGGACTGATCCCTCCTTTTTCTTTGCAAAATTCCCTATCACCATTCAAAATGAGTAGACATGGACGTCTGTGGACATAGACAACTATTTGTTTGTGTCATAGCCGCCTATTAGGGAGGACAAAATTAGTTGGTATCTGTCCATGTCTGCCATATACTAAAAAAATGTCCTCTACACAGACACCGATGGACAACTGGACAACGGACATCCCTGAGCATCCCTATAGCCATATGATCCTGAAAGTTTTTGGCACACTATCCATCACATCAAACTTGCTATAGCCACTGTTCCAAATTAGATTGGCAACTTTCAAAATTAATCTAATCACCTAAAAATTCATCTCATTTAGATTATCATGAAAGTAGATAGATTGGCCTAGATAACAACTATCTCGTATACTCAAATTAAGCATTCACACACATAAGACACAAGATCTTTTACGTGGAAAATCCATTTGGGAAAACCACAGGACATTCCAGCCTTTGGAAATTCACTAATGAAGAAGTAAGATATATATCACCTTTTCCTAGGTTATAATTACTTCTCCCGCAATTAACCTTCAGATGATGAAACATTTCATGTTGTGTGCCCATCTCCATGACTTGCATCCATCGCGTCTTTTATCTTCTTGTGCACACAACTATCTCCAGATATCCACTAGAGAGGATCAAGAAACCACTTTCCAGGGATTTAATATTTTCAGGATTTAGAAAAGCAATGAATTTAGGATTTAGAGCAAACTTTCAAAACAAATCTCCTAGGGAATATTTATGATTTCAGAAGGCTTACTATTATTATACTCAAGAAAAAGAGATAATAAGGAATCAATCACTTGGCCCAGAGAGTTTTGAAATACCTAAGTAAAAAGAGAGTAGAAGCAACTCTAGATCAAACTAGGGTTTTACTTGTTAGAGAAAATTTTCCTATAAGTAGATCAAACAGCCAATTGATCGACTGAAGCAGATTGAAGTCGTAGGATGTAGATCGATCGGCTAGCACTATGCTGTGAACTGAAGAGCAGGTAGATAGATTGACTGACTGTAAAAATAAGTAGCAGTCTAAAAACAATTTTTTTTGACGTCGTGGAAAGATACACCATAGTATAAATAAACAAAATTGACCTTTTGTTTAAGGTGCATTATGGATTAAATGTGCTTTTGGGGATCACCCTCACATATCTACACATGTAGCTTGATTTTGTTGAAAATATTTAATAATGTCAGTCTTCAAGCTCGTCTTGACTCGTAAATCAATCCTTAGAAGTTTAAGAATGATTATGGATCCAACATTGATTTTCCTCTATAGATCGATGTTGTGCTGCATTTGAAATTAATGATAACACCCATTATGTATCCAAAGAGAGCATGCAGTGCATCTAGAAGCAGCCAATGTGAAGAACACCAATTTTGCCATGAGATGGTGAAGAGCACCAATATGTTTTTCATTATACGTTGTCCAATGTAATAGATACTTCAAATGCCTCACCTCATTCTTTTGTACCTGTTTCGAGTCAGCATCATGCATTAACAAAATAACTGACATCTGCCCTTAGAGGTGGTTTCTCAGGAGAGTTCCAGTTCTTTATTAGTGGTGGTACAATATTTAACCTTTGGCGGCCAGGATCTACCAATAGAATATTTCCTATCCCCAGTTGTATGCATGGTAACAAGTTTCGTGAAATTTCATTATTTTTGCCTCTTTGAGCATAAAACAAAAATTTTGGGAAAATTTTGACACTTTTGTGTTTTTTCGTTTTTTTCTTTGTTTATTTCAGTCTGGGTGGGGTTAGGTTTTCTTTGGTTTACTTTCTTTTGGTTTGAATTATGGGCTTTTCTTTGCGTTTCCTATTTTAATCATTGAATGCATGTTAGTATTTTGGTTGTTTACATATGAGATGTAGATTTGGAGTAAATACATAACTTTTTGTATAATTTTTCTTTACACTACATAAACTTTTCCAAAACGAAACGAACCTGAAATGACCCTTTGCCGAAATGAAATGAAAACGAAACTTGGTGACTATGATTGTATGAATCATTTAAGGGGCTATTTGGGTACTGAATTTTTGTTAGATTCCATTGATTCTGTCTCAATTCCGGCTCAAATTATCGGAATCATGTTTGTGTGTAAAATATGGGCGGAATTAAAAATTTTGCACAGAAGTTGATTCCTAGCCGTTTCGAGCCCGAATCGATCGGAATCACCTCATTAAATGATTCCGTGGATTTTGACTCCCAGCCCCTGTTTCAAAAATTATAAATTCTGTTATTTTTCAATAGCTGTCACTCATTAATTTAAGCCTAAAAAAACATGCTATATAGGTGGGGCTCACTTCAAAAGTTCAAAATTACGTACCCTTGTGGGATATTATTTGATAGAGCTCGAATTTAAGAACGTAATAATACCAAGAACGTGCATATCCAAGTTTGGGAGAGAAAGTTATATTAGTTTAAAGTTTTAAAATTGGGTTTGACATGACATCTGAATTTATTCTTAAAAATTCCGTTACCAAACACAATTCAAATTTAGCATTAAATTTTTAAAATTAATTCCAAAAAATTCAACACCCAAACAGCCCTTAAATTTGTCCAGAATCTCTATTAGAAGAGGTAGAAATTTGAGCGGGAGGGTTGATTTGTAAGACAGGTTGAATTGGAGGTAAGTCATATACTTCATGACTATTAAATGTAGCTAATAGTCTTGAAGCTCACCGCTTATAATCATGATAAATGTAGCTAACTTAATTCTACTATTCTTGCCTCGATTATGGAGATGCATACACTGATGAATACACTTGTCCATGTTGTGGATAGAAATTGGAGGGTGCTTTGCCCCGTCATATCTCTAATCTCTAAAGAGAACTTTTCAGGATAGCTGTAAAATCTGCTGTATTATGTGGAGTATAATGTTGGGCAATAAAAAAAACTGTGGAGATGACTTTACTAAAGATAAGAATGGTATTATGGATGAGAGAGAAAATCATAAGTAGATGTATTAATAATGATCACAATTGGGAAAGCTTAGTTGCCCTAATAGGTGGCAAATTGAGAGAATTTGAAATGGTTTGACCACCTAGAAAGGAGATTACTGGTAAGGGTATATGATTGATGGCTTTTAAAGATTTATAGAAGAAAGAAAAAACAACAAAGAGGTCTTAGAAGGAATTAGTGCAAATAGAGATAGAGGGAAGGAGATGTATTTAATGTGAGGCGTTATTATAAAATTCAGAAGACGAGACGGTGAATACATCTTGGTTTGAAAGAATAAAATTAATGATAACTAGCAGGAAAACAGATTTTTTGTATAATTGATAATCCAAACATATTGTTGTTTTTAATTGCCTGTGGCTATTGTGATTCTCTCTTTAATAGAAAAGATATAGCAGTTTGCAAAACTCTGTACATGCAGTAAAATTAAGAGGTATTTGGAGGTATTCTAATAAATATTTATAGCTATGTCTCTGGCTTCACTATGTTTTATCAATCCGACCTACTTTTATGCTGTGATGTGGAATTTGGATGTGTTGTTTTTATGTTAACATGTCAGCTCTGAATAGAGCATAATTTATTTATTTTTTGCTTTGTTAAGTTCGACTACTTTGGATTAATTCCGATTGGGGCTGTGAACTGTGCATGAATGAAACAACCTATTCTTTTTTGATTGGTTGGATTGGAGCCTATTCTTGAATTATACCAGTGAATCTTTCTTGCCACAATTACCACATGAATTTTTACGTGTTCAAGATGGGTTAGGACGTTATTTTCTGTGTTATGCAACCTTTTGGTAATTATTGTGTTGTCTGTGAGAGGGGTTGGCACTAATCATATTTCTGATTCAAAAACTAGGGGATTAAAATGAATTCATCTACTCAAATTTCTCAGCTTCAAATATTGTTTTATTTAGGTTTTATAGCTGTTATATATTGGCGTTGCAACTTGACTGTATAATGTTCAGCAGTATTTTAAGAACTAAGTGGAGGAAATACTGAAAAGAACAGGATGGAAAAGAGGATCAGGTTTATTTTTTTCTTTCTGCATCTTTTGTGGGCATTTTTCTAAAATTCAAACTATAGAAAACTGGTGCATTTTTTGTAACTTTCTTTGATATGGGCATTTTTGGAATTTTAGAAAATAAAAAAGCCTGTTCAGACACCCATAACAGCAATCAGACTATTTGTGGACCACTAGTTTGGGGTTTAGTTGTAAATGTTGAAAGTCGAGGGGAGTATTTAGTATTAGTTGAAAATGGAGGGGGTTATTTGTAAATTTCCCAATGATATAAGGACTTCCTCATATGCAATTCACTATACAAGTATCAAAGTTTCCCTTTGGATAATATAAAATTTCTGACATGAGCTATCATTTTTGGTGCATGTCAAGTAGCCTTATTGACTTGTTCTATACATGAGCTATTATTATTTGTGACCTTGATAAGTTAATTGGACACGGGGCATCTTGGCATTTAATTGTGTTTTGAGCTTTGTCTTCTATTTATGTGCAGGATGAGGGCCTTATTTTGGATGTCACTAAGGATATTGTTCTCTACAACCTCAATTTTTTAGAGATCAGAAGTGGATACAGCGACACAGAGTTTGTGGGTATTACGGAACTCCTTAAAATTTGTCCGAATGTTCAAACTCTGGTCCTAGACTTGGTCATGAATGATCCAGAGGACTTGGAAAAATATGTAAGTTAATTTTCTTTACAAGGAAGATACATTTTGTTCCTTTTGTCATTCAGTTATCCCTGTTATCAATATTTTTTTCCCTGCATAGGGATGCTACAAATGCGACTCCTTGGAAAAACGCCTCATTGGTAATGTGTCCCAACTCAGGATGGTAGTGCTGAACTATTTCAGAGGTACAAGAAGTGAACTTGAGTTTTTGAAATATTTGTTCAAGCATGGTTTGATCTTACAAAAGGTTAGACTGATTTCTGCAAGTAAAACTTTTGGTGAATATGTGCCCCCTGAAATCTTGGCACAACAAGTTGAACAGGTGGAACACTTTCCTAGAGTATCCTTGGACTTAAAAATACTGCTGGAGTAGTCTTGTTTCAATTTCATGTTCTATTTATCAGCATCTTGTCAATGTGCTGCAATAAATGCAAAAGGCATACAATTTTTATTTTTATATTTTTCTGTTGGGTATCAGCTTTTTCTTCAGATGCCCACATTGGGTGGTTTTTTTTAGCCAAGCATTTTTTATCTTAAGCATCATCACTTATCATTTGGAGAACCTCTTAGCTTCCGCATTATGAAGTCATGCAAAGCCATATTTCAATCTCGCTGATAGATCTCAATCCGTATTTGTCTTTGAAATCATCATAGAATGACCATCCTTTTTTAAACTATCCATGAAATGCTAGTCATGAATTTGGAATTGCAAATCTTATGGTAGACAAATCATTGTATAATACCTTCTGCTTATACTTTATGTGGCTGGTAGATATTTTTAGCAGTTGAAAATAGATGTGTTTTTTCCCCAGGCATTGCCTAGGAATGGATCACCACATCAAAGTTGGGGATTTGAAGTCTCGACGTCTTTCCAAACCCATGTTGATCGAATCTGTTGGGACTATTGCTCATGCATATTTTGCTGTTTCTTTAGAACAATGGTGATAGTAAAAAAGAGTAGAACCCGGCTTTTTGACGAAAATTCGACAGTACCTGGTTGTAGGACTAAAATGCGCTTTCAGCATTCCCGTCACACCCTAATTTTCTAAGTACTAGAATGCCAATTTTTTTTATAAATAATTACAATTTCAGAGTTTAAACGGGAGAGCTGCTTAGGACGTAACTAATTATTGAAGGTTGGAATCCTGTGCCTTTCAACTATTGCCCCACGTGCATGTTTTGCTATATCTTTAAAATGGTGGTGATAAGTAGGGCTATATTACTAGGTTTTTTGTCCGAAATTTCACATTACCTAATTGTAGGTCTCTTTTCAACATCCCCGTGTCATCGCTGACTTTTTAAGAATTAAAATAATAATAAGTTTAAATAGACAATTACAACGTCTGAGTTTAGATGCACTACCCTGGGTATAACAAAAGACATAATTTTTGATTTGCACAATCTACCAATTACATATATGTAGACAAACTATGGGTGAGCAATGAGGGTTAGCAAGATAGAAAAAATTACATCCATGCTCATAAAGCATTCATAGCATCATAAAATAGACATGCTTTTGTATTCTGTCTGTAGGATGTTGAAAAAATGAGACATCATCAAATATACATGGTTAAAGCAATCTTTAATTCTTAGTTGAGTTTTTTTTATATTACCGGGCTGAAGAAGCCAATATTTCATATTCTTTGGTTTTTAACTACAAATACCACAAAATTCAGATTTATACAATATTGTAAAAAAAATGGATTGAAATACCCCTATTTTAGTGCTTAGGGTTTTATATCGTCTAAACCTGTCAAATCGTCGCATTTACAAAGAAATGACCTATCTAACTTGCAATTTTCAAAGTCTGACTAGTGAGAAGTGAAAACGTAGTGGGAGGTATGATTTCTTGTACATCCTACCGGCGATCTCCAATTAACACGATATGTGATAGACGATATTCATTTGTTGTGCTATTGTGTAACTGATAACACGATATATGAACTTCGCGTGTATTTGAAAGTTAGTTACATAATGTGAATCAACACGACTATTTAATTTTGGTCAAAACGGATTGTTGATTTTATATATATATATATATATAATCTTTTGGAGACGAAGGCTACAAGAATACAATCATAAGAGAAGAATAAGAGAGTTTACGGGAGGAGGCCAGGTCAGGAACTAACAGTTTCCCTGCTGAACTTCGACTATCAAAAGAACTCATTGAATCTGGGCCGGGATGTAAGGCAATTCTAGAGGTGACTGCGCTCTACCCAGTATATGATTGCGAGCAAATAATTATTTCCATGCCGCTCCTAAATGTTTTAATAGGTGAGTGCTGGGATACTCACAAGAGGTGTTCAACATTTGGGGCAAAATACTACCCCTAACAGAGGAAGAAGTCGCACTGATTGCGGGTTTGAGGGCAAAAGGAAACCCGTTGAAGTTGGATAGTAGCGATGGGAAGGTTGCCCAAGGCAAGGGGTAATTCTTCAAAAGGTTCTTTGCAGGGAGGTACAACTAGGCATAAGCCGTGCATGACATGTTGCATCGAGGCATATCCTCAACCCACCTCAACACCAGGAGCAGAGAAGATGAGCACTCCTCTACAACCGGTATTCTCATTGGGGCTTTATTTATGCTACAAGTAAATTTCGTATTATCAATAACATGAGTACTTATATGAGTGTAGAATTGATAACACCATAGTACATTAAAATTTTTGGTATATTGTGTTATCAATAACACGATAGTGTAATTAGCGTGGTTTAGATAACATGCTAATTTGATTTTCATGTTATTGATCATACGCTAGTTAGGATAACGTGTTTTTGATAAGACGATAAATAACTATATTGTGTATCTTCAATTACATGATGTGAGTATTTCGTGTAAGCAATGACACAATTAGTTTAATAAACATGTTATCCATGACACGACATGCATGATATAGGATCACAATTAGTTTAATAAATGTGTTATCTTCCATGTCCTTCGAGGTGTAAGAGGTGGCCTGTGTTTACCCAATTGCTGACAGTCGTGGACCTCTAAACTTGAACCCGATGAAAAGTTGAGCAAGAAGTTGTTGGCTCATCACAGGATGAGGAAGTGGTACGAGGAGATACTCGTGCGGCTCAAGGTAGATTTAGATGTTGTTATGAAAATAACTCCAATTGCCAAGGAGGCACACTTGATCGAGGCCCAAAGATCAGACCAGATGGCAAAGAAGATGGCCACACATTATACAATACATAGGAAAATGGTTGTTGAATCACATCATGGTCAGACATCAGGACGATATTACTCTGGCAAAGACGTCATTGAGAGCTTTGTCATGCCACTAGATGTCATGTATGAGATTATTGACATTGTTTTGGAGAAGGCCGCTTTATACGGAGAGCGAGGTTGGAGCACCGACAGTGTGCAAATTGCGCTTCATAGAGTTAAAAACGCTCTTGAGGTGGTTATGGGGTAAATCGAATAGATGCAACCCCCACATGAAGGATTATCTCTGTAACGACCCGTTTTCCAGTTACGCTTAACCCGGGTAGGTTAAGGGTAATTTGGTATTTTCTAATTAAGTGTCGGGGGGTTTCAAGGGATGAAACCCCTGTAGATGGGTAGAGCTCGGAGTAATGAGCATCGCGATTCAAAGAACACGCAAAACGGAGGTCGGGAGCGAAAGCTATGACCTCGGGAAGCATGCTATATGGGCGGGACCCACATGAAAGTGCGGGATAACCTACCCATGTGTGGTCTTGTTTCGAAGGGCTCGTCAACACAAGTCCATCGGTAATAAGAGCATGCGATTCCAACGTAGAGGTTGGAAGTTATCGCGTTTTGAGTTTAGGATATTATTTAAATAAAATAATATCATTCTGGATAGGATCGATGACGCAGTGGATAAGATCGACGACGAAGCGGATAGGATTGCTGACGAAGCGAATAAGATCGCTGACGTAGTGGATAGGACTGACACATGTCAATCCTTTCTGCCACATGTCAGCCTTACGTCTTTCTAATTTTTCTATAAATAGCGTCCTAAGTCTTCAGTTAAGAGGTTCGAAAATTCTCCGACGGTTCCGAAGTTCTCTCCTGCGTTCTGAATTCTCTCCCACGTTTCTGTGTTCCCTCTGACATTCTGAAACTTCTGTTCTTTGTTTCTCACTCATTTTAAGTCCGATTCGAGTCGTTCTTGAGGCGTTCCTAACTAATTCGAGGGTGATCTACGCAATGGCATAGTCCATTCCTCGAGTTGGCACTCCTAGAAGGGAGGAACGTCCCGGGGCGAGAGGGGGCCTGTCTGCCACCCTCCTGCCCCGAGAGAGAGAGAGATGGCCCGGGAAAGAGAGGAGGCTCCGTCCTCCGCCACCGGGCCACATCGGGAGTCATGTCCTCCACTGAAGGGCCACAATGTGTGAGAAACATCCCCGAGTAGGGGAGGTTCTGTCCACCGCCCACGGGCGCAGAAAATGAGAAGTCTCCAGGAAAAAAGGAGAGTTGGTCGAGTCGTCTTTCGATGCAAGGAAATGAACGTATGGAGGCTAGAGGAGGCTTTGTCTACTGTCTCCAGATCTGAAGGGGAGGACGCCCATAAACAAGCAACCCCGAACGCTACCTCGTGAGACATCATGGGCGTAAGCATTTCCTAACCTCCTATTTTAATTATAGAATGGTATGTGCTAGTGATGATGTGTGTTATGCTATGATCTATATGCTTTCTATGCTTATATGCCATGATATGTGCTTATATGCCATGATGTGCTATGATCCTTTATGTTCTGATATGCTATGCTTATATATCATGATGTGTGTCGTCTCGCTCTAGCTTAGAGCAAGACGTGTTGTGTGTGTAAGTTCGGTCTCGGCTCAGTGATAGAGTGAGACCTGTGATTGTGTTCCGTCTCGTTCTAGGGAAGAGCGAGACATGTGGTGTGTGTCTGGTCTCGGCTCAGTAATGGAGTGAGACGTGTGAATGTGATGTATCCGCTCTGGAATAGAGCGAGGCATGTTGTGGTGGTCGTGTGGTGCTCGTCTCTATGATAGAGCGAGATGTGTGTTGTCGGTATTTTATCGGGTTTTCGTATAACTCCGATTAAATATTCAGAGATACATACTTTATACGTATGTGTTTTTGGTATGCCTGTTGCATGTAGTAGCCAATAGGCAAAATTACGTCTGGATCCGATCGTATCGGAGTAACATCGTGGATGTTATCCGATATGTACGTAGGCAACCAATGACAATGCAACATTGGCCCGGTCCGAATTAGTTATATAATTAGGTCAGTTTTGGCCTACGCGCAACTGAGCGCTAAAGTTCCGAAGCGCATAGAGGAACGAGAAGACTCTCGCACTCAGAGTCGGACGCTCCCGGTTCTGGGTTTGGTTTTCGTCGATTCCGGACCCCTGGCCCGGGTCGGGACCGCGGGCCAGGGCATCACAATCTCATCTAGAGACTGAACATCGACACAAAGCCCCTCAACCAGAGAAACGTTATGAAGCAACCCCTCTGCCTACAACTGAAGGGGAGAAGTCGGTTAGGGTCAAGGCTCGAGCTTCCAAATCAAGTGAAGTTGTTCATTATTCTGCTCATGAAGAGCAAAGAAATTTTGTTCCTTAATCTGTCGAAGGGGATTTCTTTTTTGCGTAAGTATATATTCAATGATATGACCTATTTGGAAAGGTATGTTATCGTGTGATTGATAACATAACATTTTGTATCGTGTTAGTTTCAAGACGACTTCTAGAACGTCGTGTCATCGAGAACACACAAACATACAATATCGTTTTAAATAAAAAATGACTTTGTAGTAGTCGTGTGATTGCTAACACGACAGTTTGTATTAGCGTATAGATTCAACTCTACTTTTGGAATAGTCATATCATCAATTACACACTTTATTTGACTTTCGTGTAGATACTGATACGACTTGTTATACGTATTATGCAAAGAAGTGGGAGCCAAAAGCTAGTGCCCCAAAGAAGAATAAGGGTCCCAAAGTTGAACGGACCTTATCACTAGATTCATCAAGAAAACTAATGAGGAAATGGTGCAAGCTCAGGAGGAGGAAGGGGTGCATTCCTAGGAGGAAGACGAGGTGCAAGCTCGGGCGGAAATGGTGCCACAGAAGCAAATTAAGTTGAAGATCAAGAAATGAAATGCTTCAGATGCATGCCTCATCGCATTCCTACCACTACCCATACCTAGGAGGATGGGGTATAGTGGCTAATCCACCGGTGCATGCAGCCAAGGGGAGGTAGCCAAGGAGGCCGCAGGGAAGGTAAAGGCTTCGAATGAGGATCTAGCCCCTACTGAGGCTACCAAGGAGGATCCAGCCAAGAAGGTGTCAAGCATGGTTCGTCCAAAGGCATTTAGTAGCTTCCCGGATAAGATGATTGGAAAGCCGACTTGACTGGCAAGGGAGGAGGGGTGGTGGGGCCAGGGGATAAAGTTCCATTGGCATCCATCCCTGCCACATATGCTATCCATGCCCCAAAGGAATCAGAGGAATTTACTTCCATCTTGGCTACTATATCGGATACTCCTGAGCCAGTTGATTAGGAACTACTAGAGAGTATCAGAAGCATGATAGATGTTGAAGAGCATGCTGAGAAGCAAAAGGACAAGGAGGAGGTTGCAGTGGTGCCACACAACTACCTTGATCTCCAGCCCGTGTTCCACATAGAGATCTTACGTGGAGAAGATCAGGAAACAATCAAATACTTTATGGCCAATCCACACAAGCAATGGCCTATGGCGACTCTTTATCCATATAGATTATGGGTCTGCTTAGACAAGAGTGCATAACGAATGAGGTAATAATTAGTTCATACTTTTTTTCGTGTTATTGACTAAACGGTTCTTAACTAGCGTGCTATGAATAACACGATATGTGAAATCAGGCTCTGGCCACATCTGAGGTTCACGCCATTGATAACACGAAAATGTCACATGTCATTGTATTAATAACACGATAAAAAGAAAATGAGATTACCTTGTGTACTTAGCATGTTTGAGAAAACGAGATTGCCTTGTGTACTTAGCATGTTTGTCTTTACATGACCTAGTATATGTCGTGTAATCGATTACACGATGAATTAGCATGTTGTGTTTGTATTTGCACAATATATCATATTTCATGTTACTAAACACATTAATATTTTATTGATGATTTTAGGTCATAGACATGTTGTGCCAACTATTGGAAGAGAAAAACATAAGATATCCCAGCATTTATCTAAACTATTTTTTTGGGAAATTTGCTATCTAGCACTACTACAACATAGTGACGCATTATGACAAGGTGGAGATGTGTCCCAAAACTGTCAACAACTTGATGAAGCGGCTTAATGTAAACACCGAGAGTGGTTTCATTTCGATATATGCCATTGGCCATTTCCTTCTACTCTTGCTCGATGCAGGGAGAAGAGGTTCAAGTGGTATAACCCGCTAAAGGGTGACCACAATCACCACTTTTCATAGGTCTACAAGGTTTGAAGACATGTTGCCACAACAATGGAGAAGATCCTTCTCATAAAGAGTGCAACAAAGTGGTTATTGACAAAAATCTAAAAATGCCCGTATCAAGAGACAAATGAAGACTGTGGGGTGTTCTTGATGTATTATATTGTAAAGATTTTACTCAAACAGAGATTACTATGTTGGTCATGCCGCAAATATGTGCGGAAATTCTTCGTGGGCGAATTGATCAGGACTTCAATGCTTCTTCAGATGAGTTGTAGTAGTTTGTTTTTGTTCTCTTACAATGCACAATTTATAAAGTAAAAAATATTGTTTTAAATTCTTTCAAGGTCGTGTAATCTATGGTTGCAGATTGTGTCACTAATAACACGAATTAGTGGTAGGTCAAGTAATATCTGGTTGTAGATTGTGTAATCAACAACACACCTAGATGTAGGTCATGCCACCGATAACACGAAGAAAATTTAGGTCGTGTATTATAGGTTGCAGATCTTGTTAGTAGAAACACGATCATCCGGTTGGTCATGTCACCGATAACACGAATTAATGTTAGGTTGTGTAATATATGGTTGTAGTTCGTGTTAGCAAAAACGCACACAAATGTAGAACCTGTCACCGATAACATGAAGTAAAGTTAGGTCGTGTATTATAGGTTGCTGATCGTGTTAGCAAAAATATGATCACCCAGTAGGTTGTGCAACCGATATAGTGTTGTAGATAGTGGTATGAAACACTTTCATGCGTAGCAAAATAGAAATGCAGATCAACAAATTTATAGGCAAAAAACTTTCTCTTTTATCAATATGAGTTGATGAGTACATTGTATAAACATAATAAAGAAAAAAATACATAAGTAGACCAAAATTATAAATATAAAAATAAAACATCGCACACCATCTGTCTCCATGAGCATGGCCTGGTGGGTCATCAGAAAAATGTGATTAGACATTTGGGACATTGAAATAATACTAGATTATGACTCGTTAGCCTCTGAGGCAGATGAGAAGACCGGTGCGGATGATTAATGGGGTGAATCGACAAACTCATTTGAAAATATACGCCATTAATAGTACACACTAGTCTACTCACCCACCTCGGAGGGGGACGAGTCATAGTCGGGCATTATTTCAATGTTCCGATGACTCCTACATTTTTTTTGTGAAGGCTCACCAAGTTGTGCTCATGGAGACGGATGGTGTGTGATTCGTCTGTCGACAGTCTTGCTATGATGAAGTTCCTTAGGCAAGGAGGGGTGGGCACCGAATGGTCACTTGATCTAACGAGGTGCAGATTTATATTTGCCGATTCAGAACCAGATGTGATGTAAAGTCTACGTCAAAAAATGGGATGACACTTTGTTTTTCTGCACCACAATTTACTTTTATATGCCAGAAATTGGTGCGACTCTTCAAAAATTGGTGATGCGTTGGAAATTGGGGCATTTATTTATTGCTATGGTCGTGTTATCGATAACTCAAAGTTAATTTATCATGTAATTGGTAACGCGTAGTCAACAACAAAAATTATAATATTCATTGTACATCTTTTTTTGGTCGTGTAATTGGTAACACGTAAACCCTTTGATCGCATTTCCGATTACACGATATGTATACATTATACAATATTAACAAACCATAGATCAACATATCATGTTATCGACATCACAAACTTTATCAAGGTTGTGTTATCGATAACACGATGTATATATAATATTGCATATGGTAAAACAACATTCATCAAAAATCATGTTTCTAAGAACACAACTATAAAATGACATTTCCTCCAATCAGTTAAAGAAAGGGGGTGGAAAAGGTAACCCCGATCAATGTTCCCCATCATTATGTCATTTTCCTACCCTTTTATTTGCCATCTTTCGTCTTGTACTTGGACTAGAGGTCACATTTGAAGGGTCCTCTTGTGCATTGCCGCAACATTTGTGGTTGTGAGCTAACTGCCCACATGCTCCACATTTGTATGGGGCTTTGACATTGGGTTGTGACTATTTGGTTTTTCCTTGGATGCTCCCACTGCTTGAGTGGGATAGGTGGGTTCAATGTAGGTAAAACTCCAATTGGTGCCCACTGGTGCCTATCCGTCATTGGGATATAATGGCTCTCGATATATCATTTTATATATTTTTGTGGTGTACCATTTTTCATAGTAATCAGACACAGAAGTGTCTGTGATCAATTACTATAATTGCATGTTTTCATGGTAGCCCCAGACACTGAAACTTTTAGCATGTGTAGCTACGTTTGACCATATTTACTACATCATGTTGTATGCTCACAATTATCGTATTATTTTAACTATTATAGATACACGCTATTATTGATAACCTATACCCATACACATGACATTAATTGGATTATACATGGTGATATAGCGAGTTCACCTTGAATTTATACATTGATACTGGCAATACATGCACCTTCCTTGCTTCTTCTCTTCTGCATTTAATGTGTCTAAAAGAAAATGGGGTTACATCTTCAGTCATATTTTGTCTATCTATTCGACGTTTTTCAAAGAGTGTGGTTGTGTGCTCCCTCGTATGCTCAATTAACCGAGTAATAGGCATCGACCTTGTTTTTTTTAACATTGCATAAGCACTTTCAGAACTGTTTGAGCTGAGTGTTCCATATCTTTTGCCCAGAAATGCAACATTGGCCCATTACTATGCACCTATCTTATTTAGCCAAGCTAATGGTTCACGATTATGTTCTTTAGTGTTGTTCATTGTTTCATTATACACCTTTTGTCTGAAAGTTTCAGCTGCCACATGGAGCTGGTTCTTTAGGTAATTGTCTTTGAATCTGTCCAACATATTTGCTGCTATGTGAAAGATGCAATATCTGTGGTGTGTAGTGGGAAAAAACTACTTAACAGCAATTGCCAAGCCCTTCATTATATTAGAAACAATTGTATCCAACTTGGTTGGAGGATCGAAAAGTAGATAATTTTTATGCAATTCAAGAAACTAGCTCCATGTTTTCTCACACTCATTCTCAACCATTGCAAATGCGGTGCATAACATATTTATGTTCTTGTCTAGTGCAGTTGTTATCAATAGCTGATGAAGATACTTTCCTTTCAAGAAAGTTGCATTTACGGTTAGCAATGGCCTCAGTGTGGTTCCAAAGGCTCTTGCAACCGGCCCAAACATCCAAAAGAATTTTTCAAATCATATCCCCTATAAGTCCAGAAATATCACATAATCTAATTGGAACTACTAGACTTTCTACATTAATCCTTTCTATATGAATTTCGTATGTAGGAAGTATGCGATGGGATTCGTCTGGGTCCCCATCAATTAACTCACATAGTGCTACCTTCATGATCGGATTTTAAGTAGTTAACATTAAAAAAGATTAAACAAGCTAGTAGGTCATGTTCCTGAGAACATGACAAGATTAGTAATCGTGTTTTTTGTAAAGTTGAACTCTATAATCATCGTGTTCATGTTAACATGATAGGTAAATTGGTCGTGTTGTAAGAAAACGAGACTGTAATAGCCTTGTGTGACCGATAATACGTCATATTCAAATGTCATGTTTTTGAAAACATGATTCAAGGAATATCATAAGTTTGCTTTACTTGCACACCATTATTTCTTGTAGTTCACAGTTGTACCCCAATGCTTCAAAATATATCTTGTTATGCCTTTTGGTGTAATGTCTATTGAATCTTTAAACAACCTATAACATTTTCTCGCAATCCAAAGTTGTGATGCTAGAGGATAGTCAGTTGACTTCCTTTGCATTCTACATGATTGCTCGGGTACTAACTTTATTACAATCAAATGATCTCCTATGTTTGAAGCCCTTATGTACCACTTACAAGACTAGTCGAAGCACTTTGCGGCATACATATTCTTGTTCTCATCCGCAACACAATATATGAAATTTGCCTTTATTACAAGGTCGATCAAAACCCTCTTGAAATGTACCATACTTAGGAAATATGCACCCATTTGGAGTAAATTCTAGTAGTCCTTTGCTTGCAAGCTTCCGGTCATTAGCTCACCCTCACCAATATTCGGTTCCAATAGGTTGAGATCATTGACTGCCTCCCACTCTGCCTCGGCCTCAACATCAATATTACTAGGTACCTCGTTGTGTCTGAATTCATCATAATTATACATACTTTCTATGTCAATCATATCATTCTTATTCCATTAATCATCACCCAACAGTTCTTCAAATTCTTGGCCATCTTAATTCCCAGGGCTATGGGGTTCATAGTTATCAAATGAAGTTCTTATCGCACCCATTGTTGGCGACATTTCTTCAAATCCAGTCTGATTGACTTCTTTCACAGGTTCTATAGGCATTGGATTGTTGTACAATGTGTGACATAGATTTGTTGAGTTAAAATTTCCTGATTCTCCCAATTTGTAATGGATATTATCGTGTTAGTCAATATGTGATATTATGCGACATTGTGTATTCGATTACACACTTACAAACAATATTGTGTTATCGATGACACGATATTTATACAAATTGTGTTATTCAATCTATGCTAAAAAGAACTAGTGTTATATCGCTTTTGTATTTTCATCATTAGTTATGCAATATTATAAATATAGTATTTTTGTTTAACACGATATTCTTTATACTAAACACGATAGGTTAGATATCGTGTACTCGAGTACATAATAAAGTACACTATCGTGTAATCTAAAATTCATTGTTACCTGACAATTTCACAAGTGATTGTGTATCATTGACTCCCGTCTACAATCTGAAGTTTGAGCTGGGGTGATCGAATATCACCGATGATTTAGCTCTATTGAATGTCTGTTTCCTTTCTACTGATGGTGATTTTCACTATTGTCGGGCTCTTTCATCTTTGCATACAATGATAACACCTCTTTATTTGTCGTCTTATGAATGAAAAACACTGATTTCCTATCTTCATCGTCTTCTAATTCATATATAATGGATGATTGCAAAGATGAAATTAAATTCTTCAAAGTCACATTACCATTGACGACAAGTCTTTCTTTGACTTAAAGCAGTTGCTCGCCGAACCTCACCGATGGATCAATGTCATCAACTGCACCTTTCCACCTACATACATGTCATCATTGCCTACCTCTTCATTGTAATGTACGCAAATACCAATCTTCTCCATTATGGGGGTTAAAGGGTGATCGGATCCGCCGAAATGAAGATTTTTTTTACCTTGAATAGCTTCTATCATGTAAAAAATTGGGTTTTTACTGTCTCTAGCGACTCGCCGGTGAGCCACTGCTAGTCACCTCCTGCTGATGAATTTTGACTTGCCGCCTATCAATCCTGTCCACCAGAATGCACTATTCTGGTGTCCATTTATGAGGACATGTATGGGGATTAGGTTTATTTAAAACCTAAGGGGCAGTTTCTTCCTAAAACATGACATTTGTAGTTAAAAATAAGGGAATATGGAATATTGGCTTCTTCGACCAGGTAATCTGGAAAAAAACTCTTCTAAGTTTTCTTACTTTGTGCAAAGACTACTGAGTTACCATTCTCTACAAAAAAAATTAGAGATCATTGTTGCAAAAATTGCTTTACTCTTGAATTCTTCTTTTGGTAGCACCCTTCAGACTCTAAAAATTCTCTTATTTTTGGATTTCATATGGAACTTTGCAAGATGAAATGCCTTATTGCCTCTTATTTGTTAATTTGTGTGCACTCAATCTTTACTTCTTAGAAAATTACCCCAAGAGGGTGCTCGGGTCTTACACCATTAGGTTACAACATACAACCCTCATCCTTGTTTCTTTTGTCTTTTTGATACACAATCCTCATCCTTGTTACAATCCTTTAAATCTTAGTGAGCAATCTCCTTTTAGGTATTCATCGATATGAACTTTGCTCCTCCTTAGACCATGGAAAGTTATAATGGGAATATACCACTATCATCGATATATCGCTATCAGAGAGGAACCTGAAACACGATTTTGTGGAATTTGTGTTGGACACAATTTCGTGGACTGTGTTTTGGACCAAATTTAAGATTAAAAAAATTAGCAGACTTGGAGTTCTAGCTAGCCATCCTCATTTAAAATATCATCAGTCTTGGAATATACTAGTGATAAATCTTAATATATTGCCCAAATTTTCTTTACATGCTTTATTTGTACTTTTATACAATGGAGTGATAGCTCTAGACTAAGGGGTTTGTCTGGGTGTGAAATTAATTCAATTACGAATCAAAATTTTTAGGAATTAATTTGTCCAATTTTGTATAGAATTAGAATCGGGTTTGGAGTAGGAACTTTTTAGATGGAATTAACAATGGGTCTGGCTTGCACGCAATCAAAGAAAAACAAGAAAAATAGTTTTTTGTTTAATAAAAGGGAACTCACATGGACCCACCCCAATACCTATTTTTTCTTTGATTGCACCCAATCAAAGAAAAATACGAAAAAAAGTTTTTTTTAATAAAAAGGGACTCACATGGCATTGGATTTGTCTCATTGATCCCTATTATTTCATAGGTCACATGGGGTTGTTATTTCATATTTTATGAGTGGGTCCCACTTATGCACCATGTTTCGTAAAGCTATATTGACACTCTTGATATTCGTTTCTTGAGATTGTGGACCCATTGAAATCAGTTATTCGAGCATTATCTCTGTAACGCCCCGAATTTCAATGTTTTGAAATTCGAGCGTTTAAGGCCCATTAACGATTTTTCTTAAAATTAGACTGTCTTGAGCTTGATTCATTCAAAGAAGCCTTAAGACATTTGATAGGGCTCGGAGAGACAAATGTATCGAGCCGAAGAACGTGACAAACAGACATCGGGATTGTAAGCTATCATATTAGGAAGCGTGTCATGGGCAGGACCCACTTTTAATTGATGAGAAAACATGCCCTTGTGTTGTCTTGTTTCGTAAGGCTCGTCGATACGAGTCCAACGGTACTAAGAACGTGCAATTCTGCTTTTTGTGTAAGGAGTTACGCCCATTTAAATATTTAAATTTTGTTATATAAAAAAAACGAAATTAAAAAAAAAACTTTAAAATTGTGCCAGCCATCACCTTGCTGCAAATGCGGCGGGGTAAAAACTAGGGGTGCTAACGAGCCGAGCCGAGCCGAGTCGAGTTTTTACTTCAAGCAGCTCGAACTCAAAGTTAGAATACTTGGCTCGAACTCGACTCAAAGCTCGAACGAGCTTGAACTCATTCCATTACAATGGCGAGCCCAGCTCGAATTGAGCTCGATCAGTATATAAAAATAAACCTAATTTTTGAATCCAAAATTTCAATCCAACATTCTATAAACAAATATCGCTCATAGACTAAGTTGATCATAAATATTTGAATTTTTGTTAAAATTGTCATAAATAAATCACATCCATAAGATATTAAATCAGATACACCGACACATTCAGAGGGAGAGGCCTTCCTAGAGAAACCTTTGCAAACTTTGGAATTGTCCCTCCTTTAGTGTGAGGATTTTGAATTTGTTGATAGCCCACACAAAGTCTATGTAGGAAACCGTGCAAGGACAGTGACCTCTGATACTCTCACCCGGTTCTTCTCTAAGAAGGGAAAAGTTATTGGTACCAAAGTGTCTCGGGTGCCTGGAACCTCAAAATCAAGTGGATATGGGATTGTCTCTTTTTCTTCTAATGAGGAAGTGGAAGCTGCAATTACAGAGTTCAATAATACTATAAGTTTTGCTGCACTTCTTTGTTTTCCTGGCACATAAAAGTCTCATACACAATACTGAGAAGGAATCCAACATTCACCATTAGAAGTCAGAAGACAGAGTAAAATGATCAAGAACTCGTATTTGTGATTAAGAAAATCATATTGTACTAGCAACAAGAAACTTGAAGTCTTGTCCTCTTTAACTAGTCTTAAATGAATATAACTTGCCTTTAACTTATGATATAAAGAACTTTTAGTAAATTGTTGTAAAATTTAAATTTCTAATGATTCCAACTTAGTCTTTACACCAAATTTTAAAAAATATATCTTAATTTATTTGACATGTAGAAATAATATATAATATTAATTACCGGTACATTTTTGTCTAATGATTGACATATAGTTTAATACCTAGTATAGACTATAATATATCTTATTTTTTACCAATTGTACTATATATGTATATACTTTATTAAGTTAAATTTCTATGACACATCTAAATTTCAAATTATGCATATGTACATATAGGTATTAATATGTATTTATGTATATTATAAAACATGTTTACATATTCATTCGAGTTCGAGTACCAGTCGAGTTCGAGCCAAGTTCGAGTTTTATTCGAGTCGAGTCGAGTCAAGCCAAGGTATGCTTGAGCTCGACTCGAATATATTTGAGTTTGAGTCGAGTTCGAGCTATATTCGAGTTGAGTCGAGTCGAGGCACCCTTGTTCGATGAGCTGGCTCGACTCATTAGCACCCCTAGTAAAAACTGCCCATTGCGGCAGTTTGAATGGCCGCAATGGGTAGTAGCCTTTCGGCTGCAACAGGCTAGACGTACTAGCCATAGGCTTGCTTGTGGCTAGCTTTAGCTTTCATTTCAGGTGCCATTTCGTCTCCTGCAGCACCACCGGATGCACGACACATGTCACACATCCGAAAGGTGGTTGAGGCTATATAAGGGGAGGGAAGGGGAGGTACAACTCGCCCCATTCTCTCCTCCCCTTAGTTCCTTTGGTACAACACACATTTTTAAAGCTTTAAACGTGCATTTTTAAAGCTTTAAATGCGCGTTCCTTCACCGTCCCTCGCCCATTTTTACCCATTGAAAAACCAAACTTACCTAAATCGAGGGTGCCCGACGTTGTGAGATAGTCCATTTTTTTAAATAGCCTCTCTAAAAGGTGGGAACGACTCAGGCTAAGAGGAGGTTCTGTCCAGGACCCTCGGGCCGAAAACGAGGAGACTATCCTCGCGCTAGGGGAGGTTCTGCCCGCCTCACCCGAACCGAGCGAGGAGATTATCCCAGCTCTAGGTGAGGTTTTGCCCGCTTCACCCGAGCCGGACGAGGAGACTATCCTTGTGCTGGGGTATGTTCTGCCCGCCTCACCCGAGCCAAACGAGGAAATTGTCCCAGTGCTAGGGGAGGTTCTACATGCTTCACCCGAGCCGGATAAGGAGATTATATTTGCACAAGGGGAAGTGTCGTCCACCTTATATAAGCCGACTACGAGTGAAGGCCTTACGAGGGTGGAGGCTTGAACTTCTAATTTTGTGCTATAATTAGGCGTTTTATTACGTGATTTATTTGTCTTACAATAAATATTATTTTGAAAAATGATGATATTATTAGAGGTGGATGAACGCTAAGATAATAGCGTATCGTACACCTCTAAGATGGATGTTATGGTGATACATACTTTATGATTATTATTATTTAAATTACATTTATGAATGATTATGACTGGATTTGAAGGGTAGTTATTTGGTATAAAGCCCAAAAACTATAATCGGTTTTGAAGGGTAGCTATTTGGTATAAAGCCCAAAAGCTATCCGAGTTGTGACTCCTAGGTACCGCCTATTATGGCATATGGCACGCCCATGATGTTGGATATCATGGGAAGATCCTCTTCATTCTGATCCCGTTGCCCCACGAGCACGGGTGTTTGTCGCTCCGGTATCGGCAACATTCTGTGAACAATAATTTATCCGATTTTGAATTATTTATCGGATTCTGGCTACAAACGAATTATCCGAATTTACTGGATTCTATGAAGAACTATTTTGTCTGACTTTTCGTATAAGAAGTGTGTTGGATTTGGTTAGTCGATAATATTACTTTGAGTCGACTTTTGAATATAAATTATTAGAAGAATATTTTATGCATATTTAATTATGCTTTATGTTTTAGCATGCTAATAGAATTTAATTCTATCTACTGAGTATAATTATACTTACCCACCCCTAGACACTGCAAATTCGATCGATGAAGATGATGTCAATGCAGAGTGCCCGTAGAGTTTCGAAAGATCTACTTTTGAATTTACCTTATCACATTCTTTTGCTATGTATTAATTTTGGATGTGCACAACTTTGATTTTGTTAAGGCACGATAAGCCTTATTTTGTAAAGTTTTTGTAAATATCTAAATCAATGAATAGTTACTCTTCTGTGCATTGTTGATCTTGGCCTATCTTTTATTTTGCGAAACTCCGACTTTAGAGTTAATCTAAAAAGTCAGGGCTTTACAATCTCATTGTGAATGCTCAGAGATAAGAGATGCAACTTTGATATGGAGTATGACCTTTCTCAACATTTCTCTTCGATGGAATTCATCATGGTTTAGAGGAATATCACATTTATGCAAGTTCCTCATTGAATTACTATAGACGTATATGTTGTACACTTTGTCTTCTTATCATTACCTATCATGTTGTCTACTATTTAGTGCTTATTATGTCAATATGTGTATTCTCATGATTGTTTCCTTATCTTAGACTAATGATAGATGTTAATAATCATTTCTACTTGTTGGATACCCTTTTTAAATGATCAATATCATTAGTTCCATTAGTAAAAATATATTTTCATGATCAAATGCTTGTCCAAGATTAGTATACTATTTCTAGTTTTTAGATGGTGAAAAGGCATGTTAAAAACCTTTTTTAAATTGCCAATATCATTTACACGATATCTCAAATTACTTTCATCGCTGACCGATTGATATGTCTCTGATATCTGATATGGCTTCCTTGCTCCACATACATAAGTGACACCTTTTGGGGTATTCATTTAGGGGATTTTGTTGTAGATGCATCTAAATCATAAATCCTCACATCAAGAGTCGAGTCTTCATTCTTTCTTCTCTTAACCTGTGCTAGTTCTTAACTTGTTTGAATTAGTCTTGTTTAAATATTATGGGAAAATTCAATTGCCATCCCACATAAATCAAAATGCATATTTCTACTAATATGTGTCTTAAGCATAATCATACATCTAATCATCAAGTATCATAATCCTCTATGTAATCACAATGTCATTCCTATTTTGCATGAAAAATCACAAATTAAGAAAATCACCAAAATGCCCCAAGGTGGGGCATTTGGTACTAAATAAAGATAAAGAATTTACCAAACTATATTTGTATTCTATGTTAATAACTGAAATGTGTATAAGTCTGTCAAAATTGCCAAAATGGACATGCGCACATCTGACCTTGTCCACGCGTGTGGGAAAATGACATAGGCTACACATGATTAAATTAGCTAACTTGTGTGTTTTTATGCAGTTTCTTCATTATTGTTCGAACGGGGTTGAAGGTTGTTCAAATGGTTACACATGATTTTGAAAAAAGAAAAAAAATAGTTACCCCGTTCGAACGAGCATGGAGGGCGTTCAAACGGTACAACGTGCAGTTTCCAATTTTAAGCCAGTTTTGAGTCATTTTCTAATTAGACTTCCTCGTATAACTTCTATGTCTATATAAAACCATATGGGGCTCGAAATTGAGGAATTCCAATAGATTTTCTAAAGAGAAAAAGGAAGAAGAAGATGGAGAAGCATTCAAAGTTTTTAATGGAGATTCAAGAGCCTTCTTCTACCATGCAAGGATAGGTTTTTCTTTTATTAGGAGTTGATGAAGCTATAGATAAGTTCTTTTTAATTTAGATCTTAGCTGTGATTAATGACAATTTTATGATAAAGATTTCCTTTTTAATGAAATAGTTTTTCAAGTTTAACCCCGAAAGATATTAAAAAAAGTTCTCATGTACACCCCTACCCCAAAGTAAAAAAAATTTATCCCTCTTCTTTAACTCCGGTGATGACGGCAACGAGGGCGTCGACTGCCCGACTCTTGTTCCTGCTTGTTTTCTTTTTTATATCATACCCGCCGCCACGACAATAAGCTTTCCAAGGCCAGCAAGGGCACCTAATTCTCGACCATCAACCAGTCGGACAAGATATTGTAGATGCTAGTGAACACCCCATGAATGCTAAATTAAGACTGCATCTTTAGAGGCATACCCAAGACAGTTTGGATTTCGCTCGCAGGACCTCCAGAAGGAAGGAGCCATCAAAGAGCATGAGCTCCACAAACCAATCTTCATCCTTCCACTCCTTGTCGAGCTTCTCGTACGAGTCCATCAACTATTGCACTACTTGTTTATGGAACACGATGTAGTTTTCGATGTCGGTTTCGGACCTTAGTAGGAACTAGAAGAGGGCATTGTACTTGTGTTATTCCATGGGCAAGAAGTGTGGCTTCTTGTTGTGGTAAGATCCAATGGAGACAAGATGGGGAGAGTAGGCCTTGTGGATCAGTCTAGCTACCCGGGGAGGCACTTTGTAGATCAAAAGATTCTCCCATCTCTCTACATCGTTCATGATGTTGCATCCTCCAGTATCTCAATGCCTATGTATAGCCTACTATATAATCTGGTCCATGGCTTTGTGCCTTGTCTCTGATGGCATCCGAGTTGACTATAGAAAGACATGGAGGTGGGTAGTAGTAAAATAGGTGGGGCATGCGGGGTACCAAGTAGTAAAATAATTCATAATAGTTTTCTTTTTGGGGGGTTCTAAGCATTGTTTTGGGGGGTTAACAGAAAAAAACTCCCTCTCCAAATCTAGGTGGCAACATATTATACTAAAGGGAAAATTATATAAATAATGTTAAAAAAATATTTACCAAAATATTGGAAAGATAAAAATAATTACCAAAATAGTGTTCTTTTTTGCCATGCAGACACCAACCAAGTGTTGGGCCTGCATGGCTTTTTTAAAAAAAAATTATATAAATTTGTCTTTCTGTAGATTTTGTCTTTCGTAAGGATGAAATATCCTTTTAGAAATTTCTTCCTTCGTAAGGACGAAATATCCTTTTAGAGATTCCATTCTTCACACCTTTTAGGGAGATTTTGTCCTTCACATGGACGAAATCTCCTAAAAGAAAGATTTTGTCCTTATGAAGGATGAAATCACCTTCCTGTGCTAAATATTGATCATAGTTGCTAGGTTTATACTGATTTCGTCCTTCAAAATGATTTCTTTTCAAGATTCATTGAACCCTAAAACAACCCTTGTAAAACTAACACATATAACACCTGGATAGCTACACATCGAGTGATTAGAAAGTCTATGAAACATATAAATTAGATAAAATATTCTCAAAATGTTTGGTTTACAAAAAAAATTACACTTTATACATATGAAAAAATATATAACTCTAATTAGATTTGCCTATCCTACCCCTACGACCGTGACCTCGACCCCAACCATGCCCATGGCCATGAAGCTGCTCTATTGGGTCCTCCTGGTCCGCGTAAATAATAGATGGCTCACCCAAACAGGCCTTTGAAGATAATGGGATCAGATTCACACGATTTGCTTGTTGTCATCTAGTATATACTCTCAGAATAATTAGCATCTAAACTGGCTAAGGATGGGTTGGACCTAGAGCAACCGGAGATGATGAACGTGGACTATCATGCGAAGCTGAAGCTCGTGAAAATAAAGGAGGAGAGCCAGGTGCTGCAGATGAAGATGGGATATCCTTGTATGAAGCATGTCCCAGCGGTGCCTGAGCTTCCTAGAAGCTAGGTTGGATAATGTCGATGAATGTCCATAATAACCGACTAAAGTAGTGGCAAGCTACAAAGGACATCCTCATGGTGCCTGATGATCGGTTGGAATTATTCTAATAAGACGTCGCCCGAAGTATAGGTGTTAACTGTGTAAGTCAAATGTGTATATGTTCATCGTGCTAAACCAAGCTATAAAAAATCATAAAATAAGAAATAAATAATATTATGATATAATTAAGATATACTTACCAAAGTTGCCTCTGATGTGCCTTTAGGCTGATAGGTCATCTCCACTGAATCATTGCGTGGTAAAATATATCTTCGTTTTATAGTCAAATACCACTGCATATACGGGCTACAAACATCATGCAATGTTGTAGCAATCTCGCCTCAGATAATAGTGGCCCTCCTATTATCCCATTGAATGATACAGGCTGCATGATGTGCAACCCAGTCTGTAATGTGGCAACCTTGTCGAGTAATCCTATGGATGAGCTCTACTGTACGAGGAGGAATATCTTGCTCTAAGTCAAATTGAAGCATCACACGATAGGGCATGTGCATCTCCACAATCTCAAAACAAATCAATGGCATTCTCGATAGCCATACATTTTTTCCTTCTGTACATAGAGGAGGTAACCTAGCCAATGCCTCATCCGAGTATGGCTGCCAAATGACCTACACAATTTTTAAGCATAATTAGTTTTTAATAACCTTATGTAGCTTATATTCATTATATTACATGTGAAATAATGAAATATAATTAACTGATAAGGGCACTAGTGGTCTAACTCTCCTCTATACAATCGGAGGACTCTTCGTAGATTTTTTGTTTTCCTCCTCCAAACATTCCACCTTAAGGAGTCAAATTTAACACATCAAATCAACACATTCTTATAAAATTATGTTAAAAATATAAGTGTAAAAAAATATATACCAGGCTCCTAATGGAGCACTCTTTACTACTAGCCCCATCTCAATAGTTGGTTAGCTGACATGTAAATGCTCTCACTACCATAGCTATGCTACAAAATATAATAAAAATAAATATTAAAAATAAGAAGTACTTGTACATTTAGAAAATATTAACTTCAACAAATTCATTTACTTGAAGAAGGGTCAAGTAGCCAGCAATCCCTGAGGTCATAGCCTAACAAGTTTTCCCTAACTCTCGGTATAAGTACACACTCTCCTTGCGGATTTCGACATGGCAAGGAGGGTGAGGTACGTGGCATGCACATGGCTACTTGTGTTATTTGCAAATATAGTAGCACCGAGTAGATGAAGCAAATGCGCCCGTACATGCTGCTAGATGACTATCTCGGTGGCATCAGCTAGGAGCGCATGAAACTCACTTGACTACCACGCAATATTGAAGGATGAAGTGCTCTACCGAAGAGTTCAGCTACTAAATCTAAATCTCCTCCTCCTGTCATTCCTATCACTGCAAGTCCATCGATGTGAAGTTCAAGAAGAACTACCACATCCATAAGGGTGATGGACATCTCCTCATAAGGCAAGTGAAATGTTTGTGCCTCCCTCCTCCATATCTCGACAAGAGCTATGAGTAAAGGCCTACCAAGTTGAAGGTATTGTAAATGGATGAAGTGTCCAAATCTAGCCTCCTCAATATATGGCATAATATGCTCATCTATCTCCCACTATCAAAGGTATTTGAAATGCTCCATGCACTCGAGGCACCTGAAGCTCTACAATAAGTTAAAATATTGTAAACTAACGTACTATTTCATAACAAATTAAATAAAATACATGTTAACTGGGAATACCTCTCCTTACCAAATAGATGCCAACCTATGAGACTCCTGCTTAACAAGGACAGACACATCCATGGGGCTTGGCCCATAAAAAGGCTTGATATGATCCATATAATCTGCAAGGAAATAAGTACTTTAGAAACATATGGTCATATCTAAAATGGAGATTACATAAAATGTTACATGGTCTAATCGTATGTTTAGCAATCAACAAGAGGGTTAGTGCATCTTTTACTATTATGCCCAGATTGTTTGTACTTCCCACACTTATAACTTGCTCTACCATCTCTCTCAATGGTCACACTGTCCATTGTATTTCTAATGCAGATAGAACGTCGGTGATTGGGTTATCTTGTTGCTATTGGGGGCAATAACACATAAGGAATATTTTTTTCCCAAAACTCCCAACCACGAGGAGAGTAGAATTGTGAGGAGTACACATTTCTATAAGCGGTAGATGTATAACATATTTCTGCCTTTATAGACTGCCTCTACTTTCCCCACACAGCAAGAATATGAGAGCAAGGATAATGGTACACTTGAGGTAATTACACATATAAGTTCGATGAACCGCATTCACCACAAACTTCCTTACACGCATAGTCATCACTTCGTAATTGGTGTAGTCTTTGAACTATATACTCCCCAATTTTATTTGTGTTGTTCCCTTATAATCCCCTCCAATCTGGGAGCATCCGGGGTGATCATGGCTTATGAAGTAGAAGATCGTTTAATAAAGAATTTTACTACGCGATAAAAAATAGTTGACACTAAGGCTTGCATGGGTAATCCCCATGCCCCATTCAAGATGTTATTCAAACTTTCCCCCATATTTGTAGTCGTCATTCCAAATCTTCTAAAAGCATCATGAGCAAGAGACTACTGTTCAGGGTGTAATCCTTCTCCTGTGAGGAGTTGTTTTGCCCTTTAATTTACATTACCAATCAAGTCCATTTTAGCCTCAAATTGTTCAACTATCATCATACATACAGCTGCCCCAATCAAATCCGTTAGTGTATCATTTTTAAACTTTCTTAAAAGTTACCTTTATGTGGTGAATGCAATATCGATCGTAGAAGAATGAAAGGGAAAAAATTTCAGGCATGACCTTTTGAAGCCTCTTATGTTGATCTTAGATGATTGTGATATGTGTCAAATCCATAAGCACCTTCTCCTTCAATTGACTTAATAACCATTTCTAATTTTCATAATTTTCCTTTGATACTATCACGAACGCTAGAAGAAATAACCCCTTGTTCCAGTCAATAGCCGTTGCCGCTATAAGAGATCTAAGATACTTGCCATACAAACGAGTGGCATCAACAATTATCGGGATGCAATGCATAAACCCAAGTATAGATGGCCCAAATGCCCACAACATCTATGTAAATCTCCGACACGGGCCACCACCTACTTGATTAGACTCCAACTCATATATGGTACTTGGATTCACATCTTGTATTGCCTTGAGGTACATTGACAACAATTTGTATGATTCAACCCAATCTCCATAAATGACTTTTATGACCATATTTCTTACCGCCCATGCCTTTTTATAAGAAATGTCAACATGGAACCTCTCCTTCAATCTTTGAATAATATCACCTTGTTTGATAGTTAATTCAGCTTGGATGACATGCATTATGACCTTGCAAACAAATGATGCACTACATTGCCTATGATTAATGCTAAGCTAGGCATTCTTGCAAGTGTGGTCATCTCTGTATGTCTTCAATTTAAAATACCCTACACCCCTCTTCATTGATCCATGAACTCTCCAAGGGCAAGAACTATCGATGCACTTAACTATATATTCTAACATATCTACACATAGAACCTTGTATTGGACATGATTCATAATTGAAAACTCCCTCAAAGCTATGATAAATGCCTCTCTATCCTCAAAGATTCGTCCAACATATAAATCTTCTTCGTTCTATTGCTTCATATCCATACCCCAATTAACTACCTCATCTATTTGCTCATATGTGATATGTGCATAGATTGGCTCCTCATCATAATACGGCGGCTCATCATCATCAACATTCATGTCATTTGCCGCAATTGCATTATCTACCGAATCATCCCCCTCGCCGTCAACTATCTGTTGAGCACTTTCCTCACCTCTAATGCCTTCTTCATTCATACCATACTTCTCACTAGCTTTGACAATATTATCTTTACCTTTGTTGGCTTCATTCATATCAACGTCATTATATGGACATAGGCTCCCCTACACATACATAGCACACATGTATTGAATTTCAAGTTACCTAAAAACTTGTTTAATAACTAAAATTGTTAGATTCATTTATTGATATATATTTCACCTTGGATTGGATGGTCCAATGCCAGTTAAGCCAACACCTATGTAGGGGTAATGAATGCCCATCGAGGTTTGTGCTCCAAACCATGCACCACCTTGTGACATTCCAAGGCTAAATGTCTCATGTTCATCTAATGTGTACCTTACATATTACACAAAATTCAAAATTCAATCTCATAATTTTCATTGATAATTAAAAGATTCACATAGAAAAATCTTAAGAAACCTTACTTCCAACTAGATCCACTTCCATCGTCAAAAGGTGCAGACGACCTATGGCATTCGTTTGACGCTATTGTCATGGATAAATTATCCTCTACATTGTCATCCACTAGCATTTTGCATGTGCATTCCACTACTCATATTTCTTTGAGAGCTCCTACTTACACTACGCCCTTCACTAGGCACTTGGGCCTCTTTTTCGAAAAATAACGCAAACATGCATACTTGAGACAAATGATGAAACATTTGTCTAAATGAAGCCTCATCCTCTATACATAGTAGAGTTTATCTTCATCCAAATATTAGAAGGTGACACTTTATTATAATTTTCTATCTCCTTTGATCCCACCCAACTTTGAAGGCTTCTTGATGAATAATCCTTATGATACCCTGCCATCTTTATTCACTTAATTCATAATTAATATATAAATCTTAGATACATCACAATATGCCATCAAGAAGTATTCACTTAGATACTTGAATTTTAGATTATTGAAAATAAACTACAGTAGCTAAGACACGCCCATATTAGAAAAAACACTAGCTCATGTGTTTTCATAATTCCTAGTTACATCTATTCTTGGTGCTAAAAGTACCCTCCAATTTTCCACAGAGGCACTTGGACCATGTTTAAGCATTGTTCCTTAAATTAACTCTTATAAAATACATATATTGCTATACTATATGATATGCTCTTGGTATGTTATGTCACAAACATCTTCAGCATTAACTAATTTATAATACAAAAAGTTGTTGGGTCAAGTTTGAACTGAAATCTCCTATTGCAACTCATTTAGTTTTCAACATGGAAGACTTTTCTAATGTTTGTCAATAATGTTAAGCAAATAAGTAGTAGAGATAGTGGATTAAATAATTGATCGAAATAACTGCTTCACTTATATTGGTACATATAAAATGGAAGATTGTGCATCAAAATACCTGAGAAGTAGCACTCAGATCAGAATTTTGTCAACAAAGTTGTCGAGCTTCTCACCTCATGCAAGAACACTATCAACTGTCTTATGTTGCATCCAACAATTTGAAGGAAAAGCACAGTATCAAAATAACCGATTAGTAATTAATGGTGTGGCCCGAAACTGAAGCCGAAATAATAGAAGGCATGTTTTATGAACCGAGACTCGATGAATTCGTCCTTCTAAGGGACAAAAGTTGATTTTGTCCTTTAGAAGGACGAAATCAATGGAATTATGAAGATTTTGTCCTTTCAGATGACTAAATCACATGTGAGCTGATTTCATCGTTTGAAATGACGAAATTACGATTTCATCATTTGAAACTATGAAATCACGATTTTGTCATTTAAAATGACAAAATAAGTGATTATGTCCTTTAGAAGCCTTCAAAATGATGAATTCATAAAAAAATGCCACATAGGCGCCAGCGCTTAGGTGGCACTTGCATGGCAAAAATGAACACAATTTTAGTAATTATTTTTATATATCTGATATTTTGGTAAATATTTTTTTAACATTATTTATATAATTTTCCCTATACTAAATTCAGTTCACAAGAGCCATAGGAAAAATAAAGGAGGATAAGTGGTAAGGATGGGGTCCATGCTACAAGCAGGAAGCATGCTATTGATTGGCTAAATGAAGCGCGTGCAATTTTTGGGGGTTGGGTGGTTATGAGATGGATCTTATTTTTGCACTTCAGTTAGAAAGGTGAATGGACTAATGTCTTGACATGGACGTAATGATTGGCTGACTTCAAAGTACACTACAATAAATAGAACTATTAGCGACGCAATATAAAACGTTGCTAAAAATTACTATTTGTAACACATAAAAGTGTCGATAAAAAAATAACTATTAGCAACATTTTTCAAAAAGTGTCACTAATAATTGTACTATTAGTGATGCTTTTATAAAAGTGTCACTAATAGTACCACTATTTGCAATGCTTTTTGAAAAGTGTCGCAAATAGTTATAAGTTTTTAAAAAATTAGAACTATTTGCAATGCTTTTATAAAACCATCGAAAATAATGGTACTATTAGCGACACATTAATAAAAGTGTCACAAATAGTGATACTATTAGTGACACTTAAAAAATATGTCTGCAAATAAAATATTTTTAAAAAAAAATTTAAGACTATTGGCAATTCTTTTAAAAAAGCGTCTCTAATAATTTTATTATTTTATTTTATTTAATAATTTTTATTTAAATATATAATAAATATATTTTATTTTTTAAAAAAAAGTGCAAATATAATATACTTTATTTAATATTTAGTATTTTAATATATAATAATTAATTAAATAATTAAATGAAATTGCCCCACTTTCTCCCTACTCCTTGAAGCTAGGGCTCACGTTCACCCACGTGAGTGAGAGACAGGGAGAGAGAGAAGAGAGGAGTGAAGAGAAATAGAAGAGAGATAAAGAGGAGAGAGAAAGATGAGGGAGAGAGATAGATGAGAAAGAGAGTGGAGATATAGAGAAGAGAGAGGGGAGAGAGAAGAGAGAGTGAGAGTAGATAGAGAGAGAGAGAGTGAGAGGAGAGGGGAGAAAAGAAAGTGAGAGAGACGAGAGTGAGGAGAGAGAGTAGAGGGGGAAGAGGGAGAGATAAGAGAGAGAGGGAGAGAGAGAGAGAGAGAGAGAGAAAAGTGATAGAAGGGAGAATAATATAATTTAGATTTTTTTTGAAATTTTTTATTATATATTATATTTTAAAATTAATTAAAATAAATTAAAAAGTATTAATAACGCATAGGCATATGTATTGCTAATACCTAGGTCATTAGCGACGCATTTGGATATGCATCGCTAATACATTTTATTTTTATTTTTTATTAATTTTAAAATATAATATATAATAAAAAAGAGAGAGGAGAGAGAATGAGAGGAGAGGGAGATAGAGGCAGGACGAGAGAGAGAGAGTAGTGAGAGGGAAGAATTTAATTTTAATTTTTTTAGATTTTTTATTATATATTATATTTTAAAATTAATAAAAAATAATTTAAAGTGATGCATAGGAATATACATCACTAATACCCTAGGTATTGGTGACGCATATGCCTATGCGTCGTAAATATTGAGTGTATTAGCGATGCATATTCATATGCGTCGCTAATACTTTTTATTTGATTTTATTTTTATTAATTTTATAATATAATATATAATAAAAAAATTGAAAAAATTAAATTAAATTCCCTTACTCTCTCATCTCTCTTCCTTAGAGTTGGGGTTTGCACTGATGCCCATGAGAGAGAGAGAGAGAGGAGAGGGAGAGCAAGAAGCGAGAGATAGAGAGATGAGAGGAGAGAGAGAGATGAGGGAAGAGAGAGAGAGAGAGGGCAAAGAGCATGAGAATGTATTTTTTTAGAATTTTTTATCATGTATTATATTTTAAAAATTATAAAAATAAAATAAAATAAAAGGTATTAGCAATGCAGAGGAATATGTGTCGCTAATGCCCTAAGTATTAGATACGCAAACTCGCATGCATCGCTAATACCCATTCTATTAGCAATGCATAGGAGTATGTGTATGTTCAAATTCAGACACTTAATCGATCGATCATTAATACCAAATGATCTATTGGTAAAGGTTCTGAAATCCGTTGTTTAACTATGCAATTGATCCATCACACAACTAATTGATTATTCAAAATTCTTTAATTAACAGATTACACAACCGATTGATCTCCTATCCAAATGGATGATCAATTATACATATGTTAAAAAATCTCTAGAACATTTTTCACCAATCGATCTATTCTCAAGGATGATCGATATCTTATGAACAATTATTGCAATTTTTATCTTTTTTATCTAAAATACTCAAATACTTTCTGAGAGTTTTCTAAGTTAAATTTAAGTGTATTGTGCATATGAATGTGTGTAAAATTCACCTTTGAAACATATCACTCCGTTAAGTCTTCCACCTTAAAATTCAGAACTCGTCAGCTCTTCTTTTTCAAGTCAATTAATTTTAAATTGAACTTTGATCACATGTTAATCTCTATCATCTTCTTTAGACTTAAACATACACTCTTTTAGACATAGTTTTGATCATTGAAATAAAGTCAATTATAAGGCATATCCCACTATGTTTTAACAAAAAAGTTTTCGCCTAGCGTTTGCCTCGTGATGGCCTAGCTACTCCTACAACTAGCAACCTTCTCTAGTTGTCTGGTACGCACATATGCACAACGATAAAAACCAACTATCAAGAACTCTAGTTCGTAAGGGCTCCGAGCCAAGCTTTATTACAAAATCTCTGCAACAATATAAAGGAAAAGGCTCTGGTTGACTAATCTAGCAGTTCAACAACCCTCCTTATATAGACCCAGCCCTTAGCGAAAATCTAGTACAATTAGGTTACATAAATCCCATCTAAACAATGAGAATCAGTCCCTCTCAAACTCTTCCAAGAAGGCAACCCGCCCTTGACCCGACAAGAGGGGTCAACTACACTCCTAGTCCCACTAGACGTCTTCTTGCAGTTGTCCAGCCTTATTTGTGTCTATCTAAGAGTCCTGCTCTCTATTTCCTACTTGCAGTAGGAGTCCAACAAGTCTATATGAATGGATCCCAATCTTTATAGGACTCCGGCCTTATGTTGTGGTGCCCAGCCTGCCACTGAGTCGCACTAGAAGTAAGACTTCCGCCAACATGCTTTATAAACACTCCAATGTGGTTGCCCACTTGTGTACTTGCCTCCAAATGCTTTTTGGGCCTTCCTTGGTTTTTCGCTTGCTAGGACTAAGGGGCTGCCTAGCCCCAATGTCTAGGAAAGAGCTTGGGGGGTACTAAGTATACCTGATTGTTCCACACTAGTGTTTTAAAAATTGACCTGGCCATCAACTAGGATAGGTGGCTGGGTCTAAGTTGTTTGGGTTCAACAAGTCATAAATCCATTTCAACCCCAAAAAAACCAGTGAAAACCCATGATTCTAAAGGAAAATCAATTTTAAAACAATTTTACAAGGGTCTGTTTGGATTGGTGGAAAGCGGGAGAAAGGGAAAGAGAAAGAGAAAGTGAATCCAGATGAAAGAGAAACTATGAGATTCCTAAAAAAATTCCACTTTTTGGTTGCACAAATCATGTTAACGGTGATGGTGGTGGTGGTGGTAGCGGTAACGGTGGTGGTGGTGGTGGTGGTGGTGGTTGTGGTGGCGGCGGCGGTGGTGATGGCGGTGGCAGTGGTCGTGGTAGCGGCGGCGGAGGTGGCGGTGGTTGTGGCAGCGGCGGCGGCAGTGGTGGTGGTGGTGGTGGCAGTGATGGTGGTTGTGGCGGTAGTGATGGTGGCGGCGACAGTGGTGGTGGTGGTGGCGGCGTCAGTGGAGATAGTCACAGTGGTGAAGGCGGTGACAATGATGGTGGTGGTAGTAGCAGCAAGACATAAGTCTTTAATATAGTGATTTTCTTCCAAAATCTATGGGTTAATGGGTGGAAAATTTTTGGGTCAAATTTTCATCTATTTTCTCTCAGTTTTCACTCTAGTTTCTCTTTCCCTGTTGCACCAAACAGTGGAAACTGGGGGATTTTAAAAAGATTCCTTTCCTTTCCCCCGCTTTCCATCACTCCAAACAGACCCTAAGTGAAAAGTCAGTTCCGCAACGGCGTTTATTCAAGAACTCATTTTGATGAATGAAACTCTACCCTCTGTCATTGTCAAGCTTGTCAAAAGTCTGTTCTTGATTTTAAATTTTAGATGCTAATCTTTGTGTTTCTTCTTACCTATGTGTAGCTTTCAAGTACTTTGTCCTTCATGAATTCAAGAAGTGTAACATTGTCTGCTTCCAATAAATCTTGTAACAAGAACAACTTCTTCTCCTTGACTTTGGTCTGCCTTCTTCAATGATCCCTTGTAGTTATGTTTCTATGTATTAACTTCCAGCTATTGAAGCCCATTGTTAGGAACCCATCCTCATTAATTTGCTTCGTACATGACCATGTCGGATGTCGGCAATCCAAAGGGAAACTTCTACTTTAGTTCTGGTTCTAATGAAATGGTTTATGATGACGCAATGGTAATCTATAGTCGGTCCCATTCATTGTTTGGTTCGCCATCAACTGTTAGCCAATCTTTACAGCTTGTAAAATACTCCCATTCTCCTATATTTAAATAGCTATATTTTAAAAATAGTAATTTTTATTAAACAGTAAAACTCACATATAAAAGAAGAGAAAATAAGAAGCTTATGATACCTTTTTTAAGTACCTAACTGTTTAAATAGAACAAAATTGAACAATTAATATGGAATAATCTTTTTTGTCAAATAAAGTTATTAATGTAATAGGGAGGAAGTATTTATGAAACAGAGGGTTTGGAACTTATTGAAGTTGCTGCCAAGGAGACATGGAGAAACAAATGGCTTGAAGAAATTCTCTTACGATATTGATGAATCTCAACTGATGAAAAGCCATAGTGGGATTGAGGATTTTGAAGTCCCCAAGTGTTGTGCATGTTCATCAGACTCTTCATTTACCTTCTATTTCAGTATATTAGGCTATTTTCCTTTCTATTTGATTAGTATTTGCATATGTTTTGGATCATTAAATTGTGTTAGAGACGCTAGTGAACCACTGAATAGTCGGGCCCACTAGAGGCATGTTTCCCAAGGTATGAGGGCACGACTTCCCATAAGAGAGTCGTCCCCTCCCTTGGTTGGTTTTAGGCAATTAAATATTCAGCTTTCTCTTCCCTTTCTTCCTTCTTCCTCCCTTTTCCCTGCGTGAAACTCCAAGGTACCGATTGTGCCACTTTGGCACATCATTGGTATCGGAGCTTTTACGATCCCCAGCCATGGCACGAGGCAAACAAGCTGTCGCGGCCTCGGAAGTTCCACCTAAGAAGGAGGCTCTCGCCTCAGTGGACAGCCCGAAGACAGTTCTAGAGACCACCAGCGAATCTACTCTGGCGCAAATCATGACTGAGATCAAATCCTTGAGCATAGGCGTGGCCAAGGTCGATGCTCTGGGCCTGGCCGTGGCTTAACTCTAGGTAGAGCGCACAACGCCTCTTTTGCCCAGACCGCCAACATCTGTCATGGAGAATGGGGGTCATCCCAGGCCCCCGAACTGCACAGCTCTGACCTTCCAGCACTGGCAAACAGGATTACATGCCTTCCCCAAGATCCTGTGCGCTTTGGCACAATCGACCAAGCCATCAATGGGAGGCTCCAGGCCTGGGATATACGAGGCACGCCAGGTGTTCGAGAAAATGCCCCTATGATGCCGCCTCCTAGAAACTTGTTTCTGGAGATGGAGGACGACTGGGAGGAGTACCCGGGACCCTACGGAGGACCACGAGGAGGGGCTGAACCTCGTTTGGCCTGCCTACAGTTCCCACACAACAATGGGGATGACAACCCAGTGGAGTGGTTGTACAAGGCTGAAAAATTTTTCGCTTACCAGGGGATGCACTCGGAGGCTGAAGGGCTATGTATAGCGACCTTCCACCTAGATGGGGACACTTCTATTTGGTTCCAGAGTTTTGAAAAAGAGGTGTGCTACCCCACTTGGGCTGCCTTCCCCAACGAGCTGTGCATTCAGTTTGGCCCCAACTAGTTTTAGGACTTCAACGAGATGCTCTCCACACTGCGCCAAACCACCACCGTCCGAGTACACAGAGTTCATAAAGGTGGACAACCGCCTCCCTGATTGGCCGGTGGCAGCCTTGGTAGGCTCGTTCAAGAGAGGTCTCAAACCAAAGATTTCTAAGGAGATGCACCACTTTCCTTGCTCTAGTATGTGAGACGTTGTGCAGCATGCACGGATTGAAGAGGAGAAATTGGCTAGGCAGCGGAGAGGGGGGCAGCTTGGGCCTTTCTCATGTTCTGCCGTTAGCGCCAGCCCCCTTGCCGCCCCCAACCAGCAGTTCCATTGCCAGATTGTCTGTCGCCTAACACCGGTGCAAATGGAGGAACGCCGTTCAAAAGGGTTATGCTTCTATTGCGATGAAAAGTTCATTCTAGGGCACCACTGTTCCATCAAAGGCAGCCTCCTTGTGGAGGAGGTCGAGGAGGAGGACGTGGCCGACAAGACTGACACTCCCCACTACGATGATGTGCTGTCTGAGATCTCTATTCATGCCTTCTCAGGGGCATTTACTCCTCATACGATGCGGGTTTAGAGCCACCTCAAGCGGCAGCAAGTGGCCATCTTGATCGACAGCGGTTCCAACCACAACATCAGTGACAAGGTGGCCCATCGACTTGGCTGCTTCATGTCAAATTCGAAGTCCTTCGATGTTTTGATCGGTGACAGGAAGCATCTCAGGAGCTCCGGAGTATGTGCTCAGGCCACCCTCTCCATCCAGGGCCACACCTTCATCACCAACTTCTTCTTGCTGCCCACGAAGGGGGTGGACGTGATGTTAGGGGTTCAGTGGTTACAGGAGCTCGGAGACGTGGTCTGGAATTTCAAAGATATGGTTATGGACTTCGAAGTCCAGGGGGATCGGGTTCGGATTGAAGGATCTCAGTCGGGCACCCTTCTCTCAGCCTAGTCGGCGAGCTCTTTCTTCAAGTTTGCACCTCAGGGGTTCCTCTTGCAGCAGCGGGCAGCAGTCGAGGTACCTCAAGAGGTGCCGCCTCCAGATCTTCTTGATTTATTGGAAGCGCATCGGGATGTGTTTGCTGAGCTGCAGGGCCTTCCCCTAGTGCAGACTCATGACCACCATATCCCCATCGTTCCTGGGGTGGCGCCAGCTAATGTCCGCCCTTACCGTTATCCTCACATCCAAAAGTCGGAGATAGAGCGCCTCGTTGCTGACATGCTTCAATCCGGTATCATCCACCCTAGCACAAGCTCCTTCTCATCCACGGTATTGCTAGTTCGTAAGAAGGACGGCACGTGGCGGTTTTGTGTGGACTACCGGGCCTTGAATGCTATCACTGTCAAGGACAAGTACCCCATACCTGTGATCGAGGAGCTTTTGGATGAGCTGGCTGGTGCGACGGTCTTCAGTAAACTCGACCTTCGTTCGGGTTACCATCATATTTGGGTGCAGCCGACCGATATGAACAAGACCGCCTTCCGAACTCATGACGGCCATTTCGAGTTCCTTGTCATGTCGTTCGGGCTGACCAATGCCCCTTCCACTTTTCAGAGCCTCATGAACAATCTCTTCAGGCCTTTCCTCTGCCGCTTCATCTTGGTATTCTTTGATGGCATCCTTGTCTATAGCCAGTCTTGGGCGGAGCACTTGGAACATCTCAGGTCTGTCTTCTCTATTCTGAGAAATAACTCATTATATCTTAAGTGTTCGAAGTGTTCCTTTGGCAGCCCACAGACTGATTATCTGGGACATATCATCTCTCGGGACGGGGTTTCCACTGACCCGTCGAAGGTGGCTGCCATGCTCTCTTGGCTGCCGCCCACTTGCGTCTGTGCACTCCGAGGTTTTTTAGGCATCACAGGCTACTATCGGAGGTTCATCAGCCGCTATGGAGGGATTGCTCAGCCCCTTACAGAGTTTCTGAAGAAGGGGGCCTTCGGGTGGACTGTGACTGCCCAAGCGGCCTTTGACGATCTGAAGCAGTCTATGGCATCAGCCTCTATTATGATTTTACCGGATTTCAGCCACCCCTTCGTGGTTGAAACAGATGCTTTGGACGAGCGCCCCATTGCCTACTTTAACAAGGCTTTGGCTGGCCACTCCCTATCCTTATCCGTTTACGAGAAGAAGATGTTGGCTATTGTCCTCATCGTCGACAAATGGCGGCCTTACTTGCTAAGCTGCAGGTTTCTCATCCGCACCAACCACCAGCCTCTAAAGTACTTCCTTGAGCAGAGGGTGTCCACTCCAACATAGCAGCGGTGGGTCAGTAAGTTACTTGGGTATGACTATGAAGTCGTTTACAAGAAAGCATCGGAAAACATAGTGGCCGACTCCTTTTCTCGCAGCTCTCCCTCTGGTGCGTGCTTGGCTATTTCTACTCCGTCATGCCCCTTCATTGCTGAGTTGAGGTGGGCATACATTGAGGATCCTCCAACACAAACGTTGATCACAGCTCTCCAGGCCGACCCAGCTGCTCGCCCCTTATTTTTTTGGCGAGATAGCCTTCTCTTTTGGAAGGACTATCTTTCGGTACCCGATATTGATGATCTTCGCCGGTGCATTCTCTCCCACTTCCATGACACTCCAGTGGCCGGTCATGAAGGAGCATTCCGCACCTATAAGAGGATCAGCCAAAGCTTTATGTGGCAAGGTATTCGACGGGCCATTCAGAAGTATGTTGCCTCTTGCGATGTATGTCAGAGAGCTAAGGCTACCACGACCTCCCCTGCCGGATTACTTCAGCCCTCACCCATTCCTGACAAGATTTGGGAGGATGTTTCGATGGACTTTGTAGAGGCCTTACCCGTGGCGCAAGGCAAGCCGGTGATTCTAGTGGTGGTGAATGGCTGTCCTAGTATGCCCACTTTTGCGCTCTGGGGCACCCATTCACTGCCAAGGCAGTGGCCAAGCTCTATGTTCGTGAGGTGGCCAAACTCCACGGCATGCCTCGCACTATCGTCTCAGATTGTGACCAGATTTTCATATCTCAGTTTTGGCGGGAGTTCATTGCATTACAGGGTACTACTCTCCACATGAGTACCACTTACCACCCACAGACAGATGGTCAGACATAGGTGGTGAACCATTGCTTAGAACAGTACCTCCGCTGTTTCACTATGTCTCAGCCCCGCCGATGGCTTCAGCTTCTTCCCTGTGAGGAGTGGTCATATAACACCACCTATCACACTCATGCTGGGTTCACTCCTTTTGAGGTGTTGTATGGCCATCCACCTCCGACCATGTTATCCTATGTCCCTCACTGCTCCTCTGTGGCTAAGGTAGATTATATGCTCCAGACATGGGATGAGGTTCTTCTTCAGCTTAAGAAGAACTTATCCTTTGCTCAGATTCGGATGAAACAGATTTATGATGGCCACCACACTGACAGGGATTTTGCTGTGGGTGACTTGGTTTATGTCTCTGTCCTACCTCAGCGACAGACATCCTTGTTTCAGCCCGAGCATTCCAAGCTCACCTCTCGTTTCCATGGTCCATATGCAGTGGAGGAGCATATTGGCCCGGTGGCTTATCGTCTTGCTCTACCGCCTAGTTCCTTAGTCCATCCCATCTTCCATCTCCAGACTCCGTCGCTATGTGGGGGACGCTTCCCTTGCCACTGACACTCCACCACCTCCTTTGATGGGACCGGTCCCACCTGTAGATTCGGTTTCAGCCTCGGTAATTGATAAGCGTCCGCCGTTCAGGTCGCATCATTACAGAGGTTTGGATTTCTTGACAGGGCCAACCACTTGAGGATGCCACCTAGATGCCTGAGGATGTGTTCATGGCTCGTTATCTGGCTTGGTCGCCTTGAGGACAAGGTGAATAGTGGAAGCGTGGTGGAGTGTTGTGCACGTTCATCAGACTCTTCATTTACCTTCTATTTCAGTATATTAGGCTATTTTCCTTTCTATTTGATTAGTATTTGCATATGTATTGGATCATTAAACTGTGTTAGAGACACTAGTGGACCACGGAATAGCTGGGCCAACTAGCAGCATGTTTTCCAAGGTAGGAGGGAGCGGCTTCCCATAAGAGAGTTGTCCTCTCCCTTGGTTGGTTTTATGCAATTGAATATTCAGATTTCTCTTCCCTTTCTTCCTTCTTCCTCCCCTTTCCGTGCGTGAAACTCCAAGGTACGAATTGTGCCACTTCGGGCACATCACCAAGATTGTTTGGTAAGGTGCATGTGGGAGTGGTTTAGGGTTTAGATAGGTTGTGATGCCCTCACACCAAATTGGCCAATCAACCTATGCCGGCTAGAAAAATGCGTGAAAACGCAGTCCATGTTTTCACGTGTTTTCCAAGCCGGTGTAAACTGAGTGTCTCGCTCATCATGCCAAATCTGGTGTAAGAGAAAAAAAAAACATATCAAATGTATGCCATGAAAATAAAACATAAGATTATATAATAGAAAGAAAGGCATCGTTTGGATGATGCTTTACAATCACTTTTTGTCCATTTTTTATTACTTTGCATATAAATCTTTTTTGTTAGACAATTCAGACCAAAAGCCTCGCTTTGTTTCAAAAATACTTTTAACTCCATTTTTTACTCATTTTTGCTTTTAAACCGCTTTCTACCTAACTCTTCTTCTTAAGGAGGGGTAGACTAAAAGCTTATAGAAAAAGGTAAAAATATAATGAGTTGACATTTTTATCCTTCTTTTTTCTCTTGCAATAATATTTTTATTTTTTTTTCCTTTTTACATGTGCACGTTTTCCTATCCAATGAAACACCCTTCCCCCTTCTCCTCCAACCCTAACTGCCCTTGCACTTTTTTCCTCTCTCCTGTGCTAACTCCCTTCCCTTTTCCCCTCTTTAGTAAAACATTCTTCCCTTTCTCTTCCAATTATGACCACCATCATTTGCCGTTGATGACCACCCTTGTCCAATTAACCCCTTTTCCTCTAATTATTTGAGGACAAAGCATGTATTTTTCATAACAAAGATGATATGTAATACAATGGCTACCCAAACAAGATTTTTATAACTTTTTTTTAAAAAAAAAACTAATTTTCTATAATGTATATCCAAACATAACTCACTTTTACTTTGTTTTTCAAAAAGCAATTTCAACCAAAAACAGTGTTCCAGATGACACAAAGTGTCATCCAAACAAAGCGAAAACATGAGAGCCGAGTGTGATAGTACTCCTTTTAGCTCATATTAATAGTTTATATTTAGAAAAAAATAGTAATTTTTATTGAACAATGAAATCCACATTTACAAGAAGGAAAAATATAATTATGATATTCTTTTTTAAGCACCAAACTACCTAAATTTAACAAAATAGAATTATTAACATAAAATAAATTTATTTACTAAATGAAGCTATCAATTTACGACAAAAAGAGTACAAAAAAAGAAATCACCCCTTGCTTATATGGCTCCGGTTTTCTTTATGGGTGGCTGCTCCCACATGCAGCCAAAGAGATGGTGGCAAGCGGGACGCATGGGTCCATCATATGCATGGCCGGCATCATTGCCGTTTAGGCGGGGACAACTCCAAAGATGCACACACTGTTGAAGAATAGGACCAGTGTCTACCTGCATGTCACTCTGTAAATGGCAGCTGGGATAGCTTTTAAGGGTAAAATTGTCATAAAATTAATTTTGTGTTAGTTTATTTAACATCATGAAGGTTAAGTGCTTAATTTCATAAGACATAGGGGTTATGTGCATTTAGTTATAACTCATGGATTAAGTGCAATTTACCCCTAAACAAATGAATAACGTGTTGTTGAATATTTGTGCTAACTATTTTAATTCTGATATCTAATTCCAGGGCAAACTATTGGCATATACCAAACCTATTTCCTAAAAAACAAGGAGGCACAAACATATTAGGGTTTTCTCTTTATAAATGGGGGCATGGGTAGATTACTAAAGGAAAACGATGTTCCTACACCCTATTTCTCAATACCGTAGGCCTTACATCACCTTTGAATGGATAGGAAGGTGCATCCTATTTGACAACCACTTTTCTTTATCAATCACAAGTGGTATAAGGGCTATGAATCATAAATGGTATAAGGGCTATAGTGTAGAAAAATAGGATTTAAAGATATCACTATCCATTACTAAATTACCTTCTCCCTGGCTCCCTTTCCCAAACTAAAAAGCCTGTCCAATCAATCATCTTATCCCCTTCTAACAGCCTTCTCACAACCGTTAGTAAGGGAATAAGCCATCCTTCCTTTGTTTCCCATTTCCCTCAGCCTTCTCTATTCCCTATTCCCATGCTATCTTCGGCTCTATGGTGGTGGAAACAAGTAGTGATCGTATTTTGCCAAATCCAAACCCGTTGCCATTTAAGAAATGGTAACTTAAACTTGACTTAACTCAAATATGTCAGCCCCGAACCCAACTCGACTTATTTAGAAAAAAACTTCTTTTTTGAAAAAAATATTTATTATAAATATAATATTATAAATAATTATTTAGTTTTATTTCTTACCCATGAAAAAATTAAATCAAAATACAAAATAATAAAAATTTAATATTTATAGTATGAGTTGGGGTGGGTCAGATTGATCACCTAAAACCCAAACCTAACCTAAATAGTTATTTGGGTTCAATTTAGAAACTCAAATCTGGCCATACCTATCCCGTGTGGCATCCTAGGCAGAAAGCATTTAGACCCTTGATGGGAAACTTTAGACTAGTGAATTAGCCAGTAATAATGACTACAATGCAAAGTTGGGCCAAAAACTTATTAGTAAAACAAAAATAGTCACATATGTCTTTTCTACTTCATTTTGTTTGTTTGCCTCTTTGCTCTATATATTGATTCATAGTTGACGCTGCATGGAAACTAAAAGAAAAACGATCCATTTTGTCCACCAACCCACAATTTTCGCTGTAAGGGTGGAATGAAATTATGAAAGCCTGTGTTTTACTTTTCAAAGACGGTGGCTAGGGAAATGGACAACAATAATGTCAAGATGCTGAGAAAAAACAAGACGAAAGGTGGAATTATCTATTCATAGTTCAACACAAATGGGGATGTCGCTCAGATTAGGTGGTAAAAATTCAACCCAACTTGACCCTAATATTTGAATAGTTATTCGGGTCGAGTTCGGGGTTTCAGGTGATCTAACTCGACCTAACTAAATTAAAATTGTAAATATAAAATTTATATATTTATATTTTATTAATTACTTATTTTTAATAGGTAATATTTTTTAAAATAATAATTTATTTATTTTTTTTAGTCAAATCGGGTGAGTTGGGGTTGAATCTATTCGTGTCGGGTCAGGACCAAGTTACCATTCCGACGACATCCCTAAACACAAATGTTCAACTTACTATTTTGTACTTCGCCTTGTATGTTAGCCACTTTATTCTTAACTTTATCCTATATTTCTACATTTTGCCGAACTTTTTTGGACTGTCTTTCATGTTCGCCACTTTGCTCTAAATAAACATACATGCACATATTCCAAGCACCTCTAGCTATCCAAAACATGGTCACAATGACACCAAAGGAATCAACCCCTACTGGCTTCTTCCTATTAACCCCTTATAACTCTGCATCTTCTACGTGGTATCCATTTTACAAGCAACGCCTATGTTGGCAGTAACGAGGAGGCCGTTGCATTCCACAAAAGGTCCATTGAGGACAGTGTGTATGCACATGAAAAGAAGGCAAACAACAGAGGACACAAATTTCATGCATGGAAAATGAGAATTCTTACTTATATAACCGTTCTTATATACTTTAAATTCTTAATTGTATACTTATATTATTCTGTTTGCCTAAATGCTGTTAGAACTTGACCTGCATGTTCGCCAATAATATTACACATTCTGCTGTAAGTCTGCCTATACTTGCCAAGGTGGACACTAATGTGGCATGGTCACCTATTAAGTTCGCCACATTTTTCTGTTTTGTTTTTATAAGTTTCATTTATCATTTAACCTTATTTTTGCTAGATTGTCCAAAACTCTATTTTGCCTATTTTGCTATTTAGAACATATACATTATACTCTTTATGTTCTATATTAATATCTACTTTGAAAATTAGTAATTTTTATTGAATGGTGAAATGCGCATTTAAGAGAAAAGAAAATAAGCTTATGATAATTTTTTGAAGTACCCAACCACTTAAATTAAACAAAATAGAGCTATTAATATAAAATAATTTATTTTTGACAAATGGAGCTATTAATTTAAGACACTCGGAATATTAAATTCTACTTATTTATTTACAACGTTATTACTAAACACCATAGATCTAGGACACATTTATACCTAATTTGCTATGGTATAAGTGTAAGAACATCACCTTACAATTGCTACTGTGTGGACCACGTCAATGAACGGTTCTTGGCAGGGGGAGCCCATGGGCACCAAAGTTGATTGCTCCAGGAGTGTATCATCATCCGATGAACGTCCAAGAACAAGCCCAGTGACGGTGTCAGAAAGGAGCTCGACCACGGCATTTGAGAACAAGTGATGAGTTCAAGGCAGATCACGTGTTAAAAGCCCTTCCAAACTATAGCCCGCATGCCCATGGCATTTGAGAACAAGTTTGCCCTTCCAACTATTGTCCTTTACTTCTAATCTAGACTCCGATGTAAAAAATTCGCAAAAGCACCTATTAGCCAAAAAAAAAGCACTACCAATCTGCAGACCTAATTACTTAGTTAAGTATATTAATGCTTGCCTTATCAATACATTCGCAAAATTTATATTATAGTAGCACCTCTTCTTTTTTGGTACCATGCAATTCTCTAAGTATCAATCCTCAACCATACTATACCGCTCTTCCCCTTTCCCTGATAGGATTTTTGCTGGCATAAATAATATTTGAATCAATTGCAACCTGCATATATCTTCAACTACGGGAGCAAGCTCCGTTGACTCAATCAGCAACACGGTCTTGCCGCTTAAGTTAAGAGGCACAGCCATGTGAGGTTAAGTTGTGGGTGCCGAATATGTAACTGGTTGATCAAAATTAGGGAGAAATTCAGGCTGTGCATTCTCATAAACCCAAGGAAAGGCTTGACTGCTCGCAACAAGGTTAAAGATCTTTTTTTGTATAAGTTAGGGCACCAAAAAAGAGAGATATTACCTCCCCCTTAACTTTCATGTATGTAATCGTTTCTATCATTTGTGAAACTCTACACAGAACGACCACTTTGTACCACTCGTACCAGACACCCAGGCATTCTCCATTCTCTTGGAAAGATATAAGTATAATTGCAAATGGCTTCGCTTACATCGCACCCATAGTTACCAAGCATTCGTTACCAAATGATATTTCTTTCTTCTGGCAAAAGAAAAATGATACTTGTTTAAACATTTGACGATAGTGTCTGGACATTTGACTATGTTGTCAGCATGGCCAAGTAAGGGAGCATACCCAAGTAAGGGAGCATATACGATGAATTAAAGGCACTGATAAAACGTTATTTGATGAAAATATTACGCCAGAATTTTCCACATTAAAGAGCATTGATTATGACAAGACAAAAACCAACACTAATAAGGCTACATTAGTTGCCATCAAAGAGCAGAAAAAGACAGTTTGAAATTTAAGAAATGCACCACATGGGTAGTGACATACCATCCTCAAGCCAGTCAAAGATGCTCATTACCAAACAAAGACCATCAATATTTCTTTTTCCAATCACAAATAATAGTGATTTTGACTACAAGCAAACTGCTTATGTATGATCAATTTTGGCAAAAAGAACTAATTTATTGTATAAACAGACCCTCGAGCAAGCCAACCTATTTCTGCAATCCCTTGAGGACACTTCAGCAGCTAGTAACTATCCTACTTCAGATATAACCTCCATACACAAAATAACAGATCCATCACATCCACATCAGTAGTCAAAAATGAACTATAGCATTTAAATCAAGCAGAGTATAGATTAGATCCCAAAATAAAAATATAGGATATTGAATTACCTTTTATAGCTAACTCTCAAATGCCATTATTTTCAAATTCAGCAAACTATTGTCACACTAATTAAAGAGAAGAGAGGAAAAGCCTACACTAGAAAAAATGAAACTCCACACATACTACTAGTGATGTCAGAGAAAAGCATAAAAGACACAAGTAAAATACGAGACAGGAAATGGGAGGTTCAGAACAAAAAGACCTGCAAAAGAACTTAATGAATTTCACCATCTTCCCCAAGTTCCCCATCTTCGAGCTCTTCATGCCTGCGAGATCCATCTCGGTCCCTCTTGTGCCGCTTGTGTCGGCTTTCACTGTCTGAATCCGTTGTATACCCATGCTGCTAGCAACAATCAAAGATACAACCTCCATCACTTAGCTTTTTGGAGTAGAGGACCAGATTTTGTTCCAAATTAATTGATGCCAGCATAAACATCGCATTGATGAAAAATTGGAAACAAAAATCATGTAAGCATGGATTTTACCTTTCTCGATTTCTTCCGATCACTTGTGTGTCTTCGTGACTTCTTATACTCTTCTTCCTCATCCTTTCCAGAACTGACGTCATCTGCAGCACTATGATGCCTCCTCCTGTGTTTTCTGTCCTTATCCTTTTCCCTCTTCCGTTCCTCCTTGCCACCATGACTGTTAGCCAGATCAATATTTTCACCTTCCATTTCATCCTTTCTTGATCTTTCCTTTCCTTTACCTCTATCACGCTCTCTATCTTTTTCCTTCCTCTCCTTCTCTTTCTTTTTATCTCTCTCTTCCTTCTCTTTTTCTTTCTTTGCCTGCAAAGAATTAAAAGAAAATGCTTTTTCCCATTATTATCATCCTAGGAAGGTTACTATTCTCAGGCAACACAGTTTTTTTATTATATGACCCATAATAGTTAATGGGAAGATAAAGAAAGGTAGAAAAGCAATCTTCAACAACTGTTAATGGCTTTTAAAAACCGTAAAGGCAACTAACAGAGAAAAGGTGGAATTTTGCAAGGAGCCTCTAAATAGCTGTCCAAATTGGTCAAACTACTTCGATAAGTGAAAGCATAAAGATAGAGCAATTGATACATACTATAAAATTATGATATTAAGGTATTCATCTTATCCAAGATATAATAATAGAAAACAAAAAAATGACCTTTCCACACGCAGCTTCTCAGAATCTTTCCATTCATAAAAGTTTATCCAGATTGAACCAGAGGAACTGCTAGTGAGAAGATGAAGACGGAAAAATAAACTATAGTTGAAATTAAAAAAAAAATAGAGAGAATAGGTATAAAGTTTAAAACATGATGTTTGTTAAAACCCACATCAACATAGGAAGGTCTGCTTTGAAAAAAAAACTGAATAAAGTAATAAAAAAGAAATTTATATATCAAATTCATAATACATAAAAGCTCAAACTGTAAGCTATCCAAAAGCCCCTCACAACCCTATGGTTTGGATTCTCAATTGCCAATCCCTGGTATAAAATGTCCAGATCACTAACTTATTAATGTTCGGGAACAAATAGCCTTAAAGATTCCATATAGAATGGATACCTAAAGTCTAACCTCACCAACGCATTTTTCTTATTTCAAGCATTGGGACTTTCAATTATAGATAAACTGGTGGATTTTCTGCAGGGTTTTGCACTATTGGTGCGTCAAACTTTCTATATATGGTTTTATAAGTTTAACAGAAATGTCTAGTCATAAGTTATGCTATTTTCATGACGGGATTCTTAGGCATTTCTCTAATATTATATGATCCAAGTTAAGCAGCAAAAGGACACATTTTACTAAATTTCTTGTCAGTTGCCTTAGCATGATGCCTCCTGCATAACTCCATTGCTATTAGATATAACTATTCATGTTTAGTGCTCACAGCTCTCTTATATGTAAGAAATCTCTATTGACAGTAACATCCATAGAAAAAAGAAACTATTGCCATAATCAACATTTTTGTTTCTATGTGATGTTAATGAGAAATTATTGTTACAGGAGTCAGGAGCACTATTAGTTAACACCCAAGAATTATGCATGGTCAGATTTGTGTATACAACTATCTTTTGAATGAAAAGATAATGTCAACACAAAACCATTTACAGGTGGACCTCATTGTGCGTTGGCACTCGTGTCGATGTTGTCAGCCACAGATAGTTCTGATCTCTCTGAACAAAATCAGGTACAAACAGGATGAAGTTTAGCCCAACAGCTATCCACTCAACTTTCGTCTCTATTCAACATCTTATCATCACAAATTTTGAGAGGCTACCCAATACTCTATCTGACGCATTCCCTTCAAAATATTACTTTCTGTGACACGTTCCTAAAGAGTATTTCTACAACTTCTAAGTAATCAGATAACATAAAAAACTATTCAAAACCATGACGAATTACCTTCTCTTCATCTCGTTTCCTTTCCTTCTCCTTGGCCTTTTCTTGCAAATACGTGACATATTCATCAAATATCTCTTGTTTGAAGTTTTCTTCTGCAATAGACCTGTTAAGATAAAGGAATCAATAAAAACCAGCACCATCAAGAGCTGTCAAACAAAACAAAACAAAAAGGCCATTATAATGTACCTATATTCTTGGCTCTCTTCCAAGAGTGGCTTGCTCTCCTCCCAAGTTGAAGAGGCATGAATTTCCTAAATTACAAGTTAAAATAAGGAGCTTCAAGCAAGTGTATATAGAGAAGAGTAACAAATGCTGAGATATACAGATCACATGCAGAGTATCAAATCTTTGAGGTAAACATTAGCAAATCATCAATCACATTCGATTTAACATGCATGGTTTTTCAAATTCTAATTTCAACAATTGATAACCTTGATGGAATGCAAAAGATCAGAAAAATCATCAGCCAGACGCTGACGTTTTTTTGCTTCCTTCTCCTCTTTCTCCTTAAGCCGTTCAAGCAACTCATTAAATACAAGCTGCAAAAAAATGGACAATTATTGTCAGATCTTCACTAGTGTCAAACTTTTTAAGTTTGCCCTTAACAAATCACTATATTTTTTACAACAGAAGAGCAAGTCAATGCAAGTGCAACTATGGGTATCTATTTCAAAAGGGCAACTACTATTTTCAGTGTGATGCTAACCCGGATTGTGAGCCTCCAATTGCACTAATCATTTTTAGCAAATTCATGTAAATGGTGCTATTTACAAGGTGAAAATGAGGAAGTCTCGGTCATATTCTGCAATACACCATGCAAATAGGAATATGGTTTCCAGTCGTGGATTCCTCAAAACAATGTCAACAGCTCTTTGTAAAAGTTCCTATGGACTTTAAAGACTACAATACTCTAGTCATAAGCACGATTAGACCACAATGCCTATAGAGTTAAATTTCCTCTTACTAATAAGAGGTAAAGTTACTTGGTATGAACTTAACTGGGTTCCACAATGCTGGAAGGTGGGACAAAGGGGTTATTGGTAATTGGTGGCAGATCACTGAGAGTCGTGCCAGTATGTTTATGTATAGGGCTGCCAATAAACAGGTTATGGTGTGGGTAAGACTTCTTCCACCACCATAACTGTCACCTATATTTTTGTCCATAACCAATCCATTACTCAAATGGTAATAACTTATTCCATAACTGACACCACCCGTTATGCATTCGGTTAACTGTCACCCCTTTCATCACCCATTAATTGATAGTAATTTCTAGCATTTATTCACCTAGGATGTTAAAACTCCAGCACATTGGTAACTAACAAGTACTCCCTCCGTCCTATATTAATGGCTACATTTGGAAAAATAGTGATTTTTATTGAATAGTAAAACCCCCATATAAGAGAAGGAAAAATAAACTTATGATACTCTCTTTGAGTACCCAATCGCTTAATTTGAACAAAATGGAGCTATTAATATAGAACAAACTTTTTTTTTGCTAAATGGAGCTATTAATTTAGGACAGAGTGAGTATCTTATAAGAATCAATAGTCTTTTATCCCTCTTGTTCTTGTTTTTCCATACACAATTTGAATAAAAATTAGCCAAAACCACTTGGAATTTGGAAAGGGACCATTGAGTTATTTTTCTTAATATATGATTAACAAAAAAAGAGTTGAGTTACCCAAAAATGCACAGATTTCGAAGCAACCACAATGTTTAGTAAGAGGACCTGAAATTTTTAGTATTTCTAGTTTTATCAAATGGGTAACAGTTAATGGTAATGGAATTCATCTATCTATACTCGTTCCAGTTACACGGTCGGATACATCTGTTTGGTTACACTTGGTAATGAAATTTTTTAGAATAAATTCAGATCTCAAATCAAACCCATTTTTAAAACTTTAAATTAATTAACTCTATCTCTCAAACTTGGATATGTACATTCTTGGTACTATTGCGCTCCTAAATTTGAGCCCTATCAAAGAAGATCCCATATGAGTAGGTAATTTTAAACTTTAATGTAGGTCCAACCTATAAGGCACACTTCTCGAGGCTCAGATCGATGTAAGAGGTAGCAGTTGAAAAGAAACAGAAATTTTAATTTCGAAATGGGAAGTTTGGAACCGAAATCACCTCACAAGGTGATTCCGGCTGTTTCCTGGTGAAAATGGCCTGGAATCAACTTTCAGGTAGAATTTTTAATTCCGCCCACCCAACCATGATTCCGGTAATTCCAACCAGAATAAGGGCGGAATCCATGGAATCTTACTAAAATTCCACACCCAAACAGCCCCTAAGGTCTGCAACTCTCAACACACATGCTTGCTATAATCACTGAAATTTTTTCCCAATGTTAATGCATATGCTTTACCATATAGGCCCACGGTAGGAATTACAAAGTTTCTAATCTCTCTCTCACTCTCTTTCCAATTTCATTTCTCTTTCATTGTCGATCATCACTTATGTCTACTCCTTCGCAAAACCATCTGCATTCTTTCATATTGCAGAACTAATTAAGCCACATTCTCTTCTGATATATTTCTTCCCAATCCTGTTCTTCCATGAACATCCTTTACCTAATCTTCAACATCTCTACCAAAATCTTGTTCACTTTCTATGAGATTCTACTTGAATGTCTTCAAATTCCATATTTTCAATTTTATTCACCTGAGTGTTACATTTAAGAGAGGAATAACAGACAGCAGTAAAGTCTGTTTTCAAAACAGAATTACAATAATACCTTCATATTTATCTGCGACACTTTAAGAACATTTTCTTCTTGAGATATAGCACCTTTAAAATCTTCGAATGTCCATGTTGATGAGACAGTAACCTGAGAAAAATAATGCACAATAAAAGATGAGAAAAGAAAAGAAAGAGGGAATCCATAATCAATATAGATCCAATCCCCAGTTTAATACATCATTAAATGAAGATCCAAACCCCATCTGTAGCGCATCATTAAATGAAAAAAAAAAATCCAAACTAAGAACAAAAAGAGTTAAAAGAAAAAAGAAGATTCACGCAACAAATGAAGGCAAATCATGTGAACAATTACCTTCCCAATCTTCATTGCATCTTTTATTTGAGCCTTATCCTCGTGATACTGTCATGAGGAGAAATAACAAAAATAGATAAATAAAATTTTACTTAAATCCAAACTTATATATGCATACAGAAATGGATACGTTCATCATATCTGTTAGCCATTTTATACTTTTGTTTTCAGGCCCACAGGGACCACAATGGGTTGACACTTAGAAGGAATAGAATACAAGACCTGACACACTACAGAAATTGGGCTCATTCTGATATGAGGCCCATTCATCTGACCTATTAGATAATTAGGGGTAGTTTCAAAATGACTGCGGGGAAAATCTCTGAAGATTTGTGCTGTTTGTCGTTGTGAGGAAAGGAGAATTTATTGTGCCTCGAAATCTATGAAGGCCAACCATGGCGCTTTGGGAAGAAAATCTCCTCCCAATTCATGCCTCTTCAACACAAACAGATTTCGAGGTGTTCTGCGGAGCATTTGTGGGAGACAGGAAATTTATGTCAAAATTGGCAAACCAAGTTTTGTCGCGAATGTAAATGGAAGTGATTTGTTGATGTACTGGTGCATCCAAACAAGACTGTGGGCAAACCTCCACTAAACTATTGCCAAACGACCCCTTAGCCACATTTGAGAGCTGAGAATTTCGGAGTCACATGGAGGGGATCTACAAGGTGAAATAAGGCTAACCTTTATTGGCAACACACCAATTCATACTCCATCCATGCCCTTAGGTTGAACCCAATCTTTCTAACCATAATACAAGTAAAAAATCACCCTCTAACATTCACTAGAATGCTTAACATAATATTTCCAGCCCAGAGTAGGGTCAGGGTGTGGCGTAAAAATTTTCTCTTTCTCTATTCCTTGCCATCCCTCCCCCATCTCCTGCCCATGGCTCAGGAGCCAGCACTGGAAAAAGCACCAGCTACAGCCTCACCCACCTATCCCTAGCCTGCGCAGGGTAGAATTGTCTGCAACTATATAATATTCAGCGTAGCAAGTTGAACCTGTTTCTCTAACTCCTCAGCAACATCTTCAAACAAATCTTTTGGTGTTGATCCAGAGGTGTTAGAAGCAACTGCCAGGAAAGCTGGCAAATCCTTAACCTGCATCATAATCACAAATTAGGTGCCTTTGAACATCATAATCACAAATCACAAGGAAAAAATGCCCACAAAGTGTAACAAAAAATATTTCAACTGTGAGCACCACGGACAAAGGAAATGGTACGAAAATAGTATCACAAAATATCAGCCTACTGTAAATTATGCCCATTAAGACAAGTAGTCACCAGAATTGAATGCTATCAAATGTTATTCGCTTCTTCCTCCAATTGGATAGGGCACTGAATTCTAAGCCCCCTACTGATTGAAAAAACAAAAATTAAGGCCCCTAGTCTGGCAATCATATTTCAATCCCAAAGAAATCCATGTGAAGCTCATATTGGTCAGCATAATATAGCAAGCCCTCCCAAAAAGAATTAAAACTATCATGACACAGCTAGAATAACTTATCCCCAAAAAAGAAAAGATTATTCTAGGCTGCTTCTACTTGGGCATTAGCACCAGTGATGCAACAAAACATGCACCCATGGGTTTTTTTCTCTTTTTACGTTCAGCATGTTCCCATGGGTCAATACATGCTCCCATGAATAGTTCTTAGTTCATTTAGGAAAACAATAACACTTCTTAAATAATCATAGGTTTCATGTTACCTTCATACAATAGTCACGCCAGTGGGTTTTAGCTGTAAGTTCTCCGGCAGCAATATGATCTTCCATCAATTTTCTAAATTCATCCCGGTTTTTACGTTCAGCTCGCCTCAATTGCTCCTAAATTTTAACCATCGAAATAATTAAAAAGAAAAATATACTAAATTCAAAGAAGTAGAAAGATTAGTTAGCAGAGGCTGTCTTTGCTATAATCGTCATAGGATTTTAGAAAAATGAAATATGCACCTTCTGTATCTTCCTCTGCTCCTCTTCTTCTTTCTCTAAGTCTCGTATATATTCCTGGAAAAGTTAAACAGTAAGCCATAAAGAACTCGGAAAAGAGCCCTAAGCCAAAGAAAGAGAAAATTACTTGGAAAATCTCTAGACGGTCAATTTTTTCAAGGCGTGAGCATCTTTCATCGTCCTCCAAACGATCTTGAACTTTCCTCCACTGGCTGTTCGCCTAGAAGCAATATGATACACCATGTTAAAATAATTGTGTAGATGCTTACATCAACAAGATCTAATATATAGACGAGTTAATAGACATTTGATTTGACCAAAGAGCTGAGAGGCAGAGCAGTCTGCTCTTTTACCATTTTTACCAAATTCTAAAAAGAAACAGTTAAACCACATTTCTCATAGCTCACAACAGCTGACTGGCAAGCAGCTTAAATGTGCCATCCTCGAGAAATGCAGCTTGTGGATTTCTTAAGCTTTTAATGATCCATGCTAAAATTCATCTAAGCTAGAAGAATCCTTTTTCAAATAATGATAACAATCACCAGAGCATTTTTTCCCTATTTTGAAATAAAATATATAGTCAACCAAAAATGAGGATATTTTGCCTTTAGTATTTGATATTGGCAGCTTACCACTATCTAGATCTCGACAGATTTCACCAATGGCAAATATTAGTGTACAGATTTGTCAAGATGGGACAAGAAAATGTCAGTCAACATACATCCATGACGAGGCTGAGGGTACAGAAGACTTTATCTGATCAAATATTTAGTCCAACTAATGCAGATCAAACAAGGGCAAAAGCTTGTCCATATCTGACATCCCACACAATGTTAAATAACTATCATTCAAATGAGAGTTTAAGTTGCGGAGAACAGTAAAATGGCTAACGATCTATATGCCTCCAAACTCCAGCAAAAAATGCACAGAAACTTAAGCAAGGGAGAAAAACATGCTTGTTGGCTAATGCATCAAAAGCGAAGATCAATTAGTTCTAGCAAACGATTAGAACTTTCGATGGAAGTATTCCAAAAAATCATAATTGATAATTACTAATACAGTAACAATGTAAGCCAAACTATCAGAGACTTCCATAAAAAAGGCTAAGGCTTTCAACAAAATGAAGAGAGGAAAAGTGGTAGGATCCCAAAAATCCTTATATAAGAGGTGTATAGATTGTTAATTTACTTAGCATTAAGTTATATGGAATAAATATCAAATATAATATTATCTAAAGTTGTACAAAGGGTTCATGACGTGGGAGAATGGAGTTCAGGGCCACAAAACTCATAACAGGTTGATATAAAGGAATGGGTTCAAAAGATTGTTCTACAGTTTTTTTGCTGCATACTATACACCATATATGATGGTTACATGAAAACAAAAATTAAAATATTTTAAAGCTGGCACATCAACCAACCCTATGTCATGGTCATCTCTTCTTTGGCTAGGTAAATGTCATGGTTATCTCGTCAAACATTTAACCTCAGTAAAATATGGCAAGAAAACAAGTAAATCTTTGACCAACTTACTTTGATAAAATCACATGATTCCAGGAATGCTCTGTACTCTAATATATATCGCTTGTGCTCCTCAGCTGCTCTTGCCCGTTCCTGCAGCCAGATTCCAAAATAATAGTCACTATGTTTTTGAGATAACACACAAATTTCCCTAGTATAGGAAATTCAACATTGTATAATTATAACCTTTTTCTGAAGCTCCACCAAATAGCTTTCAAAAAGATCCTCACGGTCTCTTGACCTCTCAACAGCACTAAAACGCTCATCAGACTCAAACATTGACACAGTTTTGCTGCACAATATAAATTAACAGTCCTCAACATAAGCAAACACAAAAAAATGGGGATAAATTAAGGAGGAACAAGTACACGAAAATTAAATACAACCATCCCATAACCTGTATAAGCAAACAATGTTACCGAGGACCCCAAAAGAACTTAATTAAAGCCTAAATATACATAATTATAAAACACAAACTATTGCTAGCTACGCATCAAAAAAATAGAATATAGAGATGTAACAAAACCTCCATTTTGTTGTTGAGGTCAGCTCTTTTGACTCCTGTTCAAAACATAAAAATACATAAATATTTCCTGTAAAGATACTGAAGAAGAATGAGAAGAAGAAGAAGAAGAATTAAGGAACTTACTTCCAGCATTTTAATGAAGTCTTCCCGTGCTTTCTTATGTTTCATGCGCCTTTCCTCAGCCTCCTGTTTTTTCCTTTGACCCAAGTACTGAAAAGCAATTCAAATAGAAGAAATAGTAGCAGTTAGCAATCCTCTCTTGTTGCAGAACAGAAGTAAATTAAATTACAAAACCTAGAGATCCAGCATAGATCTACCTCATTAAAAGCTTGTTTCCTCTCACCAAGTGTTTTCAGTGCACCATATCTCTTGTCATTTATTATAACACGCATAGCCTAAAAGCACCAACTCAGCATAAAAAACAAGCAATAATGTGAAAGCAGAAAGACTAAGCTATAAAGCATATCATCCTCAGGACTACCTGCTCCCAAGTCCAATCAGATTCGACATTTACTGATTCAAGAAGACCTTTAAATGCATTTTTTGCCTCCTGAAGTGAATCAAGAATATTACATTACATTTCTCTACATCAATAGAGGAAAATAATGTTTCACAGGGTATCCAAAAAGCATACCTGTTTAGTGGCATAGGTCAATGGTTCATCATCCACAGTTTTCTCCTCCACAGGGGTAACATTAATTTTTCCAGTAATTGGCATGCCCCTCCTGGCTTCCTGTAACAGACAACATGTCAAATGAGTATATCACCCAGACAAAAGGTTATTAAACAGATGCCAACTAAACAAATAGAACAACAAGAAAAAGATTACAAATCAAAAGAAAATCTCCCTTTGGGGGAGAAGGTTGAATTGTTAGTGTAGACGATTTAGAAGATATAATTGGGGGCCATGTATGGTTAGGTTCCATTTGTCATCTCAGAGGAAGTATCTATATGGAACCTGATCCACAAATTAAGCCCAATCCACAGGCATATAAGTCTGAACTAGTTAGTTAGCATTGTATTCTTTCATTATAAGATCCAAAACGGCCAGTATTTCTCTCGCTCTATCTTCAGAAGGAGCTGCACATGAACTTAATCCATGTCCAGGCCCTTCACGTAACACATCTATTCATATACAATTTGCATTGTAAGCTATGTTGTTATTAAAAATCACCATGGCTCACCACATATGACTTCAAAAATCTATGTCTGCACCAAGAATCAAATTGACCATGGCTTGGTGGTTCAAGCACAATCCAAGCAGATCTACAACTAAATTAGACAGGATGAGAAAGACTAACGATGGCACCTTGCAAAAGACAGCTTAAAATCTTAACAAGGAACCAACATTTCATGTGGCGAAACATTTCAGCATAAGTTTCTGCTGAAATGTTTCTGCACACAGGCAGATGTATGTGAGTGTGGGCCCATGTGTGCATGTACGTGAGAAAGACAACTGTCACCAAATGAAAAATAATTTCCCTCTTACAGAGACTCCTCATGGTCCAATAAGAAGGAGAAATACAGGACATGACATACAAGAACACTATCTAGCATCTGTACCTCCAAATCCTCAGCTGTAGTTCCTTCCACACCATTTGTAGTGTCTGACACATTCAGAATACTCCTGCTAGCAGTGTAACCAAAAAGTAAGTAAAAATAATATAGCAAGCTAGTTGACCATTATAACTGAAGCACACATGCTTGCCCATACTTATCCACAGTGGATGGCACATCCATTGATGAAGCAGAAACCGCTGCACTCGTCGAGGTAGCAGCAGGCATTGAAGTAAAAGGTGTTGCCACAGGCCCAGCAGAAATGGTGGTACTCATTGGCACCGTAGATGATGTTGGTATAACTGAGTCAGATGGTAGAGAAGCTACCATAGAGGGTAGATTGTCAGCGACAACAGGAGTAACTAATACTGGACTTGAACTTCCTTCAGCCAACTGCACACTGGCTGAAGTTGGCCCATTTGCAACAGCATCAGTGGAAGGATGTGTTTCAATGGGAGAAACAGAAGCAGTGGCTGCAACTGTACTTGAAGTAGCTTCTGACTGCACCAATTGTGCAGCTGCCTTGTCTGCTTGTTCACGAGCTAACTGATAGTAAAGATAAGGTCAATTTTCTATAAAAAAAAATGAAGAACAAGTCATTTATCATTTACAGTGAAAAAGTCAAACTAAGGCACCTTCAATTCCTCTGGAATTGTCCACTTGGATTCCTTAGTGATCTTGTTGTGATAGTACCTGTATGACTTCTACCATGTCAAAACTTAAAAAATAAAACCTAGCAACTGATTGGCAACCTGTCAACTACATGTGTAACTAATAAATCTTAAGATATTAGGCATATCCTGCTCAAAGCCTCAAACAAACTAACCATGCCAAACTAAGATTGTTTAATACAACCAAAAAAATCCTGGGTAAGTCAAAATATAATTCCATTCTTCCTACACAACACTGATCATCTTGACGTAAATGACATGATGCTAGTTTAAAAACTTAATGACAAATAAAAAGCAGGAAAAAAGAACATTACACACTCTAGAAAAACAATGCAGAAGAAAAGGTTCCTAATTCACAATCATTAATGACAAAGCAATAGCTGGCAAGAAAGAACATCATAAAATTTCACAGTTTAAAACATTAACATACTTCCGTCCCTCGGGAGTAGTAAATTCCTTCCAAACTGTAGAAGCATCTGCCCTCTGCAACAGATAATAAAAGTCAATTAAGAAATTAGAAAAGTGGAAAACAGAGGAAAGGCAACACATTATACCAATGGTTGTTCTTACCTATAAGTACCAGTTTGAAAACATACAAGAAGCACCTGAATATGCTTATAGAAGCTACCCATTTTTCATATTTTACCTCTTAATCTATTACAATCATGAATTTCCAATTGTTTGAACAACCAAGAAACATATAACATATATTTATATGGGAAGTTTGACCAGGCTCATTAGATAGCTCACCATTAACATTAACTGAATATCACTTCCACTAATAAGTATCCCTAATTTATTTTATAAAAAAACTGCTTTTATAATTTTAAAAAGATCAATTGCAAGAAAGAGAAAAAATAAAGGCAAAATTTATGATATGTTGACCATGCCCAACCAGGGGTGCACTCAGATCAATACCCACTTTCTGTAAAATTATCAATTTCTTTTCCCTGTAACTATAATTGTTTCACCTGTTCAGTTATTAAATTTCTATATGTTTGTACTTTCTACACCCTGCAAATATATATCTGAACATGGGCAGTTTGGCTTGACTTGCTTGCTGGCTCTTCCTCTAATAACAGCAATTGGATATCCCTTCCAATGATAGGAGTTTCTAAAGCATAATCTAGGCTAATGACAGAGTCCTTCAACCAAGGAACTCCAATGTCGAACATTTATAGAGAGAGCAGAGGCAAATTAAGTATCAAGCTGCAATTGCAGTACCTTCAAGGTAATGAAGAATTAACACAATTCGTCCAGACAAATGAAAAAAACAAGGAAAAATGTTTTATTGGTTCTATCTATGTTCTCTACGCTAGAAAGTTCAATGGTATCATCAGTTGCAACAATGACTATTCAATTAAAGTCCACTTATCTCTATAATCAAAACTTCTTGCAAGTACGGACAACACACTCTCTATAAGAACTTTTAGTCCTTGCCTTACAGATGATTTCCATCTGAAATGAGTTCTTTTCGTCATCTCAGATATAAAGAACAACAAAATAAAAGATTGATACCAAATCTCATATTCCTTATCCCATATCCCATATTAAAATAAAACAAATAGATAATAAATCAGATGTAACTGCAAACATTCAGAGAATAGACCGGCATTATGAGGCAAGGAAATGGGTACACTACAGAAATGCAGAAATGGAAAAGGTAAACACTATCCCAAAAAAAACATAAGAGACAGGTAACGCTTTATATAGGAATTGTGTAAGAAACATAATAGAAATACTGAAGATATGGATGTTGACATGTAAAGGAGCATTCAAAAAATTGATAAGAAGCATAAGGAAAGCTCAAGTAGACATATGGAAGATCCATTAAAGCATAAGTGTCTATGTAAAATTCTTTTTCTAGTAAAATTGAATTATAATTACTATCTGTAGTATAAAAGATAAACAACCAAACAAGAGTAAAAACTAGGATTATCAAATGGATGTCATAATCTCTAATTATAGTTGTTTTGAGCCTCATATTTATGACAATTTTGTTTGAAAATCAGCAAATGTCATATACAATTCTTATAATATTCTGAGTTTATTAAGGGTTAATCAAATTTTGTTTATAAGTTGTAGTTTTTGTTCATTGAAGCCTATCCACATCTACCTAAATAATTTCACTATAATAATGTTTTTTAGTGGAATTTAATCTATTACGATCAAATAATGAGTGTCAAATTGCCTATAAGTTCCTAAAATATTTCTTCTAAGCATGGATTGTCATCTCAGTGAGATCTTGGCTCGGTCAACATCCAAGATTTTATTCACAGGAAAAGATCTCACTGGGGACCTTTTCCTGTGTTTTTCTATCTTGGTAATATTCACCGAGATTTCCTGGAAATCTCAGATACATCTCAGCAAACTGGACTTTCCACCATATGAACCGAGCCGTCACCGAATATGAGTACTATGTCCTTTGTTGTTTTAAAACTGCTTTTCCTCCTCTCCTCTTCAGACTGCTGTTTTGGACTGCTTTTTGGACTCCTCTTTAGATTGTTGGAATTTATAGAAGGAATATACGCTCTTTAGCTTTTTCTATAACTACTGCCAGCACCTCTTTTAATCTCCCACTCCTCCACCACCACAACCACAGTCAGCAATCTCCTTTAAGATGTTTAACTTTTATTCATCATTATTATCATGATCTTTGTTCTTCTTCTTAACCATTAACAACTATTGTTTCTTCTCATTTAGCAATTTTTTCTGCAGAAAAACATTTTTCACATGTTGGTGATTGTTTTATGATAGTATGGTGTTCATAGGTGTTAAATACACATACAACTCACGATCACTTTCCTGATCTACCTAAGATCTCTCCAAGATCTGCTATTTTTGGCCGACAGAGATGAGCACCGAAACTGAAATGGCAAACTATGCTTATAAGTTTGCAAAATGTTTACTATAATTTTTTGAAAGTATCCCATGAGTTTTGAAAATGTTTCCTATAGTTTCAAAACATTTCCTTTAGAGTTTGAAAATGTTTCCTATAAACTTGTGAACAAGTACAATATCAATTTATGAATCATATTTTTGGAAACACGTTACCAACTACGAAAGAAGCTTCTCGTAACTTTCAAGTAGACAGTAAAACTGATAAAATGAGGACGAGGGGGCATTTCCTAATAAATTACATGTAAGTTAATCATTAACATTTCATGGAATAAGTTCCACAATGTTAGGTGTGGACAGGATTAATTTACAATTAGATCCGGTAATTTGCATGTGTTTTTTTCTGCACAATGCCTTCTCTCCCTTCCAGATATGGGATTTAGTCTCATTGACAATCAGGATAGAACCAAAAGCAGTATCTTTCCAGCTTTTAAAGGTAATATGCATATCACATATAACGCAACATCTAAGCTGACATCAACAAAGGGAAGTAGGTACTTCTGAAATGGATGCTAGAAAATAAGCCGTTACTTGATGTTCCTGCTTAAAGAAAAGAATTCACGTCCGTGCATATGAAAGAAAAAACAAATATTGATTACTGATATTGATGAGGTAGAAGAGCAAGAAAAATCAAACTCAGTGTACAGAAGGGGAGGTTCCTTGAATCCAAAAGGAAGAAGAAGAAGAAGAAACAAGCAAAGTGCACCGAAGAAAACATTATTCAATAATAATGTCTATTGCGCTGACCAGATGCTTAGAGGAGAATGCCCGTATTTGGGAACTCCCTATTACGTTGACGTTCTAATTCCCTACGAGACTAAATGTGCCTAATATCAATATCTTACTATTCTAAGCAGCATATCAAAAACAACATCAAATACCCAGCCAACATGGCAACTAACACATGTTCACTGGATTTGATAACCTGAATACCACATTGTGTACCTGTGAACTTATGCCATGGAAAAGAACTCATTGATAATAATATATATATATACACTTACTAATGTAAAATGCAAAAAACAATAGTCAAATAAAACAATTAACACAAGACAATTTATCAGTCTCTATTTCACAAGAAATCATAAAGGTAACTAGGACACCAAGCACAGGGTTTGCATTATCAGACAAATAGACAACAGCCAGCCAAAAGAATTACTACAGCCATCTAATGTGGCCAATCATAAACTTAGCATTTGAAACAGCCACTAAAATATATAGAGAAATAAAAGACATGCAAACTTTATTTGTAAGCCGTTCAAAACACAGCTTGGGCAAGAAAATTTATAAATGGCATTCTATTTTCTTTTACGGTTTTCATAAGACTTAGAAATAAAAAGCATGATAACAGCTTTAATAAGTATTCCCAAGCATTAAATGCATTAGACATTTTGCGCTATTGTTTGCAGTTCATGATTCCAGGCTCTTATATCAATATTGCTAATGGAATCACCAACAGGAGCTTAAAACATTTATTGAGCCAAATCACAAATGAGATATCACTGAGGTTCATAATATAAAAAAGGCAGGAAGAACTAATGCAGCCTTTACCAATTCCTGATAATAATGAATTGTATGAAACCATCAAGACTGGAGGAAAATTCCATTTATGATCATAAAATAAGAAGTTATAGCAGCAACTGCCTGCCTTGAGAAAAGTGAAATCCCGCCGTCATAAGAGAGCATATAGAGCAGTCGTATACTTCTCCTGAAGACCAGTGCACAAACATGCATATAAACAGAGAATCCGCATGAAACAATTCTAGTCAATTAAATACAGGCATAGCTGCTATGCATATAATGACAAGCATTTGGTAATCCATCCTCAGCAACATTCACCAATATAATTGAAAATTCTTTATAAAAGACAACACTAAGTGGATAGACAAAAGAACCCACAAGACAATGCAACTCACTTCAATAGGTGTCATTAGCTCTAATGGCTTCTCCCAGCTGGACTGTCTTGTCTTTTTATTATAATAATACCTATAACATTTTCATGGAAAAAAAAACAGTGACTCCAACAGTTCATGCATAAATAGGCTTTCAATTAACTCAAAAAAAGAACGTCCTACAATATTATGGATTTATCAAAATACCTTCTACCATCAGAAGCAGTATGCTCCTGCCAATCTGAAGAAGCCTGCAAAGTATGATTAAGATGGGCATAAGCCTCCTAAAGATAATAAGGAAAAAAAATGATTATTATGATCTAAATCTAAACCTATATAAGTAGAATTTGGAATGTGCAGACAGCAGAAAAATGCAAATTGTCCTTACAGAAGCAGTGATAGCTACAGGTGATGATTGCTGGCCAGATTGCACCACAGGGGCAACAAGCGGAGTACTACTCTGACTACCAGACAATAACCAAGGTTGTGAAACTACATGAGTGCCAGCTCCGTGTAGTTGAGAAACAGACTGATACTGGGTTGGTGCACTAACATTAGCCTGGGGCTGCCCATAAGAAGGTGCCGTATACTGCACAAACATGAAAGCAATATGTTAGAAGACTAAACATTACTCGCCTTGATAATAATATAAAGTTCTAAATAAATAGAAGGGGGGAAAATCTTACAGTGTAAGATGAAGACAGAGGCATTCCTACACCTGACATGTGACCAGTATATGGTTGGTTACTCTGCTGAGTTAGTGGACCACCAGATGAGATAGGCCTACTCGTTTGCATGTAGGACATAGGTGCTTGAGACGAAGGTGGACCCTGTCCTGGCTGAAGTGGCCTTGGCGGCAACTGCTGCATTGGCTGTGAAAATTGAGGTTGCTGTGCCTGAACAGAGACACCTTGCCCAAGAGGTCGAAACTGCTGAGAATTGCCTTGCATATACTGTTGAACTTGCTGCCCTGGAACTGGAGGTCTGAACTGCTGCACAAATCGGAAGGTAATAAAATCATATAGCAAGCTTATGCATTAAAAACCTGCCTTTTACAAATGAATGAGAAATACTTACTTGCATTGACATTGGTGGTCCGAAATTTTGAGGTGGACCTGCAGATCCCAACAGAGGAGGTCGAAGGGGCTAAATGACACAGTGCAAAAGCCGATCAAGCAGTCAATGACACAGCAAATATAACTGCTCACAAACACATACACACACAAAAAGACACAAACACACACACACACACACACACACAGAGAGAGAGATGTAATTGGCTACCTGTGCCCCAGGTTGTGAATTACTAGCCATTCCACCTGGAAGGCTGATACTTAATATTAGAAAATCTGCCATAACAACAAATCCGATGTTAATAAGGTATAAAATAAACACCATCTATAAGCAGAGAAAATGCAAAAACTACCAAAAAAAGTCAACTCGGCCATTTACAGTCAACACAGGAGAGTACGAGGATGAGGGGAGGGGAGGGGGAAAAAAGGGATCTATTAGAAAATTATAAAAACTATCATTTTAAAACCTGTGATCTGTATAACTACAAAGAAAGTTGTGGGGAAAGAAATTTTGGTACGATCCTAGTCCTAATCCAAATCCTCCACTTTTCTTTGTTTGAGAACCATGGGCTTTAATGAGGTGATTTCAGGTGGAAAAGGGACCAAGAATTTCCCCTCCCACAGGGCTGGGGGAAAAATAATGTTCTTTGTAGGCCAATCTGGTGTAATATAAAAGGAAAGAGAAATTCAGAGAAGTGAGGGATAACAAAAAACCAAACATATCCCCGCCTGGATAGTAGTGGTTTGAGGGCAAAATAACACCCCAAATCTCTGTCACCCCCTTATATGTACCTCTTTTTCTAACCTCACCCACTCCTTCTCCGCCTATCTTTCTCCTCACACTTCAACATCTCCCTCCCTCAGTCTCTTCACGTTTCTTTCTGCCTTCCTCGATCTAAATTTGTCTCTTTTGTTCCACCACTACACTCCCCCTCCACTGCAGTCCTATGCTGTCTCCTCCACCTCTTTATTTCTCGTTTTTTTCATCTTTCCACATGTAAACCAAATAAGGAAAAGCAAAAACATCGTCCTTCATACACCAGCCCATTTCCTTTTTCCTATCCCTAATTTTTCGTTATATCCAATGAGATCTTCAGAGCTTCTCTAGCAAGACCATTAAGTTTACACACTCCTAAGGTCCTCTCATTGTATTCCTCCATTATCCAATACCTCCTTATTCATGCTTCTATAAAAGCAGCACAGTAACTTTTTTACCTAGCTTTCAAAAAAATTTAACTAATTTTTTCCGTACATAAATAAAATATCATAAAATCACATTCCTTATCCCCACTTTTTCACAGTCCCCCCTATACCCTAGCTTTCAATGAGTTTGAATTCATTTTTTTCCAATTGTCCAGTGGTCAGCAAATTCTAAAGGTCGTCATTTACTTAAAAAGAATATTATAGAAAAGGTTTAATGTTTTTCTTAGGACAAAATACATGATTATCCCAAACAGCGTGTACTATAACAAATGTATTACTTCCAGAACAATTGTTATAAATATAAAAAATTGTCCCTGTCACTTGCCTATACGTTAGTCAATCAAAGGTGTGAACAGAGCAGGTTCAACCTGTTGCGACAGAAGACTTAGGTTTCTCTGCTTCCTGTAGACAGCACGAGAATCACCTAATAAAGATCACTTAACTATATTAATTTCACAAGTTACACCTTCCTAGCCAACACATGCACATAGACAATCACACCAAAACAACAAAATAAAATGAAAAAATACTCACAAACTTAGAACAATTAGGATTGTTTTTTTTTTAAACAGTCCATAATCACTTCAACTAATTAACAAGAGGCAGCAGCATTATTATTACCACTACCAAGTTAGATTTAGGATAATCATCATATGAAATTGCAAATAAAACCTCAATCAATCTTGTAATTGTGTTCCACTTGGCAGATGAAGTAATGGCCTTGTCCCACGTTTTTTTCTCAAACTGTACACCTTGACAATTAAAGATGCCCACACTAAAAGCCTACTTAGACTACCACACTCACCTGCTTTCCATTAAAACAAAAAACCATTCAATAGATCACTGACTGTAAACTCAAATTCACAAAAAAAAAAAAATCGGACGGTGTTGTTAGGATCCGAGCTAACACTGAGTAAGATCAGAGGCCCTAATTTCTTTCGCTAAGGAAACCTACCCAAAACTCAACACGTATATGAAATTCAAAACTACAAGAATACAATAATTACAAAATTGATTTAAGTACATGATTAGTTAGTCTACCCTAGAAATCAGTATATAGAAGTGCAGGAACCCGAATCATTTGATTTAAAAATTTAGACAGACATGGAAACCGTAGATGGCAATGAAGAAGACGGTGACCACCAACCTTGACGGCTAACGCCACGGCAAGGACAACCTCCCTGGTGTGTGTAATGGAGGGCAGCAGAGTGAAGAGCAGCAACCCTAGGGCGACAGGGCGTCGAAGCAAAAGAGACACGGGTCAAATTTCGTTTGTCCAGATGCGAACTACCTTTGCTATGAGGTAGTAAGCAGTGCATTAAACCCGGTCCGGGCCGACCGTCCGGCTCATGCTGGCCAAACTGGTTGAACCGCCGACGGGTGGTATTCGAACTGTGTTATGTTCAAGACTCGAGAAAGCACAATACAAACCTGACTACAATGAATTTATGGTTCAACTGTCACTCGACGGGTGGTATTCCAACTGTGTTATGTTCAAGACTAGTTAAGTCGAAGGAAGCTTCACTTATTTTACTTGCTGACAGTATCAAATAGGTCAATTAGGGTTGGTGTGATAGGCGCAAAGCTTTGTCTAATATTTGTACACATGATGACCTGGTAGCATAACCAACCACTACTCTAACCTTTCACCCAAGTATATGCCCGTTCAACACAAACACCATATAGGAAAAAGTTAAAGAAAAAGGAGATATGTCTCTAAAACCTTTAACACCTTGGGTTTCATTCATATAAACATGAGGCAATGCAAATTCAGGATGTTAACTTGCATAGTCAAGCATCTCAAACCATTAAATAAATTACCTAATAAAGAGAAATAATCATTAATCAAGGATCTTGGGTCAGACAAGTGCAAGTACCTTAACATACTAAAATAACATGATCTAAAATATTAGGGCAATACAATGCCTTAATATAGTCCAGCATAAAAATAAGAGCTAAAGTCCTACTAACTAAAGAAATCCACCCTACTAGCAATGAGTAATGTCTGCTAAAGAAGTCATGCTACTCTGAATCTGGAGTTCAACCTATATCGCAGAGATGCATGAGTATTTCTATAAATACTTAGCAGGTTGTATAAAAAACCACTTAGTCAAAAGATTAAGATGATATATGTAAAAGTAATAGAAATCATTAAACAATGATATGCAAAACACCAAATAAACAGTGATACATGTAAAATAATGTATAGGACACTGAAAATCAAATTGAACCATACTCATTGGGGTTGAGGTGAACTAATAAAGGACCACAATAACTCAAACGAATGTAGACTCTGTTCGGGAAATAATTTACTTATTGTTGCCCGAATACCGACTCCCGCTCAAAGGAGTAACTATATGCTAACAGTAATCCTAACATTCCTAGAGATACACTTGGATTAGCCATAGGCCTAGAGATGTAGGTACCAACTGTACTCGTATACATGTTGGTCGAAGGTAGATAAGCCTTTTGTTAGCCCCTTAACTTATCGGATGCGAGAAGGGGGCGGCTACCCCCATACTTGGTAGCGAACAGCCGAGTTTTGCTAGGCGACGGACAGCCTAGGTAGCCCCTTGGGCACGGATGGATGTTGGGACAGCGCGGGAGATGTTCCGGATGAGCTACTCTCCTTGTGGAGCAGGCTGGGTAGGAGTCCTTGCGCGGGCAGGACTCTAGCGGCGAAGCTGGGCGCTGCTTGGACTTAGGGGAGGACTCCTAAGGCGGATAGGATTCAGTGATGCTGGTTGGCTACACTTCTAGTTGGAGTAGGAGACATGGCAGTAGACTCCTAGGATAGACAGGACTCACACAGACAGGCTGGTCACACTCCTAGGATGGATGGGAGTTGGATTGGCTGGTTCCCTCGGATGGGCTGACTTTTGGAGGCAGCATGGCGAAGGACTTCTAGGGGAAGACAAACTCGTGAAGGCTTCCTTATCTATGCTGGCCCGGAATGGCTTTGGGGTGAGAGTTAGACAGGGTGAGGACACTTGTATTGGGTGGGTTCTGTACTTCTAGTTGCTCTAGGATGGCCAGCCTATGGCTGAGTCTATTTAAGGAAGAGGATGGGGTGGCCATGGCTGATTGATTGGTGATTTTTCCTGTACAGCGAACCAGGGAGAAAGAGAGGAGAGCTCTCAGCCTTGGTGGATCAGCCGTGCCCTCTCCCTACTTGTGTATTTCGACGGACTGATTTACATAGCTTGGGCAGAGACCCTTGCACTAAGTTGGTTGTGTTGCTTTGTGGTTGTTTTGCTTGTTTTCCCTTGCGCATACGAGTGGGAAGGGAAGAGAGTGGCTGCTGGCTGCAAGGCATAGCTAGGCCATCACGAGTGCGGACGCTAGGCAAAGTTGCGCGCCTGTGACACCTTCCATGATGCTCAAAAACCTGGATGTGCGCAAGGTGCTCAAAGAGCTGGGAACCAAAGTCCCGTAAGTGCCAAGGTTACACAAGCCTAAATTTCCGCCATGGCTATTACAGTGAACTTACTTAAACTCTGACAACATATGCTACAATGTAACCACATAAGGCAAAGGGATTAAAGACTTATTACAGCATATCATGCATGAAACAAACCTACACAATGAGCAAGATAACATGCTGATTTTAGATTGAGACATGTAAGCCTATCAACAAGATTACGAATTAGAATTGATGCTAAGATGAACTAATCAAATCTACACAACCATGAATTTAATTGGGGCTGAAACGAACTAATCAAATGAGCAAACTAACATAACAAATCAGGTTGAAGTAACTGGCAACATTCAACATGATAACAAATCAAATTTAGGCTGAAAAGACTAACAAAAATTAGCATGATATTAACTCAAAGTGAGGCTGACACAACCAACAATATACCGCATGATCATAACTCAAGTGATGCTAATATGACTTAATCTAATCAGCAAGACATACATCTAAATATGGTTGAGATAGAATAATTAAATTCAGTAAGACATGAATCAAGCTAAAGCTGAGATAGAATGATTTAATTCAACATGACATGAATCAGATTGAAGGCTAAAATAGAATTATCTAATTTAGCAAAGTAATGGCACTAATTAAGGCTAAAACCTAAAATCAAATTCAACAAGGTAAGGCACGAATTAGGGCTAAAAACCTGAAACCAAATTCCAGCAAAGAGAGGCACTAATTAAAGCTAAATCATGTGATGAAATCAATAATATAATCACATGAACTAGGGTTGAAAATTGGGGATCAAATCAGCAAGAGTTTAGGCACTAATCAGAGTAAAATCATGTACATGAAATCAATAATATAATCACACAAACTAGGGCTGAAAATTATGGATTCAAATATGACTTAAAAGATGTCAAATTAGGCTAACATGTGCAATCAAAATCAGCAAGGCATGGGCACAAATCAAGGCTAAAATTTGTGATCAAAATCAGCGAAGTATGGGCACAAATTAGGGCTAATAGTTGTGGTCAAATTCAGCAAGGTATGAGCACGAATTAGGGTAAAAAACCTATAATTAAAAATAAGCAAAGTTCATGCATGAATCAGGGCTAAAACCCACGATTAAACCCAACAAGGTTCATGCATGAATCATGGCTAAAAGAGATAATTAACTTCAGCAAAGTTCATGCATGATTGATGGCTAAAACCTATGATTAAACTCAGCGAGGTTCATGCACGAATCCGGGCTAAAACCTATAACTGAAATCAACAAGGATCATGCACAAATCAAGGCTAAAATCTATAATTGAAATTAGCAAGGATCCTGCACGAATCAGGGCAAATAGAGATGATTAAACTCAGATTCAATCATGCACGAATTAGGGCAAATAGAGGAGATCAAATTCATAATTAATCATGCATGAATTAGGGCAAATAGAGATGATCAAACTAAGAATTAATCATGCATGAATTAGGGCAAATATAGATGATCAAATTCAGAATTAATCATGCACGAATTAGGGCAAATAGAGATGATCAAATTCAGAATTAATCATGCACGAATTAGGGCAAATAGAGATGATCAAATTCAGAATTAATCATGCATGAATTAGGGCAAATAGAGATGATCAAACTCAGAATTAATCATGCACGAATTAGGGCAAATAGAGATGATCAAATTCAAAATTAATCATGCACGAATTAGGGCAAATAAAGATGATTAAAATCAGAATAATTCATGCACGAATTAGGGCAAATATAGAGGATAAAAATTGGAATCATTCATCATTAAACCAAGCTGAAATATGAAATCAAAACAAACACATTAAGGGTTGGCCTAGGGCTGAAACTAACATCAAACCATGATGACTATGGGTGTAAAAATTGCACCTACCTCTACTAGCTCGCCCCCAAAGCTTTATGCCCTTGCTCCTATGCTTCTCACTTCTCAATTGAGTCTAAAAGATGCTAGCTTTCCCCCTCTACAACTGCTGGTTGTGGTGCACCTTGATGGGAGATAGAGGAGAAGAGAAGAGAGGGGTGAAAGAGGAGGCCGAACCATCCAAAAGAAAACTGATTTCCAAGCACCCCCCCCCCCCCCCCCCCCCCCCAAATCCTTGTATAATTCTTCTCTTATTTCATAGGGGTTTAAGCCAATAAGAGAGCTTGACTAAAGGGCCAATACATATCCCTTAAAGTCCTAAGTAAGCCCTCCATATCCACTAGGAACTGCCCCTAGAGACCTAGCCCATGCAACTCCTAAATTGTAGGGGGCGCCCCCTACTTTTTAGGGGTGCCCAAAATCCACTTCCTAGCCTATTCCTCATGCTCTAGGACTCTCTCTTTCTCAAACCCTATTCCTAAAGGGCCGGACCCCCCACTATTGACACCCTTGCCCCTTAAATCTAGTCAGACCCCTAATTCCCTAGTTGGACCATTAACACTAATTGGTTAACACATCATGCCAAATATACAATTTCAAAACAATTCAAGCAAATGAAACAAACACACACACAAGTAAAAAAAATCATTTACCTAGAATTTGGGATGTTACAGTACCGTGTTCCTAAACTCGTCCCCTCTTAGCTATCTCACTAAATAGTCATGCCCATGGTTGAGTTTGCTCCTCCCAAGCCTTGCTAAGATGCCGAGTAAGGTCCGGCCCTTAGTTGAGTCACACCACAATAACTCCTTCAAGTTGCCAATGGATTGTTTGTTGCCCAATAGTCCTCCAAAACTGTTGACGGAGTTCTCAACCCACTACTTGCATAAATCAAGGGCTTCTCTGAATAACTGAATGCTCTCCCAAGCAGCCTTGACGCCCCTTATATAGGGAAGGGTCGGGAAGTCCTAATCCTATTAGGACTAGTCTACCCCTTTGGTTACAAATTCGGAATCCCACTTCCCTACCCCTTTACAAATAGGAAACCCGTTTGTCACAACCCGGATTTTTAAAAGCCTTTTTAAAATAGCATGAAAGGTAAGTTACGCATTTTTTTTCTTTTTTAAATACAAAACAAACCATTTCGATTAAATATCCAGGTCATGATAACTGGGGTTCACAAATACGAATATCAAATAATATGATATTATTACACGTCTCAAAATTCAATAAGAACAGCTCATCCATCTAAGTACAAGTCTGTCATCTGTCTAAAAATAAATAACTAAGTTGACTCTCATGCCAAAGATATACTTACATACTAGAGTTGCACAAATGAAGAACTTCATCATGTGCTTGACAATCTTGGTCTCACTTGTCATCGCTTGGAGAACCTGTAACCAACCGAACCAAACAACCACAACAACAATGGAACCTCTCCACCCTCAAGAGAAGAGCCTCCAAAGGGGCAAAAAGTTTTATTAATGTTTTTAAGATCGGGCCAATATCACCCATGTTAGTTGCCTACATACTCATCAGACAACATCTTCAATATTTCCAACAAGATCAGATCCAGATGTAGTTCTACCTAAAAACTATAATATCCTAATAAACATAACATCATACATATAATGCTTAAGTATTTTAAATCAACTTACATTTTATGCAAGTCCTTTAATCGTTCCACTTGTCTAATTAACAAGCAATATCAAACAATGTTATTAATTATTTCACAACCGTTGTTAAATAATTAATACCCTTCATCGTTTAAACCCAACTCTAGGTTTAATATAATATATACTCACTTAGAGATTACTTGACTCTCGAAGAAATCCCCAAACATAGGAGCCTGTTAGCCCCTTAACTTGTCGGATGGGAAAGGGGGCAGCTACCCCCTTACTTGGCAATGGACAACAAAGCTTGTTTGGGCGACGGATAGCCTAGGCAGCCCCTTGGGCACGAACGGATGCTGGAGCAGCGCGGGAGGTGTTCTAGATGAGCTACTCGACTTGCGGAGCAGGCTGGGTAGGAGTCCTTGTGCGGGCAGGACTCTTGCAGTGAAGTTGGGTGCTACTTGGACTTAGGGACAGATTCCTAAGGCAGACAGGATTCACTTATATATGCAGGATTGCTGCACTCCTAGCTTGAGTAGGAGTCAGGGCAGCAAGTTCTTAGGATGGATAGGACTCACACAGGCAGGCTGGCTATGCTCCTAGGTAGGGTAGGAGTTGGAGTAGCTGGTTTCCTTAGATGGACGAACTCTAGAAGGCAACAGATGCTAGACTTCTAGCTGAAGAAGGACTCCCTTGCAGGTTTCCTGATTTAGGCTAGGGATGGACTGCTTGTTGGGCTGAGAGTTGGTCAAGGTGAGAACTCTTGTAAGGGTGGGTTTTGTACTCCTAGTAGCACTAGGACGACCAGTTTGAGGCTGAGTCTATAAAAGGGGGGGAGCAAGGGAGGCCATGGTTGATTGGGGGATTGATTTGTTCATGCATAGCGAACCAGGGAGCAGAGAGGGAGCTTTCAGCCTGGTGGATAAGCCTTTGTCCTCTCCATGCCATTGTATTTCGACAAACAGAAATATAGCTTGGGCGGAGACCCATACACCAAGACGGACTTGTGCTATGTTGTTGCTGTTTGTTTGTGTTTCCCTTGCGCATACGAGTGGGAAGGGAAGAGAGTGGCTGCTGGTTGCACGGCGCAGCCAGACCATGATGTGTGCAAACACTAGGCAAAGCTTCGCACCCATGATAGTTGGTTCCATTGTCAGGATACCCGAAAGAGGTGAAATCTCTGTACGGTCTCTGCGAAGGAGTTGACTGAAGGTTACTGAGTCGCTGGGATACTCGGAAGAGGCAAATTCCTTGACAGGTTGTTGCTGAATAGGTTGGAGATCCATGTTGCGTGCTTACCTTACCTTGACGAGTTGCTGGAAAACAGAGAGCTTTGATGGTAGGCTCGATGCTGACTCGCATTACTAAGCTCAAGGCAAAGGTGGATGTGATGGCTACAACGAACGGGATGTTGGCTGAAGTCTAGACCTCTTTGCGTAACATCAACGAGCATTTGGCCCTCTTTGACCAATGAGTATCCTTGCTTGAAGTTGCACCGCACCTTGACGAGTCTCAGGAAGAAAGCAGTCCGGCTGAAGGGGCAGCCCGCCTCACCACATTAGCAGCCGATGTGGCTGCGACAATGGACTATCTCAGACAGGTTGAGGAGGCAACGGCAGCAAAGGTTAGCGAGCTAGCGGATGAAGTGGCGGTACTGAAGTGGGCAGTCCTCAACACTCCATCCCGAGATGGGGGCGAATCTTCATCTCAACAGGTTGTGAAGAAGGCAAGTTGCCTGAACCGAAGGCGTATGCAGGGACGCGAGGCACCAAGGAGATCAGGAACTTCCTTTGGGATATGGAAAGCTACTTCACGCTGGTCCATACTCAAGAGGGGGAAAAGGTGACAGTGGCAGCGATGTACCTTGAAGGGGATGCAAAGCTCTGGTGGCGGACATAGTTGGAGGATGATGCAGCTGCTGGTCAACCAAAAATAGGGACGTGGGATACGTTCAAGAGGGAGTTGCAGGCGCAGCTCCTTCCCAAAAACATGTCTTGGATGGCTCGAGAGGCATTGAGGAACCTCAGGCATATGGGGGCAGTTCGGGACTATGTTAAGGAGTTTTAGTCACTAATTTTGGGAGTGACAAACATGACAGAGGATGACAAGCTGTTCTACTTCATGGCGGGCTTGCAAACATGGGCTCAAAACGAGTTGAGATGGAGGGAAGTGGAGGACCTTCCCACATCGATTGCAGTGGCTGATAGCTTGACGGATTTCAAACAACTCTCGCTGAGCCAGCGAAGAAGAATGGGGAAGCAAATTCATCTAACAAGGAGGGCAGCAATGGTGGCAAAGTCAAGGGCAGGGAGCAGTTTGGCCGGCGGAATAGAGGTGGTGGTTGTTTCATATGTGATGGGCTGCACCGTGCCAAAGAATGTTCAAAATAGGAAAGGTTGAATGCACTTGTCGCTGAAGAGGAGAAGGAGGAATCTGAGAGTCCCTTGCAATGAACGGGATGTGTTCAGTTGCTGGAGTCCCCAGTTGAGGGGGCAGCTTCGGGTCATTGAGGATTCGAAGGAGGGGAGCATACTCCCCAAGCCTTGGCTGATTGAAGCAGCTAAGGAGCCGACTGATGAAGAAGTTCTCAGGATTCATGGGCCGGGGTGTTGCTCATACCTGGCGAAGGATGACTTAGGCTGGGCAGAACATGACTTGGTTGTGGTGTGATAGGAAGTGTTGGCTAATTGCTTGACAAGTTCAGTGAGGCGGAAGGTTTAAGAGCTTCAATCGATGCACCTGGGAAGTTGGGGCTTCGACGAGGGCATCGAAGAATCAAGGGGGGAGGCCTGTTAGCCCCTTAACTTGCTAGATGAGAAAGGGAGCGGCTACCCCCTTACATGGCAGTGGACAACCAAGTTTGCTTGGGCGACGGATAGCCTAGGCATCCCCTTGGGCACGGATGGATGCTAGAGCAGCGTGAGAGGTGTTCCAGATGGGCTACTCGCCTTGCAGAACAGGGTGAGTAGGAGTCCTTTCGCGGGAAGGACTCTTGCAGCGAAGCTGGGCGCTACTTGGACTTAGGGACGAATTCCCTAAGGCGGATAGGATTCACTTATGTAGGATTGCTGCACTCCTAGCTTAAGTAGGAGTCGGGGCAGCAAGTTCCTAGGACGGATAGGACGCACACAGGCAGGCCAGCTACGCTCCTTGGTTGGGTAGGAGTCAGAGTAGCTGGTTTCCTTGGATGGACGAACTCTAGAAGGGAACAGACGCTGGACTTCTAGCTGAAGACGGACTCCCTTGCAAGTTTCTTGATTTAGGCTAAGGGCGGACTGCTTGTTGGGCTGAGAGTTGGTCAAGGTGAGAACTCTTGTAAGGGTGGGTTTTGTACTCCGAGTAGCACTAGGACGACCAGTTTGAGGCTGAGTCTATAAAAGGGGGAGAGCAAGGGCGGCCATGGCTGATTGGGGGATTGATTTGTTCATGCATAGCAAAACAGGGAGCTGAGAGGGAGCTTTCAGCCTAGTGGATCAGCCTTTGCCCTCTCCCTGCCATTGTATTTCGATGGATAGAAATATAACTTGGGCGGAGACCCTTGCACCAGGACGGACTTGTGCTGTGTTGTTGTTGTTTGCTTGTGTTTCCCTTGCGCATACGAGTGGAAAGGGAAGAGAGTGGGTGCTGGTTGTGCGGCGCAGCCATGCCAACACGTGTGCGAACACTAGGCAAAGCTTCGCACTCGTGACAAACTCCAACATTGGAGTAGACTGCTTAATAGCAGGTTGACCCAAATCCCTAGGGCTCTCAATAGTCTCCCATGAATCTAGAGAAGAGGATACCAACTATGCTCATGGACACAGATTGGTGAGAAGCACAAGTCTTCCATAATGCTCATGCAACTCAATGTTTCATATATAATATATGGTCCTAGGAAGACCTACGGGAAACCCACGGTAGAGACCTCTCTGGCCAATACCCAAACCGTTGTGGCAGTGAAGAAAGTGTATCACAATGTCCACCATCTCAACTCAGGGAGAAAATGTCTTCTAAGACATTACTAATGTATCCATAGAAGCCTCAGGTCTCTATGACCATTGACTTCCCCAAACATTCAAAACTTAAACTAGATTATTTTCATCTAGTCAAGTATTTTCCCAACCATTTGGGTCCTCTTCACCTTGTGAATCAGCCCACTAAATAGCTCATCCACTGAGCTATGACTCAAAGAACATCCCATAACCACCTTCGGTTCATTAACCAAGGTAAAATTCTATGTCAGGGCCCCGTTCACTCAATGAACAGGTCCCAAACCCTATTGAGGGTATTTTAGTCTTTATCTTGATTAGATGTTCTCCCCCCAATCCCATGACAACCAATATCTCCTGATTAGTCTTCATTAACTTTAAGTTACTGATATAACTTAACGCATCAATAATAAAAGCATGCACCATATCAAGCAACATAAATAACATGCAGTCATACAAGTGCATAAATAATAAAGAAGAACCATTGCACTCATTTGCAGGCTAGGGCTCAGCGAATTCAAGCCTGAGGGTGTAAACAACTCTAACGCATCACACGAGTTACGTTTATAATAGTCTTGTTGGTTGATGTACTAGGTTGTAGACAAGTATAATTCGCTGCCTCAAACCCTGAGAATTAGGGTTATTCCCCTTGTTTCCCGTGTCACTTACTGGTCATACCCCTTCCTTTTGAAGCCATTTAACATCACTATAGCATACCCTAATGTTTGGTAGTTAGGTTATTAGTTTCGGCAAAAATAGATCACATTGCCCCTAAGGGCATTAGGGTAATTCTACCACCTGGGGTATGGTACCCTCCCTTGGGTCATTTGGTCATCTCACTACCCTTTTATTTATTTTAAGTCATTAACCTCTCAAAAGGCTCAACTCTCAAACTGACTCGCGCTTCCATTCACACGAATGTGGGCGGGTCCACTCAAAGGGGTATTTCTATCATTTTGTTCAAAGCCTTACAGGTTGAAAAGTAGAGGTGCATTAATCCATGTTGTTGGACAAGAAGCTTGGTAACTAACATGAAGATTGCTGAGTTGAAATCAATAGAACAAAAGCTTTACGGTGTGAGGTTATGGAAGGCATAGAAAAGGATGACCAAAGAAAGAAAAGAAGGTCTAGTAGTTTATGGAAGCTTAACATAGAAAAGAACAAAAGATAAGTAGCCAGTTTGTCCAATGTGCAGTAAGTCCAATAATAAGGAGCCTTCCACGTCAAAGAAACAAAGGCGACATATTTTTTTTAAGCAAAGAACATAGAGAAGGGCAGCCAATGATGAAAGAAAAGGAAAGTCAGAGCCAATCCATATCAAGAATAAGCAAAGGAGCAGCCAATGCAATGAATAAAAGGTATAATTCATGTCCAAAAATAAAATGTATGTTTCAAAGTATGTCAAGTTTGGAACAGTAAAGTAGAGTATAAAAATAGAGATACCAAAGAAAGGAAATGAGATGAAGGAAAAGGAAAGGATTGAGGAGCAAGAAAAGGGAAGGATTAGAGAATGGAAATCAGTTATATTGGGTCAAAATTGAGGCTTAAATATGGCAAGAACAGTTCTGCCTAGCAAGTTTATGAACAGAGGAGAGAACTTTGTCATTGAAGTAGAGGAAAATAGAACGAACCAAAGACAAAATCCTTCAATCCCATCCTCCAAAATTGATGTGAAAATACTTTGAAAGTGAGGGAATTGAAGTCCCAAGCGAGAGGAGCAAAGAAGAAGTAGAAAAAAAGTAGTCCACTTTGCAGAGCTAGAGGTTGAAGATGATGAACAATATACTTATAGTTACTATTCATTGATCCTGTAGCAGTTCAAATATTTTTTGAATTTTCTTCTAAAGTTGTAAGTTTCTTTCTACTTAATTTAATAGAGATTATGATTTTAATTTTTAGGTTAGTGAGTAGCTAAGTTTTTCATCTAAGGCGAGGATGAAGCCTTGTTAATTTGTATGGATTAATGATCATAAGAGTTGATTAAATTTATTTTACATGTGCTTCAATATTTGATTTTTCTACCTATTTTTAATTGATAAACTCTATCTTGATATAAAATTAAACATGCTCTTCTTATGATTTGAGGTGGTTTTTATTAGTTAGTTACATAGTTTTTTAACTCTTGAATTAGGGTTGGGTATTAATTATGATTTGTATCTTCTAGATACAATTATAGACTTAATCTTAATCTTATTAAGCAAATAACATAAATTTTTACCCTTGAAAGTATGCTTAACGATGATATTTTCCATAATACAGGGGATTGAATTCTAATGGGTTATGAGATAGTTTAAAAATTGAATCAATAATCATGGACATGACTCTGTACAAATTAATTTATGCAGATTTCTATGCCTTAGTAGTTTTGTTAATTGGATATTCGAATCGTTTGATATTTCTTTCTTAGTTTAAATTGATACTTAGAGTTTAGATTTTTGTTAGTTATTAGATTTAACTTTGAATTCTATTACTTGTTTTCGATAGTTTTGATAATTGAAACTTAAAAGAAAAACTTACATTAAACAAAGTAATCAACTAAATTAAAAGGAAATCGAATCATCTATAGAACTATAACAATTCTTTAACCTTTAATTTAATTCTAGTGTGAATATAAACAAGTATTCTCAGCTATAAGTTAGAATTACTTTAGAAAGAATCATTAATCAAATCCATGACATGAACTATCTTAGACAATAGCATGAATCATCTACACTAAACTAAACTATAGGCATGACTCATCTAATCTTATTATAACTCATTCAATTTATCAATTGTATGAACATTAAAACTATTGCATAAATATCTCATCTAAATCATAGAAATTAGGATTGATGTAAATCTCAAAACCACATCAATATATCATTTATAAGACAATAAATCAATATAGATTTGAATAAACTTGAAAAGCTCTTCCATTAAAAAGGAAATCCTTATCATACAATTATCAATAATCACAACTAAGATCTAAATTAAAAAGAAACTAAAACTTATCTAATGAATACCCCTCTATCTTGCATGATAGAAGAGGGATCCTTAATCACCATTAAAAGCTTTGAATACTCCTCTATCTTCTTCTCCCTTATTCTCTTTAGAAAATCTACTAGAATTCCTCAATTTCAAGCTCAAAATGGCTTTATATAGGCATAAAGTCATGGAGGAAGTCTAATAGGAAAAAGACTCAAAATTGGCCTAAAATAGGAAATTGTACATTATCCCGTTTAAAGGCCCTGCATGCCCATTCAAACAACTATACTATTTCTGCAATCTAGACAGTTCAGTTCAGTTTCATGTCTAGTCTCTGTTCAGGAAGTTAAGTCTATTCACTAGACAACCCATATTCCTGTCTAATTTTCTACTATATTCATTGAGCTCTTTCGTTCACGTCAATATTAATTTCTAACAAATTTGTAATTCTGAAAAGTTGTCCAAATCATTTTAAAGCATGTCAAGAGTGTTTTGAATTATTCCAAATGTTGTCCAAGGGCCTCGATACGCGCATTTTATCTACAAAACATAAAAAATTACATTTTAGACATGTAGAACATAAATAAAATCCCAACTTGATTTAAATACATGCCTAAACTACTAATGGTACCCAAATTAATTAATAATTAAACTAAAATATTAATATCTATCTTAACATAAATAAACCATAATTAACCTTAAATTAACCTAATACTATACTAGCAAATAAGGTAAAAAGGCAATAAATTGGATATATTTCATACTTATTAAATACTCAAAACCTCTATTTTGCTAGTCCTCGAGCATAACAAAATAAACTAATCTAAAAAAATAAATGCCACTTTTGTAAGGAATCATGATTACATTTAGCATATGCAACAAGCCTTTAAACCCCTAGGTGTCCCTAGTTGGACGAGTTGTGTCTCGTGAGGGTTTGCAACAATGATACCCAAAAACTTCTAAACCTAAAAAAAGAAATAAAATAAAACAAGAAACAAAAATAAAAAATAATTTTATCTTAAAAACACATAACTATTTAAAATAACCAACCAAAAATACTTAGACACAAGTAAATAATTTAGATTTGATTACTTTCAAGTAAGGAATCATCCATTCTATAATCTCATCTGGGAAATAATTGTGCACCTATATATATACATTTCAAAAACATTAAGTGTAGAAACATGTAGTCATACAATTTCATTATTTAGTAACAAGGATATCTGATGTGACTCATTAACCAAGCTCATTAAAGTTCACTAACTTAGAAATATAACAATATCAATCTTTCATCCTTAATATCTCGTAATAAAAACGCATGTAATGGCTTTTAAATTTTTAATTAAATTTAGGGAATAAGAGCATAATGTACCTTAAAATATGACTCGTACAATACTTAGTTTTATTAAGCTTTCTAAATAGTTTATGTAACAAGCGTTAGCAAGTGTCCCTAATCCAGTTGGCTCAAGGCACTAGGTGTTGAGACACCCCTCGGGCTTAATAACTTGAACTATAAAGTTTACAAAACCAAACAAGTCATAAAAGAATATATCTCAACTTTTCTCCTTTTGACGCGAACCCCTATGCTTGCCCAGGCAAGAGGCCCAGTTACTCAGTAAAAAGAAAAACAAACCATTATTCTCATTTTTTTCATTTTCATTCAATCAATCTTTTTTCCATTACTTTTCAACTTTTTTTTCTCATTCATTTTTCATCATAATTTTCTCATTACATACTTATCTCCATTTTTTCCAATAATAGTTAAGCATAAAGATCTATCGTAAAACATTAAAAATTACTTGAATGCCATGTTTTAAAAAATATGCTCAGTTAAAGATATCCTACTAAGATTACAAGTAATAAATCATAAAATCATATTCCTACAAGTTTCAAGTGTGTGAAATATGATTTAAGAATATAAGCATAACTTTCCAAGATAAAGAAAATAAAACAAAAATTACTCACTCAATCACTTTCATCACTTAATTAATTACTTAAAACTTTCTACGTGAAATTGATCTCTTTAAAATAGATACATGCTATTAAAAGAAAATAAGTGATGAAAACAACATAAAAAAATTGATATAAATGTAAAAAAAAGCTCTTAAGCATCCTAAAAGAACAATAAGAAAAAAAATTGGAAAGAAAATATTGTTCTACACCCCCAAATCTAAACTGAACATTGTCCATAATGTTAAAGAAAATATATGCTACAATAACAAGAATAATTAAGAGAGGAAAAGAAACATATCACCTGAGAGTAGCAATTAAAGAACTAATCTATGAATATGAAAGTGAAGTACATAAGATTGAGAGAAAAGAGATAAATATAAGTAGATAAGAGTATTTTTGTCATTGAAAATAAATACTAACAGTTTTGTTAATAACAAGGATGTAAGTGTTATTTTGCCAAAGGTCACGGGGTGTAAGTGCCCTATTTATATGGACTAATTTTAATACTTTAGATATAGATATATTTCACTTTTTTTATGCCTAAGTTGATCTTAGCTAGGCTCCTAGTTCACTTAATGAGGTTCAAGCTGAGCTCGAGTTGGAAGGTTCCAGCTCCAATGAGCTTCAAGCCATAGATCAAGTTGAGCTTGAACAACTTGAGTTGAAAGCCACACAAGTGCAATACTTGGCTCGGCTCGGCTCATTTCCCCTTGGTCTCTCTTCCCTCTCTTTGTCTTGTGCTATGGCGGCACTCGAGGCGGCCAGTGGGCTCTGTCCGGCCAGCCACGCACCAGCGACGGCAAGGCCACCGCCCAAGCTAGCTTCGCTCACCCACAGCAGCCCCATTTCCCCCTCCAGTCAGCTCCTCTCTCCCTCTCTGTTTTGATTTTTGGCACCATTGGAGGTAGCCAGTTGTGGCCAAACGGCCACTGTGAGTTTCGCCCCATCCTAGTAACGTCCAGGGCCGGCCTGGCTCCACCTGCTTTGGCTTCTCCCGCTTCCTTCCCTTCCGGTCTATTTTCTGTCTGTGTCCATTTTGGGTGTTTCGACTGCTGCCACCAGCTAGACGCCGGACTTGGCTGATAGGACCTTCATCTAGCTCCACCCCTACCGGGCAACAACATGTGAATGTTTTCCCTGGTCTGGTTCTTCCTCCTTCCCCTCCGTCTCTCCTCTGTTGAGGTTCTTCTCCTCCCCTTGATTTGTGTTTTTCACTTTGTTGGGCCACCGAAGGGCTGCTGCTATCGGGAGTCTCCGCCCTCCACTGGACCCAGCTCTGCTCGGTTGTCAGGGCCATGGCGAACCCGGTCAAAGCCGCTAGTAACCCCCTACTCCTCCCTATGTCCCCAAGGTTTTTCGCCCATTTTGAGCCATCATAGCATCGTTGGACGCCGAACACCCTCTAGACCACCTTAGTTCGGCGGGTCTCAGCCTGGAGATGGCTGGCCGCCCTAGAGCGGTACCACCCCTCTTTTTTCGGCATGAGCCAGGCTCCCCTTTTGCCAATTATGTGTTTGGCCGCACTATACAGAGCACCACTTTTTGCCCTTTTACTATCCTACCCCCGCCAGACATCGATTGGCCTCTAGTTGGCCTACCTCGGCATGATGATGGTGAAGGCCATCTTTGTCAGTCACCACCATTGGGCATGGCCCTTCCGCCCATTTCGATCCTTGGGACAACACCTCCAGCCCTCTCTCCTTCCCCTTTTGGCCGCGTGTGCATGTGGTCACGCGTGTATTTCAAGGTATGGGTGCTGCTTTTGCGCCGCCTGACCGTCGGCTAGCTCTGCCACCAAATTGGATTGTCCACTAGAGTCCTCCACCTCTCCTCCATCCTTGAGTGTCGCCCCATGCCCTCTGCCCTTTTGTGAACCCTTGATGACTTGAAATCAATATCGTTGGGAGGTGTCTGCGACCAATTTTAACGTCTTGCAGCTAGCTGAGTACTTCTCAGTGGCCGGCCGACCTTCAGTGAGTACATGTCATCTAGACTTCCGGTCACACCTACCACTCTTTGGCACGACCTTTCTCTCGGCCGCCCCTAGTGTGCCGCTGTGGATTGCGGATTTTGCCGCATTGAGTTCTGACACCCCGTTTGGCTGTTATTGCTTTTGGCGTTTCCTAAACCCTCGGGATAACAACTCTCTCAACTTGGCAATGCTTTTGCCTTCCAACTCCGCAATCGACGCTGCCACCGTTGTGTGCTCGCCATCAAATGTCATGGATTATGAAGTAGGGGAGCTTTGAACTTGTAATTTCATGATAGCATGCTTTGAATGTGTAGCAGCATGCTAGGATTGTATGATTCAATACTTTGGATGTTAAATCAATACGTTTGGTCGTTATTGCTTTTGGTGTTTCCTAAACCCTCGGGACAACAGTTCTCTCAACTTGGCAATGCTTTTGCCTGCTAACTCTGCATCCAACATCGCCACTGTCATGTGCTTGCTATCAAATGTCATGGATTATGAGGTAGGGGAGCTTTGAACTTGTAATTTCATGATAGCATGCTTTGAATGTATAGCAACATGCTAGGATTGTATGATTCAATACTTTGGATGTTAAATCAATACATTTGGCCGTTATTGCTTTTAGCATTTTCTAAACCTTCGAGACAGCAGCTCTCTCAACTTGGCAATGCTTTTGACCACCAACTCTGCCACCGTCACCACCACTGTCTTGTGCTCGCCATCAAATGTCATGGATTATGAGGTAGGGTAGCTTTAAACTCAAAATTTCATGATAGCGTGCTTTGAATGTGTAGCAACATGCTAGGATTGTATGATTCAATACTTTGGATGTTAAATCATGATCCTTTTGCATGATGTAAGAGAATAAATTATGCTATGTTGAAATGCATATGTCATGCATGTGAGTTGTAAGTATGTTTGATGTATGTGGATTATGTGTGTGCTAATGATGGCTTGCAAGTATGTTGGTAAGCCATATATGGAAGTATGTGTATGTTATCTGCATGTGTGATGGACATACGCATGTATGATGGCTATATGCCTGTGCGATGGATATATGTGTATGTGTGTGGAGCAGATGTGTGGGCGATGAATGGTAAGAGGTAACAGAGGGTTCAACATGGATTTGGATGTATAAGCATATGACAGAAGACAACAAATGTAAGTTTGACGAGCGAGGATTTGAGTAGATTGGTGTGGTTTGGATTGAAGCGTATGTTTGGGGATTGTCAGACAATAAGAGTGTTGCATAAGTATACAAGCATAATGTACATGTTATGAAGTGAAAAGTAAGCATAATAAATGAGGTATAAGTAAGAGGTTGATAATTGGGGTTGGCACTGAGGAGCTTAGTTTGATGATGCCTTTGAAAGATTTTTTTGACCATTAGGCTGATGGAGGAGTATGTAAGACTATAAGGATTTCATGTACGGTGAGTTATGATCATGAGATGGATGGGTTAAGTGAGATATGTTGCCTTGATGAACTCAAGTTTTGGATTGGACTTAGCTTCAGTTTGATCAGTGGAGCACGATATGTTTGAGAATTTTTATGGCATAATTGTACCACATAACTTACTTAATTCAAACTTGAATTATAAGCAAAGCTAATTTGATTGCCTTGTGAGTTTGAGATTTGAGGGTTCGACGGATTAAGTTATGTGTTTGAGCTAGCCGATAATGAGTTGGTTGAGCATTTCTTATGTCTTTCCATAGTGTTTATCTTGTGGGATGTTGTCTGTGTATTGTATTTAAGCTTAGACATCTAATGCTTTGTTGAGAGTGATGTATGTTTTTGATTTTGTCTGTGTGCTGTATTAAGCCTAGATGTTTGATGTTCTATTGAGAATGTTGTATGATTCTGCCTAAGAGTGGCACTGTATGATTTCTGCCCAAGAGTGGTGTTGTATGATTCTGCCCAAGAGTGGCACTGGAAATATAAGACCCCTAAAGTGTGGGCAATTATATGGCCCTAATGTGTGGGTGTTTATGTTTGCGTGCTCAAGTAAGTAGTATCATGCAACTGCTCTTACCTGTTTGATCTTGTGCCCCATGAGCATTGGTGTGCCTTGCATTCGAAAAAGTGGCATCTAGTCACTCCCCGGAGGTTAAGGTGATGCCCCAGTGGCATTCTTTTCCATTTTGACACTAGTTTATTAATGGTAATGATATTCAGTGGTCGATAGTATGTGTATGACTATATGAGTGAGTACGAATGTTTCTGAGCAAGACTGCAAGTGTATGTTTCTAAGCAAGACTGTAAGCGTAAGTTTCTGAGCAAGATAGTAAGCGTATATTTCTGAGCAAGACTGTAAGCATATATTTTTGAGCAAGATTGTAAGAGTAAGGTCGTATGAGTAAGATTGTACGAGTAAGGTCATATGAGTAAGATTGTACGAGTAAGGTCGTACGAGTAAGATTGTACGAGTAAGGTCATACAAGTATGTGTAAGTTGTATGAGTAAGCGTACAATTGTACGAGTAAGTCTGTAAGACTCTGATTAAGAGTGTATGTGTAAGATTGGTTTGATGGTATGTATTTGGCATGATTGTATGCGTATGTGCATGATTATTATATGCTTGTCGGCTTCATGTTTGAGTTGCATGAATGCATCTATGTATAGACTTACAAAGTTCACTGCTTAGAACTCCTTTATTGGGTATTTTTCTATTGAGTATGAAAATACCAGTTTACCCTATTTTTTAGCCCCGATGTTCGGGAGACCTTTGCAAGTTTGTGATAGAGAGCTCCTCGACATGGATGCAAATTTCCGTTGTGGATTGATTCCCTTTGATTCAGGTATATATTTGACTCACTGCGAGTATTATTTTGTGCCACGATCTGATGTATTAGGTGAGATGAGAATTAATGTCTTTATGCTTTCTGGACTTGTAATATTAATTAGACTGTGGACTGTTATGGGACTTGCACTCAAAGGCACCTGAGAGAGATTTGTAGTTAAAGTATGTGATCATAGCAATTTATTCATACATTTGTTTTTGAGTAGCGCTTGAGGATATTTGGTTTGGTCGTACGATGTTTGATCGAATGAGCAAAAATTTGGATGGGAAAAATTGATGTGTGATGTTTTAAATTATAAACTGCTTTCACAAGTTTCGTAGTCATCATTTATCCCGATTTACATCCGTTATGTTGCAAAAAATTTCTATGCATTTTAAAGAAAATGTGATGAAAAATCTCTAGCGTTACAAGAATAATGGGTTATGTTAAACCTATAGTTGGGTCACAACAATTAAGGGTGATTTGTATAATGTGTCAATCTAGTTGACATATGATGTGTTTGTTAGTTCAAGAGATTAGATGGGGTTATTAATTATTAAATAAAAGTTTTTAAGATAATTAATGACATTTTTTATTTTTTTGTCAATTAGAATAAGTGGAACAGTTAAAGGACTTGAATAAAATTTATATTAGTTGAAAACAGTTAAGCATTGCATGTATGATGTTATGTTTCATGAGATGTTATTAGTCACTAGGATGAACTACCTCTAGATCTTGTTGGTAGTAACATTAACGATGTTATGTAATAAGTACATAGGCAACTAACATCTCGACAATGTTGGCTCGATCCTAATGATAATAATAGTTAATCTTTTTTTTCTTCTGGAAACTCTCCTCCTAGGGGAGACTTTCCATTGTTTGTGGTCATTGTTGTATATAGGTTCTTTAGCCAAGGACCAACAAGACTAAGGGTCCATTTGTTTGGCTTAATCAGACCTTATTTGATTAAGCCTCTTAAAAGCTAGCCAAAAGTCATCTTTTCAGGCTCTTTGTTTTAAGCTAATTTTTTGGGCTGATTCAACTGGGAAATAAGATGCGTGTTACTAAAGTTGCCTGGGCGGTCAAATGAGTTTTTGTTGGTTTGTGAACTATGTGTGTGGCATAGACAAACCGAGAAAAACTAAGTATCTCTAACTCGCAATTAAGTTATAAGATTTATCTTCTTCTTTTTAAACAAAATAGTCACAAATTTTGTTCAAATTAACGTGCCTAATTCCAATGTATTCTAACGAAAATTTGCGATCAAATGATTAAGCAATTCAACATGAATTTTGACGTGAAAACCCAACTAGGGAAAAACCACAGGACACTTTGTCCAGATCAACTATGTACTATGCAAACATGAGATTACATAATTAATCATTTTACAGGGTGATCAATTGATCTCTGTGCCTTTCCTTTATGACTCTTCCATCGATTGATCCATCGATCTAGCGATCGATAAGCTCGAAGATTTGTTTTCAATAGTATTTTTTAGGTGCTGATTGATCGATCTCTAAAATGATAGATCAATCTTCCAAAATTTGGAGATTCTGCTACAATTCATTATTGATCGATCATTTCAATTTGGCAATTGATCGATTTGAAAATAGTTTTTATTATTCAATATACAAATCTCCAATTCTCACCATTCTTTCACTAAAGTCTTTTTTACCCTAAAGTGTGTGAATGTGATGTATGTGCGTGTTTTTACCTGATGATAAAATGGATTTGAGCCTTCCTTTCACTCCATCTTCATAAATCAATCTTTAGACTTAAACTAATTAAAAATTATACATTAATGACATTATTTTGATCATGAAAATATGTCAATACATGACATAAATACACTTATGTTCTTACAATTTCCCCATCTAATTTTGTTGAAATCACTTCTCGATCTCGCATGATGACGACCTCTTCTATTCCCCACCTCCTTACCCTTTTCCATCCCTTACCTCCTTACCCTCTTCCATCCCCTGCCCCCTTACCCCTCTTTCATGGAAATCTCGAGCCTTTCTATTTGAAGGTAAAAACAACCGACAACCCGACCCCTTTTCGTCTCCATCGGCAAAGATGGTTTCTACTGGAGTTATCTTTCTTCTACTATCGTTGCTTGTTTTACATTGGAATGAAGCACCTATATGGAATTGGAATCGCAGTGGAAAGATTTGAACAAATCTATTGGGTATAGTTTAGGTTTTAAAAGAGAATCTTTTAGCAAATCACAAGAGGAGGGTAGTTTGGTTTGCTTTACGAGAGGTATTTTCATCAACCCATTTGTTGTTTCATTGTTAATCTCTATGCATTATTCTTCTTTGGCTGGATTTGTTTGTTTTCAGATTAATACATTGTCAGCAACATCATTTTGTGTTTATGAGATATGATTGATATACCAGTTAGACTATGTTTAGTTATTATATATGTGCTCATACCACGTCTAATTGTTTTTAACAATTATTTAAAAAGCTTTCTTTGATATTCAGAGAGTTGGAGAACACCACATTGTTCATTCTTGACAAGTAAGATATACATATCACTTGTGGGCTTTGTGAATCTAATGACATATGCATCTTATTCCTAATTATTTATACAATTATACCCAAAAATAGAGTAATCTATGGATTAAATTCTTGTGTTCACGGACAAAGTATAGCATGAACTGCAACATTGTTCTTCTTTAGTAACTTGCCTTTTATCTTTGATATTTCATTATATGATTTAGTTATAGATGAAGAACATTTTTCTGCTCTGTTTCCTTACAAATCTTCATTCATTTTAGCAGTTGATACTTGTTATTTTCTATACTTTTTGCAGGAAGATTCAGATGCTTTGTCTCTCATGCTTGGAGTAGCTGCAGCTACTGGATTAGGACTTTTGTCTTTTACAAAGGTTGAGAAGTACCTCACTATTTTTGGCACAATTTTTCGATTCCGTTCTAACATGAAGTTCATCCTCTTTTAGAACTTAACTAATATGTTTCATAAATGTGATATTGCAGGTAGAAACAGTTCTTCAGTTTTTGGGTTCAGCTGCACTTATGCAATTTGTTACCAAGAAAGTCCTATTTGAAAAAGTAGGTTTTCCATGTGTTGTTGTGTCTAATTTACCAATTTATATATGATATTTAGTGCATTTTCTTTATTTTGCTTGTATGGTACAGACCATCTAAATGCATAGTTTCCTATGATGGGATAGAAAGCAAACTCTCAAACAAGTTGATGAGTTCTTGACCACACAAGTGGCCCCAGTCGATCTGCTTGATGATATCAAGGTAAACACACTTGTGACGACAATCTTATTCACTATTGAACATTTTGATCTCTTTTTTGACATTCTCAATTTAGACAATGACATTTGTGTGGTAAATTATTCAACAGGTGCTATTTCACCTAGGTGCATAGCATGAAATTCTAAACTTTATCATGAAATCAATGTGTAAAATTCTATGAACTAAAAATTGTGGGTATGTTAATTGGAGATCTGTGCTTTTTTTTCTGGCTGCAACTTTTCGGGTTTTTTATAAGACTATATGTAAACGCTATTGATGTTTCTTGCTCGGTATCAACACTAATGATATTCCTAATTTCAAAGGGATATGTAATTGTTTTGATGGACACAAACTAGACTTTCAAGGTTGTCAGGTTAGGAGGAAGGTGGAAACCTACCACAAAAGTGAAGATTTTCTAGAAGAGAGATTCAGTGAATTTTGTAGATATGTTCATATCTTTAGAAAATATTTTTACATGTTTACTATGTTTATGTTCATATCTTTAGAAAATATTTTCAACATGTTTACTATGTTTCATAAGTACACCACCCACTTGGATTGAAATGAAAATTAAGAACTTAATTAAATCAACATATAGCAATAGAGAACTAGTCAATGCACAAGTTTATAAGTTGTATTGATGAGGTTGGGATGAAAATTAATAATTAATTCATGTCTCAAGAATTAATATCTGGCAGCAGAGACAAATTCGTTAGTTTTTTGTTTTTAACAAGAATGATGATGTTTTAGCCAGTAAGGTGATGTTATTTCTCTGGATTGGTTGTTCAGCTATTTCTTCTCACTGATGTATTTTTTTGATTATTGCAGTGAGCCAATAAGGTGATGTTGATACCAATAGGATATTTGCTAGCAAAGTCCTAATACGACGTGGTCATTCAAAATGGAGGAGACTTTGGTTTGATGTTAAACTAGCTAGAATTGAGCTTTGTGGCCATTGAAATTGGTTTGACATGAGGTTGACTGAAGTCTAAACAACTGATTTTGGGGTTTTTCAAGTCCTTGATTTGTGTACAAAGAGGACCAAGAATAGGGGGAGAATAACATTGCACTTATTTTATAGTAGCTGGATTAATGTCGCCTTTCTTGGTGATCTGTATTGATATACTTGTTGGTATTATTGTACAAACATATCTGAGCTAAGCTTACTGAATTGGGATAATAGCATGGCTTTCTTGGTAATGGCATGTGCCTGTTGTGTAGTACAAATCATATGAAATGGAGGTCCATTTAATTCAAGTAAATTAGATGTCATCAGAATGTCTTTATTGGACATTATAGTTTTTATTATTTTTTATATTTATTATATATATACATATATGAGATTTAGTTCTTTGTTTCTGCAATTTTAGTAAGTAATTGTCAATTTTACTTGGTTATTTATTTTTAAATTGAGGACAAATTTGTACTTATAAATATCCCATTGTTTATAGATTTCAAAGGTATAATAATATTATGTATTTTGATATTCATATATGTGAATCTGATGATTTGCCTTGTATTTCAGGAAATTTTCATTTCTCATGATTTACAATTTGAGCTATCTAAAAAGGGTTTTAAAAATCAGTATTGTGACAAAGAGAGTTCGTAAGAGTGGAAGGGGGTTAGACTTGGGTTCAAAATGACATTTTAGTTGAGAAAGTGAAAGTGTTGACTTATTGAAATAAATCTAGGCATCATGGAAAACCTGCAACACTGAAAACATGATACGAAAAAAATCCCTCATCCGGTATATATTGATAATCACAACTTGAATTGGTCTCCTTGATATCGATAACATTTCTTTAATAGTTTGATCCATTACTTTTATAACTATTTATAGCTTTCATTTACCTTCAACTTGTTTTAGTAGCCATAGGTAAATAATGCAACAATATCCACCCTTGCTTAAATTAAGTCGTGACAACATTCTTTTTTCATGCCCTTGGCCCCTTAAACACTTGACTTTCAAAGTGAAAGATAACAACCATCTAACTAGAGATAACAAAAAGCAAGAAGACAAAATAAAATGTATATATATTGTATTTATGTGACATGACAATATCCATGTAATAACTTAACATTTCTTCCTAAACAAAAGATGAGAAATCATCCACTCCTCTCCATTTTTAAACCCGAATAGTTCAGAACCACTAATGCAAAAACCTCTCCAATAGTTCACCCACTTGGTAGCCTCTTCTTTGCTATGAATAAATGATCCCACTATAGCTTTCACAGCATCAAGATTTGCATCCACTCTCTTCAACCACTCTTCACTGCAAATATAAATTCATCATTTTTTGTCAAATTTAAATTTAAAAAAGTATACTCAACAAGAAATCTAACAACATGAATCCATAGTGTGCCTTCCTTTAAAAAATGTTCAAATAAGTTGCTATGTTTTATTTAATTTAATTTTTTTTAAACTTGGAAAGTTGAAGAGAATTTGTCCAAATCCAATTGTGCTCTTTAGAATATACAAATACATTTCTTTTAATTTAAGAAATATATAAGCACTTCTCATCAATATTCATCCGAAACACCTTTTGCCTAGGTGTTAGTACGTGATATGTTTCACAACTATTTTAAGGCCATTTGCTCTAATCTTATGGCACATGTTCATTAATATATGAAACTTTATTTAAATAAAATTGCATAATTAGCAAAGTCAATTATAAGCTATAGATGTAGAGCCAATGCATGAGTTAACTCTTAGCTGCATAATAAATGACACTCTAGCAATGTTTAGTTCATTTAACTTGTTCAACTTGCCCTACTAATGCATAACCCCCATCACTCTAGCAATGTTTAGTTCATTTAACTTGTTCAACTTGCCCTATTTAATGCATAACCCCCATCACAATATGTGACTTGCTTGGTCAAGTTATTTACTTTTTATTATTTTATTCATTTTTAGTTGTGGACAAATATTTTCCTTAGCTTTTCTTATTTGGACAACCCAACTTAACTAACAATAACATATTTGAAGGTGTGTGTATTTATTTTGAAGGTTTTTTCATTGCCTTTATTCTCAATTTAAATTGTCTCAATGGTTTGGGGTCCATTCAATTAGATCAATTGGTTATTGCTTAAGTCTTGAGCAATCTAAGCCTCCCCTACTTTTGAGCTACAACCATTCAAATGCCCATACTTGTTTGGAATGGGCAATCTTATTGTCTGCCTAACAATACAGTAAAAAGTATATTGCAACTTAACCATACAAGTCAAACTTGTAACCATTAAATCCTTACTTAGTTCGTGAATAATGTTTCCCACTAAGAATCCAATGGTCCACAATAGAGACATCATCCTGCAATATAAGCAAATAGAAAAAAACATGCTTAAAAAAGTATGATAATAATGGAAAATTTGGATTGCTAAGATTTTGAAAATTCAAACCATGCCTACATTTCTTTTGTATTTATTGAGGTTTAACAACTATCATCTTTTATAAATGAATAAACATTTATTTGTTTTACAATGTGCATTTCTCCTTACTTGAAAATATAGAAGGAATGAAGCAGATGGTATTAACATCGTCCCATTGGGGAAAATATACTCCGTGAACCAATCATCTTCATCCATAGGCTACAACACATACACATAAAACATTCAATACTTGATGACTATATTAATAAAACTTGCAAATGTATAATAGAGGAAGTAAAAGTAAAAACAAGAATAATTTTTATAGTTTGACATCCTTTGCAAATTTGACCAAAGTATATTGAAAGACTTTTAAATAAGTTCTATACTTTCAATGCTAAAGCATGATAATTTCTTTTGGTTTTTGAAGAGATTGAGATATGGAGCAATCATCAATATGTGATCAATCAATTTAATTTTTCTCATGAGAAACAAAATGTCTTATTACTCAGCTTGTAGGGTACAATAAGAGACCTCACCTCATATTGGTATGCTAGTGTTTTGTGGCACACATGTTCAATGAATAGAAGCCCATCTTGTGCCATCCACTGAGATATCTTTCGGAGAAGCAAGCAATAATTTTTCATATGCTACATAGGACACAAAAATGTTTAAGCTATTCATATAATTTTCTTATTACATTTATTTCTCAAATTAAAGAATAAGCTTACCTCGAACAATTCGATGACTAGTACTCGATCATAGGTGGCTTCCATTTCAAGTGTTGTTATGTCTTCCAACAAGACCTCAACATTACACAAGTTATGCCTCCTATATGTTACACCAATATAGTTCATTTATAAAATATAAACATTCAAAATGATAGGATGCTAATGAGGTATTATATATGATCAATATGTTTGTTTTTAATATGAAGAAAGTTTAACATAAATTACAATAAAAAGATTAGCCAAATATTAGAAAAAAAAGACAAAATTGCCAAAATAAATCCCAAAAGAAAAAGTTTGTTGAGCTCATAATGGATATTTGCCAAAATTTGGAAAAAATTTATTAAATTATAGAGAAATTGATTATTATTTCTAGAATTTTTACTAATTTCAAAAGCTATGGTTATATTGTCAAATTTTAGATCATAGAAAAAGTATTACTACAGCCTAAGCCTTTCATCACTGTGCATTATAATTCTAGATAACTTACTGTTTCAAGTATTTTGAACATATTTATTATATTTGTATCATTTAATTTTTTTGTTTGTTACAATCTTAAAATTTTCCCAACTTATCTCAAATATTTCCATATTAAACCAAATTGACCCGCACAAAATTTTCCTAAATACATGCTTTGTGTCACTGCTACAAATATATAATGGTACTCTAATTTTTATCAATACAATAAGAAGGTTTTTCACATTGCAACATTTGAGAAACCTACTAAAAGGTATGTAGAAGGGAGAAGTAGAATGTTTTAAAGGAGACTCATGCACTTTATTGCTATTTTGTAAAGATCCATTATGAATAGAATATATATAACAATATAAGTTTAAAAGTTACTCTGTAATTCTTCATGAGTAGACTTTACAGGTAAAAATGTGCATCCCTCTCATACGATTTATGGTGAAAGAGTTACCTGCATTGTTCCTCAATGAAATCCTTCTGTGATTTGGAGTTTGTGATAGCAGTAACATGACAATTTTTATATTTTTGTGCTATATATAGAGTTGCAGCTCCCTGCCCACAACCAAGATCAAGAACCTTTTGACCATCTCTTATTTTTGATCTTTTGCAATACAATTCAAGCATTTCTTCCTCAGCTTCATCCAGTATGAGAGATTCATCCTTGAAGTAGCAACAACTACAAACATTGTCGATAAACATAGTTTTAATATTTTACAAATGATATTTGTAAACATACAAATAGAACAAATCTTTAATTGTCTATTTCAATGAAAGGAAATCGAATTCATCTTAGCATACAATAAACTGAATAAAGAAATATATTATTGTCCGTCTTTTTGTTTTTGCTATGGGCATCTATAAGTGTTCATTATTTTGAAGAGGAGTACAACTTTGGCTCATCATAACCTTCTACAATCAAGCCATCCTTAAAGTACAACTGAAGTAAAGTGATGAACATACATCTTCACAACATGGTACTATATTTTACAAGGCTTTGATAACTTTCCAGCCTTCAAAATATGCAACTACAATAATTAACTACAAGTCTTTATCAGTTCATTAAGCACCTTTTGATTTCTATTTGCCATGCCATTGCCAACTTATTCTATTTAATAATGATGTCATTATTCATACATACTTATTTTTCTTTTATGATTGATTAATGAAAATGGGATCTAATTACCATGCTTATTTGTTTATAACAACAAAATTGATGCTCTTGCTTCCTTCTCGCTAGTCCTTTAACGTGTTTCCTCTCTCGTTTTCACCAACTTTCTTTACTAGTTTTTGAAATAGAAAAAATTCCATGGGATAGGTCATTAAAATAATTTAAGCAGAAGACATAAGAAAATAATGGTGATGAAGACTAATAAAATAACATTAACAATTTGTGCCTCGTAATTCTTATAATAATGTACTCTTATAACTATTGAACCAACATAAAAACAGGTGCCCTTGATCATCTTTTCTACGATAGAGGCATCTAAATGTGTCACCTATCTTTAGATACCTTTTTAGCCATGTCTTTATAGGAAGCGATATCTTAAAACTCAGCTCAGCCCTGCCGGGCAAACTAGTTTGGTATGTGTAAGACCCGGTTGGGTCTTTTTGACTTGGAGAAGTTGAACCCTGACCTAGCCAGATGGGGTCGATCTGGTTGGATCAAAAATCTGACTAATGAGGATTATGGTTCAGCCTAGATCAGCCCCTTCCTCGTCTCTCCTTTTGCAAACCAATTATGAAGGGAAGAATTTTTTCTGCTCCTCAATGAACAATGAGCCCAATGTAACCCATGGGAGCTGTTCGTCCACGAGATCAACTGCGCACATGCTAGAGCACATTACCATCAATATCACAAACGCTAATGTGTGCTAGCATATGCACCATCAATCTTAAATATCAACGGCTCCCCATGCGTAGCTTACACTAGTCTCATTGTCAGAGGGTAGCAAAAAAAATTCTTCCATTCCAAAGCGGCAAAACCCCCCTTCCCCCTTTGGGTGGGTATCCGTCTCCTATGAATTTTCCAATCTCCAGCAACTTAGATGCAACTTAGATCCAACTGGTGGCTAGAGGTCTTCTCCAACTCCTTCTAACAATTCTTTAGGGTGAAAACTAGGGTTTTTTTACAGTACATGAGATAACAAGTCCTGCCTTTCTGGCCTTTTCATTTCACTTCCAAATTCCGGTCCATTTCTTCTCTTCAATACACAACACATGCATAGCCGATTGCTGGTAGAAGAACAACCAATGTGAATCAAGTGGTCCTTTCAAACCCAAGTGAAGAGTGCAATGCCATGTGTTGCAGAGGGCAACCTAAAGCCCTTTGCTTTGGGATCTACAAAGGCTCCTTCGGAGCAACCTGAATCCTATTCTCATTCTATACAAATCTATGTTTCTTGTGTTTTTTAACAAAAAATCTGCAAAAGTTGATGTCTTTTCTAGTAAAAACGGGTGATAAACTCTCTGGCTTGTTCTTGGTTCTTCGTCACCATTAAAGATTAAATATTCCTTCCTATGTCAAAAGTCTCATTTTTGTCGGCTATTCCAAACTAGTTTAGGTTTTCTTAAAGACAGAGTCAGATAAAGATGTGAAAAATCATAAACCTAATTAATGTTTCTCTTCCTATTTTTTATTATCTTAAAACTTCATCAATTATCATTAACCTCTAAATCAAGTTTTGGGGGAAAAGATTTAAACTTGGAAGGTTTCTCAATCTTGTAAAGTGGAGCAATAATAGAACCAAGGAAATTTTTTTGCAAGTATTAGGCATCGTTTGGATGACGCTTTGAAACTGCTTTCTGTCCGTTTTTTATTATTTTCTATATAAATCTTATTTGGTTAGGCAATTTAGACTAAAAGCCTCACTTTAGTTCAAAAATGCAGTTATTTCCATTTTTGACTGGCAATTTAGACTAAAAGCCTCTCTTTGTTTCAAAAATGCAGTTATTTCCATTTTTTACTAGCAATTTAGACTAAAAGCCTCGCTTTGTTTCAAAAATGTAGTTATTTCCATTTTTGACTCGTTTCTGCTTTTCAACAGCTTTCTGCTTAACTCTCCTCCTGAGGAGGGTTAGGCTAAAAGCGTATAAAAAAAGAGTAAAAATATCACAAGTTGACATTTTTGCCCTTCTCTTCTCTCTTGTTATAACTCTTTTACATTTTTTTCCTTTTTGCATGCGTGCATTTTCCTATCTAGTAAAACCCCCTTCCCCCTTCTCCTCTCACCATGATGCCCTCTCACAATTTTTTTATTCTCTCTTGTGCTAACTCCCTTCCCTTTTCTCGTCTTCAGTAAAATATTCTTCCCCTTCTCCTCCCACCATGATCTCCTTCATCCGCCATTAATGACCACCCTCGTCCACCCAACATTTTTTCCTCTAATTATTTGAGGACAAAGTAGATATTTTTGATAAAAGAGATGATATATAATATAATGGCTACCTAAACAAGATTTGTAAAACTTTTTTTGAAAAGCTGATTTTCAATAATGTATATCCAAACATAACCTACTTTTGCTTTGTTTTTCAAAAAACAATTTCAACTAAAAGCAACTTTCCAGATGACACAAAGCGTCATCCAAACGACGCCTTAATCAAATTTTCAATCATCGGTACAAATAAGAGAGGGAGGTGTGGGTAGGGATGGAGGGAAACTGGACCCACAATGAGACCCCAATTGCCGTCAATAGGCAGTTAAGTGCCCACTTCTTGAACCTTTTCACCGTAGGTACATGTTGCCATTTTCCCATTCCAAGCGGCCAATAGAATTTGGGGTTTATTTTGGGCTCATTAGAGAGGGTGGGAGATGATTCGGCTGACCCCATTGACTTGGCCGGTTCCTCATATACCAAAATAGGTCGGCAACCAACTTGGTTTTAAAGCATTGGCATAGTATTGTGGTTGATGCCTTTAAGTAAAAGGCCGCCTATCCTGACAACTAAGGATTTTGCAAGGCCTAGTATCTCACATATGAAAGTACAAATTTGGTTTTTTTTCCTTAGGGTCGTAGGGGCCCTCCTTGTCTTTAAGCTAAATTTCATGGCTTGGCATAAATAAAGTTGGCACTTCATGTCCTCACTCCCTCTCCCCTCCAATGTACTTCACAACAGGGTGACTCAAAAGCTATTAAGCTATTCATCAATAACCCCCAAGCACAATGAAGATGATGCTACACATGATTGGAGATTGGTGCTTCTAAGTTCTCTTATGTCTCTCTCTTTCTCTTTTGGCCTCATTTACATAGATCTCATCTAACCTTTTTACATGCCTATAATAACATAACTTACACTTCTTAAGCTTCTCTGCTAAAGGTTACCCCTAGGTTCTTACATATATATACTCATTTCTAAACCAATATCTCTTAAGTAAACCACACATCTACCTTAGCATCCTTATTTTAGCTTCATTTAATTTATTTATATGACTTTTCTTTGGGGCCCAATATATATGTTCCATAGTGTATTACAAGCTTAATACTTGTCCTATATAACTTGCCTTGAAGCCTATTTAGAGCAAGCCTATTTGGTCTTGATCAATATATGTAAGGAATAAGTAAAACATAATTATTTGGTTTAATACAAAAAATGAGGAGCCGAAATTGAACTTAAATGTCAAACAAAGGTACACCTCAAATAAAATATACACCAAGTAATATTTACAATGGTGTTTTAAAACTTAGTTAAACTTAGATTGTTAGAACATATATGTCAAATATATTATATTAGTTTTATTTTGTTGAACAAAATTCTGTCCATCTAATATGTTTTTACTAAGTCTTGTGAAGTCTATATTGATTAATGATAAGTCAAGTTAGATTTGGAACAAAAAGACTAGGAAAATTAGAGTAAACATGATTTAAAATTTCAAGGTAGAAGACTTAAGCAAGTAATTGAAGATTTTAAGGAAAAATAGGTATAAAATCATGTACACACATCACATACACTTAGGAATATGATGATTTAATTACATGAGAGTGTGAGAAAAGAGTGGATTAAAATTGGACAAAAATTGTAAATAATTTTTAGGCCATCGATTGGTTTAGAACTAGTGATTGATCGGTCTTGAAAAAAAATTAGGATTATTTTTAGAATATGAAATGATTGAGTGTCCAATGAAAAGATGGATTGAAATTGGTTTCATCATACTCTCGCAATTGTGATGATCAATTGCCTCTTGAAACAATCGATTGGTATTAGACTAGATTTCAAACATAAACAATTGATCGATTGCCCTGTGGAACAATTGACTAGTTGGTGCAAAATTTGCCTAATTTAAACCTTTTGGCAAGAGTTTGTTTCCAATTAAAATTCTAATATCTAAACCAACTTAATAACCTAGAAAAACCCTAAAGCATGATGAAATTGAAAAGAAAGACTAGAATTTTGTGAGAAGATTGAAGGAATAGAAATTATCTATTTATGATGAAAAATTGAGAGTTTTCTATATAAATCCTTCGCCCACCTTTGTGATTTTATGAGAAATATCAAAAGAGGGGTGTGAGAATTTGATTCAGAAGTAGTTTATGAATTAACATTGTGAGTTGTAAGTTACTACACATCACATAAGGATTGAAGGGAGTGGATCACGATGAACTTTGATTAAAAATTTAGAAAGCATAAGATTGCATGAAGGAAGAATATTAAACTCACATAGCTAAGTGGCAAGTTTAATCCGAACCTGGTTGTTGTGTACGCATTATGGACACCACTCGGAGATAGCTCTACCCACCTTGACTCCATTACTTTCTATTTATAAGACTTACTATTTATAGGACTTTTTTTTAAAATTCTTTCCTTTTATATTTTTCTAGATGTAAAGTAGGAGAATATTTTAATTTGGATTGTAATGGACTGGATGTGGGCCTACCTAGCCAATTGGCATACTCACAACTGACGCACCTCCTCTAGGGAGTCACTCCCCCCTTATAAGGGGTCTCTTTTTGTTTTTTGACCATCATTGAAGAAAGAACTTTGCTTCCTCCCTCCTTCATCTCCTTCCCTTCCCTTTCTTTCCGATTTTGAGCTAGGTACTATTTGTGTTTCAAATTGGAACACAACACCGGTCTTGCTTATAGCTGAATTGTTTGGGTTAGAGATGCCACCAGGTGGGTTTTGCCAAACTCGACCCGATGCCATTTAAGAAATGGTAACCCAAACTTGACCAGACTTGATCGTATCAAACTTGAACCCAACCAGGTTGACTTGATTAAAAAAAAACACTTGATTATAAATATAAAGTACAAGATTTGAAATAATTATTCAAATTTATCTCTTTCTCATAAAATATATTAAGATATGTTATTAAAATACAAAGAAAAATATGAAAAATTTATATTTATAACTTTAATTGGGTTTGGTCGGGCATATCACCTGAAACTCGAAGCCAACCCGTATGGCTATACAGGTTGAATTTGAAAACCCAAACTCAAAGCATTAGGGTCAAGTTGGGTTTTGCTATATACTCGACCTGAGTGGCATCCCTAGTCCGGGTTTTAAACCTTTGAAGTTCTCATCGGGTCAATAAAGAACTGATTTGGTCAATAAAGAGCCAGTTGGGAAGACCCATGATCCGACTCGGTCACACTAAAAAGGGGAAAGTACCCTCTAAATGTGGTGTAGTCTCGTCGTTCTCCCCTTTCCTCCTCCTTTCACCTACTTTCCTTCCAAACTCTTTTTCCAAAATGCATCCCCTTCCAATTGTTATCCCTATGCGGCGGACCCTCCCACCTTGGATTCTTCGCATTTAGTACCTTCCCCTTCCTCCTACCCTCACCCTAGTCATCTAGGCAACCTTATTGATCTTGAAGCAATAGCTTTTCTATTGAAGACTGTCATGCTAGGGTCGTGACAGTTGTTTCTCAGCAATGTTGCTTATGCTCTTCTTTTGTTGAAGTTAATTGTCCAACTAGCGCTATGGATCTACCAACCCCATGAAAACCTTTTGGTGCTACTATTTAGGGGTGAAACTTGGGCTGGCCTATAAAAATGCGGGTTAGGAAAAATATTTTATTCCCAGATTTTGGGCCCGTAAAAAAATTAGGCCAGCCTTAAATAGGGCCGAGCTAGGGCCTGGGGATAAAAAAAGTTTGTTTGGCCCATTCAACCTAGACCTAAGTGTAAAAAAAATATTTTTACATTGCTTGATACCCACATAGGTAAAAGGAGAAAGACAAGGCAGAGATTTATTATATTTTATGAAAGTTTAAGATATTCTAAATTTTGTTTTAAAAGACTCACCTAAAGACATATGATCATGTGCCTCATGTGGCCAATTAGAGGGACCCAATTAAAAAATTATAATTTTTTTTATCAAAATAATAATTTTAATATAAAATAAAATAAAAAAAAGAAAAAAATAATGGGCAAGCCCAAGCCCACTTAGAATCGGGCTAAGACTTGACATTTTAAAGCCCACATACAGCTAGGGCGAGGCCAGGGCTTAGAAATAATCTGATAGGCTTAGGGCAAGGGCCTAGACCCAGCTAGATCTAGTTTTAGCCCTACTAATATTATTTGTAACTTCTATTGGGTTTTCTTGCCCAAAAATCAAAGAGTAGTGCTGGACAATTACGAGGTGAGATACAACACGGTAGAAAGTAAAGACCTTTCCTTGAAATTTCTACTACAGGATAAGAAATTTAAGAAACCTGATCGTAGACGCCATTTAGAGTTTTGTGCATTGGAATACAAGTGCGCTAGCAAGATTATGATAATTAGTGTTGCCAATGGTCAGATTATGGTATGGATAAGACTTCTTCTGTCACCCTAACTATTTGTTAACTAAATAGTAATATAGTTTATTCCATAATTATTTCATTAACCATCCGGTTAACTGTTATCAAGTTAATCGCCTGTTAATTGATATTACAAACAGTTTTTTCTTTTGCAAATAATTGATAGCCCTGGCTTTCATTCCCCTAGGGCTTTAAAACTCTAATTGAGTGCAAACAGCAAATTTATATTATACTCTACAGGTATTTGTGACTTATGTTGATACACAATTTATACCTCCCGTGCAATAAAAAAGAATCAAAACCACGTAGAAGGGGGCTGTTGAAAGAACATATATGAATAGATAAAGACGGACGGAGTCACAAACTGTTGAATGGTCTTTATGTCCGTGATGCTTAATTTAGGGTTGAGTATTTTAGAAAATGGGGTATACATATATGATGGTACAAAAGAAGTCAAAATTTCTAGTATGTACAACTCTACCAAATTGGTTAATGGTTGACGTTAAAGATTATGGAAATGATTTTTCTATAACGCTTCCAATTATAAAAAGTTGAATAAAATTTCCTATTTCCTTATTCAAATAGACAATTTTAACCCATCCATTTTGATTTTTTTTTTGGCTATGGTTTGGATGATTGAATGATTAAACGGTTACCATTTGGCGGCCCTGTTGATAGCCAGAGACTTACTCCTACTTACACTGCTTTTTATGGTTGAACTTGTGTGCTTTATTTAGTAATATACTTAGCATCATTGATATGTCCAAAAATAACATAATATAAGTGCTTAATAGTTTGAATATCTAATTGTCATAAGAGATGAAATCTACCTTCCTTTGACCATATTTCCAAACATGATCTGCAAGAAAGGGATGGGCACTTCGTACATCTGGGAGTCCAAGTTGTCCGTTTCATCAGCTATCCTCATTTCCCGAAGTGCTAAAAGAGTAGAAAAATGATCTTAAATGGTCATGATATACAGAGTATTACGACTAACTTTCAAATCCATAATATTAATTCTCTAATGAACACAAAGCTAATGCATTGGGACCATTATACTTGACCACGAGAAATCTAGATCCAACTTTAAAACTGCTGGGGTACATTTACTGAGTTGTATTAATTATATATATGTTTACAGAAACTAACAGAGACTCTTAGCATGAGCCCAGGCAATATGCATATAAAAGTTAATAAGTGATTTTGAGCTTCAAAAGTATGAAAAATTCTTTTGAATAAAAGTGTTAACTATATACTAATAATTAATTAATTATATAACTATTTTTTATAAAATATAAAAAAAATATTTAATTTAAAATTCTCACCTTAGACCCCTAATTGTATCAAGCCACCCTGCCTAGCAACACCCTCACTCTCAAAGAAAAAACTTACGTACTCCTAAACTCTGGGGATGTTACTAAGCAAGATATAAGGTCTGAAAAGTCACACCGATTAACTTTATTACTTTATTATCTTCTAAATGTAGCAGAGAGAGATAGAGATAGTTGTTAGCTTACACTTAGCAAAATTGACGACCTGGGAGACTTGCTGCTCGTAGGTAATTTTGTGACCCCATTGAAGACGCCTTTCAATCTGAACTCTCATGAGCTGCCGGATTTCTTCATCTGGGATGGATCCCTCCTGCAATCGCTTCAGCAGCGCTGCTTTGTCCAACTTCAGTCCATTCTCAGCCATGGCCAAAATTGATTAGAAACTCGAAGGGAGAGCTGGACTCTTGTTTTTTGCCTGAAACGTGTCCCAAATTTGCACCCAGTAAGTAAGGCATGCTTTATGTTCTTTCATGTCTATGTATTTCAGTCGAACACGTGATATGGCTTCCGCGCCCACGTGAACCACGAGGAATTCAAACTAGTAGCCAAAGATCTAGGGGTTGCTCTTTTGTCTTTGGGCCTAAGACGGAAAAAATTGTGTTCCCTCTCCAATGGGCCTTTAGAGATCCGATTTCGTATCAAGCTGATGATCCAATGGTTTTAGAAATGACATTACTTCTTTGAAATAAGTGATATTTTTTTTTTCGGTGACTAGTGAGACTCTTTTTTTGGCACTTGTGAGACCTTTTTTTTTTTTGGATTTTACAGGAAGAATAGAAACACAATACACAACACAGCCACGTCCTACCAGTAGCATCAGTAGAAGCTTAGTGGTGAGCCTATCCGGCAGAGGCACCAAAATCTATTTTATATCTCCCAAGGGTATAAATCATATGTAAATCATTCGCAAATATACATAAATAAGCAATAATCCAATGTTTAAAAATTAGTAAATAATTAATTAAGAAATAATCAAGAGTAAAATTCATTAACCTTTAAAGGATTGCGCCCCTAGGACATGGCCTTTGCACCTAATAGATCAACATGGCTTTTTTATGGAATCTATATAATCAAAGGGGGGTATAGAAGAGTCCAAGGAGGGGGAGTGGCTAGCTGCTCCAACATGGGAGGGAGAGGGAGAGTAAGTGGGGAGAGAGGGGGCTCTTTAGCCCTAAATAGGATGCACTCCTCCTCCTAGTTGGACTCTAACTCTAGGCCTAAGAGAACTCTTCAATATGGGCTTCCTAATAGTGTCTTGAACAATGATATGGATTATATGATCTCATGGAGACCTAGTACATCCCTCATGGTCATGCATTTTTTTTTTTGGGGAGCGGGCTGGGGGGGCGCAGGAGGCGTCCTAGACATTTCATGCTGGTCCCGTTATAGATTGCACACATGTTTAGGGCCCATGATATGCATTCATGCATGCACACCTACAATATAACTAGTATATTATACTACAAAAAAAAACTATTAGCAACATGTTTTTTTCGACCACTAATAATAATATTATTTGCGACGCTTTGTATTTGTGTTGCTAATAATATATTTAAAAGATATTTATAGATGCCTTTTATGAAAAAACATCTCTAATAAAGTCTACAAACGATAATCGTAAATAAGCAACACTTGTTAACAAGTGTCATTAATAATATATTATTAGCGATGCTTTTATAAAGTGTCGCTAATAAGATTTTTTTTTTAATATAGAAAACTCTTATTAACGATACTTTTAAATGCATCACTAATAACAAAAAAAATTTAAAAAAATGAAATCCCACCAGAGGTGGGATGTGGGGAGAGGGAGGGATCAAGTAGGGGGCAAGAGCCGGGGGTAGGAAGAGGGGGAAGGAGTGTCGAACTCTAGAGCTCTGAAATCTCTCCTCTGGCAGGTGGTAGGGAGAGGAGGGACGGAAGCAAGGGGAGCAAGGGAGAGGGGGATGGAGTGAGTCGGGGTGGGGGGAGGAGGTTGGACTACTACAAGAACAGTTGGAGCCCCTCCTCCGGATGGAGGGGAGAGGAGGGAAGGGTGTTGGGGAGAGTGTGGGGAGGGGTGCATGGCTCTTAAGGGTGAAGTCGGTACCCAAGAGCCAGTCCTTTGGAAGGCAATAGGGGAGGAGGGGGGAGCAGAGGGGAGGGGTAGAGCAGGGGAGAGGGGGCAGAGAAGGGAGGAGAGGGGGGGGGGGGTAGGTGATGGCGATGATAGATGGGGTGGATGACGACGATGATGGATGCGACTACTAATAGTGATGGTGGGAGTGGGGAGCTTGGGTGGGAGGAGAATGGGGAGGGGGAGGGAATTATTGGTGTGGGCAAAATTTCGCCCCCAAGTGAAATTTTTTTGCATGATTCTCGCCCATACCAGGCAATTTGCGACTTCTTTTGAAACATCGCAAATAGAAGATAAATTGCGATGCTTTTGTGTAAGCGTATCAAATAGTATCACTATTTGTGACGCTTAGACAAAAGCGTTGCAAATATTATTTATTTTAAAAAAACTTAACCCTAACTATTTGCAACACTTTTTCTAAAGAGTCACAAATAGTAGACAATTTGAGACACTTTTGTATAAGTGTCTCAAATAATAGTACTATTTATGATGCTTAAACAATAGCGTCAAAAATACTATTTCTTTAAATAAAATTTTTTTGGTAATATTTCCCACACTTAGGGTTATGTGTTGCAAATAATAGCCATATTTGCGACGCTTATGCTTATGCTTCACAAATAATGGCCATATTTGCTTGCTATTTTATAAGCATCGCAAATAGTACTTCTACTTGAGACACTTATATAAAAGCGTTGTAAATACTATTCCTTTTTTAAAAAAAATGAATTTTATTTTAGCACTACTTGTGACTAGGCTCATACCCTGGCTCAGTGGACCACCATATTTTAAAAAAATATATTAATTTTTTCAATCTCGTTTCCGTAAGCCCCCGACTCTGTGGGCTATCAGATTTGGATCCAATGATGGATATAACTATGAAAAAAATTAAATTAATTTCTCCTACTTTCCCCCTTCTCCTCCTCCCACCACCGGTGTCTAGTGCCCCTCCCACTCCCACTCCCCCTATCCCTCTCTTCCCTCCCTCCCTTGTTGTAATTATAGATCTATTAGGTACATTTATTTATAAACACTGCAAATAATCCACCTATATTGCCCCCCTCTCCTCTACTCCCCCTCCCCCATGCTCTGCTTCCATCCTCCCTTGCTGTCGGTTGGAGGAGGAGGGGCTCCTAGGCACCGACTCCTCTTGCTGGAGTTCGGAGACCCTCCCCCCACCCCTAGCTCCCACTTTACCCAATATATATTATTTGAGATGTTTTATTTTAAACATTACAAATATTTTATATATATATATATATATATATATATATATATATAGCGGGCAAAAAATAAATGAATTTATTTAGTCCTATATGTGTGAGCCTCGGCTTTGACAATGGTCGAATCAAGATCCAACTATGCAAAGGGGCAATTTCGATTTTAATTTAAGAAACTTTCTTGCCCTTGAGTTATGTGCGTCGTCATCAAACATTTTCATAGAAGGTTTCAACTTTGATCTTAATCTAGGTAATTTACAATTGTCTGCAGCTTATGCCCGCATTGTCTCACTAACTTGGCTACTATTTTTTTTTTGTACTGCATCAAGACCCCGGGGTAAGGGGGAGGAGTGCCGAACTCCGGCGGGAGGAGGAGAGGGGAGAAAGTAGGGGAATTTAATTTTATTTTATTCGTATTTTTTATTATACATTATATATAATTAATTTATTTTAAATAAAAATTATATAGTATTTATGACGTATATAACTGTGTAGCAAATATACTATGTATTTGTGGTGCATAGACCTATGCGTCGCAAATATCATAGGGCATTTGCGACGCATAGTCATATGTGTGGCAAATACCCTATATTTTATTTAATTTATATTTTATTTTCAATATTATATTATGAATATATAAATTCATACTATATTATTATGTAAAAAAATTAAAATAATTTATCTATTCCTAGTTGTGTGAGTTAAGGTTTTGAGAACTGTCAGATCAAGATTCCACGATGCATAAGGGCACGCATCCTTCCTATCTAATGAGTTAAGTGTGTCGTCTAATTTCTATCCGACATCCCATAGAGCCGGAGTTGGCACTAACATGTGTGAGCCTAGTCTCACACATACGGGAATGAAAACATTAATTTATATTTTTTAAATAATTATAAAATATGTATTTATATATTAAATATTATATTTTGGAATAAAATCATATATTAAATAAAATTTGGGTACCCCGTTTTATATTTAATATTTGTTTTATTTTCTAAAATATATTATTCAATATATAAATTTATTTTATATTATTACTTTAAAATTAAAATAATTTATTTATTCCCCGATTATGTGAGGTTGGACTTTGAGAAATGTTGGATCGAGATTCAACGAAGCATAGGAGCATGCATCCTTCCTGTCCAATGAGATTTGTGTGTCGTTCAATTTCTATTTGATGTGCCATAAAGAGAGATAGAAGAAAATAATTAAAGAAAAATCAAGCTAGTCTAATTTCTGAATTATTGAAATAGGGCATAACCCCTACATATTTATAGGTAATTGGTAATCCAAATACTAATGCTAATAGAACTTCTAATTAGAATGTGCCTATAACATTAACCTAAACCCAATAAGAATAAAATCCTAATTATACTAGACTATTTTACCAACAATAATTAAATCTTAATTCTAATGGACTATGAAAGAAGGACCCGACCCCTAGGGTGGGTCATAGCATTCCACCTCACTTCCGCTCCACCTCGTCCTTAAGGTAGTTTACACTTAAAATAACAAATCGAGGGGCTCTACCTAATTCTGTTGGCTACGACAATAATTAAAAATATAATAAGGCATAGACCACTTATGAGAGGGAGACCCCACAACTTAGGAGTTTGTTGCATCAACAACTTAGCAAGAGGCCTATGTAGAGCAAGGAATAAGAAACATATAAATAAGGCACTTGCAATCCCCTTATAGTGGCTTCTAGTATATAAGACATTGAGATCTTGAGTGGTAGAATAACATCGGAATGAAGGAAAACACCTTGTGTTAAGTTCATAAGCTTGAAACCGAAATGGGAGTCCTAGACATGGAATCTGAAACAGACGTCATGAAAGTAGAAGAAGGACCAAGCTGAGACCCACTTAGGGTAAACTCCCAATTAATGGACCCACCTAGACCAACTTGCATATCCACAACACAATGTCTAAGGGCCCGTTTGGGAGGCGCTTTCTGTCATAAGAAAGCGATTTGTTTGCATTGAAAATCGCTTTCATGACTGAAAACTGTTTGGAAGGGCCATTTAAGAAAAAAATCTTATTTTTGTTAGAAAGCCCTTTTCCACTCGGAAAGGCTATTTTTCCTTTCTTGTGACAAAAGTACCCCTGCCTCTCATTTCTGTCCCCATCTCTCTCCCCCGCCTCTATCTCTCTGCCCTAACCCGCCGGAAGATTCGCACTCTCCCGGTCCTCCCTTCTTCCGTTCGACCACAAAGCTCACCGCGTCTTTTGTACACTATGGGAAACCTACAGGTAGTGTCAGCTTCTCAACTTCAAAGGTTGACTCATGAACTGAGCTTACGCTTACATAGACCGCCAATCGTCGTTTTTTCGTCTCGCTTTTGCTAAATTCCACTGCCCGTCAATCACTACAAACGGGTCAGACGGCTCACGCCATGATCATCCGCTCTTGGTTTGGTTCAGATCTGGTGGCCGTTAATGTTCTTCTTACTCCAGGTGTAGCTCGATCTCAAACTCCCTCCTGCTGTTCGATGAAATGCTCATTAGGAATGTTGTTACCTGGAACACCATGGTATCTGGATTTGTCGGGTGTGCCTCTGGCACCATGGGATTGATTTCTTTCGCTAGATGAAACGGGCTGGAGTTTCTCGTACCGTGCCAACTTTTGCTTCTATTTTGATTGCTGCTGGCGATGAAGATCTTTTGACAAATTGCTAGCCAATTCATGGCAAAAATTAGAAACTTGGTTACTCCTCCAACTATGACGCGGGGAATGCAATTATGACTACATTCATCAAGTCTGGCTGTGTTGGAGAAGCCAAAAAAAATTCGATGAAATGAGTAATCTTGATGAAGTTTCATTTGAGATCTTGTTAAGAGGCTACACTCAAGTTGGGAAGTCCACTGAAGCCATTGAACTGTTTAGATATTCATGTTTATTCGGTGTATGTTTCAGTGATTTTGCTGTCGCTGGTTAGTGGCTGTGCAAGTGTAGAACTTATTATATCTCAGGGATCCAAGTTCATGGTTTTGTCATCAAGAAATGCTTCCTTTTGCATAATTCTGTATTAAGTGCTCTCATGACAATATATGCAAGATCTTATCAATTGGAAAAGTCTGGGTATTTGTTTAATGGTTTGACAAATTGTGATTTTGTCTCAAGGAATTCACTGATGTGTGGATATGCATTTTGTAATCTCAAAGAGAAAGCTTTAACGATCATTTTAATAAGGTTACGGATGTCATTTCACATATAACAACCATATTTCACAAACTGGCCTATCCAAATGTCCAAATTGTACAAAATGGTTTTTCACAATTGACTATCCAAATGTCATTACTTTTTACTTTTCTTTCCTAAAAGGCATTCAAAGAAAAATCAATTTTCTTTCTACACAAAAAGCAGTAGCCAAACAAACCCTAAATGGAAAATCCCAAAGTGAACCAAGTTGGAAGACGAAAATAGAGAGTTGTCTGGAAGAAGCCATCGGCAAAGGCGGGACAGGATACAACTTGGGTAGATCTGTGTTGGAGCAGACAAAAGAGTCGTGGCTATGAGAGAGACGAGCAGAGAAGTCTGGGAGTGTTGGATGACCATACTCATAAGATCAAGCATGTCCTTTTTTTTCTCCTCACCTTGTGCTCCTCCAGTGCCTATGCCATATATATGCTGCTCACTATGTCTCCACTTATGAGCAAAAAATCTCTGTGAATCACATTGCATTCGTAAATCAAACGAAGCGCATCTCCTGTGCCGATGAAGTTGTGCAATTCGATAGTCGTGTCAGAGAAATTTGGTTGGTGCAGCCAATGAGAGTTCTTAAAGTAGTCGATGACTTGCTTGGAGTAAGCAAAGCAAAAGACAAACACCTTCTCGACCCCCGATCCACCGATTTTGCACACAGGATATACAAGATGCAGAGGCAACTGCAATAGATATTGGCACAATCTCTAGTTTGGCTGGCTTGGAGTTGTCAGGGGGTGCTTGAGGTGGTGGCCAAGACACAATGATGGTTGACGAAAGATGGTGCCGCACAGGGCCGGCGGAAAGTGCCCACCTTGTTTGTAGCATGCGAATGACTGATAAGTATGAAATATATCTATTTTATATGCATTTTTACCTTATTTGCTAGTATAAATAATGTTAATCTATATTTAGTTATAGTTTATTTAGATTAAGATAGATATTAATATTTTAGTTTAATTATTAATTAATTTTGGGGTTATTAGTAGTTTAGGCATGTATTTAAATCAAGTTGGGATTTTAATTATATTATACATGTCTAAAATGCGATATTTTTATGTTTTGTAAGTAAAGTGCACTTATCGAAGTACTTGGACGATGTTTAGAATAATTTAGAATACTCTTGACACACTTTAAAATGATTTGGACAACCTTTTGGAGTTATAAACAAGTTGTAAACTAATATGGACATGAAAGAAAGAGCTTAATGAACAAATAAAAAAACCAGACAGGAATATAGACTGTCCAGTGAAAAATTATCCAAATTGCAGAAACATTGTAGCCAGTCGAATGGGGTGTTTTGAGGATCAAATGATTAAACGTGATTTTGAAGAAGAAGACAATTCAAGCGATCAAACGGAAATGTATGGCGATCGATCAGGATAAAGCGTAATTTCCTAGTTTAAGACAATTTTGAATCATTTTCATATTAAACTTCTTCCTACGGTTCTTATGCCCATATAAAGACATATATGTCTCAAAATTGAAGAATTTTAGTAGATTTTATGAAGAGAAAAAGGAAGAAGAAGATGGAATATTACTAAAAGCTTTCAATGGAGATTTAAGAGCTTTATTCTCTTTTACTTAGGAGTTGATAAAGCTATAGATAAGTTTCAGTTTCTTTTACTTTCTATTTAGATCTCAGTTGTGAATTATGACAATTGTATGATAAATATTTCTTTTTTAATGGAAGAGTTTTTCATGTTTATTCAAATCTATGTTAATTTATTGTCTTGTAGATGATAGATTGATGTGGTTTTGATATTTACATCGATTCTAATTTATGTGATTTAGATGAGATGGTTATGTAATAGTTTTAATGTTCAGATAATTAATGAATTGGATGAGTTATACTAAGATGAGATGAGTCATGCTTACAGTTAGTTTAGTGTAGATGATATGTGCTATTGTCGAAGATAGTTCATGCCATGAATTTAATTAATGATTCTTTTTAAAGTAATTCTAGCTTGTAGCTGAGAATACTTGTTCATATTCACATTAAATTTAGATTAAAAGTTAAAGGAATTGTTATGGTTTTATAGTGGATTCGATTTCCTAAGCCAATTCTATTATATTAATCTCTTTATTTTAATTTAGTTGATTACATCTTTTGCTTAGTTTTAGTTTTAAGTTCTTTTTAGTTTTTAATCAACAAATTCCTCTATTAGATTTAGTAATAATTCATCCGTCCTTGAGGTTCGACATGTCACGGCCAGGGTTTTCTAAATAACATTTTCGAAGTAAATGCAACGGAAAATTCGAGTAATAATTTTCTTTTCTTCAAATCAAATCATGCAAACCATCAACTAAAATAAACCCCAATCCGTGATTGCTATTTTTCAACATATTGATAATATCAAACCATGAATAATCATAATAGTCGATAGAATTCACTAAATAAAGAGTCAGGTCTCGTCCATGTGCAAAAACTGATAACTAATAGAGAATAACAAATAAAGTATGTAATGGCAACTCTCGTGCCTTATTACAATCTACTGAAATAAAGCAAATCCTACTCTGAAGCAGTGAGTTCCCGCTCCCCCATGGCTCTCAATAGCCTGCTACGAGTCTGGAGGAATGGATCCCAACTGTGCTCATGGACACAGATTGGCGAGAAGCATAAGCCTTCCATTATGCTCATGCAACTCCGCTTTTTGTACCCACTATATGGTCCTGGGAAGACCTGCGGGAAACCCGCGATAAAGACCCTCTGGTCAGTGTCCAAACCATCCTGACGATGGAGAAGCTTATCGCAATCTCCACCGTTCCCCAACTCTGGGAAAAAAAAAAAGTTTTTGCAGACCTTTTAGTTGAAATTCAAAGGAACCTAAGACTCCATGGCTCAAGGATTGCATAAAACAAGCACAGTCCAAAATAATTTATTTAGGTCACACGTTCGCTCAAATGAACGAATGCGTTCTCACACCGTTCATTAACCCATAATCACCCCTAAAGGTAAATTAGTATGTTTAAAATATTAATGAAGGTACTATTAGTCAATTAAAACCCCTCATGTCCCATTTCAAGGTTTTAACTAATTATTTATTAATTTTCACATTTATGTATATTATATATATAAATATATTTTTTTTTAAATTAAAATGAGTGAAAAAAGCCTGAACCGCCCCAAATCCAATCTGAACAGGGCCGGTTTAGGACACTTGACTCGGCCAGACCCGCAACCAACGCGAGTCAGCTTGGGAAATCAGTCGTCTTCCTCCTCACAACGCTCTGCAAAACAACCTCATGGACCAGGGGAGAGGAGATACGGCCGACATTCCGTTGCCAGACTTTCCACCCTGGTCTGCCGGAGAATTCCACCGCTGTTCGAAGGCTCTCCGAGAACTTTCAGTCCACTCAAGCAAGCTGTGTTTTTTTTATACCGAACACGTCCACGGAGGAGGGCGGCTGTGGACTGTGAGCCGCCGGTTGTCCGGCCGTCCAGGACTGTCGGTATCTCCCTCCGTCAACCCTGGGTACGTTTAGATACATCACAGGCACCTTTGGTGCCAGCTGCACCGCGATCCCATGATTTCCAGCGACGGCCAAAACAGAGACAATTCGCAGCCTCTGTTCCATCTTTTGTCCGACAGCCCATGATCACCGAACCTCCGTTGAACAACTGCTTCAATCCTCTATCCCTTCCTTCAATACGAGGTTATGTTCGCAACAGCCACTGGCCATCCTCTCTTCGCTCCGGCGACGGAAAAATTTCAACCAGAGGGTCGTCAGGGAGTTCCAGGCCAAATCAGACAGTTTCTTGCCAAAGGTGGCTTCTCCCCGTTCGTGGCCTAACTCATAAGCTTCTCCAGTCCCATTCCTTCTGCCACCAAGCCTCCAAAGGAATCCTCCCGTCGTCCAACAGTGCCCCTGGTATTGTTTCGGCCGCACTGTGATGGAATGATTCCAATGGCATCGGTTAGGCTGGGCCATACTTTGGTTATTACAAGATCTAAATATATATACCTATGTAACAACAGTTTAACTTAACCCAGATCATCCACCGGCGAATAGATGAATTCCCACACCCATCGTCTTGCATGAGAAAAACTAATTGCATTCCATTCCCTTCGTAGTTCATACATATTGGAAGTTTTAATGGCATTAAACTAACACCTAAGCACACTTCCACATACGGAAATCATAAACAAGAATCCTACCTCTTCCCAGCTGTGTATTTGTGCACGCTCCTCCTCCTCGCCTCCTTTTCCGGCGATGAACCCTCTTTTCCAGCCACCAGAAGCTCCAAACTTTCTTCCTTAATGACTTTTCTCAAAGCTTAAGAAGAAGATTGTGGCTATGGTTTGTTTAAGGAGGGTTTTATATAGAGGAAGGGAGAGGGAAAGCCTTGTTCAATATGAAGAAGGTGGTGGTACGTGATTCCAATTACCCCTATGCCAAGTCACCTCTAAGTGGTCCCCACTAGGTGATCCTACCCAATTTAAGCTCCTAATAACTAAAAAACCTAACTATTCTATTCTTCATCAAATAATTCCCAAAAAAATATAGAAAAAAGCCAAAAAATTCAGAAAATTACTTGGAAAATCCTGGATGCTACATCCTTCCCCCCTTAAAAGAATTTTGTCCTCAAAATTCAGACGACTTCATCCACAAAAAGTTTAGGGTAAGCTCGCCGCATTTCCGCTTCTGGCTCCCAAGTCATTTCTTCAAAAGCCTGACTTTGCCACAAAACCCTGACCAATGGAATGGTCTTGTTTCTCAGGACCTGATTCTTTTTATCTAATATCTTCATAGGCCTTTCTGCAAATGTAAGATCAGGTTGCAACTCAACCATATTGTGGTCAATTACATGAGACGGATCCTGCATGTATTTCCTTAACATTAACACGTGAAAGACATTACGCACTTCAGCCAAGTTAGGGGGTAAAGCAAGCTTATAAGCTACTGGACCAATCCGATCAAGGATTTCAAAGGGTCCAACGTAGCGCGGACTCAGCTTGCCTTTCTTCCCAAACCGCATAACCCCCTTGGTAGGTGAGACCTTCAGGAAAACATGATCTCCAATCTCGAATTCCAACTCCCTTCGCCTTCGATCTGCATATCTTTTCTACCTACTTTGTGCTGTCAACAATTTATGTTTTATTTCCTTCACCTTATCAGCACATTGTTGAATAATTTTAGACTTCATAACCCTCCGCTCACCTACTTCATCCCAGCATGTGGGGGAACGACATGGTCGTCCATAAAGGGCTTCATAAGGTGCCATGTCGGGGACGGTGTTGAGTTGTTACTAAATTAGTATTAGGATAATTCTAGCTACTTTAGTTTCAGTTTACTTTTATTTTTAGGTTAATTCTTAGTTCTTACTTTCTTTTAATTTGATCCTGTAGGTTGAGTTGAAGACCGTGCTCTCTACACTTGTGGACACAAGTGTACATTGGCAAACATAGTGCTTCTCTTCGGTTTACAAGATCATTTTCTCTCTTTATTCTTTTTCCTTAGTTATTTTTGCTTATTCTTCCACTTTTTACACTTAAAATTGTGTGGTGTGTTTGTGGTGTATGCGTGGTCGTCACTCCTTGCTCCCTCGATTCGTACCATTTGACCCTGAGCCTGAGCGGACATCTAGGAGAGCTGAGTTGCCATCGACCTACATTCATACAGCCCCAAACTCTCCCACCAATTCCTCCACCCACACTACTTCTACCCTCAGCATGGCTGAACATCAGTTAGTAGATGCACCACTCAAAGCTCTAAGGGAGTATTACACTCCCAATGAGTACACCTCTCCTTCATGCATTAGATTGCCAACGGTCGTTGCTCAAAATTATGAAATTAAGCCCAATGTTATTTAAATGTTTCTATCCTTTTATAGGCTTAATAATGAAAACCCGTATAGGCACCTAGATGACTTCTTGGAACTATGCACAATGCTTAAGCTCTCAAATTTAACCAATGAGGCTGTTAAACTTTGCCTTTTTCCTTTCACATTGAAAGATAAGGCTAAAAAATAGCTTCACTCTTTAGAGCCAGACACCATCACAACTGGGGCTCAAATGCAACAAGAGTTCCTCAAAAAGTACTTCCCCATAGGTAAAACTAACAAAATGAGAAAGGCCATAACCACTATTGCCCAACTTCCCACCGAACAGTTTCATGAGAGTTGGGATAGACTAAAGGACCTTCTTAGGAGGTATCCTCATTATGCTGTCCCTAAGTGGCAATTAGTGAAACATTTTTATGAGGATCTTACTGAACAAAACCACCATCTTGTTGATGCAAGTTGTGGGGGTACTTTTTTGCTAAAAAATAAAAATGAGGCATGAAAACTTTTTGAGGACTTGAGTGAAAATTCTTTTCAACATGTTGCATTGAATAGAAATGAGAGTAGACTATCTACCTTGAACAATGCCCCCTCTAGGGGTGGTTTGTATGAAGTAAAAAACCCATTAGACCTCTCCTCCAAAGTTGATAATTTGAGTAGGAAGCTGGACCTCCTTATGACTTCAACCCATCAATCCACTCCCTTCACTCAAGATGCATGCACAATATGCCTTAGCCCAATCCATACTATCATGGAGTGCCCCTCTACCTCTCAATTTCCTGAGCTTGTCCAAGACCATGTGAATGCTACCCAATCCTTCCCTAAGGTTGAGAACAATCTATTTTCAAACATATATAACCCTGAGTGGAGGAATCATCCTAACTTTTCTTGGCGGGCACAAAACCAAGGGGTTGTGGGCAACCAATCCCCTAGGCAACTATTCCAAGTTCCACAATTCTCTATCCACCAACCTCAAGTGCAACCCCCATATGTCCAACCTAGTAGGAGTTCGAGTTTTGAAGAGAAGGTCTTAACTGCATTATAAGAGCTACAATCTCATACTCAAATCATTTGCTCCCACACACAATCTATAGCAAAGCTAGAAGCCCAAATTGGACAACTAGCTAATGCTATTAACAAGAGTGAGATGGGGATGTTGCCGAGTCAACCTCTACAAAACCCTAAAGGTCAATTTCGGGTAGATCGAGCTCCTCCCTCTAATGAACAAGTTTAGTCCATAATGACCCTTAGGAGTGGGAGAATTGTTGACAATAAGGTTGGGGGGACACCAGTGAATGATGATAGGAGTGAGGAGTTAGAGAGGGCAACCCCCAATGAGCCTCAAGTAGAAATGAGTGCACTACATGAGAAGGAATTTGTATCACCTTCCCTTTCCTTAGAGCCATAGTCTAAGACCACTTCTGAGAGATCTTATATCCCTAAGATACCTTTTCCTCAGTGTCTTGACATAACACCACCATTTAGAAAGAGTACAGCTAGGATGAATGATATTCTTGAGACTTTCAAACAAGTTAAATTAATCTCTCCCTCTTAGTTGCCATTAAGAAAGTCCCTACTTATGCTAAGTTCCTCAAAAACCTATGTACTCAAAAGCGAAAATCTAAGATCCATGTGTCTAAGAAGGTCTTTCTCACCGAGCAAGTTAGCTTTCTTTTGAAGTTTGACACCCCACCTAAGTATAAGGACCCTGGAGTGCCCACTATTTCTTGTGTCATAGGTGATCACTTCATCCATAAAACCCTCTTTGACCTTGGTGCTAGTGTCAATTTACTCCCTTACTTGGTGTATGAGAAACTAAGATTAGGTGGATTGCAGCCTACATCAGTTACTTTACCCACACATCAGATTCATATCATTCTAGGTCGCCCTTTCCTTCCCACAGCTAATGCATACATAAATTGTAGGACGGGGGTAATGGAGATGACATTTGGGAACATGAAAGTGGAACTAAATATTTTTGATGTGTCTAACAATTTACCTGCAACTTGTGATGCTGAATGTTTTATGGTAGACAATTTTAGATTCGATGCTTATGATAGTGGTCCATCTTTTGTAGCATCAGCCCATAATCAAGTCGTGCCTTGTAATTTTTTTGAGTCATCTTTTTGGAGACTTAAGAGAAAAGTCAATGCCAATATCTACCACCCACCCTGACATACTTGAGAATGTTGGCAATGGTTAGCTGAAGACAATAAACTTAGTGCTTCTTGGGAGGCAAACCATGTTTTTGATATATTTCTTTTCCTTTATGTTGTTTTTATTCTTTGCTTTATTTAGGTTTTATTTACGTATTTTTCTCTACTTTTGTTTCTTTTCTCATTATAGTTTTTGTTCTTTTGTGGGATATAGTACTTTAGGTTTGGGGGAATGCTCATCACTTATATTTATCTCTTTTCTCCAATCCTATGTATTTCACTTTCAAATTAGTGGATTAGTTCTGCATTCAGGTAATATCTTTCTTTCCCTCTCTTACTTATTATTGTTATTGTAGTATATACTTTCTTTAACATTGAGGACAATGTTCAGTTTAGGTTTGGGGGTGTAGAAAGATATTTTTCTTTCTTATTTTTCTTTTAGGATGTTTTAGAGTATTTTTCGTTATTTCTTTAGTTTTTTTTCTTTTATGTAGTTTTTATCGCTTATTTTCTTTTAAAAGCATATGTCTATTTTTAAAGAGATCAATTTCATGAAGAAACTTCAAGTAATTAATTAAGTGATGAAAGCAATTGAGTGAGTAATTTCTATTTTATTTTCTTTTTCTTGGATAATTGTGCTTATATTTTTAAACCACATTTCACACACTTGAAACTTGTATGAATATAATTTTATGATTTATTACTTGTAATCTTAGTGGGATATCTTTAACTTAACATATTTTTGAAAACATGACAATTGAGTAATTTTTAATGTTATATGATAGAACTTTATGCTTAGCTATTATTTGAAAAAATGGGATAAGTGTGTAATGGAAAAAGGATGATGAGAAAAAATCGAATAAAACAAAGAGTTGAAAAAAGAAAAAAAGATAGATTGAATGAAAAAAATTGATGAAAAAAAAACAAGTAAATGTTTTTTTCTCTTTTCACTGAGTAACTGGGCCTTGTGTCTAGGTAAGCGTAAGGGATCTCGTCAAAAGGTGAAAAGTTGAGATAAATTCTTTAACGACTTGCTTTGTTTTGTAGCCTTTATAGTTTGAGTTGCTCTTATTCCCTGAATTTAATTAAAATTTAAAGGCCATTACATGAGGTTTTATTATGAGATGTTAAGGATGAAAGATTGTCATTGTTATATTTTTGAGTTAGTGAACTTTAATGAGCTTGGCTAATGGGTCACATAAGATATGCTTGTTAATAAAGAATGAAATTGTATGATGGGGTTATAGAATGGATATATGTAGTTGCACAATTATTTTATGTTTTTGAAATGTATATATGTAGTTGCACAATTATTTCTAAGACGGGGTTATAGAATGGATTATTCCTTACTTGAAAGTGATTAGATAAAAATTATTTACTTGTTTCAAGTATTTGTGCTTGGTTCTTTTTAAAAATAGTTATGTGTTTTTAAGAGAAGATTGTTTTTAAAATTTTTGTTTTTTTACTTTGTTTTATTTCTTTTCTTAGGTTTAGATGTTTGTGGGTATCATTACTCCAAACCCTCACGAGACACAACTCGTTCAACTAGGGGTTTAAAGGCTTGTTGCATACGCTAAATGCAATCGAGATTTTCTACGAAAGTGGCATTTATTTATTTTTTTATACTAGTTGTTTTGCTTGAGGACTATCAAAATATAGGTTTGGGGGTATTTGATAAGTATGAAATATATATCTATTTTATATACTTTTTTACCTTATTTTCTAATATAGATTTAGTTAATTTAGAGTTAGTTATAGTTTATTTAGATTAAGATAGATATTAATATTTTAGTTTAATTATTAATTAATTTTGGGAGTTATTAGTAGGTTAGGCATGTATTTAAATCAAGTTGGGATTTTAATTATATTCTACATGTCTAAACTGTGATGATTTTTATATTTTTTTGGTAATGTGCGCTTATCGAAGTACTTAGACGATGTTTGGAATAATTTAGAATACTCTTGACACACTTTAAAATGATTGAGTCAACCTTTTGGAGTTATAAACAATTTAAAAACTAATATGGAAATGAAAGAAAGAGCTTAATGAATGGAGTAAAAAAACTGGACATGAATATGGACTGTCCAGTGAAAAATTGTCCAGATTGTAGAAACAATGTAGCCGATTGAATGAGGAGTTTTTAGGATCAAACGGTTAAACGTGATTTTGAAGAAGAAGATAGTTCAAGTGATCGAATGGGCATGCAGGGCAATCGATCGGGATAAAAACACAGTTTCCTAGTTTAAGCCAATTTTGAATCCTTTTAATATTAAACTTCTTCTTACAGTTCTTATGCATATATAAAGACATATATGGCTCAAAATTGAAGGATTTTAGTAAATTTTCTGAAGAGAAAAATGAAGAAGATGATGAAAGATTACTCAAAGCTTTCAATGGAGATTTAAGAGCCTTATTCTACAATGGAAGGCTAGACTTTTCTTTTACTTAGGAGTTACTGAAGCTATAAATAAGTTTCAGTTTCTTTTACTTTCAATCTAGATCTCAGTTGTGAATTATGACAATTGTATGATAAGGATTTCATTTTTAATGGAAGTGTTTTTCATGTTTATTCAAATCTATGTTAATTTATTGTCTTGTAGATGATAGATTAATGTGGTTTTGATATTTACATCGATTCTAATTTATGTGATTTAGATAAGATGGTCATGTAATAGTTTTAATGTTTAGATAATTATTGAATTAGAAGAGTTATACTAAGATGAGATGAGTCGTGCCTATAGTTAGTTTAGTGTAGATGATACGTGCTATTGTTGAAGATAGTTCATGCCATGAATTTAATTAATGATTCTTTTTGAAGTAATTCTAACTTGTAGCTGAGAATACTTGTTCATATTCTTTTTAAAGTAATTGTTATGGTTCTATAGTGGATTCGATTTCCTAAGTAAATTCCATTATATTAATCTCTTTCTTTTAATTTAGTTGATTACATATTTTGCTTAATTTTAGTTTTAAGTTCTTTTTAGTTTTTAATCAACAATTTTCTCTCTTAGATTTAGTAATAATTCATCTGTCCTTGAGGTTCGACAACCCTTAAATACTTATCTTAGTACACTTACCTTGTACACTTGCAAATGGTTTAATTTTAAACAATCAATGACGCCAGAAGGAATGGCCGGCGGAGCCAGCTTATTGCATTTCGATTGCGTGCTTTGGCATTTCCATACCCAATTTGACCTTGGGGCACAAAATTTTGATATGGGATTACACAGTTGAGCTGTAGGTGTAGGGGGTTGACCATGGGCAAGAGGGACAAGTTGAAGGCCTCCAAGTTGGGTTTGCGGTCCCAATAGGCCGGGATCCAATTTCCTAGTGGTCGGAATGCCGGCTTCCTCAAGGCTGGCAATTACATCATCGGTGTGGGTGTGGAGAGGCCGGTATTGAGAGGGTTGTTACAACCTTGGCTGAAAGGTACACTAGTTCTACTTGGTGTGAGTAGTGCCGAGCTTCATTCGGATGGTGCAGCAGGGGCTGAGGTGGCAGAAGGGATTTTGCGACATTGAATGTTTAATAAGTGTAGCAGTGATGGCCTTTGCAATGCTAACACTTGTCAGAGTGGCAGTCATGGTTGATGGCATGGAGGGAACCAATGATTGCTATGAATGCAGCAATGATAGGGGCTTTATTTCGGGTTGGGAAATCAAAGAGGAATTGGTGCAACTGCGTTGCCAGGTGCATAGGTGGTCCACGACAGATGGATCAATGGCTCATGGGTGGTGGACAAAACCCAAGAGGCAGCTGGCAGAAGGGGTGGAGCACTTGAGGGTCCAAGGGTCGTGGCGGTGGCCGGAAATACAGATTGGAGAGAAAAACCGGCTGGAGGCAGTCCTAGCAGGGATGAGCCGGAGGCTGATGTGGCGTGCTCAGGAGCAATGGGGCGAATGACTGGCAATGGTGGTTGAGTGGCAGAAAGGAGAGATTTTTTCGCTGGGGATGAAGCAGCTTCTCGAATAATGGTGGGCGCCAGTGAGGACGATCCAACCGCAGAGAGAGCATGCAAGGAGTGCAGGACCTCATCTAAATGGCGACTAAACTCGTCAAAATAGCGGTCCCTCTCATCTAAACAATGGCCGAACTCCTCGAAACGACGGCTGAGCTTGCAAAATGTTGATGAGTTGTCTCTGCTTGCGTGTCTGTAAGGGTCTTTAATTCGGTAAGCTTCAAAACCGTGGTTTTTAGTTGATTTTCCAATTGTTGCGTGTGGGAAGGTGAGCAAGGGAGGACTTTGAGACAGGCACGTCATGGAGGCATGAAGAGTCTGTTGCTATTGGGGGCAACTTAGTGTTGGGTGGTGGACTCATGGTGGAAGGAGGTCCAAAAGTTGAACACTCAAATAACAGTGATGCAGACCGATATCTACACAAGACAAATTAGAGAGAGAGAGAAGAAAATAACTGAAGACAAATTAAACTAGTGTAATTTAATCTGATTTTCTGAATTATTGAAATTGGGCATAGCGAAGACATATTTATAGCTAATTGGTAATACTAATCTTAATGCTAATAAAACTTCTAACTAGAATGAACTTCTAACATTAGCCTAAGACCAATAAGAATAAAATCCTAATTATACTAAACTACTCTTACTAACAATAATTAAATCTTAATTCTAATGGAATATGAAGGCAAGCCCCGATCCCTAGGGTAGATTATAACATTTATATTAAATAAAATTTGTATTTGCGACGTAAAAGGATATGCGCCACAAATACCCTAGGGTTTATTTGGGATGCATAGTACTATGCGTTGCAAATACCTTATATTTTATTTAATATATAATTTATTTTCTAAAATACATTATTTACCATATAAATACATATTATATTATTACTTAAAAAACTAAAATAATTTATTTATTCCTGGTTATGTGAGCTTGAGCTTTGAGAACTATTGTTTCAAGATTCGATGGCGCATAGGGCATGCATCCTTCTTTCCAATGAGTTACGTGCATCGTCAAATTGGTACTAGATGTCCCACAATCCGGAGCTGGCACTGACATGCGTGAACCTAGTCCCACACATACGGGAATGAAAACATTAATTTATATTTTTTTAATATATTATATATTACATATTTATATATTAAATAATATATTTTGTAATAAAAACGTATAGTAAATAAATTTTGGGTATTTGCGATGCAAAAGGGCATGTGTCCCAAATACCCTAAGGATTGGCAACACTTTTGTGCAAGTGTCGCAAATACGTTTCCTAATTGCAACGCTTAAACATAAGCGTCGTAAATAGTAAAGAAATAAAACTCAGTTTATAGTTTTGTAAAAAAACTATCGTATTTGCGACACTTATATAAAAGCATCAAAAAATTATCATATTTGTGACACTTATAGTTTATAGTTTTAATGTTTGCGACGATTGAACAAAAGCGTCACAAATAGGTTTGTTATTTGCGATGCTTATGATTAAGTGTTACAAATAATATTACCTATTTACAACGTTAAATTATAAATGTCGCAATAAGTACATCAATTATTTTTTTAAAAATCTAGTGTTTGCAACTCTTTTGATAAACCATCACAAGAAAAACCACTATTTGCGATGCTTAAACAAAAATGTCACCAATAGGTCTATTATTTGTGATGCTTACGATTAAGCGTCCCAAATAGTGGTTTTTTTTGTGACGCTTTTTTAAGCGTCGCAAAATATAGTTTTTAGCCTTCCGACAATCCCTCCTGTCGAGGTTCATGAGCCTTCCGACACCATGGATAAACTAATGGGGAATTATAAGTTGTAAACTTGGTCCTGCTAGTGTTGTCGTCATTCCCACTATTGTTACTCCTTGCAAAGTTGTTCCCTGTTTTAGGCTTCTTACTCTTTTGATTTTGCTGCCCATCATTCCTTGGACGTTTTGTGTTCCAACTGCTTATGAAAATTAGTAGTCTCCTAATTTGTGGCTAGGGCACTCTCAACGACTTCTCTCAAATGCCTTTGTCATAGAACTGCCAACTTTCCCTAAATAGATGACTTCAGCCCCCACAAGAATTTCTTTGCATGAACAAATGGCCTTTGAACCAAGTCACTAGCAAAGCGCTCCTACTTTGGGAACTTCACCTCATACTTAGCCACTATTATGCTTTCTTGCTTTAGTTCCATGAAATCCATCCGCATCTCATCCTTAAATAAACGTCTCCATGAAATCTTCCAAGATGATGGCTGTTGGGTTAGGAAAACGTCGTTTCCTCACCATGTCCCACCAGACCTCGACTTCTCCTTCCAGCGTGAAGGTAGCAAACTCAGTCATATGCACCTTTGTGAATCCCATCACACGGAAGATCTTCTCCTCTGATGATGTCAAGAAACTATACCTAAGGGTTTCGTCTCTCCCTTAAAAACTGGGGGTCCCAACTTCTTAAACTTCTCCTTGGTAAACATCTCGGCGCCTGACGATCCACTAGTTGTGCATTGAATGGAGGATGCACTAGCGTATTCCACAATACTCCTGATAGGGCTGCAAACGGGTCGGGCTCTGACGGGCTAGGGTAGGCCCAAGCCCAGCCAAAAAAAAAATTTCAAAACCCCACCCAAAGCTGATAGCTTAGTCCAGAATTTTGGCCCAACCCAAAATTTAGACGGACTCTAGCCGGACCACGAGCTTTTGGGCCAAAAGAGACGCGATAAAAATACCCCACCCCAGTAAGCAAAATAAGTTTGACCTCTGTGAAGGCAAGATTAACAAGGTAAGAGATGCAGCCACTATTCCCAAGCCAACCAGTAGCCTTCCAACTCTAAGTACATAAGGCTCTGGCGCAACATCCATAATAACCGACCCAGTAGCAAAAAGCTCATCAGCAAGTAGGGTGGTCCGTTTGCGTCCGTAATCACCGTTCAGCCATACTAGCAATCATTTCCTGCAAATTAATTAGAAGAACAATTATTTATACCAGAAAACAAGTCAAATCTTAGACATGATTTCACAACAATCCATTGACCTGGACTTGTACCTGTAAAAACATGCTATCGTTAACCGCCTGTAACTCATCCCGGATATATAAAAGAGCTCCAGAAATGACCCCTAAAAATAATACCAAAATTTCAGGCAAACACATCATTTGAAAACGTTACAACCGAAATTCAGAAACCTACTAGCCAAGAAAGGAACTCAAGAGCAATTGAAGAACAACAAAGGAATCATGGCGTCCAAGCTATACCTGTGTCGTACCCAAACACCAAGCCGCCTATACCAGCAGTGACAGTCAACATAAGCACATAACGGTTGCTAACGGTTGCTAAAGTAGGTCATCTTTTAGCTGGAGCCAGAGTCCAACAGCCTCGAGCTCCCCGGCAACAGAAAGATCGTCATTTTCGAGAAAACTCAAACACCCAATTTACAGAAGCCAGCAATGATTACTTCTATCAACGCCATGCAGTTCTACATCAACTCCGACAACCCCTATTTGATCCGAAACTTAATGGGCCGGTCCGGGCTTTTAAGTATTTTTTGGCCTAGGCCCAAGCCCAAGCCCGAGCCCGGGACAAAATTTTACAAATCTTAAAATTTTAAGCCTGACCTGATTCATACATTAAATTTTACAGCCTGAAAGTATAAAATTTTGGGCCGGGCCGGGCTCGCCATGTTTCTTGCAGCCCTAACTCCTGAGCATAGCGGAACTATGTCCGATCCTTGCACAATGCCTCTTGCTGCTGAATATTCTGAGGGTGCTACTGAACTTTAGTTTGAAAATGATAGCCAAACGCTCTACAGTAGCCCTTAATTGATCCATCTACTATCTATCAGCAGCAGCTTGATTTACAGAAGCTTTATTCCTCCCTCTACACTCAGAACACAATACACAAAAAGTAATGCAACAAGGCTGATTCTAGAGTATCTCTTATCCTAGAGATTACTAAGCCATTTTATTTCATATCTAACTCAAACGTTACCGGTTAGGTCTTTATCTTAAAACTTAATATGATTTTCTTTAGCTACCACAAATTGTCATGTCCCCGACCCAGAGAGCCTGAGGCTGTAGCATGGATACATGCAACATAGTTGTGGCCCACTTGAAGATAACAATCATTTACTAACTAATTATGCTCCAATTAAATAAATAATAAATCCAAGAGTAAATAAGTCAGTCCACATGAGCCATCCCATGGATGAATTATTACAATTATCTAAAATAAAAGAACATCTAAGTAAAGTCCCATCATCTAGCGAATTTCTAATGCTTCTACCCTTGTCACTTTGGACAATTATTGTTTCATGTTCTGTCAAAGCTCTTCGCAAAGCATTGGCAAACACGAATGCATCTACGTGTACAAGTACACGTAGTGGAGAGGTTCATGGAAAAGAAAACCACCCATGAGCTTACTCCCAGCAAGTTAATTCACACACACTAATCCACACACTTATACTTAGAAAAACAAACAAATAAACATGAATAAGATAACCATGAAGCATTCTGCCACAATAATATTTAAGTAAATCAAATGCCTACAATTTACAAAAAATATACTATAAAGTTTCCACTTGGCCTAGCACCCTTGAACCAAATGCCTCTAATCATTGACCGCTTGTATGGATCCGACACCGGTTTTGAAGGAAATCTTGTGCATCTAAAAAGTCTTTGGGAGTCTAGTTGAACTATTTTTGTAATTTTCTATTTGCGCACACAACACAAAAGTATTTTCAATTTATTTTTTTGTCTCCAAAACATGTATATACCACATCCCACCCCGTGGCATAACAACATGTGGAAAACATGTTGGAAACACTTACAAACAACTTTACAATGTCACATGAGAAGACTTACCTCACTACATGCAAAAATTCAAAACCTTAATTTTGGTGTTGTGGCTGATTTAGAATTTTAGGAAAAATATCTAGAAATATGAAATACAAATGAAACTTGGAACATAGTAAATCGACTCAATCGGTGACTCCAAATTAAAATGTATGTATGGGCTGACATCAGAAACTATTTAATATCAAATTATAGAAATTACTGCATAGTACAAGAAATTCTGCATAGTTGGATCTCAAAGAACACAAATCAGTGATAAAAAGACTCAAAATCAAGCAGAGATTTTTATGTTAGATAGCAGACTCACATAATAATTCCTACAAGAAATTTGCGAGTAATTTGACCTGAATTGAACTCAGGAAAAATCCTGATATACAAAACAATAGAACGATGAATCCTGAATAGAGTGGATTTAAGAAAATATAATAAATTGAGACTAATATATGAAAATCCTCATAAATACTGAATGAAACTAGAAACATATTTAAATCTCTTATAATTTTTGTAGGTCTATTCTATGGAGAAAGATTTTACCAACTGGCCGAAAAGCAATCTTTTGAAATGATTACTTTTTGGATGGGATAAACTCCATGAAAAATTATGAAATTTTTACTCGACTGAGTTGGAAGAGTTTATAAAAATCTCAGAGTAATTTCAGAATAAAATGACTAATAGAAGGTGTTGAAAAAACCAATCTTTCCAAATACACATTGTAAACTGAGGCAATTTAACATAACATACAAGCTCTAACAAGCTCAACTAAATTACATAGTCTATATAGCAATTGGAAACAACAAATTGAAGACTCTAAGGCATAAATATAGACCATGAAATAGCCACCAAAATCATCTAAACATGATTTTTTATTAAATCATGATAATATTCCCGCATCAAAGCATAACTTGAACATGTAATAAGAAAAACCTAATCTCATACATGCAAAGCTATAGATGAAATTAACCACAAGAAAGTAAATCATCAAGTGATAGTCACTTACTTTCTAATCGAATTCAGAAAAGCTCGATTTAAAGAAGAGAAGAAACCATAACATACAGACAGTGATCGACCGTTCACTGTTTCAATGGGGTATGACTCCGCTAGCTTTCGATCTATCTTCATAGTGATTAATCAATAAACTCGCAGTCTATTTTTACAAAGGGCTGTTTCAAGTGGCAATCGATTGATTCATCCCATGTAATGCACAACGATCGATCGATGATGCAATGATTTTATAGTTTTGCCCTTTTTACCCTAATTCAGTTTGAAACACTCTAAAATCACTTCCTAAGTCATTGTAAGTGATTTATGTATGTGAGTATATGCAAAATTAATCTCATTTACCTTAAACACTCTTAGTCTTCAACCTTGATCCATACGAACATGTCTGTTCCTATTTTTTAAGTCTAGCAATTCCAAATTCGACTTGACCGCAACTAAATCTGGTCAGATTCCTAAGACTAATTTCATACATGAAGTTTCAATATAGTTTTGATCAACAAAATCAGCCAATTACAATAAATATGTCGCATATGTTGTTTAGTGACTCACCAAGTTAGCAGACTTCACTACAACAAAATGTAGCATTAGCGGCACATTTATTAGCGACACAAACGTAAGCGTGGCTAAAAACAACTACTTGCGACACATACAAAAGCGTCGCAAAAAAATGAACTATTAGCGACGCATTCTATTATGCGTCGCCAATAGTCATATATTATCGACACTTAGTTTAAAGCGTTGCTAATACTAATCATATTAGAGACGCTTTATAATAAACGTCTCTAATAGTTCATTTATTTGCGATGCTTAATACAAAAGTCACTAAAAGATATATATTTTAACTAAAAAAAGAAAAAATAATCAAAACTATTAGTGACGCTTATGGCAAGCGTCGCTAATAGTCCAGCTATTAGTGACGCTATGCACAAGCGTTGCTAATAGCAAGACTATTAGCGACACGTGTAACAAGCATCACTAATAGTCCTGATATTAGTTATTAATTTAAAATAAAAAAATAAAATATTTGAATTATTAGCGACGCTATGCACAAGTGTTGCTAATAGCAAGATTATTATAATCCTGATATTAGTTATTCATTTAAAATAAAAAATAAAAATATTTGAATTATTAGTGACGCTATACACAAGTGTCGCTAATAGCAAGATTATTATAGTCCTGATATTAGTTATTAATTTAAAATAAAAAAATAAAATATTTGAATTATTAGCGACGCTTTTAACTAAGCAAGGCAAATAGCATTCGTAATAGCGATGCTTAGTTACAAGCATCGCGAATAGCTTTATTAATTAATTTTATTTAATAAATAAAAAATAAAAATAATTTTTTTTAAAAAACTTCCTAAACATAATATATATTTTATTCAATATTCACTATTTGTATATATAATAAATAAATATTAAAATTTCAAATAGTAGTGTTAATAATAGATTAAACTTTCACTATTTAGATATAATATATTTTATTTCTTAAATTTTCTTATTAATTTTAAAATATAATTCATAATAAAAGAGAGAGTGAAGAGAGAGAAGAGAGGGATCAAAGAGAGAGAGTCTAGAGAGAGGGGGAGGTGAGAGAGTGAGGAGAGAGAGAGAAAGGGATGAGTGAGATGGAGGAGAGAGGGTGAGGAGAGAGAGGGAAGAGAGAGAGAGGGTAGAGAGAGGGTGAGGAGAGGGAGAGTGAGGAGAGAGAGAGAGGAGAGAGAGAGGGAGAGTGAGGAGAGAGAGGATAGAGAGAGAGGGAGAGAGAGTGAGGAGAGAGAGAGAGGGAGGAGAGAGAGGAGACAAAGGGGGTGAGGAGAGAGAGAGTCAAGAGAGAAGGGAGGAGAGAGGATAGAGAGGCGGGAGGAGAGAGGACAGAGAAAGGAGAGCGAGAGATAGAGGGTAGAGAGAGAGGAGAGAGAGGGAGGGTAGAGAGAGAGGGGAGAGAGAAGCGAGAGAATTTTTTTTACAAAAAGTATTAGCGATGCATATGCGTATGCGTCGCTAATAACAAATAACACTAGATATTAGCGACGCATAAGTGTATGCGTCACTAATAGTCAAGTGTATTAGCGACGCATAAGTGTATGCGTCACTAATAGTCAAGTGTATTAGCGACGTATATGATTATATGTTGCTAATACACTATACTATTAGCGACACATATAAGTCTGCGTTGCTAATAGATTTTTTTTATTTTTAAAAATATTAAAATTAAAACAAATAGAGAGAGAGGAGAGAGGGGGGAGAGAGTGCTAGGGGAAGAGAGAGGATAGAGGGAGGAGAGTAGAGAGTGAGGAGATAGCATAAAAAATAAATTATTATATTTTAAAAAATATATTTTATTATATTTCCTAATTAATTAAATTTATCTTTTTTAAATTTTTTTTATAAATTATTATATTTTAAAAATAAAAAATAAAATAAATAATATTAGCGACGTATACTTATATATGTCGCTAATAGTATAAGTATTAGCGACATATAGGATTATACGTCACTAATACCAAGTATATTAGTGACGTATAGAAAATATTTCAATACGTCGCTAATAGTATTTATTTTATTATTATTATTTTTTTAAAATTAATGTTTAAAAATAAAAAAAATAAAAAATTAAATTACAGAAGAGATAGTGTATAGAGAGAGGAGAGGGAGAGAGAGAAGAAACAGAGAGGAAGAGAGAGGGAGAGAGAGAAGAGAGAGGGAGAGAGAGAAGAGAGAGGAGAGGAAAGGCAGAGGGAAAGAGAGGAGAGACGAGAGGAAAGGCAGAGGGAAAGAGAGGAGAGGGAGATTAATTATTTTTTAATTTTTTAAGTTTTTTTATTAATTATTTTATTTTCAAAATAAAAAATAAAATAAATACTATTAGCGACCTATACTTATATGCGTCGCTAATAGTATAGGTATTAGCGACGTATATAGTTATTTGTCGCTAATAACTACCATATTAGCGTTGTATATTTCCATACGTTACTAATATTATTTATTTATATTTATTTTTTATTTTTAAAAGTAATAAATTATAAAAAAATAAAATAAATACTATTAGCGACGTATACTTATATACGTCGCTAATAGTATAAGTATTAGCGACATATAGGATTATACGTCACTAATAGTATAGGTATTAGCGACGTATGTAATTATGTGTCGCTAATAACTACCATATTAGCGTTGTATATTTATATACGTTGCTAATATTATTTATTTATATTTATTTTTTATTTTTAAAAGTAAAAAATTATAAAAAATAAAATAAATAATATTAGCGACGTATACTTATATGTTGCTAATGGTATAAGTATTAGCAACATATAGGATTATACACCACTAATACCAATTATATTAGTGACGTCTAGAAAATATTTCAATACGTCGCTAATAGTATTTATTTTATTTTATTTTTTATTTTTAAAATTAATGTTTAAAAATAAAAAATAATAAAAAATCTAAATTACATAAGATTAGTGTATAGAGAGAGAAGAGAGAGAGAGGAGAGGGAGAGAGAGAGAGAGGAGAGAGAGAGGAAGAGAGAGGAGATGGAGAGGAGAGAGAGAAGAGAGAGGAGAGAGAGGAGAGGAAAGGCATAGGGAAAGAGAGGAGAGGAAAGGCAGAGAGAGAGAGAGAGAGAGGAGAGGGAGAGAGAGGAGAGAGGAGAGGGAGATTAATTATTTTTTAATTTTTTTAAGTTTTTTTTATTAATTATTATATTTTAAAAATAAAAAATAAAATAAATACTATTAGCGACATATATAAGTATATGTCGCTAATAGTATAGGTATTAGCGACATATATAATTATATGTCGCTAATAACTACCATATTAGCGTTGTATATTTCTATACGTCGCTAATATTATTTATTTATATTTATTTTTTATTTTTAAAAGTAAAAAATTATAAAAAAATAAAATTAGAGGAGAGATAGTGTGTAGAGAGAGAGAAGAGAGGGAGGAGAGAGGAGAGGGAGAGAGGAGGGAAAGAGAGGGAGAGGAGAGAGAGAGAGGAGAGGGAGATTAATTAATTTTTAATTTTTTAAGATTTTTTAATAATTATTATATTTTAAAAATAAAAAATAAAATAAATATTATTAGCGACGTATAATTATATACGTCGCTAATAGTATAGGTATTAGCGACAAATATAATTATATGTTGCTAATAACAACCATATTAGCTATGTATATTTCTATACGTCGCTGATAGTATTTATTTACTTTTATTTTTAAAAATAAAAAATTATAAAAAAATAAAATTAGAGGAGAGATAGTGTGTTGAGAGAAAGGACATAGAGGAGAGAGGAGAGGGAGAGAGAGAGGGAGAGGAGAGAGAGAGGGAGAGGAGAGGGAGACAGAGAGGTGAGAGGAGAGAGAGATTTATTTAATTTTTAATTTTTTAAGATTTTTTTATTAATTATTATATTTGAAAAATAAAAAATAAAAAAAAATAATATTAGCGACATATATAATTATACATCGCTAATAACTACCATATTAGCGATGTATATTTCAATACATCACTAATAGTATGTATTTAATTTAATTTTTTATTTTTAAAAATAAAAAAATAAAATAGAGGAGAGATAGTGTGTAGAGAGAGAGGAGGGAGAGAGGGGAGAGAGGGTGAGAGAGGAGGGAAAGAGAGGGAGAGGAGAGAGAGAGAGGGAAAGAGAGGAGAGAGGAGAGGAAAGATAGAGGGAAAGAGAGGAGAGAGGAGAGGAAAGGCAGAGGGAAAGAGAGGAGAGAGGAGAGGAAAGGCAGAGGGAAAGAGAGAGGAGAGGGAGAGAGAGGAGAGGGAGATTAATTAATTTTTAATTTTTTAAGATTTTTTTATTAATTATTCTATTTTAATTTACTACTAATAGTATGTATTTAATTTAATTTTTTATTTTTAAAAATAAAAAAAATAAAATAGAGGAGAGATAGTGTGTAGAGAGAGAGGAGGGAGAGAGAGGAGGGAAAGAGAGGGAGAGGAGAGAGAGAGAGAGGGAGAGACAGAGGAGAGGGAGGTTAATTAACTTTTAATTTTTTATGAGTTTTTTAATAAATTATTATATTTTAAAAATAAAATAAAAAATTAAATAAATATTATTAGCGACATATAGAACTATATGTCGCTAATAGTATAGGTATTAGCGAAGTATATTTTTTAGCGTTGCTAATACCTAGGCAATTAGCGACATATATTTTTTAGCGTCGCTAATACATAGGCTATTAGGGATGCATATTATTATGCATCGCTAATAGTATTTATTTTATTTTAATTTTTAAACATGAAAAATCATAGAGGAGAGAGTGTGTAGAGAGAGAGGAGAGAGAGTGTGAGGAGAGAGAGGGAGGAGAGGAGAGAGAGAGGAGAGGAGAGAGAGGGAGAGAGGAGAGAGGAGAGAGGGAGGAGAGGAGAGGGTGAGGAGAGAGAGAGGTATCGACGTATTTAGAGACATTTTTTTAGCGTCGCTAATAGTTATTAGCGATGCTTAAAAGCATCGCTAATAGTGTTTTTTGTTGTAGTGCTTTATTGTTATTAGGACAACAAATTCCTTAGATGAATAGACAACACCTTATGTGAAGGAGATTGCTCGGTTACATGGAATTCTTGTATCCATAGTATTCGACATGGATCCTCGTTTTACATCTAGATTTTGACAAAGTTTTTAAAAGGCTTTGGGGACATCAACTCACCTTAGTTCAGCGTATCATCCTCAAACAGATGGGCAATCCAAGTGGAATATCCAAACCTTAAGAGGATATGCTCAAAGTGTACATCATCGAGTGGAAGGGCAATTGGGAGCAACATTTACCTTTGTTAGAGTTTTCTTACAACAATAGTTATCAAGTTAGAATCTAGATGACACCTTTTGAAGCAATGTATAAATGTCCTTGCAAATCACTCCTTTGTTGGGATGAAATTGGAGAGCAACTTTTGGTTGGACCAAAAGTAGTGCAACAATCAGTGGAGAAGATTCAACTCATTAGCAATCGACTGCAGACTGCTTAGAGTTGACAAAAGAGTTATGCGGACAGCCATCAAAGGGATCTATAATTTCAAGTAGGTGATCATGTTTTTATGAAGATTTCACCATCAAAAGGCATAGTGAGAATTGGAAAGAAAGGGAAACTATCTCCCAGCTTTAGTGGACCTTTCAAAATTCTAGAGCGGATTGGAGCAATGACATATTGGTTGACCTGGCTGCCACAACTTTCTAACATCCACGACGTGTTCCATGTATCTCTTTTGTGAAAGTAAGAACCAGATCTATCCCATGTTCTCAACTTCGAGCCATTGGAGTTAAGGAGAAATCTTACCAACATCAAGACTCCAATGCAAATTTTGAACAGGAAGGAGAAGATGCTCAGGACAAAGGTGATTGTATTGGTGAAAGTTTATCGGCGAAATCACAACTTGGAAGAAGCGATGAGGGAGTGTGAAGATGAAGTCAAAGCTAAGTACCCTGATCTTTTCACTGTTTAGCAGTAACGAATTTTGAGGAAATTTTTTTTGTAAGGTGCGTAGGATGTAAGATCACATGTTTTAGATTTTGTTTGCCTTCATTTTGCATTTGGTTTGGGGTAACTAGGATTTTTTTAGAATTATTTAGATTTTTTTTGTAGAATTGGTGGGCCTAGCTCATCAAGGGTTATTCCTGAGGCATTGCGGACCCAGTTCTCCTAATTATGAGGAGGGAACACTGTGGAGTGCATTAGTTCATAGCATAAACCACGATTTTACTACAAAATTTGATACAATTTTAGCGAATTTCCTTATTTTGAGGAAGTGGGCGTCACCATGGGACCCATAACCTTTCTCGTCGTCACCTACCAACTCCTTGGCCATCATCCTTCATTGATTGACAAGTGGCCTGGACTTTGTCATGTCAATTTCAGCGAAATTATGGAAAAGAATTCTCAATTTTTTTTGTCAAGTCTGTGTGCACTTGCTTGACCATGGAGTTTTTGGTATTTCCGGTTTAGGAATACCAGGGAACATGTAACGATATGGTTGTCCACCTTGGATTTATTATCTTGTGTTATTCTTTTGATGTATTATTGAAATATTTACACCGATAATGTCAAGCAATTTTATGCATCTTGAGATTATTTGTTGTGATATTAATGTAAGTTTTGTGTTGTTTAAAATCTTATTGGGTTGTCCTAACCCTTTTATTTTGGTATTGGGAATCCTTCGAGGAATCCCCTATGTGGTTATGTCACGCAGGTGCTCAGGATGATTTGTTTTGTGAGTAAGGCAGAAACTAAAGAGATGATGAGCAGGGATAGTACATCTACTAAGGGATAGCTAGTAGTTAATAAATTAAAGCAACTTTGAGTCTCTTTAGTAGTTGATCTATCTATCATTTTGAAGGCGTTGGATTTCATTATGCCCATTAATTCAAGATTTGGATACAGATGGTTACTATTATGCTTAGTAGTAATATTTCCATTTCTTTTATTTTCCTTTGATTGTTTTTAAACAAAGTGGTGACTGGATATTTTGATTTCTTATGGTTTTGGGTCAAACTTGCTGCATCCTCCAGTCGGGTCGGGTTAGAGGGGTGACACATTGTACCCTAGTTCTCTATTATTACTACTACCTTGTGTCATGTACAAAATCCTATCTAAAATTTCTTGCTCTAAGGTAAAGGTTTTCAGTTTTTCCTAAGAGGCTTTCAATTCATTACCTAGATCTTCAATTCTTTGTTGGCAAGACATTTGTCTCAGTTTTCTCATGTACTTCATTATCTAAGAACTTTATCTTATCTACAAGACTAGTTTTCTCATATATGAATGCTTCAAATTTCTTATTAGATGAATAATGTTTATTTTCTAAAGATCTAAATTTTACTTTACACCCTAAAGTCCAGCCTTATATTGTTCAAACTCTTTCTCTAAAAAATGTTTACTGTCAACCATTTGTCATTTTGAATTGGAAACTAAGCCAATTGTCTCCTTTCTTAATTTGACAATTTTATCAAACTTCTTAATCCTTTGACCTCACTCAATGGCTTTTCTAAAGAGCTTTTCTACTTCTCAACATCACTAGAGTAAGTTATAGGCACCATGAATCATTTAAGCACAAGTAACTAGAGAAAGGCAATTTATGAGAGAAGAAAAAAAACTAACTTCATATAAATATCATACAAAATATAGAAAGATCAAGCAATTTCCTCTCAGCTACCAATTGTGAGTTTAATACCCTTCAAAACTTGAGGGTTGCCATAATGCCTCTAGTCCAAAACCAACGGTTAAGAAGTGCAAGATGTGGTCTCATTGTATAGAATATTTGAAATTATTATCCAAGCTAAAGTCAACCAAACAATTACACAAAAATAAGCAAAATATTTTTTTAATGTGAAAACCCAACTAGGAAAAAACCACACAACCTATCCTTCGGCTAAAGAATCGATGTACTAAGAATTGAAAACCTTACAAAGACTCAATTTTATCACCAAACTTACTAACCAGTCCATCTCTAGTTGTCATTGGTCACCAAAGTCTTTCTTAGTACTTATGAACTTGATCTTTTGTCTTCTTTCTTAGCACAATATTATGCCCTTGAAGCTTCAATCAAGGTCCATTATGATTTACAACATCTTCAACTTTTGTGTGATGTGATAGGTAGTCTATAACAACTCATGTTCAATTCATAAACTCTTTATGAATCAAATAGGTACCCTTTTGATATCATTACCTATTATAGGCATGCATGACATCAACTGATTGATCATTCCATAGGGTAATCAATTGTTTTTTGCATTTGGTTAAAAAACACAGTACGCCGAGATGAAACCAATCAATTGTGGTATCGGCCGATTGATTGTTAAGGCAAACCAAGCTTTTGTTTAGCAAGCCGATCATTCATTTTGCCTTTGGTAAAGAATCTCACTTTCCATTAAAGACTGATTGATTGCTCATTCAAGGGCTTTCAATTACTTATGAACCAATTCAGCAAATTTTGTCATTTTTCTTCTTTTCTTTTCAACACTCTCATATGATAAAAATATTAAAAACCTTAGTGTGTGTGAAAACATGTGCAAGATTGATTACCTCTTTCCTTAAAGCTTCAATCACTTTGCATAAGTCTTCAACTTTGAAACCTTGAAACATGTCTGCTCACATTTCTCAATTCTTTAAATTTTAAATCTAGCTTGACTCATTAGTAATCATTCCATCCTTACAAGACTTTATTCACATTGAATGGACATAGTTTTGATCAACGAAATTAGGCTAATATAATTACGTATGTTACATATGTTCTAACACCACATACTTTATTTTTCTATAGAGATTTAATAACCTTCTCTTTGTAGAGGGTCACTATAATGCCTCCAGTCCAAATACCTCACAAGGCAAGTAAGTATAAAATGTGGCCTCATTGCATAGGAAATTAAAGCATAATAAACTAGCGAATTCAATCAAGCATGCAAAACACATATAAACATACAAGAAATTTTACGTGGAAACCCAAATCAGGAAAAAACCTCAATCAGCTTGTCCCTTTGGCTAGATCAATGCACTATGAAGTTAAGAACCTACAAGACTCAAACCACCAATCTCTAAACACACTAGAATTCCCTACTTTAGCTATTTGTTGGCCACCAAGACATATCCTTGATTCATTTCACTTTGAGTTTGATCATCGTCTTTTTCAATTAATCACCAATCAAAGCCCTTTTTATTGTGATGATGAAGCACTTCAAGGTCCCTTTAAAAATAAGCCTCCAACAAACTCTTGTTGTGTTATGATATGTTTGTGAATAATCTTCACCAACTATTCATAGATTGAACAATTGTAGGATCCCTATAGCTAAGGACTATTCTTCTTCAAAGCATATAGCCAATGGAAAACTCCAGTAACTCAAAGCTCAACATAGTAGACTCCCCAATCTCTCTCTACTTTAACAATGACTTTCCTTTCTTTTTCCCAAACCCAAAACACAACTTATATAAATAACTAAGTTAGTTTAGGTGTTAAACTTTTAAAACAAATCTAATTCAACCAAGAATAGCCTATTTTAGAAAACTATGCAATAGACTGATCAATTGTTTCCACAGAGTGGAATGGTTGTTCCCATTCTGTATGAATGCAGATGCACAATTGATCAATCCTTTGACAAAATGATCTATCGACTAGATTTCTAGAGTTTGTTTGATCTATGTTCGATAGACTACTTTATAGTGCAATCAATTGTTCAAATTATTGGACTCCTTCTGATCAACATTGATCAATCTCACCACTTAGCGATCAATCTTTCAAATTACGATAAATTAATCCTTATGTGTGCGATCAATTGTTTCAAAATGCGATCATTCATTCTATGTTTCAAAGCACATTGCAAAAACATTCAAGGCTGATTGATTAGGTGAACATGTATGATTGATTGTTGATGAACAAAAACTTTGTTTTTGTCCAAAAATATCCAATGCTCTTCTTCACATTCTAATATGATATCCTATTATCACAAGTGTGTAAATATGATGAGTGCACATGTTTTTACCTATCAAAACACTTACGAGTCTTCTAATCTTCCTCATCTTCACCATGTGATCTTGAGCAGCAACCAATCTATCCTATGATTCAAATTACACATCTTCTTGACATTGGTTTGATCACCAAAATAAGTCAATACAATATATATGACCACATATATACTCACAATATCCCCCTTTGACTATTTCATGACAAAACACTATAACATGTCAATCTGAAAAAGAAAATTACTACTTTATAGTGCAAAAAATAGACTTTGACAGTTGTTCAACTTTGACAATGACTCTTCCCCTTAATCTATGACACTCATATTTAATGTTGTATGGTTTTCAACTTGTAATCAACTTGCACTTCATAAACAAGAACATACCCTTATAGTGCTATTCGAAGAAACAAGTAAGTACATAATTTAAATTTTCAAGCACTTGTGACATATGATATTTAAGTTCCATTATGTTTTCTCCACACTTATCAAATATTTCACATATTCTCCCCTTTTTGTCAGAAATAAACAAAAGTAAAAATAGAAAAAATTATCTTAAAAAACATTGTTCAATCAACTGCATCATAAATTTAGATTAAGAAGAATCATGTCCATATGACTCGTAGACTAAAAAGACATAATCAAAAAATCTTTGTCTAATAAAAAAAATCAGATTTAAGATAGATCAAAATAAGTATGTAGCATTAACATCTTGAATTGAAATTCATGTCTTCATCAGAAATAATAAATGTAACATCAATATGTAGTATAAAAGTTTTCGAAAGGCAAATATCATTCAAGACATTCTAAGATTAATCAACAATATAGAAAATGAATAATCATGTAGAAGTAGTTTAGAATTTAGCAACAAATTTTACTACCCTTGAAATTGTGAATTCACTAAAGTGTAATTGGATAACAATAATCTTAGATTTATCTCAATTTTTCAAATGTCATTTGAAATCAAGTTTTGAAAAATAATATTCTTAGAATCAATCAAACTCTACATTACCCATCAAAATATTTATAGGTCAACAAGTACTAAATAAAATAAAATATCTAAATATCATGAAACTTGAATTCAAACCATTAGAAATTCATGAAACTAGATGACAATGTATGTCTAGGCTAATTTAGCAACATAGTGCAAACATCAATAAAAAAACAACTTAGAATTGGTAGAAATTCAAAGACAATAAAATTAAAAACTTATTGAGCTCATAGTCTTATACTTGTCAATATAATAACTCAAATATCACATAAACAAAAATTTATGTCGTTTGTTCCCTTACTTTGATTAGTCGGCTCTTTGGTTTATGAATTTTAAGTTTATCATCATCATATTATTATTTTAAGTTCTTTTAATGAGTTTTGAAATGTATCAAGTAACTCTTATCTCTCTCAAATTCAAAACTCTCATGATCAACCTAAGCAAGATGATACAAAGTTATTTAGACTAGTATAGACAAGGTTCTCTTTTTAAACCACTTGCTAGACTCCATTATATACAAACATAATGACAATTGTGTAATAAAAAATTTCATTCATCATTTTTCTTCCCTTACCTTTTTCAATTTTGGCTTTTTCATTTTTGAATCTTTTGTCCAGGGCTTGGCCTTTTATAAAACCTCTCTACTTGCATCATTTTTTTCCTTTTGTGCCAAATTTTCTTTTGGATGCCAAGTCATGGAGGCTTTCACACTATCTTAGGACAGTCTAAGTAGGTACTCCTTTTAATTATATCATCTTTATGTGGATAATATTTCTTCTTTTATTTCTTTTATACAAAATAAAACATCAAAGCTCTTGAAAGAGTAAAAGAAAAAATGCATCAATTTCTTTGTAGAGTTTTAGTAAGCTTCTCGGATTTAGATTTTCACATCCATACTAAACTTTAAGTTCCCAAGTCTTCATTATTCTTAAAATTTTCTTTTAATATCTTTTTTTTGAAATGGATTTGAGTCTCATGATGTGTATAATATTTTAGGAAAAAATAGAGACTTGCACATCAAGATGAAGACTATTAGCCTAATCTTCATAATCTTCACTCACCGTTGTACAATATTCTTTTAGTTAAGGAACAAGAACACTCATCTTGATGTTTATCAACCTTAAACATGATTTTCAAATATTAAAAAAATTAAGCTGAACATCAACACAAAAACAAACTAAACACTAATGCATCTACTTCAAAGTGCATAAAACCATTTTTTGTGTTCTTTCCAATTTTTTTGTTTTTTTCATGTGACTATGAAAAACATCAACCAAAAACAAAAAGAAATAAAAAAAAATCTTGAAATTATGTCCCAAATGATTGAAAGAATTAAATCAATGACAATTTTTAATATCTCATTATTTTGAAAAAGACACCCCTCCGATTTGCTTACAAATCCAATTTTCAAGCAATCTAAGGGTTTCAAGGATGGTGAGTGATCCTTGAAATGGTTATCCTTGTTCTCAACTTGTATCCTAAGGGTATCTAAGACATTCTTTTCATCCAAACCATCTTGGTTTCCTTCTCATTGACTTGAGTAGTCTTATTAGTTGTGTAAATAAGTGTGGTGTGCTTTTTGATACATAGTGGGTACATTTGGGCATCTTTTTAGTTTTTAAAGGTACTTGATTGTGGGTCATATCATTCTATAAAATGTCGCATCATTTTAAAAGGGCCATTCAAACTTAACCCTCCTCTTTAGGAGAGTTTTGGTTTAAAAGCCCTTTAAGCCATTTTTCTTTCCCATTCAAATGAGGCCATTATCTTGAATCTTGATCCATTGATTTTATAATTAATGGGAGGTCTAGGTGATTTATTTAACAACTTCTCTTTCCTAATCTTAGGCAATTTATTCAAGTTAAAAAACACCCAACTTTCCTTGTGTTGGATTTGTTTATGACATGTTTACTAAGACATTTTTGGTTGTACTTCATAACTTAAATTTGTCTAATTAAGGAGTGTTTCAATTTTTCCATTTTATGAGCATTTTTCCTATTATTAGTCTTTGGAATAAGACTCCAAGGACGTTAACTAGGTTTTGACATATGTTCAACTCGAGGAACAACCTTCGTAGTGTACATGTGATGTTTAGCTTTGACAAATTTAGTCACACCTTTGGACATTAAAGAATTAGTTTCATTAAATCATAGTCCTCTATTATAACAACTATCTTGTCCCATGCAATTTTTTTTGCTGTAAAGTTAGGTTTTCAATTTTTCTTGTGAAGCTTTCAAGTCATTACCTAGATCTTCAATCTTTTGTGAGTACGAGTTATTTGTCTTTAATTTCTCATGAACTTCATTCTTTAAGAATCTTATATTTTCTACAAGATTAGTTTTCTCATATTCAAATTCATTTGCTTCTTTATCAGACGACTTATATTTATTCCCTTAAGATCTATATTTTTTCCTTTCTTTTTCAAGTTCACCCTTCAAATTTTAAACCACTTTCTTTAATGATTCCTTGTGTTCAACCAATTGGAATTTTGAATTAGAAATTGATTCAATGATCTTCTCATTCAATCTGACAATTTTCTCAACCTTCTTAATCATTTTCCCTATGTAATGACTTTTCTAATAATAGTTCTGGGTTTCAATCCTCTACATAACTAGAGTAAGTAATATACATGATGAAACAATCATGCACAAATCAATCATGAGAAAATTGAGAATATTACCAACCAATAAAAAAAGAATCACTTTGAGAAACACAATTATCAAGTCAAAACAACCACGATATAAAAAAAATCCTCAACTACCACTCGAGAGTTTAATACCCTTCTCTATGTAGAGGGTCACAATAGCACCATTAGTCCAAATACCTCACTAGGAACCTAACTACAAGATGTGGCCTCAATGCGTAGGAAATTAAAGAGGAATAAACTAAAGCAATTCAATCAAGCATGCAAAACACATAAGCATACAAGCAATTTTATGTAGAAACCCAAATAAGGAAAAACCCATGGTCAGCTAGTCCCTTCGTCTTGATCAATTCTCTAGATGTTGATAACTTACAAGACTCAAATAGCTAACTTCTAAACACACAAGAAGTCCATTCTCCAGCTATTTGTTGGCCTCTATGACACCTCCTTGACATTTTCCCCTTCCAATTTGATCTCCATCTTCTTCAATAGTACAATCACTAATTAAAGCCCCATTTGATTGTGATCAACAAACTCTTGTTGTGTTTTGTTGTGATGTCTTTGTGAATAAATCCTCACCAATTATTCATGAATTGAACAACTATAGTATCCCTTTGGCTAAATAGTATTATTCTTCAAATTATATAACTAACAGAAAGCTCCTCTTGGTATATTGACTTTCCTCTCTTTTTCCCACATCCAAACCACTACTTATATTGACAACTAAGTTTGTTTAGTAGATGGGCTTTTATAGGAATCTAATTCCACCGAAATAGCCTATTTCATGATACTATGCAATAGATCGATTGATCATTCCACAGGGTGTAATATGTAAGAACGTATGAGTCATATGTTAGGTTTATTAGTTAATTTCTTTGTCAAAATTATGTATAGAAACCTTGGGTATGTATTTAGTCTTAGAATCTTATGAGAGGTTGATGTGGTTGAGTCAGATTTGAAATTGAAAGACTTGAAAAATATGAGTATATGTATTCATATGGCTCAAGATAGAAAACTGAAGAATGTTAAAGGTTTTTGAAGCTTATTCAGATCACATTCGCATACCAAAATCACTTGGAGATGTTTTTGAAGTGATTTTAAGGGTTTCATGAGGTTTTAGAGTAAAAAGGAAAAAATGTAATGTGACAGACAAAATGATTGATCGTTGGACAAAAAGCTTGATAGAACGATCGATCGACATATGATTTTGCCCTATGTAAAACAAAGACGAGAGTTATAAATCAATCACTTTGATTAATCGATCGATCGCTTGATGTATCTTGCACAAACCAAATAGTGAATGATCGATCGCTGTTTGAAACAATTGATTGCTTCAAGGACTAGTTACCCTAATTAAGTCATTCCGAATTCAATTTGTTTCCTTGTTCAAGCCAAAGACCTAAATCGGTTTGGAGAGCTATATAAGGGATAGAAAATCATGAAGAGATCGGTGAATTCATGAAGCTATTCCACAACTAAGAAGAGATTTAACACAGAGGTTTCAAAGTGGAGTTGCAGCATATCTTCAATGGGAGATTGAAGATTCCAAGGAGGCCAAAGTCAATACAACAAGAGGAGCTTGTTGAAGGCTAGAAGAAGACAAAGACAAAGCAAGGAGGAAGAAGAAGTTTCAATTGCTTGAGGAAGAAGACTTAAAGGCCAATAGCAAAAGAATTTGTGGAGACCTAAACAAAAGGAGTTTGTGTTAGAGTTAAAACAAAGGTTTGTGGTTAGCTTGTGTTGATGTAAATTATCTTACTTGCTAGAAGTGCATTGATTTGGTTCCTTTTGGAACTGCAGTGGTTTTTTACCTGAGTTTGGGTTTTTCACATTAAATTGTTGTATGTTCATGTGTCGATTGAATGATTTTGATTTGATAGATTGTTACATTGTCATTGTGTATTGAGATAGGTTTTACTTGTTTCTAATTTGTAAGAAAATTCTGCGCAAAGAGGCTACAACTCATAGTCTATTGATCCGCTAGGCTAGTAAACAAATATTAAACTCACATAACAATTGTTCCCCATTCTAATTGATTGTAGATCCGCAACAAATCGATCATTCGACAAAATTGAGAGTTTAATATCCATCTAATTGACCTAGTGGATCTCTAGATTGCTCCTAAAACTAGTACTTCAACGAGTAAGAATTAAGAGTTCTATCTTCTATGTGCAAGAATTATTTTTATAGCAGAAACAATGAAGACCTAATGTCTATGCACATTAATGATTAATCTATCACCAATCAAACCATAAAGCATGTAAGAAGACACAAGGATTTAACACGGAAAACCCCAACTAGGGTAAAAAACCATGGTAGTCACTCAACGACTAAATTAATGCACTAGTAGGCAAGACATTACATTGACACAAGCAAACCACCAACCTTTGTTTTGATTCTAACATAAACTCCTTTTGTTTAGATCTCCACAATTTCTTGTCATTGCTAGCCTTCAAGTCTTCTCCTCAATCACTTAAAACTTTAATCTCTCCTTGCTTTGTCTTCGTCTTCTTCTAGCCTTCAACAAGCTCCTCTTATTCTTTGACTTTAGCCTTGAGTTCTTCAATCACCCATTGAAGATTGCTGCAACTCCTCAAGCTTTGTGTGTGTTGTGTTGTGAATTTATCTTCACTTTTGGCTACTTGAATGATATTCAAAGCATGTAGCCATTGAAAAGCTCTATAATCTCAAAACTCAATAGAGTAGACTCAACAATCTCTCTCTATGCTAACAATGGCTCCCTTCCTCTTTTCCCTTATCTAATACACTCATATATAGATAACTAAGTTGGTTTAGGCGTTAGACCTTGAATAGGAATTAAATTCAACTCAAAATATCCTATTTTGGGAAATTACGGGATTTCGCAATCGATCGCTACAGTAATCGATTGATCGCACATCGTCGTGGCTTCGTTTTGTGAAGAATGCTACAATAATTGATCGATCACTATGGTAGTTGATTGATCGATGCTATAGTGTTGCTACAGTACTGCTACAAAACCAAAATTCAAAATTCCTTCTGATTAAACCTAATTAATCTTGGATGAAAATTTTACATACTTATCTAAATTTTCACTCATTCTTCCCTCACTCTAATATGATAAACCCTTTTCATCCTAAGTGTGTGATGTGTGCGCGTGTTTTTACCTGCAAAAACACTTTTGAGGCTTTTGATCTGCTTAATTTTTACCATGTGATCTAGAGCAGTAAGCATTCTATTTTATGACTCAAATTACATATCAATTTAACATTGTTTTGTTCACCAAAATAAGCCAATACAATACACATGGCCACATATGTTCTTTCAATCTCCGCCTTTGGCTATTTCGTGACAAAACACTACAACCCGTCATCTAAAAAAGAAAATTACAACTCATAGTGCACCGATCAGACTCTGGCAGTTATTTAACCTTTACAATGACTCTCCCCCATAACTCATGACACTCAAATCTAATGTGGTGTGGCGATCTTCAACCTGTAATCATCTTGCACATCACAAACAAGAACATACCCACATAATACTTTTTCAAAAATCATATAAATACATGATTTAAATGTTCAAGTAATTGTGACATATGATATTCAAGTTCTATTGAATTTTCTTTACCTTTAACAAACATATTTACATACTTTTCCCTTTTTGTCAAAAATAGACAAAGGTAAGAAAAGAACCATGTTGAGAAAACACAGGTTAAGCAAACCACATCAGAGATTTAAATTAAGAAGAATCATGTTACTATGACTCTTAGACATAAAAGATATAATCAATCAAGCCTATGTCTAATCAGAATCATCAATTTAAAGATACTTCAAAATCAGCATGTAATGTTAATATCTCAAACTGAATCAATAATAGAGACTCTACTTTAATAAAATCATTACATGCAATGGTCTCTACCTTATTCATTTAAGACATTCTAAGATCAATCAACAATCTATAAACATATATAAGCATGTTGAAACATCTTAGAATTTGCTAATCAATTTTATTACCCCTGAAATTGTAAAATCAACAGTCTCATTAGATAGGAACAATCTTAGAGCTGTCTCAAATATTGAAATATTGTTTGAAATCAAATTTTGAAAAACAACATTCTTAGAAATAGTCCAAATTTACACCATCCTTCAAAATTCTTTTGGTCCACCAAGTTCCAAATCAAATGAAAACTTTTCAATGTTTAGAACTCAAGGTTTAACTAATAAAAATTTATAAAACAAGAAAGCAATGTGTATGTATGCTCATCTAGCAGCCTAATGTAAAAATTAACAAAGAAAATAACCTAGAAATTGATTGAAATTCAATGACTTAACAATAACAAAAACATGTTTAGCTCTCTTGTCAAATTTAATTAATTTAGCCCTTAAACTAAGTGCATCCATAGATTATGGTCAGTTAGACCTTGCCTTAGATTAGTTTGCTCCAATTGTTTGTGATTTTCAATCCTCATTTCTTTTTTTTTTATTTTAATTCTATTTTAATAAATCTTTGAAGAAACCACCAATGTTTAACTCTTGTCTCCACTCGCGAATCTCTTAAGATCCTACTTATTCAAAAAAGATAAATTTGTTCATACTCTAGTAAAGACATAGTTCTCATTTTTTGACTCACTTAAGCTAGAATCTATATACATTTGTCTTCTAAAAAGATAGAAAAATAATAGCTCAATAATGAATATGCCCATGCCTTTTTTTGAGTTATATTATTTTTTCTCAAATCATTTTTCTAGGGCTTCCCTTTTTTCAAATCCTCTCTACTTGCATTATTTTTTATTTATTTATTTTTTTATAACAATTCCATCATCTTTACGTCATGGTAGCCCTTCCCCATCATCTTTACGAGGACAACTCTATTAACTAAAAGATATTGAAGTAAATAAAATTTATAATCATTGAAGTATATTACGTGAAATTTTCTTTCTTTGATTTCTAAATAAAAATCTAGCTTTAGTTCCTCTAATTTGATCACTAAGACTCTACTAAAATTAAAACTCCTAAGTAAACTTATGTCAAAGAATTTTTTATTGATTTATAATCATGAAATTGACTTGAGTATGAACCTGATGTGTGCATATTCTAAAAATCAGAGAATTGTAATATTCAGAAAAGAAACGAAAAGAAAATCAATCTTCACTCCCCTTGGTGCATCCCTTTCTTAGTTAAGGTGTATTAACCACACATCATGGTATTTTCAGCTTAAGAGTAAATTAATTATCTTTAATTCAAGAACTGAAGACATAAAAAACTACCAAAAAAAGTGTAAACTTAAGTAAAGGCAACCCTATTTTCCATTTTTTGTTTTATTTAATCAAAGCATGAAAATGAGGCAAAATAAAACGGAAAAAAATATGTGTCCAAAAGATCAAAAGAATTAAATCATGAAAAAAAAATCTCTTTACCTAAAGATTTAAAATTCCCTAGCCTTGCTAGCCACTAAATTTGAAGACAACCTAAGGTGGATTTGCTTTTCCTTTCAACTTGGGTACTAATGTCCTCTAAGACATCTGTTCTAATACAAATTTGCAAGGTTTTGTTCTTATTATCTTAAGTACCCTTTTTTGGTGTGGAAGTGTGTATAAAATGCTTCTTGACCCAAATGTTCTTGATTCTTGGTTCATTTCATTGAGAATTCTTGTGGGTTGTTGTTGAGTTTTTATGCAATCTATTTAAGTTAGAAGACACCCAATTTTCCTTAGTGTTGGATTTGTTCATTACTTGTTTACTAAAGTGTTTTAGGTTGTACTTTGTACCTTGAATTTGTTTAATTAAGGAAGACTCATAATTTTCTCTCTTGGGATTTCTCTTCCTATATTGAAAATTTGAACTTTGATTCCTAAGAATTTCTTTTATTTTTATTATGTAATCATCTTTCCTAGGGTGTGTGGGTTCTTTAGATTTGACAAACTTAGTGACAACATTAGATTTTATAGAATTAATCTTATTAAATCATAGTCCCCTTTTATCATTACAATTTTGTCCCATGTGCAACATCTTGTCTAATTTTTCTTGCCCAAGGTGAAAGTTTTTAATTTTCTTGAGAGACTTTTAATTTACACCATAGATCTTCAATCTTTTTCAAGCATGACTTATTTATCTATACCCTCTCATGAAGGTCATTCTCTAAGAATTTTATCTTATCTAGAACATTACTTTTCTCAGATTTGAAGGCTTTAACTTCTACATTGCTAGACACAATTTTATCTACTAAAGACCTAGATTTTTTCCTCTCTTTCTCAAGTTCACTCCTCAATCTTTTCACCTCTTTCTCTAGTGATTCCTTATCTTCAACCAATTGAAATTTTTTAATAGAAATAGAATTAATTGTCTCCTTATTTAATTTGATAATTTTCTCTAACTTCTTACACTTTTTACTACTTTCAATGACGAGTACAAAATGTTTTTCAACATCAAAATCCTCATCATCATTAGATGAATAAGAACTAGACATAATGAATCAAATTAATAGGACTACGAAAACAAGTTCAAACCAACACACCAAAATCACCAAATATACACCTTTTGAAAAATTTAGCAAATCTAAGTGGAATTGATTAATGCTAACACTAGAAACTTGATATATGCATGCAAACCTTCATAGATGGCATGAATTAAAAGCGAATTTCAAACAAATAAACTTCAGCTACCACTTAAAAGTTTAATATCCATCTAATCGACCTAGCGGATCACTAGATTGCTCCTAAAACTAGTACTTCGATGAGTAAGAATTAAGAGTTCTAGTCTCTATGCTTAAGAATTTTTTTTCAATAGTGGAAACAATAAAAACCTAACGTCTATGCACAATCATGATTAATCCATCAACAATCAAACCATAAAACATGCAAGAACACACAAGGATTTAACGTGGAAAACCCCAACTAGGATAAAAAACCATGGTAGTTCCTCAATGACTAAATTATTGCACTAGTAAGCAAGACATTATATCGATACAAGCAAACCACTAACCTTTGTTTTGACACTAACACAAAATCCTTTTATTTAGATCTCTACAGATCTTGTCGTTGCTGGCCTTCAAGTCTTCTCCTCAAGCACATGAAAATTTAATCTCTCCATCCTTTGTCTTCTTTTAACATTCAACAAGCTCCTCTTATTCTTTGACTGTAGCTTGGAGTTCTTCAATCTCCCATTGAAGTTTTTTTGAACTCCTCAAGCTTTGTATTTGTTGTGTTGTTAATTTCTCTTCACGTTTGGCTAATTGAATGATCCTCAAAGCATGTAGCCATGAAAAGCTTTGTACTCTCAAAACTCAATAGAGCAAGCTCACCAATCTCTCTTTATGCTAACAATGACTTTCCTCCTCTTTTCTCACATCCAAAACACCCTTTATATAGATAACTAAGTTGGTTTAGGTGTTAGACCTTGAATAGAAATCAAATTCAACTTGGATATACATGAGCCAAGCATTTTTCAAACATATGTATACTAAATCAAAGTACAATAATAATCCAATTCAAATAATTTACTAAATCACATAGGTTCTTGTCCGAGTACATGTCTAAATATCTTAATATGCACAAATACAAATAGATGCACTCATGTGCCTAAAGTCATCTACCTTAAAGTAAGAGGACATTAAACATTCCAAGTTGCTTAGCAATATCATCCTTACTGCACTTCCAAAGTCCTAAAGTTACTTAAGCCCTACAAGGAACCTGCATCACACAAATGCTGATACCCAGTGGGATGGCTAAACAAGTACGAGGTAATAACAATATACATGATTATACTTCATCATCACAAAATCAACAACAACTATTACCAATAGCAACAACATCATCATCATCACATATAAGTGGAATAAACATAACATTGACAAATGCATTTCACATGATATCACGATCATAACATGGTTCCCACTCAGAAGTCTCCAACTTCATATGTACAAGTTAAAAGTTCTCTATGACACGGTAGTCATATCCAGGAGTATAGCCTCGCTTCACTAGACCATGAACTACTATCATTCGGACTTCAAGTATTATGAAGTATGCGTGCCCCATCCACGCTATGAAGCTAAGGCCCAAAAGGGCTCTTGGAACTAAGTGGTTAAAGTTCCAACTTCCATGATCATCGAAACCTCTTATATTGTTTTATGAGGGACCAGACATCTTTTAATGTTCTAGTCCATTTGAACACATCTCAAGGGCCAAGGAAGCAGTTCTACATAACTCCCATTCTTGGAGAATCGAAAGAGCTTGATCCTTTTTTATACCAAACACTTCCGTCTACGTACCTAAAGACTCACTTGAGGAAACAATGCACTGAGGGTTCCTTCGACCTTAGATGCCGAAAGACATTAGTCTTTGGGTGCGATAAAAAACAAGAATATTCACATGCAAAGGTATATACACCCAATCATAATTCATCGTATCATCACACATAATTTAAATTTATGCATCAAATAACTTACTATTACTTCTTATAATAATGGCCTAACATTCATAGCAATCCTTGCTAAAAATATCCAAAACTAACTTACCGTTAGTGGACTTATCGATGTGTCGAGCAAGTCACAGATAACCATTGGTAACTCATCGATGCATCGAACCCCTTGCCAAAATTGGGACGGCAAGGAGAACCATCCTCATCAATGCCTCACCGACATGTTAACCTCTTTGTCGGTGACCCATTGGTTACACATCGACGTGTCAATGCTCACTAGCCAAAACCAACTAGCTGTCGGTGGACTCATCGATGTGTCGGCCAAGTCACCGATGACCATAAGTAACTCATTGACATGTTGAATCCTCGCCAATAGTGGGATGGCAAGGACAACCATCCTCATCAACACCTTGACCTCATTGCTGGTGACCCTCCAGTTACACACCAACGGGTCAATGCTCATCACCCAAAACCAACTTCCTGTCAGTGGACTCATTGATGTGTCGGTCAAGTCATTGATGAGACCCTCTCCAATAATGGGATGCCAAGAACAACCATCCTCATTGATGTGTCAACCTCACTGTGGTGACCTGTCAGCAACACACTAATATGTTGATGCTCATCAATATTAGCATTGTCATCCCCTAAGTTACATGGGCAACATCATCGATGTGTCAATGGACATACCGATGGTCAGGAAGAAATAATACATGTCCCAACTTCCCAAAATCACTTCATATCATGACATATCATAATCCTTCCTATACATAACCTTCCCATAATGACAAATGAGGATACTTACTATCAATTGATCATTAAGCATGGGAAAACACATTATCTTAACATAATCATGACAAAATCTCATAATTATGCTTTACATGCTTTTAGATCATGCTAGTAATCAAAACATGTCTCACACAATCACTTCAAAACCAAAGTATGGAATGAGGGTTTGCAATCTAACATAAAATCATAATTCTTCTACATTACCATGACATGAATTCACAAAGAATCCTATTTAATGCTTTCATATCTAATGATTTCATAATTCAAATCATACATGCATATTCTATGCTAAATCACAGTACAAAGTTAGCAATCCAACCTATTTCACTATATAAAAATCATTCCTTAAATGCAATGTGACTAATCCCCTTAGAAATATACTCCTTCCATTGATTTCTATTGATTTGGAGTGCCCTTGATCTTCCCCTTCTTTATTTGGAGAGGTTTTTCCAAAAGAAATTGAGTCTAATGGACATAAAAGTCACTTATATAAAAGAAGATGAAATTCTGGTTTAAAACCATCAATCTAGGTGGTTTTTAAGTGAAACCGTAAAATTGCCCGTAACCATCGGCAGTCATTGACACGTCTATGAACTTGCCGATAGTAACTATTGACTACACCAAATCCCAAATTTCGATAGGCATAAATTCCTCATACGAACTCCAGTTAATGCATTTTTAGTGGTGTTATGAAGATATTTCTGTCTAATTTCTAATAGAAAAATTTTATATCAATATTTATCTAGTATGAAAAGTTATTATATTAATAATGACTAAGGGTTAGATCTACAAGTGTCAACAAGTCATAACAGATCCTCAGGTCCAACTTTAGGCAATCATAACTACTTCATCCAAACTCTGATTTTTGCATTCTTAGACGCATTTTAAAGCTATGTTTATGTAGTTTCTATATTTAAAGACTTAAATTAAACCCACAGAATAAGTTATTAGATTTAGAATGACCGAAGATCAACTTTACTGTTTTCCATGTATACTTCAAAACTTCCTTGATGTTTCATTTATTATAACATCCCCATCCGAGCTTCGATTTATGCCCTCTTGGAAGAACAATGAAGTTCTTTATGTCTATTATTTAGTAATAAAATTTCATATCCAAATTCCATGTATAGAGGAAGTTATTATATTAAGAAGACCTAAAGGTCAAACTCACTTATATCTATGTGTCAAAGTATAGGGAATCTAGATAATTATTGGGTGTTACATTCTTCCCTCCTTAAAGGAATTGCATCCTCGCAATTCATCGTGGTCAATCTTAGACAAGCTTGGATCCCAACCTTCAAACTCAACTCGGTTGTCCACAAGATTTGTGCTCCAATCCTACCCAAACACCAACTTTCGCTACGTAACTCTACTAAATTGAATCACTACCAAGTGACATATTCTAGGGTATGCTAATGATGATACTTTTAGGTCATCACTAGTACTCGTGTACCATACCCTGAGTCTTTTGCAAAATCACAAAAACAATCTCTACCATGCACTAGTGCAACCAACCTCAGATCTATCCACCATCACATTGCGTCCCACCCCACAGATGTCTATAGTTTCCCTTCAAACTTTATCACAAATCCGTATACTTTTTATAACAATTTTGAATCATGAGAAGTTTTTCCCTGATCTTGTTAATCTTCTCAATGCAAAAAAACATCAAATCTTCTTTCATTAGTTGTCTTTCTCCAACTTCATTTCCACTTGTGGGTGATTGACATAGTCTTCCGTATAATGCTTTATATGGTGCCATTCCAATGAGAGAATGAATACTATTATTGTAAGAGAATTCTATGAGTGGTAAGAATACTTCTCAATATCCTTTCCAAATTGTCCATCCGTTAAGGGTGAAAAGCTGTGCTGAATTATAGCTTAATTCCCAAGGCATATTAGATGTAAACCTGGAATCTCTATTCGATACAATTTATAGTGGGAGTTCCATGTAATTTCACTATCTCTTGAATGTACAACTTTGCCAAACTTTCGGGTGATTGTGTCCATCTAATAGGTTAAAAATTGGCAAATTTGGTCAAGTAATTTACCACTAACCAAATAGCATCATTGTTTTTCTTGATCTTAGGTAATCCCGCAACAAAATCCATTGTGATGTCTTCCCATTTCCATTGAGGTATGCCCAAGACTCCAAAGGAGTAACAGTCCTTTCCAGTCTTTGATGTTCAGCCTTCACTTGTTGACATGTTAAACATGGAGACATGAAATCTTCAATATCTCTTTTCATCCCATTCTAGCAAAATCCTTATTTTAACTTTCTATACATTTTAGTTCCTCTGACATGAATTGTATATTGTGAATGATGGGTTATTTCCAATAATTCCCTTATTAAGACATCAATATTAGGAGCCACCTATCTGTTCCTAAACCTTATGCCTCCATCTAATCCTTTTATGAAGTCTTTCTCCTCGTTTAGCTCTTGTGTCTCCTTATCCAACAATTGTTCTTCTAAAATATTTTGTACTACTTGGGACTTAATCTTGAAATTAGCTATCACTAGTTTCTTCTTACTTAGTAATTCCTCAATGTGCAAGGTAGCTAACTCCTCAATTAAATTCCACTCTCTTTATAATAAACCATCCATGACTATTTTCGTCTTTCTATTCAATGCATATACTACCACATTAGCTTTACAAGGGTGATAAGAAATAGAGAAATCATGATCCTTTAAATATTCCAGCCATCTTTTTGTTAAGCTTCCATCATCTCATAAAAACTTTAGGATTGTAGGGCTTCCCTCTTTTGGTAAGTCTTTAATAGGTAATTTTGCTGATCTTTCATTCTCAAATGTACCATCACAACTTCTATCTTTCTTCTTAAAACATCTGACAAAACATTTACTTTACTTTGAACCCTTGTAATCTGTGAAGGTTGAGAAAGGTTACTCAACACAAGTAGAGTTTCCAAATCTCCAAAGTAAATACTTCTTTTGGCAATTCTATGTCAAAGGTTTTTCATTACCAAGATGCATACACACAAATTTATCATTTTACATAAGTATGCATTGCAAACATTCCTCACAACATCACATCATACTACAAATCCCTTTTTGTCTTCAGGTAAACCATCATATTCCTTCATCCAAAAAGTTCTTGAAATGGATTCTCAACTCTTCCAATTCATCATAAACTACCCGATAAGGTGCTTTAACTATGGGTGTGATCCCCAAAATCAAATCAAAAGTAAAATCTACTTCCCTCCTTAGAAGTAAGCCAGATAACTTCTTTAGAATCATGTGAAAAAGTTCCAAAACTATGCCAATTCATTCCATCTTTGGCTTCCTCTTTTCCACATCTAGTAAATTAGCTAGGAATGCTAAACAATCAATAAGGTAAGTTGGTGAATCTTCTTGGCTGAAAATAATAAGGAATCTTCCTTCCTATGGATCCCCAAACATAAAGGAATAAATTTCCTTACATATCTCCATTATTTCTATACAAGTTATCACTTATACTAAAATCATCCACCCCTAGGATAGAACATCAACACCACTCAATTGGTTCACAATTTAAACTCCTCTAGTTAAATAGAAATTGAAGTAGCAACAATAATATTGGTAGTTGAAAGATCTTTAGCCCCATTCCATTCAACTTCATCTTGTCTTATTCAATTTACGACACATGGAATCACCATTTGCCTCAACAATTACCTAAACTTAACAAGATGCTATTCTACCCACATCCTTCCAATCTATTCAACATGAGTGCATAATCATGATCTCAAACATCTAGAAGTATTAACCTTACTCTCTGATACCAAAGCTATCACGCCTGAGATTTTCGAACTCATCTTTATAAATAAAATAGTGGAAACAAATTTTTCAATAATATTTGTCAAACATTTGACAAGTTATCTCAGGGTAGGATTCAATCATTTTTTTAACATACATGTATTAAATCATAGTACAATAATAATCCAAGTCAAATCATTTACTAAATCACACAGGATCTTGCAAAAATACAAGTCTGAATATCTTGATATGTACAAATACAAAAGATTGGCACTCACGTGCGTAAAATCATCTATCTTAAAATAAGAAGACATTAAACATTCCAAATTGTCTATAAACATCATCCTTGTCGTACATCCAAGCTCCTAAAGTAACTTTAACCCCGCAAGGAACCTCCATCGCATGGATGCTAAGTATATGAGTATACCCAGTGGGATGTACTATGTAATGACAATGTACATGATTACGCTTCATCATCACAAAATCAACAACAATCATAGCCAATAGCAACATCATCATCACACATAAGTGGAATAAGCATAATATTCACAAATGCATTTCACATGATTTCAAAATCATAATGTGACTCCCACTCAGAAGTCTCTAACTTCATAAGTGCAAGTCAAAGGTTCTCCATGACATGGTAGCCATGTCTAGAAGTATAGGCTCGTCTCACTAGGCCATAAACTACTCACATTCGGACTTCAAGTATTCTGAAGTCTACCTGCCCCATCCACACTATGAAGCTAAGGCCTACAGGGGCTCATGGACCCAAGTGGTTGATGTTCTGACTTCCATGATCATTGAAACTTCTTGTATTGCATTGTGCGGGGCTAGTCATATTTTAATGCTCTAGTCCATTCGAACACGACTCTAGGGCTAGGGAAGCGGTTCTACATGACTCTCATTCTTAGAGAGTCGAAAGACCTTGATCTTTTTTTTGTACTAAACCCTTCCATTTATGTGGCTAAAGACTCACTTGAGGAGCCAAGGCACTGAGGGTTCCTCCCACCTCCTATGCCGAAAGACATTAGTCTTGGGGTGCGATCCAATACAAGGATATTCACACACAATAACATATACACCCAATCATAATTTATCACATCATCATATATAATTGCAATTTATGCAACAAATTACATGCTATTATTTCTTATAATAATAGCCTAACATTCATTGCAATTTCTGCTAAAAACACCCAAAAACTAACTTGGTGTCGGTGGACTCATCGACGTGTCAACCAAGTCACTGATGACCATCAGTAACTCATCGACGTGTCGGACCCCTTGCCGAAAGTGGGATGACAAGGACAACCATCCTCATTGACGCCATGATCGTTTATAATTAAACCCTTTGCAAGTGTACAAGGTAATTGTACTAAGATGAGTATTTAAGGGTTGTCGAACCTCAGGGATGGATGAATAATTACTAAATATAAAAAGGAATTTGCTGATTGAAAACTAAAACAACTTAAACTTAAATTAAATAAAGGAAAAGAAAACAACTAGTTTAAAAACAAGAGATTAATATGATAGATTTTACTTAGGAAATCGAATCCACTATAGAACCATAATAATTTCTTAACTTTTAATCTAAATCTAGTGTGAATATGAACAAGTATTCTCAACTACAAGCTAGAATTACTTCAGAAAGAATCATTAATTAATTTCCATGGCATGAACTATCTTCGACAATAGCACGAATCATCTACACTAAATAGCTATAGGCATGACCCGTCTAATCTTAGTATAACTCATCCAAGTCCTTAATTATCTGAACATTAAAACTATTGTATGACCATCTCATCTAAATCACAGAAATTAGAATTGATGCAAATATCAAAACCACATCAATCTATCATCTACAAGACAATAAATCAACATAGAATTGAATAAACATTAAAAAGCTCTTCCATTAAAAAGGAAATCCTTATCATACAATTGTCATAATTCAAAACTGAGATCTAAATTAAAAAGAAAAGAAATTGAAACTTATCTATAGGTTCATCAACTCCTAAGTAAAAGAAAGGTTTAGCCTTCCATGGTAGAAGAAAGTAATTGAATCTCCATTGAAAGCTTTGGCTTCTTCTCCATCTTCTTCTTCCTTCTTCTCTTCAGAAAATCTACTTGTTCTCCCTTAATTTCGTGCCAAATAAGTCTTTATATAGGCATTAGATCCGTAAGAAAAGAGTTGTATATGAAAAGGACTCAAAATTGGGTGAAATAAGGAATCTGCGCGTTATGCCGATCGATCGCCCTGCATTCCCGTTCGAACGCTTATACTGAATTTTCTTCAAAATCACGTGTAACCGATCGATCGGTTAGTGGCTCCGTTCGATCGCCAATGAAGAATCTGCAAAATAAGCCAATTTAATTCAAAACACCATGGAAGCTTTTTCTAACCTAATTAAATTTAATATCTAATAATTTAACCTATATTAACACTTAAATGAGACTAGATAGTAAAATAATTAAGGGTAAAATAACGCATAAATTATACTTATCAAATACCCCCAAACCTATATTTTGCTAGTCCTCAAGCAAAACAAAACAAAACAAAACAACTAATCTAAAAAAAATAAATAAAAGCCACTTTCGTGGGGAATCACGATTGCATTTAGCATATGCAACAAGCCTTTAAGCCCCTAGGTGTCCCCTAGTTGGACGAGTTGTGTCTCGTGAGGGTTTGCAGCAATGATACCCACAAACATCTAAACTTAAGAAAATAAATAAAACAAAACCAGAAAACAAAAATTCTAAAAACAATCTTCTCTTAAAAACACTACTATTTTTAAAAAGAACCAACCACAAATACTTGAAACAAATAAATAATATCGATATGATCACTTTCAAGCAAGGAATTGTCCATTCTATAACCTCATCATAGAAATAATTGTGCAACTACATATATACATTTCAAAAACATAAAGTGTAGAAACTTTATAGTCATATAATTTCACTCTCTATTAACAAGCATATCTTATGTGACCCATTAACCAAGCTAATTAAAGTTCACTAACTCAAAAATATAACAATGACAATATTTCATCTTTAACATCTCATAATAAACCCTCATGTAATAGCCATTAAATTTAAATTAAATTCAGGGAATAAGATCATAATATACCTCAAAATATGACTTGTGCAATACTTAGTTCTATTAAGCTTTCTAAATAGTCCATGTAACAAGCGTTAGGCCAGTATCCCTAATCCAGTTGGCTCAAGGCACTAGGTGTTGAAACACCCCTCAGGCTTAATAACTCGAACTATAAAGGCTACAGAACCAAATAAGTCATAAAAGAATTTATCTTAACTTTTCACCTTTTGACGCGATCCCTTATACTTGCCTAGGCACAAAGTCCGGTTACTTAGTGAAAAGAGAAACAAACCTTTACTCTTTTTTTCATCAATTTTTTTTCAATCAATCTATTTTTTTTTTTTCAACTTTTTTTTTTCATTCTTTTTTTTTTTTCATCACACACTTATCCCATTTTTTTTTCAAATAATAGCCAAACATAAAGATCTATCATAAAACATTTAAAATTACTCAATTGTCAAGTTTTCAAAAATATGCTTAGTTAAAGATATCCCACTAAGATTACAAGTAATAAATTATAAAATTATATTCCTACAAGTTTCAAGTGTGTGAAATGTGATTTAAAAATATAAGCACAATTATCCAAGATAAAGAATATAGAATATAAATTACTCACTTAATCATTCTCATCACTTAATTACTTACTTGAACTTTCTTCATGAAATTGATCTCTTTAAAAACAGACATATGTTTTTAAAAGAAAAAGAAAATCGAAAAAAAATACTCTAAAACATCCTAAAAGAAAAATAAGAAAGAAAAATATCTTTCTATACCCCCAAACCTAAACTTAACATTGTCCTCAATGTAAAAGAAAATATATACTATAATGACAAGAATAAGTAAGAGAGGGAAAGAAAGATATCACCTGAAAGCATAACTAATCCACTAATCTGAAATTGAAGTACATAGGATTGAGAAAACATGAGAAACATACATATCAAGATCAATTTCCCAAACCTAAAATACCAAGCTTCCAGAAAAGAGATAACAAAAAAAAAACTATAATGAGAAAAGAAAATAAAAGCTGAGAAAAATAAGTAAATAAAACCTAAATGAAGCAAAGAAAATAAATAAAAGGAAGGAAAATAAATATATCAAAAACATGGGTTGCCTCCCAAAAAGCGCTAAGTTTATTGTCTTCAGCCAGACAATGCCAACATTCTCAAATATATCAAGGTGGTTGGTAGATATTGGCATTGGCTCTTCTCTTAAGTCTCCAAAATAATGGTTCAAAACAACTAGAAGGCACAACTTGATTATGGGCTGATGCTACAAAAGATGGACCTGTATCATAAGCATCAAATCTAAAATTGTCTACCATAAAACATTCAACATTAGAGATTGTAGGTAAATTATTAGATACATCAAAAATATTTAGGTGCACTTTCATGTTCCCAAAGGTCATCTCCATTACCCCCGTCCTACAATTTATGCATGCATTAGCTGTGGCAAGGAAAGGGCGACCTAGAATGACAGGAATCTGATGTGTGGAGTTGGCACCGGTTTCCATATCTAAAACAATAAAATCAACAGGGAAAAAGAACCGGTCAACTTTCACTAAGACATCCTCAATTACTCCCCTAGGTTTACGCACAGAATGGTCGGCTAGCTGCAATGTAACTGATGTAGGCTGCAATTCACCTAACCCTAATTTCTCATACACCGAGTAAGGGAGTAGATTGACACTCGCACCAAGGTCAAGGAGGGCTCTATGAATGGAGTGATCGCCTATGACACAAGAAATAGTGGGCACTCCAGGGTCCTTATACTTAGGTGGGGTGTCAAACTTCAAAAGGGAGCTAACTTGCTCGGTGAGAAAGACTTTCTTAGACACATGGGTCTTAGATTTACGCTTTTGAGTGCATAGGTCTTTCAGAAACTTAGCATAAGCAGGGACTTGCTTAATGGCATCTAAGAGGGGGAGATTAATTTTAACTTGTTTGAAAGTCTCAAGAATCTCATCAGTCCTAGCTGTGCTCTTTCTAAATGGTGGGGCCATGTCAAGACACTGAGGAAAAGGTGCCTTAGGAATGTAAGATCCCTCTGAAGTGGTCTTAGGCTGTGGCTCTGAGGAAGCAGAAGGAGAAACTGACTCATTTTCATGTGGTGCACTAACTTCTATTTGAGGCTCATTAGGGGCTGAATTGTCTAACTCCTCACTCCTATCATCTGTCACTAGTGTCCCCCCAACACTCTTATCAACAATCTTCCCACTCCTAAGGGTCATTATGGAATTAACTTGTTCATTAGAGGGAGGAGCTCCCTCTACCTGAAATTGACCTTTAGGGTTTTGTATAGGTTGACTTGGCAATGTTCCTGTCTCTCTCTTATTGATAGCATTGGCTAGTTGTCCAATTTGGGCTTCTAACTTTGCTATAGATTGTGTGTGAGAGTGAAGGAGTTGGGATTGAGATTGAATGCCTTGCAGGGCACTCAAGACCTTTTCTTCAAAGTGTGGACTCCTATTAGGTTGGACATAAGGATGTTGGACTTGAGGTTGGTGGATATGGGTTGGTGGGACTTGGAATGGTTGCCTAGGAACTTGGTTACCTATAACCCCTTGGTTTTGTGCCCGCCAGGAAAAGTTAGGATGATTCCTCCATCCAGGGTTATATGTGTGTGAAAATGGATTATTCTCAGCCCTAGGGAAGGATTGGGTAGCATTCACATGATCTTGGACAAGCTCAGAAAATTGAGAGGCAGAGAGGCACTCTATAATAGTATGGGTTGGGCTAAGGCATATTGTGCATGCATCTTGAGTGAAGGGAGTGGGCTGATGTGTTGAAGTCATAAGGAGGTCAAGCTTCCTACTTAAAGTATCAACTTTAGAGGAGATGTCTAATGGATTTTTAACTTCATACAAGCCACCCCTAGAGGGGGCATTGTTCAAGGTAGATAGGCCACTCTCATTTCTATTTAACGCAGCATGTTGAAGAGAATTTTCACTCAAGTCCTCAAAAAGTTTCCATGCCTCATTTTCATTTTTTAGCAAAAAGGTACCTCCACAACTTGCATCAACAAGATGACGGTTTTGTTCAGTAAGACCCTCATAAAAACGTTGCACTAATTGCCACTTAGGGACAGCATGATGAGGACACCTCCTAAGAAGGTCCTTAAGTCTATCCCAACTCTCATGGAACTGTTCAGTGGGAAGTTGGGCAAAAGTGGTTATGGCCTTTCTCATTTGGTTGGTCTTACCTATGGGGAAGTACTTTTTAAGGAATTCTTGTTGCATTTGGGCCCAAGTTGTTATGGTGTTTGGCTCTAAAGAGTGAAGCCATTCCTTAGCCTTATCTTTTAATGTGAAAGGAAAAAGGCGAAGTTTAACAGCTTCATCGGTTAAATTTGAGAGCTTAAAAGTTGTGCATATTTCCAAGAAGTCATCTAGGTGCCTATACGGGTTTTCATTATTAAGTCCATAAAAAGATGGAAGCATTTGAATAACATTGGGCTTAATTTCATAATTTTGAGCAGCAACCGCTGGCAACCTAATGCATGAAGGGGAAGTGTACTCATTGGGAGTGTAATACTCCCTTAGAGCTTTGAGTGGTGCATCTACTAACTGATGTTCAGCCATGATGAAGGTAGAGGTAGTGTGGGTGGAGAAATTGGTGGGAGAGTTTGGGGGTGTAGGGATGTAGGTCGAGGGCAACTCAGATCTCCTAGATATCCGCTCAGACTCAGGGTCAAACGGTTGTAATCGGGGGAGTAAGGAGCGACGACCACGCATACACAAAAAACACACCACACAATTTAAAGTGTAAAAAGAGAAAGATGAAGCAAAAATAACTAAGGAAAAAGAATAAAAAGTGAAAAAGGATCTTGCAAACCGAAGAGAAGCTTGTCAATGTCCACTTGTGGCCACAAGTGTAAAGAGCACCTTCAACTCAACCTACAAGATAAAATTAAAAGAAGGTAAGAAACTAAGAATTAAACTAAAAAATAAGTAAACTGAAACTAAAGTATCTAGAATTATCCTAAAGCTAATTTAGTAACAAATCAACACCGTCCCCGGCAACGGCGCCAAAAACTTGATCGTTTATAATTAAACCCTTTGCAAGTGTACAAGGTAATTGTACTAAGATGAGTATTTAAGGGTTGTCGAACCTCAGGGACGGATGAATAATTACTAAATATAAAAAGGAATTTGCTGATTGAAAACTAAAACAACTTAAACTTAAATTAAATAAAGGAAAAGAAAACAACTAGTTTAAAAACAAGAGATTAATATGATATATTTTACTTAGGAAATCGAATCCACTATAGAACCATAACAATTCCTTAACTTTTAATCTAAATCTAGTGTGAATATGAACAAGTATTCTCAACTACAAGCTAGAATTACTTCAGAAAGAATCATTAATTAATTTCCATGGCATGAACTATCTTCGACAATAGCACGAATCATCTACACTAAATAGCTATAGGCATGACCCGTCTAATCTTAGTATAACTCATCCAAGTCCTTAATTATCTGAACATTAAAACTATTGTATGACCATCTCATCTAAATCACAGAAATTAGAATTGATGCAAATATCAAAACCACATCAATCTATCATCTACAAGACAATAAATCAACATAGAATTGAATAAACATTAAAAAGCTCTTCCATTAAAAAGGAAATCCTTATCATACAATTGTCATAATTCAAAACTGAGATCTAAATTAAAAAGAAAAGAAATTGAAACTTATCTATAGGTTCATCAACTCCTAAGTAAAAGAAAGGTTTAGCCTTCCATGGTAGAAGAAAGTAATTGAATCTCCATTGAAAGCTTTGGCTTCTTCTCCATCTTCTTCTTCCTTCTTCTCTTCAGAAAATCTACTTGTTCTCCCTTAATTTCGTGCCAAATAAGTCTTTATATAGGCATTAGATCCGTAAGAAAAGAGTTGTATATGAAAAGGACTCAAAATTGGGTGAAATAAGGAATCTGCGCGTTATGCCGATCGATCGTCCTGCATTCCCGTTCGAACGCTTATACTGAATTTTCTTCAAAATCACGTGTAACCAATCGATCGGTTAGTGGCCCCGTTCGATTGCCAATGAAGAATCTGCAAAATAAGCCAATTTAATTCAAAACACCATGGAAGCTTTTTCTAACCTAATTAAATTTAATATCTAATAATTTAACCTATATTAACACTTAAATGAGACTAGATAGTAAAATAATTAAGGGTAAAATAACGCATAAATTATACTTATCACGCCACACCAACACGTCGACCTCACTGCTGGTAACCTATCAGTTACACACCAATGTGTCGATGCTCATCTCCCAAAACCAACTTGCTGTTGGTGGACTTATCGACGTGTTAGCCAAGTCATTGATGACCATCAATAACTCATCAATGCGTTGAACCCTTGCCGACAATGGGATGACAAGGACAACCATCCTTGTCAATACCTCACCAATGCGTTGACCTCACTGTTTGTGACCCATCGGTAACACACCAACGTATCGATGCTGATCAATATCAACATTGTCATCTCCTCTGTTACATCAGCAACATCACTGATGTGTAGATGGACATGCCGATGGTCAGGAAGAAATAATAGAAACTGTTCCAAATTCCTAAGATTACTTCATATAATGGCATATCATAATCCTTCTTACACATAACTTTCCCATAATGACAAATGATGATTCTTACTATCAATTGATCATTAAGCATGTGAAAACATATTATGTTAACATAATAATGTCAAAATCTCATAATTATCCTTTACATGCTTTCATATCATTCAAGTAATCAAAACATATCTCATACAATTACTTCAAAACATAAGCATGAAAGAATGGTATGCAATCAAACTTAAAATCATGTTTCCTCTTCATTAACATGACATGAATTCACAAAATATCCTATTTTCATGCTTTCATATTTAATGATTTCATAATATAAATCACACATGCATATTCTATGTTAAATCATAGTACAAGGTTAGCAATCAAACATATTTCATGACATTAAAAATCCTTCCTTAAATGCAATGCTGACTAATCCCTACAGAAATATACTCCCCTTAATTTCTCTTGATTTGGAGAGCCCTTGATCTTACCCTTCTTCATTTGGAGAGGTTTTCCAAAAGAAACGAAGTTTAAAGGCCTTAAAAGTCACTTATAAAAGAAAGGGGATGAAACTCTAGTTTAAAATTATCAAATTGGGTGGTTTTTGAGTGAAACTGCAAAATTGCCCGTAGCCATCGGCAGGCATCAACGCGTCTATAAACCCGTCGATAGTAACAATTGATTTTACCAAGTCCCGACTTCGGACAACCATAACTTCTTCATACAAACTCTAATTAATACATTCTTGGAGGCATTACAATGATATTTCTGTATTCTATCTAATACCAAAATTTTGGATCAATATTCATCTTGTATAAAAAGTGATACTATTAATAATGACTAAAGAGCAATCTGCATGTGTCTGCAAGTCATGACAACACTTAGGTCCAACTTCAAACAATCATAAGTCCTTCATCGAAACTCTAATTTATGCATTCTTAGAGACATTTGGAAGCTATCTCTGTCTAATTTCTATATTTAATATTTCACACTTCAATTTAGTTCATAGAATAAGTTATTGTACTTAGATTGACCAATGATCAAATTCATTATTTTCCACTTGTACTTCAAAACTTCCCTTATGTTTCATCTATCATAACTTCCATATCCAAGCTTTGATTTGTGCACTCTATGTAGATCAACGAAGCTATTAATGTCTATCATTCAATAATAAAATTTCATATCTAAACTCCATGTATAGAGGAAGTTATTATACCAAGAAGGCCTAAAGGTCAAACTAACTTATATCCACATGGCCAAGTGTAGGGAATTTAGAAAATTATCGGGTGTTACACATATTCTAACATCCATCACTAAAAATAGCACTAGCTTCATTAATCTGTGAGAATTTTAGCCTATCTATTGTCATATTTGTTGAACAACCATTGTCCAAAAACCATTTAGATGTCCTCTAAAAGCACTCATATGTATAAACAACATGACATCGAAGATCAACTTTCCTCACCCAAATTTTCTTCAGAGAGGGGATAGTCGTGATGGATTTTTTTCCCATATCACACAAAACACGATGAAAAAATTGCGATGGGTTAGTCGCACATTACTTTTTAGTATGGAAAAGTTAACATGCGTTAGTTGTGCTTGACTTTTTAATGTGACAATTTTTCCCTACTTTGGTCATTTTCCACTTTGGCTCTTGTGATAATTTCAAGATATCCCTACTTACATATAGATTGCCTTCAACATTGTGATATTTTTTTCAACATTTCTTGATTTGTACAGAAATTTCTTTGCCTAAATTTTCTTTACCTTGGTTATTACTGTGGGCCCAACTGCCCAAACAACATCTCTAAACCCTAGCTAATGCTATGGTGCCACTATTCCATTCATCAATTATAACCCTAACTATTATTGCCGCCCCATTACTCATACCTCTCCATCCTAAGTATATACAGAGAAGTACACCCTTTGGCATGAGCCCGACCCATGCGTGTTAGTGTGAGCTCAGGCATAGAGGGCCATTAGATTTTGATCCGACGGTGCACATTACCCAAGGGGCAGTTAGGTTTGAATCACTAGCTGCTTCCTTGCGCCATCTAATCAAGATCCGATGGCTAGGGATGCCTGGGCTCATGCAGGCATGCTTGAGCTCAGGCTTATGTTAGCTTTTTCCATATATATATATATATATATATATATATATATATATATATATATATATATATATATATATATATATTATAACTACATGTACATAATATTTAGAGGCCCATTGAGGTGAGCTTGGGCTCACGTGCGACTGCATCAGCCTAGGCTAATGACCCATGTTACTCAGGGGGCATTTAAACCTAAGTAGCATGGGCCATTAGATCTGAATCCAATGGCTCAAGGAGTTGAGGCTTACGTAGCAGTGTAGGAGCCCAGGTTCACCTCAATGGTATGTGGAATAAAATTGAAAAATATAGTTGACTAACTCTTGCTAAATAGTGAGAGTTTAATATCTACTAGACGGCGATAATGGATCACTAGATTGATCTCAAAACTAGTACTTTGAAGAAGTAAAAATCAAGAGTTCTAGCCTCTATGCACATGATTTTGTTTAAAGCGGAATAAACAAACTCTAATACCTAATTGTCATTCATGATCAATCAATCATCAAACCAAGCATGCACGCTACTGTTGTTACGTCCAAACCAAGACTATGAATTAGTCTAGTTTAGATTTCTTTTTTACTTGTCAACTATAGTAAACAAGGTCGATCCACAGGGAAAGCCTTGTGTGGCAAAGAAAACTATTACAAAGAGAACAGAAAAGAGAAGGAAGTTGAAATAGAGAATAAGAGACAATTAAAGAGAAAGTGCTAAGGCATTAGAAATCCACTTGTAATAAATCTCTAATGTATATTTGATTCAAATGATAACTCAATTAAGATCAAATGAAAATTCGTCTCAATTGGAAAATTTATCTTTTAAAAAAAACTTTGAAATAGAACAATAGTAATTGATTGTTTACTATGTGAAAGCATTAAGTATATAATCACAGGGAATTATAAGCATTCAGCGTGCCTTTCGTCAACGCTGAATCAAATAATTATATAGATTATAAACTCCTTAAATATGAAACATCAATTTTAAATGAAAAAGAACTTACTTGAATCAAAGTATCCATTAAACATCAAGTAAAAGCTTCATTCCTAGCCTTAGCTTGAGAGCTTTAGAAAGCCATTACAATAAAACTAAAACAAAAATACTATATGAGAGAAGAAAATAGGAGAGGAGAGCTCCAAAGATGAGGGGATTATTCATCTATCACGTCCACCCCTCTATTTATAGGAAAGAAGGGGTTACTTCAAAGAGGAAAGTGAAATCATATCTCTAGATTACATCCTAATTGATTGCCTGATTGGTTGCTTCTTTGGTAATGATTAGATACTAAATAAATCCAATAAGTATCTTTGAATCTTCCTTTAGATATCCAATTAGCCTCATTGTCTTTCCTTATGTGTATCAATCATAATCAATGAAAAGATTTTCTATGTGCTAGCCTCGGGTTAGTTAACTAGCTGTCTGATTGCATGCCAGATTTGACCCATATATCTTCGGAATTTTGAATTTCTTCCTGAAATAACACTTGTCGCCACGGAAGTCTTCTTTCTAATGCCACCAGAATCGTATCCATCCAAATTATACACAAAAATATATGATCGAATTACACATCATAACAACAAATTGGCGTTGTTGCCGGGGATTGCAACGTGTGACAAGAATCCGTTACGAAAAAAAATACTCACTCTAACTTTACTAATTCTCTAACTTTTATTTTTGCACACTAACTCTTTAAATTCAGTCATTTACTTTATGTCATTTACTTTTAGTACTTAAATTCTGTAATTTTTCTTTTTTTTTAGACCAGAGGCACTACCCACGTTATTACCGAAAATTTTTCGGGATCAAACGTGTACCTTGATAGTGCCTTTGGCCTTATTTTGCAATTTTAATTTTTGTCCATTAATTTCTAACTCTCTAACTTTTTATATTTTGTCATTTAATTTCTGCACTTTTACTTTTTGTCATAAAAAAAAAATTGTTGTTGCATGTTCACATGGGTACGTGATAATTCTGGACGATTGAGAAGAGTGAACAAATCTTTTGAAAATTCTCTCTATTTTGATACAATGGAGGATCTAAGAACTGGTGAGGAACTAAGAAGTGATAATGGGGATAATAATGCATAAAATGTTCAAGTTAAAACCTTGCGTGATTATTTGCAACCAACTAGATCAAGTTCTCCTTCTTGCATGATTTTTCTAACTAATGTGGGTGGTTTTGAACTGAAACCGGGTGTAATTCAATTACTACCTAAATTTCATGGCTTAGATTCGGAAAGCCCATATTTGCATTTAAAAGAGTTCGAAGAGGTTTGTGCAACTTTGCCAAACCAAAATATTTTAAATGATGTTATTCGATTAAAACTCTTTCCCTTTTCTTTAAAAGAAAAGGCAAAAAATTGGTTGAATTCTTTGAAGCCAAGATCCATTGGAACATGGCAAGAAATGCAAAGAGAAATTTTGAAAAAGTTTTTCCCCACCCATAGAACTAATACAATTAGAAAGAACATCATGAATTTTTCACAAAAAGAAAATGAGACTTTCTTTCAATGTTGGGAAAGATTTAAAGAACTTTTGTTATTATGCCCACATCATGGATATGAAACATGGCGTACAATTAGTTTCTTTTATAATGGCTTGACTTCTCAAATGAGGCAATTTGTTGAAATGATGTGTAATGGAGAATTTTTAAGTAAAGAACCTGAGGAAGCATTAAACTATTTTGATGTGTTAGCTGAAAATGCTCAATCATGGGAAGATTCTAATGAATTTGAAAGTAGTAATAAGATTAAATCTAATGGGACAACTAAGGGAGGCATGTACCTTATTAAAGAAGATGATGATGTAAAAACGAAAATTACAAGTTTAACTAGAAAAGTTGAAGCTATGGAAATTAATAGGGAAAACATGTCTAAAGCTTCTCCAAAAGCACAAGATATTTATAGTATATGTGAGAGTGATGGACATCAAACACAGGATTGTCCAACAATCCCTGCTTTTCAAGAGGTGTTGCATACTCAAGCAAATGCTATGAATACCTACAAAATGCCTTTTTCTTCTCCTTATTCTGAAATTTACACTCATAATTGGAGAAATCATCCCAACTTTAGTTGGAGAAATGAGTCTAATATGCAGGTACCCCCTTCTTCCTCAAATTATGTTCCACCACATAAGAAGACTCTTGAAGACACATTGGAAACATTCATGCAAAGTCAAGCAACAATCAACAACTAAACAATGCAAGCCATCAATGACTTAAAGACTTCTATTACTCAATTGACCACAACTTTGAGCACTCAAGAAAAAGGGAAGTTTCCTTCTCAACCTCAACCAAATCCTAAAGGTCAATTTGTAATTGAAAATTTAAATTCTTCAAGTTCACAAGAAGAGCATGCTAAGTCCATCACCACTTTGAGAAGTGGAAAAGTCATTAACAAAGACATTCCAATGAAGGTTGTTGAACCTAAGGAGTCTTTGAATTCAAAACATGGTGATGAACTTAACAACTCTGATTATGTTGCTCCAATTCCTCCTCCTTTTCTTCAACGATTACAATCTTCTTCTAAATTGGTGCCAAATGGTGACATTCTTGAAATTTTCAAACAAGTGAAGATTAACATTCCTCTCTTAGATGCCATTAAACAAATCCCATCTTATGCTAAATTTTTGAAAGACCTTTGTACAATCAAGCGTAAGCTGCATGTACAAAAGAAGACATTTTTGACATAACAAGTAAGTGCAATTTTGCAACAAAACATCCCACCCAAATATAAAGATCCTGGTTGTCCAACCATATCTTGTATAATTGGGAATTATAGAGTTGAAAAAGCTTTACTTGATCTTGGGGTAAGTGTTAATCTCTTACCTTATTCTGTTTATGAACAATTAGGACTTGGTGAATTGAAGCCCACAAGCATTACACTTCAACTTGTAGATCGCTCAGTTAAAACACCAAGAGGAATTGTTGAGGATGTGCTAGTACAAGTAGAAAAGTTTTACTTTCCTGTTGATTTTATTGTTTTGGACACACAACCAGTTTTGAATGCTTGTACTCAAATTCCTGTCATATTAGGATGCCCATTTCTTGCTACTTCTAATGCTCTTATTAATTGTAAAAATGGTGTTATGAAACTTTCTTTTGGAAATATGACTTTGGAACTGAATATTTTTAATATTTGCAGGCAACCAGGAGATGATGATGAGGATGTGCATGAAGTGAATCTTTTAGAAAGTCTTGTTGATGACATGGCTACTATTTCTTCATTTTCTGACCCGCTTGAAGCATGTCTTTCTTATTTTAACTTTGATGATAATGTTATGATTAATGACATAAATTCCTTGTTAGAGTCAACTCCATTATTGGATACTGATAGGTGGAAGGCCCGCATTGAGGAGTTACCTCCTTCTAATAGCGCTCCTCTCCCCTCAAGTGTCCAACCACCCAAGCTAGACTTGAAACCCCTCCCTACTGAACTTAAATATGCTTATCTTGGTGAGGGAGAGACATTTCCTGTGGTTGTCTCTTCAATGTTGGATAGGGAACAAGAGCACAGGTTGCTCGCAGTCCTTAGAAATCACAAGAATGCCATTGGGTGGACCATTGCTGATATCAAGGGGATTAGTCCCCTGATTTGTACACATAGGATCTTTATGGAAGAAAATGCAAAACCTGTGAGACAAATGCAACGGAGGTTAAACCCCAACATGAAAGAGGTGGTGAGAGCAGAGGTCTTAAAATTATTCGATGTGGGTATCATTTACCCCATTTCTGACAGTCCATGGGTGAGTCCCACCCAGGTTGTCCCCAAAAAGTCTGGAGTGACAGTGGTAAAGAATGCTAATGATGAGTTAATTCTCACTAGAGTCACCACTGGTTGGTGGATGTGCATAGATTATAGAAAATTGAATTCTGTCACTAGGAAAGACCACTTCCCTTTACCATTTATGGACCAAATCCTAGAGAGGGTGGCCGGTCATCAATTTTATTATTTTCTAGATGGTTATTCAGGATACAACCAAATTGAGATTGCACTTGAAGATCAAGAAAAAACAACCTTTACATTTCCATTTGGTACCTTTGCATACCGAAGGATGCCGTTTAGATTATGTAATGCTCCTGCCACATTCCAAAGGTGCATGATGAGCATCTTTAGTGACATGGTGGAGCGGTTTTTGGAAGTTTTTATGGATGACTTTTATGTTTTTGGTGATTCTTTTGATGATTGTCTTGATAACTTAGAAAATGTTTTGGTGAGATGTGAAGAGAAAAATCTAGTTTTAAATTGGGAAAAGTATCATTTTATGGTTACTAGTGGAATAGTACTTGGTCACATTGTTTCTGTGCAGGGAATTCAAGTGGACAAGGCAAAAACTGAATTGATTGCTAATTTGCCTAGTCCAAAGTCCATAAAAGATGTTAGATCATTTCTGGGGCATGCCGGTTTTTATAGAAGATTTATCAAGAATTTTAGTGTGATATCTAGACCATTGTGTAATCTTCTATCTAAAGAGCATTCTTTTGAGTGGTCGGATGCATGTGAAAAAGCTTTCACAAAGCTTAAGAACATGTTAGTGTCCGCACCCATCATGCAACCCCCAGATTGGACACTTCCTTTTAAAATTATGTGTGATGCAAGTGATTATGCTGTTGGGGCTGTTTTAGGGCAAAGAAAAGATAAGAAACCTTGCGTAATTCATTATGCAAGTAAAACTTTAAATAGTGCCCAAATGAACTACTCCACCACTGAAAAAGAACTTCTTGCTGTAGTATTTGCACTTGACAAATTTAGATCCTACTTGATTGGCTCTCAAATTATCATTTTTACTGACCATGCAGCTTTGAAGTATCTTTTGAGCAAACAAGATACAAAGCCCAGATTACTCCGATGGATACTCCTACTCCAAGAGTTTGATCTCACAATCAAAGATAAGAAGGGAGTAGAGAATGTGGTGGCGGATCATATTTCCAGATTGGAATTTTCTGATTCTTCGGACAATATTCCAATCCAAGACACATTCCCCGATGAACAACGTTTTGCCATCTCACATCCTCCATGGTATGCCGACATTGCCAACTACTTGGTGACAGGTAAAGTTCCCCACCATTGGTCACCTCAAGATAAAAAGAGATTCTTCACCGAGGTAAAACATTTCTTTTGGGACGACCCCTATCTCTTTAAGTACTGTCCAGATCAAATAATAAGGAGATGTGTGCCTGATTCTGAACAAGTAAGTATCATCTCTTTTTGTCATTTTGAAGCATGCGGTGGTCACTTCTCCTCTAAAAAGGCCACTGCTAAAATTTTACAATGTGGTTTTTACTGGCCGACGCTTTTCAAAGATGTTCATGAATTTTGCAAAACTTGTGAAATGTGTCAAAAGTTAGGAGCCATATCTCGTCGAAATATGATGCCCCTTAACCCCACATTGGTTATTGAGATTTTTGATTGTTGGGGCATTGATTTCATGGGACCTTTTCCTCCTTCTTTTGGCTATGTTTACATTTTAGTTGCCGTCGATTATGTTTCCAAGTGGATTGAAGCTATTCCCAGCAAAACCAATGACCACAAAGTTGTTGTGCGCTTTTTAAAAGAAAATATATTTTCACGGTTTGGAACACCTCGAGCCATTATAAGTGACGGGGGGTCACATTTTTGCAATAAACCTTTTGAGGCTTTGATGAGGAAGTATGGGATTACCCATAAAGTAGCTACCCCCTATCACCCACAAACAAGTGGACAAGTTGAGCTTTCTAATAGGGAAATTAAATATATTTTGCAAAAAATGGTAAATCCAAATGGTAAAGATTGGTCTTTACGGCTAACCGATGCTCTTTGGGCTTACCGTACCGCTTTTAAGACCCCAATTGGCATGTCTCCTTACCGTTTGATTTTTAGAAAAGCTTGTCACTTGCCTGTGGAGTTGGAACATAGGGCATATTGGGCAATCAAAGCTTTGAATTTTAACTTTGACAAGGCTGGCTTAAATAGAAAATTGCAAGTCAATGAGTTAGAGGAAATTCGACGTGATGCTTATGAGAGTTCAAAACTTTACAAAGAGAGAATGAAGGCTTTTCATGATAAAAACATTTTACGAAAAACTTTTGAGCCATTTCAAAAAGTTTTGTTATACAACTCTAAACTTCATCTCTTTCCAGGAAAATTAAGATCACATTGCACAGGTCCTTTCATTGTCAAAACTGTTTTTCCTTATGGAACTATTGAAATTGAAAACCCAAAAAATGGTGATGTTTTTAAAGTTAATGGCCAATGTTTGAAACCATTTTTAGACCATTTTGTCCCTGAAGTTGAGTCTACATCTTTTGAAAATCCAAATTATGAGGGTTGATTTTCTTTTCATGATTTTTTTTCAAAAAAAAAATAAAAAAACAAAAAAAAACAAAAAAACAAATTTTTTACATTGAGGACAATGTTTAGTTTAGGTTGGGGGGTGAGTTTGGATAATTTTTGTTAATTGTATTGACTGTGATAACCTTCATCCTTTCTTGGTCTACTTTCTCTTTACTTTGATCTCTAGATAATGATGGCACTTGAATATTTTATTAAAACATTCATTTTGTGATGAGTCTTTACAATTAACTTTCATGAAGAGGATCTTTGAAACTAATTTTGGTTTTCAAAATTTCACTCGCATGACGAATTTTTAGAGTTGAAGTCGAATTATGTGGTGTTGCTCTAATACTCACCCGGAATGTTGAGAGACACAAAATCCAATGAACTTTGACTTCCTTGTTCACTTGGTTGGCTGGAAATGAAGAAATTTTTTTGGGGATTATTATCATTATGGAAAGCAATCAATGAATTAGACCGAGTACTTCGAAAAGGGCTGCCTATGAAAAAAAAAATGAATGAGAAAAGAAAAAGAAGTAAAAAAAAAGAAGAAGTGATAGACATCATATTAAAAAAAAAATGAAGTTGCCAAATAGTGTTTCATTTTGTAAGATAGGGCGAAGCCATCATTGTAACAACGCAAGCATGCTGGAATATCACAGATAAAGCCCATGAGGTATTAAAGTGAACATCCAAACCGCTTGTTATCTCGGACAGGTTGCTTAGTTTTGAATTGGTTCTTTTGGCTATCTAAACATCTCTTGGTGAGTAGAAGAGCATACTACTTTAGGAGGCTGATCCTCTAATTATCTTGTCAAAATTTTACTTAGACTCACTTACACATTGTTTCAAAAGTTCCTCTACATAGAAATTTAATGGTTGAGACTTTTATATTTAATTTATGAAAACTAGTGCTTGAGTAGTTTGGAGATAATTGTAAAATTTGTTGTTTGCTTAGTGAGGATGAAGGGGTTCTTTGGTCTTTCTTTACAATTATTATCTTAATCTTTACTTCCTCAACACAACTTGTTATCATTGTAACTCATATTCTTTTTCTTTTTCTTTGTTTTGTCTGGCTGAAGACATAAAACTTAGCGCTACTTGGGAGGCAACCCATGAGTTTTTTTGAATTTTGTGGGTAGATTCACTGCAAACCCTCACGAGACACAACTCGTCCACTAGTGTAAGCTATGGGTTTAAAGGCTTGTTGCATATGCTAAATGCAATCGAGATTTCCTACGGAAGTGGAGTAGTTAGTTTTGTTTTCTATTATTTTAATTTTTGTTTTGCTCGAGGACTAGCAAAAAGTAGGTTTAGGGGTATTTGATGCACTGAAATAATGTTTAATTAAATGTTCTCATATTTCGAATTGCAATCATATTTTGTGTTAATTCATTGCTGAGTTGGGCTATTTATGTTTTGAATAAGTTAATTGGACCTTAATTGAGTTTACATGTCTAAACAGGCTTTAACAGGATCCAAGTAGAAGAGGAAGTAAAGCCCATCGACCCAAAGCTATTTCAAAGTCAAGAATGGGCTCCTAATGGTCTAAACATGCATGGAATGGTCGAACCCAACCTTGTGGACCCATTTGATTTGAGATTTGTATGAAGAGAACTAAATTAGGAAAGAAGTTGATTCAGACAGATTGACAGAGCCTTAGTATTTCAATCATATCTTTTTATGTATAATTCGGATGGATACGATTCTTGTGGCATTGGAAAGAAGACTTCCATAGCTACAAAATGATATTTCAGGAAGAAATTCCAAATTCCGAAGATTTATGGGTCGAATTTGGTATGCAAAGAGACAGCTAGTAAACTAACCCGAGGCCAGTACATGAAGAATATTTTCATTGATTATGATTGATACACATAAGGAAAGATAAGGAGGCTGATTGGTTAGTATCTAATTAATACCAAAGAAGCAACCAATCAGGCAATCAATCAGGATGCAATCTAGAGATATGATTTCACTTTCCTCTTTGAAGCAACCCCTTCTATTCCTATAAATAGAGGGGTGGACGTGATAAATGAGTCATCCCCTCCTCTTTGGAGCTCTCCTCTCTTATTTTCTTCTCTCATATTGTATTTTTGTTTTAGTTTTATTGTAATGGCTTTCTAAAGCTCTCAAGCTAAGGCTAGGAATGAAGCTTTTACTTGATGTTTAATGGATACTTTGATTCAAGTAAGTTCTTTATCATTTTAAATTGATGTTTCATATTTAAGGAGTTTATAATCTATATAATTATTTGATTCAGCGTTGACGAAAGGCACGCTGAATGCTTATAATTCCCTGTGATTATATACTTAATGCTTTCACGTAGTAAACAATCAATTACTATTGTTCTATTTCAAAGTTTTTTTTCAAAGATAAATTTTCTGATTGAGACGAATTTTCATTTGATCTTAATTGAGTTATCATTTGAATCAAATATACATTAGAGATTTATTACAAGTGGATTTCCAATGCCTTAGCACTTTCTCTTTAATTGTCTCTTTAATTGCTAGCGATCGATCATTCACTGTTTTTTTAGGTAGAACTGCTAACGATTGATCAGTCATTAGGGTGATCGATCGAAAAACTCTCTTCTTTGTTTAATAAAAGGCTGATTTAGGTGTTGATCGATCGTTTACTCTTGTGTTCTCTCCTCTTTAATGAAAGTTTTACCCTTTGTACCCTAAATTTGACTGAAACTTCCAAAATCACTTCTAAAACTTATCAAAATAACTTTTATATGAGAATGTATGCTTAATGAACCTCTTGAAGCATCAACATTCTTTAGCCTTTACTCTTGATCCATAAGAACACGTATGGTCTCATTTTTCAAGTCCATTAATTCCAAACCTCACTTGACTACAACTAAATCTAATCAGATTTCTACGACTAATTGCACACTCAATGTTTTTGACATAGTTTTTATAACAAAATTAACCAATTAACATTACCTATGACACATATGTTCTTTCAATCTCCCCCTTTGGCTATTTCGTGACAAGACACTACAAGATTGAAAATCAAAAATAAAAATTACAACTCTTTAGCATAGTGTCTTGACTTTCAATTCATACATATGACTTGACAACACTAAGACTTAACATAGACACATTGGAATTGATCTTGAAAAGCCTTGTATAGCCCTCTACTTATCCTACACCATTAAAATCAAATTTGTTTGCATAGTACTATCCAAATAAGTATAACAATGCGCACTTTGATTTTCTTTATTCATTTCTCCCCTTTCTTGACATAAATAGACAAAAAGGTAAGTAATAATTAACAAAGGTACTCAATTAAGCACAAACAAGTCATAAATATCACCATACGGCCTAAAATTGAATAATCCACAAAGTAAAAACATGCCCATCACATAATTAGTTTCAAAATACATCTCACTGTCAAATGAAACATAAACTGAACTGAAAGAACAAGAATGCACGACCAAGTGATAAAAAAATATGACATCAAGCATCTCCAGAATCGTCATTCACATCAAATTGCTCCCCCTCACTCTAAGCTTCTGGTAATCTGTCGCGAAGCATCCATATGATGTCTGCAAGACCTTGACGTACCTCATCTCTAAGTGCATTGAACTCTCCATATGTCACATGTTGGTCTAGCTGAATCTGCTTGGATGGCTCATCTGTTGGTAGTTGTTGCTCCTCTATAACTCCATCATGTCCTCTGGATGAGACATCATATGTCGAACTACTGCAGCATCTATAGGTCCCATCCCAACCATCGTAGGCTTACCTAGTGGGATACTAATATGAATTGAAGTGAATATCCTACATAGAATGTAAGGATATGACAACATATCATGCGTATGTCCATGCAGAAAGTCATAATATGACAAAAAAGATCAACGTTAGATCTGACTCCAGCTATGGCTATGAAAGAAGATATAAAATACTCGCCATCGTGCAATCAACTATCTCCTTCCTAGCACTTCAGATGTCGTATTGAGTAATGACATGCATCAAACGATAATCGGCAGTCATGTAATGTGCAAGGAGTGAAACATAAAGCTATCGACCTCTCAGAAGTCCAGTCAACTAATTGTTGGATAAAAAGACATATCCAACAAAGTGTGGGTAAGTGAGTCGTCTCCTCTCGACCTGAATAACCACTGCAATGTTATGAGGCATGACACCCACCTGTGTGCTTCCAGCAACTCCCACTAATGTATCCTCATCATTCTATCTAAGAGAGGAATACCACTATCTTGACTAATCGAGGTAGACAAGCTTATTTGAGGTAGAAATCATCCTAAAGCAATCCATCCAATATGGATGAGCCTCTATTTACTCCATGGCAGTCTCTAAAGGCACGTGGACTACACTACGCTCACAACACCAATGTCTAACATTATCTCCCCCACTAGATGATGCTATGGGCTCACCTAAACCCAATCCACTAGCCATTTGCTGCTTCTTTGCTCTCCCCATCTAAATTTTATTATAAAGAAATACGATTAGGGCTAAACATCACTATGAAATAATCATCAGACATAAATAAAGTCCTAAAGTTCAAAAATTATTGAAATGCTCAATAAAAATCAAAAATTTGAAATTAAATTAAACCCTAAATTTTTTTTATGTCCGCTTGACTTCAATTTTTTTATAAAAGATAGATATCAAATATTAGAACAAATGTCATAACTGAAGCTAAGCCTAATTTTGATTAGAAATGCCCAATTCTAAAAAATCCCGAAATTTGCCTCACGACACAAAACCGAATAAGATTTTTTGCAAAATCTCAAAATCCGACAATTCAACTCACTTGAAATTTTGTAAAAACGTATATCAGGTTATTTCCAACAATCCTATTGGTTCAAAATTCAGTGAAAAGCAATAAAAATTTACTAAAAAGCATAATTTAGTTTTGGGTCATACTGTGGCCATGAAGAAAAGCTCGAATCTGATGATGGAATTTGGTGTTTTCTTGCGCAAAATCAACCCAAGTTGCCTTAACTCTCTATTCCACGCCTCTCCAAAGAGTTTGGTGTGCGTGACGCGGTGGGGCGGCATGGCGAGTTGTGTGGCTAAGCTATGCATAGTGTGCTGCGCGAGCGTCTGCACAGACTAGGCCCTATGTGCCGCGGGGTGCACGTACTACGTGTTTTGCTTGGGACCGGTCCGGCATGAGTGATGTGCATCCCGCGCATCAAGCGTCGACACACAGCGCAGGCCTGCGCGCAACAAAGTGAGGCTCTGTTCAAAGAGAAACAAAGTGAGGTCATGGGTAGTGCTATTGTTGGAGAAAGTCCTATCTAATGTCGGTGATGGTTTTGGGTTGTGGAAGTCTCGTCCACCTTGGTTGTGGTCTACTATCGCTTCTTGAGGATAAAGATGACTACTGAACTGATCTATTTGGTTCAGTCATTAAAAAAAAAAAAGAGTCCCACCGAATCAGTTCTAGTTTAGGGTGGTATAGTTGTCGGAAATTTTTTTTTTTTTTTTTTAAATGTAACTTCAAACAGGGAGGAGTGTCCTGCCCAAATTCCAGCCTAGGAAAAATCTTAGAGGCAATAAAATGATTATTTTATCCTAGTACGTGAACCATGGTTTAATTACTAGACTGTGGCTCCAATTCAGAGGTATGAGGGTGGAGTTGAAGATTTGGAAATATCGAAGTAAGAGGGGAGACTGTACTCTAAACCTGGACCAAGCCACATGATGGGCAATAATTCCTATCAGCTAGCAATTAACTATTTTACTCCTAGGCAAAAATCATTACCACGGGTCTATGACATCGAGGAGTGTCCATGAGATCAAGTTTGCACCCATTTGACTTCAGGAAGACCTTGAACAAAGTGACAAAAATATACTTATGAGTAGACCAGTCCGTATTTGTTTAAATGGAATCGTGGGCCAATCAAAGATTCCACACACCTTGAGAGGACAATGACTTGAAATTAAAGAAAGGAGAGTGAGATATTAGTAATACTGAAAGAGAGGATTGTATCCCTTGTAAAAGAATAACTACAATGCCCTTAAGGGAAGTCTAACTCGTTTTCATAGAAATAGATACCTCTAACACGAAGAGAGTTGGCATCTAATAAAAATAGTAAATACTTTGAAATAAAAGGGATGTGACTAAGTGGTTAACAATGACTTGTAGTACTCAATGTGTCACTAGAGAGAATTGAAAATGGAGGCTTGAATCCTTATTTTAGGGTTTTGGGCAGCTTAGTACATGTATCTGCAACATGGCTTATAGGACTACTTGTATAATATGTGTACCTTTCATGGTACATAGGAACTGTTAACTATATTGGGCTTCAATTTATCTCATCCTAGCCCTACAAATTAGTGCATTGGGCATCCATTTATCATTTAGTCTTGAGCTTGTTACTGCAAATGATGCATGCATTTGATATTGATGTGTTAGCAATTATTACTTATTTGAGATTAATGAAGGTGAATTAGGAGGAATTTGATGGCTTTGGATTGAGGGAAAATACCTAATCAAGATAAAAATTAAAATACCTTAAGTAGGATTTGGGACTAGTTCATGGAGTGGATAGGGGCCCTTACCTAATAATTCACCTTGGTTAGTGAACCAAGGGTAGTTATGAGATTTTACCTTAGTCTCAAGGAGATTGATAGTGTGACAACCCAACTCCCGGATGGTTTTCAAAAATTACAACATAAGAAAAAAAATCCAAATAAATTCAAATGTTTCAAAATCCCACAAACCTGTGGCTATGAGTTTGAGGTGCAGGATCACTGAACACTGATGAAACTTTTGCTTCCATCTTCTATCATTCTTTCGAAAGCTTGTGCATACAAAATACGCGCAATGGCGAACCAGCCATGCACCAAAGCTCAGTAAACTTGCCTACTGCTATACTAAAATATAATAAAATACAAAGTACATGCATCCTAAGTATGCACTCAAAACTATATGCATCATACCACATGGAGTTCATTCTAAATTATTGAGTTAAGTCGGCATACCATTGCATGAAATAAAATGTTATAAACTACATATGCACCATGCATTTCAACTAAAGGAACCATATTCACAAGACATTGATCAAAGATGGTTTAGAAACTTCTTATTTTAACCAATAGATTCTTACCATACCAAGAATATGTAACATAAGTCATTGCCCTGAAATCAATCTTGACTACCTCTATGTCATAGTGAGAGCATTTTTGAAACAAATGAGGCATTTAGCCTAAAACGTATTTAAGTAAATCGCATATCATGATTTATAAAAATCTAATTGTCTTCCACTTTTCCAGCACCCTTTGCCAAAGGGCCTATAATGAACCACATGTATGCATTCAACACCGGTCCTTATGGCATTACATACCATGCCACCATAAAATCCTCAAGGGCCCACATGGACTATTTCAGTAATTTTTCATGTGTACACGCAACAAAGAATTAATGAGTCATGAGGTGTCACTGCATCCCATTTATAATCATCATCTTGTCTACAAACAAAATCATTCTTGCTTGTTATCTTGTTTACATATTAAGATATTTCTCATACCCAACACATCCATCATATAACAAGCTTATCAACTAAATTTACCTATATCGGAATAACAGAGCCAACATTACAAGCTGACTAACTTGGTTATACTGATCTTAGTAAATAAGAACATAGCCTGCACATAGGGGAAACATCAACCTTGCAGTCTCCATCGGTACCTACATACCATGCCATAGGCCCTAATGGTTCTTCAGAAAAGCGTTTCCATGCACATGTTACCATGTACAGAGGCGAGTACCACTTAAAATTCAGTGACCCATATTTGATGTCTTCTTCACATGTCATAATAAAACATGACGCATTACATACTTAGCATGTATATGGCACAATCATAACATGAATATCTCTTACCCTATGCACATCATTATCACACTTCAACATGAGTCAATTTTGGTCTAGTCCCCACATCCATGAATCCCATATGAAAGGCAATTTACACTATATAGCCTTAAATATGGCAATTCATAATAACATTCAACTGACTTTTTTGCTCCTACCCCGCATTCTTCACATTAGTTAACTAAGTAGTACTCTACTCATACAATTCCCTACTTACTATGGAGTTGTCTCAATCTATGAAAAGTGCATTCAAAACAACTAAAATGAAGCATTTTTGGCTTTAGTCTAATCGGGCATTTGGTGTGGCATATTGCATGTCTAAATCTCTTATAGGGTAAAACCCTAATTGTCTTACAGTTCTAATATTATATTTTTTGGAAAAATATCAAAACAAGTTCGATGACCTAAATTTCAGACACAAAGTCCTACAGGTATAGGGTCCAAAATTAAATTGAGGGGTCTGGTCATTAAAACTTTTTCCCAGAATTATGGAAATAGTTGTATAGTGCATACATTCAAGAGTAGTTAGGGTTCCTAAAGCCAAATGGACTAAGGGTTTTTGCACTAGAAGCTGGATTCCAAGGCTTGGTCTCCAAAAAGTTTGAGGATTGTATGACGCCGATTGGTCCTTGGGAATTGCTAAAAACTAGAAAATACAAAATCTTGAACTTCGAACCTTTTCTAATTATAAAAAATTTAATAAATAAACATGTTATGATAAAAATACTAAAAATTTATACGTGAAAATACTCTTTTAGGAGTCACTGATAATTTTATAGGGCTCTTCTATGGGGTTTCAGTCCCAAAACTTAAGTCGGAACTTGGGTGATTGAAATTACGTAGAAAACTGATTTTAGAATTAAATAGTTGGATCATTGATGAAAAATCCTAAAAATCACTTAAAAAGTTTTACTAGAGGGTTAGGACGTCCCTGAACTTCCATAAAAAATGTATCAAACTGAGTACGAGAAGGTCCCAAAACAACTAATGTTGTTTTGGTAGTACGGAAAAATCTGTGGTTGAAAATCCTTTTTCAAATCAACAACCTAACTTTATTAATTAAGTCTACCTTTTTGAAAATTCTAATCATACATGAGAAACACCCTAAAGTCTATATTTCACATCGTATCGGGCTTCTACCACATGCTTAAAACCATAATCAAATGCTAAAATATCAAAATTCATAGCATAGTCATGTAAGCATTCACTGCATAATAGGATTCGCCAGAAAGCTTGAATACAATACCCTACTTTATCGTGATCAAATATAGAGGAGGTAGTTCCTACCTTTTCCACAAGAGAAGACTCTTGTCCAAACTTCAAGCTCCGTTGCCTAGCTTTGGGTTTCCTTCTTCTCCAAGCTCCAAAGGAGCAAGGGTGCTCCAATGTCCTCTAATCTTCAAGGCTCCAAGGGAAGAGGAAAGGAGAGGGGTGCCTAGGGCAAGAGAAAGAGGGGAAAGAAGAGAGGGGAGAGGGGAGAGAAAGAGGGGAAAGAAGAGAGGGGAGAGGGGAGAGGGGGCCGAACCAAGAGGGAAGGAGGGAAAGAGGGGCGGGTGGAGAGAGATTGCAAGTCTTTGTGGAGGGGTTTCCTACTTTGGCTAGGATTTCCTCTTAAGAGATCTTCACAAATCCGATTTCAAGGAAAGCTTCTTGATATGAGTTGATCCAATCTTTTGGAAAGATTTTAGCCATCTTGGGAAGCTTGGCACCAAAGCAAGAGGCTGGGTAAGTTGGGCAACGATTAGGGCACAAGCCCGGACCAATCTAAGGCCCAATAGCCCACTTATGCAACTAGTGTTGCTTTTTTCGATTTTAAATTGGGGTCTAATTTCAGTTACCTTGGATAACACACCCCTTGCCCCTACCCTTCTAGTTAGGGCTTGGAGGGTGAGTCTAAGTGTGTTTTGTCCACCCACGGGTACTCTCACGCACTCAGATCACTCGGGTTAAGTCAATCAGATGAGTTTGTTAACTTTCCTAAAATAGACCCGTAAGTCAAGTTGTTACTTTTCACCCTTTCCAAACCTCTAGTTAGGGTTTTAGGGTTTCGTGTGGCTGAGGTAATTTAGTTGACCAATAACTTGCACTCTTGGCCTAAATTAGGAAAAAATTTGCCCCTTGCCCCCAACAGCCAAGAGGTCAAATGTAGGTTTTATCATGGTCCGGTTCAACTATAGGGGGTTAATTTCATTCTCAAAATTACTTAACCAATAACTTGCACTCTTTGCCTAAATTAGGAATTTGAAGGTGTTATAGATAGGGTTCAGAATGGTTTTTGAGTCATAGCTCATTTTATGAGATGTTTATTGGGCCGATTCACCATGTGAAGAGGACCTAATCTTTTATATTAATATTTGTCCAGATAAAATGAATCATGTCTATGTTCCAAGTAATTGGAAGTCGGTGGTCATATAGACCTTAGGTTTTCATGGGTTACAATATTTATTGTCATTGAAAATTTATTCTCCTAGTGTTGGGAAGGGTGGAAGTTATGACACAAGTATACTTTCTTCATAGCAATGACGGTTTGGGTATCAACCTAGAGAGGTCTTTACTGCGGATTTCTCGCTGGTCTTCATAAGGCCATAGTACGTACGAAAAGTAGAATTGCATGAGCATCATGAAAGGTTTGTATTTCTCACCATCTACGTCCATGAACATAGTTGGGACCTACATCTCCAAATTCGTGGCTAATTCTTGAGGGTCCTACGGACTCGATCAAACTACTACAAGGGCAGTTGTACTTCCAATAAGTGGAAATGGATATTCATAAATTTCTTAGCGAATCAAGTTATCTCTAAGTTGATACATACTTATATAATGTTCCTATTACCTTATATTGTGATTGTAGTGTATTCACCTTCACTACATTATGGCAAAGTAATGGGTTATGTTATGTTAAACCTATAGTTGGGTTAGAACAATTAAGGGTAATTTGTATCATGTGTCACTCTAGTTGGCATATGATTTGTTTGTTAGTTCAAGGGATTAGATGAGGTTATTAATTATTGAATAATAGTTTGTACAATAATTAATGACTTCTTAATTTTTTTGTAAATTAGAACAAGTGGAACAATTAAAGGACTTGAATAAAATTTATGTTGGTTGAAAACATTTAAACATTGCATGTATGATGCTATGGTTCATGAGATGGTATTAGTTGCTAGGAAGAACTACCTATAGATCTAATCTTATTAGTGGTAACATTAGTGATGTTATCTATTAAGTACATAGTCAACTAACATCTTGATGATATTGACCCAATCCGAATAATAATAATAGTAATAGTTAATCCTTTTGTTCTTTTAGAAACTCTCCTCCTAGGAGAGATTTTTAATTGTTTGTTGGTCATTGTTGGTTACAAGTTCTTTAGACAAGGACTAACGTGACTAAGACCAGGTAGCATGAAAATTAGTTCCTTGCTTCTGCAATGCTAGTAAGTAATTGTACTAATGACATGAGAGATAATTTTACTTGCTAATTTATTTTCAAATAGATGATAGATTTGCACTGAGATAAATAACCTATTGTTTGTGGATTTTGGAGATATATAATACTATCATATGTTTTGATATTTGTATATGTGAACTTCACTTATCATAACCTGGATATTTAATCAGGGGATTTACTTTGTAATCAAGGGAAAACATTTCTTCCTAATTTATAGTTTGAACTAACTAAAAAGGGTTTTAAAAATTAGATTCATGATGAAGAAAGTTTTATAAGAGTGGAGGGAGGTTAGAATTAGGTTCAAAATGACATTTTTGTTGAGAAAGTGAAAGGGTGGACTTATTGAATTAAATCTAGGTATCATGGAAAACCTACAACATTGAGAACATGATACGAAAAAGCTCCTCATCTAGTATATATTGATCATCACAACCTGAATTGGTTTCCTTGTTATCGATAACATTTCTTCCATAGTTTGATCAATTACTTTTATAAATATATATAGCTTTCATTTACCTTCAACTTGTTCTAGTAGCCATAGTAAATAATACAACAATATCCACCCTTGCTTAAATTAAGGTGTGACAACATTCTTATTTCATGTCCTAGGCCCTTAAATACTTGACTTTAGAAATGAATGATAACAACCATCTAGCTAGAGGCAACAAAAAGAAAGAAGACAAAATGAACCATCTATGCTCCAGTTGTGTGACATGACAATATCCATATAATAAGTTAACATTTCTTCCTAAACAAAATCTGAGAAACCATCCACTCCTCTCCATTTTTAAACCCGAATAGTTCAGAGCCACTAATGCAAAATCCTCTCCAATAGTTCACCCACGTGGTTGCCTCTTCTTTGCTATGAAGAAATGATTCTACTATTGCTTTCACAGCATCAAGATTCGCATCCACTCTCTTCAACCACTCTTCACTGTAAGATAAATTCATCATTTTTTGTCAAATTTAAATTTTACAAAATACACACAACAAGAAATCTAACAACGTGAATCCAAGGTGTGCCTTCCTTTAAAAAAAAGTTCAAATAAGTTGCTATATTTTATATTAATTTTTTCAAAAAAAAAATGAATGTTGAAGAGGATATTCCCAAATCCAATTGTGTTCTTTTATAATATACTAATACATTTCTTTCAATTTTGGAAATGAATAACCACTTCTCATCAATATTCATCCCAAACACCTTTTTCCTAGGTGTTACTACGTGATATGTTTCACAACTATTTTGAAGGCCATTTAATCTAGTCTTATGACACATATTCATTAATATATGAAACTTTATGAAAATAAAATTGCATAATTAAAAAAGTCAATTATAAGTTATGGATGTAAAGTAAAGCCAATGCATGAGTTAACTCTTACTTGCATATTTATGACACTGTAGCCATATTTAGTTCATTTGACTTGTTCAACTTGCCCTACTAATGCATAATCCCTATAACAATAAGTGACTTGCTTGGTCAAGTTATATACTTTAATTACTTTGTTCATTTTTAGTTGAGGATGAATATTTCCCTTCTCAGCTTTTCTGATTTGGACAACCAAACTTGACCAACCATAAAATACTCGAAGTTGTATGTTTTTTTAGAAGGTTTTTACATTTTCTTTTTTCACATGTTAAATTGTCTCAACGGTTTGCGGTCCATTTGATAAGATCAATTAGTTATTGCTTAAATCTAGACCAACCTAGGTTTCCCCTACTTTTGAGCTACAAATATTCAAATGCCCATACTTATATGGACTCAGCAATCTCATTGTTTGCCGATCAATGGGGTAAAAAGTATATTGCATCTTAACCTTACAAGTCAAACTTGTAACTATTAAATCCTTACTTAGTTCGCGAAAAATGTTTCCCACTTAGAATCCAACGGTCCACAATAGAGACATCATCCTGCAATATAAACAAATATAAAAAAATGCTTTAAAAGTATGCTATTAATGGAAAAATTGGAGTGCTAAGATTTTGCAAATCTAGACCATATCTAGACTTTTTTTTTATTTGTTGAGGTTTAACAACTATCATATTTTATAAATAAATAAACATTTATTTGTTTTACAATATGCATTTCTACTTACTTGAAAATATAGAAGGAATGAAGCAGATGACATTAGCATCGTCCCACTGGGGAAAGTATACTCTGTAAACCAATCATCTTCATCCATAGGCTACAATACATACACACAAAGCATTCAATATTTGATGACTATATTAATAAAACTTGCAAATGTGTAATAGAGAAAGTAAAAGTAAGAACAAGAACAATCCTTATAGTTTGATTTCCTTTTCAAATTATGCAAATTTGACCAAAGTATATTGACAAGAGTTTTAAACAAGTTCTTGACTTTCAATGCAAAACATGATGGTTTCATTTGGTTTTGGAAGAGATTGAGATCTAGATTAATCATCAATTTGTGGTCTATCAATTTAATTTCTCTCATGGGAAACAAAATATGTCTTACTACTCAGCATGTAGCATACAATAAAAGAGCTCACCTCATATTGGTATACTAGTGTTTTGTGGCAAAAATGTTCAATGAATAGAAGCCCATCTTGTGCCATCCACATAGATATCTTTCGGAGAAGCAAGTAATAATTTTTCATATGCTACATAGGACACAAAATATTTAAGTCATTCATATAATTTTCTAATTTTATTTATTTATCAAATTGAATAAAAGGCTTACCTCGAACAATCCGATGACTAGTATTCGATCATAGGTGGTTTCCATTTCAAGTGTTGTTATGTCTTCCAACAAAACCTCAACATTACACAAGTTATGCCTCCTATATATCACACCAATATGGTTTATTTTATAGAATATGAGAATTCAAAATGATGGGATGCTAATGAGGTGTTTTATATGATCAATATGGCTTTTTTTAAATATGAAGATAGTTTAATACAAATTACAGTAAAAAGACTAACCAAATATTAGAAATTGTTTTGGCAAAACTGCCAAATCAGAGCCCAAACGAAAATCTTGTCAAACTTATAATGGAGTTTTTCATAAATTTGGTAAGAATTTGTTAAATTATAGAGAAATTGATTAATATTTGTGTAATTTTGTTATATTGTCAAATTTTAGATCATAGTAAAAGTATTACTCTAGCCTGAGTCTTTCATCATTGTGTATTATAATTCTAGATAACTTATTGTTTCAAGAGTTTTGAACATATCTATTGCACATGTATCATTTAATTTTTTGTTTGTTACAATCTCAAAGTTTCCCCAACTTATCTTGAATTTTTTCATATTGAACCAAATTGACTAGCACGTATTTTTCTTAAATACTAGCTTTGTGTCACTGCTACAAATATATAGTGGTACTCTAATATTCATCAATTCAAGAAGAAGCTTTTTCGCATTGCAACATTTGAGAAACCCGCTAAAAGGTATGAATAAAATGTATGTAGAAGGGAGAAGTAGAATGTTTTAAAGGAGATTCATGCACTTTATTGTTATTTTGTTGAGATCCATTATGAATAGAAAATATATAACCAGATAAGTTTGAATGTTACTCTGGAATTCTTCATGAGTAAACTTTTGGGGCAAAAATGTATGTCCCTCTCATACTATTTATGGTGAAAGAGTTACCTGCATTGTTCCTCAATGAAATCCTTTTGTGATTTGGAGTTTGTGATAGCAGTAACATAACAATTTTTATATTTTTGTGCTATAAATAGAGTTGTAGCTCCCTGCCCACAACCAAGATCAAGAACCTTTTGTCCATCTCTTATTTTTGATCTTTCGCAATACAATTCAAGCATTGCTTGCTCAGCTTCATTCAGTGTGAGAGACTCATCCTTGAAGTAGCAACAACTGCAAACATTGTCAACAAACATAGTTTTAATCTTTTACAAATGGTATTTGTAAACATACACATAGAACATATCTTTACTTATCTATTTCAGTGAATAGAAATTGGATTTATCTTAGTACACAATAAACTGAATAGAGAAATGTAATATTGTCCATCTTTTTGTTTTTGTTCAGCATTCTATAAGTGTTCATGTTTTTGTAGAGGAGTACAATTTTGGCACATCATGACCTTCTACAACCAAGCCATCCTCAAAGTAGCAACAACTGAAGTAGAGTAATGAACATACATCTTCACAACATGGTATTATATTCTACAAGGCTTTGATAACTTCCGGCCTTTACAATATACAAATAAAATCATTAACTACAAGTCTTTAGTTCATTAAGCACCTTTCAAATTCCATTTGCCATGTCATTGCTAACTTATTCTATTTAAGAATATTGGCATTGTTCATACATACCCATTTTTCTTTTCTTTTTTTGATTTATTAATGAAAATGGGATCTAATCCCATGCTTATTGATTTATAACAACAAAAACGATGCACCTACTACCTTCTCCCAAGTCCTTTAATTTGTTTCCTCTCTCATTTTCACCAACTTTCTTTGCTAGTTTTTGAAATATAAAAAGTTCTGTGGAATAGGCCATTAAAACAATTTAAGCAGAAGACATAAGAAAATAATGGCGATGAAGACTAATAAAATAACACTAACGATTTGTTCCTCCTAATACTTATAATAAGGGTACTCTTAGCTATTGAACCAAGGTAAAAACAGGTGCCCTTCATCATCTGTTCTACAATAGAGGGCATCAAAATGTGTCACCTATCTTTAAATACTATTTAGCCATGTCTTTGTAGGAAGCAATATCCAAAAACTCGACTCGGCGCTGCTAGGCAAACCAGTTTGGTCTGGACCGGTCCCATGGTTATGGCGAAACATGTAAGACCCAGTTGGGTCTTTTTGACTTGGACGAGTTGACCCCTGACTAGGGCAGATCAGGGTCGATCCAGTTGCACGAAAATCTGACTAATGAGGATTAGGGTTCGACCCCTTCCCCTTGAATTTTCTTTCCCAAACCAATTCCAAAGAGGCAAAACCCCCCCTCCCCCCTCGAGTGGGCATCCATCTCCTACAAACCCTCCAATCTTTGGCAACTTAAGATCCAACTCTGGTGGCTAGAGGCCTTCTCCAACCCCTTCTAACAATGCTTTAGGGTGAAAAACTAGGGGGTTTTGGACAATACATGAGACAACATCTCCTGCCTTCATGGCTAGTTCGTTTCACTTCCAAATTCCAGTTCAGATTTTCTCTTCTATACACACAACACGTGCAAAGCCGATTGCCGGTAGAAGAACAACCAGTGTGAATCCAGAGGGGCTTTCAAACCCTAGTGAAGAGTGCAATGCCATGTGCAGGGAAAAGAGGAGGAGGAAGAAGAAAGTGGGGAAGTATAGCTTCAATTTCAAGATGGAGAAGGCCTTCAGGCCATGGTACATATAGTCTCTCTTCCATTTGGCACACACCCCTAGGTGAGTTGGCCGGCCATTGGTGGGCCACTAATCCCACTTTATCACCCATTATGTTCCCCGATTACACCCAATCATACCCTGAATACATAATATTTCACATCAATCATAATTACTACCCTACAGTTATGATAATCAAAGATCTACATGCCTTCAAGGCCTACTGACACAGAATAGTGATGGATCATGGCAGGGCACAACATTCCACCATGCTATGCTATTGCTTTGTCCTCAAGGGGACCATGACGGGTAACAATGCATAAAGTCATCCTCAACTTCCCAAGTTGCTTTCTTTAAAGGGCAGTCCCGCCAAGTCAGAAGTACCCCAGTAATGATGCGGCCCAAGTGACAAACCCGTTGTTTATCCAACACGACAACAGGAACCAAAGCTGGTGGGCTAGCGAAATGTGGGGGAGGAGGAAGAGCTGGAGGCAAGACAGATAGATTGCCGATGAACCTGCTAAGCTGAGACACATGGGAAACTGGATGGACCATAGCAATATCAGGAAGCGCCAAGCGATAGGCTATAGGCCCGACACGCTCCAGTACCAAGTAGGGCCCATGGAAGTGATGCACAAGCTGCAAGTGAGCTAGCACATGTAAGGAGGCCTGGCACTGGGGTAGCACAATGACATAGACCCACTTGCCCACCTAGAACTCGTGATCGGTGTGGCACGTGTCATAAATCTACTTCATCTTGTTCTGGGTGGCAACTAGGTTTGCCTTAAGCTCGCAAATGACCTCATCAAAGGTCTGTAGGAGATGGTCCACCTCTACGACGGTACTCTATTGAGGAACATAGGCCAGGATGGAAGGGGGTGGCTGTCCATACACCACCTGCAGGGAGAGAAACCAGTAGCCATATGAAATTCCAAGTTATTAGGACCATTCTGCAAAAGGTAGAAGTTGTAACCACCGTTGGGGCTGGTCACCTGTAAAATAGCGAAGATACTACTCCAGGAAGCGGTTAACCACCTCTGTTTGGTCATCCATATGTGGGTAATAAGAGGTACTCATGTGGAGGGACGTGCCATGGAGGGTAAAAAACACCTTCCAGAACTGAGGCATGAAAACTCTGTCCCTATTGGACACAATCGTCTGAGGTAGACCATGGAGCTTCACAACCTCCCTTATATAGAGCTCCGCAACTTTGTGAGTAGAAACAAAACTGTGCGTATTTGGACAGCCTATCCACCACAACCATGATGACGGTTGGTTTTGCCCTGAATGGCAAGTAGGCCCTCTATGAAATCCATTGAAAGATCCTCCCATACCCGGACTGGAATTGTCAAGGGTTGAAGGAGACTGGCAGATGTAATGGCGGCCTTGGTATGCTGACATGTGTCAAACGTAGCTACATAGTGTTGAATGGTCCGCTTCATTCCCAGCCATAGGAAGCTGGAGCTCACCCTCTTGTAGGTTCAAAAGGACCCTTCATGGCCCGCAAAGGGTGTGTCGTGGAAATGAGGAATGATCTTTTGCCGATGGTCAAAGTCATTAGGCACCCAAAGCCACCGCTTCCATATAATCAAGTCATCCTACAAAAAAAACAATGGTAAGTCCGAAGGGGCTGTCCGGAGATGAAACAACAAGTCCTAGGACGCAGCATCACCTACATAGGCCTGACCCACCTCATCCAAGAAGGAGCAAGTAGGCAGGGACATAGATATGCATGAGCTATCCTGGAATTGGTGGGACAAAACAATTGTTGTTGTGTTCTTGCTCCCCTTCTTATAGACCAACTCATAGTCATACCCAAGAAGCTTGTTGACCGACCCACCACTACTCCACTAGGGTCGAAACTTGCTGATCCAAGAAGTATTTAAATGGCTTGTGGTTGTCCAAATTAAGAAATGTTTGCCCAAGAGATATGGCTGCCATCAAGTGACTACGTGCACAATGGAAAGCATGTTGCGATCATATTTGGAGAGGAGAGACTGACCGCAGAGGGCCTTGCTGAAGAAGGAGATGTGGCGCTAATACTGTAGAAGATCAATGCCCAAACCCCCATCCAACCCATTTGTCTCAACCACGAACGACTGAGTAAAATCAGGCAAAATAAGTTCTACTGCCGCTGACATAGACTATTTGAGCTACTCAAAAGCTCTACTGGCCTTGCCCAACCACTAAATGCCCCTTGTTCGTGAGAGATGTCAGAGGGGCAACAATAATGCCATACTGGGAATGAAGCAGTGGTAGTATCCTGTCAACTCTAAGAAGTCCTTCCCCTCAGCGCCTTAGGGGTAGTTGGTTGTGGCTAGGATAGAATTGCCTCCACCTTCGCCAGATCGATGGACACCCTGTTGCTTGAAATAATATGACCCAAGTACTCCACTTGTTTGCTTCGAAAGCAACATTTGGAGCATTTTAGGAATAATGAATGAGTGCAAAGTATGTTAAATACATACCTGAGGTGTGTCAGATAGTCCTCCCATGTCAAACTGTAAACAAGGATGTCATTGAAGAAAACCATGAACGAGCTGCAAAGGAGGGGCCAGAACAGGTCGTTCATAGGACTCTAGAAGGTGGGGGGTGCGTTGATCAACCTGAAGGGCATCACGAGAAACTCATAATGTCCGTCATGAGTGTGGAAAGTGGTCTCGTGGACATCCTCATGGTGCATCCGAATCTAATGGTAGCCGGAGCGGAGATCTTGCTTGCTAAAAATGCAGGCACTGGCCAACTCGTCTAGAAGCTCCTTGATCACCAGAATGTGGTACTCATCTTTCACTGTGATGGCGTTGAGAGTGTGATAATCTACATAGAACTGCCAGGAACCATCCTTCAAGACCAAGAGGACCAGCAAGGAATAGGTGCTAGTGTCGGGCTGGATGAGCCTTTAGGAAATCATCTTAGTCACCAACCTCTCTATCTCTGTTCTCTGGACGTGAGGGTACCGATGGAGCGCACATTAGCGGGTGGGGTGCCCGGAATGACCATAACAAGCTGACCATGCTGGCGGCTTAGCAGAAGAGTGGTAGGCTCCTAAAATATATCCTCAAACTCCATGAGGATGGACATTAACAAATCAGTGGGGATAGGAGGCTGAACGGGCTAGAAATCGGCTTGTTGCTGCAAGAAGAGTCCTGACAGTTCACACCAAAAGAAAGAGCTAACTACCTTGAGGGTCTGTGTTGTGGACCGGTGTCCACAACGGTCTGGCTAGCTGGTAACGGGAAGGTGACGGCACAAGACGGCCGGGAAAGGGGAGAAGGAGCGGCATGACCGCCAGACAGGAGGGAGAGGCAGGGGAGAAGAGAAGACGATTAGATAGTAATTGATTCATTCCATAATTCCATTTGGGCATAGCCCTTACACTTAAATAGATAATCCTAATGGGCTCCCTAATAGGCGCCTAAAGCTCATTAACATAATTAAAAGAAAACCACTAATACCCTAATTAACCTATTGACCTAAATGCCCTTATGACATAATGACATAATCAAAACCCTAATTATCCTAGCATGTGGGCCCCAATGATAGACCCTTAGGACGTTCACAACATTCCACCATACCTCGCTTGCGCATCACCTCATCCTCGAGGTGACCTAAAATGCCAAGCATTGGGCCTACCAAAGCTCCACTGTGAATAGCCGGTCCGGAACGGATGATGAGACAAACAGAATGATAGAGATGGTGGGTTATTACTCAAAAGTAGACGTGCATAAGCCAGCACAAACATGATGGAAGTGCAGTTAACTGATCCCAATGGCAAAGTATAACTGTGGTCGATAGAGACAGAAGATGAAGGAGGTGGCAGAGCAAGGGAACAGGCTCGACTTGTTGGGTGCACGACAACATGGAGTGCCTGCATAGGTCTCCAATAAGCGGGATCACCATATGGGATACAGGGCACCCCAAGACTGCCCACAGAGGGCATCAGACACAGGTGGTAAGGGTGTAGAAGTAGGTAGGTTGGATAGTGTTGTGGGTGGGTCAGCTAACGGCAGCAATAGTGGCTTTTGGCACCTCCTGGTTGATGTGTCAGCTAGCTGAACAACCTTTAAAAAGATGTAGACCTTGACCTGGCTAAGAATGTGGGCTGCCATGAAGCTTGGGCGAGATCCTTGTGAAGCTTGACACAACCCGGAATGGTTAGAAATAGAAACGTGTGTAACTGACCCACAATGGCTCTGGCAGGCAGATAGAGTGAAATGGGCACATAAACACATTGCACACCAGTGAGAAGACTCAAGGGCCATCTTGTAACAATTGGACCCAGGTATGAAAAGGGGCTCACGCTCCATCACTGATGTTTTGGCATCCCATGGCCCATCTCCAGAGTATGATAAAAGAACTGCCAGAAGCATCCAGCCATGAGACTATACGGCATGAATCCCACGCCCAATATTTTCTGCACATGACTTCAATCCACTGGAGTGCCAACCAGTAATCAAAGTCGGCCAGTAGGCCCAGCATGGAAATAGCGGCAATTCCTCCCAAATCGACAACCACGCTGGCTAGACCAAAGTCGATTTTGCTGGCTGAAGCAGATTTCCCTGCGACTATTCTGCTAAGGAAGCTCGCGGGGGCTGGGAGCATGATTTGGGCGAGATCTTTCGCAAAGACATGAGAAAGGGTCGCCTTTTCCACCGAGAAATCGCCAGCGAAAATTCTGCAATGGAAGATTTCTCCGGAATGGATTGGTATGCCAAACACCAGACAAATTGGTCTGTGCGAGGAAGAAGGCAAAAGTGGTGGAATGTTCGCCCGACGAGCCGATGCGGGCATCTGATTGGAGGGGAACGGGCAGAGGAGGAGGCCGGGATTCAGGTGATGGGGCTGGTAGCTGAGGCTTGTGTCCCCTCGCTCGCGCCAAGCCTCGAGGCAACCCCCGGGCTTGAGAGTGGCGTCATGGCCGAAGGGGCGGAGGACGAGCCAGGTGCCAGGGTTGGCCGGAAGATCTGGCTAGAGCTGTGCGAGGAAGGAACGAGCGGGGTGACCATGGAGGCGGTGGCCACTCGAGCGCCCGACAGGACGTGGACCGTGATGGGCCAGCCCTTGCGCTCCTTCACCAGCCGCTCCCGCTCGCCACCCAATGAGCCCAACCAGCTCCTCGGGCAGCTCAATTCCAAGGACTGGTGCATGCATCTAGATCTGGTGGTCCAATCGCAGGAATAGCGAGGGCTGAACTTGCAAGTGAAGACCCGCTGCCGCAGATTGCCCTAGATCGGGAACACTTGGGAATTACACTCCGGCTCCCCGTCGAACTCGAACACGAACCCCGGGTCTGGGTCAGCCCGTACTGTCACGAACACCTCTGCTGCAGTGGACGGAGCCGCTCTCTTGGCTTCCGTCCCGATCGTCACCCACCCGTTGTGGAAGACCACTGCCTTGCTCTCCTTCTTGACCAGATCTAGCGGCACGAACAATCTCCCGAGCAGCTTCCCAGAGTTGACCCCGCAAGTGGTACCCCACCTGCGAGTATAAATCCCAATCTGCACCCACGGCCGCTTCCTCCAACCGGCAATGGACTTGGATGCGAGCCGAGTCAGGCCAGCCTTGGAAAGGTGGAACGACACCGTGGTGACAGCGGACATGGCCGGATCGGATTGCGCGGCTTCTTGAGTGAGCAGCGGAAAGACAGTGGTCTGCAGGGGGAAATGCTTGATTCTCACTTTGCAGTCAGTCACGGATGGAGGTGGTGCTATTCGGGGACTGGCCGGAACCGGCAAGGGTTGTGGTGGTGGATCCAGGAATGGCGACAGATGTGCATGTGGTACCCGCCACAGTTAGGATGTGATACCAATGTTGTGGACCGGTCTCCACAACGGCATGGCTAGCCAATAATGGGAAGGTGACAACACAAGACGGCTGGGAAAGGGGAGAAGGAGCGGCATGGCCGCCGGACAAGAGGGAGAGGCATGGGAGAAGAGAAGACAATTAGACAGTAATTGATTCATTCCATAATTCCATTAGGGCATAGCCCTTATACTTAAATAGATAATCCTAATGGGCTCCCTAACAGGTGCCTAAGGCCCATTAACAAAATTAAAAGAAAACCACTAATACCCTAATTAACCTATTGACCTAAATGCTGTTATTACATAATGACATAATCAAAACCCTAATTATCCTAGCACGTGGGCCCCAATGATAGAACCTTAGGACGTTCACAACAGTCTACAATGGATCCAGATGCTCTATCCCTATGCCTCAAATTCCATAGTCATTTCCTTGAAGTTTCAAACCTCATCCCCCAATTCCTATAGCAACTAGACGCCAACAACTACATCCACCCCTTTAGTGGGTAAAAGAAACAAATCTGTCATGAATGTGTGGCCCTAGATAATGAGAGATGCATATGCACAAAGTCCTATGCTCACGAGGTATTTGCCATCACCAATCAACACATCAAAGGGCTTAGAATCTGAGACCATGTACCCCAAGCGTTGCGCCACCTTATCATTGATGAATTTATGGGTGGAGTCACTATCGATCAGGATGGCTACATGTTTCCACTTCATATGACCTTGGACCCTCAAGAAGCGGGGCGTAAATGCTCCAGAGAAGGAATGGACAAAAATCTCCACCAGAACACCATCATACGGAAGTGGTTCCTCAAGGATAGGGTAGCTATCATCATCCTCCACTTCTTCCACGAGCAAGTTGCCCCTAATGGAGCAACAATGATTGGGTACAAACTTTCATCGCACTTGAAGCAGAGGCCCTTGGAGTCATCCTCCACTTCCTCAACGAGCAAGTTACCTCGAACTGAGCAAAAATGACCGGGTACAAACTTCTCATCGCACTTGAAGCAGAAGCCCATGGAGCTCCGCTCATTATTTTGGGCTAGTGTAAAGTGGTGGACCAAAGAGGCTGTAGTAGTGGGGGTTGTGCCGGCCCAGTTGGCACTCAACCCTAGCACTGGGTTGGGAGTGGCCACTGAGGAAGGCGTTGGGCGCTGTAATGCACTAGGCCGCCCCCGTTTCCTTTTTTGGGATAGCTTCTCCTCCTCAATACAAGCATGATGCACCACCTCTCACATAAATGTGCAATGAAACTAGTGCATATCATCTAAATTTTTTGACTTGAGCCCCCTTCTGAAGGTGCCGATCAAGGTCACCACTGGCCAATCTCGCAAATGATTGGTGATCTTCATAAATACAGAATAGTAGATTTGGACGGTGGTAGTTTAATGAAGGGTAGAGAGCATCTCGTTGAAGTCCCGGAATTCATTAGGGTCAAATTGAACGAAGGGCTTGTCGGCGAAAGACATTTATGTTGGAAAGCGGACTTCCTTCTCATAACTCTGGAACCAGATAGAAGCATCACCGTCTAAGTGAAATGTGGCAATGTGCAGGATCTCTTCATCAGAATAGGACCCTTGATTGGTGAAAAACTTATCCGCCTTAAAGAGCCATTTCACCGGATCTTTATCCCCATTGCAGAGAGGGAACTGTAGCTGGGCTAAATGGGGCCCAACACCTCCCATTCGCCCTCCATGAGATTGGAGAAGTCCTCCAAGTTATCATCCAATTCCCCGATCAAGTTTCTAAAGGTCGAGTTCATTATAGGATATTCCCAAACACCTGGGGGGCCTCATTCTCCAAGGCTAGGATGACCTCCTTCATTGATCTAATCGTGAAATCCAAAGTGTATAAAGGTAGGAGGTCAACTAGTAACCCTCTCATATGCGGGTTAGGAGCCCAAGACTCGAGAACCACAAAGCTATGATGACCCACCCACCTCAATGCTCACTTGCTGGGGCATGGGCAAGAGGGGAGCCACAGAGGTCTATTGAAGTTGAGTAACAGCCACCGTCAAGTTCTGATTTGGACACTCATCCATGGGGTCAACGTGGTTCTCGGGCTGAGTATGCAGGACCACTTGCTTACCTCTTGCCATGGCTGATCAGCGAGGCTTTGATACCAATTATGTGTTCTAGTGAGGAACACAATGGTGCCACAACCAAGTAAAGGAGAAAGGGAAGGAGGAAGAAGAAGAAAGGGGGGAAATATAGCTTTAATTTGAAGATGAAGGAGAAGGCCTTCACGCCTTGGTACATATAGTATCTCTTCTAGTTGGCAAACATCCCTAGGTGGGCTAGCCCGCCATCAAAGGGCCACTAATCCCACTTTATTACCCACTATGTTCCCTAATTTCACCCAATCATACCCTAAATACATAGTCAATCACTTCTAATCATAATTACTACCCTACATATGTGATAATCAAAGAACTATGCGCCTTCAAGGCCTACGACATGGACTAGTGACTAATCATGGCAAAACACAACACCTTAGCTTTAAGATCTACAAAGGTTCCTTGGGAGCAACTTGAATACTACTCTCACTCAATACAAATCGCTGATACTTTGTATTTTTTAATAAAAAAAATAGGGAAAGTTGATGTCTTTTCAAGTAAAAATAGGTGATGAACTCTCTGAGTAGTTTTTGGTTCTTTGTCACCATTAAAAATTAACCCTTCCTTCCACTTTCAAAAGTCGCATTTTGTTCGGCTATTCCCAAAGACTCAGCCAGATAAAGATGTGAAAAAATCATAAACCTAATTAACGTCTCTCTTCTAATTTTTTGTTATCTTACATCTTCATCAATTATCATTAACCTCTAATTCAAATTGGAAGGTTTCTCAATCTTGTAAAGTGGAGCAACAATAAAATAAAGGAAACATTTTTGCAATTATTAGTCAGATTTCCAATCATTGATGCAAACAAGAGTGGGAGGTGTGGGTCGAGATGGAGGGAGACTGTACCCAAAATGAGACCCCAATTATCGTTGCACCTCACTCTAGTTGGATGTTGCCATTTGCCCATTCCAAGCAGCCGGGTAGAAATTAAAATTGAGGATTTATTTTGGGCTCATTAGAGAGGGTGGGACCCATTGACTTGGCCGGTTCCTAATATACCAAAAATAGGTCAGCGGCCAACTCGGTTTTAAAGCACTGCCATAGTGTTGTAATTGATGCCTTCAAGTAAAAGGCCGCCCATCATGAAAACTAAAGATTTTGCAGGGCCTAGTTTCTCACATGTGAAAGTAAAAATTTGGTTAATTTTTTCTTTCTTAGGAGCCCTCCTAGTCTTTAAGCTAATTTCATGGCCTGAAATAAATAAAGTTGGCACTTCATGTCCTCATTGCCTCCCCCTCCAATGTACTTCGCAATAGGTAATACAAAAGCTACTAAGCTATTGATCAACAGCCCCCAATGCACAACAAAGATGGTGCTACACTTGATTGGAGATTGGTGCTTCTAAGTTCTTTTAGTTCTCTCTCTTCCTCTTTTGCCCTCTTTTACATAGATCATTTCTAACCTTTTTAGTGGGCATCTATTTTTTTTTATACATGCCTATACTAACACAACTTACACTTCTTAAGCTTCTCCCCTAAAAGTGCTACCCCTAGTTCTTACAAATATATTCATTTCTAAACCTATCTTTCTTAGTTGTCCCACACATCTACCTTAACATCCTTATGTTAGCTAATTTAATTTATCAATAAAAAATTTCTTTGGGGCCCAATATTTATATTCCATACTATATGATAAGCTTAATAGTTGTCCTATATAACTTGCCTTAAAGCCTATTTAGAACTCGCCTATTTGGTCTTGATCAATATATGTAAAGAATAAATAAAATATAAATATTTGGTTTAATACAAAAATGAGGAGGTGAAATTGAACTTAAATGTCAAACAAAGGTACACCTCAAATAAAATATACACCAAGTAATAGATACAATGGTGTTTTAAAACTCAATTAAAACTCAGATTGTTAGAACATGTATGTCAAATTTATTATATTGACTTTATTTTGTGAAACAAATTTATATCCATCTATAACGTTTTTATTAAGTCTTGTTAAGTCTGAGTTGATTCGTGACAAGTAAATTTAGATTTGGAATTAAAAGACTAGAAAAATTGGAGTAAACGTGATTTAAGATTTCGAGGTAGAAGACTTAAGCAAGTGATTGAAAGTTTTAAGGAAGAACAGGGTATAGAATCATGCACACATGTCACATACAATTAGGAATATCAAGATTTAATTAATGAGAGTGTGAGAAAAGAGTGGATAAAAATTTGACAAAATCACAATTAATTCATAAGTGATCGATCGGATTAGAACTAGCGATCGATCGGACTTGAACAAAAATTAGGATATTTTTCAGAATATCAAATGATCGATCATCCAATGAAAAGATCAATTGAAATGGGTTTCATCATACTCTAGTACTTAGAATGATCAATCTACTATTGGAACAATTGATCGGTACTAGACTAGATTTTAAACATGAACAAATGATCAATTGGTACAAAATTTGCCAAATTTAAACTTTTCGGGAAGAGTTTGTTTCCAATTAAAATTCTAATACCCAAATCAACTTAATGACCTATAAAAGGCCTAAGACATAATGAAATTGAAAAGAGAGACTAGAATTCTGTAAGAAAATTGAAGGGTAGAGATTATTTATTTATGATGAAAATTGAGAGTTTCTCTATCTAAATTCTTCACCACCTTTGTGATTTTCCGAGAGATATCAAAAGGGGGGTGTGAGAGCCTGATTCATAAGTAGTTTATTAATTAAGATTGTGAGTTGTAAGTTAATACACATCACATAAGGGTTGAAGACGAAGCAGATCAAGATGGACTTTGATTAAAACTTTAAAAAAAAGAAGATTGTACTAAGGAGGCAAGTTTGATCCGGACCTGGTCTCACTTATGGGTAAACAATATGGGTTAGAGATGCCATCATGCCGGGTTTTACCAAACCCAAATCTAATACCATTTAAGAAATGGTAATCCCAACCCAACTCGACGATTTTATTTAACCCAAACCCTATCCGATTGACCCAATTAGAATAAAGAAATATTTTAAAATATTTTAAGTCTTTTTAAAATCACTTGATTAAAAATATAAAATACAAAGTTTAAATAATTATTCAATTTTATCTCTTACACAAAAAATTATAAAGAGTTATCATTAAAATACAAAGAAAAATACGAAAAGAATTATATTTATAACTTTAATTGGGTCGGGTCGTGTTGGATCACCTGAAACTCGAACATGATCCAAATGGTTTTAAACTTTTGGAGATATGGTTGGGTCAATAAAGAACCGATTAGGTAAATAAAGAGCCAGTTGGGCAGACCCATGACCTAACTGGATCGCTCTAAAAAGGGGAAAGTACCCTCTTTATGTGGAGCAAGCCAATCTCGTCATTCTCCCCTTTCCTCCTCCTTTCACCCACTTTCCTTACAAACTCTAGTTCCAAAATGCATCCCCCTCCTATTGGCATCCCTATGCGGCAGACCCTCCCACCTATGATTCTTCGCATCTAGTCCGTCCCTCTTTCTCCCACCCTCACCCTAGTTGTGTACACAACTAAGGGTTCTAACAAGCCGAGTTGAACTAAGTTTTGGGGTTTTTTTACTTGAGCTCAATCGAACACCTATACCCTTTAGCTTGGGCTCAATCCAACCAAGGAACTTGAAACTAGACTTAAGCTCGAGCTTGAAAATATAGTACATGCGTTCAAACCTACATTCGAATTGGGCTCGAATCCCATTTACAAGCCAAATTACATTTCCTCATAAAAAAATGTATTAATTTGGAGAATCACATCGATAATACAAATAAAAATAATTATAACAACCACAATTCCACTCTATTAAAGTTGTATGCATCACTGCAAAATCTAGGGTTAAAATAAAATCAATATGTCAATAATTGACCTCACAAAAAACTTTCACTAGTCACCAAAAATTTAACTAATGCTATCAGAATATGACTCATATATTGAGCCACCAAAAACTTAACTAAGAGAATATATATACACACACACATATATAAGAGGTGGTAGTATCAAGTGAACTTGACCAACTCTTTCTCAGGTTGACTTTTTAGAGGGTCCATATTGGTCGACGACCATCAAATAGGGGTATGCGACCAAGGAGGATGAGTGGCAAACCATAGGGGAATGATATTGATATATTTAAGGCCAATTTTGATGAGTGGAATCCGCTCTTTATAGTCGGTAAAAGTTTCAACCCTAAATCGGCTTAAATTTGAAATAGTTAAAAGGATAAGCCCCACATATTGAAATGGCCCTAAGTTTGGTAGACCCCCATATTCAAAGGAGATATTTACATCATAATTGGTTACATACCTATCTCATAACTCTAAGGGCCCAAATTAGAAAATGTAATATCAACTTTTGATTTAATGATGAGATAGAAGTGTCATGATGAAGGGGGACCATACTTCCAAATGGGCCCAAAATTTATGTCCCCTCATTTGTTATGATGTTCTTTCTGTTATATATATATATATATATATATAATACAATATAGGAAAAAGGTAAGCTCAAGTAAACTTGATAAATGAGTATATCAGGTTGATTTTTCAAATATAGATCTTACCAATATATATAGGTAGAAATTTAGACTTGACTCACTAGATATAATTTGTAAGCAAAATCTAGATGAAAAAGGGTAGAATAGGAATAAAAAATTTATCATACCTACATTCTCAATTTTATTAGTAGTAGGATTTATATTTGTTTGAGATACAGTATCTTAATATGGGTATTATATACCATATTATATAGTATATTATATATCATGCATTGATGTATATATACTATGAATATTTTTATAAAATAAGATAATATTGTGGGTACATGAAATGTGAAATTTAAGAAATTCATATAATATGGGTATAATATGTAAGAAGTTATGCATAACAAATCGAGCTCAGTTCAAGTCGAGCTCCGAGTCGATCTCAAGTCAACCCAATCAAGTTTCGATTCGAGTTGATTTGATCTGGCCTTTGTTCGAGCTTGACTCGCTTACTTTCGAGTTCGAACCGAGCCCGAGTTGAGCTAAATTTGAGCCGAACCTATTCAAATTGTCGTGCTAGCTCGACTCGTTAGAGACCTTATACACAACCCTATTGATCTTGAAGCAATAGCCTTTTTGCTGAAGACTGTCATGCTAGGGTTGTAACAATTGTTTCTCAATAATGGTGCTTATGCTCTTGTTTTGTTGAAGTTAATTGTCCAATTAGTGCTATGGATTTTTCAAATATAGATCTTAAAAATTAATTTTAGGCTCATAAAAAAATTTAGGGTTAAGGCCAGGGGCAAAAAGCCTATTTTGTCCTAACCCTGAGTATACAAAAAATTATTTTTACATTTTTCCATAGTTCTATGTGGGTAAAAGGGGAAGGAGATATTAAAGATGTAGTATATTTTATGGAACTTTAAGAGAATCTAAGCTTTAAGTCATTATAGTTAGTTGTGAAAGACCTGCCTAATGGCATATGACCTTGTGTCTCATGGGGTCAATTAGAGGGAAGCAACCAAAAAAATTATAGATTTTTTATTAAAATTATATTTCTAATAAAAATAAACATAGGCAAAAATGAAAAAAATCGTGGTAAGGCCCGAGCCCGCTTAGAACTAAGCTAGGATGGACATTTTCAGGCTTGCATAAGGTTAGGACCCAGCTAGGGCCTAGAAATAATGTGATGGGCTAGGACAAGGGCCTAGCTTCAGCCTGACCCAACCCGACCAGGTTTCAACCCTACTGCTATTGTCTATAACTTATATTGGGTTTTCTTGCACAAAAGAAAGACATAAAATTTCTGGTATGTACAACTCTACCAAATGGTTAATGGTTGACGTTAAGGATTATGGAAATGAATTTTCTATACGTTTCCAATTATAAAAAGTTGGATAAAATTACCTATTTCCTTATTCAAATAGACAATTTTAACCAACCCCTTTACTGTTTTTCTGGCTATGTTTTGGATGATTAAATAAATACCATTTGCCAGCTCTAGTGATAGCCCAGAGACTCTTAACTCCTACTTACAGTGCTTTTTATAGTTTAACTTGTGTGCTTCATTTAGTTTATTGCCTAGTGTGTTAATTCATAGCATCACCAGGTTGACCTGGGTCAATCCATCAGATGAAACTGGTCAGCCCAACCCGGTCACCAAACCGGGTTGATGACCTAGCCAGATTTCAAAACATTGCTTTGCGATGATACTTGTGATAGATACAATTCAATGAAACTTGTAATATACTAGCATCATTGATATGTCCAAAAATAACATCAAATAAGTGCTAAATAATGTGAATATTTAATTGTCATAAGAGATGAAATCTACCTTGCTTTACTCATATCTCCTAACATGATCTGCAGGAAAGGGATGGGCACTTCATATATCTGGGAGTTCAAGTTGTCTGTTTCTTCAGTAATCTTCATTTCCCGAAGTGCTAAAAGAATAGAAAAATGATCTTAAATAAACACAAAGGTAATGCATTGGGATCATTATACTTGAAGAGATGTCTAGTTTCAACTTTATAACTGCTTGGGCTACATTTATTCAGTTGTATTAATTATATATACCTACAAAAACTGACTGTTAGCATGAGACCAGGCAATGCTATATGAGTTTTGGGTGCAACTTTTTGGACCCCGTTTTTGTCTCAGTAACACATATTACTAAGTGTAATCTAGAGATGTACTCTCATTTCACTATAACATTCATTACAAAGAAATAAAAGATGACTTTGTTATTGATCGATCGGGCATTGGGTAACCTCCACTTGAAAGTCACTGCAAGTGGAACACTTGGCAGAGAGGGAATTGGCGGGCAGTCTATGACGGAGGCTGGAGAGGTCAGAAAGTAGGGAGCTATTCGACTTGGCTTTGATGGCTGAGTGGGTGGTGTTTGCCAACGAAAACGAAAGTTGTAGAGATGTGGGACGCACCCTAGTATATGTCGGAATCCATGGCTAGTAGAAGCTTCGTTTGTCCTGCAACGTTTACATATTGCTATTTTCTGCCAAAATGGAGGAGGGGTGGGGTGGGGAGGGAGGAAAGAAGGAAGGAGGGAGGGAGTAGGGGCAAAAAACGCCTATCAATAATTAGAAATATTATCAAGTGGTAGGCCCTCCATTTTCTCCTCATTTAATACTCCATCCACCCAAAAATTAGTGTCTTATTTTAATTCATTTTATAAAATCAAACAGGAAATTTATTTTAAGACTCTGGTAGTATATTTTAAGAGTAGTGCTATTGTAACATTAACTTTCATATGTGATATTGTAACATTAACTTTCATATTTTAAAACTCTACTTCATCATTTGAACACTATTGATAATTAAGTAGAGCCTATTTTTTGTAGACCCTACTCTTCAATGATATTGAAATGATGAAGTAGAGTTTTGACGTGTAAAAGTTAACTCCACTCGATCATTTTTTATATTGTTTATATTTTTTTTTCTAATCCATTAAAGCAAACACCTTGATAACTATTCCTCATTCAATGAATTCTCTCTCTCATGTTTTTTTATTTCATTTTACTTTAAACTCATTTTTTAAAATAATGTATTTTCATGCGCAATGTTGAAGGGTGATCTCTTTTTTCTTTGGAAATTCAAGGTAGCCCTCTTAAAGATAAACATCTATGTAAAGAGCATTACCTATGATTAAACAAAGAAAATAAACTTTTTGAAAGCTCTATACCTTTCAAGTTTTTAAACAACTTTTTTATTTTATTTCCTTCATTTATATTATTAGTAAAATTAAAATATAAAAAGTTAATAGGTGATTTTGCGCCTTAAAAGTAAGAAGATTTCTTTTGAATAAAAGTGTTAACTATATACATATAAATAATTAATTAAATAACTATTTTTATGTAAAATGTAAAAGATACTTCATTTAAACTTCTCACATGAGGCCTCTAATTGTATGAAGCCAGCCGTGCCTTGCAACACCCTCACAGTCAAAGAAAATATCTACATACTCCTCTAAACCCTATTGTAGGGGATGCTATCCTTTCCATTATGCAGCAGAGAGAGATAGAGATAGTTGTGAGCTTACACTTGGCAAAATTTACGACATGGGAGACTTGCTGCTCGTAGGTATTTTTGTAACCCCATTGAAGACGCCTTTCAATCTGAACTCTCATGAGCTGCCGGATTTCTTCATCTGGGATGGATCCCTCCTGCAATCGCTTCAGCAAAGCTGGTTTGTCCAACTTCAGTCCGTTACCAGCCATGGCCAAAATTGATTAGAAACAGGAAGGAACAGCTGAACTCTAGGTTTTTCCCTGAAAAGTGTCCCAAATATGCAGCAAGGGAGGCATGTTTTATACATTTTAGAAGAACTTGTGAAGCCCACGTGAACAGCATGGATTTAAATATAGCAGATAAAGATTCTTTTGTCTTTGCGCCATTACAGGCCCGATTTGGTATCAAAGCTGATGATCCGATATCCCCAGTAGCATGGGGTGTCACGTATCATTAAATAAACATATTATCAAGTGGTAGGCTTTCCATTTTCTCCTCATTTAATATTCTATCCACCCTAAATTAAGTGTCTTATTTTAGTTCATTTTATACAATTAAACAGGAATCTTATTTTAGGACCTGTTGGAGTATATTTTTAGAGTAGTGTTATTGTAAAATTAACTTTCATATGTTAAAATTTTACTTCATCATTTATACACCATTTATGAGTAGGGCCTATTTGGTAAGCCTCAATCTTGGATGATATTAAAATAATGAAGTAGAGTTATGACATGTGAAAGTTAAGCCACCTGATTATTTTTTATATTTTTTTCTAATTTTACTTCATCATTTAAACACCATTGATGAGTAGGGCCTATTTGGTAAGCCTCAATCTTGGATGATATTAAAATAATGAAGTAGAGTTATGACATGTGAAAGTTAAAGCCTCCTGATTATTTTTTATATTTTTTTCTAATCCATTAAAAGAATAACCTTGATAGCTATTCCTCATTAAATGAATGCTCTAGCATCTTTTTTTTTCTTTCATTTTACTTTAAACTCACTCTTTAAAATAATGTATTTTCATGCGCAATGTTGAAGGGTGATCTCTTTTTTCTTTCGAAATTCAAGATAACCCTTTTAAAGATAAACATCTATGTAAAGAGCATTATCTATGATTAAATAAAAATAAATAAACTTTTTGAAAGTTCTCTACCTTTCAAGTTTTTAGCTTTACATCTCTTATCTTTTTAATTTTTATTGACAACTCTTTATTTTATTTCGTTCATTTATATTATTAGTAAAATTTTAATATAAAAAGTTAATAGGTAATTTTGAGCATTAAAAGTAAGAAATTTTTTTTTGAATAAAAGTGTTAGAAATATACATATAAATAATTAATTAAATAAGTATTTTATGTAAAATGTAAAAAATACTTCATTTAAACTTCTCACATGAGGCCTCTAATTAGTATGACTGCAATACCCTCACAGTCAAAGAAAATATCTACGTACTCCTCTAACCCTATTGTAGGGGATGTTATCTTTTCCATTATATAGCAGAGAGAGATATAGATAGTTGTTAGCTTACACTAGGCAAAATTGACGACCTGGGAGACTTGCTGCTCCTAAGTATTTTTGTAACCCCATTGAAGACGCATTTCAATCTGAACTCTCATGAGATGCCGGATTTCTTCATCTGGGATGGATCCCTCGTGCAATCGCTTCAGCAAAGCTGGTTTGTCCAACTTCAGTCCATTCCCAGCCATGGCCAAAATCGATTAGAAACTAGGAGGGACAGCTGGACTCTAGGTTTTTCCCTGAAAAGTGTGCCAAATTTGCGGCAAGTGAGGCATATTTAATGTTCCTTCAGGTCAATATATTTTAGACGTACAAGTGAAATGGCTTGCGCGCCCACGTGAACACCATGGATTTAAATATAGCACCTAAAGATACGTTTGCTCGCGATCTATCGAGCAATGGATTTACCTCTGCCGAAAATCCACTGTAGGTGGAACAGTCAGCATAGATGGGACTGGCGAGCGGCCAATGACGGAGGCTGGAGAGGTAAAAAAGTTGGGAGATTTTTTACTCGGCTACTTCAGCGGCTGAGTGGGTGGCATTTTCGAGTGAAGCTATAGCCCTAGGTCAGATGAGAGAGGGAGGACGTGGGAGGCACCGCACCCGAGTTTGTGTCGGCTGAGTGGGTGGCAGGAGCTTCGTTTGTCCCGTAACATTTACAGAATGCTGTTTTCCGCCAAAACGAAGGAGGAGACGAGGAGAGTCACCTAGCAATAGGACCGGCTCAAAACCTTAGGTAACTTGGGCAATTGCCCTAAGGCTCTACAACAAAAAAAGACTATCAATATAAATAATTATTATCATGCGGTAGGCCTCTATTTTATTTCTTTTTTAATTATCCCTGGGTCTTAAAATAAGTGTCATATTTTAGTTCATTTTGGAAAACTAAGTATGACACTTATTTTATGATTGTGGGTATAAGTTTTTTATATTTCTTTTTTATTCTATTAAAGGAACCACCTTGATCACTATTCATCATTCAAAGCATCTCTCTCATCTTTTTTTTTCTTTCAATTTGCTTTCATCCCATTCTTTACAATAATATATTTTCATGCACTTGATGTGGTGACCTCTTTTTTCTTTTGGAAACTTAAGGTAGCCCTCTTAAAGATAAACGTCTACGTAAAGAGTATTACCTATGATTAAATATAAATAAATAAGTTTTTGAAAGCTTTCTATTTTCAAGTTTTTAGCTTTACATCCCTTCTTTTATCATGGACAACTTTTTAATTTCTTTCCTTTATTTATATTATTAGTAATATATATATATATATATATATGTTAATAAGTGATTTTGCATCTTAAAAGTAAGAAAAATTCTTTTGTATAAAAGTGTTCACTATACTAATAATTAATTAATTATACAACTATTTTTTTTATAAAATATAAAAAATATTTAATTTAAACTTCTCACCTTAGACCCCTAATTGTATCAAGCCACCCTGCCTGACAACACCTTCACACTCAAAGAAAAAAATTACGTACTCCTCTAAATTCTGGGAATGTTACTATGGTCTGAAAAGTTGCACCCGTTAACTTTATTACTTCATTATCTTCCAAATATAATGAACACCACTTAAATATTTTTATCATTGCCATTATATAGTAGAGAGAGAGATAGTTGTTAGCTTACACTTTGCAAAAATGACGACTTAGGAGACTTGCTGCTCGTAGGTATTTCTGTAACCCCATTAAAGGAGAAAATTTCAATGTGCATCACACACCCTGCTAGTCGTGTATTTCACCATTTATAAAATGACTCATCAGCAGAGTTGTGGGACATTAGGATAGCAAGCGGTTATAAATGCCGATGAGTCGTGCCTTGTAACTAGTGAGACTTTGTTTTTGCACTTAAAAATTAAAATGGGGAGACCTTTTGTTTTTGGATTTTACTGAAAGAATAGAAACACAATACACAACACCCGTAGCATTAGTAGAAGCTTAGTGGTGAGCCTACCCAACAAAGGCACCAAAATCCATTTTTCATCTCCCAAGGGTATAAATCATATGTAAATTATTTTTAAACATACATAAATAAATAATTATCTAATATTTAAAGATTAATTAGGAACAAAATTCATTAACCTTTAAGGACTGAGCCCCTAAGATGCGGCCTTTGTACACCTAATAGATTAACACACCTTTTTTATGAAATGTATATAATCAAAGGGGGGTATAGAAATACCCCTTATGAACTTTATGATCAAGATCAACCCTTTCCGCATGTAGGAGAAAAGATCGCCTCACAAGAATTACCTCACCGCATGCACAAGTCATTGTTGTCTGCCTTCACTAATGTGCATGCAACTTGAGAAGTTAGCCATGTGGCATTTCCAGTGCATGAGAGAAGGGAGGGGGGGGGCGTGGGGGAGATCCCGCTTGGCCTAACAAAGAAGTCAAGGAAAAAGGGGTGGCAATAGCTCAACCCAAGGGAGAGGGGAGCTACTGTAACACCCCGGCACTGCCCGACTTGAGCCAAACCCGGTCTAAGGGCCGGTCAAGCGCACGGGGGCGACAAGGAGATTTAAAACGATTAGTGGAAGACTTATACACTAATCACAGGTGATCTAAAATTTATGGAGTGAATGCACTACTTTGAGGAAGAGTAAATAAGTAGAACCAAAAGAGTTACTTTAACTCTAAATTAAATTACAAATCTCTAACCCACATACTAATTAATCCATAGCCCACACTAGGCCCCAAAACAAAGTCTCAGACAATCTAAAGATATAATGTAGCACAAATCCAGAATGAGAACTACTCCACATAGTTTCTAACATCATGGCAAAAATCAAAGAAACATGCAACATCTAGAGATCTTCACATCTACTCCCAAGTCCTTCCCAACCTTTCCTCAAACAGAGGATCCTGTTCGTCTGCGTGTCACGCCCCACAGCCCCAAAACAAAAACACAAGAAAGAGGAGTGAGTATAAAAACTCAATAATGGTTTTAATATAACTATAATCATCAGAAATACTACGACATAATAATATAACAATTCAGATCAATGATTGATAAGATATATATCATTTTCTGATCACACATACATATCACCTAAACTTGCATAATAGTGTCCAAATCACATTTTTTGATTCATGCATTCAGATCACATAACCCTGCATATAGTGTCTCAATCACACAATTCAGACTATTTAGAATATCACCTATAACGCATGAGAAGTGTCTCTACCACACATTCAGATCATGCATTCAACATCATATAAATCTGCTTGAGATGTATCTCTAACATACATTTTAGATCATGCATCAACATTCTCGTTCATCAGGCATGTATAAGTGTCTCACGCACACTAGTCTAACATGCAAGTCCATACACCGAGAGAATAAACCTGTTTTTCAAGGCCGAAGCCCTCGAGCAAACCATTATCAAATAGACATGCTCCTCAAGGCCAACGCCTTTGAACAACCCCTACTCCTCTAGGTTAATCCTTCGAGCAACCCCTGCTCTTCAAGGTCAAAACCTTCGAGCAACTTCTGCTCCTCAAGGTCAAAGCCTTCGAACAACTTCTGCTCCTCAAGGCCAATGCCTTCGAGCAACTCCTGCTCTTCAAGGTCAAAGCCTTCGAGCAACTCCTGCTCCTCAAGGCCAAAGCCTTCGAGCAACTTCTGCTCCTCAAGGTCAAAGCCTTCGAGCAACTCCTGCCCATCAAGCCTAAACTCCCGGGCAACCCTGCTTGTCAAGACTAAAGTCCCAAGCAACAATACCTGGTAAGCCAGTGCACTCGGACAAACCGGCTGGATTCTCTAGGTCCAGATAATCTCAATAAGTAAATCTCAACCGCAAGACAAGTATACATTCATCCTCATATAACTCAATTTGACTCAACTCAACCCAGGGAGTGCACATGTTCCACACACAGGAACTCAAATCGAAAACATGTCCTTTCCGACCAACCAAGTTTCGATTAATTCACCGACCAATTAATCCGGCACACAATCAATTAAGTCAACGTAAACACATGCTAAACATATGTAAGCACATTCACCACATACTTGAGTCTAGACATAGCACTAACATTCACCCATCATTTAACCACATCATATAATGACATATCAGTCCATTAGCATGTTGTAATTCCATATGAAAACCTGTTTAAACCATAGGGAATCAACCACTCATATCTTCAAGATAGCAAATTCTAACATGTATATCCAACTACAAGTCATTTCACATAGACTTTAAATATACACCACAAATTCTAAACGTCAATAATATGCTCTTCCAGTAGCTTATTCTAGCTCAAAACACTTCACATAAACATAAAAATAATATTTCAGAGTAGAGATATCGAAATAAGCAACATACATAAAAATGGTCAAATTCTGTAGTATAGCCGTTCGAACGCCCTGCAAGGCTATTCGATCGGCTAAACAGAAAATATGCCAAAACTGTAGTGTTGTCGTTCGAATGCCCTGGTAGGCCGATCTAACGCCAACAAAGCAGTTTTGGTCTTCTTCTTCATTTTGAATTTCAAAACCGAGACTCCATTAAAGCAACTTAAAACCTTCATCCATTGACCCAAACACCATTAAAACTCCATCAAACTTTCCAGAATGCTAATCTACACCATCTTAAGACAAAACCTTGAGAAATCGGAACAAGAAATTAACATATACTAATCCCACCATTAGAGCACTAAATCAAGTAAACCCATTCCAAATAAACCATAAAAATCTAGATTTTACCATAAGAAAACTGAGATTTCGAAGACCCATTACCTTGTCACTTGTTTATGTTTGGATTTGACCTTCACTCTTCTTGGAAACCTTCCAAAAACATAGTGTCTAAGTTAAACTCCATTAAAAATCGGTTTAACATTGAAAACCTTAAAGAAATCTTAGATCTAGGGTTTGTTAAGCATAAAGAAAACAAATTTTGAGAAGTAGGCTTTGAAGTAAGGGAGTAAATCAGTGATTTTGATGCTTAAAATAGAATCAAATTAAAGGGGAAATGATGGATTAAGAATGAATTAGAAGAAAACGTAGGGTTTAGGCTTGATTAAAGAAGAACATACCTTAATCCCTTTCTAATTCGAGCCTAATTGGGGAACTAGGCCTTAATCACCTTCTCCTAGCCTATTCCCAAAAGGGAAATGGCTCTGCCCTTTCTATTTATGTAACGCCCGGGATTTTTCACACATTTTCCTTAAAATTCACAGAAAATTTTTGCAATATAACGTCTGTAAATCGGAGGAAAAATGACGAAATCAAAACCTGATAAAACAGTTTATAATTTAAAACACTAAACATCCATTTTCCATCCAAATATTTTTATCACACGGTCAAACATCGTACGGCAAAAGCAAATATCCTCAGGCGATACTCGAAAACACACGTACGACTAAATTGCTATGATCATAGACTTTAAATACAAATCACTCCCAAGCATCCCTGAGTGCAAGTCCCATAACAATCCACAGACTAATCCAAATGAAAGTCCAGAATATATAAACATCTTAACGTCTCGTCTCACCCAATACATCGGATCGTGGCACAAATAAACTCGCAGTGAGTCAATCATATACCTGAGTCAACGGGAATCAATCCACCACTGAAATGAGCATCCATCTCCAGGAGCTCTCCAACACACACCTGCAAAAGCCTCCTGAACCACGGGGCTAAAAATAGTAGGGTGAGTATTTTCATACTCAGTAGGAAAATACCCAGTAGGGGAAATCCCAAACGGTGAACTCAAAAGTTCAAAAATGCATGCGTTCATGCAACTTAAACATGAAGCAGATAGGCATATCAATATCATGCTCATATGCACATACAAACATACCAAATGCACCATCGTGCCAAAGTTATACTAAACGCACCATCGTGCCAAAAACATACTAAAAGCACCATCGTGCCAAAATCATACCATCAAACGAAACTTACATAAACACCCTTATCCAGGGTCTTACAAACTTACTCGTACCATCGTACGCATACTCATACAACATACGCATACTTGTACGACCTTACTCGTACAATCATATGCTCACTCATACGACCTTACTCGTACATCTTACACTTACTCGTGCGACCTTACTTGCACATCTTACACTTACTTGTGTGACCTTACTCGCACATCTTACACTTACTCGTGCGACCTTACTCGTACATCTTACACTTACTCGTGCGACCTTACTCGCACATCTTACACTTACAGTCTTGCTCATAAACTTACACTTACAGTCTTGCTTGGATTCATATGCTTACAGTCTTACTCTTACAATCGTATTCATACTCTTACAGTCGCGCTCATACTCATATGATCGTACTCATACACATACTCTTACAGTCGTGCTCAAACTCATACGCTTACAGTCGTACTCATACTCATAATCGTACACATATCAACGACCACTGAAGCTCATTACAACTAATAAGCTCCGGCGTCGAAATGGAAAAGAATGCCACTGGGGCAACACCTTAACCTCCGGGGAGTGACTAGACGCCATGGACTTTTTCCGAAGGTAAGGCACACCAATGCTCATGGGGCACTGGATCAAACAGGTAAGAGTAGATCCATGATACTACTTACCTGAGCGTGCAAACATAAACACCCACACATAAGGGGTCATACAGTTGCCCACCGTAATGGGTCTTATAGTGCCATAGAATCGCCCACCATAATGGGTCTTATAGTGTTATAGAATTGCCCACCATAATGGGTCTTATAGTGCCATAGAATTGCCCACCATAATGGGTCTTATAGTGCCAGTGCCACTCTTGGGCAGAAATCGTACAGTGCCACTCTTGGGCGGAAACATACAACGCTCTCAATAGAGCATCAAACGTCTGGGCTTATACAGCACACAGACCAAATCGGGAACATACGTCGCTCTCAACAAAGCAAAAGACGTCTGGTGCTCTATACAGCACACAGACAACATCCCGCAGGATAAACACCATGACAAGACATGATAAATGCTCAGCCGACTCATTATCGGTTAGCACAAACACGGAACTTAATCCGTCGAACCCTCAGGTCTCAAACTCACAACGCTATCATTAGCTGTACTTATAATTCAAGTTTGAATTAAGTACATTATGCGGTACAATTATGCCACACAAACTCACAGTCCTCGACTGATCAAACCGAAGCTGAGCCCGATCCGAAACCCAAGTTCGTCAGGGCAACAAACTTCCTTAACTCATCCATATTAGGATCAAAACTCACTGTACACCAAAATCTTACAGTCTTACATACTCCTCCATCCCCTTATGGCCAAATCATCTTACACTGACATCGTCAAATGAAGCTCCTTAGAGCTAACCCTAATTATCACCCTCTTTACTTATACCTCACATATTGAGCTCATTTTTCACTTCATAATTTGTACGTTATGCTTGTACAATTATGCACACTCTTACTGTCTGACAGTCCCCTAACATATGTTCTGATCCAAGCTGAATAAACCGCTCCAACCCTCGCCCGTCATACTCATATCCTCTGTCATCTGTCATACACTTACGTATCCCACATCCAATCCAGATGAAACCTCTATCACCTCTTACTGTCCATCGCCCATACCTCTGCCCGCATACACTTACACATATCTAGCAAAGTCAAATAGTTATCATACATACGTATGTCTATCACACATACGTATAACATACACATACGGTCATACATACGCAGCTTACAACCATGCTCACTAGCCATCACTAGTGCATACATACACATTTATACATATGTCAAACATACACGCTAGCCATCACTAGCACATGCATACATACGTCAGACATACACGCTAGTCATCACTAGCACATGCATAATCCATACATACTCCAAACATGCACGCTAGCCATCACTAGCACATGCATAATCCATACATACTCCAAACATGCACGCTAGCCATCACTAGCACATGCATACATACGTTAACATACACGCTAGCCATCACTAGCACATACTCAATCAACATACGAAACTTACCAACAAACACGCTAGTCATCACTAGCACATACTTACATCCAACATACATGTCGTATGCATTTCAACATACCGTATAATCATGCTTACATGCACATCATGCAATCGGATCGTTACTTAACATCCAAAGCATGGAATCATACAATCCTAGCATGCTGCTACTCATTCAAAGCATGCTATCATGAATTTACGAGTTCAAAGCTCCCCTACCTCGTAATCATGACGTTCGATGGCGAGCACACGACGGTGGCGGCGTCAGCGGCGGAGTTGGCGGCCAAAAGCTTTGCCAAGCGAAGAGAGCTGCTGTCCCGAGGATTTTAGGAAGCGCCAGAACTAGTCACGACCAAACGGGGTGTCAGAATCAATGCGGCAAAACCCGCAATCCACGGTGGCACACTAGGGGCAGCCGGGAGAAATGTCATGCCAACAAATGTGGCGGTGCGACCAGAAGTCGAGGGTGTACTCACTGAAGATCGGCCGGTGGCTAAGACGTGCTCAACCGGCCACAAGACGTCGAAATCGGCCGTGGACAGCACCCAACAGCGGTGATTTCGCGTCAACAAGGGCCCACATAAGGGCGGAGGGCATGGGGCGACTCTCAAGGATAGTGGAGAGGTGGAGGAGGACTCTAATGTCAACTCCATTCGGTGGCAAAGCCAACCGACGGTCAGGCGGCACAAATACGGCGCCTAAACCCAAAAATGCACGCGTGGCCACATGCACACGCGGCCAAAAAGTGCCACTCTAGGGGGAGATGGGTCGGACAGTGGCGACCCAAGGCCCTCATCAGGCCAACAGGGCTAGGGCCAGGAAGTGGTGGCCGATCGAAATGGCGACATCGCCGATCGCCACCCACAACCAACACCATGGTGCGGGCGGTTGTGCATCTCGCACGGTATAGGGCAATGACAAGTGGTCCAATCCGGGCGGAGTGTATAATCGGGCCAATCGGGGCTGGCCCTCACTATCGCCGAGCCGGGGTGGAGCCCACAATGGCCAAATGGCCCACGGCTCGCCCCCTACCGACACCAGGTCGGTAACCCCCTACCGACACCGGGTCGGTAACCCCCTACCGACACCGGGTCGAGGTAGGCTGGACTGAGTCCTACCGGTGGCCGGACGACAACCAAAAACCCACCGGCGTCCAAAACAATCTCACGGACAGTGAGATGCAAAAAGAGAACAAAACCCAACCAAAAGATCGGTAGCTCACAGCGGAGCGCAGAAAGCACGGCGGCGGCTCTAGTCAGCGCCTATGGGTTCCTAGCGGCCAACTAAACATAAATCTAGTTGAGAGCAGCCGCAAACGACGTCAAAATCGTACACCCATAGCTCAAAAACGGGATTGAAGGAGAGAAAAAACCCGAAAAAGGTTCGGTACCTTGTGGAGGAGCGAAGAGGCCGTGGCGGCGGTCATAGCCTGTACCTACGGACTCGTGGCGGTGAGGCAAAGCAGATCTGGACAAGAACCGCCGGAATCCGATGACGGAGGAGGGAGAACGGAGCGACCGACAATAGGCTCGGGTTTTCTCTTCTCCTCTCAGAACGTATTTTTTTTCTTCTGTAAGTTTCTGGAATGAAACTTACTGGAGATGGCTTTTTAAGCCGTGATTTCACTATTCACCTTTTTTTATTTTTACATCTATGTCCCTAATGCGCGTTAACTCACTAGTTACGCGTTATAGCTCCAAAATTCGCGTCGTAAGCGCGCAGCGAGGCCCGCGGCCTGCGACTAAGCCCCACACCCGACTCTACGGGTATAAATATGGGGGGAAAATATATAAATACGAATACGCCGTAGCGTCACATTTTCCCGCCAAAAATAACCAAAAAAATAGCAAGAAAATCATAAAAAATCGTAGAAAATTTTGGGACATTACAATTTATAGTAGGGCTTGGGGTGTACATAATTAACTAGTGGGGTATGAATAGAAATTTAGGCTAAAAATGGGTATTTTGATCATTTGGGTACTAATTAAATCTGAAAAATTTCTGTAATTTTTTATATAAGCTTGTGTTGATGCCTAGGTTAATTGGGTTCAAAAACCTCAATTTTGCCGGTGGGGCCCACAGGGGTCCCGTCAAACCCTAATTTTTGGAAAATTAGTTAAAAATTAAAAAAATTCCAAAAATTCAGGTTTGACCTAAAAACACTTAAAACCAATAATTGTAAAGTTGGTTTTAGTTAAAACTATAAGAAACACCATTTATTTTCGAAACCAACGAATAAATCAGAAAACGCTTTAACCACACGATAACCGATAAATAATCATTAAAATAAACCGGTTCAAGATCAGAGATCTTACAACCACTGCTAGCAAGAGGTGAGAGAAGCTAGAGTCCAAGGAGGAGGAGAGGCTAGCTGCTCCAACATGGGAGGGAGAGGGAGAGTAAGTGGGGAGAGAGGGGGCTCTTCAGCCCTAAATAGGATGGACTCCTTGTAGTTGGACTCTAACTCTAGGCCCAAGAGGACTCTTCATTATGGGCTTCGTAATAGTGTCCTGAACAATTATATGGGCTTCATTAATATACATTTTTATTTTAAATATAAATTATATAGTATTATGACATATATAACTATGCGTCGCAAATACACTACGTATTTGTGGCGCATAGACTTTGCGTCTCAATTATCATAGGGTATTTGTGATGCATAGTCATATGTGTGGCAAATACCTTATATTTTATTTAATTTATATTTAATTTTATAAAATATATTATTATTATATAAATACATACTATATTATTACGTAAAATATTTAAAATAATTTATCTATTCCCTCTTGTGTGAGTTAAAACTTTGAGAACTGCGAGATCAAGATTCGATGACGCATGGGGGCATGCATCTTTCCTATCTAATGAGTTAAGTGCGTCGTCTAATTTCTTTCCGAAGTCCAATAGAGCCGAAGTTGGCATTGACATGTAAGAGCTTAGTCCAGCACATACGGGAATGAAATCATCAACTTATATTTTTAAATAATTATAAATTATGTATTTATTTATTAAATATTATATTTTGAAATAAAAATGTATATTAATGAAAATTTGGGTATTTGCGACACATAGGGCCATGCGTCACAAATACCCAAATTTATATTTAATATATGTTTTATTTTCTAAAATATAATATTTAATATTTAAATACATACTATATTATTACCTTAAAATTTTAAATAATTTATTTATACCCGATTAAGTGAGCTTGGACTTTGAGAATTTTTGGATCAAGATTCAAGGATATATGAGAGCATGCATCCTTCCTGTCCAATAAGTTGTGTGTCATCAAATTTTTATTTAAAGTATCATAGAGGTTGGGCTAACATTGATGCATGTGAGCCTGGTCCAACACATATATTAAATTTTTATTTAATATATGTTTTTTTTCTCCTCTCCTTGTGCTCGTCCAGTACTGCTTGTGCCAGTGACATGTTGCTCACTATGTCTCCACTTATGAGCACAAAATCTCTGTGAATCACATTGCGTTCGTAAATCAAACGAAGCGCATCTCTTGTGCTGATCGAGTTGTGCGATTCGATAGTCGTGACAGAGAAATTCGGTTGGTGCAGCCATTGAGAGTTCTTCAAGTAGTCAATGACTTGCTTGGAGTAAGCACAGCAAAAGACGAACACCTCCTCGACCCCCCATCCACCGATTTCGCACACATGATGTACAGGATGCAGAGGCAACTGGAATAGATACTGGCGTGATCTCTGGTATGGTTGGCTCGGAGTTGTCAGGGGGTGGTTGAGGTGGTGGCCGACGGTCGCCGGAAGATGGTGCCACACACGGCCGGCGGAAAGTGCCCGCCTTGGTTGTAGCACGCGAATGACGCCGGAAAGAATGGCCGGGGGAGCCAGCTTATTGCATTTCGATTGCCTACTTTGGCGTTTCCGTAATCGGTGTGGCGTTTCCGTACCCAATTTGGCTTGGGGCACGAAAATCTGATCCTGGATTGCGAAGTTGAGCTGTAAGGGTTCGACCACGGGCAGGAGGGACAAGTTGAAGGCCTACAAGTCGGGTTTGCGATCCCAATAGGCCGGGCTCCAGTTCCATGGTGGTCAGAACACTTGCTTCTTTACGGCTACGTCGTCCGTGCGGGTGCGGAGAGGCCGGTATTGAGAGGGTTGTGGCGGCGAAGGAGCATTTTGTCATGTTGGCCTTTGTAGTGTTAACACTTGTCGGAGTGGTAGTCAAATGGCTGATGCTACGGAGGTAGCTTTGGATATAGCAATTAGGGGCTTGTTTTGGGTTGGCAAACCGACTAGGAATTGTTGCAATTCCATTGCCAGGTATAGAGGTGGTCTATTGGTGGTGGATTTGGTTGATGTGGCTTGCTTAGGAGCAACGGGGAGAGTGACAGGCAATGGTGGTTGAACGGCAGAAAGGAGAGATTATTCCAATTTTAATCTTAATGCTAATGAAACATCTAACTAGAATGAGCTTCTAAGAATAAAATCTCAATTATACTAAACTATTTTTACTAATAATAAGTAAATCCCAATTTTAATGGACTATGAAGGCAGGACCTGATCCCTAAGGTAGGTCATAACATATATATTAAATAAAATTTGGTCATTTGCGACGCAAAAGGGTATATGCTACAAATACCCTAGGGTTTATTTGGGACGCATAGGGCTTTGCCTTGCAAATACCTTATATTTTATTTTCAAAAATATATTATTTAATATATAAATACATGTTATATTATTACACATAGGGACATGCATCCTTTCTGTCCAATAAGTTATGTGCATCTCTAAATTTCTAACAGACGTCCCACAAGTCAGAGCTAGCACTTACGTGTGTGAACCTAGTCCCACACAAGGGGAATGAAAATATTAATTATATTTTAATATATAATTATATATTATATATTAAATAATATATTTTGGAATAAAAACGTATATTAAATAAAATTTGGATATTTGCGATGCAAAAGGGCATGTGTCCCAAATATAAGGATTGGAAACACTTTTGTGTAAGCGTCACAAATATGTTTCCTAATTGCCACGCTTAAACATAAGCGTCGTAAATAGTAAAGAAATAAAATTTGGTTTATAGTTTTAGAAAAAATAATAATCGTTGCGATACTTATATAAAAGAGTCGAAAATAGTATTACCTAATTGTGATGTTTAATTATAAACATCGCAAATACTACATAATTTTCTACAAATATTTAGTATTTGCTATGCCTTTGAAAAATTGTCCTAAAAAAACCACTATTTGTGATGATTGAACAAAAGCATCACAAAAAGGTATGTTATTTGTGACGCTTATGTTTAAGTGTCGCAAATAGTATTACCTATTTTTAACATTAAATTATAAATGTCGCAAAAAGTACATAATTTTTTTTTAAAAGTCTCGCAAAATAAACTACTATTCGAGACACTTAAACAAAAGTGTCGCAAATAAGTCTATTATTTGCAATGCTTGCGATTAAGTGTCACAAATAGTGTTTTTTTTGTGAGCTTTTTTAAGCATCTAAGAAAATAGTTTTTAGCGATATTTTTTATTGTAGTGCTAATAAAAGTATTGCAAATAGTCCTTTTTGTTGTAGTGTTATATAAATGAGCATGTATGTGCAACTCAGGCCCACCCAAACATGTGTGATGATGGGTAAGGGTCGTGGGTCCACCCCTACATACCTTGACCCTTACGAACTCATAATAATTCACCCAAATTGAATTTTACAGGTAAACTAGTATGGGTTGAACCCATATGTAGGTCCAACATTCCCCACAATGGGTGAAGTGCTTGAACATATTGGCTCAATAGTACTGATGCCTCGCCTTGCCATAGGACTGTATTATGAGCATGCTAAATGAATAGATTTGTAGGTAAGACCTTAGTTAATAGATTTGCCAATATCTCAAAAGTAGGAAGATGACTAACTATCAACTTTCATTTTTGTAGCATGTGGAAAATATAATAGTATTGTACCCTAATGTTCTCACCACTAATACTAATCTCCCCATTCTTCAGTGTCGACATGGTTGCTAGAATATTACAACAAATATTGACAAGAGCATTAGGCCAGTTTTTAAGCCCCATCCTAGCCATAGCTTTTGAAGCTAGCAAGTAGCATGCATAGAATTCAGTTTCTATAGTAGACTTAGTGACACTTTCATTTTTTGCTAGTCCATGCGATAGCTCTGCCTCCAAACATGAACATATAACTAGCAATGGATTTCCTATCACCTAGGTCCTCTACATAGTCAGTCACTATATCTAGCTAATGAACTCTGAGTCGGATATATGAGTCTTATACCCATAGTGCCCAATATGTACCTAAATACCTACTTTACAACTTTCTAGTGTTGTATTCCAAGGTTAGCTTTGGTATCTGCTCTACAGGCCTACAACAAAGCTTAAATCTATTTGAGTGTAGGTCAAAGCATACATCAAGCTGCCAATAAACTATGCTAATGGAACTAACTTGTAACACCCCGGGTTTTCATTCTCATGAACATAGAGGCAATGCAAAACTCAGGGTGTTATCAACATTTTGACAAACATCACAAAACATAAAAATAGATCACCTAATGAAATATATTAATAATAATCTAGGATCATAGCTCAACCATGTATACGTGCAATAACATAAAGAAATAACATGAACTAATGTTTTTGGGCAACATAGTGCCTTATTACAAAACAACATGAAAAAAAACTATATTCCTAATAATTTCATATGTCTACCCTGCTAGCAATTGTATCTCGCGCACTAATGAAGACTACTACTATGAGTCTGGAGCTGTACCTGCATCTCGGAGATTCATAAATATTTCTACTAATACTTAGTAAGATGTATGAAAAACCACTCATAGTCATACCATGGAGATGAGTATAGAGAATGAGCTCCAGATGACACTTTACATGTCTATTTAAAACATGACTCATAGGGTCTGACCTCTAACTAATACAGGAAAAAGGCAACCCAATTGAAAGTGGACTATGCTCAGGAAGCAATTTACTTATTGCTGCTTGAATACGGACTCCTGCTCAAAGGAGTAACTGTATGCTAACAGTAAATCCTAACATCCCTAGAGATCCACTTTGATTAGCCATGGGCCTAGAGATGTAGGTACCAACTGTGCTCATGGTTGCAGCAAGACCGTAGGTAAAACCAAAAAAATTAGATCAATGCATGCAGGGTTTGATCTCTGCATAAACACATAAAACCTATTGACATAGTCAGCACGATAACTTGACGAATTAGGAGTGAAATACATTAATAAACTCAGCATGACAATGAATCAAATTGGGGCTAAGATAGAATAAGCTAATTCAACAAGACCTAAATCAAATTGAAGTTGAGATAGAATAATCTAATTCAGCAAGACCTAAATTAAATTGAGGCTGAGATAGAGTAATCTAATTCAGCAAGACATAATTCAAATTGAGGCTGAGATAGAATAACCTAATTCATCAACACATAATTAAAATTGAGGCTGAGATAAGAGTGAGACATAATTCAAATTGAGGCTGAGATTGAATAACCTAATTCAGCCAGACGTAACTCAAATTGAGGCTGAGATAGAATAACCTAATTCAGCATGTCAATGGACCGAATTGGGGCTGAAGCAAATTGATATAATCAGGAAGAGAATGACACTAATATAGGCTGAAACTTTCAATTAAATCCAGCAAGGTAATGACACAAATTAGGGCTAAATTTTACCAACAAATTCAGCAAAGTAATAGATTGAATTAGGGCTAAAACTCATAATCAATTTAGCAAGGTAATAGATTAAATTAGGGCTAAAATTCATAATTCAATTCAGCAAAGTAATATATTGAATTAGGGCTACAACTCATAATTCAATCCAGCAAGGTAATAGATTGAATTAGGACTAAAATATGTAATCTAAATTAGAATAATAAGTGGTTGACTTAGGGCTAACATATAGAATCAAAATCAGCATCATGAGCGATTGAATTAGGGCTTGAATGAATGACCAAATCTAGCATGACAAAAGATTAGATTAGGGCTGAGACAAATATTCAAAATCGGAATCATAAGAGATTGAATTAGGCTGAAATATGAAATAAAAAATCCAGCATCCTAGGCGTCAAACTTGGGCTGAAATACATCATCCAAATCACCATGATTATGGGTGTAAAAACTACATCCTACCTCTACTAGCACACCTCCAAAGCCTTGTACCCTCACTCCTATGCTTATGCTTCTAAACTGAGTCCAAAAGTGCTCAATTTTCCCCTTTCCCAAGTTGCTGGCCGAAGGTGTATTTTTTGAATGGAAGAAAGTGAGGAAAGAACAGGCCGGAGCAATAAATTGAGCCTCGCCCCCCCCCCCCCCCCCCCAAGCCTTCTTATAGGGGGTAAACAAATTAGGAGGACCGGACTAGAGGGCTGGTGCGTACCCCCCTAGAATCCTTAGTCAACCCTCCCTAACTTCTAGGACCCACCCCTAGAGTTATAGCCAAGCCTCCCCTATTTTCTAGGAGCTGCCCCCTACAATATAGGTGTTGCTCCAATGAAAACACTCTCAGCCTATTCCTCATTCCATTCGACTCTCCCTCTCTCAAATTCTATTACTAGAGGGACGAACACCCTATACACAAATTGGTCCCCCCTTTTTCCAAAGCCGAACACTCTAATTCATAAGTGGCCCCCTTCTTGCTATGGCTGGTTCCCTTACCCTATTTTATTATAAAAAACATGCTAATCATATGATTTCAAATGAATCAAGCAATGAAACAAACACACACACACACACACACACACACACACACACACACACACACACACACACACACACACACACACACACACACACACACACACACACACACACACACACACACACACACACACACACACATAAGTAAAAAATAATAATTACCCACGATTAGGGATGTTACATCCTTCCCCCCTTAATGAGCATTTTGTCTTTGAAATGAAGAAAGTTAATTAGTAAATAGCTCTGGGTATGCATGCCTCATCTCCTCCTCAGCTTCTCAACTCATTTCTTCATAAGATTGTATTTGCCCCAACACTTTTACTAGAGGAATGACCTTGTTCCGCCACACCTATTATTTCTTGTCTAGTATCTTTATTGGCTTCTCTTCAAATGTGAGGTCTCGCTCTAGCTCCAACATGGTGTGATCTAGCTCATGGGAGGGATTGGGAGCATATTTCCTCAACATTATGCACATCTGCAAGCTAAGGAGGTAATGCCAGACGATATGCAGCAAGTCCAATCCTCTCAAGTATTTCAAAAGGACCAACATTAGGAGGGCTTAATTTACCTTTCTTACCAAACCACATAACCCCCATAGTTGGATAGACCTTCAGAAACACATGATCCCCAACAAAGAATTCCAGCTCACGTCATCTTCGATATGCATAACTTTTCTGTCAACTCTGAGTAGTGAGTTTTTGCTTAATGTGTTTTACCTTCTATGCACATTGCTACACTAATTCAAATTTAAGGACCCTCTGTTCACCGACTTCAACCCAACATGTTGTGGTCCACAAGGCTGGCCATATAGTGCTTCATACAGTGGCATACCTATGCTAGCATGAAAACTATTATTATAGGCAAACTCAATCAGAGGTAAATGTTCATCCCAATTCCCTTTCCACTCCAAGACACAAGCCCTAAGCATGTCTTCCAAGGTCTGAATAGTGTGCTCTGATTGGCCATCGCTGTGAGGATGAAAAGCTGTGCTGAAATTTAACTTTGTCCCCAAAGCCTCTTGCATTGTCTTCCAATAGCGAGAAGTAAAGTGGTTGTCTCTGTCTGATACAATAGACAGTGGTGTACCATGAAGTCTCACCACCTCCCTGATGTACAACTATGCCAGACTATCAGGGTTTTGCTTCCAGGTCATAGGTATGAAATGTGCAGCCTTTGTTAGCCTGTCAACTATGACCCACACTACATCATGCCACTTTTGAGTTCTAGGTGAGCATACTACAAAGTCCATAGTTATGTGCTCCCATTTCCACTGTGGAAGCTCTAATGGTTGTAGTAAGCCTACATTCCTTTGATGCTCTGCCTTGACCCGCTAACAAGTCAAACACATGGCTACAAACTCTATAATGTCTTTCTTCTTTCCATTCCACCAAAAGTTATGCCTAAGGTCATGATACAACTTAGTACCTCTCAGGTGGATAGTGTATTTTGAATGATGTACTTCATGTAATATCTCTTGCTTCAACTCATGCACTGTAAGAACCACTAGCCTCCCTTGAAATTGAACACCTTCATTTGCACCTTTGGCAAAGTTGGGTCTATCTAACATCTTCTAAATATCAACATCATCCTTCTAACCTACTATTACCTTTTGAATAATAGCAGACTGGATGGTTAGGGTGTGCGAAGAAAAACTTTCTCCGATAGGAAGGCAAGTCAATATGGAACTATTAAATCTTGTAAGAGCTTCCATTCTTTCACCATCATGTGAGCCACAACCGCTTCAGTTTTCCTACTCAAAGCATTAGCCACAACATAAGCAATCACCCATCTATGTTGCATGAGAACAAAACCTAACCCTATCTTGGAAGCATCACTATAGATGACGAACCCACCTGTGCCTGAGAGCAAGGTCAACACATGTGCAGTTGTCAATCTCTTCATTAATTATCTGATGCTACTCTCACAAACATCATTCCACACAAACTTTATGCCCTTCCAAGTCAATGTCGTCATCGGCAAGGCTATGCTGGAGAATTCCTTAATAAATCTTCTATAGTAACATGCATGACCAAAAAAGCTACGAATCTCTGTAATAGTTTTGGGTGTTTCCCACTTTAGCACAACGTCTGCCTTTGCTGGATCTACAGATATACCCTCCTTTGAAATCACATGCCCAAGAAAATTATCACTTTCGAGCCAGAATTCGCATTTGCTAAACATAGCATATAACCAATTTGTTTGAGGATCTGCAAGACCTCAGTCAAGTGCTACCGATGCTCTTCAATGTTGGCTGAATAGACGAGAATATCGTCCACAAATACAATCACAAATCTGTCCAATGATGTCACGCCCCGGCACTGCCCGACCCGAGCCGAACCAGGTCTAGGGGCCGGACAAGCGCACGTGGGCGACAAGGGAAATTGAGATACGGTTTAGCGGAAGACTTAACCCTAATTACAGACGATCTAACAGAATTACGGAGTAAGCACACCACTTTGAGCAAGAGTAAATAAGTAGAAATGAAAGAGTTTCTTTAACTCTAAGATAACAAAAGTCTCAAACCCACATGCTTAATCAAACCATAGCCCACTCTAGGCTTCAAAATAGGTCTTAAACAACACAACTGTATAAAGTAGCACAATCAAAATGAGAACCATACACAAGGTTCTAAACATAAAGCATAAATCAAGGAAAATAAGTCACATAAGAGGACTCCACGATCACTCCCAAGTCGTCTCTGATTTTTCCTCAAAGAGGAGATCCTGTCCATCTGCGTGTCATGCCACGCAGCCCCAAAGCAAAACACAATAAAGAGGGGTGAGTTTAACAAACTCAGCAATGGTTTTTAATATACTATCATCATCGGAAATACGACGACATAGCAACATAACTAATCAAAGCAAAGATTGACAAGATGTATCACTTTCTGATCACACATACACATCAGCTAAACCTGCATCATAGTGTATAATCCACATAGTGCCATTCACATCATATCAACCTACATGAAATGTATCTCTAACATACATATCAAATCATGCTTCAACATCATATCAACCTGCATGAGATGTATCTCTAACATACATATTCAATCATGCATCAACCTCATATCAACCTGCATGAGATGTATCTCTAACATACATATTCAATCATGCATCATATCATATCAACCTGCAGGAGATGTATCTCCAACATACATATCAAGTCATGCATCACATCATATAAAGAATGCCTCCATCAATGAGTAATCACAAATAGTGTCACGAAGACGGGAACACAGACAAGGCCACGAAGGCGTGTCATGGTCCAAATTCTACACAAGAATTTAAGAAGTTCGGGGTTGTCAATCCCTAAAGGCTGCTCGCCCCAGACGATCCTAGCCAAAGATGTCACATTCTCACGAAGAGAACCTAGAGCAGGGGTGTTCATTTTAGGACATCTCCTGCGATGGGGAAGAGCCCGAGTTCCCATGTAGGAAACCCACGAACACATGGTAGCTGGTGCACAGAGCATACCATACTGTATTCTCAGGGTCCAGAAGATAATAATAATATCAAATCGCAAGACAAGTACGTAACTCGTCCCCCATATAATTCCACTTAACTAGACTCAACCCGGGGAGTGCATATGTTCTACGAAGGAATTCAAATCAAAACACGTCCTTTCGGACCAATCAAGTTTCGATTAAGCCACGACCGATTAATCCGGCACACAATTTCACCACATTGCATCCAATCGATCAAATTCGATTAATCTCGATAAAGCCTCAATTGGAAACCCATTTCATGATGCATGCAACATGGTACATACGTGGGCAAGGCATACAAGAATCCTAATTCATGATAAGTGCTCTCATCAGCCCCTCATGCATCATTCATAATCATAATATCAATGCTCATCATCATCACTAAATCGCACATGTGTGTGTGTGTACATAGTAGAAGCATTTCCCTCAATGCATATCAACATGCTTATAATTCACTCACCATCACCCTATACATGTGTATTAACATCTAATCATGAATTCTAGCGAAAAATCATAGGTGAAGAATCATTAAAATCATAACTGAAATCAAAGCTTAACCACAAGCTATCACATATAAGATCATTCACTTCATCCTTGAGCCATGACATTCACTAACATTCACACATCAATTAACCACATCCTAATATGACATATCAGTCCGTTAGTATGCTATAGCTCTACTGAAAATATACCTAACCATAGAGAATCAACCATTCATAACTTCAGTATGGCAATTCCAACATCATATCTCCAACCACAAGTCATTCTTCATAACACTAAATATATACCACAACTTCATAACCTCAATGGGATACCCTTCCAGTAGCATACTATAACTCAAAACACTCCACATTCATATGAAAATGGCATATCAAAGTAGAATCACCGAAATAAACATCATACATATAATAGAAAATCTGCTGTGTAGCCATTCGAATGCCCAGTAGGGCCGTTCAATCTGCTAAACATGAAATCTGTCGAACTGACCGTGTTTCCGTTCGAACGCCGAGGAGGGCCGATCGATCGGCTAAATGGGAAATCTGTCGAACTGATAGTGTTGCCGTTCGAACGCTCAGGAGGGCCGTTCAAATGTCAACAAGGCAGATCGACCTTCTTCTCCATTTCAAATCTTCAAACAGAAACTCCATTTGATAAAACTTAAAATTACCATCTAACAACCTAAATGCCATTAAAATTCCACCATAACTTCCAGAAAGCTAATCCACATCATAACAAGATAAAACCCTATGAAATCGGGATTAAAGATTATCATTTACTAATCATGCCATTAAAGCACTAAATCAAGTAAATCCACTCAAAATAAACCATGAAATCAAGAGCTTTATCATAGGAAAACTGAAATTTCGAAAGTCCATTACCTTATCCCTTGATTAGGCTTGGATTTGATGGTCACCCTTCTTTAAAACCTTACAAAGACATAGAGTTTAAATTAAACTCCATTAAAACCGATTTAACATAGAAAACCCTAATGAAAAACTTAGATCTAGGGCTCGTTGATCATAAAAATCGGATTTTTAGATCTAGGGTTTGAAGTAAAGATGGAAATAAGTAGTTTTGACGTTTAAAAAATAAATCAAAACAAAGGGGAAATGATAGATCTAGAAGGGATTAAGAGGAAATCTAGGATTTAGGGCTTAATTAGAAGAGACTTACCTTAAACTCCTTCTAATCCTGGCCTAATTGGGGAATTAGGCCTAACCTCCCTTTCCCAGCCTATTCCCAAAATGGAAATAGATCAGGTCATTCTATTTATAGTAGGGTTTAGAGTGTGTGTAAATAAATTGTGGGGTATGAATAGAAAAATAGGCTAAAAATGGGTAATTTAGCTATTTGAGCACTAATTAAACCTGGGAAAATTATGAAATTTTTTGTAAAGGCTTGTGTTGATGTATGGGTTTATTTTGTCCAAAAACCCAAATTTCGACTGTGGGGCCCACAGGCGGTCCCGCCAAACCCTAATTTTCGAAAAATTAGTGAAAAAATCAAAAAAATCCCAAAAATTCAGATTTGATTCAAAATCACTTAAAATCAATAATTGTGAAGTTGATTTTGATTAAAACCATAAGAAACACCATTTATTTAGGAAACCACCGAATTAATAAGAAAAAGAGTTAACCAAGTAATAACCAACGATTAAAATAAAACGAAAATCGGTTTAGAAATGAGAGTCCTTACAAATGATGTCTTGAAAATCCTATTCATCATGTCCATGAAAGCAACAAGAGAATTTGTTAGACCAAAGGGCATAACTAAGAATTCGTAATTCCCATACCTGGTCCGAAATACTTTCTTGGGAATATCCTCCTCCCAAATCCGTAACTGGTGGTAGCGAGACCTTAAGTCAATCTTGGAAATGACTTTGGCTGATTGCAGTTGATCAAATAAGTCATCAATCCTAGGAAGAAGGTACTTGTATAGTGACTTGTTTTAGCATCCGGTAGTCTATGCATAGACGTAAGGATCCATCCTTCTTTTTCACAAAGAGGACAGGTGCTCCCCAAGGTGAAACACTTGGTCTAATGAACCCCTTCTCAAGCATCTTGTTGTTACGTCTAAACCAATACTATGAAGTAGTCTAGTTCATATTTCTTTTTTACTTGTCAACTATAGTAAAAAAGGTCGGTCTATAGGAAAAGCCTTTTGTGACAAAGAAAACTATTACAAAAAGAATAGAGTAGAGAAGGAATGTGAAATAGAGAATAAGAGACAATCAAAGAGAAAGTGCTAAGGCATCGGAAATCCACTTGTAATAAATCTCTAATGTATATTTGATTCAAATGATAACTCAATTAAGATCAAATAAAAATTCGTCTCAATTGGAAAATTGATCTTTTAAAGAACTTTGAAATAGAACTATGGTAATTAATTGTTTACTAAATGAAAGCATTAAGTATATAATCACAAAGAATTATAAACATTCGACGTGCCTTTCACCAATGCCGCATCACATAATTATATAAATTATAAACTCCTTAAATATGAAACATCAATTTAAAATGATAAAGAACTTACTTGAATCAAAGTAGCCATAAAACATCAAGTACAAATTTCATTCCTAGCCTTAGCTTGAGAGCTTAGAAAGCCATTACAATACAACTAAAAACAAAAATACAAAATGAGAGAAGAAAATAGGGGAAGAGAGCTCCAATGAAGAGGGGATGATGCCTCTATCACATCCACCCCTATATTTATAGGAGTAGAAGGGTTTGCTTCAAATAGGAAAGTCCAAACATATTTCTAGATTGCATCCTTATTTATTGCCTGATTGGTTGCTTCTTTGGCAATAATTAGATTATAAATTAATTAAATAAATTAATAATTTATTTAGCAAATAAGTATCTTTGAATCTTCCTTTAGTTATCTAATCAGCCTCATTGTCTTTCCTTATGTGTATAAATCACAACCAATGAAAATATTCTTCATGTGCTGCCCTCGGGTTAGTTTACTAGCTGTCCATTTGCATGCCGAATTCAACCCATAAATATTCGGAATGTTGAATTTCTTCCTGAGATAACATTTGTAGCCATGGTAGTCCTCTTTCTAATTCCATCAGAATCATATCAATCCGAATTATACAAAAAAAGATATAGTCAAAATACTAAGGTTGTGTCAATATGTCCGAATCAGCTTCTTTCCTAATTTAGTTCTCTTGATGCAAATCTCAAATCCAACGGGTACAAAAGGTTGTGTTCGACCATTCCATGCATGTTTAAACCATTAGGAGCCCATTATTGACTTTCAACTAGCTTTGGGTAGATGGGCTTTACTTCCTCTTCTACTTGGATCCTGTTGAAGCCTGTTTAGATATTTAAACTCAATTAAGGTCCAACTAACCTATTCAAAATATAAATAGCCAAAATAAGTAATGAATTAACACAAAATATGATTGCAATTTAAAATGTGAGAACATTTAATTGAACATTATTTCAGTGCATCAAATACCCCCCAACCAGCATATTGCTAGTCTCTAGCAATCTATGCGAAAATAATTAAAAAGAAAACAAGAAAACATGCCACTTTCGTAGGCCGTCACGACTACATTTTGCACATGTAGCAAGCTGTTAAACCCCTAACTTGCGCTAGTGGATGAGTTGTGTCTAATGAGAGTTTGCAGTGAATATACCCATAAAATTAAAAAAAACTCATGGGTTGCGTCCCAAGTAGCAAAGAAGAAAAAGAATATGAGTTACAATGCTAACAAGTTGTATTGAAGAAGTAAAGACTAAAATAATAATTGTAAAGGAAGACCAAGGAACCCCTTCATCCTCACTAAGCAAACAACAAACTTTACAATTATCTCCAAAATACTCAAGCACTAGTTTTCTTAAATTAAATATAAAAGTCTCAACCATTATATTGCTAGTCTCTAGCAATTTATGCGAAAATAATTAAAAAGAAAACAAGAAAACATGCCACTTTCGTAGGCCGTCACGACTACATTTTGCACATGTAGCAAGCTGTTAAACCCCTAACTTGCGCTAGTGGATGAGTTGTGTCTAATGAGAGTTTGCAGTGAATATACCCATAAAATTAAAAAAAACTCATGGGTTGCGTCCCAAGTAGCAAAGAAGAAAAAGAATATGAGTTACAATGCTAACAAGTTGTATTGAAGAAGTAAAGACTAAGATAATAATTGTAAAGGAAGACCAAGGAACCCCTTCATCCTCACTAAGCAAACAACAAACTTTACAATTATCTCCAAAATACTTAAGCACTAGTTTTCATAAATTAAATATAAAAGTCTCAACCATTATATTTCTATGTAGAGGAACTTTTAAAACAATGTGTAAGTGAGTCTAAGTAAAATTTTGACAAGATAATTAGAGGATCAGCCTCCTAAAGTAGTATGCTCTTCTACTAACCAAGAGATGTTTAGATAGCCAAAAGAACCAATTCAAAACTAAGCAACCTGTCCGAGATAACAAGTGGTTTGGATGTTCACTTTAATACCTCATGGGCTTTATGTGTGATATTCTAGCATGCTTGCATTGTTACAACGATGGCTTCGCCCTATCTTACGAAATGAAACATTATTTGGCAACTTCATTTTTTTTTAGATATGATGTCCATTACTTTTTTTTTTACTTCTTTTTCTTTTCTCATTTTTTTTCATAGGCAGCCCTTTTCGAAGTACTCAGTGTAATTCATTGGTTGCTTTCCATAACGATAATAATCCCAAATTTGTTTTTCTTTTCCAGCCAACCAAGTGAACAAGGAGGTCAAAGTTCATTGGATTTGGTGTCTCTCGACATTCCGGGTGAGTATTAAAGCAACACCACATAATTCGACTTCAACTCTAAAAATTCGTCGTGAGAGTGAAAATTTCAAAATCAACATTAGTTGTAAAGATCCTCTTCATGAAAGTTAATTGTAAGGACTCATCACAAAATGAATGTTTTAATAAAATATCCAAGTGCCATCATTATCTAGAGAATAAAGTAAAGAGGAAGCAGACCAAGAAAGGATGAAGGTTATCATAGTCAATGCTATTAACAAAAATTATCCAAACTCACACCCAACCCAAATGAGACATTGTCCTCAATGTTTGAATTTTTTTTTTTGTTTTTTGGTAAAAATCATGAAAAGAAAATCAACCCTCATAATTTGGATTTTCAAGAGATGTAGACTCAACTTTAGGGACAAAATGGTCTAAAAATAATTTCAAACGCTGCCTATTAACTTTGAAAACATCACCATTTTTTGGGTTTTTAATTTTAACAGTTCCATAAGGAAAAACAGTTTTTATAATGAAATGACTTGTCCAACGTGATCTTAATTTTCTTGGAAAGAGATGAAGCCTAGAGTTGTACAATAAAACTTTTTGAAATGGCTCAAAAGTTTTTCGTAATATGTTTTTATCATGAAAAGCCTTCATTCTCTCTTTGTAAAGTTTTGAACTCTCATAAGCATTACGTCGAATTTCTTCTAACTCATTGATCTGCAATTTTCTATTTAAGCTAGCATTGTCAAAATAAAAATTCAAAGCTTTGATTGCCCAATACGCCCTATGTTCCAATTCCACATGCAAGTGACAAGCTTTTCCAAAATTCAAATGGTAAGGAGACATTCCAATTGGGGTCTTAAAAGCGGTACGGTAAGCCCAAAGAGCATTGGTTAGCCTTAAAGACCAATATTTACCATTTGGATTTACCGTTTTTTGCAAAATATATTTAATTTCTCGTAGAAATCTCAACTTGTCCGCTTGTTTGTGGGTGATAGGGGGTAGCTACTTTATGGGTAATCCCATACTTCCTCATCAAAGCCTCAAAAGATTTTTTGCAAAAATGTGACCCCCTATCACTTATGATGGCTCGAGGAGTTCCAAACCTTGAAAATATATTTTCTTTTACAAAACGCACAATGACTTTGTGGTCATTGGTTTTGCTTAGAACAACCTCAATCCACTTGGAAACATAATCAACGACAACTAAAATGTAAATATAGCCAAAAGAAGGAGGAAAAGGTCCCATGAAATCAATGCCCCAACAATCAAAAATTTCAATAACCAATATGGAGTTAAGGGGCATCATATTTCGACGAGATATGACTCCTAACTTTTGACACCTTTAACAAGTTTTGCAAAATTCATGAACATCTTTGAAAAACGTTGGCTAGTAAAAACCACATTGCAAAATTTTAGCAATGGTTTTTTTAGAAGAGAAGTGACCACTGCATGCTTCAGAATGATAAAAAGAGATGATACTTACTTGTTCAGAATCAGGCACACATCTCCTTATTATTTGATCCAAACAATACTTAAAGAGATAGTGGTCATCCTAAAAGAAATGTTTTACCTTGGTGAAGAATCTCTTTTATCTTGATGAGACCAATGATGGGGAACTTTACTTGTCACCAAGTAGTTGGTAATGTCTGCATACCATGGAGGATGTCAGATGGAAAAAAGTTTTCATTGGGGAATGTGTCTTGGATTGGAATGTTTTTCAAAAAATTAGAAAATTCCAATCTTGAAAGATGAACTCCCACCACATTATCTACTCCCTTCTTGTCTTTGATTGTGAGATCAAACTCTTGGAGTAGGAGTATCCATCGGAGCAATCTGGGCTTTGTATCTTGTTTGCTCAAAAGGTACTTCAAAGCTGCATGGTCAGTAAAAATGATAATTTGAGAGCCAATCAAATAAAATCTAAATTTGTTAAGTGCAAGTACTACATCAAGAAGTTCTTTTTCAGTGGTGGAGTAGTTCATTTGGGCACTTATTAAAGTTCTACTTACGTAATGAATTACGCAAGGCTTCTTATCTTTCCTTTGCCCTAAAACAGCCCCAACAGCATAATCACTTGCATCACACATAATTTCAAAAGGAAGGGTCCAATCTAGGGGCTGCATGATGGGTGCAGACACTAACATGTTCTTAAGCTTTGTGAAAGCTTCTTCACATGCGTCTGACCACTCAAAAGAATGTTTTTTAGATAGAAGATTACACAATGGTCTAGATATCACACTAAAATTCTTGATAAATCTTCTATAAAAACCGGCATGCCCTAGAAATGATCTAACATCTTTTATGGATTTTGGACTAGGCAAATTAGCAATCAATTCAATTTTTGCCTTGTCCACTTGAATTCCCTGCACATAAACAATGTGACCAAGTACTATTCCAGTAGTAACCAGAAAATGACACTTTTCCCAATTTAAAACTAGAATTTTCTCTTCACATCTCACCAAAACTTTTTCTAAGTTATCAAGACAGTCATTAAAAGAATCACCAAAAACAGAAAATTCATCAATAAAACTTCCAAAAACCACTCCACCATGTCACTAAAGATGCTCATCATGCACCTTTGGAATGTGGCATGAGCATTACATAATCCAAACGGCATCCTTCGATATGCAAAGGTACCAAATGGACATGTAAAAGTTATTTTTTCTTGATCTTAAAGTGCAATCTCAATTTGGTTGTATCATGAATAACCATCTAGAAAATAATAAAATTGATGACCGGTCAGCCTCTCTAGGATTTGGTCCATGAATGGCAATGAAAAGTGGTCTTTCCTAGTGGCAGAATTCAATTTCTATAATCTATGCACATCCGCCAACCGGTGGTGACTCTAGTGGGAATTAACTCATCATTAGCATTCTTTACCACCGTCACTCCAGACATTTTGGGGACAACCTGGGTGGGACTCACCCATGGACTGTCAAAAATGGGGTAAATGATACCCACATCCAATAATTTTAGGACCTCTGTTCTCATTATCTCTTTCATATTGGGATTTAACCTCCTTTGCATTTGTCTCATAGGTTTTACATTTTCTTCCATGAAGATCCTATGTGTACAAATCAGGGGACTAATCCCCTTCATATCAGCAATGGTCCACCCAATGGCATTCTTGTGATTTCTAAGGACTTCGAGCAACATGTGCTCCTTCTCATTATCCAACTTTGAAGAGACAACCACAAGAAATGTCTCTCCTTCACCATGATAAGCATATTTATGTTCAGTAGGGAGGGGTTTCAAGTCTAACTTGGGTGGTTGGACACTTGAGGGGAGAGGAGCGCTATTAGAAGGAGGTAACTCCTCAAAGCAGGCCTTCCACCTATTGGTATCAAATAATGGAGTTGACTCTAACAAGGAATTTACATCATTAATCATAACATCATCATCAAAGTTAAAATAAGAAAGACAGGCTTCAAGAGGGTCAAAATATGATGAAATAGTAACCAAGCCATCAATAAGACTTTCTAAAAGATTCACTTCATGCACATCCTCATCATCATCTCCTGGTTGTTACAAATATTAAAAATGTTCAGTTCCAAAGTCATATTTCCAAAAGAACGCTTCATAACACCATTTCTACAATTAATAAGAGCATTAGAAGTAGCAAGAGATGGGTGGCCTAATACGACAAGAATTTGAGTACAAGTATTTAAAACTAGTTGTGTGTCCAAAACAATAAAATCAACAAGAAAGTAAAACTTTTCTACTTATACTAGCACATCCTCAACAATTCCTCTTAGTGTTTTAACTGAGCGATCGACAAGTTGAAGTATAATGCTTGTGGGCTTCAATTCACCAAGTACCAATTGTTCATAAACAGAATAAAGTAAGAGATTAACACTTGCCCCAAGATCAAGCAAAGCTTTTTTAAATTCTATAATTCCCAATTATACAAGATATGGTTGGACAACCAAGATCTTTATATTTGGGTGGGGTATTTTTTTGTAAAATTGCACTTGTTCTGTCAAAAATGCCTTCTTTTGTACATTTAGCTTACGCTTGATTGTACAAAGGTCTTTCAAAAAATTTGTATAAGATGGAATTTGTTTAATGATATCTAAGAGAGGAATGTTAATCTTCACTTGTTTGAAAATTTCAAGGATGCCACCATTTTGCACTAATTTAGAAGAAGATAGTAATCTTTGAGGAAAATAAGGAGGAATAGGAGAAACACAATCGGAGTTGTCAAGTTTATCACCATGTTTAGAATTCAAAGACTCCTTAGGTTCGACAACCTTCATTGGAATGTATTTGTTAATGACTTTTTCACTTCTTAAAGTGGTGATGGACTTGGCATGCTCTTCTTGTTAACTTGAAGAATTTAAATTTTCAATTACAAATTGACCTTTAGGATTTGGTTGAGGTTGAGAAGGAAACTTTCCTTTTTCTTGAGTGCTCAAAGTTATGGTTAATTGAGTGATAAATGTCTTCAAGTTATTGATGGCTTGCAATATTTGGTTGTTGATTGTTGCTTGACTTTACATGAATGTTTGCAATGTGTTTTTAAGAGTATTTTTATGTGGTGGAACATAATTTGAAGAAGAAGGGGGTACCTGCACATTAGACTCATTTCTCTAATTAAAGTTAGGATGATTTCTCTAATTAGGGGTATAAGTTTTAGAATAAGGAGAAGAAAAAGACCTTTTGTAGGTATTCATAACATTTCCTTGAGTATGCAACAACTTTTGAAAAGTAGGGATTGTTGGATAATTCTATGTTTGATGTCCATTACTCTCACATATACTACAAATATCTTGTGCTTTTTTAGAAGCTTTAAACATGTTTTTCCTATTAATTTCCATAGCCTAAACTTTTCTAGTTAAACTTGTAATTTTTGCTTTTACATCATTCTCTTCTTTAAGAAGGTACATGCCCCTCTTAGTTGTCCCATTAGATTTTGTCCTATTACTACTTTCAAATTCATTATAATCTTCCCATGATTGAGCATTTTCAGCCAACACAAACCTCTTCATACTCTTTTAAATGTAAATATGGATTTTCCAAATCTAAGCAATAAACTTTAGGTAGTAATTAAATTACACCCGGCTTAAGTTCAAAACCACCCACATTTCTTGGAAAAATCATGTAAGAAGGAGAACTTGATTTAGTTGGTTGCAAATAATCACGCAAGTTTTTACTTAAACATTTTGTACATTATTATCCCCATTATCACTTCTTAGTTCCTCATTAGTTCTAAATCCTCCATTGTATCAAAATAAAGAGAATTTTTAAAAGATTTGTTCACTCTTCTCAATCGTCTAGAATTATCACGTACCCATGTGAACATGCAACAACAATTTTTTTTTGATAAAAAGTAAAAGTGCAAAAATTAAATAACAAAATATAAAAAAGTTAGAGAGTTAGAAGTTAATAGATAAAAAATTAAATTGCAAAATAAGGCCAAAAGCACTATAGAGCTACACGTTTGATCCTAAAAAATTTTTGGTTGTAACGTGGGTAGTGCCTCTGGTCTTAAAAAATAAGTACAGAATTTAAGTATTAAAAGTAAATGACATAGAGTAAATGACTAAATTTAAAGAGTTAGTGTGCAAAAATAAAAGTTAGTGAATTAGTAATGTTAGAGTGAGTTTTTTTTTTTCGTAACCGATTCTTGTCACACGTTGCAATCCCCGGCAATGGTGACTATTTGTTGTTACGTCTAAACCAAGGTTGATCCACAGGGAAAGCCTTTTGTGACAAAGAAAACTATTACAAAAAGAATAGAGTAGAGAAGGAATGTGAAATAGAGAATAAGAGACAATCAAAAAGAAAGTGCTAAAGCATAAGAAATCCACTTGTAATAAATCTCTAATGTATACTTGATTCAAATAATAACTCAATTAAGATCAAATGAAAATTCATCTCAATCGGAAAATTTATCTCTTAAAGAACTTTGAAATAGAACAATGGTAATTGATTATTTACTACGTGAAAGCATTAAATATATAATCATAATGAATTATAAGCATTCGGCGTGCCTTTCGTCAATGCCGAATCAAATAATTATATAGATTATAAACTGCTTAAATATAAAACATCAATTTAAAATGATAAAAAACTTACTTGAATCAAAGTAGCCATTAAACATTAAGTACAAGTTTCATTCCTAGCCTTAGCTTGAGAGCTTAGAAATCTATTACAATACAACTAAAAAAAAATACAAAATGAGAGAAGAAAATAGGGGAAGAGAGCTCCAAAGATGAGGAGATGATGCCTCTATCACATCTACCCCTCTATTTATAAGAGTAGAAGGGGTTGTTTCAAAATGGAAAGTCCAAACATATTTCTAGATTGCATCCTAATTGATTGCTTCTTTGGTAATAATTAGATTCTAAATTAATTAAATAAATTATTTATTTATTTAGCATATAAGTATCTTTGAATCTTCCTTTAGTTATCTAATCAGCCTCATTGTCTTTCCTTATGTGTATCAATCACAACCAATGAAAATATTCTTCATGTGATGGCCTCGGGTTAGTTTACTAGCTGTCCGTTTGTATGCCGAATTCGACCCATAAATATTTAGAATTTTGAATTTCTTCCTTAAATAATATTTGTAGCCATGGAAGTCTTCTTTGTAATTCTATCAGAATCGTATTAATCCGAATTATACATATAAAGATATGGTCGAAGTACTAAGGCTGTGTCATTCTGTCCGAATTATCTTGTTTCCTAATTTTGTTCTCTTGATGTAAATCTCAAATCCAACGGGTCCAAAAGGTTGTGTTCGACCATTCCATGCATGTTTAAACCATTAGGAGCCTATTCTTGACTTTTAAATAGCTTTGGGTAGATGGACTTTACTTCCTCTTCTACTTGATCTTGTTGAAGCCTGTTTAGACATGTAAACTCAATTAAGGTCTAACTAACCTATTCAAAATATGAATAGCCCAAATAAGTAATGAATTAACATAAAATATGATTGCAATTAAAAATGTGAGAACATTTAACTGAACATTATTTCAGTGCATCACATACCCCCCAACCAACATATTGCTAGTCTCTAGCAATCTTGGTATCGATGGACTCGTATCGATGAGCCCTTCGAAACTAGACCACATTTTGGTAGGCTATCTTACCCTTTTAAAGTGGGTCCCACGCATGTGGCACGCTTCCTAAGGTCATAACTTTTGCTCCCAACCTCCGTTTTGTACGTTCTTAGGTACATTATGCTCGTCTCACCGAGCTCTATCACACTCATAAAAAAACTCTCTAAATATCTGCCTCTAAATAATTTAAAATAATTAAAAACTCATAAAATAGCTTTATTAGAGGCAAAAAATCATACCGAAAATTCGCAGTCATTACAATTATTCTATCTCAGCTTCAATTTTATTTAGGTCTTGTTGAATTACGTTATTCTATCTCAGCTCCAATTTAATTCATTGTCATGCTGAGTTTATTAATGTATTTCACTCCTAATTCATCAAGTTGTCATGCTGAGTATGTCAATTGTTTTATGTGTTTATGTTGCGATGAAACCCAGGTTGAATTGATCTAAATCTTTGGGTTTTACCCACAGTCTTGCTACAACCATAAGTTGTCATATGCTAAGATTAATCTTTAATCCGTGGGCATCATGTGCTTGAGTCAGAGTTTATGTAAGCCCACCGTAATTGCCATGGTAGCACTTTAGGCCCATGTGGCCTTTGCACTTTCGGGACGTTGGTTCTAATCTCTTTGAGCACTTCACACGAATCTTAGTTTTTGAGCATCATGGAAGGCTCATCTACCTCATACCAGCGAATCCATAAGTACAGTTGGTACCTACATCTCTAGGCTCATGACTGATCCAAGTGGATCCCTAGAAATGTTAGGATTTACTGTTAGCATACAGTTACTCCTTTGAGAGGGAGTCCTTATTCGAGTAGCAATAAGTAAATTGCTTCCTGAGAAGAGTCCACTTTCAATTGGGTTTCCTTTGTCCTGTGTTAGTTAGAGGTCAGACCCTATGAGTCATGTTTTAAATAGACATTTAGAGTGTCATATGCAACTCATTCTCTATATGACCCCTTTTGTTTCAATATCCATCTCCTTGGTATGACTATGAGTAGTTTTTCATGCATCTTACTAAGTATTAGTAGAAATATTCATGCATCACTATGATGCAGGTACAACGCCAGACTCAGAGTAGTAGTCTTCATTAGAGGGTGAAATACTGTTGCTAGCAAGGTAGACATATGAAATTATTAGGACTATAGTTTATTTTCATGTTGTTTTGTAATAAGGCACTGTGTTGCCCAAAAACATTAGTTCATGTTATTTCCTTATGTTATTGCACTTGTACATAACTGAGCTATGATCCCTGATTATTATCAATATATTTCATTAGGTGATCTATTTAATGTTATGTGATGTTTGGCTATGTTGATAACACCTAGAGTTTCGCATTGCCTCTATGTTCATGAGAATGAAAACCCGGAGTGTTACATAAATCTATCTTGAGTTTTTCCTCATTGCTTAGGGGTGACATTGGGAGTTTAATATCCGTCTAATTGACTTAGCGGATCACTTGATTGCTTTTAACCTTTGTACTTTGCAAGTAAATAATTAAGAGTTCTAGGCTCTATGCGCAAAGTTTTTTATTAAGTTGAAACAATTAAATATTTTCTCAAAGAGCACTCTCATGATGAATCATTCAATCAACTACCATTCAATCACTACAATACAATCGACACTTGAACATAACACTTTACCTTGAAAACCCTAATACGGGTAAAAAACAATGGCAGTTCCAAAGGAGCCAAATTAATACACTAGAAACCAAGATTTTACATTAACACAAACAAACCACCAATCTTATTTAGACTCTAACACAAGCTCCTCTTATTTAGTTTTCTCCTTCAAGTACTTTAAACTTTCTCCTCCTTGCCTTAGCTTTATATCCTTCTAGTCTTTAACAAGCATGTCTTGTTGTATTGACTTTGGCCTTGTAGAATGCTCAATATCTAATTGAAGATATGCTGCAATAAGCCTTTGAAATTTTTTTGTTTTAACTCCTTTAGTTGTGGATTGTCTTTATTAATTCACTATGGATCTTCAACTCAAATCTTTATGTAAAATTTCCTTTCGAAAACAATAAGCAAAGGCGTAAACCTTTTTTCTCTAATCTCCTTTAGGTTTTTCTCTATCACATTTTGTGATTTCATAACCCTTATATAGCTCCTTAAATCTATTTAGGACTTGTACTTGAATAAGGAATAAAATTGAATTTGGAATATCTTAATTAGGGTAACCAATACTTGAAACGATCGATCATTTCGAACAACGTTCGATCACTCGCAATTTGTAATGAACATGATACTCCAAGTGATTGATCAATTTATGAGTGTGATCGATTGATAACTCATAGCTTCATTTTGTACAGGGCTAAATCAAGGTGTGATATATCGTTTCGTTCTTTCGTATGTGCAGTGATCGATTGTTGTGCGTATAATTTTGCATTTTTGCCCTTTTACCCTTTTACCTTCTAAAACCTCTGAAATCATTTTTGAAGCTTCTCCAAGTGATTTTTGTATGCAAATGTGATATAAATAAACGTCAAACACCTTAAACATTCTTTAGTCTTCTACTTTAACAAATAAGAGCATGTCTACTCTTATTTTTCAAGTCTATCAATTCCAATTTTGAGTCAACTATAACAACCTCAAATTAGATTTTAAGACCCAATACATACACATGGTTTCTTGATATAATTTTGACAAAGAAATCAGTTAGTAAACTAGACATAAGACTTATATACTCTTACAATCTCCCCCTTTAGCTATTTCTTATCAAAACACTACACATTTCAAAATTATAAAAATAAAATAAAACTCTTAACATAGTGCATTGCCTTTCAAATAACTTAATAATACAAAGACTCAACATAGACTCAATTAAATTAAACTCATTAATTTGAAATTGAGTTTTAAAAGTGTAAGATTTCTAACTTTAACCCAGTTTAATTTTTATTTAATTTTGTGATATTTGTGTGGTTTTGCTTAAATTTTGCTGGTTTGACTTGATTTTGGGGTTAAGGGTTAGTAATTATGGTTTTAACAAAGTTTATTTTCATTTTTATAAGTTTTAATATCAAACTTGATTTATCTAATATTTATTGATTTTATTGTAATTTTTACTTAATTAAAGGTGTAGACCCCTCCATGGGCCCCACGTCCGTATTGGACTGCGTGTGACCCACATGACCCTAAATTTCAATTATTTCATATCAGTGAGTTTTGGAATGATTAAACTTGTTTTTAACCCTAAAATAACCCAAATTAGCCACTTATGGCGTTTTTACCCTATTTGATAGCCCAATAGTTTGTAAACATAGCCCAAATATCTACTATTTAAGGAAAAACCCTAGCCACTTACCCATTTCCTAAAGAGGAAAAACGGATTAAGGTGTATTTTCTAGCCTGAATCATCCTTAATCTTTCGATTTTGCTCTTAATCCTTCTTATCTTCATGTCTCCTAATTTGATTTTTGATTTCTTCCATTAAAAATCTTACCTTTAATTTCGATTCAAAACCCTAATTGGTGATTTTCGTTTTTAACCAAAGGAAATCATAGATCTACCATTTTTTTTATTTGAGCTCTTGAGTGATTTTTAATTAAATTTTAAAAAAACCTAAATTTTGGGTAGGATTTCTTGAGTATTGAAGCTTCTTCAAAGATCGGAAGGCTTCATAGAGGTAAGGAGTTTTCTTCCTTGAAATGTCATTATTGTGGGTTTCTTTGAGCTTTTGATTCATCTTGATGTGTAATGGTGATATACTTTAAACACGTAATTTATGGGTTTTTTTTTGTATATTTAAGCATGAAAAATGTTAGATCTGCCATATTTTAGGCATGGGTAATGATTATATGAAGTTTAATAAAGTATTAGCAATTTTTGTTGATTTTTAGAACAATTTAGGTTTAGTTTCGTGAGGAAGAAGATGACTTTTTTTTATAGTTTTGTCTTCACTGTTAGATCGTTTGTTGTCCGATCTAATGGCCAACTATTCGAATGGGATGACAGGTTGTTCAAATGGCCAACTATTCAAACAGGCCACCAGGCCGTTCAAACTGCCCAAATAGCTCTATTTTGGATTCATGACTATATTTCAGATACTTTTACTTTGAGATTTTCTGTCAAATTTTTCTTTGATTATATTAACATGACTAGATTATATTCCTAATTAATCATACTTTTCCAGAATTATATGTATTTATGATATTTTTGGAATATGTGTTGTACAGTAAAACAACTATGTTTTCGTGTTTAGAAGCATATTTAGGAACGAAAACATATGATTTTCGATTCATTCTTTGTATAATGGATTGATATATGTGTTATGAGTATGTTGTAAAATTTTCAAGTTGTTTAGAGCACGATAAGTCAATGGCACAGTCATAAATTTGAAGGTCGATGATTTTGGTAGAACATCTACTTAATTTAATATGGGATAATTGAGTATATGCAAAATTTTAAATGAGATTTTGATGATTTGTTCATATTTGAATTGTGAGACATTCGCTATTGATTGTTGCACGTGTATGCATATAATGCTTATTAACATTGGATGTGTAGGAATAATGATGCTTATAGTACACATGTAATTATGGAATGGATTTACACGAATATGCAGGATGGTGTGTGATGATGCACTTGATGTTGTAGGGTGAATGTTTTTATTAAAAAATGATTCATGGAGGATGTGATTATGATAATGAGTTTCACATATTATAATTAATAAAAATACTCATCAAAGCTCCATCAAGTTATAATTATCACATAAATACATGAAATTAAATAAAACTATCAAACCAACACATGTCCATCACATATCCTACAATAGAATCGGTTTAAAGAGTATATCTCATCATCACAATGAAACATCAATTAACTGAACAAGGAATACATGAAAAGTGATACACAATAAGTAAAAATATCAATCTATAGCTACATCATCATCACTACTCTACTCCCCCTCACTATCTCCTCGTGGGAAGCAAGATCTGATCAAGTGATTAAGGTCTGTAAACCTCTAGAACACAACAGTCTGAAATGTTTTGAACTTACCTATAGTCATTAATCGTACTGAATCATATGTATATGTTGGTGTCTCTAATGCTTCATTTGTTGCCCCCTTTGCAACTTGTGGCTCATGATCTTCACCCTGATTGTGAGATAACATCCTGTGAACCACTCCAAGATCTATTGGTCACATCCTAGTCATGGTAGGCTCTACTTTGGTATTCTAACATGCACCACTATGAAAATCTAGCCTAAGATGTAGAGATATGGAAACATTTCATGTGTGTGGCCATGTAGAAACTCCATAATCCGCCTAAATATGATAGAAGGTACATCAAGCTCCAATAACCCTCTCGACTCGACACAAACAAAAACTCCTTCTATTTGTTTGGTCCTCTTTGTTATTGGCCTTCAAGTTTCTCCCTCCATCAAAACCTTTAAGCTTTCCCTCTTCATTTTCCATTCTTCGTCTTCTTCTTCTAGCAACTTATCATATACTCCTATAATTGTTGATCCGCCTTTGAGATTCTTTTAACACCTTTGAAGAATTTGTTGTGGCTCGTGTTTTATCTGTTGTGTAAGAATCTTCTCTTTAAGTTGTGCATCTTCATGAATTCACCATTAACATATGCTTGAAGCTTTTTGATGAACTCTCAAGGAAAACAATAATGAAGGACATCTCCATTCTTCTCTATTATTTTCTAAGTTTTCCTCCTCTTGAATTTGTGATAGCTTAGTTGTTATATGGGTCTCGAAGTCAGTTTGGAACTTTGACTCCAACTAGGAATCAAATCTCTTTAGGAAAAAACTTAAACTAGGTAACTAAAACTGCTAGTGATTGATTATTCCAAACAACGATCGATCGTTCCCTTGTTTCCTTATGGCAAGAAAATTAAAGTGATCAATCAGTCATTAGGATGATCAATAGATAAACTCTTGGCTTCATTTTACAAAGGGCTAATTAAAGGGGTGATCAATTGATTTCGTCAGTGTATGTTGTAGCTATCCATCGATGACAATATTAATTTATTGTTTTACCATAATTCGGTCTCTAACTTCCAAAATAACTTTTGAAACTCTTCCAACAGACTTTTGTCTGAGAGTATATGCTGAATAAACCTATTTACCTTCAACACTCTTTAGTCTTTATCCTGGATATATCAGAACATGTCTACTTCTATTTTTCAATTCTATCAATTCCAAACATGACTCGACTACAACTATATTTAATTCGATTATTAAGACTAATTACATACGCAACGTTTTAACATGATTTTGATCAACGAAGTTATCCAACTACATTGCATATGACACATACATTTTTTCACATTCTATATAGGGGATTTAATAGTTTTCCAAACAATGACACCAAAGCACTTCAAGACGCTTTTAATATAAGCTTCTTGAGATATACTAAGCTTCTTGAAATATATAATCATCAATGAGAAAACCATTAAGCATTCTACCTAGAATGATATTTAAGTAAATCAAATACCTACTATTTACAAAACTATGCCATAATGTTTTTACTTTCCCTAGCACACTTAATCCAAGGGCATGCAACTGTGGACTGCCCATATGCATTTAGCACTAATCCTGAATGCATTGTCTGTGCCTCCAAAAAGTCCTTAGGAGACAACTTGGACTAATTTTGTAATTTTTTATTTATGCACTCAACACAAAAATATTTTCAATTTATTATCTTGTTACCCAAACATGTGTATACCCCATCCCACCCGATGGTACAACAATCGGAGAAAAACATATTTAAAACACATAAAAACAATTTTACAATATCGCGTGAGTAAAATTACCTTACTACATGCAAAAGTTTAAAACTGTAATTTTGATGTTGTGGCTGATTACAGTTGCCTAGCGATATCAAATACAAACAAAACTTGGAACACATCAAATTTACTCAATTTGGGACTCTAGATTAAATTGTTTGTATGAACTGACACCAATAGCTATATAATTCCAAACACTGGATATTTTTGTGTAGTGCTAGAAATTATATACAGTTGGATCTCAAAGAACAAAAATCAATGCTAAAGACTCCAGATTGAGCAAAGATTTTTATGTTAAATAGTGGACTCATAAAATATTGACCACAATAAATTTGGGAGAAATTTGACCCGAACTGTAAAGAAAAAACCCGATATACAAAATAACAAAATTGTGAATCTTGAATAGAGTGGATTCAAAAAAATATAATAAATCGAGACTAATAGAGACAAATCCCCAGAAATACCGACTAAACTAGACACATTTATGAATTTCCTATAATTTTCATAGGCCTATTTCATGAAGAAAATACCTAAAACAAAATAAAAAAACTAAGGTTTTGTTAACTGACAAAAAAAACTCCAGAAACAATTACTTTTTAGCGGGATAAACTCCATGAACATTTTACAAGACTTAGATGGAAGAGTCAAAAACATCTTAGAGAAATTTCAGATTAAAATGACTACTAAAAGGATTTGAAAGAAACTTACATTTTCATATACACAGTGTAAATTGAGACAATTTAACATAACATAAAACAAGTTCTAACAAGAACAACCGAATTATATAGTCTAATAGCAGTTGGAAACAACAAATAGAAGACTCTAAGGCATGGATATAGATTATGAAGCAACTACGAAAATCATCTAAACTTGCTTTTTTTGTCAAATCATGATAATATTCCATAGAATCATATATCAAAACATAACTTGAACATTTAATAAGGAAACCCTAATCTCATACATGCAAAGCTACATATGAAATTAACCACAATAAATGTATTCAACAATTGACAGTCACTTACCTCTTAATTGAATCCTTCCTTGATCAAAACCCTAGTTTGTGGAAACAAGTCTTAAGCGCCTACTTCTAACAAATCAATCAAATTGAATGATAATGAAAACCTTAATCCACTTACCATGGGACAAACCTAAAAGTCTCAAATCAGTCCCCTACTTGGCATGCTAGCTGAGGAGGATTTCGACGAAGAGGACCTAAAGGTAAGAGCAACAAAACAAAGGTGGTGGTGGAAGAAGAAAGAGAGCAAAGGAAGAGGGAAGATAAGACGAAGAGAGAGAGAGAGAACACAAGGGGAGATAGGGGAACTTGAGCCAAATGAAGAGGGAAAGAGCAGCAAGGGGTGGGTAGCCTCTTTATGGGTTGAGCCCTCTCATGGGCAACTTCCTTTCCTCTCTTGGACTCTTTCCAAGCTTAGACAATGGAAACAAACCAAATCCAATCAAATTTAATCAGTTTAATATGGAATGATCCTCAACTTGGCACCAAAGTAGGCTTTAGCAGACGAGCCAATAGTCTTCGCAGACATGCGCCCTGCCTGGTTAGGTTATGTATACCCGTTTACCCATTTAGCCAATTTTTGTCAAATGAAGCCGAAAAAGTTCAAAAAAATTTCTAAAATATTTTTAGAAATAAGAAAAACAAAATATAGGATTTTAAATCCTACCCACCTTAAGAAGAAACTTCATCCTTGGAGTTTACAATTCGAGCTATCTCGAATGGATGTGGATACATGTTCTTCATCTCATCCTTGCTTTCCCACATTTACTCTTTGACTTCGTGATTCCTCCAAAGGACTTTGACAAGATGAATCCTATCTGTACGCAACATTTGTTCTTCCTTCTCATTGAGAATCTAGAAAGGCTCCTTGTATGTCAAATTATTGGCCACTTCAATTGTTTCGAAACTGATGGCATGTTCTTACATATAGGACCTACTTGAAAAGTACATGATAACCAACACATGTGGGCTCTATTTTTGTAGGGCTTGTTGATACGAGTCCAACTATACCAGCAATGTGTAATTCCGACTTTATGTCAAAAAGTTATCGCTTTTTAAAGTTTGGAATTGAAAATGAATAAAATAATCCAATAAGGACAAATTAGCTGACAAATGGCTTACATCAGCTGTGCATGTTTTGTGTGGTGGGCCTATGCGATTGTGGGCTGTTTTACTAAAAGCATGGTGAGTTACTTATCGTCTTGCTCAATTGCAATCAAGGGCCTGTGAGTAGCAGCCTGGATCATGCTAACATCCGGCAGCTTGCGCTTAGCTACTGGCAAGACCGCGTCACACATGGCTTGTTTGTGTGCCATGTAAAGTATGTTTTGGAAGGATTTTTTTGCCCATTTCTGAGTAGTTTTCAGTCCAATTTCATTGGTGTAAGAGGCATTCTTAGCAAATTCGAGAGTGCTCTACGTAATGGAATGACCCATTAATCAAGTTAGCCACTCTAGAGGGGGGCAACAACCCAAAATTAGAAGAGGCTCTATTTGCCGTCGTCGGGTTGCAAAGTGAGAAACCACCCAGAGTAAATAGAAGCTTCATCCTCCGTCATTGGGCCATAAAGAGAGAAACATCCTAAATTAAAGGGGAGGCTCCGTTTGTTGCCTTTTGGCACAAAGAGGAAGTGTCCTTGGGCAAGGGGAGATTTTTTCCACCGTCATTGGGAGCAAAGAAAAAAAGTCCTTGGGAATGGGGAGGTTATGTCCACTACCTTTAGGCACAATGAGAGAAATGTCCCTGAGTAAAAGGGGTTCTGTCTGCCACCTTTAGGCCATAAAGAGAGAAACATCCCTGGGTAAGAAAAGGTTTTGTTAGTCACCTTTAGATGCAAAGAGAGAGAAATGTCTCGTGTAAGGAGAGGTTTTGTCCTCCACTTTCAGGTAGAAAGGAGAGAAACATCCTGGGTAAGGGGTGTTTTTATCCACCACTGTCTAGTAGGAAAGAGAGAAACATCCCAAGTTATGGGAGGTTTTGTTTCCTTCCTTTGAGTGGGAAAGAGAGAAACATCCTAGGTAGGGGGGAGATTCCATCCGCCGCCCCAAAAAGGAGAACATTATTCAAGAAGGAGAAACTCCAAACTTTTATACTTCCAAAAACCTCAGGGGAGTTGAGTTTCTGACTTTATATTTTAATGCACATTTAAATAAATGCATATGCTCTGATCCGAGCTGAGAGTTTATCGATTGATTATTTCATCGATATATCAATCGATCAAAGAGTTGTACCCTAAGAAAACAATGAATGATTGATCGCTGTTTAGAACAATCGATCGCTAGTAATTTTGGTTGCCTTAAAAAGTCCTTTCTAGAAGAGTTTTCTTTCCTAACTTGAGTAAAAGAGATTAACTGACTTGGAGACCTATATAAAGGCTAAGGCATGATGAATTTGGAGAGAGGAAAACATAGAATTATTATACAAGAAAGGAGAGTCCTTCACTCATTGTTTTCCAATAGAATCCATCAAAAGTTTGAAGAGACTGTTTATGGTGGATTAATGGTGATGCACAAGTGATGTATGAAGATTTTTACACAACAAATATAAGAGGAGTGTCAACAAATTCTTCAAGAGTGTTGAAGAATTTTGAGGTGAATCAACAACAAATAAAGAGTATTTAGTTGAGTTGCTAGCTAAAAGAAGAAGACAATGAACAAAACACAAAGAAGGAAAGCTTCCAGTATTCAAAGAGAAAGAACTGAAGGCCAACATTAACAACATAGAAGATTGAACAAAGGAGTTTGTGTCAAATCAAGACGTTGGTTTGTTGTTTTATGTCTTGTCAGTTCTGTATCATTCTAGTACATTGATTTAGATTTGGTTGAAGCTACTGTGATTTTTTACCCGAGTTTGAGTTTTCCACGTAAAACTTCTGGTGTGATTGTGTGATGTGCTTGCTTGATTTAACGGTTTGATTGATCATGAATGATGCATAATAATTATATTTATTTATTTCGCTTCGAAACAAAACCATGTACATTGAGGCTATAACTCTTAGTTTGTATTTTTGTTGGATAATCGGAATAGGGGCATTCTAGTGATCCACTATTCTCATCTAGACTGTTGTGTCTCGATCGGACACAAACAGTACCCAGCTTCATGTAGAGGAAAGGGGAGAAGAATGGATGAAGGAAGAAGAAGAAGTAACTCTGATTTTGCATAACCATCAAAGGAAGAAGGCAGCCCCCTTTATGGGAGGCACGCGGCTCCCTTGGGAGCCATGCCAGCTGGTGGGCCCCATGCCAATTGTTGGGCCACTAGTTGCTCCGTTACATTTTGAAACAATTTCCCCACTTATTACAACCTATTACATTGTAAAAGGAAATTACCGAAAAGTAAAGCAAACCCTAACATAGTTTGTCCTAAGAATGGAAAGTAGAACAAGGCAGGATATGCCCCATCCTGAAGCTAGTGTACACAACACTCCACCACGCTCCACTTTCGCCTTGTCCTCAAGGCGGCCAAGTAGGGTAGCACTCCTTAAACTTATCCTCAAGCATCCAGGTGGCATCCTCAAGAGGCTGACCCTAACAAGCTACGAGTATCTTGGTGACAATGAGGCCAGAATGACACACCAATCTCTTATCAATCACAGAGGTGGGTGCGGGTACATCAGGGTCTGGAGGACCAATCAGTGGCGGAGGAGGGTCACTAGGGACAAGGATTGGATCCACAACGAAGAAGCGGAGGCAAGTGACATGGAAGACCGGGTGAACCAATGATCCAGCGGTTAATACTAAATGATAAGCCAGCGGTCCAATGCACTTGACAATGGAATGAGGGTCATGGTAATGTGGAGCCAACTTAGCATGCTCAGCCTGAAATAAACTGGTCTATTGCTAAGGAATCACCGAGACATAAACAAGATCGCCCACCTGAAACTCCCGATCGGAATGCTTCTTGTCATACACTTGCTTCATGCGGTTCTGAGTGGATGCCAAATTGAGTTTAAGGGGCACAGAAAACTTCATCCTACGTCTAGAGCATATAATCAATCTCAGCCACGGAAGAGTGGTGAGGCACATAGGACAACACTATAGGAGGAGGGCACCCATATACCAACTCAAATGAATGTGCCGTCGGTGATCGAAAGCATGAGGCACCCAAAGTCGACCCTTCAAAAAGAGGAGTTCATCTTGCCACACAAAGAATGAAAGGGCAGCAAAGTCATTTTTTAGATGAGTAATGAGCTCATGCTCGCTGCAAATCTGGAACAAATAGGCAAGAGGGTAGAGAATGCGCCAAGCAAGAACCCTCAGAAGGTCGGCGAGTGAGTGCATCTGCCATCGTGTTTTCTTCCCCTTTCTTGTACACCACCACACAAACATAACCTAGGAGCTTGTTGACGCACCGCTACTGTGTTGGAGTGGACACTCATTGCTCGAGGAAATGCTTCAATGGCTGATGTTCTGTGCAGATAGGTAAGCAGCAACCGAGCAAGGAAGGGCGCCATTTGTTAACTGCATTCACTATGGCAAGCATCTCCTTCTCATAGGCTGATAGAGATAAAGAGCGGCCAGAAAGTGTCTTTCTGAAAAAAGCAATAGGCCGCTCATCCTAAAGTAGAACGACACCAAGTTCGGCATCCGAAGCATTCGTATCAACCACAAATGAACAGTCAAAATCTAGAAGAACCAAGATTGGGGCTGTAGCCATGGCTGACTTCAGCTTCTCGAAGGCCTCTTGGGCCGTCTCTGTCTATATAAAGGCCCCCTTCTTGAGGAGGGCAGTGAGGGGACTAGCAATCGAACCATAAATCCCAATAATCCAGGAGTGCACATACACAAGTGGGGGTTAGCCATGAAAGCATAGCAGTCACCTTCGAAGGGTCAGTAGCAACCCCCTCGCGAGAGATGATATGGCCAAGGTACTCCACTTGTTAACTGCCAAAGGAGCACTTTGAGCACTTAAGGAATAATGAATTAGCTCACAAAATAGAGAAGATAGACCTGAGATGCTCCAAGTGGTCTACCCATGATGTGTTGTAAATCAATATGTCATCAAATAAGACCAAGGCAAATTGGCGGAGGAAGGGGCATAACAGCTCATTCATGAGGCTTTGAAAGGTGGCTGGTGCATTGGTCAACCCAAATGGCATGACCAACAACTCAAAGTGTCCATCATGGGTGCAAAAGTTCATCTTGTGGATGTCAGCAGGCTTCACTCGGATTTGATGATAACCCGAACGAAGATCAAGCTTGTTGAAGATGGTCGCTCCGTCTAGTTCATCAAGTAGCTCCTCAATCACCAGAATAGGATACTTATCCTTGATGATGATGGCATTAAGTGACCGGCAGTCCACATAGAACCACCAAGTCCCATCTTTCTTCCAGACAAGTAATACTAGGGAAGAGAAAGAACTATTGCTCGGCTGGATGATACATGTCTTGAGCATGTCGGACATTGAGTGCTCAATCTCTGCCTTCTGTATGTGAGGATAAGGATAAGGCCAGACATTCGCGGGTGAAGCGCCAGTAGATAGGAATCTCGTGATTGTGGTGCCACACCAGTGGTAGCCCCTTAGGCTCAGCAATTATATCCTCGTGCTCTGCCAAGAGAGCAAGTTGGTCCTCCAGAAGGCTGTCCTGGTGCAAGTCCATTGTGTTACGCTGCTATAGGAAAAATCCTTGAGGTGCAAACTGAAAGAGGGAGCTCACCAACTCGGTAGACTGCAAAGAGCCCGGCTTAGAACCTTGGATGCGAACGCACTGCCTTTGTACCTCAAAGTCCATGATCATGTCACGAAAGTTCCACATGACGTTACCAAGCTCTTGGATCCACTGGAATCCCAACACCACGTCCACCCCCTTCATGGGCAACAAGAACAGGTCGGTGGTGAATGTAAAGCCCTGGATGGATAATGAAGCCTATGTGCACACCCCAGCGCTCTGAAGATGCTTACAATCACCAATCAAGACATCAAACGGTTTTGAGTCTGACACATAACATCCTAATCGTTGTACCACTTTATCATTGATGAAGTTGAGGGTGGGTCCACTCTCAATTAGGATGGCCACCTGCTGCCACTTGAGGTGAGCTTGGACGTGCATGGTACGAGGAGTGAAGGCTTCAAAAAAGGTATGCACCGAAATCTCGGGCAGCATGCTATCATAAGGGGGTGGAGCATCTAGAGTAGAGCCAAAATCCTCCTTGTCGGCCTCTTCAACTAGCGAGTTTCCTCAAACAGAACATCGATGGATGGGCACAAAATTCTTATTACACTTATAGCACCAGCCCTTCGACTGCTGCTCATCATCTTGGCGGGAATGAGATGGCGTACAGGAGTGGCAGCAGGGGCGGAGGGCTGGCTGGTGGGGAGGCCTGATGATGAGAGATGAGATGGCGCTAGGCTGGTTGGAGAACGTGTAGAAGGGCCAAATCAGCCTCCCCGTCGCTTCGGGGAAAGCTTTTCCTCCTCAATTCCTGCATGACGCATGACTTCTTGCATCGACGTGCAAGGGAAGTGGTGCATCTCATGTTTGAGCCCCCTCTTAAAAGTCCACACTAGGGTTGCCATCGGCTGGACAGGAAGAAGGTTGGCAATCTTCATGAACTCAGTGTAGTAGGCTCACACGGCGGTGGTCTGATGCAGGGTGGATAGCATCACGTTGATGTCCTAGAACTTTAACTGTGAATGTTGTCAAACCTTCAACCATGATGGTACCAGACATAAGGTCGAACAAACGATTTAAAACAATTTAAAAATCTGCTTCTTACCTTTTTCAACTTCTGGGCCTATGTGAAATCAATGAAAATGATGAGATATACAAGCTGATTGTGTTCAATTCATTTTTGGATCTCATGAAGTTTGATCATGGCATCCAGCAGATTCTCTAAACAAACTAAATTCAATTTTGTTTTGATAGTTGGGCCTAGTTTATGTTAGAAGCCTGATTTGGAAACCCATTTACTTGAATTCGAGCCGTGTCCTTGATTACAAGTTATTTTGAAAACTTGAAAGTTCTCAAGAATTCGGAAGATGGCATGTGGGCCCCACCATATTCCTTCCTTACTTTTCTCATCTGCCTCATTTTCTTTATCTCTCTTCGTTCACCACTTTGATGCCAATTCATTCCTTCTCTACTGATTGAGCTTCAATGGATATTTAGTTAAAAATCGTGGGAATATTCCTAGAAGCTTCGTCCTAGATGGAAGTTGGATTAATTTACCCTTGATTTAATGTCAGTCATTCCTTTTGGGAAGATTTTTTTATGTTCCCCGCTAACAATAAGCCCAATATAAGGAACACATGTTAGCCCTTGGTATTTGAGATCAACGGCTCACACATTGGCACACATTAGTGATAATACCATTGGCTCTAATGTGTGCTAGCGTGTACGCCATCAATCTTAAGGATGAAGAGCTCTCATGTATTCCTTACACTGGTGGGCTCATTGTCAAAGTGGTATATTAAAAATTCTTACTTCCTTTTGAAACCTAGTTTTATTTTTATTGATTTGACTTACCAAATTTGGAATTAAGTGATTGGAAATCAAAGATATCTATAATTACATAAGATTGACCTAAATACCCTAATAGGCCTCCCCTCTCCCTTCTTCCTTCACTCAAGTTTGACTCTCATCTCTCATGTTCGAGCTCTCTTGCCTCTATATCTCCATCGTCTCACATTCTCTTTCTAGTGAGTCTCTCTCTTTTGTAGTTCTTTCTCTCTTTGAGAAACTCTCTGTCATTCGTTATCTTAATCTTCATGTCTCCCACTTCTTTATTATTTATTTAATCATTGTAGTTTGATTGAATGAAAGCTTGTTTAATCTTACAAGAAATGCGCAAAACTTAAAGTCAATCCAACAATAGTCGGTAAGGTTTTATTACCTATGATTTAAAATTTATGAGCCTTCGTAGGTTGGTATAGTCACTTCTTGCTATATTATGCTAATTTTTTTATGATTCATTATTTTATGCTATTTTATTAATTTATTGATAATGCTTGATTTTGCTGACTATCCACAAAAATAATTATAAATTTTAAGGTTATCTAAAATTGACAAATTTTTGGCCATATGCCCATATATCCTGATTGATTTACCTTTAAAATTTCACATCATATGTATTCCATTTGGACGCCCCTAATATTTTTATGATCCATTTTTACAATATGCATATCAAATAAATTGGCCCTTCGAACAACCTATCTTTGAGTCTGATTAATTTCCAGTCTCTATGAGTTATTGAACTCATATATACTTTAGGGTCGTAGGAGTCTATTGCACAAGGTGAAGCTAGCTTTGGAGGCAGGGATGGGGCTGTCTCACCGCTTGTTGTGAGTGATAGCCACTTCTACGGTGTCTGGAGGCATCAGAGTAGTTCCTCTAGCCCCATAAAACCTTTTCAGGCAATTACTGCAAGACGAAAAGATGGCAAAAGGTGGCAAGACACCTGGGTTCTATTGGACCATGGTATGGGCATGGGCCCATTTCGGTCCACTTTGTTCACAGTTTGGGTGAGTGGTACGGGCCATGGGGTCCAAGGATAGTGGGGGCAGTTACGCAAACCCCACATAAACCATCGTGATATCAATTCTTTTAGGACCCACATCTGTCAAACACACACAAGGCATGTGACTAGGGTGTGCATCATCACATTGTGGAACCTGACTCATGAATTAGTGTCGTTGGTTGGACCTGTGGTTAGCGAGGAGTCGACCCTATCGCTATCTTGGTTGTGTGCAAGGGGTCTAAGCCCTCGTGGACTCTGAGAAGTACAGCCCACTCCCGTTGTGTAAGAACCTCTAAGAAAGACTGGAGAAATAAAAAAAAGGCACGCTTAAGTGAAGCCCACATAGGGTTAAGTGAGTGGACTATAAAAGGAAATAAGAGAGAGGAGGAAGCCCTAAGATATAGAGCAGCCCCCACTCTCCTCTCTCTCCCATTCCGCACCCTCTACCTCTCTTTATTGTGTGGCGCCCTTGTCTCAAAGAGAGCAAGGGGCTGGCCGCCCCCTCCTCTCCGTCTACTCTCATTTATGCATGGTGCAAGAAGGCAAATCTTCTCCCTTGCAAGCGTGTGGCTTCAAGACGAAGGTTGGGCACTCCTCCTTGCTATTTTCTCCTCGATAATCTTCTCTCTTGTTTGATTGAATTGTAATTCAATTAGTTGCATGCATTGGCGTCAAGGAAGATGACGTCCTGGGGATGATCAACCCCAAAGGTCAGTCCATACCTTTCTTTGTTGTCATTTTGATTCATTTTTAGCCCTGATTTACATTATTATTGCTTATGGATATGCTTATTCATGTGATTGTGTAGAGGATTGATTTTAATGTCCTGATTTTTATGCAAGGCACCAACGCTTGGGCTCGCCCACCTCCACGCTTCCACTTTGACACCACTCTACAATGGTATCGGAGCCCAGTAAAAACATTTTGGTTGCTGATTTGCAAGAAAGTTGTGACCTTTACCTGATTTAGGGTTTTAGTGCATAATTGAAGGAAAACCTTAATTAGATCTCTATACATCATTCCATGATAGGGCTTTTTGAAATAAAGATATATTGAGTTTATTATGAACTGATTCATATGATTTTGGCACACCTAGGAGCAATACTGTAAATTCACTAGTGTGGATTTTTTGCTCAAATAAATTTTCTGGTCACTTTATATGCACATGCATACTTTATGGTTCATGATATTTAATTGATTATATTTTTTTAATTTCATTGATTAGTTGGATTAGAAATTAGTGCAAATTGACTAAATTGGCACTACGGGCATTTTGGTTAAATTCATAAGGGCATTTTGTGTGCTTTGTTTACTGTCCAAAACCTTAATTATAATCTTTCATGCTTCTAAATGTGTTGATTGATTGATTATTGTGTGATTAAAGTTTGTGTAATTATAAGGGTGAAAAGACCGAATTAGCCCTAGTGCTATTTTGGCAATTTCACACTATTATTTTTTATGGAAAGAGAAGTGATTATTCCAGCAACCCTGTTAGGTGTTTTTTTGCTGATTGTGTGTGCTTAAGGGGTAGCATAAGTTATTATCATAAGTAATTGTGTATTAGGTCAACTTACCTTTGTGGGCTTAAGGGTAGTGTGGACTTTTTATATGCTAGTAATTTAAGCCTAATTTATATGCAATTAAATTGATTATATCAGCATAAACACACTTGTCACTTTGTTGTGTATTAGAGTAAGTGAGTGAATACATAATTAACAAAGTAGTTATTGGCCATATCGTAGTATTCATTCCAGTGTCTTTGCCTTGTTTTGTAGTTAATCTGTTTGGGCATAATGGCATCAAAGATGGTCACCTTTGAGTTGGGAAAGATAGAGAAACTCAGAGTTGACAATTATCTCGTATGGAAGAGGAGGATACAAGAAATCCCCACTCTCTCTAACCTGGCTCGTGTCATGGAGCCGATCATTAAGACATGCCCAGAAAATTGTTCTGCAGCTCAGAAAAGGGCGTATGTGAAAATGAGGATGATGACAACAAGGCCAAGTCTACTATTCTAACCTTCATGAAGACAAAAATGAAAAGGCTCTTTAAGAAGTACAATTTTGCCAAAAAGATGCTTAAAGCTAAATATGTGAGGTATGGGAAGCACACTGAGGCTCATAAGAAGATGTTGCACTCAAAAAATCAAAACACTAGGATGAGAGAGGGAGATGATGTGAATGAGCACTTTAGTGACATGTCTATAATTGCCGATGACTTGGAGACCCTAGATGACCCGATCTATGAGCAAGTTCAGTTGTTTGCTGTGTTTAACAGCCTCCCTAAGTCCTGGGAGAGTGTAGTGGTGGACCTCAACATGAGTGACCAGAAGTTGACAATGAAGGCTCTGATTGTCAAGCTTAGGCTTAAGCAAAGATGGAGGAACCATGTCAATGATTCAGGGACTTCTACTGCCAACCTGGCACAGAACTCTAGTGGTGGGAAGAAATTAAGGTGGATAGTGGCCATGACCTTCAAGGAAGAAAGCCTTCAAAAGAAAGGGGAAGAAGCCTCAAAACAAAGGCAATGGCAAGGGGAATAACAAACCTCAGGGGTGCCTGCTTCAAGTGTGGCCAGGTGGGCCACTTCAAGGCAAATTGTCCCAAAAGGATGACTAGACCAACAACAACAAGGGAAAGAACAGAGAGATTATTTGTGTTGTTTCTGATGTCATGATAGCTGATGTTAATAGAGGATTTGGTGGTTGGACTGGAGCCACAATGCATGTGTCTCACTCTAGGGGGTGTAGAGGTGGGATGACCAATCTCCTCCCCGGACAGAACAAATTCTACATGGAAAAATAACTTACTGCGATGTGGAGGCCATGGGGACTTATCAGATCCCGCTGAAGGAAGGGTCAACTCTTGTGCTAACTAATGTGTTGTTTCTCCATCAAGAGGAATCTGATCTCAATTTCTATTCTAACCAAGAAGGGATTTGAGGTAAGATTCAAAGTGATCAATGCCACAGTGGGCAAGGGTGGCTCAGTTCTTTTCATCACTACTTTGGTTGATGAATTATATTGTTTAGATGTTATGGACTCATTTACGTCTAATGAATTGAACTCTTCTGATTATTTCGTTTTGTCTATGGATGATAGAATGTCATGGCAGTTGCATTTGTGTCATGTAAATGTAGATAAGCTACATAGGATGTCGAATGTATGGTTATTACCCAAAATATCCCAAGACTTACGTGTGTGTGAGGATTGCTTATTGGGGAATATGAGCAGGCGATCCTTCCAAAAGGGATAAAGGGAAAATGAACTATTAGGGGTAGTTCATTCAGACATCTGTGGGCCCCTGAATGTTCAAACCCACAGAGGTATGACCTATTTCATAACCTTCATAGATGACTACTCAAGATATAGGTACATGTATCTAATAAACAAAAAATCCGATGCCTTAGATAAATTCAAGGAATTTAAAACTGAGATAGAGACCCAGTTAGGTAGGAAGGTAAAAGTCCCAAGGACTGATAGGGGCAGCAAGTACACCTCTAATCTATTTAAGGATTATTGTACCGATCATGGAATAGTGCATCAATACACCCTCCCCTACACTCCATAGCAGAATGGAGTGGCAGAAAGGTGTAACAAGATGCTTATGAACATGGTAAGGTCCATGTTATATCACTCTAAATTAGGAACCAATTTTTGGGGTGAGGCTTTGCACACTGTCGTGTACATCCTTAATCATGTACCCACAAAGGTAGTCCAATGGACACCATATGAGCTATGGACTGGTTGATGCCCAAGCTTAGGGCATCTTAGGTTGTGGGGGTCCAGGGCACACATAAAGGTGCTTGACTAGTATAGGTCTAAGCCGGACCCTAAGACTATAAAGTGTAACTTTATTCATTACTGCGATCACTCTAAAGGGTACAGATTTTGGTTCACCATACGGATGGGATAGTGGGGGTTATAGAGTCTAGAGATGCTCATTTCTTATAAGAAGAATTAAACCCCTAAATAGCTAATAAATGAGTATATTTATTCAAGATAGTAAAAGAGACTAGTCCTAGTACTATCCTGAAGGAAGTAATTGGATCAGGTCCAAATCAAACCGACCAGGAACCAAGGGCATTGAGGGAAACAAGAGCTTCGACACAGTTTAGGGACTTCTATACAATGTTAGGGGAAGACAACTCCACATTAGATGACCTTATTCTAGATGACCTAATTACCCTTGAGCAAGCTTTGTTTCTTCCAGACGCTGAAGAATGGCAGAATGTTATTCAAGAGGAAATGGATTCAATCCTAAAGAACATGGTCTAGGAGACACTAGATCCACTTGATGGAGGGAAGCCCAAAGGGTTTAAATGGATCTTTAAAAAGAAGCTTAAGGCAGATGGGTCAATAGACAAGTACAAAGCGAGATTAGTGGCCAAAGGTTTTACCTAGGTGGACTTTAAAGAGACATACTCGCCTATGTCAAGATTGGACTCAATTAGATGCCTCTTAGCATGCGTTGCTTACTTTAATTTAGAGTTGCACTAGATGGATATAAAGACTGCCTTCCTAAATGGAGATGTAGAGGAAATTTGCATGGAACAACTTGAGGGTTTTATACTTCCTGAAAAGGAACACAAGGTGTGCAAGCTAATAAAATCATTGTATGAACTTAAGCAATGTTCAGGGCAATGGTACTTCACTTTTCACAAGGTGATTAGTGAATATGGATTCATAGTAAATGAGCATGATCATTGTGTTTATACCTTCCGGGATGGGACTAGGTATATGATGTTGTCACTTTATGTAGATGACATATTCTTGATGGGGAATGACTTAAGTATGATTGTCAGTTTGAAGGAATGGCTCAAAACCTAGTTTGAGATGAAAGACATGGGTGAGGCATCTTACATCCTTAGGATGAAAATTGATAGGGATAGAAAGGCTAGGAAGCTAAGTATATCTCAAGAATCATACATAAAGAGCATTCTCAAACACTTCAAAGTCATTGGTTGGAAGACCATTGAATCCCCTATATACAACGGTACTGTGTTATCTAAGAATATGGCTCCTCGTACAGAGGAAGACAGACTCTGGTTGCAGTCAGTGGCATATGTATAGGCTATTGGCATCTTGATGTATGTCATGACCTGCATGAGACCTGATTTGTGCTTTTTGGTAGGCTTGTTAACCTGATACCAAGAAGACCCTCGATTTCAACACTGGAAAGTAGTGAAGAGGGTATTTCGATTCCTTATATGGTTTAAGAATTTAAAACTCACTTATCAGGTAGAGGGTCTTTCATTGACGGGATATAGTGTTTCAGAATATGCGGGGGATCCAGATGATAGGAAATCCACTGCCCGATTTGTCTTCATGTTTGGAGGTGGGGATATATCTTAGGCAAGCAAGAAACAAAAGAGTGTTTATAATATGATGGAAGCTGAGTTTTCTGAATGCAGTATTTCTATTTCCCAGGAAGTATGGAGAAAGGAATTTATAGCAAGATTGGGGATAGATGATTGGATTGATGCTCCTGTCCAGATTTATTGTGATAATCTGGCTACTATGTCGACACTTAAAATGGGGAGATCAGTGTTAGGGGTAAGCACATTGAAGTGCATTACTATTATAAATTTGACATGCTATGGAGAGGAAAAGTGTCTGTGAATCATATTCCTATTGTTGAGGTGTTGGCGGATCCGTTCAGTAAGGCCTTAATGGCAAATCTATTTTCTAAGCATGCTCATAGCATTGGTCTTCGACAGGACTACTGCAAGTCGTTGTTGGACTACATGAGCCCTTCACCCATAGTGGGGGATGTTGGACCAAGGTATGGGCTCGGGCCCATTTTGGTCCACTTTGTTTGCGGTTCGATAGAGCCGGTACGGGCCACAGGGTCCAAGGATAGTGGGGGCAGTTGCACTGACCGCACATGAACCATTGTGACACAAATTCTTTTGGGACCCACATCTATCACACATGCACACTATGCATCCGACTAGGGTGTGCATCATCACATTGTGGGGCCTGACTCATGAATTAGTGTTGTTGGTCGGACCTGTGGTTAGCAAGGGATCGACCCTATCACGAGCTTGGCCGTGTGCAGGGGGTCCAGGCCTCCATGTGCTCTAAGAAGCAGAACCCATTCCCGTTGTTTTATAACCTCTATGAAAGCCCAGTGAAATCAAGAAAGAAGCCTGCTTAAGTGAAGCCCACATAGGGTTAAGCGAGTGGACTATAAAAGGGAATAAGAGAGAGGAGGAAGCCCTAAGATATAGAGCAGCCCCCACTTTCCTCTCTCTCCCATTCCGTGCCCTCTCCCTCTTCTGCTTGGCGCCCTTGTCTCAAAGAGAGCAAGGGGCTGGCTGCCCCCCTCCTCTCCCTTGTGCATGGTGCAAGAAGGAGAATCTTCTCCCTCACAAGTGTGTGGCTTCAAGACGAAGGTTGGGCATTCCCCCTCGTTGGTTTCTCCATCCATGAAAGGGGCTTTGAGGGATCTACAGAAGTATACAATGTAATCTCCTCTCTTGTTTGATTAAACTGTAATTCAATTGGTTGTGGGCATTGGCATGAAGGAACGTGGCGTCCTGAGGCTGATCAACCCCAAAGGTCAATACATACCTTTCTTTGTTGTCATTTTGATTCATGTTTAGCCCCGATTTACCTGATTATTGCTTAAGAATATGCTTATTCATGTGATTGTTTAGAGGATTGATTTTAAAGTCGCCATTTTTATGCAAGGCACCAACCCTTGGGCTCCCCCACCTTCCCGCTTCTGCTTTCACGCCACTCTACAGCTTCGACAGTAGTAGGGAAGCCATGCTACTGAACTGCATGTTATGGGGATTTTGAGGTGGAAATTCCGATGGCATGGTGCTATCAGGAGCTCTTCAGATGGCTTTGGTCAAAGAGAAACAAAAAGAAGCCATGGGCAGTGTGGTGGCATTTGGCACTACAACCTAAGGGTTGTTGGAGAAAGTCCTAGAAACCGCCGGTGGCACTATATGCGTCATATGTTGTTACGTCCAAACTAAGACTATGAAGGAGTCTAGTTCATATTTCTTTTTTTACTTGTCAACTATAGTAAACAAGGTCGATCCACAGGGAAAGCCTTGTGTGACACAGAAAACTATTACGAAGAGAATAGAATAAAGAAGGAAAGTGAAATAGATAATAAAAGACAATCAAAGAGAAATTGCTAAGGCATCGAAAATCCACTTGCAATAAATCTCTAATGTATATACTTCATTCAAATGATAACTCAATTAAGATCAAATGAAAAGTTGACTCAATCGGAAAATTTATCTTTTAAAGAACTATGAAATAGAATAATAGTAATTGATTGTTTACTACGTGAAAGCATTAAGTATATAATCACAAGGAATTATAAGCATTTGGCATGCCTTTCATCAACGCTGAATCAAATAATTATATAGATTATACACTCCTTAAATATGAAACATCAATTTAAAATGATAAAGAACTTACTTGAATCAAAGTATCCATTAAACATCAAGTACAAGCTTCATTCATAGCGTTAGCTTGAGAGCTTAGAAAGCCATTACAATAAAACTAAAAACAAAATTACAAAATGAGAGAAGAAAATAGGGGAAGAGAGCTCCAAAGAGGAGGGAAGAAAGCCTCTATCACGTCCACTCCTCTATTTATAGGAATAGAAGGGGTTGCTTCAAATAGGAAAGTCAAATCATATCTCTGGATTGCATCTTGATTGATTGCCTAATTGGTTGCTTCTTTGGCAATGATTAGATACTAAATCAATTAAATAAATCAATGATTTATTTAGCAAATAAGTATCTTTGAATTTTCCTTTAGATATCCAATCAGCCTCATTGTATTTTCTTATGTGTATCAATCACAACCAATGAAAATATTTTTCATGTGCTAGCCTCGGGTTAGTTTGCTAGCTATACCTTTGCATGCCAGATTGGACTTATAAATCTTTGAAATTTGGAATTTCTTCTGTAAATAACCATTATAGCCACGAAAGTCTTATTTCTAATGCCATGAGAATCGTATCAATCCGAATTATACATAAAATATTATGATTGAAATACTAATGTTGTGTCAATCTGTCAGAATCAGCTTCATTCCTAATTTAGCTCTCTTAATGCAAATCTCAAATCCAACGGGTCCAAAAGGTTATGTTCGACCATTCCATCCATGTTTAGACCATTAGGAGCCCATTCTTGACTTTTAAATAGCTTTAGGTAGTTTGGCTTCACTTCATCTTCTAGTTGGATACTGTTGAAGCTTGTTTAGACATGTAAACTCAATTAAGGTCCAACTAACCTATTCAAAACATAAATAGCCCAAATTAGCAATGGATTAACACAAAATAGGATTGCAATTCGAAATTTAAAAACATTTTATTGAACATTATTTCAGTGCATCATCATACCACATGGAATTCATTCCAAATTATTGAGTTAAGTTGGCATACCATATGCATGAAATAAAATGTTATAAACTACATATGCACCATGCATTTCAACCAAAGGAATCATATTCACAAGACATCAATTAATGGTGGTTTAGAAACTTCTTACTTTAACCAATAGATTATTATCATACCAAGAATATGTAATATAAGTCATTGCCCAGAAATTGATCTTGACTACCTCTATGTCATAGTGAGAGCATGTTTGAAACAAACCAGAGGCATTCAGCCTAATACGTATGTATCTAAATTCATACCATGATTTATAAAAATCAAATTGTGTTCCACTTTTCCCAACACCCTTTGCCGAAGGACCTATAATGAACCACATGTATGCATTCGACACCGGTCCTTATGGCATTACATATTATGCCACCATAAAATCCTCAAGAGCCCACATGGACTATTTCACTAATTTTTCATGTGTGCACACAACAAAGAATTAATGATTCATGAGGTGTCATTGTATCCCATTTATAATTATCATCTTCTCTACAAACGAAATAATTCTTACTTGTTATCCTGTTTACATATTAAGATATTTTTCATACCCAAGACGTCCATCATATAACAAGCTTATTAACTAAATTTACCTATATCGCGATAACATAGCCAACATTACAAGCTGGCTTAGCTTGGCTATACCGATCTTGGTAAATAGCGAACCTAACCTACACATAGGGTAAACATCAACCTTGTAGTCCCCATTGGTACATACATACCATACCATAGGTCCTAATGGTTCTTCAGACAAGCGTTTGCATGTACATGTTACCATTAACACAAGTGAGTACCACTTACGATTCAACGGCCCACATTTCATGTCTTCATGTTGTGCACAATGATCAGTCTCTTAGAGGACTTCCCCAGACTCTACTTTATTGCTCTTACTTAGTTACATTGAACTATTTATTATTGTAATAGTTTAGTATTTGCTTTGGTTTGGTATTTGGATGTAAAACTGTGTTGGTTCAGTTAGTGGCCCGGGCTAGCCAAACCACTAACTGGTGGGTTCATCTAGGGAACCGGACAGACCTGGTTTGGGTTGGGCACGACTCCCTAGGAGGCTGGTCGTCTCCTATATGGAGCGATCCTCTCTTGTTTATGATTATGCAATTTAGACAATTCTGAACTACTCCCCTTTCTTCCTTGTTTCTCCCCTTTCCTCTTCGTGAATCTCCTTGATATTAATTGTGCCTATACCGGGCACATCATTGGTATCAGAGCTTCATCGATCCCCGGCCATGGCATGGGGCAAGCAGGTTGCTGTCGCTCCTGAAATTCAGCCCATGAAGGAGTCTGATGTCTCGGCGGACAGCCCTCCCGCCGCTACCATGGCCACTCCGGCTGCCATGGACGGTCCCACACTAGTGCAACTCATCGCCAAGATTGATTCGTTGGCCGTAGATGTTGCATAGATCAAGGCAGCACAGTCAGCGCCTACAGCGCCCCTCCTCGCCGGACCCCAGGATGCGGCAATGGAACTTGGGGACAAGTCTCAGGGCCCTGACAGGCGCGTTCCTGATCCCTCTGCCACGTCAAACAGGAAGACACATCAGTCCCACGCCCCTCTGCACGTTGGGCAGGCTGACTTGCCTACTGAAGAAGGACTCCATGCCTGGGCTCCGCGAGGCCATCCAGGTGTTTGGGCAAATGCCCCAATGATGTTGCCGTTCATTCCTGGTCTCCCAGCCACGGCAGACAGGGAGGCACGTCAGCCTCACGCCCCCCTGCGCGTTGGACATGCCGACTTGCCTACCGAAGTGGGACGTCAAGCCTAGCCACCGTGAGGCATGCCAGGTGTTCAGGCGAATGCCCCAATGATGCAGCTTGTTTCAGGAGATGGATGATGATTGGGAGGAGTACCCAGGCCCTCGCGGTGGTCCTCGGGCAGGGGTTGAACCCCGTTTGGCCCACCTACAGTTCCCACGTTACAATGGGGATGACGAGCCAATGGAGTGGCTATACAAGGCTGAAAAATTCTTCGCATATTAGGGCACACAGTCAGAGGCTGAACGACTGTGCATCGCTGCATTCCATCTGGACAGGGATGCTTCTGTATGGTTTCAGAGCTTCGAGAAGGAGATCCGAGACCCCACTTGGGCTGCCTTTTCCGACGAGCTCTGTATTCAATTTGGGCCGAATGAGTTCCAGGACTTCAACGAGATGCTCTCCACCCTGCGTCAGACCACCACTGTCTGCGCCTATTACACGGAGTTTATGAAGGTGGCCAACCGCCTTCCTGACTGGCCGGTGGCTGCCTTGGTGGGCACGTTCAAGCGCGGCCTCAAGCGCGAGATTTTGGAAGAGATGCAGCATTTTCCTTGTGCTAACATGAGGGACGTAGTGCACCATGCTCACATCGAGGAGGAGAAGCTGGCTAGGCAGCGCAGGGGGGGGCGGCTTGGGCCTTTGCCTCGGCCTGCCCTCAGCGCCAACCCCTTGGTCATGCCCACCAATAGCTTGGTAGCTGGCTGCTCCGGCCAGTAGGCTGCCCCCGCAGGCCCGATTGTTCGTCGCCTCACACCGGCTCAGATGGAGGAACACCGTTCTAAGGGGCTATGTTTTTCGCTGCGACGAGAAAAGCACCGTTGTTCTGTCAAGGGCAGCCTTCTAGTGGAGAAGGTTGATGATGATGGAGAGGGAGCAGACGGCTCTGCCTCGTTGGCGGCTGAGGATGTGCTACCCGAGATTTCTGTTCATGCCTTCTCAGGGGCATTTACTCCACGCACGATGCAAGTCCAAGGTTACCTCAAGCGGCAACAAGTGGCTATTCTCATCAACATCGGGTCTACCCATAATTTCATTAACGGCAAGGTAGCCCATCGGCTAGGCTGCTTTGTCTCTGATTCGAAGCCCTTTGACGTGCTGATTGGCGATGGAAAGCACCACAGGATCACCAGGGCGTGTGCGCAGGTTACGCTCTCTGTCCAGGGCCAAACATTCGTCACCGATCTCTTCTTGCTGCCTACAAATGGGGCGAACATTGTGTTAGGCGTGCAGTGGCTTCAGGAGCTCGGCGATGTGGTCTGAAACTTCCATGACATGTTGATGGAATTCAAACTCCAGGTGCAGCGGGTTCGGCTTGAAGGCTCTAGGCTGGGCACCCTTCTCTCCGCCCAGCCTTCGAGTTCTTTTTTCCGATTCGCCCCCTAAGGGCTCATTTTGCAGCAGCGCGCCACCATTGAGGTGACTCAGGGCGAGATGCACCCGGATCTCCAGGAGTTATTGGCAACACACCAGGACTTGTTCACTGAGCCGCAGGGTCTCCCTCCCGTCCGACCTCACGACCATCAATTTCCCATCATCCCTGGAGCGGCCCGAGCCAATGTCCGCCCTTACCGTTACCCTCACATACAGAAATCAGAGATTGAGCGTCTCGTAGCTGACATACTTCAGTCTAGGATCATCCGCCCTAGCACAAGTTCCTACTCGTCTCCGGTGTTACTTGTTCAGAAGAAGGACGGTACATGGAGGTTTTGTGTCGACTACCGCGCCTTGAATGCAATCACTGTCAAAGACAAAAATCCCATCCCGGTGATTGAGGAGTTGTTGGACGAGCTAACTGGTGCCACAGTCTTTAGTAAACTCGACCTTCGTTTGGGTTACCATCAGATTCGGATGCAGCCCGCCGATGTGCACAAGACCGCCTTCTGGACTCATGATGGCCATTTTGAGTTCCTTGTCATGCCATTTGGGCTGACCAACGCCCCTTCTACATTCCAGAGCCTCATGAATGATCTCTTTAGGCCATTCCTTCACCGCTATATATTGGTTTTCTTTGATGATATCTTGGTGTACAGCAGGTCATGGGCAGAGCACTTGACCCATCTCAGGTCAGTCTTCTCTATTCTACAAGATAATTCCTTATTTCTTAAGCGTTCGAAGTGCTCCTTTGGCAGCCCGCAGGTTGATTATTTAGGCCATATTATTTCGTGGAACGGTGTGGCCACGGATCCAACAAAGGTGGCCCCCATGCTGTCTTGGCCACCACCAACATGCGTCCGGGCGCTCTGTGGTTTTCTGGTCCTCACTGGTTACTATCGGTGGTTCATCAGTCGGTATGGGGAGTTGGCTCGGCCTCTCACAGAGCTGCTCAAGAAAGGAGCATTTGATTGGAATGTGGCTGCTCAAGAGGCATTGGAGGGGCTGAAGCAGGCTATGGCCACCGCCCCAGTCTTGATCTTGCCAAATTTCAGCCGACCGTTTGTGGTGGAGACGGAAGCTTCGGATGCGGGGCTTGGGGCGGTTCTTCTACAAGACGAACGTCCCATTGCTTACTTCAGCAAGGCCTTGGCTGGCCGCTCTTTGTCCCTGTCCGTGTATGAGAAAGAAATGTTGGGCATCGTCCTCGCTGTCGACAAGTGGCAGCCTTACTAACTTAGCCGCCGGTTCCTGATTCGCACAGACCACCAGCTCCTGAAGTATTTCTTGGAACAACGGGTGTCCACTCCGTCTCAGCAGCGGTGGGTAAGAAAACTACTTGGATATGATTATGAGGTTGTTTATATGAAGGGTTTTGAGAACACTGTGGCCGACACTCTCTCTCGCATCCCTCTCCCGGGATCTTGCTTGGCTTTCTCTACTTTATCCTGTCCATTTATTGATGAGTTGAAGCAGGCCTACCTTGATGATTCTTTGACGCAAGCCGTGATTGCCGCCGTCCAGACCGACCTTGCTGCCCGAACCTTCTATCTATGGCGGGATGCCCTCCTTTTTTGGAAGGACCGTCTGTGGGTACCCGATGTAGCTGATATTTGCCGCAGCTTTATTTCCCACTTCCACGACTCTCCAGTGGCCGGTCATGAGGGGGCTTTCTGCACCTATAAGCAGATCAGCCAGAGTTTTTTATGGTTGGGTATTCACTGGGCTGTTCGAGAGTATGTGGCCGCTTGTGATATTTGTCAGAGGGCCAAGGCCAGGGCCTCGTGTATCCCAACCTGCACGTTCCACCTCTTTTGGCTGTTCAAAGGTGCCAAAGCGAACATAATGGGGACGCTGGTGCACTTCTCTCTGGGATGGCACTTGAAGGCTAGGGGTGTGAGATTTGAGGGGCTTAGAGGGCTCTCCCATCTCAGATTGGGCTGGTTGCGGGTTGGGCAAAATTGGCACTGCAGGGATTGCCTCAAGTTGTGCAACCGCTATGGTGAGGTGCTAAATTTGGGCAGCCATTGTTTGAATCATGGAGATCACAACGGGATTAGCCAAATCAGTCTCTGGTATGGGGCTGTCCGCCATGTTATCCTTCTCTCTCTCGCGATGCGTCTTAAGCCGTCGCAAACTGCTTGTCTCGCGCCATGACAGATCGTTGAAGCTCTGATACCAATGTTGTGTCTGAATCAGACACAAATGATACCCAACATCACATAGGGGAAAGAGGAGAAGAATAGACGAAGAAAGAAGAAGAAGAAGAAATAGGTCTGATTTTGCATAACCATCAAAGGAAGAAGGCAGCCCCCTTTATGGGAGGCGCGCAGCTCCCTTGGGAGTCACACCAGCCAGTAGACCCTATGCTAATTGGCGTGCTAATAGCTGGTCCGTTACATTTTGAATCAATTTCCCCCTTATTAAGGTTTTTTACATCATAAAAGGAAATTACCGAAAAGTAAAGAAAACCCTAACATAGTAGGTCCTAATAATGGAAAGTAGTGCAAGGTGGGATTGCCCTGCCCTTGAACGGGTGTAGACAACATAGACAAATATTAAACTCTCACTAGTATACCTGATCTTAGTTATTGCGTGAAGTTTGTATGTGTGCATGACATCAAGCATACTCCAACTTGGTTTGACTAAGATTATTAGATTGACAAAATAATCTAATCAATTACAAAATTAACTAGTAGAAAAGTATATCACTAGCAAGCTCCTACTTCGCCCGCAGTTTAATCAATCATCAAACACATGAGACATAAACCATAGGCCACCCTAGTCTATCATTTAAACTTCACTATGAGAAAAATTGATACAAGTAATCAATGTTACAAATACTTCCATGGATTTAGCTAAGGAGATCTTCAATTAATGGTGTAATCCCTAATTACCTTGACTTTCATCCTTTGTGTGAATATTTCTTTCAACAATCCCGTGCTTTCTGCATCTTAAATTGCGTAGGTATCCATCATGGATGTCCAATAGCACAAAAAGAACAAGTGTTTTATAGAAAGTATGAAAGTAAGTTTTGACAATGTGTTAAACAAACTCTCACATCAAAAATATCATAAACAAATTCACAGAGATGATTGTGATTAAATTCTAGATAATAGGAATTGAAAATTAAAATCAACAGGTTTTACTTGCAAACAAGACAATGAGAGAAAAAGAAATAAACTAGGGTTTTCTAACTTGAAGCAGTAGTTTCTCTCTTTGAAAAGAGATAGGATTACTCTATTTATAGAGTTCTTAAGTTAGTTCTAGAGACGTATGTTAAAAATTTGACTTGAAGACCGACTAAATCTGGAAAATGTCGTACAAGTTAAATGTCCATATATCTTTGTCCAAAAGTTTGATCGAACTTTTGACCGAGAAATTTTAACTGTGAATGTTGTCAAACCTTCAACCATGATGGTACTAGACATAAAGTCGAACAAACGATTTAAAACAATTTAAAAATCAGCTTCTTACCTTTTTTAACTTCTGGGCCGATGTAAAATCAATGAAAATGATGAGATATACAAGCTGATTGTGCTCAATTCATTTTTGGATCTCATGAAATTTGATCATGGCAACCATGCAGATTCTCTAAATAAACTAAATTCAATTTTGTTTGATAGTAGGGCCTAGTTTATGGTAGAAGCCTGATTTAGAAACCCATTTACTTGAATTCGAGCCGTGTCCTTGATTACAAGTTATTTTGAAAACTTGAATGTTCTCAAGAATTTGGAAGATGTCACGTGGTCCCCACCATATTCCTTCCTTACTTTTCTCATCTTCACCACTTTGATGCCAATTCATTCCTTCTCTATTGATTGAGCTTCAATGGATATTTAGTTAAAAATCATGGGAATATTCCTAAAAGCTTGGGCCTAGATGGAAGTTGGATTAATTTACCCTCGATTTATTGTCAGCCATTCCTTTTGGGAAGATTTTTTCATGTTCCCCGCTAACAATAAGCCCAGTATAAGGAACACATGTTAGCCCTTGGTATTTGAGATCAACAGCTCACTCATTGGCACACGTTAGTGATAATACAATTGGCTGTAATGTGTGCTAGCGTGTACGCCATCAATCTCAAGGACGAAGGGCTCTCATGCATTCCTCACACTCAGCTCATTGTCAAAGTGGTATATTAAAAACGTTTCATTCCTTTTGAAACATTATTTTATTTTATTGATTTGACTTACCAATTTTGGAATTAAGTGATTGGAAATCAAAGATATCTATGATTACATAAGATTGACCTAAATACCCTAATAGGCCTCCCCTCTCCCTTTTTCCTTCACTCAAGTTTTCCTCTCATCTCTCATGTTTGAGCTCTCTTCCCTCTATATCCCCATTGTCACATCCTCTCTCTAGTGCGTTTCTCTTTTGTAGCTCTTTCTCTCTTTGAGATACTCTGTCATTTGTTATCTTCATCTTCTTCATGTCTCTCACTTCTTTATTATTTATTTAATTATTGTAGTTTGATTGAATGAAACTTTGTTTAATCTTACAGGAAACAATGCGCAAAACTTAAAGTCAATCCAACAATAGTAGGTAAGGTTTTATTACCTATGATTTACAATTTATGAGCCTTCATAGGTTGGTAAAGTCACTTCTTGCTATATTATGCTATTTTTTTATGATTCATTAGTTTATGCTATTTTCTTAATTTATTGAAAATGCTTGATTTTGCTGACTATCCACAAAAATAATTATAAATTTTGTGGTTATCTAAAATTCACAAATTTTTTTCCATATGCCCATATATCCTGATTGATTTGCCTTTAAAATTTCACATCATATGTATTCCATTTGGACGCCCCTAAAATTTTTATGATCCATTTTTACAATATGCATATCAAATAAATTGGCCTTTCAAACAACCTATCTTTGAGTCCGATTAATTTTCAGTCTCTATGAGTAATTGAACTCATACTTTAGGGGCATAGGAACCTACACAAGGTAAAGCTATCTTTGGTGGCAGGTGTGGGGCTGTCTCACCGCTTGTTGTGAGTGATAGCCACTTCTAGGGTGTCCAAAGGCGTCAGAGTAGTTCTTCTAGCCCCATAAAACCTTTTCAAGCAATTACTGTAAGACGAAAAGATGGCGAAAGGTGGCAAGACACCCGGGTTCTATTGGACCAGGGTATGGACCCAGGCCCATTTTGGTCCACTTTGTTCACGATTTGGGTGAGCGGTACGGGCCATGGGGTCCGAGGATAGAGGGGGCAGTTGCACAGACTCCACATGAACCATCGTGACACGAATTCTTTTAGGACCCATATCCATCACACACGTACACAAGGCATGTGACTAGGGTGTGCATCATCACATTGTGGGGCCTGACTCATGAATTAGTATCGTTGGTTGGACCCGTCGTTAGTGAGGGGTCAACCCTGTTGCGATCTTGATTGTGTACAAGGGGTCCAAACCCCCGTGGACTCTGAGAAGCAGAGCCCACTCCCGTTGTGTAAGAACCTCTAAGAAAACCTAGAGAAATCAAGAAAGATGCCCTCTTAAGTGAAGCCCACATAGGGTTAAGTGAGTGGACTATAAAAGAGAACAAGAGAGAGGAGGAAGCCCTAAGATATAGAGCAGCCCCCACTCTCCTCTCTCTCCCATTCTACACCCTCTACCTCTCTTTATTGTGTGGTGCCCTTGTCTCATAGAGAGCAAGGGACTGACCACCCCCTCCTCTCCCTCTCCTCTCAATTGTGAATGGTGCAAGAAGGTGAATCTTCTCCCTTGCAAGCGTGTGGCTTCAAGACAAAGGTTGGCACTCCTCCTAGCTAATTTCTCTATCCAACAAGGGGCCTTTGAGGGATCTACACAAGTATACAAGGTAATTTCTCTATTCAATTGGTTGCAGGCATTGGCATCAAGGAAGGTGACGTCCTGGGGATGATCAACCCCAAAGATCAGTCCATACCTTTCTTTGTTGTCATTTTGATTTATTTTTAGCCCTGATTTACATTATTATTGCTTATGGATATGCTTATTCATGTGATTGTGTGCAGGATTGATTTTAAAGTCCCAATTTCTATGCAAGGCACCAACCCTTGGGCTCGCCCACCTCCACGCTTCCACTTTGATGCCACTCTACAATAGTATCAGAGCCCAGCAAAGGGGTTTTGGTCGCTGATTTGCTAGAAAGTTGTGAACTTTACTTGATTTAGGGTTTTAATGCATAATTGGGGGAAAACCCTAATTAGATCTCTATACATCATTCCATGATAGGGATTTTGGAAATAAAGTTAAATTGAGTTTATTATGAACTGATTCATGTGATTAGTTTGCTGGAATTTTGTGATTTGATCATTTATTTGATTTTGGCACATGTAGGAGCAAAACTATAAATTCACTCGTGTGGATTTTTTGGTCAAATAAAATTTCTGGTCACTTTGTATGCACATACATACTTTCTGGTTCATGATATTTAATTGATTATATTGTGTTAATCTAATTGATTAATTGGATTAGAAATTAGTGCAAATTGACCAAATTGGCACTACGGGTATTTTGGTCAATTCATAAGGGCATTTTATATGCATGATTGTTTGTTGTCCAAAACCTTAATTAAAATCTTTCATGCTTCTAAATGTATTGATTGATTGATTATTGTGTGATTAAAGTTGGTGTGATTATAAGGGTGAAAAGACCGAATTACCCCTAGTGCTATTTTGGTAATTTCACACTATTATTTTTTATGTACAGAGAAGTGATTATTCTAGCAACCCTATTAAGTGTCTTTTTGCTAATTGTGTGTGCTTAAGGGGTAGCATAAGTTATTATCACAAGTAATTGCATATTAAGTCAACTTACCTAAAGGGGCTTAAGGGTAGTTTTGACTTTTTACATGCTAGTAATTTAAGCCTAATTTATATGCAATTAAATTGATTATATCAGCATAAACACACTTGTCACTTTGCTTTGTATTAGAGTAAGTGAGTTAATACATAATTAACAAAGTAGTTATTGGTCATATCGTAGTATTCATTTATGTGTCTTTTCCTTGTTTTGTAATTAATCTATTTGTGCATAATGGCATCAAAGATGGTCACCTCTGAGTTGGGAAAGATAGAGAAACTCAATGCTGACAATTATTTGTTATGGAAGATGAGGATATATCATATCCTCACTCTCACTGACCTGGCTCGTGTCATGGAGCCGGTCATTGAGCCATGCCCAAAAAATTGTTTTGCAGCTCAGAAAAGAGCCTATGAGAAATTGAGGATGATGACAACAAGGCCAAGTCCACTATTCTAACCTTCATGAAGCCAAAAATGGAAAGGCTCTTTGAGAAGTACAATTCTACCAGAGAGATGCTTGAAGCTGTAAATGTGAGATATGGGGAGTAGACTGAGGCTCATAAGAAGATGTTGCACTCAAAATATCAAAACACTAGGATGAGAGAGGGAGATGATGTGAATAGGCACTTTAGTGACATGTCCATATTTGCTGATGACCTAGAGATGCTGGATGACCCTATCTATGAGGGAGTTTAGGTGTCTACTGTATTTAACAACCTCCCTAACTCGTAGGAGAGTGTAGTGGTGTACCTCAACATGAGTGACTAGAAGCAGAGAATGAAGGCTCTAACTGCCAAGTTTAGGCTTGAGCAAAGATGAAGGAACCATGTCAATGATTCAGGAACTGCTACTGCCAACCTGGCACAGAACTCTGGTGGTGGGAAGAAATTAAGGTGGATAGGGGGCAGGACCTTTAAGAAAGAAAGTCTTCAAGAGAAAGGGGAAGAAACCTCAAAACAAAGGCAATGGCAAGGTAAATAACAAACCCCAAGGGTGCCTACTTCAAGTGTGGCCTGGTGGGCCACTTCAAGGCAATTGTTCTCAGAAGGATGACTAGACCAACAGCAACAAGGGAAAGAATAGAGAAATTATTTGGGTTGTTTCTGATGTCATGATAGTTGATGTTAAGAGAAGACTTGGTGGCTAGACTAGAGCCACAATGCATGTGTCTCAATCCAAGGGGTCTAGGGGTGGGATGATCAATCTCCTCCCTGGACAGAGCAAAGTCTACATGGAAAAATAACTTACTGCGATGTGGAGGCCATGGGGACTTATCAGATCCTACTGAAGGAAGGGTCAACTCTTATGCTAACTAATGTGTTGTTTCTCCATCAATAGGAATCTGATCTCAATTCCTATTCTAACCAAGAAGGGATTTGAGGTAAGATTCAAAGGGATCAAAGCCACAGTGGGCAAGGGTGGCTCAGTTCTTTTCACTGCTACTTTGGTTGATGAATTATATTGTTTAGATGTTATGGACTCATTTACTTCTAATGAATTGAATTCTTCTGATTATTTTTTTGTGTGTGGATGATACAATGCAATGGCACTTGCAATTGTATCATGTAAATGTAGATAAGCTACATAGGATGTCGAATGCATGGTTATTAACCAAAATATCCAAAGACTTACGTGTGTGTGAGGATTGCTTATCGGGGAATATGAGCATGCAATCCATCGAAAAGGGACAAAGGGCAAATGAACTATTAGGGGTAGTTCATTTAGACATTTGTGGGCCCTTAAATGTTCAGACCCACAGAGGTATGACCTATTTCATAACCTTCATAGATGACTACTCAAGATATAGGTACATATATCTAATAAACAAAAAATTCGATGCCTTAGATAAATTCAAAGAATTTAAAACTGAGATAGAAACCCAATTAGGCAGGAAGGTAAAAGTCCTAAGGACTGACAGGGGCGGCAAGTACACATTTGATATGTTTAAGGATTATTGTACCGATCAGGGAATAGTGCATCAATACACCCTCCTCTACATTCCACAATAGTATGAGGTGACAGAAAGGTGTAACAGGATGCGTATGGACATAGTAAGGTCCATGTTAAATCATTCTAAACTAGGAACCAATTTTTGGGGTGAGGCTTTGGACACCGTCGTGTATATCCTTAATCGTGTACCCACAAAGGTAGTCCAATGGACACTATATGAGCTACAGACGGGTCGATGCCCAAGCTTAGGGCATCTTAGGGTGTGGGGGTCCAGGGCACATGTAAAGGTGCCTGACCAGTATAGGTCTAAGCTAGACCCTAAGACTATAAAGTGTACTTTATTGGTTACTGTGATCACTCTAAGGGGTACATATTTTGGTTCACCACGCGGATGGGATAGTGGGGGTTATAGAGTCTAGAGATGCTTATTTCTTAAAAGAAGAATTAAACCCCAAAATACCTAATAAAAGAGTATATTTATTAGAGATAGTAAAAGAGACTAGTCCTAGTACAACCCCGGAGGAAGTAATTGGATCAGGTCAAAATCAAACTGACCAGGAACCAAAGGCCTTTAGGAAAGAAGACCTTCGACACGGTTTAGAGACTTCTATACAATGTTAGGGGAAGACAACTCCACATTAGGTGAACCTGTTCTAGATGACCCAATTACCCTTGAGCAAGTTTTGTGTCTTCCCAACACTAAAGAATGGAAGAATGTTATTCAAGAGGAAATGGATTCAATCCTAAAGAACATGGTTTGGGAGAAAATAGATCCACTTGAAGGGGGGAAGCCCATAGGGTGTAAATGGATTTTCAAAAAGAAGCTTAATGCAGATGGGTCAATAGACAAGTACAAAGCGAGATTAGTAGCCAAAGGTTTTACCTAGGTGGACTTTAAAGAGACATACTCGCCTATGTCAAGATTGGACTTAATCAAATGTCTCTTGGCATGCGTTGCTTACTTTAATTTAGAGTTGCACCAGATGGATATAAAGACCGCCTTCCTAAATAGAGATTTAGAGGAGGAGATTCACATGAAACAACCCGAGGGTTTAATACTTCCTAAAAAGGAACATAAGGTGTGCAAGGTAATAAAATCATTGTATGACCTGAAACCATCTTCAAGGCAATGGTACTTCACTTTTCACAAGGTGATTAGTGAAAATGGGTTCATAGTGAATGAGCATGATCATTGTGTTTATACCTTCCGGGATGAGACTAGGTATATGATGTTGTCACTTTATGTATATGACATATTCTTGATGGGGAATGACTTAAGTAAGATTGTCAGTTTGAAGGAATGGCTCAAAACCTTGTTTTAGATGAAAGACATGGGTGAGGCATCTTACATCCTTGGGATGAAAATTGATAGGGATAGAAAGGATAGGAAGCTTAGTATATCTCAAGAATCATACATAGAGAGCATTCTCAAACACTTTAATGTCATTTGTTGGAAGACCATTGAATCCCCTATATACAAGGGTATTGTGTTATCTAAGAATATGGCTCCTTGGACAGAGGAAGACAGACTCCGAATGCAGTCAGTGGCATATGTAAAGGCTATTAGCAGCTTGATGTATGTCATGACCTGCATGAGACCTGATTTTAGTTTTTTGGTAGGCTTGTTAAGCCGCTACCAAGAAGACCCTCGACTTCAACACTGGCAAGTAGTGAAGAGGATATCTTGGTACCTTATTTGGTTTAAGAATTTAAAAGTCACTTATCAAGTAGAGGGTCTGTCACTGACTAGATATAGTGATTCAGACTATGAGGGAGATCTAGATGACAGGAAATTCACTGTCGGATTTGTCTTCATGTTTGGAGGTGGGGTTATATCGTGGGCAAGCAAGAAACAAAAGAGTGTTTATAATATGATGGAAGCTGAGTTTTATGAATGTAGTATTGCTACTTCCCAAGCAATACGGATAAAGGAATTTCTAGCAAGATTGGGGATAGAAGACTGGACTGATGCTCCTGTCCAGATTTATTGCGATAATCTAGCTACTGTGTCGACACATAAAAATGCGGAGATCAGTGTCAGGGGTAAGCACATTGAAGTGCATTACTATTATATATTTGACATGATACAAAGAGGAAAAGTGATTGTGAGTCATATTCCTATTGTTGAGGTGCTAGCGGGTCCGTTTACTAAGGCCTTAATGACGGATCTATTTTCTAAGCATGCTCATAGCATTGTCTTCGACAGGACTACCGCAATTCGTTGTTGGACCATATGAGACCTTCATCCATATTGGGAGATTTTGGACCAGGATATGGGCTTGGGCCCATTTCGGTCCACTTTGTTTGTGGTTCGATTGAGCCGGTACGGGCTATATTGTCAAAGGATAGGGGGCAGTCGCACTGACTACACATGAACCATTGTGACACGAATTCTTTTGGGACCCACATCCATCGCACACGCACACTAGGCATCTGACTAGGGTGTGCATCATCACATTGTGGGGCCTAACTCATGAATTAGTGTTGTTGGTCGAACCAGTGGTTAGCGAGGGATCAACCCTATCACAGGCTTGGTCGTGTGCAGGGGTCTAGCACCCCGTGGGCTCTAAGAAGAAGAGCCCATTCCCGTTGTTTTAGAACCTCTATGAAAGCTCAATGAAATCAAGAAAGAGGCTTGCTTAAGTGAAGCCCACATCGGGTTAAGCGAGTGAACTATAAAAGGGAAAAAGAGAGAGGAGGAAGCCCTAAGATATAGAGCAGCCCCAACTTTCCTCTCTCTCCCATTCCGCGCCCTCTCCCTCTCTTTGGTGCATGGTGCCCTTGTCTCAAAGAGAGCAAGGGGTTGGCTGCCCCCCTCCTCTCCCTTGTCCGTGGTGCAAGAAGGAGAATCTTCTCCCTCATAAGTGTGTGGCTTCAAGATGAAGGTTGGGCACTCCACCTCGTTGGTTTCTCGATCCAAGAAAGAGACTTTGAGAGATCTACAGAAGTATACAAGGTAATCTCCTCTCTTGTTTGATTAAATTGTAATTCAATTGGTTGTGGGCTTTGGCATGAAGGAATATGGCGTCCCGGGGCTGATCATCCCCAAAGTTCAGTCCGTACCTTTCTTTGTTGTCATTTTGATTCATGTTTTGCCCCGATTTACCTGATTATTGCTTATGGATATGCTTATTCATGGGATTGTTTAGAGGATTGATTTTAAAGTCGACAATAGCAGGGAAGCCATGCTATTGAACTGCTCGTGCACGTGAAAATGCCCACTCACATGAGGGTGGGGGATGGCATGTTCTGGGGATTTTGAGGCGGGGATTATTGCTTATAGATATGCTTTGGTCAAAGAGAAACAAAAGGAAGCCGGGGGCAGTGCGGTGGCATTTGGCACTACAACCTAGGGGTTGTTGGAGAAAGTTCTAGCGACCGCCAGTGGTGGTTTTGGGTTGTAGAAGGCTGGTCCACCTTGGCTGTTGTCGACAATCACTTCTTGTGGATAAAGATGACTATTGAACTGATCTATTTGATTCAGCCATTAAAAAAAATGAGTCCCATGGAATTAAGTCTATTTTAGAGTGGTACAGTTGCAGGAAAAAAATATTAAAAAATATTTCAGCCTAGGAAAAACCTTAGAGACAATAAAATGACTATTTTATCCCGGTACATGAACCATGATTTAATTACTTGACTTAGGCTCCAATTCAGAGGTCTAAGGGTGGAGTTGAAAATTATGAAAAATGGAAGAAAGAGAGGATAGTATATTCTAAACCTGGACCAAGCCACATGATGGGAAATAATTCCTATAAGGTAACAATTAACTATTTTATTCCTAGCCCAAAATCATTACCACTGGTATGTGACATCAATGAGTGTCCTTGAGATCAGTTTTGCACCTATTTGACTTTAGGAAGACCTTGAACAAAGTGACAAAAATATAATTACGAGTAGATCGGCTCGTATTTAATAAATGGAATCGCGGACCAATCAAAGATGCCACACCCCTTGAAAGGACAATGACTTGAAATTAAAGAAAGGAGAATGATAAGTTAGTAATACTCGAAGAGAGGATTGTATCCCATGTAGAAGAATAACTTCAATGCCCTTAAGGGAAGTCTACCCCGTTTTCTTATAAATAGATACCTCTAACAAGAAAAAAGTTGGCATCTAATAAAAATAGTAAATACTATCAAATAAAAGGGATGTGACCAAGAGGTGAACATTGACTTGTAGTGGTCACTGTGTCACTCGGGAGAGTTGAAAATGGAGGCGTGAACTCATTTTTTGGATTTTAGGCAGCTTTGTACATGTATCTGCAACATAGTTTATAGGAACTGTTTACTATACTAGGCGTGAATTTGTCCACGCCTAGCCCTACAAATGAGTGCATTGGGCATCCATTTATAATTTTGGCTTGAGCTTGTTACTAACCATTAGGACTTGTGTGAACCCATATTATTTATGTTTACTTACTCAGATGCATAAATTTGATAATGATGTGTTAACAATTATTACTTATTTGTGATTAATGAAGGTGAATTAGGAGGAATTTGATGGCTTTGGATTTGGGGGAAAATACTTAATCAAGATATAAATTAAAATACCTTAAGTGGGATTTTGGGCTAGTTCATGGAGTGAAATTGGGCCCTGACCTAACAACTCACCTTGGTTAGTGATCCAAGGGTAGTTATGGGATTTTACTTTTGTCTCAAGGAGATTCATAGTGTCATAACCCACTCCCCAGATGCTTTTCAGAAATTACAATTTAAGAAAAAAATTCCAATTAAACACAATTAATTCAAAATACTTGAAAACTCTGGATATGAGTTTGAGGCACAAGATCACTGAACAAGGAAGAAACTTTTGCTTCCATCTTCTATCGTCCTTGCGAAAGCTTGTGCATACAAAATACGTGCAAAGGCAAACCACCCATGAGCCAAAGCTCAGTAAACTTGCCTACTACTATGCCAAAACATAATAAATTGCAAGCTACTTGCATCCTAAGCGTGCTTACGAAACTATATGCGTCATACCACATGGAGTTCATTCCAAATTATTGAGTTAAGTCAGCATACCATATGAATGAAATAAAATGTTATAAACTACAACATGCATTTCAACCAAAGGAATCATATTCACAAGACATCAATTAATGATGGTTTAGAAACCTCTTACTTTAACCAATAGATTATTACCATACCAAGAATATGTAACATAAGTCATTGCCCAGAAATTGATCTTGACTACCTCTATGTCATAGTGAGAGCATGTTTGTAACAAACCGGAGGCATTCAGCCTAATACGTATGTATCTAAATTGCATACCCTGATTTATAAAAATCAAATTGTGTTCCACTTTTCCCAACACCCTTTGCCGAAGGACCTATAATGAACCACATGTATGCATTCGACACCGGTCCTTATGGCATTACATATTATGCCACCATAAAATCCTCAAGAGCCCACATGGACTATTTCACTAATTTTTCATGTGTGCATGCAACAAAGAATTAATGATTCATGAGGTGTCACTGCATCCCATTTATAATTATCATCTTGTCTACAAACAAAATCATTCTTACTTGTTATCTTGTTTACATATTAAGATATTTCTCATACCCAACACATCCATCATATAACAAGCTTATTGTCTAAATTTACCTATATCGGAATAACAGAGCCAACATTACAAGCTGACTTAGCTTGGCTATACCGATCTTGGAAAATAGCGAACCTAACCTATACATAGGGTAAACATCATACCATAGGTCCTAATGGTTCTTTAGACAAGCGTTTGCATGTACATGTTACCATTTACACAGGCGAGTACCACTTACTATTCAGTGGCCCACATTTGATGTCTTCATCACATACATCATAATAAAATATGATGCATTACATACTTGGCATGTATATGGCACAATCATAACATGAATATCTCTTACCCTATGCACATCATCATCACACTTCAACATGAGTCAATTTTGGTCTAGTCCCCACATCCATGAATCCCATATGAAAGGCAATTTACACTATATAGCCTTAAATATGGTAATTCATAATAACTTTCAACTGACTATCTTGTTCCTACCCTGCATTTTTCACATTAGTTGACTAAGTAGTACTCTACACATATAGTTCCCTACTTCCTATGGAGTTGTTTCAATCTATGAAATGTGCATTCAAAACAACTGAAAATGAAGCATTTTTGGCTTTAATCTAATCGGGCATTTGGTGTAGCATATGGCCTGCCTAAATCTCTTATAGGGTAAAACCCTAATTGCCTTATAGTTCTAATATTATATTTTTTAAGAAAAAGATCAAAACAAGTTCGATGACCTAAATTTTGGACACAAAGTCCTATGGGTGTAGGGTCCAAAATTAAATTGAGGATCCGATCTGGTCATTAATACTATTTTTCCAAAAATTATGGAAATAGTTGTATAGTATATAAACTCAAGAGTAGTTAGGGGTCCTAAATCCAAATGTACTATGAGTTTTTTCACTAGAAGCTGGATTCCAAGGCTTGGTCTCCAAAAAGTTTGAGGATGGTCTGACACCGGTTGGTCCTTGGGAATTGCTAAAAACTAGAAAACACAAAATCTTGAACTTTGAACCTTTTCTAATTCTAAAAAATTTAATAAATAAACATGTTATGATAAAAATCCTAAATATTTATAGATGAAAATACTCATTCGGGACTTAGAGCTCTTCTATGGGGTTGTGGTCCCAAAACTTAAGTCCGAATAGGGTTGGGAAAATTCAACCCGACCCGCCGAACCCTGCACCCGACCCGACTACAGGTAGGGTCAGGGTCAAGGTTTAGGCTTTTGACCCATTTTGAACCTGACTTTTACCAGACTACAAGTCTTATTGCTCTTGGATTTTATTTTATTTAATACTCAATTAGAAACTTTTGTGAGATTATTATGGTGTTAGTCTATTAGACTTATTTATACTATTACTATGATGTTTGTTTAGTATATACTATGTTGAATCAGAGGTGCTTAAACACAAATTTGGGCATAAATAGGATGTTTGGAACATAGGTGTGATTACATATATTTTGCTTTGTGGTAAGCATACATTTTGGGATAGCAGAGAATTGTATCTTCAAGGTGTGGTTAATTTTTATATAGTTAATTTATTTTCTATTATTCTTGTGGGTGTGGTGATTGGAATGAAAATATGTCATATTTTGTTATATTCATTCCCCATCCTCTCTCCTTCGATAGGACACACCACACACTAGACTCATCTCTGTGTGAAAGGCATGATAGTCATAATAGGGAGTGGGTTAGGAACATGCAACTAGAGAGGCGGATGAAAAATCTCGACGACGAACAATTTTTGGAGGAGGAAAATTGTAAACAAGTGTCACTGGTTGCTTAAGATGGTGGGGCTAGGAGCAGCCATAGAGAAGTAGTTACAAGAATTTTGGAATTAAGACTCTATGGCCATCAAGGAAATAATGTTTAATCTGTTTTCCGTTTGTATGCGAGTTATCAAAAGCCAAGTGGGTTGATCTTGAGTAAATAAACGTTGATGGTCTATTTTGTTATCCTTCTCTCATAATGTAAGAAAGGCAACACTATACCTCTAAGGTCTTCGTTGATAGCTATTACAAAAATGTGTCATCCACAAATTAGCCAAAGAACCAAACATTACAAATTAATGTTGTAATGTATTTAAGTTCCTTTTGTATTTGACCTTTGCAAAGAGAATGTATAAAATACGAGTTTAACAAAAAAAATGAGGAAAAAAAGTACGGTTACCCGCATACTTGACCCGACCCGACTCAAGTAGGGTTAGGGTTTGGATTTTTGACCCGATTTAAAACCCAACCCAATTTTAGTGTGGGTCTAGGCCAACCCGACCCGATTCCCAACCCTAAGTCCGAACTTGGGAAATTGAAATTTGGCAGAAATTTGGTTTTATAATTAAATAGTTGAATCATCGATGAAAACTCCTAAAAAACACTAAAAAATTTAACTAGAGGTTTAGGGACGTCCCTGAACTTCCATAAAAACTTTGTCAAATTGAGTACCAGAAGGTCCCGAAACAACTAATTCCGTTTTGGTAGTAAGGAAAAATCTGTGGTTGAAAATCCTTTTTTCATATCAACAAAACCTAACTTTATTAATCAAGTCTACTGAGAACTTTTTGAAAATTCTAATCACACATGAGAAACACCCTAAAACTCTATATATCACATCATATCGGGCTTCTACCACATGCTTAAAAACATAATCAAATGCTAAAACATCAAAATTCATAGCATAGTCATGGAAGCATACACTGCATAATAGGATTCACCCAAAAACATGAATACAATACCCTACTTTATCGTGATCTACTATAGAGGAGGTAGTTCCTACCTCTTCTACAAGAGAACAGTCTTCTCCAAGCTTCAAGCTTCTTTGCCTAGCTTTGGGTTTCCTTCTTCTCTGAGCTCCAAAGGAGCAAGGGTGCTTAAATGGCCTCCAATCTAAAAGGCTCCATGGGAAATGGAAAGGAGAGGGGTGCCTAGTGCAAGTGAAAGAGGGGAAAGAAAAGATGGGAGAGATAAGGAGAGGGATTGCAAGTCTTTGTGGAGGGGTTTCCTACTTTGGCTAGGATTTCCCTCTTAAGAGATCTTCGCAAATTTGATTTCAAGGCAAGCTTCTTGAGTTGAGTTGATCCACTCTTTTGGAAAGATTTTAGCCATCTTGGGATACTTTGTGCCATAGAAAGAGGCTGGGCAAGTTGGGCGACAACTAAGGCACAAACCCAGACCAATCGAAGGCCCACTTATGGAACTATTGTTGGTTTTTTCAATTTTAAATTGGGGTCTTATTCCAATTACCTTGGATAACACACCCTCACCCCTACCCTTCTAGTTAGGGCTTGGTGAGTGAGTCTAAGTGAGTTTCGTCCACCCACAGATACTATCGCTCACTCGGGTTAAGTCAATGACACGAGTTTGCTAACTTTCCTAAAATAGACCTGTTGGTCAAGTTGTTGCTTTTCACCCTTTCCGAACCTCCATTTAGGGTTTTAGGATTTCGAGTGACTGAGTTAATTTGGTTGACCAACAACCTACACTCTTGGCCTAAATTAGGAATGTTTTCACTCCTTTCCCCAAATAGCCAAGGGGTCAAATCTAGGTTTTTATTGTGGTCCAGTTCAACTATAGGGGTTAATTTCTTTCCCAAAATTACTTCACAAAAAAAATTCTTTTGAATTTCAAGGTTTTATAGATAGGGTTTAAAATGGTTTTTGAGCCATAGCTCATTTGATGAGATGTTTATTGGGCCAATTCACCATGTGAAGAGGACCTAATCTTTTATACTATTATTTGTCCAGATAAAATTAATCATGTCTATCTTCCAAGTAATTGGAAGTCAGTGGTCATATGAACCTTAGGCTTTCATGGGTTATAATATTTATTATCATTGAAGACTTTTTCTCCTACTGTTGGGGAGGGTAGAGGTTATGACACATGTATACTTTCTTCACAGCAATAACGGTTTGGGTATCAATGTAGAGAGGTCTTTATAGTGGGTTTCCTACAGGTCTTCATAGGACCATAGTATCTACAAAAACATAATTGCTTGAGCATTATAAAAGGCTTTTGTTTCTCACCATCTACCTCCATGAACATAGTTTGAACCTACATCTCCAAATTCGTAGCTAGCTCTTGAGGGCCCTAGGGACTCGGTCAAACTACTACAAGGGTAGACATACTTCCAAAAAGTGGAAATGGATATTCATAAATTTCTTAGAGAATCAAGTTATCTCTAAGTTGGTACATACTTATATAATATTCCTATTTCCTTATATAGTGATTGTAGTGTATTCACCTTCATTACCTTCTGGCAGAGTGATGGGTTATGTTATGTTAAGCTTATATAGTTGGGCTAGAACAATTAAGGGTGGTTTGTATCATGTGTCGCTCTAGTTGGCATATGATGAGTTTCTCAGTTTAAGGGACTAGATGGGGTTATTAATTATTGAATAGGAGATTATACGTTAATTAATGACATTTCTTGATATTTTTTGTCAATTAGAACAAGTGGAACAATTAAAGGACTTGAATAAATATTATGTAATGTTAGTGATGTTATCTACTAAGTATGTAGGCAACTAACATATTGACGATATCGACCTGATCCGTATAATAATAATAGTTAATCCTTTTGTTCTTTTGGAAACTCTCCTCCTATGAGAGACTTGTAATTGTTTGTTGGTCATTGTTGGTTACAAGTTCTTTAGACATGGGCTAGCAAGACTAAGATCAGGCAGCATGAGAATTAGTTCCTTGTTTCTGCAATGCTAGTAAGTAATTATACTAATGACATGAGAGTCAATTTTACATGGTTATTTATTTTCAAATTGATGACAGATATGTACTTAGATAAATAGCCTATTGTTTATGGATTTTAGAGATATATAATACTATCATATGTTTTGATATTTGTATATGTGAACCTCAGTTATCATAACCTGAATCTTTAATTGGAGGATTTACTTTGTATTTAAGGGAAAACAATTCTTCCTAGTTTACAGTTTGAGCTATCTAAATAGGGTTTCAAAAATTAGAGTCGTGACAAAGAGAGTTTCATAAGTGTGGAAGGAGGTTAAGGTTATGTTCAAAATGGCATTTTAGTTGAGAAAGTGAAATGTGGACTTATTGAATTAAATCTAGGCATCATGGAAAGCCTACAACATTGAGAGCATGATACGAAAAAATTCCTCATTTGGTATATATTGATCATCACAACCCGAATAGGTTTCCTTGATATCAAGAACATTTCTTCAATAGTTTGATCAATTACTTTCATAAATATATATAGCTTTCATTTACCTTCAACTTATTCAAGTAGCCACATGTAAATAATACAACAATATCCACCCTTGCTTAAATTAAGGTGTAACAACATTCTTATTTCATGCCATAGGCCCCTAAATACTTGACTTTAGCAATAAAAGATAACAACCATCTTGCAAAAGGCAACAAAAAGAAAGTAGACAAAATAAAATATCTATACTCCAGTTGTGTCACATGACAATATCCATATAATAAGTTAGCATTTCTTCCTAAATAAAATATGAGAAACCATCCACTCCTCTCCATTTCTAAACCCAAATAGTTCAGAGCCACTAATGCATAATCCTCTCCAATAGTTTACCCACGTGGTTGCCTCTTCTTTGCTATGAATAAATGACCCCACTATTGCTTTCACAGCATCAAGATTTGCATCGAGTCTCTTCAACCACTCTTCACTGTCAAACAAATTCATCATTTTCTGTCAAATTTAAATTTCAAAAAGTATACACAACAAGAAATCTAACAACGTGAATCCAGGTTGTGCCTTCCTTTAAAAAATGTTCAAGTAAGTTGCTATTTAAAAAAAAAAAAAAATTGAATGTTGAAGAGAATATGCCCAAATCCAATTGTGTTCTCTTACAATATACCAATACATTTCTTTCAAGTTTGGAAATTAATAACCACTTCTTATCAATATTCTTCCCAAACACCTTTTGCCTAGGTGTTAGAACCTGATATGTTTCACAACTATTTATCACAACTATTTTGCCATTTAATCTGGTCTTATGACACATATTCATTAATATATGAAACTTTATGAAAATAAAATTGCATAATTAATAAAGTCAATTATAAGTTATCGATGCATGAGTTAACTCTTACTTGTGTACTACATGACACTCTAGCAATATTTAGTTCATTTAACTTGTTCAACTTGCCCTACTAGTGCATAATCCCTATCACAATAAGTGACTTGCTTCGTCAAGTTATTTACTTTAATTACTTTGTTAATTTTTAGTTGAGGACAAATATTTCCCGTCTCATATTTTCTGATTTGGACAACCCAACTTGACTAACCATAAAATATTCGAAGTAGTATGTTTTTTTAGAAGGTTTTTACATTTTCTTTTTCCCATGTTAAATTGTCTCAAGGGTTTGCAGTTCAGTTGATTAGATCATTTGGTTATTGCTTAAATCTAGACCAACCTAGGTTTCTCCTACTCTTGAGCTACAACCATTCAAATGCCCATACTTATTTGGACAGCAATCTCATTGTTTGACCAACAATGCAGTAAAAAGTATATTGCATCTTAACCTTAAAAGTCAAACTTTTAATTATTAAATCCTTACTTAGTTCGTGAAAAATGTTTCCCACTTAGAATCCACTGATCCACAATAGAGACATCATCCTGCAATATAAACAAATATAATAAAATGCTTCAAAAGTATGTTATTAATGGAAAAATTGGAGTACTAAGACTTTGCAAATCGAAACCATATCTAGACATTTTTTAATTTGTTAAGGTTTAACAACTATCATCTTTTATAAATGAATAAACATTTATTTGTTTTACAATATGCATTTCTCCTTACTTGAAAATATAGAAGGAATGAAGCAGATGGCATTAGCATCATCCCATCGGGGAAAGTATACTCCGTAAACCAATCATCTTCATCCATAGGCTACAATACATACACATAAAGTATTCAATACTTGATGACTATATTAATAAAACTTGCAAATGTGTACTAGAGGAAGTAGAAGTAACAACAAGAACAATTTGTATAGTTTGACTTCCTTTACAAATTATGCAAATTTGACCAAAGTATATTGAAAGAGTTTTAAACAATTTCTTCACTTTCAATGCAAAACATGATGGTTTCGCTTGGTTTATGAAGATATTGAGATCTAGACTAATCATCAATATGTGGTCTGTCAATTTAATTTCTCTCATGGGAAACAAAACATATCTTACTACTCAGCATGTAGCCTACAATAAGGGAGCTCACATCATATTTGTATACTAGTGTTTTGTGGTACACATGTTCAATGAATAGAAGCCCATCTTGTGCCATCAACATAGATATCTTTTGGAGAAGCAAGCAATAATTTTTCATATGCTATAGAGGACACAAAATTATTAAAGCCATTCATATAAGTTTCTAATTTCATTTATTTATCAAATTAAAGAAAAGTCTTACCTCAAGCAATCCTATGACTAGTATTCGATCATAGGTGGCTTCTATATCAAGCATTGTTATGTCTTCCAACAAAACCTCAACATTACACAAGTTACGCCTCCTATATATCACACCAATATGGTTTAGTTTATAGAATATGATTATTCAAAATGATGGGATACTAATGAGGTGTTGTATATGATCGATATGACTTTTTTTAATGTGAAGATAGTTTAATACAAATTACAGACAAAAGACTGACCAAATATTAGGAAGAAAAATTGGTAGAAGTGCCAAATCATAGCGCAAACGAAAATCTTGTCAAACTTATAATGTAGTTTTTCATAAATTTGGTAAGAATTTGTTAAATTATAAAGAAATAGATTAATATTTGTGCAATTTTGACTGATTTTGTTTTGTTGTCAAATTTTAGATCATAGTAAAAGTATTACTCTAGCCTTAGCCTTTTATCAGTGAGTATTATAATTCTAGATAACTTATCGTTTCAAGTATTTGGAACATATCTATTGCACATGTATCATTTAATTTTTTTGTTTGTTACAATCTCAAAGTTTCCCCAACTTATCTTGGATATTTTCATACTGAACCAAATTGACCCACACAAATTTTTCCTAAATACAAGTTTTGTGCCACTGCTACAAATATATAGTGGTACTCTAATATTTATCAATTCGATAAGAAGGTTTTTCGCATCACAAAATTTGAGAAACCCGCTAAAAGATATGAATAAAAGGTATGTAGAAGGGAAAAGTAGAATGTTTTAAAAGAGATTCATGCACTTATTCTTATTTTGTTGAGATCCATTGCGAATAGAAAATATATGACAACATAAGTTTGAAAGTTACTCTGGAATTCTTCATGAGTAGACTTTAGGGGCAAAAATGTTTGCCCCTCTCTTACTATTTATGGTGAAAGAGTTACTTGCATTGTTCCTCAATGAAATCCTTCTGGGATTTGGAGTTTGTGATAGCAGTAATAAAACATTTTTTATATTTTTGTGCTATAAATAGAGTTGTAGCTCCCTGTCCACAACCAAGATCAAGAACCTTTTGTCCATCTCTTATTTTTGATCGTTCGCAATACAATTCAAGCATTGCTTCCTCAGCTTCATCCAATGTGAGAGACTCATCATTGAAGTAACAACAACTGCAAACATTGTCGATAAGTATAGTTTTAATCTTTTCTTGTAAACATACACATATAACAAATCTTAACTTGTCTATTTCAGTGAATGGAAATTGAATTCATCTTAGCATACAATAAATTGAATAGAGAAATGTAATATTGTCCATCTTTTTGTTTTTGTTGAGCATTCTATAAGTGTTCATGTTTTTGTAGAGGAGTACAATTTTGGCACATCATGACCTTCTATAATCAAGACATCCTTAAAGTAGCAACAACTGAAGTAGAGTGATGAACATACATCTTCACAACATGGTACTATATTCTACAAGGCTTTGATAGTTTCTCGCCTTTACAATATACAACTACAATCATTAACTACAAGTCTTTAGTTCATTAAGCACCTTTCAAATTCCATTTCCCATGTCATTGCCAACTTATTCTATTTATCAATGATGACATTGTTCATACTTACTCATTTTTCTTTTTCTTTTTTGATTTACTAATGAAAATGGGATCTAATCCCATGCTTATTGATTTATAACAATAAAAATGATGCTCTTGCTACCTTCTCCCAAGTCCTTTAATTTGTTTCCTCTCTCATTCTCACCAACTTTCTTTACTAGTTTTTGAAATATGAAAAGTTTTGTGGGTTAGGCCATTAAAACAATTTAAGCAGAAGACATAAGAAAATAATGGTGATGAAGACTAATAAAATAACACTAACGATTTGTTCCTCTTAATACTTATAATAAGGGTACTCTTAGCAATTGAACCAACGTAGGTGCCCTTTATCATCTGTTCTATAATAGAGGGCATAAAAATGTGTCACCTATCTTTAAATACTTTTTACCCATGTCTTTGTAGGAAGCAATATCTTAATGTTGAAGTTGAGCAATAGCCACCGTCAACGAGTAACCCTCTCATATGCGGGTTATGAGCCCGGGACTCGAGAACCACAAAGCTACGATGACCCACCCACTTCAGCTCTAACTTGATGGGGTGTGGGCAAGAGGTGAGCCACAGAGGCCTGTTGAAGTTGAGCAATAGCCACCGTCAAGTTTTGAATGTGAGCATTTACCTTCTTGAACGTAGAAAGGACCATAGCAGTGTCTAAGTGCGTGTTTGGATTTGGACACTCCTCCATGGCGTCAACTTGGTTTTTGGGCTGATTCTCTAGGACCACTTGCTAACCTCTTGCCATGGCAGACTTTGATACCAATGATGTGTTCCGGTGATGAACAGAGCGGTGTCGTGGCCAAGTAAAGGGAAAAGGGAAGGAGGAAAAAGAATAAAGGATATAATAATGCTTCAATTTCAAGATGAAGGAGAAATCTTTCACACCTTGGTACATATAGTTTCTCTTCGGTTGGCAAACGTCCCTTGGTGGGCTGGCCCGCCATCAGCGAGCCACTAATCCCACTTTATTACCCACTACATTCCCCAATTACACCCAATCAAACCCTGAATACATAGTCAATCACATCTAATCATAACTACTACACTACAAATGTGATAATCAAAGATCTATGCGCCGTCAAGGCCTACGACATAGACTAGTGACTAATCATGGCAATACATAGCACCTTAGCTTTAAGATCTACAAAGGTTCCTTGGGAGCAACCTGAATACTACTCTCATTCAATACAAATCTCTGATTCTTTGTATTTTTTAATAAAAAACTTATGAAAAGTTGATGTCTTTTCGAGTCAAAATAGATGATGAAATCTGAGTAGTTTTTTGTTCTTCATCACCATTAAAGATTAACCCTTCCTTCCACTTTCAAAAGTCGCATTTTGTTCGGCTATTCCCAAAGAGTTTAGGCTTTCTTAAAGACTCAGCTAGATAAAGATGTGAAAAAATCATAAACCTAATTAACGTTTCTCTTCTAATTTTTTGTTATCTTACAACTTCATCAATTATCATTAACCTCTAATTCAAGTTTTAAGGGAAAAATATTTAAACTTGGAAGGTTTCTCAATCATGTAAAGTGGAGCAAAGATAAAATAAAGTAAATTTCCAATCATTGATGCAAACAAGAGTGGGAGGTGTGGGTCGGGATGGAGGGAGACTGTACCCAAAATGAGACCCCAATTGTCGTCAATAGCAATTAAGAACCCACTCTATACACCTTCTCACTGTAGTTGGATGTTGCCATTTGCCCTTTACAAGCGGCTGCGTACAATTGAGGATTTATTTAGGGTTCATTAGAGAGGGTGGGACCCATTGACTAGGCCGGTTCCTCATGTACCAAAAATAGGTCAGTGGCCAACTCGGTTTTAAAGCACTGGCATAGTCTTGTAATTGATGCCTTTAAGTAAAAGGCCGCCTATCATGAAAACTAAAGATTTTACTGGGCATAGTTTCTCACATGTGAAAGTAAAAATTTGGTTAATTTTTTCTTTCTTAAGAGTCCTCCTAGTCTTTAAGCTAATTTCATGGCCTGAAATAAATAAAGTTGGCACTTCATGTCCTCAGTGCCTCCCCCTCCAATGTACTTCGCAACAGGTGACTCAAAAGCTACTGAGCTATTGATCAACAACCCCCAATGCACAACAAAGATGGTGCTACACTTGATTGGAGAATTGTGCTTCTAAGTTCTCTCTCTTCCTCTTTTGCCCTTATTTACATAGATCATATCTAACCTTTTTAGTGTGCATATATTTCTTTTTTTATATATGCCTATACTAACACAACTTACACTTCTTAAGCTTCTCTCCTAAAAGTGCTACCCCTAAGTTCTTACAAATATATTTATTTCCAAATCTATCTCTCTTAGTTGTCCCACACATCTACCTTAGCATCCTTATTTTAGCTAATAAAATTTATCTATAAGACTTTTCTTTAGCGCCCAATATTTATGTTCCATACTGTATTATAAGCTTAATAGTTGTCCTATATAACTTGCCTTGAAGCCAATTTAGAACGCGCCTATTTGGTATTCATCAATTTGTGTAAAGAATAAATAAAAGATAAATATTTTGTTTAATACAAAAAAATGAGGAGGAAAAATTGAACTTAAATGTCAAACAAAGGTGCACCTCAAATAAAATATACACCAAGTAATAGTTACAATGGTGTTTTAAAACTCAATTAAACTTAGATTGTTACAACATGCATGTCAAATATATTATATTGACTTTATTTTGTTGAACAAAATTATGTCAATCTATAATGTTTTCATTAAGTCTTGTTAAGTCTAAGTTGATTAGTGATAAGTAAATTTAGACTTGGAATTGAAAGACTAGGAAAATTGGAGTAAACGTAATTTAAGATTTCAAGGTAGAAAATTTAAGCAAGTGATTGATGATTTTAAGGAAGAACAAGGTATAGAATCATGCACACATGTCACATACAATTAGGAAGATCAAGATTTAATTACATGAGTGTGAGAAAAGAGTGGACAAAAATTGGACAAAATCACAAATAATTCATAAGTGATCGATCGAATTAGAACTAGTAATCGATCGGTCTTGAAAAAAAAATAGGATGTTTTTCAAAATATCAAGTGATTGATCAATTAATAAAAAGATCAATTGAAATGGGTTTCATCATACTCTGTACTTGGAATGATCAACCGCCTATTGAAACAATCGATCAGTACTAGACTAGAGAGTTCATACTTTGAGAGTTTCTCTATCTAAATCCTTCGCCACCTTTGTTATTTTCTAAGAGATATCTAAAGAGGGGTGGGAAAGCTTGATTCATAAGTAGTTTATTAATTAAAATTGTGAGTTGTAACTTACTAGACATCACATAAGGGTTGAAGACGAAGCTAATCAAGATGGACTTTGATTAAAACTTTAGAAAGCAGAAGATTGGACTAAGGATATTAAACTTACACAGTTGAGTGGCAAGTTTGATTTGGACCTAGTCTCTCTTATGGTTAAACAATATAGGTTAGAGATGCCATCATGTCGGGTTTTCAAACCTGAATCTTATACCATTTAAGAAATGGTAACCACATCCTGACCGGAGTCAATTTTATTTAAACCAAACCCAACCCGGTTGACCCAGTTACAATAAAAAAATAAATATATTTTTAAATTTTTTGAAAATCACTTGATTAAAAATATAAAATGCAATTTTTTAAATAATTATTCAATTTTATCACTAACACATAAAAAATTATTAAGTTATTATTAAAATACAAAGAAAAATATGAAAAGAATTATATTTATAACTATAATTGGGTCGGGTCATGTGGATCACCTAAAACTCTAACATGATCTGAATGGTTTTAAACTTGTGGAGATCTGATTGGGTCAATAAAGAACCAGTTAGGTGACTAAAGAACCAGTTGGGTAGACCCATGACCTAATTGGGTTACTCTAAAAATGGGAAAGTACCCTCATTATGTGGAGCAAGTCAATCTCGTCATTCTCCCCTTTCCACCTCCTTTCACCCACTTTCCTTCCAAACTCTAGTTCCAAAATGCATCTCCCTCCTATTGGCATCCCTATGCGGCTGGCCCTCCCAGTTACGATTCTCCGCATCTAGCCCATCCCCCTTTCTCCTACCCTCACTCTAGTCGTGTACGTAACTAAGGGTGCTAACGAGCCAAGTCAAACTGAGTTTTGGGGTTTTTTTACTCTAGCTCGATCAAACACTTACACCCTTAGCTTGGGCTTGATTCAACCAAGGAACTCGAAACTCGACTTAAGCTCGAGATCTAAATATAGTATAGGAATTTGAACCTAGATTCGAATTGAGCTCAAATCCCATTTACATCCCAAATTACATTTCCCCATCAAAAATCATATTAATTTGGAGAATCACATCAAGATTACAAAAAAAAAAAAAAATTACTACAACCATGATTCGACTCTATTAAAGTTGTAACCATCATCACAAAATGTAGGGTTAAAAAAAATCAATATGTCAATAATTGACCTTACTAAAATCTTTCACTAGTCACCAAAAATTTAACTAATGCTATTAGAATCTTACTCATATAATGAGCCATCAAAAACTAAACTAAGAGAATTTATATATATATATATATATATATATATATATATATATATATATAAGAAAAAGGTAAGCTCAAGTGAACTTGATAAAAGAGTTTATTAGGTTAATTTTCAAAATATTAATCTTACCAATATTTGTTTAGTGTGGGACCACAGAAAATAAAAAGAGCATCATAAAAAATAGCATGCCATAAATTTTTGGCCCATTTGAACATATGGGCCCCCTTTATCACGATACTTCAATCTCACAATCAAATCAATGGTTTATATTACATTTCCTAATTTAGGTCTTTAGAGTTGTACAATAGGTGTGGAACAAATTAGGATTTTAATATCTTAATTGAAGATGTGGGTCTATAAAATTTGAGGTTATTTAAATATGTAGGACCATTTATTTAAACCACATTAAATTTAAGCCACTGATTTGGGGTTTAAACTTTGACCTGCCTTGATGAGTAGGTCCCACTTATCAAATTGGCCCAAAATGTATTAATCTTTTTTTTATATGATTTGTCACACATCCCCCTTGGTCTCATACCCCTATTTGACGTGGCAGACAAAATGGGCCCTCTAAAAAATTCAACCCTATATAGTGTTGATCAAGATGACTTGATATTACCCATTCTCATCTACGAGAGGTGGTAGTATCAAGTCAACTTGAAAAACTCTATCTCATGTTGATTTTTTAGAGGGTTCATATTGGTGGGCCACCATCAAATGGGGTTATGGGACTAAGGAGGATGAGTTGCAAGTCATAAGAGAATGATATTTATATTTAAGGCCAATTTTGATGAGTGGAACCCGTTTTTCATTGCCGGTCAAAGTTTTCAACCCTAAATCAACAGCTTAAATTTGAAATAGTTAAAAAGACAAACCCCACATATTGGAATGACGCTAAATTTAGTAGACCCCCATGTTCAAAGGAGATATTTAAAATATAAGTGGTTACACACCTATCTTACAACACCAAAGACCCAAATTAGAAAATATAATATCAGCTTTTGATTTAATGATGAGATGGAAGTGTCATGATGAAGGTAGCCCATACTTCGAAATGAGCCCAAAATTTAGTGCCCCTCATTTTTTAGGATGCTCTTTCAATTTTTCTTGGTCCCACCTTCAACAAATATTAGTAAGATCTATATTTTAAAAATTAACCTGATATACTTTTTTATCAAGTTGACTTGAACTTACGTTTTTTCCAATATTGTACATACATATACTTACATACATATATATATATATATATATATATATATATATATATATATATATATATATATATATTTATATATATATATATATATATAGGTAAAAATTTAGACTTCATTCACTAGATATAACTATAGGCAAAATTTAGATGAAAAAAGGTAGAATAGGAATAATTTTTTTTTATCTTACCTATATTCTCAATTTTATTAGTAGTAAGATTTATATTTGTTTGAGATACAATATCTTAATATGGGTTTTATATAGTATATTATATACCATGCATTAATGCATAAATACTATAAATATTTTTATAAAATAAGAGAATATTATGGGTACATGAATAAGTTAAAAAATTCATATAATATGGGTATAATATGTAAAAATTTATGCATAACAAATCAAGCTTAGTTCGAGTGGAGCTTCAAGTCGATCTCAAGTTAAACCAATCATGTTTTGAGTCGAGTCGATTCGATCTAGCCCTTCTTCGAGCTTCGCTCACTTACTTTCGAGTTTGAACCGAGCCGAGTTGAGGCCCCATTGAGTTGAGCTAAATTTGAGCCGAACCTATTCAGCTGGCCCGACTCGTTAGCAACCTCATACACAACCCTATTGATCTTGAAGCAAGAGCCTTTCTGCTGAAGAATTTCATACTAGGGTTGTGACAGTTGTTTCTTAGCAATGTTGTTTACGCTCTTCTTTTGTTGAAGTTAATCATCCAATAAGAGCTACAGATTTGCCAACCCCTTGAAAACCTTTTAGTGCTACTATTTAGGGGTTAAACTTTTAAGGGCCAGCCTGTCAGCCCATAAAAATCCGGGATAGGGCCGAAAGATTTTAGGCCCGTAAAAAAATTAAGCTTGCCTTAAATAGGGTCGGGTTAGGGCTAGGGGCAAAAATCTTGTTTAGCCCATTTGTCCCAGCTCCAAGTATACAAAAAAATATATTTCTGCATTTTTCCATAGTTCTACATAGGTAAAAGGGGAAGGAGATATTAAAGATGTAGTATATTTTATGGAACTTTAAGAAATTTTAAGCTTAAGTCATTATAGTTAGTTGTGAAATGCCTACCTAAAGGTATATGACCTTGTGTCTCATGAGGTCATTTAGAGGGATGCAACTTAAAAATTATAAATTTTTTATTACAATAATATTTCTTATAAAGATATAAAAAATAAACAAAGAGAAAAAAGAAAAAAGAAAAAAATCGTGGCTAGGCCCAAGCCCACTTAGAACCTAGTTTGGACGGGCATTTTAAGACTTGCACAAGGTTAGGGCCTAGCCAGGGCCTAGAAAAAATATGATGCACAAGGACAAGGGGCCAGTTCCAGCTTGACCCAAACCGGTCTAGCCTGGTTTCAACCCTACTTCTATTGGCTATAACTTCTATTGGGTTTTCTTGCACAAAAGAAGATTAAAATTTCTAGTATGTACAACCCTGCTAGATGGTTAATGGTTGAAGTTAACGATTATGGAAATGATTTTTCTATGCTCTTCCAATTATAAAAAGTTGGACAAAATTACCTATTTCCTTATTCAAATAGACAATTTTAACCAACCCATTTAGTGTTTTTCTGGCTTTGTTTTGGATGATTAAACAAATACCATTTCGCAGCCCTACTGATAGCCCAGAGACTTAACTACTACTTACATTGCTTTTTATAGTTTCACTTGTTTGCTTCATTTAGTTTATTGCCTAGTGTGTTAACTCATGACATCACCAGGTTGACCTGGGTCAATCCATCAGATGAATCTAGTCAGCCCAACCCGGTCACCAAACCGGGTTGATGACCTAGCCAGATTTCAAAACATTGATTTGCAATGATACTTGGGATAGATAACACTTCAAAGAAACTTGTTATATACTAACATCATTGATATGTCCAAAAATAAGATCAAGTGCTAAATAATTTGAATATCTAATTGTCATAAGAGATGAAATCTACCTTTCTTTACTCATATCTCCTAACATGAGCTGCAGGAAAGGGATGGGCACTTCATATATCTGGGAGTTCAAGTTGTCTGTTTCTTCAGCTATCCCCATTTCCCGGAGTGCTAAAAGAGTAGAAAAAAGATCTTAAATGAACACAAAGTTAATGCATTGGGACCATTGTACTTGACAAGATATCTAGATTCAACTTTATAACTGCTTGGGCTACATTTATTGACTTGTATTAATTATATATACTTACAAAAACTAACAGACTGTTAGCATGAGACCAGGCAATGCTATATGAGTTTTGGGTGCAACTTTTTGGACACCGTTTTTGTCTCAGCAACAGGTATTACAAAGAAAAAAGGGACAACTTTGCGCGTGATCGATCGGGCAGTGGGTTACCTCCACTTGAAAGTCACTGCAGGTGGAACATTCGGCAGAGAAGGAATTGGTGAGCTGGAGAGGTCAGAAAGTTGGGAGCACTTGGCTTTGCTGGCTGTGTGGGTGGTGTTTGCCAATGAAACCATAGCCCTAGGTAAGAGGGAACAGAGGCACCCTAGTATACGTCGGAATCCATGGCCAGTAGAAGCTTCGTTTGTAATGCAGAGGAAGGAGGAAAGAAGGAAGCAGGGAGAGAGTAGGGGGCAGGTAGGGACGCTGAAGAGGGACACTTAGAAACACGGCCAGCTCAAGATCTTAGCAAATTGCTTAAGGCCCCACCACAAAAAAAGGCCTATCAATAAATAAACATATTATCAAGTGGTAGGCCCTTTATTTTTTCCTCATTTAATACTCCATCCATCTTAAAATAAGTGTCTTATCTTAGTTCATTTTAGAAAATCAATTAAAATATTTATTTTTAGATTGTGGGAGTATATTTTTAGAGTAGTGCTATTGTAGCCTTAACTTTCTCATATTAAAATTCTACTTCATCACTTGAACACCATTGATGAGGAGAGCTTATTTTTTATAGGCCCCAGGATGATATTGAAATGATGAAATAAAGTTTTGATGTGGGAAAGTTAATGCCACTAGATCTTTTATTATATTTTTATATAATTTTTCTAATCCATTAAATGTATCTCCTCGATAACTATTCCTCATTCAAAGAATGCTCTCTCTAATCTCTATTTCTTTCAATGTACTTTAATCTCATTCTTTAAAATAATTTATTTTCATGCACAATGATGAAGGGTGACCTCTTTTTTCTTTAGAAATTTAAGGTAGCCTTTTAAAGATAAACATCTATGTAAAGAGCATTACCTATGATTAAATAAAGAAAAATAAACTTTTTGAACGCTCTCCACCTTTCAAGTTTTTAGCTTTCATCTCTTCTCTTTTTACGGACAACTCTTTATTTTATTTCCTCCATTTATATTATTAGTAAAATTTAAATATAAAAAAGTTAATAGGTGATTTTGAGCCTCAAAAGTAAGAAAATTTCTTTTGAATAAAAGTGTTAACTATATACATATAAATAATTAATTATATAACTATATTTATGTAAAATGTAAAAAATACTTTATTTAAACTTCTCACATGAAGCCTCTAATTGTATGAGGCCAGCCCTGCCTTGCAACACCCTCACAGTCAAAGAAAAAATCTACGTACTCCTCTAAACCCTATTGTTGGGGATGTTATCCTTTCCATTATATAGCAGAGAGAGATAGAGATAGAGATAGAGATAGTTGTTAGCTTACACTTGGCAAAATTGACGACCTGGGAGACTTGCTGCTCGTAGGTATTTTTGTAACCCCATTGAAGACGCCTTTCAATCTGAACTCTCATGAGCTGCCGGATTTCTTCATCTGGGATGGATCCCTCCTGCAATCGCTTCAGCAACGCTGGTTTGTCCAACTTCAGTCCATTCCCAGCCATGGCCAAAATTGATTAGAAACTGGAAGGGACAGCTGGGCTCTAGGTTTTTCCCTGAAAAATGTCCCAAATGTGCAGCGAGGCATCTTTTATATTCCGTCAGGTCGATGTATTTAGACGAACATGTGAAATGGCTTACGCGACGACGTGAACACCATCGATTTAAATATAGCACCTAAAGATTCCAAATATGCAGCAAGGGAGGCATGTTTTATATTCATTTTAGAAGCCCACGTGAACAGCATGGATTTAAACATAGCAGATAAAGATTCTTTTGTCTTTGCGCCATTACAGGTCCGACTTGGTATCAAGGCTGATCATCGATATCCCCAGTTGCATGGGGTGTCAGGTACCAATAAATAAACATATTATCAAGTGGTAGGCTTTCTATTTTCTTTTTATTTAATATTCTATCCACCCTAAAATAAGTGTCTTATTTCAGATCATTTTATAAAATCAAACAAGAATTTTATTTTAGGACTTGTTGGAGTATATTTTTAGAGTAGTGTTATTGTAACATTAACTTTCATATCTTAAACTTTTACTTCATCATTTAAACGTCATTGATGAGTAGGGCATATTTTTTGTAAGCCCCACTCTTTGAGGATATTAAAATAATGAAGTAGAGTTTTGACGTGTGAAAGTTAATGCTACCCGATTTTTTTATATATTTTTTTCTAATCCATTAAAGGAATCACCTTGATAGCTATTCCTCATTAAATGAATGCTCTCTCATCTTTTTTTTCTTTCATTTTAGTTTAAACTCACTCTTTAAAATAATGTATTTTCATGTGCAATGTTGAAGGGTGATCTCTTTTTTCTTTCAAAATTCAAGGTAACCCTCTTAAAGATAAACATCTATGTAAAGAACATTACCTATGATTAGATAAAGAAAAATAAACTTTTTGAAAGCTCTTTACCTTTCAAGTTTTTAGCTTTACATCTCTTCTCTTTTTATGGACAACTCTTTATTTATTTTCCTTCATTTATATTATTAGTAAATTTAAATATAACAAGTTAATAGGCGACTTTGCGCCTTAAAAGTAAGAAAATTTCTTTTGAATAAAAGTATTAACTATATATATATATATATATATATAATTATTTAAATAACTATTTTTATTGAAAATGTAAAAAATACTTCATTTAAACTTCTCACATGAGGCCTCTAATTGTATGAAACTAGCCCTGCCTTGCAACACCCTCACAGTCAAAGAAAATAGAGTTTTTTCCATATTGCTTGGCCTAAGACTGAAATATTCCATATTCCCTGGATTTTAAACGGAAATGTCATATAACCTGGTTGTGGACCAAAATACCCTTAGGTTTCACTATATCATGTTTTAAATATCCAGCTTGAAATAAATGTACATCGGAATAGTGTTGCGCCGTTCCGGTATGCTAGGAATCATCGGCAGTGAACGGAACTTGCTGGCGGGAGCTGACCGGCAGTAACTCACAGGCGAGAGTCGATGAACAAGAAAAAAGTGATTTTTGAGACCGTGAATGCTGTTTGAGTGCTCCAAAAGCTGCATTTCGCAGAAACTATCATTCTTTCACATCGATCATGGATATGATCGGTATTTGCATCCATTATAATGGAGAGGTAGGCAATGACGGTATGTATATCGGTGGAATGGCACGGTTGATGAACATTCATCCGTCGGTGAGCTTCGGCGAGCTGCTGGAGCAAGTCAAAGCATGACTTTTCATCAATGGTAATGTCAGTTTGAAGTATTTAATTCCATCATCCCAATCATCAATGATATATAAATTACAAGATGATGAGGATCTCCAATCAGTGTTCTCCATTCATAAGAAGGCGAATAAGGAGGTGTTATCGTTGTATGCCGAGATGAAACAACTCGACAACAGTGATAAATCACCATCACCATCAGTGGAAAGGAACCAGACAGTCAATAGAGCTGAATCACCCGTCGTAAATGGCTCATCCCAACTCTAATGTCGGATTTCATACCGGATTAAATGAAACTCAGTTCACCTTTGAAACTGTTAGGTAAAAATATTGAATCTTTAGATTATACTCAATTGGTATATTTCGTGTACTCGAGACCACGATAGTGAACTTATCATGTTAAGGGTAAATCATATCATGCGAAGTTATAAACACGACCTGTAATATATCATATTAGTAATTACACGATATACAAATGCGATAGAGCAATTATGTGTTGCATTGTAGATATAATAACACGACATACATTCATGTCATGGATTCGATAACACGTCTTGAAATGTTTGCGTGTTAACAGAATACATGATGTCGACTGATCTTGCATTTTTTTAACACGATAATGTGCAATGCATATTAGGAGAACCGGGCAACTTGCCCTCAACAAATCCATGCCAATCATCTTTCACCAATCCAGCGAGTACAGAACCTGAAATAGAAGTCAATCAGAATAGATCTGAGGAATTGTCACCAATGATGGGTTGGACAAGCACTTCATTTGATAACTACAAACCTCCCTACAGCCCTTGTAATTATGACGGCGGAGAAGGTGAAGAAGTTGAGAATATGTGGGGTGAGGATCTGTGGTACGATAATGATATAGTTGACATGGAAAGTATGTCCAACCATGAAGAATTTGTAAACAGGGAGGTTCCCAGTAACGTCGACATTCAGGCAGATGCAGATTGGGATACCGTCGATGATTTAAACATGTTGGAACCGAATATTGATGAAGGCCAGCTAATGACAGGTAGGTTGCAAGCTAAGGATTACTAGAAGCTCCTCAAATTGGGTGCACATTTTCTAAGCCTGTTGCATTTCAAGAGGGTCTTGATCGACCTAGCAATAAAGGCGAATTTCACATATCGTGTTGTGGATGAAAACCGAAAAATGTACGCTGCAAAGTGCTCCAATGAATCTTGTAACTTGTACATAAGGGCTTCAAATATAGGAGATCATGTGACTGTCACGAGGTTAGTGCCGACTCATTCATGTGGAACCCAAAGGAAGTCAACTAACCATCCCCTGGCATCGCGCCTATGGATAGCGAGAAAATGTTATGGCCTCTTTAAAGACTCAGTGGACATTACACCTAAGAGCATAGCAAGTTATATTTCGAAGCACTGCGGCATAACTGCAAACTACAAGAAATGCTGGCGCGCAGGTAATGCATGAGAAGAAACGAAGTATTGATTTATTGTCACGATATATTAGTCTAGCGTGTTATCGTTTACACGTTTAAACTATAGTCAGAATATGCACTCACACGACATAATTCAATATCGTGTTTCAAAAAACACGACCAGGCATCGTGTAGGATTCTGATCACACAAAAACATAAATTCTCGTGCGATCGGGAACACGATGTAAGCCAGTGTCGTATAACATTTATTAAATTGTCTTTGTTCGTGCAGGTAAAGCTCTGACTGATTTAATAGATGGTGACCCAGACGAATCCTACCACTTACTTCCTTCTTACGGTAGGCAGATAGAATATATAAATTTGGGAAGTGTAGTTGAGCCATTGAGATCATGTGACATTCCCGGACCTATGGGTGGGTACGATTTCAAAAGAGTATTCTGGATGTTTGGCCCCATTACAAGAGCTTTCAGAACAACCCTGAGGCCGTTGCTAACGGTTGATGAAACATTCTTGAAAGGAAAATATCCTGGACAGCTATTGATAGCAACTGCACTGGACAAGAACAATAATATGTTATGCATTGCATTTGCAGTGGTTGCGAATGAATGTGAGAAAACTTGGTGCTAGTTTCTTGAGTTGCTTAGAAATCATCTATTGTTTGATCCTCCAACCGAGTTGGATACAATCGTTTCAGATAGACAGAAGGGATTGACAAATGTTGTAATGAAGTTTTTCCCATCTACACACCACGGGAATTGCATCCTTCACATGGCAGCAAATATGCTAGACAAATTAAAGGACAACTACCTAAAGAATCAGCTCCATGTTACAGCCAAAATGTTCAGACAGAATGTGTACGATGAAACAATGAATAACATTAAAGAACATAATCCGGAAGCATATGCTTGGCTAAATAAGATAGGTTTGGATCACTGGGCCAATGTATCATTTCCAGGGAAAAGATATGGGACAATCAGCTAAAATAGATCCGAAAGTGCAAATGCAATGTTCAAAATGGCCAGATCGATGCCTATAACACGTTTAATTGAGCACACGAGGGAGCACACAACTGCATTATTTGAAAAATGTCAGACGGACTGACAGAATATGATGGAAGAGTTAACCCCATTTGCCCGAAAACACATCGAAAATAGGCGAAAATAAGCTAGGAATGTGATTGTATTGTCTGTGTCAATGTATGAATTCCAGGTTAACTCACTACATCACCAGGTACATTGCATTCATACGGCGATGTACATATCTTGTGCTTGTTTATACGTTAGGGCTTCATATCGTGTTAGGTTACACACGGTATTGTCCTTGAATGTGTAAGTCGATACATCTTACATAACGATCGTAAGATGTGTCATGTACGCAAGACCACGATAAATTCATTTATTGTGCTCTCTTACTCACGTTATTTTCTTCACAGGATGTGGTAAACCTGGTTGATCGTACCTGCACATGCGGATGCTTTCAACATCTTGGTCTACCATGTAAGCATGCAATCGCAGCAATCGATAATAGACATTTCTATGTGTTTGAGTACTGCGAAAGATGGTACTCTACTGAAATGTATAAAGTGACCTATCGTGAGCCCTTACACCCAACGAAGGATCGGCACCAGTGGGCACCGGTTGGAGTTATGCCTACATTCAACCCACCTATCCCTCAAAAGCAACGGGGACGTCCACGAAAAAATCGGATAGAGTCACAACCACCTCTCAAAGCCCCACGAAAATGTGGAACATGCGGCCAATTGGGTCACAACCGCAAACGATGTACCAGCGCACATGGAGGATCTCCCAATGTGGCAGATGTACCAACGACAAGCCAAAGGAGGTCAAATAATAGTGCACGCAAATGGCGTAAGGAATGAGAGCATTGAGCAGGCTTACCTTTTCCACCTCCATTCTTCAGCTAAAATTTTTTATTTACATCGTGTTATGAACAACACGGAATATGTAGTTAACGTGTATTGGAAAACACGACATGATGCAAATAGGGTATATTGTATATGTATATCGTGTAACTGACAACACGCCCCAAATGGGGTATGTGTTGCTAATTACACGATAATATCAATCGATTATTAATTTTGCAGTCAAGAGTGTCTGTTGCTTACACAATATTGGTAATAATGTGTGTTCGAACTCACGACAATTCCATGATCGTAATGATCAGATTCCCTAAGCGTTATGCCCGAAGAATGTATGGCTTAAGACGATCTGTTTGTATATCGTGTTTCCAACCACATGACATTTGATCAATTTTTTATTTTCTTTTCAAATGACTTTCGTGTATATCGTGTTAACATTTACACGATGAGTTACCTGAATATCGTGTTCACATTTACATGATGAGTTGACGACTGCGATAGTGATTATGTTTCATATCGTGTATTCCAATACACGATATGAACCATTATGTGCCATCGAGCACACGACAATTGCATTAATTTTACCACCCAATTCCTGAAGCGTCACCACAATTTTTGAGATTTCAATTAAATTAGGATCACCAATTCGCGGGGAGTCATTTCCAATTTCCAATTACACTATATATGGAATATTTAACGATTTGTATCCCTCGCAACCTACCTATATATATCTAAGTGCACTAAAGGCTTACCCAATTCGCAAAGAGTACGAGACAGAGTCTTTGGGACATTGATATGGTGCCTGATGGTTATTCGTCCCCCTTCGGTGGTGCGGTCCTAACCAGCCTATGAAGGGTGGCGATTAACTACCCGGGGTTATTTCAATGTCGCGAAGGTTCCGTCACAATTGAAGTGATGAGGGCATGATGAGGGCACGATTCACTATCTTCAGACTATTTTTTTATTTGTATTTATACACTGCTATGTAAATATTAGTTTTTTGTATGTAATGAAAGCCCTTTCAAATTAATGGAATATATTAATATCAATTATATCTTTTTTTCCTATGGAAAGATGTCTTCGTGTATAACACACTCTCAATATTGGTCGTACGTTAAAACACACGACATAGCCCATCGTCGTGACAACATAAACACGATACTGAAATATGTATATCAATTTTTTGGATAACACGACATACACTATTATCGTACGATCGATAACACGATGTCCACAAAGTTATTGGAACTAATAAGTCGGCATTACGAATAGACGATTTGTGTGTGTAACGTATTATCGCTTACAGGATCGAATAACATGCCAAAATGGGATACAATTACATGATAATATCTCTGTTGCTTACATGATATGAGCCTTATAACGTGTGTCCGAACCCACGACAATGATAGGATTGTATTGACCTGATTCCCCATGCATTATTCCAGAAACATCAATACCTTCATTTACCTGGCGGTCTGTATCCATTTCACCCTACCTACCTATATATCTATATATATATATATATATATATATTAGGGTTAGGGTTTGCAGAATGCTCACTTACTGGTTCTTCGCAGAGATGGGTCATTCGGGAGATTGCTGTGGCGGCGGCTGGTGAATCGGCCCTCCATCAGACACGGCCATCACCTATATTTGTTGGTGGGCAGGATTCACTAGACGGCAATATATCAATGACTCGAATGATCCGTCCATATTCACTATTCACTATTCGCTATGATCCGTGACAATGATGGATCCATGATTATGCAATGAGATCACATGCCAACTCAACTTGAGGCGAATTATACTAGAGATTGCTTTTGCGCCTGATGGTGTATCTTCCCCTTGTCAGATAAGGGGCTCACCTTGATCTGGTGGGGGAAGTACGCGACCAGGCGCTATAGCAATGTCTCGAATGGTCCCTCCCAGGAGGTCGCACGCTATTTTGTTTACAACGCCACGACTGTATGCTTAAAAACACGCTATCAATGCTTGTCGTATGTTCCATCACATGATAAGGTCATATATAGTGTTACCGACTACACACCAATAATACACGACATGGGTAGAAATTGTTTGAATGAATATACGCCATCTGACATGGGTACTTGTAAAAAAGGTGTATTGTAAATGCGTAGCGTGTCATCGCCCACAAGACCAAAAGGTTGTGTGTGTTACACATTACATGATAATAGGCAACTGTGATAGTGATTATTAATTGGATCGTGTAATCCATTACACGATATGGAATAGTGCATGCGATTGAGCACACGACAATTGCATTAATTTTATCACCCAATTCCCGACATCACAAACGTCCTAATACGAGATGTGAATTCAAGGTGGACACGACCTAATACGAGTTGGCGTGTATGCAATAACATGACATAATAGGCGATCGTGAGAACTATAATACGAACAAATATATGTGTACTGCCGGTTTGCGCTATTGAATACATGATATTGATACAAATCGTATGATCGATTATACGCCATCTTACATTCGTACACCAATTATGTACAAAAATAATTGGTACAGTCATTAAGTACAAAAATAATAAGGGCTCACAGTAATTAAATACAAAATAAGTGGTCTTTTTACAATTCATATGTAGCTGGATCAAATTCCTCTTCGATTTGGGCCCGAAGTATAGCAGCGCATATCATCGACCTGACCAGGCCTGTTATCTCGAGTTGTCTAAAATCTGGCTGAATGATGCCCCCTGCCAGTTTCGCTACGTAGTACATGACATAGATGCCACAATCTTCATTTGTTTCTTGGTACGGGCATTTGTTGATCTTAGTCCGTGGCCACATCCGAGCGCCCTTTATCTTAAGTGCCTTCTCCATTCCATTGGCAACATGTTTCCTGACACTGTCCGCCTCAGTGAAGTGGTGATTGTGATCACCCTTTAGAGGATTGTACCACCTAAATTGCTTCTCCCTTTAGCGGACAATAAGCAAGAGAAAGTGGATTTTGACGTATACAGGAATGAAGCCGCTTTTCGTGTTAACATTCAGGCCTCTCAACAATATGCCAGAGAGTTTGCACTCCTTCTCCACCGGACCTTCTGTCGAGCCAAAGTTAAAGTAGTGTTGAATGGCGAACTTTCTGAAAAAATAGTTGGGGTACCTGCATGGATTTCTCATATTTTGTTCATCTAGGAGTTGGAAGAAGATGTCGATAACCTACACAATACCATACGTGTTAGTAATGACACGATAGGCTACCGATCGTCATATGACATTACACGATAAGTTACTATACCGTGTTTACGATCACACGATGAAGTTACAAGTCTTGTGCTCATTAACACGCTAGTTTTACTTTAGCAATTACAAGAAGATAGTTAGCGTATATGAAACCCAACGATAGGATCGTATGTCGTGTAATCGATAAGACGATTATTCATTGTAATCAGATAATACGATATGAGCCTAAGTCGTTTGATTGATAACATGATAGAGCTTAAAATGTATGAGCAATGAATAGATATTACCTCATTCATTATGCAATCCTGCTTTAACAAAGATAGGTAGTCGGTGTATAGGAGGCTCTCTACATGCCACGACTTGTATGGGTTCGACAGAAATTCCGTGATAATTTCCTTGACTGCCTCTTCCTGAACCTCAAGGTGGAACACCAAATCTGTGTCAAGATAGTCCTTCGGCGGCAGACTTGTCTCCTCCTTGTTCATCTTAGTCGCAGTATCTTCTTCAACATCTTCAACATTGTGGATACTCTCTAATACGTCTGCATCTACTGGAGGAGTATCCGATATAGTGCCTTCACTGGAAACTGCAATTGGGGCTACTGGTTCCGGGGGGGGGGGAGACTTTGGATGTGCCGGATAGATAATTCTTGGGCCAGGGGCCGATGTCAGAGGTACTTTGTCACTAGGCTTTCGAGGCTGGGCATTGTGTCGAAACTTTGCTACCTGCTCATCAATGTAGCTGCTGAAATGCTTCGGCTTCTTCGAGAGTTGAGCTGCAACTTTCTTCACAGGCTCTTGACCTTGAGCAGGTGGTTCAATAGCGGTGGACTTCGTCTTCAGTTGCTCATGAGGTACAATGGGAGTGCCACGAGCAGCTTTCCGCTTCACTCTAATTTTTATTGCTTGTTTGGGTACTGCTCCTTTATTCGCTTGTTGGGATGCTTCCGGTCCCTCCAAGGGTTGTTCCAGAATTTCCAGTTGGTCTGTGGATACCTCATGGGGTTGTTCCGGCACATCGCAGACTTGAGCCACGACCTCAAGTGGAAGGTCCGGTTCCTCTACCTCTCTGGATTGTTCGACCACATCCCGTGGAAGTTCCGGTCCCTCTACCTCCCTGGATTGTTCATCGACATCCCGGGGTTGTTCTTCCACCTCATGGGGTGGATCCACGACACCCCATGGTTGATGCACGACCATTTGTTGTTGTTCCATGAATTCCGCATTTATTTTCGTCAAAAATCTAGTTATTATGGTCCTTTGCAACTTTGGACCAATCTTTTTCTTCGGTTTGGTGGCAGCTTGCGGTTGCCGTTTCTCTATATATAAAAAGTAGGTTATCGTGTTAGGTACTAAATGATATCCACACACGTCATCCTTTATGCCCACGATACATATTATTATCGTATTTGTAGAAATACGACGGAAGCCCAATCGTGCTTATGATCACACGACCACACAGAGATGGTTCTCACAATTGTTGCTTCAATGATCGATGACACGACAATCCAACCATCGTTTGTCTTACTCAACAATATGATCTCTTATCGTGTACTCAACTACACGAATATCCCCTAACCAAATTATCGTACTTACTCAAAATGAATCCCTCTTCCACTGGCTGAGGGACTTGTACTGGTTGATGCTCGGGGGCAGATGGTTGGCAATCTGCTCTTGATTTTGAAGCTCTTGCCTTTGAACGAACCAAAGGCGATCCTTCGGTTATCAGAGGAGGGGTTGATGCTTGGGCGACCACCAGCGGACTGGGTTTAGGCGGATGTTCTGTCTCTCGTTCCTCAGGGGGTTGCATATGTTCTATGAGGCTAGTTGCCACCTCTAGATCATCCTTAGCATGCTAGAGTGCGGTTGCAACTCGATCCATGTTGCATCCTCGCTCACCATATAGAACAGCCTTCTTTGAAACTTCACAAATTCCCGTCATGACATCAACTGGCATGATGAATGATTCAATGACGCCATGGCTAGAATGTACATGACCTAACGTCTCGCCATGGGTGGCATGGCCGGGTCTCATTGTTCGGAAAAGGTTGTGTACCCGCCTTCATAGCTTTTGAGGTCGCCCTTTGTCCATCCATCAAATGCGCCTCTTTGGAAATTGGTGTGATGCGCATAACAATTTGCAAGTCGGGCTTAAGCCTCATGAGGACATCCTCATACCACTTCCGCATCCAGTGATGAGCTAGAATCTTCTTCCTCCCCTTTTAATCGGCCGAGTTAAGTTTATCAGCCTTCTCCACGTTGCTCAAAAGTTGGGTAAATCCGGGCCACCTATTGCACCTCGGGCTGCATGGAGAACCACTTGGAGCCTATATGGACGTATGCTCATAAAACTATACCTAGCAGACAATACAAAAGAATATGAACATTAGTCTAAAATGTTCAGTATCTTCAATATAACAGGTTAGTCGTGTTACTTATAACACGCGACAAGACACGTCATGTTTTCGGTAACACGATAAATTACGATCGTCTAATGAAACCTCAATGATATAATACATCATCGTGTTTTCGAGAACACGATATGTATATGTGCATGTTACATGGCATATGTCTAATAACACGAGGGAGAGTTGTATCGTGTGACCGATAAGGTGATATTCATCTCTTTAAAACATATCGTGTTATTATAAATATGATCTGAGAGTTTGCGTATTATAACACATACGAGCGTTACCTGGAGCACTAATGAAGCCCCTACGAGAATTCCGCCCGTGGCAGAACGCTCGTCCTGTCTGCTCATGATGTTCCGGTGGGCTGCCGATATGCCTCTCATAAGCAAATCATGTATGGCGCTTGCCCAATTGTAGCTCCCCACGACCGACATGTTATCTAAGTAATCACACAAAGCTGGGGATACGTTTTTGTTGCTCTGCGTGAATAACACGAGGACATCCATGTGCACGATCGTCAACCATGCTAAGTCCTCATCTGAAACATTCCTTGTTTCCGCTGCCACTTCTTTTAACAATTCTTCCAGTCCTATCTTCTCTAGCCGCTTCCCTTGGAAGAACTTCTTGTAGAATTCCCCCTTGCCTTGGGCAGCCTACCCCTCGCTGCTTTCCAATTTACACGGTTTCCCTTTTCCACTCAAATCCGTGATCATAGCCACTTCAGTCACTATAAGGGTAGTCTTTTGCCCCTTATGCTGAAGACCTCCAGTGAGTCGTCCCAACAATCACCAATGAGTACATCCAACAGCGGCCTAGAGATGATGATGGGCTCACAATCATATACTGGGTAGAACCCAGACTCCACTAAAATTGCCTTGCATCCCGGACGTGAATCTATAAGGTCTTTTGATAGGCATAGTCCAGCGGGGAAACTATTCGTTCCTAGACCCGGTCTTCTCCGGTATATTCTCTTCTTCTTCTTCTCTTCTACAACCTTCACTGACTCCTCCATTTGATGTAATACTCTAAGTTTACGTCTGAAAAATTGGATATATATATATATATATATATATATATATATATATATATATATATATATATATATATATATATATATATAGACGATAAGTATATGTATTGTGTAATCGAACATATGCTAAGAGGCCTTCGCATACACGACATCATTATAGTTAAACATCATGTTTTCGCAGTTCTTATTGAGAACACGATATATGTCGTATCGTCTTTCTGACGCAACGATAGTCTGATTCGACGGCCTATGTCGTGTGTGTGAGTACACACTAAATAAAAAATCGTGCATTTAATGTCCAAAATGCCTTGCCACGAAACTGTTGTTCTCCGAGCTGGATTAAACACTTATTCGGCTGCTGCTTTTCAGGGATCGCCGCAAACCCGAACTGCGCTACAAACAAGAACCAGCTTTGGGGCGTACAGTTTCAAAACTCAGCTTAGGAGAAACCCTCGTTCCAAAACTCGTTCTTCGCAAACTCAAACTCTTTCCAAAACAGAAAATCCCTAATCTTCAATGTTTTAGTCGGATAGGTCGCAAAACCTTCTCACACACTGCTTACACTTTGCTCAAACAGAGGACTTTCCAATCGGAAGTGAGTTTTTAATCGGAACGGAGTTTTTCACTCGGAGGAATTGCCGGCATCTGAAGTCGTATGCCAATGAATGCGACTTTGTGAGGGTTTAACACGATATAAAACCCTATCTCCGGTCAAGGGTATTTTTGTCCAAATTTTAGCTTATATCGTATTATTTTAGGTCATATAGTATTTTTGTTTAAAATCTAGAGAATATAGAATATTTTATTCTTTGGCTAAGCAATATGGAAAAAACTCAAGAAAATATCTACTTACTCCTCTAAATAAGGGATATTATCCTTTATATAGCAGAGAGAGAGAGATATAGATAGTTGTTAGCTTACACTTTGTAAAATTGATGACCTGGGAGACTTGCTGCTCCTAGGTATTTTTGTAACGAAAATGATATTTTCACATTAAAAATTAACAACAAAAACTCACACATGTTTTTTTTATTAGATTAGATACATGGCCCAGGTGAATTTTGTGTGAAGCCCACTTATCTAATCTAATCAAAATATATGTGTGAGTTTTTGTAAATATTATTGTTGAAAATATCACAATCCTTTTTGTAACCCCATTGAAAACGCCTTTCAATCTGAACTCTCGTGAGATGCAGATCCCTCGTGCAATCGCTTTCAGCAACGCTGGTTTGTCCAACTTCAGTCCATTCCCAGCCATGGCCAAAATTGATTAAAAATTAGAAGGGACAGCTGGACTGGAGGTTTTTCCCCGAAAAGTGTGCTATATTTGCAGCAAGTGAGGCATATTTTATATTCCTTCAGGTCAATGTATTGTATTTTAGACGAACAAGTGAAATGGCTTACGCGCCCACGTGAACACCATGGATTTAAATATAGCACCTGAAGATACGTTTGCTCGCGATCTATCGTGCAGTGGATTTACCTCCGCCGAAAATTCACTGTAGGCGGAACAGTCAGCATAGATGGGACCGGCGAGTGGCCAATGACGGAGGCTGGAGAGGTAAAAAAGTTTGGAGATGGCTTCAGCATCTGAGTGGGTGGCATTTTCGAGTGAAGCTACAGCCCTGGGTCAGGAGAGAGGGAGGAGGTGGAGGCTGGGACGTGGGAGGCACCCGAGTTTGTGTCGGAATCCAAAGGTGGCAGGAGCTTCGTTTGTCCCGCCACATTTACTGCTGTTTTCCGCCAAAACGGAGGAAGGAGGAGATGAGGGGAGGGGGGTCGTTGGGGTTGTCACCTAGCAATAGGGCCCGCTCAAAAGCTTAGGTAACTCGGGCAATTGGCCAAGGTTCTACAACAAAAAAAGATTATTAATATATATAATTATTATCAAGCGGTAGGCCCTTTATTTTTTTTCTTTTTTAATTATCCCTCTATATTAAAATAAGTGTCCTATTTTAATTGATTTTGGAAAACTAAATATAACACTTATTTTATGATTGTGGGTGTATGTTTATATATTTCTTTTTTATTCCATTAAAGGAATGACCTTGGTCACTATTCATCATTCAAAGCATCTTCTCTCTCATTTTTTCTTCTTTCAATTTACTTTCATCCCATTCTTTACAATAATGTATTTTCATGCACTTGATGTGGTGACCTCTTTTTTCTTTTGGAAACTTAAGGTAGCCATCTTGAAAATAAACATCTACGTAAAGAGTATTACCTATGATTAAATATAAATAAATAAGTTTTTGAAAGCTTTTTATTTGCAAGTTTTTAGCTTTACATCTCTTCTTTTATCATGGACAACTTTTTAATTTCTTTCCTTCATTTATATTACTAATAAAATTTATATAAATATTAATAAGTGATTTTGCATCTTAAAAGTAAGAAAAATTCTTTTGTATAAAAGTGTTCACTATACTAATAATTAATTAATTATATAATTATTTTTTTATAAAATATAAAAAATATTTAATTTAAACTTCTTACCTTAGACTCCTAATTGTATCAAGCCACCCTGTCTGGCAACACCGTCATACTCAAAGAAAAAACTTACGTACTCCTCTAAACTCTGGGGATGTTACTATGATCCGAAAAGTCGCACTCGTTAACTTTATTACTTCATTATCTTCTAAATATAACGGACACCACTTAAATATTTTTATTATTTCCATTATATAGCATAGAGAGATACTTGTTAGCTTACACTTGGCAAAAATGACGACTTAGGAGACTTGCTGCTCTTAGGTATTTCTGTAACCCCATTAAAGGAGAAAATTTTCCGTGTGCATTGCACACCCTACTGGCCATGTATTTCACCATTTAGAAAATGACTCATCAGCAGAGCTGTGGGACATTAGGACAGCAAACGGTTATAAATGTTGATGAGTCGTGCCTTAAATGGTAAAATACATGGCCAACCGAGTATGTGACACAAATCGAAAAATTTCTCCCATTTGAAGAGGCCTTTCAAGCAAGCCGGATTTCTTCATCTGGGATGGATCCCACCTGCAATTGCTTCACTAGCGTTGCTTTGTCCAACTTCAAGCCATGGCCAAAATTGATTAAAAACTTGAAGGGAGAGCTGGACTCTTTTTTTTGCCTGAGAAGTGTCCCAAATTTGCACCCAGTAAGGCATGCTTTATATTCTTTCATGTCTATGTATTTTAGTCGAACACGTGAAATGGCTTCCGCGCCCACGTGAACCACGAGGATTTCAAACTAGTAGCCAAAGATCTAGGGGTTGCTCCTTTGTCTTTGGGCCTAAGACGGAAAAAATTGTATTACTTCTTTAAAGATCCGTTTTGGTGACAAAGGCTGATGATCAAATGGTAGTCAAAATGACGTTACTTCTTTGAAAACAGTGATATTTTTTTTCTGTAACTAGTGAGACTTTTTTTGGTACTTAAAAATTAAAATAGTGAGACCTTTTTTTTTTTGGATTTTACCCAAAGAATAGAAACACAATACACAACACCCGTAGCATTAGTTGAAGCTTAGTGGTGAGCCTGCCCAACGGAGGGATCAAAATCTATTTTTCATCTCCCAAGGGTATAAATCATATGTAAATTATTTTTAAACATACATAAATAAATAATTATCTAATATTTAAAGATTAATTAACAATTGATTAAGGACTAATCAGGAGCAAAATTCATTAACCTTTAAGGACTGAGACCCTACTAATCGGCCTTTGTACACCTAATAGATTAACACACTTTTTTTTTATGGAATGTATAAAATCAAAGGTAGGGGGGGGGGGGGGGGGGGTATAGAAATACCCCTTACGAACTTTGTGATCAAGCTCAACCCTTTTCGCATGTAGGAGAAAAGATCACCTCACAAGAATTACCTCACAGCATGCTCAAGCCATTGTTGTCTGCCTTCACCAATGTGCATGCAGCCTGAGAAGTTAGCCACGTGGCATTTCCAGTGCATCAGGAGGGGGGGCGGGGGGGTGCGAAATCTCACACTCGACCCAACAAGGAAGTCAAGGAAAAAAGGGTGGCAGTAGCTCAACCCAAGAGAGTGGGGAGCCACTGCTAACAAGAGGTGAGAGAAGCTAGAGTCCAAGGAGGGGGAGCGGCTAGCTGCTCCAACATGGACGGGAGAGGGAGAGTAAGTGGGGAGAGAGGGGGCTCTTCAATATCTATGCATGCACACATGTTTAGGGCCCACAATATCTATGCATGCACACTTATAATATAACTAGTATATTATACAACAAAAAAAAGACTATTAGAGATGCTTAAAAAGCGCCACTAAAAGTACTATTATTAGCAACACATTTTTTTCCATCGCTAATAATATATTATTTCTGACGCTTTGTATTTGTGTTGCTAATAATATATAAAAATCGCTAAATGATATTTATAGCGACGTTTTATAAAAAATGTCACTAATAAAGTCCGAAAATGATGACCATAAATAAGCAACACTTGTTAACAAGTGTCATTAATAATATATTATTAGCAATGCTTTATAAAGTATCACTAATCAGAATTTTTTTTTAAATATAGAAAACTATTGTTAGCGAAGCTATTAAATGCATCTCTAATAACAAAAACATTAAAAAAAAATATTAAATCCTGCCAAAGGCTGGATGAGGGGAGAGGGAGGGACTGAGCAGGGGAGAAGAGCCAGGGGACAGTTGGGCAAGAAGAAGGGGAAGGGGTGCCTGACTCCAGGGCTCTTGAGGGCGGAGCCAATACCTTGGGGCCAGTCCTTTGGAAGGTAGCAGGGATGAGTGAAATTTTGCTGCGTAAATTTTGCTCGTGCCCAGCAATTTGCGACTCCTTTTGAAATGTCGCAAATAGAAGATAAATTGCGACGCTTTTTTGTAAGCATCTCAAGTAGTATCACTATTCATGATGCTTCGACAAAAGCATTGCAAATACCATTTATTTTAAAAAAGCTTAACCTTAACTATTTGCAACACTTTTTTTAAAGTGTCGCAAATAGTAGACAATTTGCGACGCTTTTAAAAAAGTGTCGCAAATAGTGGTGCTATTTACGATGCTTATGCAATAGCATTACAAATACTTTTTTTGAAAAATTAATTTTTTTTGTAATATTTGTGATGCATATGGTTATGTGTTACAAATTATAGCCATATTTGCGATGCTTATGCTTATGCATCACAAATAATGGCCATATTTGCGATGCTATTTTATAAGCGTCGCAAATAGTACCACTACTTGAAGCACTTATTTAAAAGTGTTGCAAATACTATTCTTTTTTTAAAAAATAAATTTTGTTTTAGTACTATTTGTAGCTAGGGTCATACCCTAGCTGAGTGGGCCACCAGATTTAAAAAAAATTAAATTATTTTTTTCAATCTTGTTTTCGTAAGCCCTGACTATGTGGGCTATCAGATTTCGATCTGATGATGCAAATAGCTATGAGAAAAATTAAATTAATTTCCCCTACTTTCCCCCCTCCCCTCCTCCCACCACCACCAGTGTGTCTAGCACCCCTCCACTCCCCCTCTCCCTCCCTTCCCCTTCTCCCTTGCTGTAATTATAGATCTATTAGAGACATTTATTTATAAACATCGCAAATAGTCCACCTATATCCCCTCCCCCATGCTCCACCCCCTGTGCTATCGGTTGGAGGAGGGGGGATTCCAGGGCATTAGCTCCTCGCGCCAAAGTTCAACTCACGCCTCAGGTTTTTCCTTACATTTACTTTAAAATTTTACTAAAATTTTATTTCAAAATATGTATGTAAATCAAATGAAACAACAAGATTCAACACGTGTGATAACAATTTTTTTTATAAATGAAAGCATCTTACAACAAATCAACATTCTAAGGCATGACTTAAAACGAAAAAATGAAAGTGAAACCTGCCATGGCCATGGGCTTTAAAAACAAATACTTCCCGGCCTCTTTGAGTACAAGTTCTTCAACAGTCTTGAGTTATAAATCATACATATATACACAAGTCCAGAAAAATAACACATTTAACTCTAACCTTAATCAATACATGAGATCGTGGCATCAAAATCCACATAGCCTCACTACAAGTCCACAGTACTCAAGGTCGAGGAAGAACAGTCCACCACGGGGAATAGTCCAGTCCAAAAAGCTATCGATCGACTTGCAAAAGCCTCTACACCAAGGGGCTAAAAAAAGGGGTAAATGAGTAATTTCATACTCCGTAGGAAAATAGCTAGTAAGGGAAATGAATCAATGAACTTCATACGTTCATACATAGATGCATTCATGCAACCACACATGAAGCAAGAAGTACATGCAACACAAATAAAGTATATTACACGCATACTATCGCACTAGCTGATCTTACACATACTTTTGTAGCATACTCTTACACTTACTCTTATACTCTAAATCAATGTCTTACCAACTTACTTGTATAATTGTATGCTTACACATACTCGTACGAACTTACTTTCATGTCCTTACATGTACAATCTTACTCTTACTCATAAGCTTACTCTTACTGTCTTCCTTAGAAGCTCGCACTTATGCTTACTCTGAATCTTACACATACAACTTACTAAAAATCGAATACATACTACTTACTCTTACTGTCGTACACATACTTGATAAGTATAATTTATATGTCATTTTACCCTTAACTATTTTATTGTTTAGTCTCATTTAAGAGTTAATATAGTTTAAATAATTATAAATTAAATTTAATTAGGTTAAAAAAAGCTTCTATGATGTTTTGAAGTAAATTGGCTTACTTATATTAATTTTGTACAGATTCTTCATAGGAGTTCGAACGGGGCATTTTTAGTATCAAACGGCTAAACGTGGATTTGGAGAAAATGACAGTATAGCCGATCGAACGGTCATGCAGGGCAATCGATCAGGATAACGTGCAGTTTCCTAGTTGAAGCCAATTTTGAATCATTTTCATATTAAACTTCTTCCTAGGGTTCTTATACCTATATAAATACATATTTGGCTCAAAATTGAAGGATTCCAGTAGATTTTCTGAAGAGAAAAAGGAAGAAGAAGATGGAGGAGAACTCAAAGCTTTCAATTGAGATTCAAGAACTTTCTTTTACAATGGAAGGCTAGATTTTTCTTTTACTTAGGAGTTCATGAAGCTATAAATAACTTTCAGTTTCTTTTATTTTTAATTTAGATCTCAGTTGTAAATAATGAGAATTGTATGATAAGGATTTCCTTTTTAATGGAAGATCTTTTCATGTTTATTCAAATCTATGTTGATTTATTGTCTTGTAGATTGTAGATTGATGTGGTTTTGATATTTGCATTGAGTCTAATTTCTGTGATTTTGATGAGATGATCATACATTAGTTTTAATGTTCAGATAATTAATAAATTGGATGAGTTCTACTAAGATCAGACGAGTCATGCCTATAATTTAGTTTAGTGTAGATGATTCGTACTATTATCGAAGATAGTTCATGCCATGAAATTAACTAATGATTCTTTCTAAAGTAATTCTAGCTTGTAGCTGAGAATATTTGTTCATATTTACACTAGATTTAGATTAAAAGTTAAGGAATTATTATGGTTTTATAGTTGATTCGATTTCCTAAGTAAATTCTATTATATTAATCTCTTCCTTTTAAATTAATTGATTACTTTCCTTTACTTAATTTTAGTTTTAAGTTCTTTTTAGTTTTTAATCAACAAATTCCTCTTTAAATTTAGTAATAATTCATCCGCCCCTGAGGTTCGACAACCCTTAAATACTTATCATAGTTCAATTACCTTGTATATTTGCAAAGAGTTTAATTATAAACGATCAAGTTTTTAGCGCTATTGCAGGGGACGGTGTTGATTTGTTACTAAATTAGTATTAGGATAATTCTAGCTACTTTAGTTTGAGTTTACTTTTTTTTTTTAGGTTAATTCTTAGTTTCTTACGTTCTTTTAATTTTATCTTGTAGGTTGAGTTGAAGGTGTTCTCTACACTTGTGGCCACAAGTGGACATTGAGAAGCATAGTGCTTCTTTCAGTTTACAAGATCCTTTTCTCTTTATTTGTCTTTTTTTTTTCTCTAGTTAGATTTTGCTTATTATTCCCCTTTTTACACTTAAAATTGTGTGGTTTGTTTGTGGTGTATGCATGGTCATCGCTCCTTACTCCCCCGATTAGTTCTATTTGACCTTGAGCCTGAGCGGACATCTAGGAGAGTTGAGTTGCCATCGACCAACATCCCTACACCCCCAAACTCTCCCACCAATTCCTCCACCCATACTACTTCTACCCTCATCATGGCTGAACATCAGTTAGTAGATGCACCACTCAAAGCTCTAAGGGAGTATTACACTCCCAATGAGTACATCTCTCCTTCATGCATTAGGTTGCCAGCGGTCGTTGCTCAAAATTATGAAATTAAGCCCAATGTCATTCAAATGCTTCCATCCTTTTATGGGCTTAATAATGAAAACCCGTATAGGAACCTAGATGACTTATTAGAACGATGCACAACTTTTAAGCTCTTAAATTTAACCGATGAGGCTGTTAAACTTCGCATTTTCCCTTTCACATTGAAAGATAAGGCTAAAGAATGACTTCAGTCATTAGAGCCAAACATCATCACAACATTGGCCCAAATACAACAAGAGTTCTTCAGAAAGTACTTCCCCATAGGTAAGACTAACCAAATTAGAAAGGTCATAACCACTTTTGCCCAACTTCCTATTGAACAGTTCCATGAGAGTTGGGATAGACTTAAGAACCTTCTTAGGAGGTGTCCTCATCATGTTGTCCCTAAGTGGCAATTAGTGCAACATTTTTATGAGGGTCTTACTGAACAAAACCGCCATCTTGTTGATGCAAGGTTTGGGGGTACCTTTTTGTTAAAAAATAAAAATGAGGCATAGAAACTTTTGAGGACTTGAGTGAAAATTCTCTTCAACATGCTGCATTGGATAGAAATGAGACTGGATTATCTACCATAAACAATGCCCCCTCTAGGGGTGGCTTGTATGAAGTCAAAAACCCATTAGACCTCTCCTCCAAAGTTGGTATTTTGAGTAGGAAGTTGGACCTCCTTATGACTTCAACCCATCAGCCCACTCCCTTCACTCAAGATGCATGTACAATATGCCTTAGCCTAGCCCATACTATCATGGAGTGCCCTTCTACCTCTTAACTTCTTAAGTTTGTCCAAGACCATATGAATGTCACCCAATCCTTCCCTAGGGTTGGGAATAATTCATTTTCAAACACATATAACCCTAGGTGGAGGAATCATCCTAACTTTTCTTGGCGGACACAAAACCAAGTGGTTGTGGGTAACCAATCCCCTAGGCAACCATTCTGAGTTCCACATGTCCCTATCTACCAACCTCAAGTGCAACCCCCATATGTCCAACCTAGTAGGAGTCCAAGTTTTGAAGAGAAGGTCTTAACCGCATTACAAGAGCTGCAATCTCATACTCAAATCCTTCACTCCCACGCACAATCTATAGCAAAGCTAGAAGCCCAAATTGGAAAACTAGCTAATGCTATTAACAAGAGAGAGATGGGGACGTTGCTAAGTCAACCTCTACAAAACCCTAAAGGGAGCTCCTCCCTCTAATGAACAAGTTCATTCTATAATGACCCTTAGGAGTGGGAGGATTGTTGAAAATAAGGTTGGGGGGACAACAGTGATAGACGATAGGAGTGAGGAGTTACCGAGGGCAGCTCCTAATGAGCCTCAAGTAGAAGTGAGTGCACCACATGCAAATGAGTCAGTCTCTCCATCCCCTTCTTCAGAGCCACAGTCTAAGACCATTTCTAAGGGATCTTATATCCTTAGGGCACCTTTTCCTCAGTGTCTTATCATGGCCCCACTATTTAGAAAGAGTACGACTAGGATTGATGAGATTCTTAAGACTTTCAAGCAAGTCAAAATTAATCTCCCCCTTTTAGATGTCATTAAGCAAGTCCCTGCTTATGTTAAGTTCCTAAAAAACCTATGCACTCAAAAGTGTAAATCTAAGACCTATGTGTCTAAGAAGGTCTTCCTTCCGGAACAAGTTAGCTCTTTTTTGAAGTTTGACACCCCACCTAAGTATAAGGACCCTGGACTGCCCACTATTTTTGTGTCATAGGCTATCACTCCATTCATAGATCCCTCCTTGACCTTGGTGCGAGTGTCAATCTACTCCCTTACTCGGTGTATGAGAAACTAGAGTTAGGTGAATTATAGCCTACATTAGTTACCTTGCAGCTAGCCGACCATTCTGTGCATAAGCCTCGGGGAGTAATTGAGGATGTCTTAGTGAAAGTTGATCGGTTCTTTTTCCCTGTTGATTTTATTGTCTTAGATATGGAAACCGGTGCCAACTCCACAAATTAGATTCTTATCATTCTAGGTCATCCTTTCCTTGCCACAGCTAATGCATGCATAAATTGTAGGATGGGGGTAATGAAGATGGCCTTTGGGAACATGAAAGTGCAACTAAATGTTTTTGATGTTTCTAATAATTTACCTGTAACTTGTAATGTTGAATGTTTTATGGTAGACAATTTAATATTTGACGATGCTTATGATAGAGGTCCATCTTTTGTAGCATCAGCCCATAATCAAGTTGTGCCTTGTAATTTTTCTGAGTCATCTTTTTGGAGATTTAAGAGAAGAGCTAATTCCAATATCTACCAGCCGCCTTGACATATTTGAGAATGTTGACATTGTCTAGCCAAAGACAATAAACTTAGCTCTTCTTGGGAGGCAACCCATGTTTTTGATATATTTCTTTTCCTTTATTTTGTTTTTCTTCTTTGCTTCATTTAGGTTTTATTTACTTATTTTTCTCTACTTGTGTTTCTTTTCTCAGTATAGTTTTTGTTCTTTTGTGAGATATGGTACTTTAGGTTTGGGGGAATGCTCATCACTTATATTTATCTCATGCTTTCTCAATCCTATGTACTTCAGTTTCAGATTAGTAGATTAGTTCTGCATTCAGGTGATATCTTTCTTTCCCTCTCTTACTTATTCTTGTCATTGTAGTATAGATTTTCTTTAACATTGAAGACAATGTTCAGTTTAGGTTTGGGGGTGTAGAAATATATTTTTCTTTCTTATTTATCTTTTAGGATGTTGTAGAGTATTATTTTTTGTTTTTATTTTCTTTTATGTGGTTTTTATCGCTTATTTTCTTTTAAAAGCATATGTCTATTTTTAAAGAGATCAATTTCATGAAGAAAGTTCAAGTAATTAATTAAGTGATGAAAGTGATTGAGTGAGTAATTTCTCTTTTATTTGCTATATCTTGGATAATTGTGCTTAAATTTTTTAAATCACATTTCACACACTTGAAACTTGTAGGAATATAATTTTATGATTTATTACTTGTAATCTTAGTGGGATATCTTTTACTAAGTATATTTTTGAAAACATGACAATGGAGTTATTTTTAATATTTTATGATAGATCTTTAGGCTTGGATATTATTTGAAAAAAATGGGATAAGTGTGTAATGAAAAAAGGAAAATGAAAAAAAAGAATGAAAAAAACAATTGAAAAAAAATATATTGATTGAAAAAAAAAGTGATGAAAAGAAAGTAAAGGTTTGTTTCTTTTTTTACTAAGTAACCGAGCCTTGTGCCTAGGCAAGTATAAGGGATTGCGTTAAAAGGTAAAAAGTTGAGATAAATTCTTTTATGATTTACTTAGTTCTGTAGCCTTTATAGTTTAAGTTATTAAGCCTGATGGGTGTTTCAACACCTAGTGCCTTGATCCAACTAGATTAGGGACACTAGCCTAACGCTTGTTACATGGACTATTTAGAAAGCTAAATAGAACTAAGTATTGCACAAGTCATATTTTGAGGTATATTATGCTCTTATTCCCTGAAGTTAATTGAAATTTGAAGGCTATTATACATGGGGTTTTATTATGAGATGTTAAGGATGAAAGATTATCATTGTTATATTTTTGAGTTAGTCAACTTTAATGAGCTTAGTTAATGGGTCATATAGGATATGCTTGTTAATAAAAATAAAATTGTATGACCACAGGTTTCTACACTTCATGTTTTTGAAATGTATATATATAGTTGCACAATTATTTCTAAGATGGGTTATAGAATGAATTATTCCTTACTTGAAAGTGATCAGATCAAAATTATTTACTTGTGTCAAGTATTTGTTGTTCGTTCTTTTTAGAAATAGTTATGTGTTTTTAAGAGAAGATTATTTTTGGAATTTTTGTTCTCTTGTTTTGTTTTATTTCTTTTCTTAAGTTTAAATGTTTGTGGGTATCATTGCTACAAACCCTCACGAGACACAACTTGTCCAACTAGGGATACCTAGGGGTTTAAAGGCTTGTTGCATACGCTAAATACAATCGTGATTCCCTATGAAAGTGACATTTATTTAATTTTCTAGATTACTTGTTTTGTTTTGTTTTTGTCTTGCTCAAGGACTAGCAAAATATAGGTTTGGGGGTATTTGATAAGTATAATTTATATGTTATTTTACCCTTAATTATTTTATTGTTTAGTCTCATTTAAGAGTTAATATAGTTTAAATAATTATAAATTAAATTTAATTAGGTTATAAAAAGCTTCTATGATGTTTTGAAGTAAATTGACTTATATTAATTATGTGCAGATTCTTCATAAGAGTTCGAACAGGGCGTTTTTAGTATCAAACGACTAAACGTGGATTTGGAGAAAATGACAGTATAGCTGATTGAACAGTCATGCACGGCGATCGATTGGGATAACGCGCAGTTTCCTAGTTTAAGCCAATTTTGAATCCTTTTCATATTTAACATCTTCCTACAGTTCTTATGTCTATATAAAGACATATTTGGCTCGAAATTGAAATATTCCAGTAGATTTTCTGAAGAGAAAAAGGAAGAAGAAGATGGAGGAGAACTCAAAGCTTTTAATTGAGATTCAAGAGCTTTCTTCTACAATGGAAGGCTAGATTTTTCTTTTACTTAGGAGTTGATGAAGCTATAAATAACTTCCAGTTTATTTTATGAGTTTTTTCCATATTGCCTAGCCAAAGAATGAAATATTCTATATTCCCAGGATTTTAAACAGAAATTCCATATGACCTAGAATAACACAATATAAGCTAAAATTTGGACTAAACTACCCTTGACCGGAGGTAGGGTTTTATATCGTTATAAACCCTCACAAAGTCGCATTCATTGGCATATGACTTTAGACGCCTGTGATTCCTCTGAGTGAAAACCTCCGTTCCGATTGAAAACTCACTTCCGATTAAAAACTCACATCCGATTGGAAAGTCCTCTAATTGAGCATCATGTAAGAGGCGCGTGAGAAGATTTTGCCACCTATCCGACCAAAACATTGACGATTAGGGATTTTCTGTTCTCGAATGAGTTTGAGTTTGAGATGAACGAGTTTTGGAACAAGGGTTTCTAGTAAACTGAGTTTTGAAACTGTACGCCCCAAAGCTAGTTTTTGTTTGTAGTGCGGTTTGGGTTTGCGGCGATTCCAGAAAAGCAGTGGCCGAATGAGTGTTAAATCCGGCTCGGAGAACAACAACGGAGGTTTCATGGTAAGGCATTTTAAATATTTATATGCACAATTTTTTATTTAGCGTATACTCGAACACACGACATAGGCCATCAAATTAGACTATCGTTGCGTCAAAAAGATGATACGTCATATATCGTGTGCTCAATCAAACGGTGGAAACACGATATTTAACCATAATGATGTCGTGTATTCGAGGGCCTATTAACGTATGTTCAATGACACGATAAATATACTTATTGTCTCTATCGAAGTTAGTTAGAAAGTGTGAACCAACGCGGCTATTGATTATGGTCATGACCTATTGTTGATTGATATATATATATATATATATATCCAATTCTTTAGACGTAAAGTTAGAGTATTACATCAAATGGCGGAGTCAGTGAATGTTGCAGAAGAGAAGAAGAAGAGAATCTACGGGAGAAGACCGGGTCTAGGAATTAATAGTTTCCCTGCTGGACTATGTCTATCAAAAGACCTTATAGATTCACGTCCAGGATGCAAGGCGATTTCAGTGGAGTCTGGGTTCTACCCAGTATATGATTGTGAGCACATCATCATCTCCAGGCCGCTGTTGGATGTACTCATTAGTGATTGTTGGGACGACTCACTAGAGGTCTTCAACATAAGGGGAAAAAGACTACCCCTTACAGTGGCTGAAGTGGCTATGATCACGGGGTTGAGTGGAAAAGGGAACCCGTGTAAATTGGAAAGCATTGAGGAGAAGGTTGCCCAAGGAAAGGGGGAATTCTACAAGAAGTTCTTCCAAGGGAAGCGACTAGAGAAGACAGGACTGGAAGAATTGTTCAAAGAAGTGGTTGAGGAAACAAGGAATGTTTCAGACGAGGACTTAGCATGGTTGGTGATCATGCACATGGGTGTCCTTGTGTTATTCACGCAAAGCAACAGAGCCGCATCCTCAGCTTTGTGTGATTACTTAGATGACATGTCGGTCGTGGGGAGCTACAATTGGGCCGACGCCATACATGATTTGCTGATGAGAGGCATATCGGCAGCCCACCGAAACATCATGAGCAAACAGGATGAGCGTTTTGTGATGGCCAGAATTCTCATAGGGGCTTCATTAGTGCTCCAGGTAACGCTCGTATGTGTTTTAATGCGCGAAGTCTAATATCGTATTTATAATGACACGATATGTTTTACAAAGATGAATATCGCCTCATCGGTCACACAATAAAGACTCTAAATCGTGTTATCGAATGACATTTAACATGCACGTAGACATATCATGTTCCCAAAAACATGACTATGTATTATATCGTGGATAGGACATTAGACGATCATAATGTATCATGTTACCAGAAAACACACTGTGGCTTCTCGCGGGTTATCCGTAACATGACTAATCTGTTATAGTGAAGATACTAAACATTTTAGACTAATTTTATATTCTTTTGTATTGTCCGCCAGGTATGGTTTTATGAGCATACGTCCATATGGGCTCCCAGTGGTCCTCCATGCAATCCGAGGTGCAAGAGGTGGCCCAGATTTACCCAACTTTTGAGCGACATGGAGAAGGCCGATAAACTTGACCCGGCTGACCAAAAGGGGAGGAAGAAGATTCTAGCTCATCACCAGATGAAGAAGTGGTACGAGGATGTCTTCAAGAGGCTGAAGCCAGACTCACAAATTGTTATGCGCATCACACCAATTGCCGAAGAGGCGCACTTGATGGATGGACAAAGGGCAACCCCGAAAGCTAAGAAGGCGGGTACGTAGCCTTTCCGAACAATGAGACCTGGCCATGCCCCCCACGAAGAGACGTCAGGGCATGTACATTCTAGCCATGACGTCATTGAATCATTCATCATGCCAGTTGATGTCATGACGGGAATTTTTGAAGTTGTTTTGGAGAAGGCTGTTCTATACGGTGAGCGGGGATGGAGCATGGATCGAGTTGTAGTTGCACTCCAGCATGTTAAGGACGATCTAGAGGTGGCAACTAGCCTCATAGAACTGATGAAACCCCCTGAGGAATGAGAGATAGAACAGCCACCTGAACCCACTTAGCCGGAGGTCGCCCAAGCATCAACCCCTCCTCCGAGAACCGAAGGATCGCCTTCAGTTCGTTCAAAGGCAAGAGCTTCAAAATCAATAGAAGCTGGCCAACCATCTATCCCTGAAGATCAACCAGTACAAGTCCCTCAGCCGGTGGAAGAGGGATTCATTTTGAGTAAGTACGATAGTTTAATGTATTGTGTTTCGTTATGGGATATTCGTGTAGTTGAGTACACGATAAGAGATCATATCGTTGACTAAGAAAGACGATGGTTGGCTTGTCATGTCATCGATCACACGATCATTGAAGTAGGAGTTGTGAGAACCATCTCAGCATGGTTGTGTGATCGTGAGCATGATTAGGTTTCTACGAATATGATATGCATCTATATCGTGTTTGTACATGACGACATGCATGGATATCGGGTGGTTACTAACACGATGACTTACTTCTTAAATACAGAGAAACGACAACCCCAAGCTGCCACAAAACTGAAGAAGAAGATTGGTCCAAAGTTGCAAATGACCGTAATAACTAGACTTTTGACGAAAATAAATGCAAAATTCATGGAACAACAACGGGAGGTCATGCATCAACCACTGGGTGTCGTGGATCCACCCAATTAGGTGGAAGAACAACCCCGGGATGTCGAAGAACAACCGTGGGAGGTAGAGGAACCGGACCTAACGCTCGTATGTGTCGACGAACAACCCCGGGAAGTAGAGGAACCAGACCTTCCACCTGAGGTCATGGCTCAAGTCCGTGATGTGTTGAAACTACCCCGTGAGGGACCCGTAGACCAATTGGAGATTCCGAAACAACCCTTGAAGGGACCGGAAGCACCCCAGCAAGCGAATAAAGGAGCAGTACCCAATCAAGCAATAAAAATCAGAGTGAAGCGGAAAGCTGTTCCTGGCGCTCCCATTGTACCTCCTGCGCAATGGAAGTCGAGGTCCACTGCAATTGAACCACCTGCTCAAGGTTAGGATCCCATGAAGAAAGTTGCAGCTCAGGCATTGAAGAAGCCAAAGTATTTCAGCAGCTACATTAATGAGAAGCTAGCAAAAGTTGGACACATGCACCAACCTCGAAAACCTCATGACGAACTACCTCTAGCTTTGGTCCTTGGCCCAAGCATTATCCGTCAGGAACATCCAAAGTCTCCCACCCTGGAACCAGCAGCCCCAATTGCAGTTTCCAATGAAGGCACTATATCGGATTCTCCTCGAGTAGATGCGAACGTAATGGAGAGTATCCGCAATGTTGAAGATGTCGAAGAAGATATTGCGACTAAGAAGAACAAGGAGCAGACAAGTCTACTGCCGAAGGACTATCTTGACACAGAGTTGGTGTTCTACCCGGATGTTTAGGAGGAGGTAGTTAAGGAAATTATCACGGAATTTCTATCGAACACATACAAGTCGTGGCCCGTAGAGACACTCCTCTACACCGACTACCTATCTTTGTTAAAGCAGGATTGCATAACGAATGAGGTAATATCTATTCATTGCTCCTACGTTTTAAGCTCTATCGTGTTGTCAATCAAACGACTGAATATCTTACGTAGATTATAATGAATTATCATTTTATCGATTACACAACATATGATCATATCGTCGGTGTTCATATACGCTAACGATAGACTTGTAATTGTTGAAGTAAAACTAGCGTGTGAATGCATACATGACTTGTAAATTTGTCGTGTGATCGTAAACACGGTATAGTCACTTATCGTGTAACGTCATATGACGATCGGTAGCCTATCGTGTCATTACTAACATGTATGGAATTGTGTTGGTCATTGACATCTTCTTCCAACTCCTAGATGAACGTAATATGAGAAATCCATGCAGGTACCCCAACTGTTTTTTGGCAAGTTTGCTATTCAACACTACTTTAATGTTGGCACAGTGGAAGGGCTGGCGGAGAAGGAGGGCAAACTCTCTAGCATATTGTTGAGAGGCCTGAATGTTAACACCGAAAGCGGCTTCATTTCTATATACGTCAAAGGCCACTTTCTCTTGCTTATTGTCTGTTGTAGGGAGAAGTGATTTACGTGGTACAATCCTCTAAAGGGTGATCACAGTCACCACTTAGCCGAGGTTGACAGTGTCAGGAAACATGTTGCCAATGGAATGGAGAAGGAACTTAAGATAAAGGGCGATCGGACGTGGCCACTGACTAAGATCAACAAATGCCCATACCAGGAAACAAATGAAGATTGTGGTTTGTTTGTCATGTACTACGTAGAGAAACTGGTAGGGAGCGTTATTCAGCCAGATTTTAGATAGCTCAAGATAACAGGCTTGGTCAGGCCAATGATATGCGCTGCTATACTTCGGGCCAGAATCGAAGAGGAATTTGATCCGAATATAGATGAATTGTAAAAAGGCCAATTATTTTGTAATTAATTATTGTGACCAATTATTTTGTAATTAATGATTGTACCAATTATTTTGTACTTAATTGTTGTACGAATGTCAGATGGCGTATAATCGATCACACGATATGTATCAATATCGTGTATTCAATAGCACGAAAAGGTAGTACACATATATATGATCGTATTATAGTGCTCACGATCGTCTATTATGTCGTGTTATCGCATACACGCCAACTCGTATTAGGTCGTGTTACCATTTACTTCACATCTCGTATTAGGATGTATGTGATGTCGTGTAATCAACCAAACGAAAAAGACACATATCGTTGGTCATAACCCAAATCAAATATACCACTCGTATTATGTATTCGGAACGCCAACTTACTACTTCCAATAACTTGGTGGGATCGTATTATCGATCTTACGATACTAGTGTATATCGTGTTATCTGAACAATTGATCTACATATTTGTGGATCATGTTTTTCTTATCGCGAAGCCATTCCCGGTCATGTGTTTGAATGTATGACCAATATTGAGGTCGTGTTAATATTGTGATTGTGTTATCACGAAACCCTGCTCGCTCGTGGGTGTGAACGTACGACCAATATTGGGATCGTGTTATACGGGAAGACATCTTTACATGGGAACAAAGATATAACTGATATTAATATTGTCCTTTAAATTTCTATCCATGTCGTGTATTATTGGCGTGTGGTTGGTAACACTATATACGGCCTTATCATGTGATGGAATGTATGACCAGCATTGATAGCGTGTTTGTAAGCATACAGTCGTGGCGTTGTAAACAAAATAGCTTGCGACCTCCTAGGACGGATCATTCGAGACATTGCTATAGCGCCTGGTCGCGTACTTCCCCCACCAAATGAAGGTGAGCCCTTTATCTGACAGGGGGAAGATACACCATCAGGGCAAAAGCAATCTCCAGAATAATCCACCTCAAGATGAGTTGGTGTGTGATCTCCTTGCAGAATCACGGATCCATCATTGTCACGGATCCTAGCGAATAGGGTGTGAATATCAATGGAACATTCAAGCCATTGATATATTGCCGTCTAGCGAATCATGCCCACCATCGGATATAGGTGATGACTGTGTGCGATGGAGGGCCGATTCATCAGCTGCCGCTACAACAATCTCCCGAATGATCCGTCTTCGTGAAGAACCAGTGAGTGAGCGTTCTGCAAACCCTAACCCTAATATATATATATATATATATATATATATATATATATATATATATATATATATATATATATAGGCAGGGTGAAACGGATACGGACCGCCAGGTAAATAAAGGTATTGATGCTTCTGGAATAATGCATCAGGAATTGGGTCAATACGATCTTATCATTGTCGTGGGTTCGGACACACATTATTACCAATATTGTGTAAGCAACATAGATGTTATCATGTAATTAGTAACACGTATCCCAATGAAAACAAAGTTAAAAAAAAGATATATTGATTGAAAAAAAAATGATGAAAAAAAAGTAAAGGTTTGTTTCTCTTTTTACTGAGTACCCGGGCCTTGTGCCTAGGCAAGTATAAGGGATCACGTCAAAAGGTGAAAAGTTGAGATAAATTCTTTTATGACTTACTTGCTTCTGTAGCTTTTATAGTTCAAGTTATTAAGCCTGATGGGTGTTTCAACACCTAGTGCCTTGAGCCAATTGGAAGAGGGACACTAGCCCAACGCTTGTTACATAGACTATTTAGAAAGCTAAATAGAACTAAGTATTGCACAAGTCATATTTTGAGGTATATTATGCTCTTATTCCTTTTAATTGATATTTGAAGGCTATTACATGGGGTTTTATTATGAGATGTTAAGGATGAAAGATTGTCATTGTTATATTTTTGAGTTAGTCAACTTTAATGAGCTTAATTAATGGATCACATAGGATATGCTTGTTAATAAAGAATAAAATTGTATGACTATAGGTTTCTATACTTCATGTTTTTGAAATGTATATATGTAGTTGCACAATTATTTCTAAGATGGGTTATAGAATAGATTATTCCTTACTTGAAAGTGATCAGATCGAAATTATTTACTTGTGTCAAGTATTTGTGGTTGGTTCTTTTTAGAAATAGTTATGTGTTTTTAAGAGAAGGTTGTTTTTGGAATTTTTGTTTTCTTGTTTTGTTTTACTTCTTTTCTTAAGTTTAGATGTTTGTGGGTATCATTGCTGCAAACCCTCACAAGACACAACTCGTCCAACTAGGGACACCTAGGGGTTTAAAGGCTTGTTGTATATGCTAACTACAATTGTGATTCCCTACGAAAGTGACATTTATTTATTTTTCTAGATTACTTGTTTTGTTTTGTTTTTGTTTTGCTCAAGGACTAGCAAAATATAGGTTTGGGTTTTTTTTATAAGTATAATTTATATGTTATTTTATCCTTAATTATTTGATTGTTTAGTCTAATTTAAGAGTGAATATAGCTTAAATAATTATAAATTAAATTTAATGAGGTTAGAAAACGCTTCTATGATATTTTGAAGTAAATTGGCTTACTTATATTAATTCTGTGCAAATTCTTCATAAGAGTCTGAACTGGGCATTTTTAGTATCAAACGGCTAAATGTGAATTTTAAGAAAATGACTGTATAGCCGATCGAACGGTCATGCAGGGCGATCAATCGGGATAACGTGCAATTTCCTAGTTTAAGCCAATTTTGAATCCTTTTTATATTAAACTTCTTCGTACGATTCTTATGCTTATATAAAGACATATTTCGCTCGAAATTGAAGGATTCCAGTAGATTTTCGGAAGAGAAAATGGGAGAAGAAGATGGAGGAGAACTCAAAGCTTTCAATTGAGATTTAAGAGTTTTCTTCTTTAATGGAAGGTTAGATTTTTCTTTTACTTAGGAGTTGATGAAGCTACAAATAACTTTCAGTTTCTTTTATTTTTAATTTAGATCTTAGTTGTGAATAATGACAATTGTATGATAAGGATTTCCTTTTTAATGGAAGAGCTTTTCATGTTTATTCAAATATATGTCGAATTATTGTCTTGTAGATTATATATTGATGTGGTTTTGATATTTGCATTGAGTCAAATTTCTGTGATTTAGATGGGATGGTTATACAATAGTTTTAATGTTCAGATAATTTATGAATTGGATGAGTTCTACTAAGATTAGACGAGTCATGCATATAATTTAGTTTAGTGTAGATGATTCGTGCTATTGTCGAAGATAGTTTACGCCATGAAATTAATTAATGATTCTTTCTGAAGTAATTCTAACTTGTAGCTGAGCATACTTGTTCATATTCACACTAGATTTAGATTAAATATTAAGGAATTGTTATGGTTCTATAATGGATTCGATTTCCTAAGTAAATTCCATTATATTAATCTCTTCCTTTTAAATTAATTGATTACTTTCCTTTACTTAATTTTAGTTTTAAGTTCTTTTTAGCTGTTAATCAACAAATTCTTCTTTAGATTTATTAATAATTCAACTGTCTATGAGGTTCAACAACACTTAAATACTTATCCTAGTACAACTACCTTGTACACTTGCAAAGGGTTTAATTATAAACGATCAATACTATCGACAACTGAAGCTCATTACAATTAATAATCTCTCAGTGTTGAAAAGGAAAGGAATGCCACTGGGGCATGACCTTATACTCCGGGGAACAACTAAACACCATGGACTTTTCTGAAGGCAAGGCACGCCTATGCTCAAGGGGCATAGGATCGAACAGGTCTATGATACTACTTACTTGAGCGCGTAACTACCCACTCTCTAGGGCCATACAATGCCAACTAAGGGCAGAAATCATATGGTGCCACTCTTGGCAGGAATCTTACATTGCCACTCTTGGGCATAACATACAGTGCCATCTATAGGAAGGAAGACATACAATGCCTACGAAGGGTAGAAACTTACAGTGCTCTCAACAAAGAATTAAACGTCTGGTCTAAAATACAGCACTAAGACCAAATCCCGTAGGATAACACCATGGCTGGACCAGAAAGGATGCTTAGTCGATTACTTATCGACTTGCTCAAACATAGAACTTAATCCATCGAAACCCCTCAGTCTCAACTCACAACGTTATTGAATTAGGGTTACTTACCATTCAAGTTCATATTAGGTAACTTATGCATGTATAATTAGGTTCAGAACTATTTCTGTCGTACATTCTTCAGCCAACCAAGCCAGAACCACACCGGTTCTGAAGATTTATCCACAAGGGTAATATACTTCAACTTAACTCATCCCTTCCATACTCAGAACTCAGTCTTACCTTTACAGTCTTACGGATCTTTGCATAGCTTCACTTGTCCAACTCGAATTCCATACAACATACTCTTCCCATCATATACTTGCAACTTACATCTTACACCACCCGCCTTAGAACCAAATCGTCTTACTCGAACTCCTCAAATGAAACCCTTTAGACCTAAATCCCGTAATCAAACCCTTACTAATTCCTTACTCATTATTCTTCTGTTACCATTCATATTACGTACATTATGCGTGTACAATTATGTTATCATCTCTTCCTAACTCACAGTCCCTCAAAGGCGCTCTGAACCTTAAGTCTTGAAATCCTTACATCCCGTATGTATCCTGCTCGTCACTTCAATGTACCAACCTATTCAATCCAAACCAATCCCCTAATCACATCAAATCCATCCTTTGCCAATCTTACATCTTCTGTTGCTAGTAATCTCCCCATAAAGTCCATGAAACATCCGTTCAACAAACATCCCATCAAATGCACATGCTCGTGCCCATCGACCACATAGATTTATTACATGTTCTAATCACATACATATAAATCATCATCCACTTAATATCATACCTTTAGTTAGCTATCATACGCATAGTTCACAGATATAATAATGCTAATTTAATCACCATTTATCATGCAAAGCATTAAGTTACAAACTCCTAACATGCTACTACACAACCAAGCATGTTATCAGGAAATAATGAGTTCAAGGTCCCCTACCTCGTAATCCATGCGAGTTGGTGGCGATTACATTCTGGTGGTGGCATCCATGGCAGAATCGGTGGCCAAAAGCATAGCACAAAGAAAGTTGTTGTCCCAAGGATTTTCAAAGACTCCAGAATTAATCTCGGCAAGGTTGGGCTAATTTCACTCGAACCAAAAGATTAGGCGCACTAGGGCGGCTGGACACAAAGCCTTGCCACTAGAAATGGAAAAATCTACCACAAAATGGGGGGTGACTAATTGGAGGTCGGCCCACTACTAAAAAATACTTTATTGGCCACAAGACATTAAATTCTACCGCGGGCCACATCCAACAGCAATGATTTTGCATTGTTGAAGCCTCACAACAGGGTAGAGGGCTTGGTTTCGTACTCATGGACATAGGAGAGATAGAGGAGGGCTTTAGTAGCCATATTGCCTAGTGGTGGTGTCATTCAATTGTCATATGCCGCAAGGTAGTGCCTTTAGCCTAAACTGCATGCACGACACAAGCGTTCACGGTAAAGGGGGAAGCATAAGGGGGGATAGGTTGTCAGTAGGTCCCGAAGTGACTCGGGCAGGTAGGACTAGGACCCAACCACTCACGGGCGGGATCGGCTGTCAAACAGCATATGCATGTGCTAACACGGCCAAACCCTAAAAAGGGTGGTCTTTTAGGGGGTTAGGGTAGTCGGTCACGGAAGGGGTGGGCCAGTGGCGGTCCCCTAAGCAAAAGTTGAAGGCACTCACAGCATGAAATTAGGTGGCCGACAAAGGCGGCCACATCTCCAATCGTCACCCAGCGGCCCCTTGTGTCATTGGGTCAAATTGGCGTCTATGGCGGTCTGTTGGTTGGTGCCGGTGGCAGCAGCACCGCCGGTTAGAGAAATGAATGGACTTGATTCAGCCAAGGGTAAAGTGTGACGAGCTAGGGTGGCAAACACATTGTCGCCTTGCCACAAACAGTCGGATGGAGCCGGGGGCTAGACTTGGAAAACGGCAGCGAACCAGCAGTCGCCGGATCGACATCGGTGCAATATCGTCCGACGTCTGGCGGCAGAGAATGGACATTGCCAGAGAAAAGGGCAAAATTTTCTCTACCACGGATCGTCCAATTGAGCGGAATTGGACCAATTGGGGCAAGGGAGGACAAACCTCGGCACCTGGCCATCGTCAGCTTGAGGCGGCAATCTGGAGGCCAATCAGTAGGCAGCGGCCTTGTCATTGCCGGGCTGAGGTGGGGCCAAAGGCCAGTCAACAACGGCCGGCCACCGATGGCACAACAGGTCACCGCAACACACAGAGATTAAAAAAGAAAGGAGGGACGAAAGATTTTTACCTCATGGTGGCAGAGGGGCGGGGAGGCCGTGCGCCGGCGGCCGAAGGTCACTCTGCCCGGGGCAAAGCCATAGAAGTGTGCTGGAGGCCATGTAGCCGGCAGCGGTATATCGGGGCCAAAATGGAAGCAATTCACCGGATAGATTTGGGAAAGAGGCAAGAAGAGGGTGACGACGCCCGGCAGGGCCAGGACAGGGTGGCGGCGTCGCCAAGTCGAGGCCAGCTGAGCAAAAGATGGCGGCCGGTGATGGCTCCGCCTCTAGCTTCACAGAAGGAAGGGGGCAATCCCCTTCCACCATTTCGCCTGCAGTTGGGCACTTTGCTTTCTTTTTTTTTCCATTTATATTCTCCTTTGTGTCTCGCCCTTTTCTCTCTCATTTTCGTGCCGAAAGTTTTTGTGGCACATCGAGGCCCATAACTTGGGACTAAACACCACTCCCGACTCTTACGGTTACGAATATCGAGATCAATTACAAATAAGGATACACCAACATGTAAAATTGCTTCATAAATAATAGGAGCAGAAAATAGTAGTACATTGCAGAAAAATTACAGAATTATAGTAGAAAATTACAGAAAAATCAGGGATGTTACATCATTAACCCTCCCCCTTTCCCCTATATATATTATTTGTAATGTTTTATTGTAAACATTGCAAATATTATATATATATATATATATATATATATATATCAGGAAAAATATTAAATTAATTTATTGAGTCCCATGTGGGTGAACCTTGCCTTTGACAATGGTCAAATCGAGATCTAACTATGCAAAGGGGCAATTTCTATTTTAATTTAAGCAACTTGCCTGCCCTTGAGTTATGTGTGTTGTCATCAAACATTTTCATTGAAGGTTTCAACTTTGCTTTTAATCTAAGTAATTTACAATTGTCTGTAGCTCGTGCCTACATTGTCTCACTGACTTGGCTACTATTTTTTTTTTGGTACTCTAGCAAGTTCCCAGGGGAGGGGGGAATAAGGGGAGTGGGAGAGGCGCCAAAATCCGGCAGGAGGAGGAGGAGAAGGTAGAAAGTACAGGAATTTAATTTTGTTTGTATTTCTTTATTATATATTGTATATATAATTATTTTATTTTAAATAAAAACTATATAGTATTTATGACATATATAACTATGCGTCGTAAATACACTATGTATTTGTGGCACATAGACTATGTGTCGCAATTATCATAGGGTATTTGACTATTTGTGATGCATAGTCATATGCGTGGCAAATACTTTAGATTTTATTTGTATTTAATTTTATAAAATATATTATTAATATATAAATACATAGTATATTATTATGTAAAAAATTTAAAATAATTTATCTATTCCCAGTTGTGTGAGTTAAGACTTTGAGAACTGTGAGATCAAGATTCGATGGTGCATGTGGGCATGCATCTTTCCTATCTAATGAGTTAAGTGCGACGTCTAATTTCTTTCTGACGTCCAATAGAGCCAAAGCTGGCACTCACGTGTGTGAGCTTAGTCAAGCACAACTTATATTTTTAAATAATTATAAATTATGTATTTATTTATTAAATATTATATTCTAAAATAAAAATATATATTAAATAAAATTTGGGTATTTGCAACGCATAGGCCATGCGTAATAAATACCCAATTTTATATTTAATATATGTTTTATTTTCTAAAATATAATATTTAATATTTAAATATATACTATATTATTACCTTAGAAATTAAAATAATTTATTTATTCCCGATTAAGTGTGCTTGGACTTTGAGAATTTTCGGATCGAGATTCAACAATACATGGGAGCATGCATCCTTCTTGTCTAATGAGTTATATATGTCATCAAATTTCTAGCCGAAGTACCATAGAGCTAGGGCTGACAACCTGACACTGATGTGCGTGAGCCCAGTCCTACACATGAGGGAATGAAAATATTAATTTATATTTTTTAAATAATTATATATTATTTATTAAATAAATAATATATATTTGGAGAAAATATATTGATGTAAATTGATGTCTACACATGACAAATTAGATAGAAATAAAAGAAATTAACTAAAGATAAATTAAGCTAGTCTAATTTCTGAATCTGAATTTTTGAATTATTAAAATAGGACATAGCTCCTTTATATTTATAGGCAATTGGTAATCCAAATACTAATTCTAATAGAACTTCTAATTAAAATGTGATTATAACATTAGTGTAAGCTTAATAAAAATAAAATTTGAATTATACTAGACTATTTTTACTAATAATAATTAAATTTTAATTCTAATATAATATAAAGCCAAAACCCAACCCATAGGGTGGGTCATAACATTATACCTAACTTTTGCTCAACCTCGTCCACTTAAAATATCAAATCAAGGGGCTCTACCTAATTCCACTCGCTACGACATTAATTAAAAATATAATAAAGCATATAACATTTGGGAGAGGGAGAGCCCACACAACTCAGGAGTTTGTGTCATCAACAAGTTAGCAGGAGGCGTATGCAGTGTAGAGCAAGGATTAAGAAATATATAAATAACGCACTTACTATCCCCATATAGTGGCTTCTGGTATATAAGACATATAAATAACGCACTTGCTATCCGTAGGAAGGAAAACACCTTGTGTAAAGAAGTTCATAAGCCTGAAACCGAAATGGGAGTCATAGACATGGAAGCTGAAACAGACGTCATGAAAGTAGAAGGACCAAGCTGACTAGCTGAGAGTCGTATGGAAGAAGCCATCGGCAAAGGCGGAACGGGATACAACCTGGGTAGATCCGTGCTGGAGCAGACAAAAGAGTCGTGGCTACGAGAGAGACGAGCAGAGAAGTCTGGGACTGTTGGATGACCATACTCGTAAGAGCAAGCATGTCCTTGTTTTCTCTCCTCTCTTTGTGCTCCTCCAGTGCCTGTGCCAGAGACATGTTGCTCACTATGTCTCCACTTAGGAGAACAAAATCTCTGTGAATCACATTGCGTTCGTAAATCAAACGAAGCGCATCTCCTGTGCTGATCGAGTTGTGCGATTCGGTAGTCGTGACAGAGAAATTCGGTTGGCGCAGCCATTGAGTGTTCTTCAAGTAGTGAATGACTTGCTTGGAGTAAGCACAGCAAAAGACGAACACCTCCTCGACCCCCGATTCACCGATACAGGATGCAGAGGCAACTGGAATAGATACTGGCGTAATCTCTGGTATGGTTGGCTCGGAGTTGCCAGGTGGTGGCCGGGACACAATGACGGTCGCCGAAAGATGGTGCCACACACGGCCGGTGGAAAGTGTCCACCTTGGTTGTAGCACGCGAACGACGCCGAAGAATGGCCGGGGGAGCCAGCTTATTGCATTTCGATCGCCTACTTTGGCGTTTCCTTTCCCAATTTGGTTTGGGGCACGAAAATCTGATCCTGGATTACGAGGTTGAGCTGTAAGGGTTCGACCACAGGCAGAAGGGACAACTTGAAGGCCTCCAAGTCGGGTTTGCGATCCCAATTTGCCGGGCTCCAGTTCCATGGTGGTCGGAACGCTTGCTTCTTTCCGGCGTCGGTGCGGGTGCGGGTGCGGAGAGGCCGGTATTGAGAGGGTAGTGGCAGCGAAGGAGCGTTTTGTCATGATGGCCTTTATAGTGTTAACACTTGTCGGAGTGGCAGTTAATGGCTGATGCTATGGAGGGCAGCTTTGGTTGTAACAATGGTAGGGCTTGTTTTGGGTTGGCAAACCAAATAGGAATTGGTGCAGTTGCGTTGCCGAGGTGGTCCACGACAGATGGATTGGTGGTGGATGGGCAGCTGATGGAACCCAAGAGGCGGCTGGTAGAAGGGGTGGAGCGCTTGCGAGTCCGGGGGCAGTAGCGGCAGCCCTGGATAGACAAACTGGCTGGAGGCAGTCCTGGCAGGGATGAGCCGGAGGTTGATGTGGCGTGCTTAGGAGGAACGGGGAGAGTGACGGGCAACGGTGGTTGAACGGCAGAAATGAAAGATTATTCTGCCGAGGATGAAGCATTTACCTGAAGAATGACGGGCGCTGGTGAGGACGATTCAACCACAGAGAGAGCATGCAAGGAGTACAAGACCTTGTCTAAACGGTAGCTACACTCATCAAAACAACGACAGAACTCATCGAAACGGTGGATGAACTCATCGCTGCACGCAACAAGCCAACGAGTTATCTCTGCTTGCGTGGCTGCCAGGGTCTTCAATGGGAAGCTCCGAAACCGTGGCTTTTAGTTCGTTTTTTAATTGTTGCATGTGGGTGTGAAGAGTTTAAGACGGGCATGCCACGGAGGCATAAGAGTCTGTTGCTACCAGGGACAGCTTAGTGCTGGGCGGCGGATCATGGCTGAAAGACGTCTAAAAGTTGAATGCTGTAATATAAATCGATGTCTACACAAAATAATTTAAAAAAAAATAGAAGAAAATAATAAAAGATAAATTAAACTAGTCGAATTTCTGAATATGAATTTCTAAATTATTAAAATAGGGTATAGCTAATACATATTTATAGGTAAGTGGTAATAATAATCTTAATGCTAATAGAACATCTAATTAGAATGAGCTTCTAACATTAGCCTAAGTCCAATACAAATAAAATCCTAATTATACTAAACTACTCTTACTAACAATAATTAAATCCCATTTCTAATGGACTATTAAGGTAGGACCCGATTCTTAAGGTAGGTCATAACATATATATTAAATAAAATTTGGGCATTTGCGACGTAAAAGAGTATGTGCCACAAATACCCTAGGTTTATTTGGGACGCATAGGGCTATGCCTTGCAAATACCTTATATTTTATATTCAAAAATATATTATTTAATATATAAATATATGCTATATTATTACAAAAAATTTAAATAATTTATTTATTCCTAGTTGTGTGAACTCAGGCTTTAAGAACTGTTGTTTCAAGATTTGAAGGCGCATAGGGGCATGCATCCTTTCTGTCTAATAAGTTATGTGCATCGCCAAATTTCTAACAGACGTCCAACAAGCTGGAGCTAGCACTGACGTGTGTAAACCTAGTCCCACACATAGGGGAATGAAAATATTAATTATATTTTTTTAAATAATTATATATTATATATTAAATAATATATTGTGGAATAAAAATATATATTAAATAAAATTTGGTTATTTGCGATGCAAAAGGGCATGTGTCCCAAATACTAAGGATTGACAACACTTTTGTGTAAGCGTCACAAATACATTTCCTAATTGCCATGCTTAAACATAAGTGTCGTAAATAGTAAAGAAATAAACTTTGGTTTATAGTTTTAGAAAAAAAATAATCGTATTTGCGATACTTATATAAAAGAGTCGAAAATAGTATTACCTATTTGTGATATTTAATTATAAACATCGCAAATAATACATAATTTTCTAAAAATATTTAGTATTTTCTACGCCTTTGAAAAAGTGTTGTAAAAAAACCACTATTTGTGACGATTGAACAAAAGCATCACAAATAGGTCTGTTATTTGCGACGCTTATGATTAAGTGTCGCAAATAGTATTACCTATTTTTGACGTTAAATTATAAATGTTGCAATAAGTACATAACTTTTTAAAATATCTAGTATTTGCAACGCTTTTTAAAAAACCTCGCAAAACAAACTACTATTCGTGACACTTAAATAAAAGTGTCACAAATAGTGGTTTTTTTGTGAGCTTTTTTAAGCGTCTAAGAAAATAGTTTTTAGTGATGTTTTTTATTGCGAAACTAATAAAAGTGTTGCAAATAGTCCTTTTTGTTGTAGTGTTATATAAGTGAGCGTGTATGTGCAACTCAGGCCCACCCAAACATGTGTGACGATGGGTAAGGGTCGTGGGTCCACCCCCACGAACCTTGACCCTTACGAACTCGTAATGGTTCACCCAAATCGAATTTTTTGCGTAAACTAGTATGGGTTGAACCCATATGTAGGTACAACATCCCCCATGATGGGTGAAGTGCTGGAACATATTTGCTCAATAGCACTGATGCCTAGTCTTGCCACTAGATTGTATTAGAGCATGCTAAATAAATAGACATGTAGGAAAGACCTTAGTTAATAGATTTGCCAATGTCTCAGAAGTAGGAAGATGACTAACTATCAACTTTCATTTTTGTAGCATGTGGAAAATATAATAGTAATGTACCTTAATGTGCTTTCCACTAATACTAATCTCCCCATTCTTCAGTGTCAACATGGTTGCCAGATTATTACAACAAATATAGGCAGGAGCATCAGGCCAATTTTCTAGCCCCAACCTAGCCATAGCTTTTAAAGCTAGCAAGTAGCATGCATAGAATTCAGTTTCTATAATAGACTCAGTGACACTTTTATTGTTTGCTAGTCCATGATATAGCTCTGCCTCCAAACCTGAACATATAACTAGCAATGGATTTCCTATCATCTAGGTCCTCTACATAGTCACTATATCTAGCCAATGAACTCTCAGTCGGATATGACTCTTATACCCATAGTGCCCAATATGTACCAAAATATCCGCTTTACAACTTTCTAGTGTTTCATTCGAGGGTTAGCTTTAGTGTCTGCTCTACAAGCCAACAACAAAGCTTAAATCTAGTTGAGTGTAGGCCAAAGCATACATCAAGCTGCCAATTGCCTATGCATATGGAACTAACTTGTAATACCCTAGGTTTTCATTCTCATGAACATAGAGGCAATGTGAAACTCAGGGCGTTATCAACATAGCCAAACATCACATAACATAAAAATAGATCACCTAATGAAATATATTAATAATAATCCAGGATCATAACTCAGCCATATACAAGTGCAATAACATAAAGAAATAACATGAACTAATGTTTTTGGGCAACAGAGTGCCTAATTATGAAACAACATGAAAATAAACTATAGTCCTAATAATTTAAGATGTCTACCCTACTAGCAACTGTGTCTCGCCCTCTAAAGAAGACTTCTACTCTGAGTCTGAAGTTGTACCTACATCGCAAAGCTGTGTGAGTATTTCCACGAATACTTAGTAAGATGCATGAAAAACCACTCATAGTCATACCATGGAGATGGGTATAGAAACAAAAGGGGTCATATAGAGAATGAGCTACATATGACACTTTAAATGTCTAGTTAAAACATGACTCATAGGGTCTGACCTTTAACTAATATAGGAAAAAGGCAACCCAATTGAAAGTGGACTCTGCTCAGAAAGCAATTTACTTATTGCTGTCTAAATACGGACCCCTGCTCAAAGGAGTAACTGTATGCTAACAGTAAATCCTAACATCCCTAGAGATCCACTTTGATCAGCCATGGGCCTAGAGATGTAGGTACCAACTATGCTCATGGACACGCCGACAGGAGGTAGATGATCCTTCCATGATGCCTAAAAAACCTAAATGTGCGCAAAGTGCTCAAAGAGCTGGGAACCAACGTCTCGAAAGTGCAGAGGCCACATGGGCCTAAAGTGCCACCATGACTATTACGGTGGGCTTACTTAAACTTTGACTCAAACACATGATGTCAACAGATTAAAGATTAATCCCAGCATATGATGACTTATGGTCGCAGCAAGACTGTGGGTAAAACCAAAAAATTTAGATCAATGCAAGCAGGTTTTGATCTCAGCATAAACACATAAAACCAATCTTCATAGTCAGCAAGATAACTTGACGAATTAGGAGTGAAATACATTAATAAACTCAGCATGACAATGAATCAAATTGGGGCTAAGATAGAATAACCTAATTCAGCAAAACCTAAATCAAATTAAAGTTGAGATAGAGTAACCTAATTCAGCATGACCTAAATCAGATTGAGGCTGAGATAGAGTAATCTAATTCAGCAAGACATAATTCAAATTGAGTATGGGATAGAATAACCTAATTCATCAAGACATAATTCAAATTGAGGCTGAGATAGAGTAACCTAATTTAGCAAGACATAATTCAAATTGAGGCTAAGATAAAATAACCTATTTTAGCAAGACGTAGAATAACCTAATTCAGCATGTCAATGGACCAAATTGGGGCTGAAGCAAATTCATATAATCAGCAAGAGAATGACACTAATAAAGGCTGAAACTTTCAATCAAATCCAGCTAGGTAATGGCACAAACTAGGGCTAAATCTTACCAACAAATTCAGCAAAGTAATAGATTGAATTAGGGCTAAAACTCATAATCAATTGAGCAAGGTAATAGATTGAATTAGGGCTAAAACTCATAATTAATTGAGCAAGGTAATAGATTGAATTAGGGCTAAAACTCATAATCAATTCAGCAAGGTAATAGATTAAATTAGATCTAAAACTCATAATTCAATTCACCAAAGTAATAGATTGAATTAGGGCTAAAACTCATAATTCAATTCAGCAAAGTAATAAATTGAATTAGGGCCAAAACTCATAATTCAATTAAGCAAGATAATAGATTGAATTAGGGTTAAACTATGTAATCTAAATTAGAATCATAAGAGGTCAACTTAGGGCCAACATATAGAATCAAAATCAGCATCATGAGAGATTGAATTAGGGCTTGAATGAATGACCAAATCCAGCATGATAAAAAGTTAGATTAGGGCTGAGACAAATATTCAAAACCAAAATAATAAGAGATTGAATTAGGCTGAAATATGAAATAAAAAATTCTGCATCATTGGGGTTAAACTAGGGCTGAAATACATCATCCAAATCATCATGATTATAGGTGCAAAAACTACATCTTACCTCTACGAGCCTGCCTCCAAAGCCCTGTACCCTCACTCCTATGCTTTCGCTTCTAAACTGAGTCCAAAAGTCCTAAATTTTCCCCTTCCACAAGCTACTGGCTAAAGGTGTGGTTTTTAGATGGAAGAAAGTGAGGAAAGAAGAGGCTGGAGCAAAAAATGGAGCCTCCGCCCCCAAGCCTTCTTATAGGGGTTAAACAAATCAGGAGGATAGAACTAGAGGGCTAGTGCGTCCCCCCCTAGAATCCTTAGTCAGCCCTCCCTAACTTCTAGGACCCACCCCTAGAGTTATAGCCGTGCCCCCCTATTTTCTAGGAGCCGCCCCCTACAATATAGGTGTTGCTCCAATTAAAACACTCTCATTCTATTCCTCATTCCATTCGACTCTCCCTCTCTCAAATTCTAATCCTAGAGGGCCGAAGCCCCTATAGTCCCCCCTTTTTCCAAGGCCGGACACTCTAAATCCCAAGTGCCCCCCTTCTTACTATGGCCGGACCCCTTACCCTATTTGGTTATCAAAAACATGCTAATTATACGATTTGAAATGAATCAAGCAACGAAACAAACACACACACATAAGTAAAAAATAATAATTACTCACGATTAGGGATGTTACATCTTTCCCCCCTTAATGGGCATTTTGTCCTTGAAATAGAGAAAGTTAATCAGTAACTAGCTCTGGGTATGCTTGCCTCATCTCCGCCTAAGCTTCTCAAGTCATTCATCACAAGATTGTATTTTCCACAACACTTTTACTAGAGGAATGACCTTGATCCGCAACACCTGTTCTTTCCTGTCTTGTATCTTTATTGGCTTCTATTCAAATGTGAGGTCTTGCTCTAGCTCCAACATGGTGTGATCTAGCACATGGGAGGGATCAAGAGCATATTTCCTCAACATGGAAACATGGAAAACATTATGCACATCTGCAAGCTAAGGTGGCAATGCCAGATGATATGCAGTAAGTCCAATCCTCTCAAGTATTTCAAAAGGACCAACATAACGAGGGCTTAATTTACCTTTCTTACCAAACCGCATAACCCCCATAGTTGGATAAACCTTCAGAAACACATGATCCCCAACCAAGAATTCCAGCTCATGTCGCCTTCGATATGCATAGATTTTCTATTGACTCAGAGCAGTGAGGAGTTTTTGCTTAATGTGTTTTACCTTCTTTGCACATTGCTACACTAATTCAAATTTAAGGACCCTCTATTTACCGACTTCATCCCAGCAGGTTGGTGATCTGCAAGGCCGGCCATATAGTGCTTCATATAGTGGCATGCCTATGCTAGCATGAAAACTATTATTATAGGCAAACTCAATTAGAGGTAAATGTTCATCCCAATTCCCTTTCCACTCCAAGACACAAGCCCTAAGCATGTCTTCCAAGGTCTGAATAGTGTGCTCTGATTGGCCATCGCTCTGAGAATGAAAAGCTGCGTTGAAATTTAACTTTGTCCCCAAAGCCTCCGGCACTGTATTCCAATAGCGAGAAGTAAAACGGCTGTCTCTGTCTCATACAATAGAAAGTGGTGTACCATGAAGTCTCACCACCTCCCTTATGTACAATTGTGCCAGACTATCAAGGTTTTGCTTCTAGCTCATAGGTCGGAAATGTGCATCCTTTGTTAGCCTGTCAACTATGACCCACATTGCATCATGCAGCTTTTGAGTTCTAGGTAAGCATACTACAAAGTCCATAGTTATATGCTCCCATTTCCACTGTGGAAGCTCTAATGGTTGTAGCAAGCCTACATGCCTTTGATGCTTTGCCTTGACCTGCTAACAAGTCAAACACCGGGCTACAAACTCTCCAATGTCTTTCTTCATTCCATTCCACCAAATGTTATGCCTAAGGTCATGATACAACTTAGTACCTCCCGGGTGGATAGTGTATTTTGAATGATGTGCTTCATGTAATATCTCTTGCCTCACCTCACACAATGTAGGAACCACTAGCCTCCCTTGAAATTGAACACCTTTATCTGCACCTTTGGCGAAGTTGGGTCTATCTAACATCTTCTAAATATCTGCATCATCCTTTTGACCTTCTATTACCTGCTGAATAATTGCAGACTGGATGGTGAGGGTGTGTGAAGAAAAACTTTCTCTGATAGGAAGGCAAGTCAATATGGCACTCTGTTAAATCTTGTAAGAGATTCCATTCTTTCACCATCATGTGAGCCACAACTGCTTCAGTTTTCCTGCTCAAAGCATTAGCCACAACATTGGCTTTTCGAGGGTGGTAGTGAATGGAAAAGTCATAGTCCTTGATGTACTCTATCCACCTCCTCTGCCACATATTATGATCTGGCTGTGAGAAAATATACTTCAAATTCTTATGGTCTGTAAATACCTCAAAGCTCCCACCATATAAATAATGTCTCCATATCTTCAGAGTGAAGACCACCATCACTAGATCTAGGTCATGTGTTGGGTAATTTTGTTCATGATTCTCAAGCTTTCAGGAGGCATAAGCAATCACCCGTCTATGTGCATGAGAACACAACCTAACCCTATCTTGGAAGCATCACTATAGATGACGAACCCACCTGTGCCTGAGGGCAAGGTCAACATAGGTGTAGTTGTCAATCTCTTCTTTAATTCTCGGATGCTACTCTCACAAACATCATTCCACACAAGCTTTATGCCCTTCCAGGTCAATGTAGTCATCGGCAAGGCTATGCTGGAGAACCCCTCAATAAATCTTCTATAGTAACCTGCAGGACCAAGAAAGCTGCGAATCTCTGTGATAATTTTGGGTGTTTCCCACTTTAGCACCACCTCTACCTTTGCCAGATCTACAGATACACCCTCCTTTGAAATCACATGCCGAAGAAAATTAACACTTTCCAGCCAGAATTCGCATTTGCTAAAAGTAGCATACAACCAATTTGTCTTGAGGAAATGCAAGACCTCAGTCAAGTGCTGCCGATGCTCTTCAATGTTGGCTGAATAGACGAGAATATCATCCACAAATACAATAAAAAATCTGTTCAAAGAGGTCTTGAAAATCCTATTCATCATGTCCATGAAAGTAGTAGGAGCATTTGTTAGACCAAATGACATAACTAAGAATTTGTAATTCCCATACCAGGTCCGAAATGCTGTTTTGAGAATATCCTCCTCCCAAATCCGCAACTAGTGGTAGCCAAACCTTAAGTAAATCGTGGAAAAGACTTTGGCTGATTGCAGTTGATCAAATAAGTCATCAAACCTAGGAAGAGGATACTTGTTCTTTATAGTGACTTGTTTTAGCATTCGGTAGTCTATGCATAGACATAAGGATCCATCATTCTTTTTTACAAAGAGGACAGGTACTCCCCATGCTTGGTCTGATGAACCCCTTCTCAAACATCTCTTGCATTTGCTCCTTCAATTCTTTCAACTCAGTGGGTGCCATCTGGTATGGTGCCTTAAATATAGGAGAAGTACCAGGCAATAGATCAATGACAAACTCAATATCTCTTTTTGGGGGCAAACCAGGTAACTTTTTAGGGAAAACCTTAGGAAAGTTCCACACAACATCAACTTCCTTGATGGTTGATGTACTTGTCTCCTCAGAAGTCATATTAGCTAAAAACGTTGTACAACCCTTGGCTAGAAGCTTACATGGCTTAAGAGCTGAGATGAAACCACATCCACCTTTATCTAAAACACCCTAAAAAGTGATCTCTCTCTCTCTCTCTCTCTCCCTATGAATCCTGAATGACACTATCTTCTTATGACAATCAATAGTAGCCTAGCATTTTGATAACCAGTCGATACCCAAAATTACATTAAAATCAGGCATTTCAAGCAATACAAGGTTAGCCAATAAAACCCTATCCCCAATCGGAATACGAACACCCTCTAAAAATTATTTGGCCAACACAGAGTCTCTCAAGGGAGTTGTTACACTCAAATCATACATAAGGCTAGACAATGATTTTTCAAGACTCAAGGCAAAAACAATAGCAATAAAAGAATCGAGAGGAACCTGGGTCATTTAAAATTATAGCTGTTAGATAGAAACTAGGAGAGTACCTTCCACCACAACATTGGAGGTTCTAGCATTCTTTGAAGATAAAACAAACACCCTAGTTTGAACTTTCTTACTCACCTCTGACTTGTCTTAGTTGGCTTTGTTGGGGTAGTCTCGAGCAATATGCCATTTCTCTAAGCATGCATATCACCTCCTATCTTCTTGTTGGCAAGGCTTGCCAAGATGAGATTGCTTGTCACACAATCGACATTTGCCACTGTTCCCTATGAATTTTTATGTTGGCCTGCTCTGTTGATTCTGTTGATTATGTTGGTGTGGCTTCTGCTAATTCCGTTGATGTGGCTTATGTTGTTTGCTAGGGTGGCTTTTATCATCCCTGCCAGACCTTTTGTTGCCTCCTTACTTTGAGTTGTTTCCTTGGCCCTTGTTCATGCCTTTCTTCCTGTCCTGCACCCGCTTATAGTCCTCATCCATCATGGATGCCAGCTCTATTGCCTTTGCCAATGTAGTTGGCTGGGAAGGAAGTACCTTTGCTCGCAGTTCATCCTTTAGGCCCCACACAAACTTCTATGCCCATTTCAGCTCAGTAGGGCAGGAGTGGGTGGCAAACCTCATCAATTGCACGAAATTGGTCACTTAATGTAGAACAATCATGGAACCCTATTCTAAGTCAACAAACTCCTCCTTCTGCCTTGGGCATGTGGAGGAAAGTAATTAAAGTAAAATACTTCCTTAAACTCATCCCATGAGATCTCCTATCCGCATAGAAAGTCATTCTTCTCAATAGATTCCCACTAAAAGATGGCTCTACCCACTAATGCAAAAGTGGCAAAAGTTACCCTCTCATTGTCAGGCACTTTCAGCCCCTTGAAAATCCTTTCCACCTATGTTATCCATCTTTCAGCAACCTCTGGATCAACCTCTCTAGTGAAAGTAGGTGCGACCCATCTAAACCGCTCCAAGGTGGGTGGCTTCGTGTTAGAACCGCCAGCTCTCTACACAAACCCCTCCTTGGATCGAATGGCCTAGGTGAGTTGCTAAATAAGAGTCCTCATATCAGGATGTTCTCTTGTAGAAGAGGCACCAGTAACAGTAACAGATCTTCCTCTATGACCTCTAGGGTTGGTTGCCATCTATTCTAGAACATACATTAAAAACAGGGTTAATCAAACCAAACTAGTTCTACCCTGCCTTAGTAGTGTTATTAAATATACTACTCATATTATTCCTTGTAGTCATGCACTTCTAACATCCCTAATTGTAGGTAAATATTTTTTTATTTGTGTGTGTGCATTTATTTCATTGCTTGATTGATTTGAAATCATATGATTAACATGTTTTTGATAACCAAATAGGGTAAGGGGTCTGACCTTAGTAAGAAGGGGGCCACGTGGGAATTAGAGGTTCCGGCCTTGGAAAAAGGGGAGACCAGTTTGTCTATAGGGGGTTCGGCCCTCTAGGAATAAAATTTGAGGGAGAGTCCAATGTAATGAGGAATAGGCTTAGAGTATTTTAATTCGAGCAACTCCTATATTGAAGGGGGTGGCTCTTAGAAAATAGGGGAGGCTTTCCTATAACTCTATGGGCGGGTCCTAGTAGTTAGGGAGGGCAAACTAAGGATTCTAGGGGGGGACGCACCAGCCCTCTAGTAATGAGGAGGTTGGTTATAAGAAGGCTTGGGGGGGCGGAGGCTCAATTTTTTCTCCGGTCTCTTCTTTCCTCACTTTCTTCCATCCAAGAAACACACCTTCGGCTAGCAGTTTGTGGAAGGGAAAAATTCAGAATTTTTGGACTCAATATAGAAGCAGAAGCATAGGACTGAGGGCACAAAGCTTTGGAGGTAGGCTGGTAGAGGTAAGATGCAATTTTTACACCCATAATCATGATGATTTGGATGATGTATTTCAGCCCTAGTTCGACCCCTATGATGCTAGATTTTTTATTTCATATTTCAGCCTAATTCAATCTCTTATGATTCTAGTTTTGAATATTTTTCTCAGCCCTAATATAATTTTTTACCATTATGGATTTGGTCATTAATTCAAGCCCTAATTCAATCTCTCATGATGCTTATTTTAATTCGATATGTTAGCCCTTTGTTCACCTTTAATGATTTTGATTTAGATTGCATATTTTAGCCTTAATTGAATCTATTATCTTGCTGAATTGAATTATGAGTTTTAACCCTAATTCAATTTATTACTTTGCTGAATTGAATTATAAGTTTTAGCCCTAATTAAATTTATTACTTTGGTGAATTGAATTATGAATTTTGGCACTAATTCAATCTATTACCTTGCTGAATTGATGATGAGTTTTAGCCCTAATTCAATCTATTACTTTGCTAAATTTGTTGGTCAGATTTAGCCCTAATTCGTGCCATTACCTTGCTAGATTTGATTGAAAGTTCCAGCCTGTATTAGTTCCATTCTCATGCTGATTATATCAATTTGCTTCGGCCTCATTGCAGTCCATTAACATGCTGAATTAGGTTATTCTATCTCAGCCTCAATTTGAGTTATGTCTTGCTGAATTAGGTTATTCTATTTCAGCTACAATTTGAATTTTCTTGTTGAATTAGGTTATTCCATCTCAATCTCATTTTGAATTATGTCTTGCTGAATTAGGTTACTCTATCTTGGCCTCAATTTAAATTATGTCTTGCTAAATTAGGTTACTCTATCTCAGACTCAATTTGAATTATGTCTTGCTTAATTAGGTTACTCTATCTCAACCTCAATCTGATTTAGGTCTTTTTGAATTAGGTTATTCTATCTCAACTTTAATTTGATTTAGGTCTTGCTGAATTATGTTATTCTATCTCAACTCCAATTTGATTCATTGTCATGCTGAGTTTATTAATGTATTTCACTCCTAATTAATCAATTTGTCATGCTGAGTATGTCAATTGGTTTTATGTGTTTATGCTGAGATCGAACCCTGCTTGCATTGATCTAAATCTTTGGGTTTTACCTGCGGTCTTGCTACAACCATAAGTTGTGATATGCTGGGATTTATCTTTAATCAGTTAGCATCATATGTTTGAGTCAAAGTTTAAGTAAGTCCACCATAATAATCATGGCGGCACTTTAGGCCCATGTGGCCTCTGCACTTTCGGGATGTTGGTTTCTAGCTCTTTGAGCACTTCACATGCATCTAGGTTTTTCAGCTTCATGGAAGGCTCATCTAATTCCTATTAGCGTGTCCAAGAGTACAGTTGGTACATACATCTCTAGGCCCATGGCTAATCAAAGTGGATCTTTAGGGATGTTAGGATTTACTGTTAGCATACAGTTACTCCTTTGAGCGGGAGTCTATATTCGGGCAACAATAAGTAAATTGCTTACTGAGGAGAGTCCAATTTCAATTGGGTTGCCTTTTTCCTGTATTAGTTAGAGGCCAAACCCTATGAGTCATGTTTTAAATAGACATTTAGAGTGTCATATGCAGCTCATTCTCTATATGACCCCTTTTTGTTTCAATACCCATCTCCTTGGTATGACTATGAGTGGTTTTTCATGCATCTTACTGAGTATTAATAGAAATATTTACGCATCTCTGGGATGCAGGTATAGATCCAGACTCAAAGTAGCAATCTTCATTAGCGGGCAAGATACAATTTCTAGCAGGGTAGACATATGAAATTATTAGGACTATAGTTTATTATCATGTTGTTTTATAATAAGGCATTGTGTTGCCCAAAAACATTAGTTCATGTTATTTACTTATGTTATTGCACTTCTACATAGCTGAGCTATGATCCTAGATTATTATTAATATATTTCATTAGGTGATCTATTTTAATGTTATGTGATGTTTGGCTATGTTGAGAACACCCTGAGTTTTGCATTGCCTCTATGTTCATGAGAATGAAAACCCGGGGTGTTACATAAATCTATCTTGAGTTTTTCCTCATTCCTTAAGGGTATCATTGGGAGTTTAATATCCATCTAATTGACTTGGTGGATCACTTGCTTGCTCTTAACCTTTGTACTTTGCAAGTAAACAATTAAGAGTTCTAGCCTCTATGTGCAATGTTTTTTATTAAGTGGAAACAAGTAAATATTTTCTCATAGAGCACTCTCATGATGAATCATTCAATCAACTACCATTCAATCACCACAATACAATCGACACATGAACATAACAATTTACCTAGAAAACCCTAATATGGGTAAAAAACAATGACAGTTCCAAACGAGACAAATTAATATACTAGAAACCAAGATTTTACATTAACACAAACAAACCACCAATCGTGTTTAGACTCTAACACAAGTTCCTCTTGTTTAGTCTTCTCCTTTAAGCACTTGAAATTTTCTCCTCCTTGCTTGGCTTTGTCTCCTTCTAGTCTTTAACAAGCACCTCTTGTTGTATTGACTTTGGCCTTGTAGAATGTTCAATATCTCATTGAAGATATGCTGCAATAAGCCTTTGAAAACTTTGTGTTTTAACTCCTTTAGTTGTGGATTGTCTTTTTCAATTCATTATGGATCTTCAACTCAAAGCTTTATGTAAATTCTCCTGTTGAAAACAATAAGCAAAGGCGTAAACCTTTTTTCTCTAATCTCCTTTAGATTTTCCTCTTTAAAATTTTGTGATTTCATAACTCTTATATACCTCCTTAAGTTTGTTTAGGACTTGTACTTGAATAAGGAATAAAATTGATATTGGAATATCTTAATTAGGGTAACCAGTCCTTGAAACGATCGATCATTTCGAACAACGTTCAATCATTCGCAATTTGTAATGAACACGATACTCTAAGTGATTGATCGATTTATGAGAGTGTTCGATTGATAACTCACAACTTCATTTTGAACAGGGCTAAATCAAGATGTGATCATTCATTTTGTTCTTCTTTATGTGTAGTGATCGATTGTTGTGCATATAATTTAGAATTTTTGCCCTTGTACCATAAAACCTTCTGAAACCTCTAAAATCACTTTTGAAGCTTCTCCAAGTGATTTTTGTATGCAAATGTGAAATGAATAAACTTCAAACGCCTTAAACATTCTTCAGTCTTCTACTTTAACCAATAAGAATATGTTTGCTCTTATTTTTCAAGTCTATCAATTCTAATTATGAGTCAACTATAACAACCTCAAATTAGATTTTAATACTCAATACATATACATGGTTTCCTAATATAATTTTGACAAAGAAATCAGTTAGTAAACTAGACATAAGACTTATATGTTCTTACAATCTCCCCCTTTGGCTATTTCTTATCAAAACACTACACATTTCAAAATTAAAATAAAATAAAACTCTTAACATAGTGCATTGACTTTCAAATAACTTAATACTACAAAGACTCAACATAGACTCAATTAAATTAAACTCATTAATTTGGAATTGAGTTTGAAAAGTGTAAGATCTCTAACTTTAAACCGGTTTAATTTTTATTTAATTTTGTGATATTTGTGTGGTTTTGCTTAAATTTTACCGATTTGACTTGATTTTGGGGTTAAGGGTTAGTAATTATGGTTTTAACAAAGTTTAATTTTATTTTATAAGTTTTAATATCAAACTTGATTTATTTAATTTTTATTAATTTTATTGTAATTGTTTCTTAATTATGGGTGTAGATCCCTCCATGGGCCCCACGTCATATTGGATGGCGTGTGACTCACATGACTCTAAACTTCAATTATTTCATATCAGTGAGTTTTGGAATGATTAAATTCATTTTTAACCCTAAAATAACCCAAATTAGCATATTTTATAGCCCAACGGTTTGTAAACATAGCCTAAACATCTACTATTTAAGGAAAAACCCTAGCCACTTACCCATTTGGGGAAGGGTTGTGTAAGGGAGAAGGAAGTGCTCTACCCCCATTTCCCAAAGAGAAAAAATAGATTAAGGTGTATTTTTGAACCCTAATCACCCATAATTTGTCGATTTTGCTCTTAATCCTTCTTATCTTCATGTCTCCCTATTTGATTATTGATTTCTTCCATTAAAAATCTTACCTTTAATTTCGATTCAAACTCTAAATGGGTGATTTTTGTTTTTAACCAAAGGAAATCATAGATCTACCAATTTTTAATTTTATTTGAGCTTATTAATGATTTTTAATTAAGTTTTAAAAAACCCAAAATTTTGAGTAGGATTTCTTGAGTATTGAAGCTTCTTCGTAGATCTAAAGGCTTCATAGACGTAAGGGGTTTTCTTTCTAAGAGGTTTTATTCCTTAAAATGTCATTATTATGGGTTTCTTTGAGCTTTTGATTCATCTTGATGTGTAATGGTGATTTGTTTTAAACATGTGATATATGGTTGTTTTTGTATATTTAAGCATGCAAAATGCTAGATCTAATTAATCATGACTAGATTATATTCCTAATTAATCATATTTTTCCATAATAATATTTATTTATGATATTTTTTGGAATATGTGTTGTATAGTAAAACAACTCTATGTTTCCATGTTTAGAAGCATATTTAGGGACGAAAACATATGATTTTTGGTTCCTTCTTTGTATGATGGATTGATATATGTGTTATGAGTATGCTGTAAAATTTTCAAGTTGTTTAGAGCACGATAAGTCAATGGCATAGTCATAAATTTGAAGGTCGATGATTTTGGTAGAACTACATAGTCTCATTAATCAAATCATGAAAATTATTTTTAGTACCTATTTTTATTTGATATTTATTTATATGTTAATTAAGCCGATGAAGTAGGTCTCTATAAATTTTCACATTCATTGGACTTTATTTGCTATTTTCCCTAAAATTTACAAGTTACATGTTGTGATTATGTTAAAACATCTACTTAAGCTAGTATGGGATAAATGAGTATATGCAAAATTTTAATTGAGATTTTGATTATTTGTTCATATTTCAATTGTGAGACATTCGCCATTGATTGTTGCACGTGTATGCATATAATGCTCATTAACATTAGATGTGTAGGAATAATGATGCTTATAGTACACATGTAATTATAGAACGGATTTACACGAATATGCAACATGGTGTGTGATGATGCACTTGATGTTGTAGGGTAAATATTTTATTGAAAAATGATTCATGCGAGATGTGACTAAGATAATGAGTTCCACATGTTTACACATGAGGTGTATATATTTGTAAGCTATATTTGAACCCATGATGCACAAGTGGCATGGTATGTGCTTATAGAATGTGGGTTATAGCATGATATGCAGGCAGCATAACTATGTGTTGATGAAATATGTTATATATAGCATGACTATGTATTGATGAGATATATTATATACATGGCATGATATGCAGATGAGATGACTGTGTTGATGAGATATATTATAGATATCATAACATGCATGTGGCATGAGTATATGTTATGGAAAGTAAGTTATGACATGATGCACAGGTGGCACAGGTTTATGTGATTATTCCATGATGAATGACATAGTGATAGATTATGTAGTTAATGCTATGTTGATCATGCCTATGTTATCATTATGAATTTATTTTCCGTATCAAAACCCTTATTGAGCTTTGGCCCACCCCTCTTTGTTTTGTGTTTTATTTTGGGCTGCATGTCGGGCCATGCAAGTTGTTTGTATGGGCTCTATGTTGAGCATGTGGAAGGTGTTGATTATTGAGAGGGGTTGAATGGAGACATTGGGGTTTATGATAGCTTGTTTATGTTATGTTGAGATCTATATACACTTGACTATACTTCACACACCTATTTAGCCATTGTTGGCTTAAACTTATTTTAGCTATGTGTGGACTTTTTTATGACTAAGTATGTGGGTATGAGTGGAACAATGTTTAATTAGTAGTCCTTTTATTGATCATCTTGCTCTTGTACAAAGTATACGTGCGCAACTCCATAGTGTGTTCTACCCAAGGATGGGTTAAGTATTTTGCAATCCAACAATACTTCGTCACGCCATGTACCACTTCCTCCTTCGATAGGGTTCAGCTCGGGGGATGGTGTGTGCCGGGGTGTGACAAAAAGTCTTGTATAAACTTGTACTTATCCCGCACAATTAAAATCAAATTGATGTGCATAGTACTATCTAATCAATTAGAAAGATAAATACTTTAATTTTTATTAATCATTTATCCCCCTTTTTTGACATAAATAGATAAAAATTTAAAGTAATAATCAATAAAAATACTCATTAAAGCTCCATCAAGTTATAATTATCACATAAATACATGAAATTAAATAAAACTATCAAACCAATACATGTCCATCACATATCCTACGATAGAATAGGTTTCAAGAGTATATCTCATCATCACAATGAAATATAAATCAACAAAATAAGTTTTTAACAAAGGAGTACATGAAAAGTGATACACGATAAGTAAAAATATCAATTTATAGCTACATCATCATCACTACTATGTTCCCCCTCACTATCTCCTCGTGGAATGCAAGATCTGATCAAGTGATTAAGGTATGTAAACCTCTAGAACACAACATTCTGAAATGTATTGAACTCACCCATAGTCACTAATCAATCTGAATCATATGTATATGTTGGTGGCTCTAATGCTTCATTTGTTGCCCCTCTGCAACTTGTGGCTCATGATCTTCTTCACCCTGATTGTGAAATAACATCCTGTGAATCACTCCAAGATCTATCGGTCGCATCCCAGTCATGGTAGGCTCTACTTTGGGTATTCTAACATGCACCACTGTGAAAATCTAGCCTAAGATGTAGAGATATGGCAACATCTCATGTGTGTGGCCATGTAACAACTCCAAAATCCGCTGAAATATGATAGAAGGTACATCAAGCTCCAAATGTGTCTATGCGATGAGATGTAGTAGTCGTGCCAAAGTTCTATCTAGTCTCTCATTTCTAGAACTCCAAAAATTATACTGAGCAATCACACATAGGAGTCTAAAGTCCCATGCCATTGATTGTGCAAGCAAGGACACCTCAAGCTCAGGTCCTCTCAGCAAATCAAGCAATGTAGTTGACAACTCACTGTTTGGTGGAAAGTCATAACTAGAAAATGGGAATGTGAGCTCTCTCCTCTCACAACCAATCATAGTTGCAATAACATCAAGTGTCACTCTCACCTAAACTCCTCCTGCAACTCTTATGAGTGCACCATCATCCTCCAAGCGGAGTGATGCATACCACTACCGAACTAGCCTAGCGTAAGCATGTTGTCCTGATGAAGAAATGGGGGAAAAGTAATCCAACCAGTAAGTTCTAGGTTCTATCCAACCTAATGTAGTCTCTAAAGGAATGTGAACTAGACTCCGTTCGCATCTAATCGGTCTAACCCGAACCCAATACTAGATGATCTAGGGTCCCCTATGCTTGACTTGACTGTCTTTTGTTTCTTTGCTCTCCTCATCTAGATTAATTAACACAAACAACCTAGAGCTAAGCATATACTAGGAACAAATATATAACAATGATAAATAATCTCAAAGTTCGAACTGCATTGAATTGCATACCAAAAATTTTAATTTTGAATTAAAATAAACCCTAAAACCTTTTCATGTCAGAATGACTCCAAATTTGAACCTAAGGTAGAACATGATGAGTAGATAAAACTTTTCTATTGGATCAATAGTCAATTTTGACTCTAAACATGCGATTTTGAAAAATCCCCAATATGGTTTAAAAAACTTGAAACCACATGAATTTTTCATGAAATCTTGAGTTTTAATAGATCAAAATGTGTGAAACATTGACCAAATTTAGATCATCCTATTTCAAACATTTCTACAGGTTCAAATCGCAATAAAAACCTTTTAAAATCAACTAAAAAAAATCAAAATTTGGTTTCGTTACATACCTTGGTAGAAGTGCAATTCGTGAAATTTACGTGCAAATCTGGTGTGGAAGTGAGCAAAAACTCCTCAATTCCCCTTCTTTCTCACACTTACACTCTCTAAAATTGTTTGAAATAAAATGGATATGAAATGAGCTCGGACCAAATTTAAAACTAAGCTTCAGCGCAAAAAGAACCTGACCAAGATCAATTGTTTGGGAAATAATTCTGATTTTTTATTTTTCAAAAATTGTAAAAATTCCTAAAAAAATTCTAAAAAATTTCTAAAATTATTTCAAATCATTTCCCATAAAAATAAATTTTTTAATCAACTCGCTTTGAATCTAAATACATCCAAAGGCATCCAAAGATTATGTTCATTAATACCTTGCCTTTGATTGGTTAACCTTATTGTTATTTGATTGTTAATTTTATTCTCTTCTTTTTGACAAATTAATCCTCTTTTATTTATTTTTGAAGAACAACCACCAATGTAGTCAAGCAAGGTCACACTTAGCCAAACTTAGACAAATTTGTTCAAAGCTTAGTAAATACTAAGTTCACATTTTTCGACTCTCTTTAACTAGAATCTATATACATGATTTTCCTATGAAGATAAAATTAATAAAAAAAACTCATAATCAACATGCCCATTCCATTTTCTGAGTTATGATATTTTTCCTCAATTTATTTTTTTAGGGCTTTTCTTTTTTTGAATCCTCTCTACTTGCATCATTAATATTTTTCATTCTTTTCTATCTTGTTCATTCATTTTTATTGATGTTAAGTGGATGGGAGATTCACACTAGCTTTGGCCGACCTTAGTAGGTAGCCTTTCCCGATCATCCTTATGAATGTAATTCCATTATTTAAAGAGATATTTAAGTACATAAGACTCATAACCATTGAAGTATATTACATATAATTTTTTTTTAATTCTAAATAGAAATCTAGGAAAAGATCTTCTAATTTGATCACTTAGACTACTGAAATCCAAATGCCCAAGTCAACTTATGTTTAAGAATTCTCTCTTGATGTTCATACTCAAAAGTGATTTGAGTCTCAACATGATGTGTGCAAGTTTTTAAAATCAGAGAATTGCAACATAAACCTAAAGAAAGTTAAATTGATCTTCAATCTCCTTGGTATATTATTCTCTTAGTTAAGGTATGTTTGACTACTAATCATGTTGCTTTTTAGCTTAAAAAAGTTAATCTCAAAATATCTCAATAGCTTAACTTTATCAAAAATAAAAATAAGGCCAATTGCAAAACCAAACAAAAGATACACTATTTTTTTGTGTTTTTGATCATATTTCATTTTTATTCATTCAAAAATGGAGAAAAAATGTGATATAACTAAAAAACATAAATGTCCCAGTGATGGAAAGAATTAAATCATAGACACAAATCAAATCTTTTACTCAGTGATGTAAGACGCATTAGCCTTGCCTCGCTAATTAATCCTAAGGCAACTTAAAGTTGACTTCTTGTCCCTTCAATTTTATATCTAAAGTTCTCTAAGACATCTTTTCTAATCCAAATTTGAAGAGTTTTCTTCCTATTTTATTAGGGAATATTCTTTGGCATGGAGTTTGGTGTGTGCTTTCTAATCATGTGTTTTGTCTTGAGGTTTCTTATGATATGAATTAAGTTCTTTCTTTTTCTTAAGCAAATTTTCAAGTATGAAGCACCATAACTCTCCTTAGTTACTGATTTGTTCATGACACATTGACTAAGATAATTTATGTTTTGTTTCATGTTTTGAGTTTGTCTAATTAAGGACTTATGATTATCACTCATTTGATATCCATTCCTATGGTTAGACTTTGGACTTTGATTCCTAGAAAGATTCTTAGGTTTTCACACATTGTCAATTTGTTAAACCACCTTCTTAGTGTGCATGTGTTCTTTAGCTTTAACAAACTTAGTGACACCCTTATAACTAGTAGAATTTGAATATCTAAACCCTAGTCCTCGTTTATCACTACTATCCTTTTCCTTGTATAAAATCTTATCCAATTTCTCTTGCCCTAATGTGAAAGATTTTGAGAAATTTTTAATTCATTCCCTAAATCTTCAATCTTCTTAATGAATTTTATTCTCTAAGAATTTTATTTTGTCTAAAAAATTACTTTTCTCATATTTGAAGGCACTAACTTCTTTATTAGTAGACACCAGTTTATCTTTTAAAGATCTAGATTTTCTCCTTTCTTTAACTAGTTCACTTCTTAAAGTTTGAACCTCATTCTATAGTGATTCCTAATATTCAACTAATTGAAATTTGTCGATAGAAATTGATTCAATTGTCACTTTATTCAATTTGAAAATCTTCTCTAGCTTCGTACACTTTTTACTACTTTAAATGACTTGTCTAAAGTGATTTTCAACATAAAAATTCTCATCATCACTAGACCAAGAACTGCACATGATGAATCAAATAGGCACAAGTAAATAAGTTCAAATAATCACACAAAATCACCAAAAAACACACCTTTTTGAAAATTAAGCAAGTATAAGAGGAATTGATCAACACTATCACAACCAACTTGAAATATGTATGAAAAACTTGATAGATAGCATAAATTAAAAGCAAAATTCAAACAAAGAAACCTCAACTATAACTTGAAAGTTTAATATCTATCTAATCGACCTAATGGATCACTAGATTACTCCTAACCCTTGTACTTTTGCAAGTAAGCAATTAAGAATTTTAGCCTATATGTACAAATTTTTTATTAAGTTGAAACAAAAAAATATTATCTCAAAGTGCACTTTCACGATGAATTAATCAAGCAATCATAATTTAATCCTCATCATTCAATCCACACACGAACACAACAATTTATATGGAAAACCCTAACATGGGTAAAAAACCACGACAGTTCCAAAGGAACCAAATTAATGTACTAAAAACCAAAACTTTACATTGACACAAGCAAACCACCAACCTTGTTTAGACTCTAACACGAGCTCATCTTGTTTAGATTGTTGTTGATGGCCTTAAAGTCTTCTTCTTAAAGCACTTGAAATTTTCTTCTCCATGCCTTGTCTTTGTATCCTTCTAGCCTTCAACAATTACCTCTTGTTGTATTGACTTTAGCTTAGTCAATCTCTCATTTAAGATATACTACAATAAGCCTTTGAAAACTTTGTGTTTTAACTCCTTTAGTTGTAGATTGTTTTCTTCAATTCACCATGGATCTTTAACTCAAAGCTTTATATGAATTCTCCTTTTGAAAATAATAAGCAAAGGGTGTAAACCTTTTTTCTCTAATCTCCTCTAGGTTTTCCTCCCTCAAATTTTGTGATTTCATTACCTTTATATTGTTCCTTAAGTCGGGTTAAGACTTGTACTTTAATAAGGAATGAAATTGAAATCAGAATGTCTTAATTAGGGTAATCAGTGGTTCACTATTTGTAATGAATACGATACTCCAAGTGATTGATTGATAGCTCTCGGTTTCATTTTGCATAGGGCTAAATCAAGGTGCGATCGATTGTTTTGTTCTTATGTGCAACAATCGATCGTTCTACTTGTAACTGTACATTTTTTATGTAATCTGAATAAGCTTCAAATACCTTCAACATTCTTCAGTTTTCCTTCATCAATAAGAACAAACATGCTCCTATTTTTCAAGTTTGGCAATGCCAATTCTAACTCGACCACAACAGCCTCAAACCAAATTCTAAGACTCAATACGCACACTTGGTTTCTTGATGTAATTTTGACAAAGAAATCAACCAATAAACTAAACATATGACTCTTGTTCTTACAATCATTCTCTTAGAAAGAACTATACCATTCTAAGAGTTTAATAACCAACTAGATGGTGAGAGTGGATCAGTAGACTGCTCTTCAAACTTGTATTTTATAGAAGTAAGAATCAAGAGTTATAGCCTCAATGCGCATGAATTTATACAATGCAACGAAAATGAACTTACTACCCAAAAACTAACAATCTAAAACATATTCAATGAATCCAAGCTTGCAAATCACACATAAAGACATTCATATTTAACATGGAAAACCCAACTTGGGTGTAAAGCCACCATAGCCTCACAAGCCCAAATCAATGCACTAGTGAGATAAAACTTACATGACACTAGAACAACCAACAACCCTCTCGACTCGACACAAACAAAAGCTCATTCTATTTGTTTGGTCCTCTTCGTTGTTGGCCTTTAAGTTTCTCCCTCTATTAAAACCTTCAAGCTTTCCCTCTTCATTTTCCATTCTTCATCTTCTTCTTCTAGCAACTTATCATATACTCCTATAATTTTTGATCCACCTTTGAGATTCTTTAGCTCCTTTGAGCAATTTGTTGTGGCTCATCTTTTATTTGTTGTGTAAGAATCTTCTGTTTAAGTTGTGCATCTTCATGAATTCACCATTAACATATGCTTGAAGCTTTTTGATGAACTCTCAAGGAAAATAATAATGAAGGACATCTCCTTTCTTCTCTATTATTCTCTAAGTTTTCCTCCTCTTGAATTTGTGATACCTTAGCTGTTATATGGGTCTCTACGTTGGTTTGGAACTTTGACTCCAACTAGGAATCAAATCTCTTCCAAAAAAACTTAAACTAGTTAACTAAAACTGCTAGTGATTGATTATTCCAAACAATGATCGATCGTTCCTAGTTTCCTTAAAGCAAGATAATTAAAGCAATCAATTAGTCAATTAGGATGATCAATAGATAAACTCTTGGCTTCATTTTACAAAGGGCTAATTAAAGGGGTGATCAATCAATTTCGTCAGTGTATGTTGCAGCTATTGATCGATGACACTATTAATTTATAGTTTTACCATAATTCGGTCTCTAACTCTCAAAATCACTTCTGAAACTCTTCCAACAGACTTTTGTATGAGAGTATATGCTGAATAAACCTCTTTATCTTCAACACTCTTTAGTCTTTATCCTTGATATATAAGAACATGTCTGATCCTATTTGTCAAGTCTATCAATTCCAAACCTGACTCGACCACAACTATATTTAATTCGATTCTTAGGATTAATTACATATACAACGTTTTGACATGATTTTGATCAATGAAGTTATCCAATTACATTACATATGAGACATATGTTTTTTCACATTCTATATAAGGGATTCAATAGTTTTCCAAACTATGACACCAAAGCGCTTTAAGATGCTTTTAATATAAGCTTCTTGAGATATACTAAGCTTGCCAATTTTTCTATCTTTGTCAATCTTCATCCCTAGGATGTAGGATTCCTCACCCATGTCTTTCATTTCAAACTAGGTCTTGACCCACTCCTTGTATCACAACCCTGACCTAGAGGGCCCAAGGATGCTACATGAATATGTGCAAATGCAGTGCACTTGAAGATAACAATCATTTTCTAACCAAGTATACTCCAATTAAATAAATAATAAATCCAAGAGTAAATAAGTCTAACTACATGAGTCATTCCATGAGAGAGATTATATTTATCCAAAATAAATTAATAACTAAGTAAAGTCCCATCATCTAGCAAATTTCTACTACTTCTACCCTTGACCTGCAGGACAATTCTTGTTCCATGTTCTCTCAAAGCTCTTCACTAAGCATCGGCAAACTCGAATGCATATGTGTGTATAAGTACACATGGTGGAGAGGCTCATGCAAAAGAAAACTACCTGTGAGCTTATGCCCGATAAGATAACTCACACACACTAATTGACAAACTTATGCTTTAAAAAACATACATATAAGTGAAATATATAATCATCAATGAGATAACCATGAAGCATTCTACCTAACATAATATTAAGTAAATCAAATACCTACTATTTACAAAACTATCCCATAAAGTTTTTACTTTCCCTAGCACACTTGATCCAAGGGCATGTAACTGTGGACTGCCCATATGCATATGGCACTAATCCTGAATGCATTGTCCGCGCCTCCAAAAAGTCCTTAGGAGCCAACTTAGAATAATTTTATAATTTTTTATTTATGCACTCAACACAAAAATATTTTCAATTTATTATCTTGTACCCAAACATGTGTATACCCCATCCCACCCCGTGGTACAACAACCGAAGGAAAACATATTTAAAACACATAAAAACAACTTTACAATATCGCGTGAGTAAAATTACATGACTACATGCAAAAGTTTAAAACTCTAATTTTCATGTTGTGGCTGATTAAAGTTGCCTAGCGATATCAAATACAAACAAAACTTGGAACACATCAAATTTACTCAATCTTTGAGTCTAGATTAAATTGTTTGTATGAAGGAAAATTTATTTAAATAATAATCAAAAAAGAAATAATTACCAAAATAATCCACTTTGGGAAATATTTCCCAAAGTGGTGTTGATTTTTGCCACGTAGGCGCCAACAAAGCGCTAACGCCTGCGTGGTTTTTTTTAAAATTTTAATTGATTTTGTTCTTTGGAAGGACAAAATCATCGTTAAGTTGATTTTGTCCTTTTAAAGGAAGAAATCTAGGCTTGAGGGTGGCCCCCGTGGCAAACTGGATCATGTAAACTCCGCCAACCACAGTTCACCACTAAATTGCTCTGTATTCTTCGTGACGCATTGTTTTCACTTTTACGTTTGCAATGTGGTCAAGTCCACCTTCGTCTCTACTTCTACCCACTGAAGCCTCCCTAGTCTCCTCCAGTCGGTTCCTCTCCACTAAAATAAAAAATTGCATCAACTAGTATATAACTAATTAAATGCAATCATCGGAAAGGATAATTAGTTTATTCTCACCATGTATCTTCTCCTGTTCTGTCAAAAGGCTATCTGGCTCTTTATGTTAATGTCTTGATGTACATGAACATAAAATAAATGGCTATTTCTCAAAACATTCTCCTTGTTTTCTGTTTGTCATTCCTTGTATTGTCAGCAGAGATCTGTATGTGCTCATTCGCCAGCAAAAATGACATCCTGCATGGCTTCCAGTTCGGGTTCAGAACATTAGCATACCAAGTATGTTATGGTGAAAACAATATACATCGTCTCCTCTGCTTTGTCATCTTGTTTTAAGTTAATATAGCCATCTACTGAAAACTCAGGTGGAAGGAGCAGCTCTAGAAGATCGGAGAGGGCCCAGTATTTGGGATACTTTCTGCTCCCTTCCAGGTTTCGTGCACCCACCTTTCAAATGCAAGATTTATGTCTGCACTTGAGGAGCAGAGCCACTCAAGCTCAGGGGTTTCCATCGGCTTCGGAGCCACCTCCCACTGGATGGTCAAGTTCTCAACGCCAAAGCCAGCTTGAAGAAGGCGGGAGTAGCTTTCGGCCCTTTTGAGTTGCAAGCCAAGGAAGGGATTGAGCTCGTGAATGTCACCGTCATGGGCTCGGCCCTCTCGTTCATCGTCCTCTTCAATGCCAACCTCCTCACCGAGGTCCCCTCGGCTATCATTTGCGAGGTGATGAAAGGGAAGTGGAAGTTTGCTGACCACCTGACCCACAAGCTGAAGCACCACCCTGACAAGATAGAGGCAGCCGCCATCATGGAGCATCTGTTAGATGAAAGCTCCTACATGAAAGCCGCCAAGAAGCTTCACGAGATGGACCCTCTTCAGAAGATGAAGCAGGATAGGTATGCTATGAGGACCTCTACCCAGTGGCTGGGACTCCCATCGGGGTCTCCATGGACAACACCGGGCTGGCCCTGGCGGTCATCGGGAAGCTCATGTTTGCTCAGTTTTCCGAAGTGGTGAACGATTGGAGGGCCTAACCTGAGCTTGAACTATGGTTTCAAGGGACCTGAGATCGCCATGGCCGCTTACACCTCTGATCTCCAGTTCCTCGGCAGTCGGTCACGAACCACATGCAGAGCAGCAACTTGGACGTGAACTCGCTGGGGACAAGCTCAACGAGGAAGACCGAGGAAGCAGTGGAAATACTAAAGCTCATGTCGGCCACCTACATTGTGGCCTTGTGCCAGGCCGTGGACCTCAGGCATGCGGAGGAGAACTTCAAGGACACCATCAAGCATATGGTGAGCAAGGCCGCCAAGAGGGTCCTCTCTGCTGGAAGCAACGGGGAGCTGCTAGAGTCGAGGTTATGCGAGTAGGACCTACTTAGGGTGGTGGAATCAGAGCATGTTTTTAGCTAAATCGACGACCCTTGCAGCCCAAACTACCCACTGATGTAGAAGCTGAGGCTAAAGTGCTGGTGGAGAGGCCATGCAAAATATGGAAAAGGAGAGGGCCATGTAAGTCGAAGAGCATATGATTAAAGGAGTGATGATGTGGTCTGCAATGGGTAGCTGCTGGAAATTTTGAGTTCCCCGTGCAGAATGGCCGCGTCCAACTTGGAAATTTCATCCTTGGAAGGATGAAATCAACTTTAAGTTGGTTTCGTCCTTCCAAATGACAAAAAAAACTTGAAATTATAGGTTTGTCATTCCAAAAGATTTAGTCCTTTGGAAGGATGAAATTGATTAAATTTTTTTTATAAAAAGCCATGCACGCACCAACGCTTGGCTGACGCCTACGTAGACAAAAGCAACACCACTTTGGGAAATATTTCCCAAAGTGCGTTATTTTGGTAAATATTTTTTTAATATTATTTAAATAATTTTCCCTTTTATGAACTGGCACCAATAGCTATATAATATCAAACTCTTGGAAATTGTTGTGTAGTGCAAGAAATTATATATAGTTGGATCTCAAATAACACAAATCAATGCTTAAGACTCCAAATTAAGCAAAGATTTTTATGTTAAATAGTGGACTCATAAAATATTGACCGTAATAAATTTGGGAGCAATTTGACCTGAACTGTACTCAACAAAAAACCTAAAACACAAAATAACAAAATTGTGAATCTTGAATAGAGTGGATTCCAAAAAATATAATAAATCGAGATTAATAGAGACAAATCCCCAAAAATATGGACCAAACTAGACACGTTTATGAGTTTCCGATAATTGTCATAGGCCTATTCCATGAAGAAAATACCTAAAACAAAGTAAAAAAACTAAGGATTTGCTAACTGACAAAAAAAACTCCAGAAACAATTACTTTTGAGCGGGATAAACTCCATGGAAAATTTACTAGACTTAGATGGAAGAGTCAAGAACATCTTAGAGAAATTTCAGATTAAAATGACTACTAAAAGGATTTGAAAGAAACTTACATTTTCATATACACAGTGTAAATTGAGACAATTTAACATAACATAAAACAAGATCTAACAAGAACAACCAAATTACATAGTCTAATAGCAATTAGAAACAACAAATAGAAGACTCTAAGGCATGGATATAGACTATGAAGCAACTACCAAAATCATCTAAACTTGCTTTTTTGTCAAATCATGATAATATACCATAGAATCATATATCAAAACATAACTTGAACATTTAATAAGGAAACCCTAATCTCATACATGCAAAGCTATACATGAAATTAACCACAATAAATGTATTCAATAATTGACATTCAGTTACCTCTTAATTGAATCCTTCCTTGATCAAAACCCTAGTTTATGGAAACAAGTCTTAGGCGCCTACTTCTAACAAATCAATCAAATTGAATGATAATGAAAACCTTAATCCACTTACCGAGAGACAAACCTAAAAGTCTCAAATCAGTCCCCTGTTAGGCATGCTAGCTGAGGAGGATTTCGATGAAGAGGAACCAAAGGTAAGAGCAACAAAACAATGGTGGTGGTGGAAGAAGAAAGACAGCAAAGGAAGACGGAAGATAAGAGCAAGAGAGAGAGAGAGAACATAAGGGGAGATAGGGGAACTCAAGCCAAATGAAGAGGGAGAGAGCAGCAAGGGGTGGGTAGCCTCTTTATGGGTTGAGCCCTCTCATGGGCAACTTCCTTTCCCCTCTTGGACTCTTTCCAAGCTTAGACAATGGAAACAAACCAAATCCAATCAAATTAAATCAGTTTAATATGGAATGATCCTCAACTTGGCACCAAAGGAGGCTTTGGCAGACGGGCCAATAGTCTTCGCAGACATGCCAATAGTCTTCGCAAACATGCACCCCACCCAGTTAGGTTATGTATACCTGTTTACCCATTTATCCAATTTTTGTCAAATGAAGCCGAAAAAGTTGAGAAAATCTTCTAAAACATTTTTAGAAATAATAAAACAAAATATAGGATTTTAAATCAAACCCACCTTAAGAAGAAACTTCATCTTTGGAGTTTACAATTTGAGCTATCTCGAATAGATGTGGATACATGTTCTTCATCTCATCCTTGCTTTCCCACATTGACTCTTTGACTTCATGATTCCTCCAAAGGACTTTGACAAGATGAGTCCTATTTGTACACAACATTTGTTCCTCCTTCTCATTGAGAATCTAGATAGGCTCCTTGTATGTCAAATCATTTGCCACATCAATTGATTCGAAACTGAACGCATGTTCTTACAGATAGGACCTACTTGAAAAGTACATGATAACCAACACATGTGGGGTCTAGTTTTATAGGGCATGTCGATACGAGTCAAACTGTACCAACAACATGCAATTCCAACTTTATGACAAAAAGTTATCGCTTTTTAAAGTTTGGAATTGAAAATGAATAAAATAATCCAATAAGGACAAATTAGCTGACGAATGGCTTACATCAGCTGTGCATGTTTTGCGTGGTGGGCCTGCGCGATCGTGGGCTGATTTGCTAAAAGCACGGTGAGTGACTTATCGTCATGCTCAATTGTAGTCAAGGGCCTGCGAGTAGCAGCCTGATGCACTGAAATAATGTTTAATTAAATGTTCTCATATTTTGAATTGCAATCCTATTTTGTGTTAATTCATTGCTGATTTGGGCTTTTTATGTTTTGAATAAGTTAATTGGACCTTAATTGAGTTTACATGTCTAAACAGGCTTTAACAGGATCTAAGTAGAAGATGAAGTAAAGCCCATCTACCCAAAGCTATTTGAAAGTCAAGAATGGGCCCCTAATGGTCTAAACATGCATGGAATGGTCGAACGCAACCTTGTGGACCCGTTTGATTTGAGATTTGTATGAAGAGGATTAAATTAGGAAAGAACCTGATTCGGGCAGATTGATAGAGGCTTAGTATTTCGATCATATCTTTTTGTGTATAATTCGGATGGATACGATTCTAGTGGCATTGGAAAGAAGACTTCCATAGCTACAAGTGTTATTTCAGGAAGAAATTCTAAATTCGGAAGATATATGGGTCGAATCTGGCATGCAATCAGACAGCTAGTAAACTAACCCAAGGCCAGCACATGAAGAATATTTTCATTGATTATGATTGATACACATAAGGAAAGACAAGGAGGCTGATTGGTTAACTGAAGGAAGATTCAAAGATACTTATTTACTAAATAAATCATTGATTTATTTAGTATCTAATCATTGCCAAAGAAGCAACCAATCAGGCAATCAATTAGGATGCAATCTAGAGATATGATTTCACTTTCCTCTTTGAAGCAACCCCTTCTATTCCTATAAATAGAGGGGTGGACGTGATAGATGACTTACCCTCCTCTTTGGAGCTCTCCTCTCCTATTTTCTTCTCTCATATTGTATTTTTACTTTAGTTTTATTGTAATGGCTTTCTAAGCTCTCAAGCTAAGGCTAGGAATAAAGCTTGTACTTGATGTTTAATGGATGCTTTGATTCAAGTAAGTTCTTTATAGTTTTAAATTGATGTTTTATATTTAAGGAGTTTATAATATATATAATTATTTGATTCAGCGTTGACGAAAGGCACGCTGAATGCTTATAATTCCCTGTGATTATACACTTAATGCTTTCACGTAGTAAACAATCAATTACTATTATTCTATTTCAAAGTTCTTTAAAAGATAAATTTTCCGATTGAGACGAATTTTCATTTGATCTTAATTGAGTTATCATTTGAATCAAATATACATTAGAGATTTATTACAAGTGGATTTCCGATGCCTTAGCACTTTATCTTTGATTGTCTCTTATTCCCTATTTCAACTTCCTTCTCTTTTCTATTATCTTCGTAATAGTTTTCTTTGTCACACAAGGCTTTCCCTGTGGATCGACCTTGTTTACTATAGTTGACAAGTAAAAAAGAAATCTAAACTAGACTAATTCATAGTCTTGGTTTGGACGTAACAACACAGCCCGGATCACGCTAACATCCGGCAGCTTGCACTTAGCTATTGCAAGACCGCGTCACGCATGGCTTGTTTGCAAGGCACATGAAGTATGTTTTGGAAGGATTTTTTTGCCATTTCTGAGTAGTTTTTAGCCTAATTTCATTGGTATAAGAGGCATTCTTAGCTAATTCGATAGTGCTCTATGCAATGGAATGACCCATTAATCGAGTTAGCCGCTCTAGAGGGGGGTAACATTGCGAAATTAGAGGAGGCTCTATCTGCTATCGTTAGGCTACAAAGTGAGAAACGACCCAGAGTAAATAGAGGCTTCATCCTCCGTTGTTGGGCCATAAAGAGAGAAGCGTCATGGGTTAAAGGGCAGGCTCTGTTTGTCACCTTCTGAGAGAAGTGTCCCTAGGTAAGGGGAGATTTTGTCCACCGCCATCGGGAACAAAGAAAAAAACGTCCTTGGGAATGGGGAGGTTATGTCCACTACCTTCAGGCACAATGAGAGAAATGTCCCTGAGTAAAGGGGGTTCTGTTAGCCACCTTCAGGCCACGAAGAGAGAAACATCCCTGGGTAAGAAAAGGTTCTGTCAGTCACCTTTAGATGCAAAGAGAGAGAAATGTCTCGGGCAAGGAGAAGTTTTGTCCTCCACTTGTGGATGTCAGCGGGCTGCACTCGGATTTTAAGATAACCCGAATGAAGATCAAGCTTGTTGAAGTTGGTCGCTCCGTCTTGCTCCTCAAGTAGCTCCTCAATCACCAGAATAGGATACTTATCCTTGACGATGATGGCATTAAGTGCCTGGCAGTCCACATAGAACTGCCAAGTCCCATCTTTCTTCGATACAAGTAATACTAGGGAAGAGAAAGAACTAATGCTTGGCTGGATGATACATGTCTTGAGCATGTCGGACACTGAGCGCTCAATCTCCACCTTCTGTATGTGAGGATATGGGTAATGCAGGACATTCGCAGGTGAAGCACCGGGAGATAGGAATCTTGTGATCGTGGGGCTGCACCGGTGGTAGCCCCTTAGACTCAGCAATTACGTCCTCATGCTCTGCCAAGAGAGCAAGTAGGTCTTCCATAAGGCTGTCCCGGTGCAACTCCATTGTGGCACGCTGCTGAAGGAAAATTCCTTGAGGTGCAAACCGAAAGAGGGAGCTCACCAACTGGGTATATTGCAAAGAGCCCGGCTGAGAAGCCTGGATGCGAACGCACTACCTTTGCACCTCAAAGTCCTTGATCATGTCACAAAGTTCCACATGATGTCGCCATGCTCTTGGATCCACTGGACTCCCAGCACCACGTCCACCCCCTTCGTGGCCAACAAGAACAGGTCGGTGGTGAATGTATGGCCCTGGATGGATAATGAAGCCTACGTGCACACCTAGCACTCTGAAGATGCTTACCATCGCCAATCAAGACATTGAACGGCTTCGAGTCCGACACATAACATCCTAATTGTTGTACCACTTTATCATTAATGAAGTTGTGAGTGGATCCACTATCGATTAGGATGGCCACCTGCGGCCGCTTGAGGTGACCTTGGACGTGCATGGTACGAGGAGTGAAGGCTCCAAAAAAGGCATGCACCAAAATCTCGACCAGCATGCTATCATAAGGGGGCGGTGCATCCAGGGTAGAGCCAAAATCCTCCTCGTCGGCCTCTTCAACTAGCAAGTTTCCTCAGACATAACATCAGTGGACGGGCACAAACTTCTTGTCACACTTAAAGCACAAGCCCTTTGACTGTTGCTCATCATCTGGGCCAGAGTGAGATGGAGTACAGGAGGGGCAGCAGAGGCGGAGGGCTGGCTGGTGTGGCTGGTGGGGAGGCCTGACGCTGCGAGAGGAGATGGTGCTAGCTGGTTGGAGAACGTGGAGAAGGGCCAAATCGGCCTCCCCATCGCTTCCGGGAAAGCTTTTCCTCCTCAATTCGTGCATGACGCATGAATTCTCACATCGACATGCAAGGGAAGTGGCGCATCTCATATTTGAGCCCCCTCTTAAAAGTCCACACTAGGGTTTCCATCGGCCAGACAGGACGAAGGTTGGCAATCGTTATGAACACAATGTAGTAGGCTCACATGGCGGTGGTTTAACGCAAGGTGGATAGCATCTCGTTGATATCCTAGAACTCTTTGGGGCCGAACTAGACACAGAGTTCGTTGGCAAAAGAAGTCCAAGTCAGAAAGCAAACCTCCTTCTCGAAGCTCTGGAATCAAACGGAAGCATCGCCGTCTTGATGTAAAGCAACTATGCGCAACCATTCAGCCTCGGAGTGTGTTCCCTGGTAGGTGAACAATTTCTCCCGCTTGTTGAGCCATTCCACCGGGTCCTTATCTCCATTATAACGTGGGAATTGTAGGCGAGCCAAACGTGGCTCAGCCCCACCCCGAAGTCCTCCACGAGAGCCAGAGTACTCCTCCCAATCATCCTCGAATTCATGGCACCATTGAAGCACTTAATCGAATAGCTGGAGGGCCTCGTGTATCCCAACCTGCACGTTCCACCTCTTTTGGCTGTTCGAAGGTGCCAAAGCGAACATAATGGGGAGGCTGGTGCACTTCTCTCTGGGATGGTGCTTGAAGGCTAGGGGTGTGAGATTTGAGGGGCTTAGAGGGCTCTCCCATCTCAGCTTGGGCTGGTTGCGGGTTGGGCAAAATTGGCACTGCGGGGATTGCCTCAAGTTGTGCAACCACTACGGTGAGGTGCTAAATTTGGGCAGCCATTGTTTGAATCATGGAGATCACAGCTGGATTAGCCAAATCAGTCTCTGGTATGGGGCTGTCCTCCATGTTCTCCTCTTTCTCGCGATGCGTCTTAAGCCATCGCTAACTGCTTGTCTCGCGCCATGACTGATCATTGAAGCTCTGATACCAATGTTGTGTCCGAATCAGACACAAATGATACCCAACATCACGTAGGGGAAAGAGGAGAAGAATAGACGAAGGAAGAAGAAGAAGAAATAGGTCTGATTTTGCATAACCATCAAAGGAAGAAGGCAGCCCCCCTTATGGGAGGTGCGCAGCTCCCTTGGGAGTCACACCAGCTAGTAGGCCCCATGCTAATTGGCGTGCCAATAGCTGGTCCATTACATTTTGAATCAATTTCCCCCTTATTACAGTTTTTTACATCGTAAAAGGAAATTACCGAAAAGTAAAGCAAACCCTAACATAGTAGGTCCTAATAATGGAAAGTAGTGCAAGGTGGGATATGCTCCGTCCTTGAACGGGTGTAGACAACATAGACAAATATTAAACTCTCACTAGTATACCTGATCTTAATTATTGCGTGAAATTCGTATGTGTGCATGACATCAAGCATACTCCAACTTGGTTTGACTTAGATTATTTGATTTACAAAATAATCTAATCAATTACAAAATTAACCAGTAGAAGTATATCACTAGCAAGCTTCTACTTCGCCCGCAGTTTAATCAATCATCAAACACATGAGACATGAACCATAGGCCGCCCTAGCCTATCCTTTAAACTTCACTATGAGAAAAATTGATACAAGTAATCAATGTTACAAATACTTCCATTGATTTAGCTAAGGAGATCTTCAATTAATGTTGTAATCCCTAATTACCTTGACTTTCATCCTTTGTGTGAATATTTCTTTCAACAATCCCGTGCTTTCTGCATCTTCAATTGCGTAGGTATCCATCATGGATGTCCAATAGCACAAAAAGAACAAGTGTTTTATAGAAAGTATGAAAGTAAGTTTTGACAAGGTGTTAAACAAACTCTCACATCAAAAATATCATAAACAAATTCACAGAGATGATTGTGATTAAATTCTAGACAATAGGAATTGAAAATTAAAATCAACAGGTTTTACTTGCAAACAAGACAATGAGAGAAAAAGAAATAAACTAGGGTTTTCTAACTTGAAGCAGTAGTTTCTCTCTTTGAAAAGAGATAGGATTACTCTATTTATAGAGTTCTTAAGTTAGTTCTAGAGACGTATGTTCAAAATTGGACTTGAAGACCGACTAAATCTGGAAAATGTCGTACAAGTTAAATGTCCATATATCTTCGTCCAAAAGTTTGATCGAACTTTTGACCGAGAAATTTTAACTGTGAATGTTGTCAAACCTTCAACCATGATGGTACTAGACATAAAGTCGAACAAACGATTTAAAACAATTTAAAAATCAGCTTCTTACCTTTTTTAACTTCTGGGCCGATGTGAAATCAATGAAAATGATGAGATATACAAGCTGATTGTGCTCAATTCATTTTTGGATCTCATGAAGTTTGATCATGGCAACCATGCAGATTCTCTAGATAAACTAAATTCAAATTTGTTTGATAGTAAGGCCTAGTTTATTTTAGAATAGCCTGATTTAGAAACCCATTTACTTGAATTCGAGCCGTGTCCTTGATTACAAGTTATTTTGAAAACTTGAATGTTCTCAAGAATTTGGAAGATGTCACATGGGCCCCACCATATTCCTTCCTTACTTTTCTCATCTTCACCACTTTGATGCCGATTCATTCCTTCTCTATTGATTGAGCTTCAATGGATATTTAGTTAAAAATCGTGGGAATATTCCTAAAAGCTTGGGCCTAGATGGAAGTTGGATTAATTTACCCTTGATTTATTGTCAGCCATTCCTTTTGGGAAGATTTTTTCATGTTCCCCGCTAACAATAAGCCCAGTATAAGGAACACATGTTAGCCCTTGGTATTTGAAATCAACAGCTCACTCATTGGCACAAGTTAGTGATAATACAATTGGTTGTAATGTGTGCTAGCGTGTACGCCATCAATCTCAAGGATGAAGGGCTCTCATGCATTCCTTACATTCGGCTCCTTGTCAAAGTGGTATATTAAAAACGCTTCATTCCTTTTGAAACATAATTTTATTTTTATTGATTTGACTTACCAAATTTGGAATTAAGTGATTGGAAATCAAAGATATCTATGATTACATAAGATTGACCTAAATACCCTACCAGGCCTCCCCTCTCCCTTTTTCCTTCACTCGAGTTTTCCTCTCATCTCTCATGTTCGAGCTCTCAGCCCTCTATATCCCCATCGTTACATCCTCTTTCTAGTGAGTCTCTCTCTTTTGTAGCTCTTTTTCTCTTTGAGATACTCTCTGTCATTCGTTATCTTCATCTTCTTCATGTCTCTCACTTCTTTATTATTTATTTAATTATTGTCGTTTGATTGAATGAAAGTTTGTTTAATATTACAGGAAACAATGCGCAAAACTTAAAGTCAATCCAACAATAGTAGGTAAGGTTTTATTACCTATGATTTACAATTTATGAGCCTTCGTAGGTTGGTATAGTCACTTCTTGCTATATTATGCTATTTTTTTATGATTCATTATTTTATGCTATTTTCTTAATTTATTGATAATGCTTGATTTTTCTGACTATCCGCAAAAATAATTATAAATTTTTTGGTTATCTAAAATTCACAAATTTTGGCCACATGCCCGTATATCCTGATTGATTTGCCTTTAAAATTTCACATCATATGTATTCCATTTGGACGCCCCTAAAATTTTTATGATCCATTTTTACAATATGCATATCAAATAAATTGGCCTTTCAAACAACCTATCTTTGAGTCCGATTAATTTTCAGTCTCTATGAGTAATTGAACTCATACTTGAGGGGCATAGGAGTCTATTGCACAAGGTGAAGCTATCTTTGGTGGCAGGGGTGGGGCTGTCTCACCGCTTGTTGTGAGTGATAGCCACTTCTACGGTGTCTGGAGGCATCAGAGTAGTTCATCTAGCCCCATAAAACTTTTTCAGGCAATTACTGTAAGATGAAAAGATGGCAAAAGGTGGCAAGACACCCGGGTTCTATTGGACTAGGGTATGGGCTCGGGCCCATTTTGGTCCACTTTGTTCACGGTTTGGTTGAGCGGTACGGGCCATGGGGTCCAAGGATAGTGGGGGCAGTTGCACGGACTCCACATGAACCATCGTGACACGAATTCTTTTAGGACCCACATCCGTCACACACGTATACAAGGCATGTGACTAGGGTGTGCATTATCACATTGTGGGGTCTGACTAATGAATTAGTGTCATTCATTGGACCCGTAGTTAGCGAGGGGTCAACCCTGTTGCGATCTTGGTTGTGTACAAGGGGTCCAGACCCCCGTGGACTCTGAGAAGCAGAGCCCACTCCCGTTATGTAAGAACCTCTAAGAAAGCCTAGAGAAATCAAGAAAGATGCCCTCTTAAGTGAAGCCCACATAGGGTTAAGTGAGTGGACCATAAAAGGGAACAAGAGAGAGGAGGAAGCCCTAAGATATAGAGCAGCCTCCACTCTCCTCTCTCTCCCATTCTACACCCGCTACCTCTTTTTATTGCATGGTGCCCTTGTCTCAAAGAGAGCAAGGGACTGACCGCCCCCTCCTCTCCCTCTCCTCTCATTTGTGCATGGTGCAAGAAGGCGAATCTTCTCCCTTGCAAGCATGTGGCTTCAAGACGAAGGTTGGCACTCCTCCTCGCTAATTTCTCTATCCAACAAGGGGGCCTTGAGGGATCTACACAAGTATACAAGGTAATCTCCTCTCATGTTTGATTGAATTGTAATTCAATTGGTTGCTGGCATTGGCATCAAGGAAGATGACATCTTGGGGATGATCAACCCCAAAGGTCAATCCATACCTTTCTTTGTTGTCATTTTGATTCATTTTTAGCCCTGATTTACATTATTATTTCTTATGGATATGCTTATTCATGTGATTGTGTAGAGGATTGATTTTAAAGTCCCAATTTCTATGCAAGGCGCCAACCCTTGGGCTCGCCCACCTCCACACTTCCACTTTGATGCCACTCTGCAATGGTATCGGAGCCCAGCAAAGGGGTTTTGGTTGCTGATTTGTTGGAAAGTTGTGAACTTTACTTGATTTAGGGTTTTAATGCATAATTGGGGGAAAACCCTAATTAGATCTCTATACATCATTCCATGATAGGGATTTTGGAAATAAAGTTAAATTGAGTTTATTATGAACTGATTCATGTGATTGGTTTGCTGGAATTTTGTGATTTGATCATTTATTTGATTTTGGCACGCGTAGGAGCAAAACTGTAAATTCACTCGTGTGGATTTTTTGCTCAAATAAAATTTCTGGTCACTTTATATGCACATACATACTTTCTGGTTCATGATATTTAATTGATTATATTGTGTTAATCTAATTGATTAATTAGATTAGAAATTAGTGAAAATTGACCAAATTGGCACTACGGGCATTTTGGTCAATTCATAAGGGCATTTTATGTGCATGATTGTTTGTCGTCCAAAACCTTAATTATAATCTTTCATGCTTCTAAATGTATTGATTGATTGATTATTGTGTGATTAAAGTTGGTGTGATTATAAGGGTGAAAAGACCGAATTAGCCCTAGTGCTTTTTTGGTAATTTCACACTATTATTTTTTATGTACAGAGAAGTGATTATTCTAGCAACCCTGTTAAGTGTTTTTTTACTGATTGTGTGTGTTTTAGGGGTAGAATAACTTATTATCACAAGTAATTGCATATTAGGTCAACTTACCTTAAGGGGCTTAAGGGTCGTTTGGACTTTTTACATGCTAGTAATTTAAGCCTAATTTATATCCAATTAAATTGATTATATTAGCATAAACACACTTGTCACTTTGCTTTGTATTAGAGTAAGTGAGTCGATACATAATTAACAAAGTAGTTATTGTCCATAGCGTAGTATTCATTTATGTGTCTTTTCCTTGTTTTGTAGTTAATCTATTTGTGCATAATGGCATCAAAGATGGTCACCTCTGAGTTGGGAAAGATAGAGAAACTCAATGCTGACAATTATCTATTATGGAAGAGGAGGATATATCATATCCTCACTCACACTGACCTGGCTCGTGTCATGGAGCCGGTCATTGAGCCATGCCCAGAAAATTGTTTTGCAGCTTAGAAAAGGGCCTATGAGAAATTGAGGATGATGACAATAAGGCTAAGTCCACTATTCTAACCTTCATGAAGCCAAAAATGGAAAGGCTCTTTGAGAAGTACAATTCTACCAGAGAGATGCTTGAAGCTGTAAATGTGAGGTATGGGGAGCAGACTGAGGCTCATAAGAAGATGTTGCACTCCAAATATCAAAACACTAGGATGAGAGAGGGAGATGATGTGAATAGGCACTTTAGTGACATGTCCATATTTGCTGATGACCTAGAGATGCTACATGACCCTATCTATGAGGGAGTTCAGGTGTCTACTGTGTTTAACAACCTCCCTAACTCCTGGGAGAGTGTAGTGGTGTACCTCAACATGAGTAACTAGAAGCCGACAATGAAGGCTCTAATTGCCAAGCTTAGGCTTGAGCAAAGATGGAGGAACCATGTCAATGATTCAGGAACTGCTACTGCCAACCTGGCACAGAATTCTGGTGGTGGGAAGAAATTAAGGTGGATAGGGGGCAGGACCTTTAAGGAAGAAAGTCTTCAAGAGAAAGGGGAAGAAACCTCAAAACAAAGGCAATGGAAAGGGGAATAACAAATCCCAAGGGTGTCTACTTCAAGTGTGGCCAGGTGGGCCACTTCAAGGCAATTGTCTTCAGAAGGATGACTAGACCAACAACAACAAGGGAAAGTATAGAGAAATTATTTGGGTTGTTTCTGATGTCATGATAGCTGATGTTAAGAGAAGACTTGGTGGTTGGACTAGAGCCACAATGCATGTGTCTCACTCCTGGGGATCTAGGGGTGGGATGATCAATCTCCTCCTTGGACATAGCAAAGTCTACATGGAAAAATTACTTACTACGATGTGGAGGCCATGGGGACTTATTAGATCCTACTGAAGGAAGGGTCAACTCTTATACTAACTAATGTGTAGTTTCTCCATCAATAGGAATCTGATCTCAATTCATATTCTAACCAAGAAGGGATTTGAGGTAAGATTCAAAGGGATCAAAGCCACAGTAGGTAAGGGTGGCTCAGTTCTTTTCACTACTACTTTGGTTGATGAATTATATTGTTTAGATGTTATGGACTCATTTACTTCTAATGAATTGAATTCTTCTTATTATTTTTTTTGTGTGTGGATGACACAATGCCTTGGCACTTGCAATTGTGTCATGTAAATGTAGATAAGCTACATAGGATGTCAAATGCATGGTTATTACCCAAAATATCTAAAGACTTATGTGTGTGTGAGGATTGCTTATCGGGGAATATGAGCAATCAATCCATCCAAAAGGGACAAAGGGCAAATGAACTATTAGGGGTAGTTCATTTAGACGTTTGTGGGCCCTTGAATGTTCAGACCCACAGAGGTATGACCTATTTCATAACCTTCAGAGATGACTACTCAAGATATAGGTACATATATCTAATAAACAAAAAATTTGATGCCTTAGATAAATTCAAAGAATTTAAAACTGAGATAGAGACCCAGTTAGGCAGGAAGGTAAAAGTCCTAAGGACTGACAGGGGCGACAAGTACACCTTTGATCTGTTTAAGGATTATTATACCGATCAGGGAATAGTGCATCAATACACCCTCCCCTACACTCCACATCAATATGGAGTGACAGAAAGGTGTAACAGGATGCGTATGGACATAGTAAGGTCCATGTTAAATCACTCTAAACTAGGAACCAATTTTGGGGTGAGGCTTTAGACACCGTCGTGTACATCCTTAATTGTGTACCCACAAAGGTAGTCCAACAGACACCATATGGGCTATGGACGGGTCGATGCCCAAACTTAGGGCATCTTAGGGTGTGGGGGTTCAGGGCACACGTAAAGGTGCCTGACCAGTATAGGTCTAAGCTAGACCCTAAGACTATAAAGTGCACTTTATTGGTTACTGTGATCACTCTAAGGGGTACAGATTTTGGTTCACCACGCGGATGGGATAGTGGGGGTTATAGAGTCTAGAGATGTTTATTTCTTAAAAGAAGAATTAAACCCCAAAATACCTAATAAAAGAGTATATTTATTAGAGATAGTAAAAGAGACTAGTCCTAGTACAACCCCGGAGGAAGTAATTAGATCAGGTCAAAATCAAACCGACTAGGAACCAAGGGCCTTTAGGAAAGATGACCTTCGACACAGTTTAGAGACTTTTAGACAATGTTAGGGGAAGACAACTCCACATTAGGTGAACCTATTCTAGATGGCCCAATTACCCTTGAGCAAGTTTTGTGTCTTCCCGACACTGAAGAATAGAAGAGACAAGTACAAAGCGAGATTAGTGGCCAAAGGTTTTACCCAAGTGGACTTTAAAGAGACATACTCACCTATGTCAAGATTAGACTCAATCAAATGTCTCTTGGCATGCGTTGCTTACTTTAATTTAGAGTTGCACCAGATGGATATAAAGACTGCCTTCCTAAATAGAGATTTAGAGGAGGAGATTTACATGAAACAACCCGAGGGTTTAATACTTCTTGAAAAGGAACATAAGGTGTGCAAGGTAATAAAATCATTGTATGACTTGAAACAATCTTCAAGGCAATGGTACTTCACTTTTCACAAGGTGATTAGTGAAAATGGGTTCATAGTGAATGAGCATGATCATTGTATTTATACCTTCCGGGATGAGACTAGGTATATAATGTTGTCACTTTATGTATATGACATATTCTTAATGGGGAATGACTTAAGTAAGATTGTCAGTTTGAAGGAATGACTCAAAACCTAGTTTGAGATGAAAGACATGGGTGAGGCATCTTACATCCTTGGGATGAAAATTGATAGGGATAGAAAGGATAGGAAGCTAAGTATATCTCAATAATCATACATAGAGAGCATTCTCAAACACTTCAATGTCATTGGTTAGAAGACTATTGAATCCCCTATATACAAGGGTACTGTGTTATCTAAGAATATGGCTCCTCGGACAGAGGAAGACAGACTCTGGATGCAGTCAGTGGCATATATAAAGGCTATTAGCAGCTTGATGTATGTCATGACCTGCATGAGACCTGATTTTAGTTTTTTGGTAGGCTTGTTAAGCCACTACCAAGAAGACCCTCGACTTCAACACTAGCAAGTAGTGAAGAGGGTATTTTGGTACCTTATTTGGTTTAAGAATTTAAAACTTACTTATCAGGTAGAGGGTCTGTCACTGACTGGATATAATGATTCAGACTATGTGGGGGATCCAGATGACAAGAAATTCACTGCTAGATTTGTCTTCATGTTTGGAGGTGGGGATATATCGTGGGCAAGCAAGAAACAAAAGAGTGTTTATAATATGATGGAAGCTGAGTTTTATGAATGTAGTATTGCTACTTCCTAGGCAATACAGATAAAGGAATTTCTAGCAAGATTGGGGATAGAAGACTGGACTGATGTTCCTGTCAAGATTTATTGCGATAATCTAGCTACTGTGTTGACACTTAAAAATGGGGAGATCAGTGTCAGGCGTAAGCACATTGAAGTGCATTACTATTATATATTTAACATGATACAAAGAGGAAAAGTGATTGTGAGTCATATTCCTATTGCTGAGGTGCTAGCAGATCCGTTTAGTAAGCCTTAATGATGGATCTATTTTCTAAACATGCTCGTAGCATTGGTCTTCGGCAAGACTACCACAAGTCGTTGTTGGACCGTATGAGACCTTCATCCATATTGGGAGATTTTGGACCAGGTTATGGGCTTGGGCCCATTTCGGTCCACTTTGTTCATGGTTCGGTTTAGCCGGTACAGGCCACAGGGTCAAAGGATAGTGGGGGAAATCACACTGACCACACATGAACCTGACACGAATTCTTTTGGGACCCACATCCATCACACACGCACACTAGGCATCTAACTATGGTGTGCATTATCACATTGTGGGGCCTGACTCATGAATTTGTGTTGTTGGTTGAACCAGTGGTTAGCGAGGGATCAACCCTATCACGGGCTTGGTCATGTGCAGGGGTCTAGGGCACCGTGGGCTCTAAGAAGAAGAGCCCATTCCCGTTGTTTTAGAACATCTATGAAAGCTCAATGAAATCAAGAAAGAGGCCTGCTTAAGTGAAGCCCACTTCGGGTTAAGCAAGTGGACTATAAAAAGGAATAAGAGAGAGGAGGAAGCCCTAAGATATAGAGCAGCCCCCACTTTCCTCTCTCTCCCATTCCGTGCCCTCTCCCTCTCTTTGGTGCATGGTGCCCTTGTCTCAAAGAGAGCAAGGGGTTGGCTGCCCCCTCCTCTCCCTTGTCCGTGGTGCAAGAAGGAGAATCTTCTCCCTCATAAGGGTGTGGCTTCAAGACGAAGGTTGGGCACTCCACCTCGTTGGTTTCTCCATCCAAGAAAGAGACTTTGAGAGATCTATAGAAGTATACAAGGTAATCTCCTCTCTTGTTTGATTAAATTGTAATTCAATTAGTTGCGGGCATTGGCGTGAAGGAACGTGGCGTCCCGGGGATGATCATCCCCAAAGGTCAGTCCGTACCTTTCTTTGTTGTCATTTTGATTCATGTGTAGCCCCGATTTACCTTATTATTGCTTATGGATATGCTTATTCATGGGATTGTTTAGAGGATTGATTTTAAAGTCGTGATTTTTATGCAAGGCGCCAACCCTTGGGCTCGCCCACCTCCACGCTTTCACTCTCACGCCACTCTACATGTTCAACAATAGCAGGGAAGCCATGCTATTGAACTGCTCATGCACATGAAAATGCCCACTCACATGAGGGTGGGGGATGGCATGTTCTGGGGATTTTGAGGCGGGGATTCTGGTGGCATGGCGGTATCTGGAGCTCTTCAAATGGCTTTGGTCAAAGAGAAACAAAAAGAAGTCGTGGGCAGTGCGGTGGCATTTGGCACTACAACCTAGGGGTTGTAGGAGAAAGTCCTAGCAACTGCTAGTGGTGGTTTTGGGTTGTAGAAGGCTGGTCCACCTTGGCTGTTGTCGACAATCACTTCTTGTGGATAAAGATGACTATTGAACTGATCTATTTGATTCAGCCATTAAAAAAAAGCGAGTCCCATGGAATCGGGTCTATTTTAGAGTGGTATAGTTGCGGGAAAAAATATTAAAAAATATAGATGGAACTTCAAATAGGGAGGAGTGTCTTGCCCAAATTTCAGCCTAGGAAAAACCTTAGAGACAATAAAATGACTATTCTATCCTGGTACATGAACCATGATTTAATTACTTGACTTGGGCTCCAATTCAGAGGTCTGAGGGTGGAGTTGAAAATTATGAAAAATGGAAGAAAGAGGGGATAGTATATTCTAAACCTAGACCAAGCCACATGATGGGAAATAATTCCTATAAGGTAACAATTAACTATTTTATTCCTAGCCCAAAATCATTACCACGGGTATGTGACATCAATGAGTGTCCTTGAGATCAGTTTTGCACCTATTTGACTTTAAGAAGACCTTGAACAAATTGACAAAAATATAATTACAAGTAGATCGGCTTGTATTTAATAAATAGAATTGCAGACCAATCAAAGATTCCACACCCCTTGAAAGGACAATGACTTGAAATCAAAGAAAGGAGAATGATAAGTTAGTAATACTCGAAGAGAGGATTGTATCCCATGTGGAAGAATAACTTCAATGCCCTTAGGGAAGTCTACCCCATTTTCTTATAAATAGATACCTCTAATAAGAAGAGAGTTAGCATCTAATAAAAATAGTAAATACTTTCAAATAAAATGGACGTGACCAAGAGGTGAACATTGACTTGTAGTGGTCACTAAGTCACTCGGGAGAGTTGAAAATGGAGGCGTGAACTTATTTTTGGATTTTAGGCATCTTTGTACATGTATCTGCAACATAGTTTATAGGAACTGTTTACTATACTAGGCGTGAATTTGTCCATGCCTAGCCCTACAAATGAGTGCATTGGGCATCCATTTATAATTTTGGCTTGAGCTTGTCACTAACCATTAGGACTTGTGTGAGCCCATATTATTTATGTTTACTTACTCAGATGCATAAATTTGATAATGATGTGTTAGCAATTATTACTTATTTGTGATTAATGAAGGTGAATTAGGAGGAATTTGATGGCTTTGGATTTGGGGGAAAATACTTAATCAAGATATAAATTAAAATACCTTAAGTGGGATTTTGGGCTAGTTCATGGAGTGAATATGGGCCCTGACCTAAAACTCACCTTGGTTAGTGAACCAAGGGTAGTTATAGGATTTTACATTAGTCTCAAGGAGATTGATAGTGTCATAACCCACTCCCCATATGCTTTTTAGAAATTACAATATAAGAAAAAAAATTCCAATTAAACACAATTAATTCAAAATACTTGAAAACTCTGGATATGAGTTTGAGGCACAAGATCACTGAACAAGGAAGAAACTTTTGCTTCCATCTTCTATCGTCCTTGCAAAAGCTTGTGCATACAAAATACATGCAAAGGCAAACCACCCATGAGCCAAAGCTCAGTAAACTTGCCTACTACTATGCCAAAACATAATAAATTGCAAACTACTTGCATCCTAAGCATGCTCGCTAAACTATATGCGTCATACCACATGGAGTTCATTCCAAATTATTGAGTTAAGTCAGCATACCATATGAATGAAATAAAATGTTATAAACTACAACATGCATTTCAACCAAAGGAATCATATTCACAAGACATCAATTAATGATGGTTTAGAAACTTCTTACTTTAACCAATAGATTATTACCGTACCAAGAATATATAACATAAGTCATTGCCCAGAAATTGATCTTGACTACCTCTATGTCATAGCGAGAGCATGTTTGAAACAAACCGGAGGCATTCAGCCTAATACGTATGTATCTAAATTGCATACCCTGATTTATAAAAATCAAATTGTGTTCCACTTTTCCCAACACCCTTTGCCGAAGGACCTATAATGAACCACATATATGCATTTGACACCAGTCCTTATGGCATTACATATTATGCCACCATAAAATCCTCAAGAGCCCACATGGACTATTTCACTAATTTTTCATGTGTGCACGCAACAAAGAATTAATGATTCATGAGGTGTCACTGCATCCCATTTATAATTATCATCTTGTCTACAAACAAAATCATTCTTACTTGTTATCTTGTTTACATATTAAGATATTTCTCATACCCAACACATCCATCATATAACAAGCTTATTGTCTAAATTTACCTATATCGGAATAACAGAGCCAACATTACAAGCTGACTTAGCTTGGCTATACCGATCTTGGAAAATAGCGAACCTAACCTATACATAGGGTAAACATCAACCTTGTAGTCCCCATTGGTACCTACATACCATACCATAGGTCCTAATGGTTCATCAGACAAGTGTTTGCATGTACATGTTACCATTTACACAGGCAAGTACCACTTACTATTTAGTGGCCCACATTTGATGTCGTCATCACATACATCATAATAAAATATGATGCATTACATACTTGGCATGTATATGGCACAATCCTAACATGAATATCTCCTCCCTATGCACATCATCATCACACTTCAACATGAGTCAATTTTGGTCTAGTCCCCACATCCATGAATCCCATATGAAAGGCAATATACACTATATAGCCTTAAATATGGTAATTCATAATAACTTTCAACTGACTATCTTGCTCCTACCCTGCATTCTTCACATTAGTTGACTAAGTAGTACTCTACACATATAATTCCCTACTCCCTATGGAATTGTTTCAATCTATGAAATGTGCATTCAAAACAACTGAAAATGAAGCATTTTTTACTTTAGTCTAATCAGGCATTTGGTGTAGCATATGGCCTGCCTAAATCTCTTATAGGGTAAAACCCTAATTGCCTTATAGTTCTAATATTATATTTTTTGGGAAAAATATCAAAACAAGTTCGATGACCTAAATTTTGGACAGAAAGTCCTACGGGTCTAGGGTCCAAAATTAAATTGAGGATCCGATCTGGTCATTAATACTATTTTTCCAAAAATTATGGAAATAGTTGTATGGTATATAAACTCAAGAGTAATTAGGGGTCCTAAATCCAAATGTACTATGGGTTTTTTCACTAGAAGCTAGATTCCAAGGCTTGGTCTCCAAAAAGTTCGAGGCTCTAACACCGATTGGTTCTTGGGAATTGCTAAAAACTAGAAAACACAAAATCTTGAACTTCGAACCTTTTCTAATTCTAAAAAATTTAATAAATAAACATGTTATGATAAAAATCCTAAATATTTATCGATGAAAATACTCATTCGGGAGTTAGAGCTCTTCTATGGGGTTGTGGTCCCAAAACTTAAGTCCGAATAGGGCTGGGAAAATAAAACCTGACCCGTTTATCCGACCCGCCTAACCCTGCACCCGACCCGACTACAGGTAGGGTCAAGGTCAGGGTTTAGGCTTTTGACCCGTCCTGCACAACCCGACTTTTACCAGACTACAAGCCTTATTGCTCTTGGATTTTATTTTATTTGATACTCAATTAGTATCTTTTGTGAGATTATTATGGTGTTAGTCTATTAGACTTATTTATACTATTACTATGGTGTTTGTTTAGTATATACTATGTTAAATCAGAGGTGCTTAAACACAAATTTGGGCATAAATAGGATGTTTGGAACATAGGTGTGATTACATATGTTTTGCTTTGTGGTAGGCATACATTTTGGGATAGCAGAGAATTGTATCTTCAAGGTGTGGTTAATTTTTATATAGTTAATTTATTTTCTATTATTCTTGTGGGTGTAGTGATTGGAATGAAAATATGTCATATTTTGTTGTATTCATTGCCCATCCTCTCTCCTTCGATAGGACACACCACACACTAGACTCATCTCTGTGTGAAAGGCATGATAGTCATAATAGGGAGTGGGTTAGGAACATGCAACTAGAGAGGCGGATGAAAAATCTCGACAAGGGTCAATTTTTGGAGGAAAATTGTAAACAAGTGTCACTCGTTGCTTAAGATGGTGGGGTTAAGAGCAGGCATAGAGAAGTAGTTACAAGAATTTTAGAATTAAGACTCTATGGCCATCAAGGAAATAATGTTTAATCTGTTTTCCGTTTGTATGCGAGTTATCAAAAGCCAAGTGGGTTGATCTTGAGTAAATAAATGTTGAAGGTCTATTTTGTTATCCTTCTCTCATAATGTAAGAAAGGCAACACTATACCTCTAAGGTCTTCGTTGATGGCTATTACAAAAAGGTGTCATCCACAAATTAGCCAAAGAACCAAACATTACAAATTAATGTTGTAATGTATTTAAGTTTCTTTTGTATTTGACCTTTGCAAAGAGAATGTATAAAATATGAGTTTAACAAAAAAAATGAGGAAAAAAAGTACGGTTACCCGCATACTTGACCCGACCCGACTCAAGTAGGGTTAGGGTTTGGATTTTTGACCCGATTTAAAAATAGGGTCGGGTCATAACCCGAACCAATTTTAGTGCGGGTTAAGGCCAACCCGACCCGACCCAATTCCCAGCCCTAAGTCCGAACTTGGGAAATTGAAATTTGGCAGAAATCTGGTTTTAGAATTAAATAGTTGAATCATCGATGAAAACTCCTAAAAAGCACTTAAAAATTTTAACTAGACGTTTAGGGACGTCCCTGAACTTCCATAAAAACTTTGTCAAATTGAGTACTAGAAGGTCCCGAAACAACTAATTCCATTTTGGTAGTAAGGAAAAATCTGTGGTTGAAAATCCTTTTTCATATCAACAAAACCTAACTTTATTAATCAAGTTTATTGAGAACTTTTTGAAAATTCTAATCACACATGAGAAACACCCTAAAACTCTATATATCACATCATATCGGGCTTCTACCACATGCTTAAAAACATAATCAAATGCTAAAACATCAAAATTCATAGCATAGTCATGGAAGCATACACTGCATAACAGGATTCACCCAAAAACATGAATACAATACCCTACTTTATCGTGATCTACTATAGAGGAGGTAGTTCCTACCTCTTCTACAAGAGAACAGTCTTCTCCAAACTTCAAGCTTCTTTGCCTAGCTTTGGGTTTCCTTCTTCTCTGAGCTATAAAGGAGCAAGGGTGCTTAAATGGCCTCCAATCTTAAAGGCTCCAAGGGAAGTGGAAAGGAGAGGGGTTCCTAGTGCAAGTGAAAGAGGGGAAAGAAGAGATGGGAGAGATAGGGAGAGGGATTGCAAGTCTTTGTGGAGGGGTTTCCTACTTTGGCTAGGATTTCCCTCTTAAGAGATCTTCACAAATTTGATTTCAAGGCAAGCTTCTTGAGTTGAGTTGATCCACTCTTTTGGAAAGATTTTAGCCATCTTGGGAAGCTTTGTGCCATAGAAAGAGGCTGGGCAAGTTGGGCGACAACTAGGGCACAAACCCAGACCAATCGAAGGCCCACTTATGGAACTATTGTTGGTTTTTTCAATTTTAAATTGGGGTCTTATTCCAATTACCTTGGATAACACGCCCCTCACCCCTACCCTTCTAGTTAGGGCTTGGCGAGTGAGTCTAAGTGAGTTTCGTCCACCCACAGATACTATCACTCACTCGGGTTAAGTCAATGATACGAGTTTGCTAACTTTCCTAAAATAGACCTGTTGGTCAAGTTGTTGCTTTTACCCTTTCCAAACCTCCTGTTAGGGTTTTAGGATTTCGAGTGACTGAGTAAATTTGGTTGACCAACAACCTACACTCTTGGCCTAAATTAGGAATGTTTTCGCCCCTTTCCCCAAATAGCCAAGGGGTCAAATCTAGGTTTTTATTGTGGTCCGGTTCAACTATAGGGGTTAATTTCTTTCCCAAAATTACTTCACAAAAAAAATTCTTTTGAATTTCATGGTCTTATAGATAGGGTTTAAAATGGTTTTTGAGTCATAGCTCATTTGATGAGATATTTATTGGGCCAATTCACCATGTGAAGAGGATCTAATCTTTTATACTATTATTTGTCTAGATAAAATTAATCATGTCTATCTTCCAAGTAATTGGAAGTCAGTGGTCATATGAACCTTAGGCTTTCATGGGTTACAATATTTATTATTATTGAAGACTTTTTCTCCTACTGTTGGGGAGGGTAGAGGTTATGGCACATGTATACTTTCTTCACAGCAATGACAGTTTGGGTATCAATATAGAGAGGTCTTTACTGTGGGTTTCCTACAGGTCTTCGTAGGACCATAGTATCTACAAACACATAATTGCTTGAGCATTATAAAAGACTTTTGTTTCTCACCATCTACCTCCATGAACATAGTTTGAACCTACATCTCCAAATTCGTGGCTAGCTCTTGAGGGCCCTAGGGACTCGGTCAAACTACTACAAGGGTAGACATACTTCCAAAAAGTGGAAATGGATATTCATAAATTTCTTAGAGAATCAAGTTATCTCTAAGTTGGTACATACTTATATAATATTCCTATTTCCTCATATTGTGATTGTAGTGTATTCACCTTCATTACCTTATGGCAGAGTGATGGGTTATGTTATGTTATGTTAAGCTTATATAGTTGGGCTAGAACAATTAAGGGTGGTTTGTATCATGTGTCACTGTAGTTGGCATATGATGGGTTTCTCAGTTTAAGGGAATATATGGGGTTATTAATTATTGAATAAGAGATTGTACGTTAATTAATGACATTTCTTGATATTTTTTGTCAATTAGAACAAGTGGAATAATTAAAGGACTTGAATAAATATTATGTAATGTTAGTGATGTTATCTATTAAGTACGTAGACAACTAACATCTTGACGATATCGACCTGATCCGTATAATAATAATAGTTAATCCTTTTGTTCTTTTGGAAACTCTCCTCCTATGAGAGACTTGTAATTGTTTGTTGGTCATTGTTGGTTACAAGTTCTTTAGACATGGACTAGCGAGACTAAGACCAGGCAGCATGAGAATTAGTTCCTTGGTTTTTGCAATGCTAGTAAGTAATTGTACTAATGACATGAGAGTCAATTTTACTTGGTTATTTATTTTCAAATTGATGATAGATATGTACTTAGATAAATAGCCTATTGTTTATGGATTTTGGAGATATATAATACTATCATATGTTTTGATATTTGTATATGTGAACCTCAGTTATCATAACTTGAATCTTTAATTGGAGGATTTACTTTGTATTTAATGGAAAACAATTCTTCCTAGTTTACAGTTTGACCTATCTAAATAGGGTTTTAAAAATTAGTGTCGTGACAAAGAGAGTTTCATAAGTGTGGAAGGAGGTTAAGGTTAGGTTCAAAATGGCATTTTAGTTGAGAAAGTGAAATGTGGACTTATTGAATTAAATCTAGGCATCATAGAAAACCTACAACATTGAGATCATGATACGAAAAAATTCCTCATTTGGTATATATTGATCATCACAACCCGAATAGGTTTCCTTGATATCGAGAACATTTCTTCAATAGTTTGATCAATTACTTTTATAAATATTTATAGCTTTCATTTACCTTCAACTTATTCAAGTAGCCACATGTAAATAATACAACAATATCCACCCTTGCTTAAATTAAGGTGTGACAACATTCTTATTTCATGCCATAGGCCCCTAAATACTTGACTTTAGAAATAAAAGATAACAACCATCTTGCAAAAGGCAACAAAAAGAAAGTAGGCAAAATAAAATATCTATGCTCCAGTTGTGTCACATGACAATATCCATATAATAAGTTAGCATTTCTTCCTAAACAAAATATGAGAAACCATCCACTCCTCTCCATTTCTAAACCCAAATAGTTCAGAGCCACTAATGCATAATCCTCTCCAATAGTTTACCCACGTGGTTGCCTCTTCTTTGCTATGAATAAATGACCCCACTATTGCTTTCACAGCATCAAGATTTGCATCTAGTCTCTTCAACCACTCTTCACTGTCAAACAAATTCATCATTTTTTGTCAAATTTAAATTTCAAAAAGTATACACAACAAGAAATCTAACAACGTGAATCTAGGTTGTGCCTTCCTTTAGAAAATGTTCAAGTAAGTTGCTATTTTAAAAAAAAAAAAAATTGAATGTTGAAGAGAATATTCCCAAATCCAATTGTGTTCTCTTACAATATACCAATACATTTCTTTCAATTTTGGAAATTAATAACCACTTCTTATCAATATTCTTCCCAAACACCTTTTGCCTAGGTGTTAGAACCTGATATGTTTCACAAATATTTTGCCATTTAATCTGGTCTTATGACACATATTCATTAATATATGAAACTTTATGAAAATAAAATTGCATAATTAATAAAGTCAATTATAAGTTATCGATGCATGAGTTAACTCTTACTTGTATAATATATGACACTCTCGCAATATTTAGTTCATTTAACTTGTTCAACTTGCCCTACTAGTGCATAATCCCTATCACAATCATTGGCTGGCTTTATCAAGTTATTTACTTTAATTACTTTGTTAATTTTTAGTTGAGGACAAATATTTCCCGTCTCATATTTTCTGATTTGGACAACCCAACTTGACTAACCATAAAATATTCGAAGTAGTATGTTTTTCTAGAAGGTTTTTACATTTTCTTTTTCCCATGTTAAATTGTCTCAAGGGTTTGCGGTTCAGTTGATTAGATCATTTGGTTATTGCTTAAATCTAGACCAACCTAGGTTTCCCCTACTCCTGAGCTACAACCATTCAAATGCCCATACTTATTTGGACAACAATCTCATTGTTTGACCAACAATGCAGTAAAAAGTATATTGCATCTTAACCTTAAAAGTCAAACTTTTAACTATTAAATCCTTACTTAGTTCGTGAAAAATGTTTCCCACTTAGAATCCACTGGTCCACAATAGAGACATCATCCTGCAATATAAACAAATATAAAAAAATGCTTCAAAAGTATGTTATTAATGGAAAAATTGGAGTACTAAGACTTTGCAAATCCAAACCATATCTAGACTTTTTTAATTTGTTAAGGTTTAACAACTATCATCTTTTATAAATGAATAAACATTTATTTGTTTTACAATATGCATTTCTCCTTACTTGAAAATATAGAAGGAATGAAGCAGATGGCATTAGCATCGTCCCATCGGGGAAAGTATACTCCGTAAACCAATCATCTTCATCCATAGGCTACAATACATACACATAAAGTATTCAATACTTGATGACTATATTAATAAAACTTACAAATGTGTACTAGAGGAAGTAGAAGTAACAACAAGAACAATTTGTATAGTTTGACTTCTTTACAAATTATGCAAATTTGACCGAAGTATATTGAAAGAGTTTTAAATAATTTCTTGACTTTCAATGCAAAACATTATGGTTTCGCTTGGTTTATGAAGAAATTGAGATCTAGAGTAATCATCAATATGTGGTCTGTGAATTTAAGTTCTCTCATGGGAAACAAAACATATCTTACTACTCAGCATGTAGCCTACAATAAGAGAGCTCACCTCATATTTGTATACTAGCGTTTTGTGGCACACATGTTCAATGAATAGAAGCCCATCTTGTGTCATCCACATAGATATCTTTTGGAGAAGCAAGCAATAATTTTTCATATGCTATAGAGGACACAAAAATATTAAAGTCATTCATATAAATTTCTAATTTCATTTATTTATCAAATTAAAGAAAAGTCTTACCTCAAGCAATCCTATGACTAGTATTCGATCATAGGTGGCTTCTATTTCAAGCATCGTTATGTCTTCCAACAAAACCTCAACATTACACAAGTTATGCCTCCTATATATCACACCAATATGGTTTAGTTTATAGAATATGATTATTCAAAATGATGGGATACTAATGAGGTGTTGTATATGATCGATATGACTTTTTTTAATGTGAAGACAGTTTAATACAAATTACAGTCAAAAGACTAACCAAATATTAGGATGAAAAAATTGGTAGAAGTGCCAAATCATAGCGCAAACGAAAATCTTGTCAAACTTATAATGTAGTTTTTCATAAATTCGGTAAGAATTTGTTAAATTATAAAGAAATAGATTAATATTTGTGCAATCTTGACTGATTTTGTTTTGTTGTCAAATTTTAGATCATAGTAAAAGTATTACTCTAGTCTGAGCCTTTTATCAGTGAGTATTATAATTCTAGATAACTTATCGTTTCAAGTATTTGGAACATATCTATTGCACATGTGTCATTTAATTTTTTTGTTTGTTACAATCTCAAAGTTTCCCCAACTTATCTTGGAAATTTTCATACTGAACCAAATTGACCCACACAAAATTTTCCTAAATACAAGTTTTGTGTCACTACTACAAATATATAGTGGTACTCTAATATTTATCAATTCGTATAGAAGGTTTTTCGCATCACAACATTTGAGAAACCCGCTAAAAGATATGAATAAAAGGTATGTAGAAGGGAAAAGTAGAATGTTTTAAAAGAGATTCATGCACTTATTCTTATTTTGTTGAGATCCATTGCGAATAGAAAATATATGACAACATAAGTTTGAAAGTTACTCTGGAATTCTTCATGAGTAGACTTTAGGGGCAAAAATGTTGGCCCCTCTCATACTATTTATGGTGAAAGAGTTACCTGCATTGTTCCTCAATGAAATCCTTCTGGGATTTGGAGTTTGTGATAGCAGTAACAAAACATTTTTTATATTTTTGTGCTATAAATAGAGTTGTAGCTCCCTACTCACAACCAAGATCAAGAACCTTTTGTCCATCTCTTATTTTTGATCGTTCGCAATACAATTCAAGCATTGCTTCCTCAGCTTCATCTAGTGTGAGAGACTCATCCTTGAAGTAACAACAACTGCAAACATTGTCGACAAGAATAGTTTTAATCTTTTCTTGTAAACATACACATATAACAAATCTTAACTTGTCTATTTCAGTGAATGGAAATTGAATTTATCTTAGCATACAATAAACTGAATAGAGAAATATAATATTGTCCATCTTTTTGTTTTTGTTGAGCATTCTATAAGTGTTCATGTTTTTGTAGAGGAGTACAATTTTGGCACATCATGACCTTCTATAATCAAGACATCCTTAAAGTAGCAACAACTGAAGTAGAGTGATGAACATACATCTTCACAACATGGTACTATATTCTACAAGGCTTTGATAGTTTCTGGCCTTTACAATATACAACTACAATCATTAACTACAAGTCTTTAGTTCATTAAGCACCTTTCAAATTCCATTTCCCATGTCATTGCCAACTTATTCTATTTATCAATGATGACATTGTTCATACTTACTCATTTTTCTTTTTCTTTTTTGATTTATTAATGAAAACGGGATCTAATCCCATGCTTATTGATTTATAACAATAAAAATGATGCTCTTGCTACCTTCTCCCAAGTCCTTTAATTTGTTTCCTCTCTCATTCTCACCGACTTTCTTTACTAGTTTTTGAAATATGAAAAGTTATGTGGGTTAGGCCATTAAAACAATTTAAGCAGAAGACATAAGAAAATAATGGTGATGAAGACTAATAAAATAACACTAACGATTTGTTCCTCTTAATACTTATAATAAGGGTACTCTTAGCAATTGAACCAACGTAAAAACAGGTGCCCTTCATCATCTGTTCTACAATAGAGGGCATAAAAATGTGTCACCTATCTTTAAATACTTTTTATCCATGTCTTTGTAGGAAGCAATATCTTAATGTTGAAGTTGAGCAATAGCCACCATCAACGAGTAACCCTCTCATATGCGGGTTATGAGCCCGGGACTCGAGAACCACAAAGCTACGATGACCCACCCACCTCAGGTCTAACTTGATGGGGCGTGGGCAAGAGGGGAGCCATAGAGGCCTGTTGAAGTTGAGCAATAGCCACCGTCAAGTTCTGAATGTGAGCATTTACCTTCTTGAACGTAGAAAGTACCGTAGCAGTGTCTAAGTGCGTGTTTGGATTTGGACACTTGTCCATGGCGTCAACTTGGTTTTTGGGCTGATTCTCTAGGACCACTTGCTTACCTCTCGCCATGGCAGACTTTGATACCAATGATGTGTTCCGGTGATGGACACAGTGGTGTTGTGGCCAAGTAAAGGGAAAAGGGAAGGAGGAAAAAGAATAAAGGATATAATAATGCTTCAATTTCAAGATGAAGGAGAAATCTTTCACACCTTGGTACATATAGTTTCTCTTCTAGTTGGCAGACGTCCCTTGGTGGGCTGGCCCGCCATCAGCGAGCCACTAATCCCACTTTACTACGCACTACATTCCCCAATTACACCCAATCAAACCCTGAATACATAGTCAATCACATATAATCATAACTACTACACTACAGACGTGATAATCAAAGATCTATGCGTCGTCAAGGCCTATGACATAGACTAGTGACTAATCATAGCAATACATAGCACCTTAGCTTTAAGATCTACAAAGGTACCTTGGGAGCAACCTGAATACTACTCTCATTCAATACAAATCTCTGATTCTTTGTATTTTTTAATAAAAAACTTATGAAAAGTTGATGTCTTCTCGAGTCAAAATAGATGATGAAATCTGAGTAGTTTTTTGTTCTTCATCACCATTAAAGATTAACCCTTCCTTCCACTTTCAAAAGTCGCATTTTGTTCGGCTATTCCCAAAGAGTTTAGGCTTTCTTAAAGACTCAGCTAGATAAAGATGTGAAAAAATCATAAACCTAATTAACGTTTCTCTTCTAATTTTTTGTTATCTTACAACTTCATCAATTATCATTAACCTCTAATTCAAGTTTTAAGGGAAAAATATTTAAACTTGGAAGGTTTCTCAATCATGTAAAGTGGAGCAAAGATAAAATAAAGTAACTTTTTTTGCAATTATTAGTCAGATTTCCAATCATTGATGCAAACAAGAATGGGAGGTGTGGGTCGGGATGGAGGGAGACTGTACCCAAAATGAGTACCCCAATTGTCGTCAATAGCAATTAAGGGCCCACTCCATACAACTTCTCACTGTAGTTGGATTTATTTAGGGTTCATTACAGGGTGGGACCCATTGACTAGGCCGGTTCCTCATGTACCAAAAATAGGTCAGCGGCCAACTCGGTTTTAAAGCACTGGCATAGTCTTGTAATTGATGCCTTTAAGTAAAAGGCCGCCTATCATGAAAACTAAAGATTTTGCAGGGCATAGTTTCTCACATGTGAAAGTAAAAATTTGGTTAATTTTTTCTTTCTTAAGAGCCCTCCTAGTCTTTAAGCTAATTTCATGGCCTGAAATAAATAAAGTTGGCACTTCATGTCCTCAGTGCCTCCCCCTCCAATGTACTTCGCAACAGGTGACTCAAAAGCTATTGAGCTATTGATCAACAACCCCCAATGCACAACAAAGATGGTGCTACACTTGAGTGGAGAATTGTGCTTCTAAGTTTTCTCTCTTCTTCTTTTGCCCTCATTTACATAGATCATATCTAACCTTTTTAGTGTGCATATATTTCTTTTTTTATATATGCCTATACTAACACAACTTACACTTCTTAAACTTCTCTCCTAAAAGTGCTACCCCTAAGTTCTTACAAATATATTCATTTCTAAACCTATCTCTCTTAATTGTCCCATACATCTACCTTAGCATCCTTATTTTAGCTAATAAAATTTATCTATAAGACTTTTCTTTAGTGCCCAATATTTATCTTCCATACTGTATTATAAGCTTAATAGTTGTCTTATATAACTTGCCTTGAAGCCAATTTAGAACGCGCCTATTTAGTATTCATCAATTTGTGTAAAGAATAAATAAAAGATAAATATTTTGTTTAATACAAAAAAATGAGGAGGAAAAATTGAACTTAAATGTCAAACAAAGGTGCACCTCAAATAAAATATACACCAAGTAATAGTTACAATGGTGTTTTAAAACTCAGTTAAACTTAGATTGTTACAACATGCATGTCAAATATATTATATTTACTTTATTTTGTTGAACAAAATTATGTCAATCTATAATGTTTTCATTAAGTCTTGTTAAGTCTAAGTTGATTAGTGATAAGTAAATTTAGACTTCGAATTGAAAGACTAGGAAAATTGGAGGAAACGTAATTTAAGATTTCAAGGTAGAAAATTTAAGCAAGTGATTGATGATTTTAAGGAAGAACAAGGTATAGAATCATGCACACATGTCACATACAATTAGGAAGATCAAGATTTAATTACATGAGTGAGAGAAAAGAGTGGACAAAAATTGGACAAAATCACAAATAATTCATAAGTGATCGATCGAATTAGAACTAGTAATCGATCGGTCTTGAAAAAAAATTAGGATGTTTTTCAAAATATCAAATGATTGATCAATTCATAAAAAGATCAATTGAAATGGGTTTCATCATACTCTGTACTGGGAATGATCAACCACCTATTGAAACAATCGATCAGTACTAGACTAGAGAGTTCATACTTTGAGAGTTTCTCTATCTAAATCCTTCGCCACCTTTGTTATTTTCTTAGAGATATCTAAAGAGGGGTGTGAAAGCTTGATTCATAAGTAGTTTATTAATTAAGATTGTGAGTTGTAACTTAAATCACATAAGGGTTGAAGACGAAGCTAATCAAGATGGACTTTGATTAAAACTTTAGAAAGCAGAAGATTGGAATAAGGATATTAAACTTACACATCTGAGTGGCAAGTTTGATCTGGACCTAGTCTCTCTTATGGTTAAACAATATAGGTTAGAGATGCCATCCTGTCGGGTTTCCAAACCTGAATCTTATACCATTTAAGAAATGGTAACCCCATCCCGACCGAACTCAATTTTATTTAAAACAAACCCGACCCGGTTGACCTAATTACAATAAAAAAATAAATATATTTTTAAATTTTTTGAAAATCACTTGATTAAAAATATAAAATGCAAATTTTTAAATAATTATTCAATTTTATCACTAACACATAAAAAATTATTAAGTTATTATTAAAATACAAAGAAAAATATGAAAAGAATTATATTTATAACTATAATTGGGTTGAGTCATGAGGATCACCTAAAACTCTAAAATGATCCAAATGGTTTTAAACTTATGGAGATCTGATTGGGTTAATAAAGAACCAGTTAGGTGACTAAAGAACCAGTTGGGTAGACCCATGACCTAATTGGGTTACTCTAAAAATGGGAAAGTACCCTCATTATGTGGAGCAAGTCAATCTCGTCATTCTCCCCTTTCCACCTCCTTTCACCCACTTTCCTTCCAAACTCTAGTTCCAAAATGCATCCCCCTCCTATTGGCATCCCTATGCGGCTGGCCCTCCCAGTTACGATTCTCCGCATCTAGGCCATCCCCCTTTCTCCTACCCTCACTTTAGTCGTGTACGCAACTAAGGGTGCTAACGAGCCAAGTCAAACTGAGTTTTGGGGTTTTTTACTATAGCTCGATCAAACACTTACACCCTTAGCTTGGGCTTAATTCAACCAAGGAACTCGAAACTCAACTTAAGCTCGAGATCTAAATATAGTATAGGAATTTGAACCTAGATTCGAATTGAGCTCAAATCCCATTTACAGCCCAAATTACATTTCCCCATCAAAAATCATATTAATTTGGAGAATCACATCAAGATTACAAAAAAAAAAAAATACTACAACCATGATTCGACTCTATTAAAGTTGTAAGCATCATTGCAAAATGTAGGGTTAAAAAAAATCAATATGTCAATAATTGACCTCACTAAAAGCTTTCACTAGTCACCAAAAATTTAACTAATGCTATTAGAATCTTACTCATATAATGAGCCAACAAAAACTAAACTAAGAGAATGTATATATATATATATATATATATATATATATATATATATATATATATATATATATATATATATATATATATATATATATATAAGAAAAAGGTAAGCTCAAGTGAACTTGATAAAAGAGTTTATTAGGTTAATTTTTAAAATATTAATCTTACCAATATTTTTTGAGTGTGGGACCAAAGAAAATAAAAGAGCATCATAAAAAATAGCATGCCATAAATTTTTGGCCCATTTGAACATATGGGCCCCCTTTATCACAACACTTCAATCTCACAATCAAATCAACGGTTTATATTACATTTCCTAATTTAGGTCTTTAGAGTTGTACAATAGGTGCGGAACGAATTAGGATTTTAATATCTTAATTGAAGATGTGAGTCTATAAAATTTGAGGTTATTTAAATATGTAGGACCATTTATTTAAACTACATTAAATTTAAGCCACTGATTTGGGGTTTAAACTTTGACCTGCCTTGATGAGTAGGTCCCACTTATCAAATTGGCCCAAAATGTATTAATTTTTTTTTCATATGATTTGCCACACGTCCCCCTTGGTCTCATATCCCTATTTGATGTGGCAGACAAAAATGGGCCCTCTAAAAAATTCAACCTTATATAGTGTTGATCAAGATGACTTGATATTACCCCTTCTCATCTATGAGAGGTGGTAGTATCAAGTCAACTTGAAAAACATTATCTCATGTTCATTTTTTATAGGGTCCATATTGGTGGGCCACCATCAAATGGGGTTATGGGACTAAGGAGGATAAGTTGCAAGTTATAAGAGAATGATATTTATATTTAAAGCCAATTTTGATGAGTGGAACCCGCTCTTCATAGCCGGTCAAATTTCAACCCTAAATCAATAGCTTAAATTTGAAATAGTTAAAAAGATAAACCCCACATATTGGAATGACGCTAAATTTGGTAGACCCCCATGTTCAAAGGAGATATTTAAAATATAAGTGGTTACACACCTATATTACAACTCCAAAGACCCAAATTAGAAAATATAATATCAACTTTTGATTTAATGATGAGATGGAAGTGTCATGATGAAGGTAGCCCATACTTCCAAATGAACCCAAAATTTAGTGCCCCTCATTTTTTAGGATGCTCTTTCAATTTCTCTTGGTCCCACCTTCAACAAATATTAGTAAGATCTATATTTTAAAAATTAACCTGATATACTTTTTTATCAAGTTGACTTGAACTTACCTTTTTTCCAATATTGTACATACATATACATATATGTACATATGTACATATACATATATGTATGTATGTACATATGCATATATATATATATATATATGTATGTATGTATGTATGTGTATATATAGATATATATACAGGTAAAAATTTAGACTTCATTCACTAGATATAACTATAGGCAAATTTTAGATGAAAAAAGGTAGAATAGGAATATTTTTTTTTTATCTTACCTACATTCTCAATTTTATGAGTAGTAAGATTTATATTTGTTTGAGATACAATATCTTAATATGGGTTTTATATAGTATATTATATACCATGCATTAATGCATAAATACTATAAATATTTTTATAAAATAAGATAATATTATGGGTACATGAATAAGTTAAGAAATTCATATAATATGGGTATAATATGTAAAAATTTATGCATAACAAATCAAGCTTAGTTCGAGTGGAGATTCAAGTCGATCTCAAGTTAAACCAATCATGTTTTGAGTCGAGTCGATTCGATCTAGCCCTTCTTCGAGCTTGGCTCACTTACTTTCGAGTTTGAACCGAGCCGAGTTGAGGCCCCTTTGAGTTGAGCTAAATTTGAGCCGAACCTATTCAGCTGGCCCAACTCGTTAGCAACCTCATACACAACCCTATTGATCTTGAAGCAAGAACCTTTCTGCTGAAGAATTTCATACTAGGGTTGTGACAGTTGTTTCTCAGCAATGTTGCTTACGCTCTTCTTTTGTTGAAGTTAATAGTCCAATAAGAGTTACAGATTTGCCAACCCCTTGAAAACCTTTTAGTACTACTATTTAGGGGTTAAACTTTTAAGGGCTAGCCTGTCAGCCCATAAAAATCCTGGTTAGGGCCGAAAGATTTTAGGCCCGTAAAAAAATTAGGCTTGCCTTAAATAGGGTCGGGTTAGGGCCAGGCGCAAAAATCTTGTTTAGCCCATTTGTCCCAGCTCCAAGTATACAAAAAATATATTTTTTGCATTTTTCCATAGTTCTACGTAGGTAAAAGGGGAAGGAGATATTAAAGATGTAGTATATTTTATGGAACTTTAAAAATTTTTAAGCTTAAGTCATTATAGTTAGTTGTGAAATGCCTACCTAAAGGTATATGACCTTGTGTCTCATGAGGTCATTTAGAGGGATGCAACTTAAAAATTATAAATTTTTTATTACAATAATATTTCTTATAAAGATATAAAAAATAAACAAAGAGAAAAAAGAAAAAAATCGTGGCTAGGCCCGAGCCCACTTGGAACCTAGTTTGGACGGGCATTTTAAGACTTGCACAAGGTTAGGGCCTAGAAAAAATATGATGCACAAGGACAAGGGGCCAGCTCCAGCTATAACTTCTATTGGCTAGAAAAAATATGCCTGGTTTCAACCCTACTTCTATTGGCTATAACTTCTATTGGGTTTTCTTGCACAAAAGAAGATTAAAATTTCTAGTATGTACAACCCTACTAGATGGTTAATGGTTGAAGTTAACGATTATGGAAATGATTTTTCTATGCTCTTCCAATTATAATAAGTTGGACAAAATTACCTATTTCCTTATTCAAATAGACAATTTTAACCAACCCATTTAGTGTTTTTCTGGCTTTGTTTTGGATGATTAAACAAATACCATTTCGCAGCCCTACTGAAAGCCCAGAGACTTAACTACTACTTACATTGCTTTTTATAGTTTAACTTGTTTGCTTCATTTAGTTTATTGCCTAGTGTGTTAACTCATGACATCACCAGGTTGACCTGGGTCAATCCATCAGATGAATCTAGTCAGCCCAAACCGGGTTGATGACCTAGCCAGATTTCAAAACATTGATTTGTAATGATACTTGGGATAGATAACACTTCAAAGAAACTTGTTATATACTAGCATCATTGATATGTCCAAAAAAAACATCAAGTGCTAAATAATTTGAATATCTAATTGTCATAAGAGATGAAATCTACCTTTCTTTACTCATATCTCCTAACATGAGCTGCAGGAAAGGGTTGGGCACTTCATATATCTGGGAGTTCAAGTTGTCTGTTTCTTCAGCTATCCCCATTTCCCGAAGTGCTAAAAGAGTAGAAAAAAGATCTTACATGAACACAAAGTTAATGCATTGGGACCATTGTACTTGACAAGATATCTAGATTCAACTTTATAACTGCTTGGGCTACATTTATTGACTTATATTAATTATATATACTTACAAAAACTAACATTAATTATATATACTTACAAAAACTAACAGACTGTTAGCATGAGACCAGGCAATGCTATATGAGTTTTGGGTGCAACTTTTTGGACACCGTTTTTGTCTCAGCAACAGGTATTACAAAGAAAAAAGGGACAACTTTGCGCGCGATCGATCGCGCAGTGGGTTACCTCCACTTGAAAGTCACTGCAGGTGGAACATTCGGCAGAGAAGGAATTGGCGGGCGGTCCATGACGGAGGCTGGAGAGGTCAGAAAGTTGGGTTACCTGGGTGGTGTTTGCCAACGAAACCATAGCCCTAGGTAAGAGGGAACAGAGGCACCCTAGTATATGTCCGAATCCATGGCCAGTAGAAGCTTCGTTTGTAATGCAGAGGAAGGAAGAAAGAAGGAAGCAGGGAGAGAGTAGGGGGCAGGTAGGGACGCTGAAGAGGGGCACTTAGAAACACGGCCAGCTCAAGATCTTAGCAAATTGCTTAAGGCCCCACCACAAAAAAAGGCCTACCAATAAATAAACATATTATCAAGTGGTAGGCCCTTTATTTTTTCTTCATTTAATACTCTATCCATCTTAAAATAAGTGTCTTATCTTAGTTCATTTTAAAAAATTAAATAAAATATTTATTTTTAGATTGTAGGAGTATATTTTTAGAGTAGTGCTATTGTAGCCTTAACTTTCTCATATTAAAACTCTACTTCATCATTTAAGCAGTACCATTGATGAGGAGGGCCTATTTTTTGTAGGCCCCACTCTTGGATGATATTGAAATGATGAAGTAAAGTTTTGATGTATGAAAGTTAATGCCACTAGATCTTTTATTATATTTTTATATAATTTTTCTAATCCATTAAAGGAATCTCCTTGATAACTATTCCTCTTTCAAAGAATGCTCTCTCTAATCTCTATTTCTTTCAATGTACTTTAATCTCATTCTTTAAAATAATTTATTTTCATGCACAATGTTGAAGGGTGACCTCTTTTTTTTTTGGAAATTTAAGGTAGCCTCTTAAAGATAAACATCTATGTAAAGAGCATTACCTACGATTAAATAAAGAAAAATAAACTTTTTGAACGCTCTCCACCTTTTAAGTTTTTAGCTTTCATCTCTTCTCTTTTTAGGGACAACTCTTTATTTTATTTCCTCCATTTATATTATTAGTAAAATTTAAATATAAAAAAGTTAATAGGTGATTTTGAGCCTCAAAAGTAAGAAAATTTATTTTGAATAAAAGTGTTAACTATATATATATAAATAATTAATTATATAACTATATTTATGTAAAATGTAAAAAATACTTCATTTAAACTTCTCACATGAAGCATCTAATTGTATGAAGCCAGCCCTGCCTTGCAACACCCTCACAGTCAAAGAAAAAATCTACGTACTCCTCTAAACCCTATTGTTAGGGATGTTATCCTTTCCAATATATAGCAGAGAGAGATAGAGATAGTTGTTAGCTTACACTTGGCAAAATTGACGACCTGGGAGACTTGCTGCTCGTAGGTATTTTTGTAACCCCATTGAAGACGCCTTTCAATCTGAACTCTCATGAGCTGCCGGATTTCTTCATCTGGGATGGATCCCACCTGCAATCGCTTCAGCAACGCTGGTTTGTCCAACTTCAGTCCATTCCCAGCCATGGCCAAAATTGATTAGAAACAGGAAGGGACAGCTGGGCTCTAGGTTTTTCCCTGAAAAGTGTCCCAAATATGCAGCAAGGGAGGCATGTTTTATATTCATTTTAGAAGCCCACGTGAACAGCATGGATTTAAATATAGCAGATAAAGATTCTTTTGTCTCTGCGCCATTACAGGTCCGACTTGGTATCAAGGCTGATCATCGATATCCGCAGTTGCATGGGGTGTCAGGTATCAATAAATAAACATATTATCAAGTGGTAGGCTTCCATTTTCTCCTTATTTAATATTCTATCCACCTAAAATAAGTGTCTTATTTCATATCATTTTATAAAATCAAACAAGAATTTTATTTTAGGACTTGTTGGAGTATATTTTTAGAGTAGTGTTATTGTAACATTAACTTTCATATGTTAAACTTTTACTTCATCATTTAAATGTCATTGATGAGTAGGGCCTATTTTTTTGTAAGCCCCACTCTTTGATGATATTAAAATAATGAAGTAGAGTTCTGACATGTGAAAGTTAATGCTACCCGATTTTTTTTTTATATTTTTTTCTAATCCATTAAAGGAATCACCTTGATAGCTATCCCTCATTCAATGAATGCTCTCTCATCTTTTTTTTCTTTCATTTTACTTTAAACTCACTCTTTAAAATAATGTATTTTCATGTGCAATGTTGAAGGGTGATCTCTTTTTTCTTTCAAAATTCAAGGTAACCCTCTTAAAGATAAACATCTATGTAAAGAGCATTACCTATGATTAGATAAAAAAAATAAACTTTTTGAAAGCTCTTTACCTTTCAAGTTTTTAGCTTTACATCTCTTCTCTTTTTATGGACAACTCTTTATTTATTTTCCTTCAATTATATTGTTAGTAAATTTAAATATAACAAGTTAATAGGTGACTTTGCGCCTTAAAAGTAAGAAAATTTCTTTTGAATAAAAGTGTTAACTATATATATATATATATATATATATATATATATATATAATTATTTAAATAACTATTATTATTGAAAATGTAAAAAATACTTCATTTAAACTTCTCACATGAGGCCTCTAATTGTATAAAGCTAGCCCTGCCTTGCAACACCCTCACAGTCAAAGAAAATAAAGTTTTTTCCATATTGCCTGGCCAAAGAATGAAATATTCTATATTCCTTGAATTTTAAACGGAAATGTCATATGACCTGGTTGTGGACCAAAATACCCTTAGGTTTCACTATATCATGTTTTAAATGTTCAGCTTGAAATAAATGCACACCGGAATAGTGCTGCGCCATTCCGGTGTGCTGGGAGTCATCGGTGGTGAAGGGAACTTGCTGGCGGGAGCTGACCGGCGGTAACTCACCGGCGAGAGTCGATGAATAAGAAAAAAGTGATTTTTGAGACCGCGAACGCTGTTTGAGTGCTCCAAAAGCTGCATTTCGCAGAAACGATCATTCTTTCACACCGATCATGGATAAGATCGGTATTTGCATCTATTATAATGGAGAGGTAGGCAATGACAGCATGTATATCGGTGGAATGGCACGGTTGATGAACATTCATCCATCGGTGAGCTTCGGCGAGCTGCTAGGGCAAGTCAAAGCACGACTTTCCATCAATGGTAATGTCAGTTTGAAGTATTTAATTCCATGATCTCAATCATCAATGACATATGAATTACAAGATGATGAGGATCTCCAATCAGTGTTCTCCATTCATAAGAAGGCGAATAAGGAGGTGTTATCGATGTATGCCGAGATGAAACAGCCCGACAACGGTGATAAATCACCATCACCCCCAGTGGAAAGGAACCAGACAGTCAATAGAGATGAATCACCCGTCGTAATGGCTCATCCCAACTCTAATGTCGGATTTCATACCGGATTAAATGAAATTCAGTTCACCTTTGAAACTGTCAGGTAACAATATTGAATCTTTAGATTATATGCAATTGGTATATTTTGTGTACTCGAGGCCACGATAGTGAACTTATCGTGTTAAGGGTAAATCATATCGTGCGAAGTTATAAACACGACCTGTAATATATCGTATTAGTAATTACACAATATACAAATGTGATAGAGCAATTATGTGTTGCATCGTAGATATAATAACACGACATACATTCATGTCATGGATTCGATAACACGTCTTGAAATGTTTGCATGTTAACAGAATACACGATGTCGATTGATGTTGCATTTTTTTAACACGATAATGTACAATGCAGATTTGGAGAACCGGGCAACTTGCCCTCAACAAATCCATGCCAATCATCTTCCACCAATCCAGCGAGTACAGAACCTGAAATAGAAGTCAATTAGAATAGATCTGAGGAATAGTCACCAATGATGGGTTGGACAAGCACTTCATTTGATAACTACAAACCTCCATACAGCCCTTGTAATTACGATGGCGGAGAAGGCGAAGAAGTTGAGAATATGTGGGGTGAGGATCTGTGGTACGATAATGATATAGTTGACATGGAAAGTATGTCCGACCATGAAGAATTTCTAAACAGTGAGGTTCCTAGTAACGTTGACGTTGAGGTGGATGCAGATTGGGATACCGTCGATGATTTAAACATGTTGGAACCGAATATTGATGAGGGCCAGCTAATGACAGGTAGCTTGCAAGCTAAGGATTACTAGAAGCTCCTCGAATTGGGTGCACATTTTCTAAGCCTGTTGCATTTCAAGAGGGTCTTGATCGACCTAGCAATAAAGGCGAATTTCACATATAGTGTTGTGGATGAAAACCGGAAAATGTATCCCGCAAAGTGCCCCAATGAATCTTGTAACTTGTACATAAGGGCTTCAAATATAGGAGATCATGTGACTGTCATGAGGTTAGTGCCGACTCATTCATGTGGAACCCAAAGGATGTCAACTAACCATCCCCTGGCATCGCACCTATGGATAGCGAGAAAATGTTATGGCCTCTTTAAAGACTCGGTGGACATTACACCTAAGAGCATAACAAGTTATAGTTTGAAGCACTGGGGCATAACTACGAACTACAAGAAATGCTGGTGTGCAGGTAATGCATGAGAAGAAATGAAGTATTGATTTATTGTCACGATATGTTAGTCTAGCGTGTTATCATTTACGCGCTTAAACTATAGTCGGAATATGCACTCACACGACATAATTCAATATCGTGTTACAAAAAACACGACCAGGCATCATGTAGGATTCCAATCACACAAAAACATAAATTCTCATGCGATCGGGAACACGATGTAAGCCAGTGTCGTATAACATTTATTAAATTGTCTTTGTTCGTGCAAGTAAAGCTCTGACTGATTTAATAGATGGTGACCCAGACGAATCCTATCGCTTACTTCCTTCTTACTATAGGCAAATAGAATATATAAATTTGGGAAGTGTAGTTGTGCCAGTGTGATCATGTGACATTCCCGGACCTATGGGTGGGTACGATTTCAAAAGAGTATTCTGGATGTTTGGCCCCATTGCGAGAGCTTTCAGAACAACCCTGAGGCTGTTGCTAACTGTTGATGCAACATTCTTGAAAGGAAAGTATCCTAGACAGCTATTGATAGCAACTGCACTGGATGGGAACAATAATATGTTGTGCGTTGCATTTGCAGTGGTTGAGAATGAATGTGAGAAAACTTGGTGCTAGTTTCCTGAGTTGCTTAGAAATCATCTATTGTTTGATCCTCCAGCTGAGTTGGATACAATCGTTTCAGATAGACAGAAGGGATTGACAAATGATGTGATGAAGTTTTTCCCATCTACACACCACGGGTATTGCATCCGTCACATGGCAGAAAAAATGCTAGACAAATTAAAGGACAACTACCTAAAGAATCAGCTCCATGTTGCAGCCAAAATGTTTAGACAAAATGTGTACGATGAAACAATGAATAACATTAAAGAACATAATCCGGAAGCATATACTTGGCTAAATAAGATAGGTTCGGATCACTGGGCCAATGTATCATTTCCAGGGAAAAAATATGGGACACTCAGCTCAAATAGATCCGAAAGTGCAAATGCAATGTTCAAAAAGGCCAAATCAATGCCTATAACACGTTTAATTGAGCACACGAGGGAGCACACAATGGCATTATTTGAAAAATGTTGGATGGACGGACATAATATGATGGAAGAGTTAACCCCATTTGCCCGAAAACACATCGAAAAGAGGCGAGAAGAAGCTAGGAATGTGATTATATTGCCTGTGTCACTGTATGAATTCCAGGTTAACTCGCTACATCACCAGGTACATTGCATTCATACGGCGATGTACATATCTTGTGCTTGTTTATATGTTAGGGCTTCATATCGTGTTAGGTTACACACGATATTGTCCTTGAACGTGTAAGTCGATACGTCTTACGTAACGATCATAAGATGTGTCGTGTACGCGAGACCACGATAAATTCATTTATCGTGCTCTCTTACTCACGATATTTTCTTCATAGGATGTGGTCAACCTGGTTGATCGTACCTGCACATGTGGATGCTTTCAACATCTGGGTCTACCATGTAAGCATGCAATTGCAACAATCAATAATAGACATTTCTATGTGTTTGAGTACTGCGAAAGATGGTACTCTATTGAAATGTATAAAGTGACCTATTGTGAGCCCTTACACCCAACGAAGGATCGACACCAATGGGCACCGGCTGGAGTTATGCCTACATTCAACCCACCTATCCCTCAAAAGCAATGGGGACATCCACGAAATAATCGGATAGAGTCACAACCACCTCCCAAAGCCCCACGAAAATGTGGAACATGCGGCCAATTGGGTCACAATCACAAATGATGTACCAGCGCACACGGAGGATCCCCCAATGTGGCAGATGTACCAACAACAAGCCGAAGGAGGTCAAATAATAGCGCACACAAATGGCGTAAGGAAGGAGAGCATCGAGCAGGCTTACCTTTTCCACCTCCATTCTTCAGCTAAAATTTTTTATTTACAACGTGTTATGAACAACACGGAATATGTAGTTAATGTGTATTGGAAAACACAACATGATACAAATAGGGTATACTGCATATGTATATCGTGTAACTGACAACACGCCCCAAATGGGGTATGTGTTGCTAATTTCACGATAATATCAATCGATTATTAATTTTGCAGTCAAGAGTGTCAATTGTTTACACGATATTGGTAATAACGTGTGTTCGAAGCCACGACAATTCCATGATCGTAATGATCCAATTCCCGAAGCATTATGCCCGAAGCATGTATGGCTTAACACGATCTATTTGTATATCATGTTTCCGACCACACGACATTTGATCAATTTTTTATTTTTTATTTTCTTTTCAAACGACTTTCGTGTATATCGTGTTAACATTTACACGATGAGTTACCAGAATATCATGTTCACATTTACACAATGAGTTGACGACTACGATAGTGATTATGTTTCATATTGTGTATTCCATTACACGATATGAACCATTACGTGCCATCGAGCACACGACAATTGCATTAATTTTACCACCCAATTCCCAAAGCGTCACCACAATTTTCGAGATTTCAATTAAATTAGGATCACCAATTCGCGAGGAGTCATTTCCAATTTCCAATTACACTATATATGGAATATTTAACGATTCGTATCCCTCGCAACCTACCTATATATATCTAAGTGCACTAAAGGCTTACCCAATTCGCGAAGAGCATGAGATGGAGTCTTTGGGACATTGATATGGCGCCTGATGGTTATTCGTCCCCCTTCAGTGGTGCGGTCCTAACCAACCTCTGAAGGGGGGCGATTAACTACCCAACGTTATTTCAATGTCGTGAAGGTTCCTTTACAATTGAAGTGATGAGGGCACGATTCACTATCTTCAGACTGTTTTTTTATTTGTATTTATACACCGCTCTGTAAATATTACTTTTTTGTATGTAATGAAAGCCCTTTCAAATTAATGGAATATATTAATATCAATTATATCTTTTTTTCCTGTGGAAAGATGTCTTCATGTATAACACGCTCTCAATATTGGTCGTACGTTAAAACACATGACATAGCCCATTGTCATGACAACATAAACACGATACTTAAATATGTAGATCAATTTTTTAGATAACACGACATACACTGTTATCATACGATCGATAACACGATGTCCACAAAGTTATTTGAAATAATAAGTCGGCGTTACGAATAGACGATTTGTGTGTGTAACGTATTATCGCTTACACGACCGAATAACATGCCAAAATGGGATACAATTACATGATAATATCTCTGTTGCTTACACGATATGAGCCTTATAACGTGTGTCCGAACCCACGACAATGATAGGATTGTATTGATTTGATTCCCAATGCATTACTCCAGAAGCATCAATACCTTCATTTACTTGGCGGTCCGTATCCGTTTCACCCTACCTACCTATATATATATATATATATATATATATATATATATATATATATATATATATATATATATATATATATATATATATATATATATATATATATATATATATATATATATATATATATATTAGGGTTAAGGTTTGCAGAATGCTCACTTACTGGTTCTTCGCGGAGACGGGTCATTCGGGAGATTGCTGTGGCGATGGCTGGTGAAGCGGCCCTCCATCGGACACGGTCATCACCTATATCTGTTGGTGGGCAGGATTCACTAGACGACAATATATCAATGACTCAAATGATCCATTGATATTCGCGCCCTATTCGCTATGATCCGTGACAATGATGGATCTGTGATTATGCAATGAGATCGCACGCCAACTCAACTTGAGGCGGATTATTCCAGAGATTGCTTTTGTGCTTGATAGTGTATCTTCCCCCTGTTAGATAAGGGGCTCACCTTGATCTGGTGGGGGAAGTACGCGACCAGGCGCTATAACAATGTCTCGAATGGTCCCTCCCAGGAGGTCGCATGCTATTTTGTTTACAACGCCACGACTGTATGCTTAAAAACACGCTATCAATGCTTGTCGTATGTTCCATCACATGATAATTTCGTATATAATGTTACCAACCACAAGCCAATAATACACGACATGGGTGGAAATTGTTTGAACGAATATACGCCATCTAACATGGATACTTGTAAAAAAGGTGTATTGTAAATGCGTAGCATGTCATCGCCCACACGACCAAAAGGTTGTGCGTGTTACGCATTATAGGATAATAGGCAACTGCGATAGTGATTATTAATTGGATCGTGTAATCCATTACACAATATGGAATGGGGCGTGCGATCGAGTACACGACAATTGCATTAATTTTATCACCCAATTCCCGACATCACAAACGTCCTAATACGAGATGTGAATTTAAGGTGGACATGACCTAATACGAGTTGGCGTGTATGCGATAACACGACATAATAGGCTATCGTGAGAACTACAATACGAACGGATATATGTGTACTACCGGTTTACGCTATTGAATACACGATATTGATACAAATCATATGATCGATTATACGCCATCTTACATTCGTACAGTAATTAAGTACAAAAATAATTGGTACAGTCATTAAGTACAAAAATAATAAGGGCTCACAGTAATTAAATACAAAATAAGTGGTCTTTTTTACAATTCATTTGTAGCCGGATCAAATTCCTCTTCAATTCGGGCCCGAAGTATAGCAGCGCATATCATCGGCTTGACCAAGCCTGTTATCTCGAGCTGTCTAAAATCTGGCTGAATGATGCCTCCTACCAGTTTCGCTATGTAGTACATGACGTAGATGCCACAATCTTCATTTGTTTCCTGGTACGGGCATTTGTTGATGTTAGTCAGTGGCCACATCTGAGCGTCCTTTTTCTTAAGTGCCTTCTCCATTCCATTGGCAACATGTTTCCTGACACTGTCTGCCTCGGTGAAGTGGTGACTGTGATCACCCTTTAGAGGATTGTACCACCTAAATCGCTTCTCCCTTCAGCGGACAATAAGCAAGAGAAAGTGGCCTTTGACGTATACAGGAATGAAACCAGTTTTCGTGTTAACATTCGGGCCTCTCAACAATATGCGAGAGAGTTTGCACTCCTTCTCCATCGGACCTTCCACTGAGCCAACGTTAAAGTAGTGTTGAATGGCAAACTTTCAGAAAAAACAGTTGGGGTACCTGCATGGATTTCTCATATTTCATTCATCTAGGAGTTGGAAGAAGACTTCGATAACCTACACAATACCATACGTGTTAGTAATGACACGATAGGCTACTGATCGTCATATGACATTACACGATAAGTTACTATACCGTGTTTACGATCACACGATGAAGTTACAAGTCTTGTGCTCATTAACACGCTAGTTTTACTTCAGCAATTACAAGAAGATAGTTAGCATATATGAAACCCAACGATAGGATCGTATGTCACGTAATCGATAAGACGATAATTCATTGTAATCAAATAATACGATATGAGCCTAAGTCGTTTGATTGATAACACGATAGAGCTTAAAACGTATGAGCAATGAATAGATATTACCTCATTCGTTATGCAATCCTGCTTTAACAAGGATAGGTAGTCGGTGTATAGGAAGGTCTCTACAAGCCACGACTTGTATGGGTTCGACAGAAATTCCGTGATAATTTCCTTGACTGCCTCTTCTTGAACCTCCAGGTGGAACACCAACTCTGTGTCAAGATAGTCCTTCGGCCGCAGACTTGTCTCCTCCTTGTTTGTCTTAGTCGCAGTATCTTCTTCAACATCTTCAACATTGTGGATACTCTCCAATACGTCCGCATCAACTGGAGGAGTATCTGATATAGTGCCTTCACTGGAAACTGCGATTGGGGCTACTAGTTTCGGGGGAAGGGAGACTTTGGATGTGCCAGATGGATAATGCTTGGGCCAGGGGCCGATGCCAGAGGTACTTCGTCACCAGGCTTTCGAGGCTGGGCATTGTGTCAAAACTTTGCTACCTGCTCATCAATGTAGCTGCTGAAATGCTTCGGCTTCTTCGAGAGCTGAGCTGCAACTTTCTTCACAGGCTCTTGACCTTGAGCAGGTGGTTCAATAGCGGTGGACTTCGTCTTCCGTTGCTCATGAGGTACAATGGGAGTACTAGGAGCAGCTTTCCACTTCACTCTAATTTTTATTGCTTGTTTGGGTATTGCTCCTTTATTCGCTTGCTGGGGTGCTTCTGGTCCCTTCAAGGGTTGTTCTGGAATCTACAGCTGGTCTACGGGTCCCTCATGGGGTTGTTCCGGCACATCGCGGACTTGAGCCACGACCTCAAGTGGAAGGTCCGGTTCGTCTACCTCCCTGGATTGTTCGACGACATCCTGGGGAAGTTCCGGTTCCTCTACCTCCCTGGATTGTTCATCGACATCCCGGGGTTTTTCTTCCACCTCATGGGGTGGATCCACGACACCCCATGGTTGATGCACGACCATTTTTTGTTGTTCCATGAATTCCGCATTTATTTTCGTCAAAAATCTAGTTATTATGGTCCTTTGCAACTTTGGACCAATCTTCTTATTTGGTTTGGTGGCAGCTTGCGGTTGCCGTTTCTCTGTATATAAAAAGTAAGTTATCGTGTTAGGTACTAAACGATATCCACACACGTCGTCCTTTACACCCACGATACATATTATCGTATTCGTAGAAATACGACGGAAGCCAAATCATGCTCACAATCACACGACCACACAGAGATGGTTCTCACAATTGTTGCTTTAATGATCGATGACACGACAATCCAACCATCGTCTATCTTACTCAACGATATGATCTCTTATCGTGTACTCAACTACACAAATATCCCCTAACCAAATTATCGTACCTACTCAAAATGAATCCCTCTTCCACCGGCTGAGGGACTTGTACTGGTTGATACTCATGGGCAGATGGTTGGCGATCTGCTCTTGATTTTGAAGCTCTTGCTTTTAAACGAATTGAAGGCGATCCTTCGGTTATCGGAGGAGGGGTTGATGCTTGGGTGACCACCGGCTGACTGGGTTTAGGCAGATGTTCTGTCTCTCGTTCCTCGGGGGGTTGCATCTATTCTATGAGGCTAGTTGCCACCTCTAGATTGTCCTTAACACGTTAGAGTGCAGCTGCAACTCGATCCATGTTCCATCCCCGCTCACTGTATAGAACAGCCTTCTTCGAAACAACTTCACAAATTCCCGTCATGACATCAACTGGCTTGACGAATGATTCAATGATGCCATGGCTGGAATGTACATGACCTAACGTCTCGCCATGGGTGGCATGGCCGGGTCTCATTGTTCGGAAAGGTTGCGTACCCGCCTTCTTAGCTTTCGGGGTCGCCCTTTGTCCATCCATCAAATGCGCCTCTTCGGAAATTGGTGTGATGCGCATAACAATTTGCGAGTCTGGCTTAAGCCTCATGAAGACATCCTCGTACCACTTTCGCATCTGGTGATGAGCTAGAATCTTCTTCCTCCCCTTTTCGTCGGCTAGGTCAAGTTTATCAGCCTTCTCCACGTCGCTCAAAAGTTGGGTAAATCCGGGCCACCTCTTGCACCTTGGGCTGCATGGAGAACTACTTGGAGCCCATATGGACGTATGCTCATAAAACCATACCTGGCGGATAATACAAAAGAATATGAACATTAGACTAAAATGTTTAGTATCTTCAATAAAACAGGTTAGTCGTGTTACTTATAACACGCGACAAGACATGTCCTGTTTCCGATAACATGATAAATTACGATCTAATGAAACCTCCATGATATAATACATCATCGTGTTTTCGAGAACACGATATGTATATGTGCATGTTACATGGCGTATGTCCGATAACACGAGGGAGAGTTGTATCGTGTGACCGATAAGGTGATATTCATCTCTTTAAAACACATCATGTTATTATAAATACGATATGAGAGTTTGCGTATTATAACACATACGAGCGTTACCTGGAGCACTAATGAAGCCCCTACGAGAATTCCGCCCGTGGCGGAACACTCGTCCTGTCTGCTCATGATGTTCCGGTGGGCTGCCGATATGCTTCTCATAAGCAAATCATGTACGGCGCCTGCCCAAATGTAGATCCCCACGACTGACATGTTATCTAAGTAATCACACAGAGCTGGGGATACGGCTCTGTTGCTCTGTGTGAATAACACGAGGACACCCATGTGCACGATCGCCAACCGTGCTAAGTCCTCGTCTGAAACATTCCTTGCTTCTACAACCACTTCTTTGAACAATTCTTCCAGTTCTGTCTTCTCCAGCCGCTTCCCTTGGAAAAACTTCTTGTAGAATTCCCCCTTGCCTTGGGCAGCCTACCCCTCGCTGCTTTCCAATTTACACGGGTTCCCTTTTCTACTCAACCCCTTGATCATAGCCACTTCAGTCACTGTAAGGGGTAGTCTTTTGCCCCTTATGTTGAAAACCTCCAGTGAGTCGTCCCAACAATCACCAATGAGTACATCCAACAGCGGCCTAGAGATGATGATGGGCTCGCAATCATATACTGGGTAGAACCCAGACTCCACTAAAATTGCCTTGCATCCCGGACGTGAATCTACAAGGTTTTTTGATAGACGCAGTCCAGCGGGGAAACTATTCGTTCCAAGACCCTGTCTTCTCCCGTATATTCTCTTCTTCTTCTCTTCTGCAACCTTCACTGACTCCGCCATTTGATGTAATACTCTAAGTTTACGTCTGAAAAATTGGATATATATATGTCAATCAACAATAGGTCGTGACCATAATCAATAGCCGCGTCGGTTCACACTTTCTAACTAACTTCTATAGAGACGATAAGTATATGTATCGTGTAATCAAACATACGCTAAGAGGCCTTTGCATACATGACATCATTATGGTTAAACATCGTGTTTCCGCCGTTCTTATTGAGAACACGATATATACCATATCGTCTTTCTAACGCAACGATTGTCTGATTCGACGGCCTATGTCGTATGTGCGAGTACACGCTAAATAAAAAATCGTGCATTTAAATGTCCAAAATGCCTTACCACGAAACTGTTGTTCTCCTAGCGGGATTAAACACTTATTCGGCCGCTGCTTTTCAGGGATCGCCGCAAACCCGAACTGCGCTACAAACAAGAACCAACTTTGGGGCGTACAGTTTCAAAACTCAGCTTAGGAGAAACCCTCGTTCCAAAACTTGTTCTTCGCAAACTCAAACTCCTTCCAAAACAGAAAATCCTTAATCTTCGATGTTTTAGTCGGATAGGTCACAAAAACTTCTCACACGTCGCTTACACTTTGCTCAAACAGAGGACATTCCAATCGGAAGTGAGTTTTTAATTGGAACAGAGTTTTTCACTTGGAGGAATTGCCGGCATCTAAAGTCGTATGCCAATGAATGCGACTTTGTGAGAGTTTAACATGATATAAAACCCTACCTCCGCTCAGGGGTATTTTTGTCCAAATTTTAGCTTATATTGTGTTATTCCAGGTCATATGGCATTTCCGTTTAAAATCTAGGGAATATGAAATATTTCATTCTTTGGCCAGACAATATGAAAAAAACACAAGAAAATATCTACTTGCTCCTCTAAATAGGGGATGTTATCCTTTATATAGCAGAGAGAGAGATATAGATAGTTGTTAGCGTACACTTCGTAAAATTGACGAACTGGGAGACTTGCTGCTCCTAGGTATTTTTGTAAAGAAAATAATATTTTTACATAAAAAATACACAATAATAACTCACACATGTATTTTGATTGGATTAAATACATGGCCCAAGTGTACTTTGTGTGAAGCCCACTTATCCAATCTAATCAAAATATATGTGTAAGTTTTTGTGGGTATTATTGTTATAGGAATATCACTATCCTTTTTGTAACCCCATTGAAGACGCCTTTCAATCTGAACTCTCATGAGATGCCGGGTTTCTTCATCTGGGATGGATCCCTCGTGCAATCGCTTCAGCAACGCTGGTTTGTCCAACTTCAGTCCATTCCCCGCCATGGACAAAATCGATTAGAAACTGGAAGGGACAGCTGGACTCTAGGTTTTTCCCCGAAAAGTGTCCCAAATTTGCGGCAAGTGAGGCATATTTTATCTTCCTTCAGGTCAATGCATTGTATTTTAGACGAACAAGTGAAATGGCTTACGCGCCCACGTGAACACCATGGATTTAAATATAGCACCTGAAGATACGTTTGCTCGCGATCTATCGAGCAGTGGATTTACCTCTGCCGAAAACCCACTGTAGGCGGAACAGTCAGCATAGATGGGACTGGCGAGCGGCCAATGACGGAGGCTGGAGAGGTAAAAAAGTTGGGAGATTTTTTACTTGGCTACTTCAGCGGCTGAGTGGGTGGCATTTTCGAGTGAAGCTATAGCCCTTGGTCAGATGAGAGAGGGAGGAGGTGCAGGCTGGAACGTGGGAGGCACCGCACCCGAGTTTGTGTCGGAATCCATAGGTGGCAGGAGCTTCGTTTGTCCCGCAACATTTACATAATGCTGTTTTCCGCCAAAACGGAGGAAGGGAGGAAGGAGGAGACGAGGGGAGGGGGTGGTTGGGGTAACTTGGGCAATTGCCCAAGGCTCTACAACAAAAAAAGACTATCAATATAAATAATTATTATCATGTGGTAGGCTGTCACGGGCGCGAAGCTTTGCCTAGCGTCCGCACTCGTGATGGCCTGGCTGCACCGTGCAACCAGCAGCCACTCTCTTCCCTTCCCACTCGTATGCGCAAGGGAAAACAAATAAAACAACCAACCTGCAACACAAGTCCGACCTGGTGCAAGGGTCTCCGCCCGAGCTATGTAAATCAATCCAGCATGAAGTACACAAGCGAGAAGATGGCTGGGCCGAACCACCAAGGCTGAGAACTCTCCTCCCTTTCTCCCTGGTTCGCTGTGCAGGAAGATCAGAGCTTTTTCATCAACTAATCAGCCTGGCCGCCCCATACCTTCTCCTTATATAGACTCAGCCATAGGCTGGCCGTCCTAGCTCTACTAGGAGTACAAAACCCACCCAATACAAGTGTTCTCACCCTGTCCAACTCTCAGCCCAAAACCATTCCGGGATTGCACAGATTAGGAGTCCTTCGTGAGTCCGTCTTCCGCTAGAAGTCCTCCTCCAACCTGCCTCCAAGAGTCAGCCAAACAAAGGGAACTAGCCAACCAACTCCCATCCGCCTTAGGAGTGTAGCCAGCATACATGTACGAGTCCTGTCCGCCTTAGGAGTCTGCTGCCCAGTCTCCTACTCCAACTAGGAATGCCCCCCAACCAACATCGCTGAATCCTATCCGCCTTAGGAGTCCTCCCCTAAGTCCAAGCAGCGCTCCGCTTCGCCGCTAGAGTCCCGCCCGCGCTAGGACTCCTACCCAGCCTGCTCCGCAAGGCGAGTAGCTCGTCCGGAACATCTCCCGCGCTGTCCCAGCATCCGTCCGTGCCCAAGGGGCTGTCTAGGCTGTCTGTCGCCTAGCAAAACTTGGCTGTCCGCTGCCAAGTATGGGGGTAGCCGCCCCCTTTCCGCATCCATCAAGTTTAGGGGGTAACAGGCCTCCCGCACTTGATTCTTCGACGCCCTCGTCGAAGCCCCAACTTCCCAGGTGCCCCGATTGAAGCTCTTCAGCCATCCGCCCCGCTGAACCCGCCAGCAAGAAGCCAACACTTCCCATCACACCACGGCCAAGTCAAGTCCCGCCCAGCCTAAGTCATCCTTCGGCCAGGTTTGAGCAACACCCGCTGCCCACCATCCTGCGAACCTCTGCATCAGTCCGCTCCTTGGCTGCTTCGATCAGCCAAGGCTTGGGGAGTCCGCTCCCCTCCATCCTCTGAATCAGCAAAGACCCGAAGCTGCCCCCTCACCCAGGGACTCCATCAACTGAACGCATCCCATCCGCTGCAAGGGACCAATCCGGGCTATCTCCTCATGCTCAGACTCGCCCTTCTCCTCTTCAGCGACTAAGGCATTCAGCCGTTCCCGCTTTGGACACTCCCTGGCCCGGTGCGGCCCATCGCATATGAAACAGCCACCTCCCCTGTTAGGACGGCCAGGCTGCTCACTTCCCTTTGCTTTGACACCGCTGCCACTGTTGCCCCCTTTGCTGCCTTCCCTATTGGATGACTTCGCTTCCCCAACCTTCTTCGCTGGCTCAGCGGGAGTTTGCTTGAAATCCGCCAAGCTATCAGCCGCTGCAATCGCTGCGGGAAGGTCCTCCACTTCCCTCCGTCTCAGCTCGTTTTGAGCCCAAGTCTGCAAGCCCGCCATGAAGTAGAACAGCTTATCATCCTCCGTCATGTTTGTCACACCCAAGATCAGGGACTGGAACTCCTTGACATAGTCCCGGACTGCCCCTGTATGCCTCAGGTTTCTCAGCGCCTCTCTAGCCATCCAGGACACGTTTTTGGGAAGGAACTGCGCCTGCAACTCCCTCTTAAACATATCCCATGTCCCTATCTTTGGCCGACCCGCAGCAACATCATCCTGCAACCGCGTCCGCCACCACAGCTTTGCATCCCCCTCTAGATACATCGCTGCCACCGTAACCTTCTCCTCCCCTTGAGTATGGACCAGCGTGAAGTAGCTTTCCATATCCCAAAGGAAGTTCCCTATCTCCTTAGCGCCTCGCGTCCCAGCATACGCCTTCGGTTCAGGGACCTTTGTCTTCTTCGCAACCTGCTGAGATGAGGACTCGCCCCCATCCCTTGATGAAGTGTTGAGGACTGCCCGCTTCAGCAACAACACCTCATCCCCCAATGCACTAACCTTCGCTGCCGCTGCCTCCTCTACCTCTTGCACACGCTGCCTGAGATAATCCGTCGTCGCACCCACATCAGCCGCCAATGTGGTGAGACGGGCTGCCCCTTCAGCCATGCTGCCTTCATCCTGAGACTCGTCAAGGTGTGGTGCGACCTCCAGCAAAGACACTCGTTGATCAAAGAGGGCCAAGCGCTCGTTGATGTTGTGCAACGAGTCCTGGATCTCAGCCAACGCCCCATTCCCTGTGGTCATCGCATCAACCTTCGCCTCGAGCTCGGCCATGCGAGTCAGCATCGAACCCACCATCAAGCTCCCTGTGTTTCCAGCAACTCGTCAAGGAAGGCCCTGCACACAGCAAGGTTTCTGATCCGTCCAGCACCAGCCCGCAAGGAGTCCGCTTCTCCCAGCGATCCAGCACCTTCCTGCAAGGAATCCGTCCAGCACCAGCCCGCAAGGAGTCCGCTTCTCCCAGCGATCCAGCACCTTCCTGCAAGGAATCCGTCCAGCAACAACCTGCAAGGAATCCGCCTCTCCCAGGTATCCCAGCGATCCAGCCACCTTCAGCCAACTCCTTCGCCAAGACCGTACAGAGCTTTCACCTCCTTCAATATCCCGGCAATGGAACCAACTGTCACGGGCGCGAAGCTTTGCCTAGCGTCCGCACTCGTGATGGCCTGGCTGCACCGTGCAACCAGCAGCCACTCTCTTCCCTTCCCACTCGTATGCGCAAGGGAAAACAAATAAAACAACCAACCTGCAACACAAGTCCGACCTGGTGCAAGGGTCTCCGCCCGAGCTATGTAAATCAATCCAGCATGAAGTACACAAGCGAGAAGATGGCTGGGCCGAACCACCAAGGCTGAGAACTCTCCTCCCTTTCTCCCTGGTTCGCTGTGCAGGAAGATCAGAGCTTTTTCATCAACTAATCAGCCTGGCCGCCCCATACCTTCTCCTTATATAGACTCAGCCATAGGCTGGCCGTCCTAGCTCTACTAGGAGTACAAAACCCACCCAATACAAGTGTTCTCACCCTGTCCAACTCTCAGCCCAAAACCATTCCGGGATTGCACAGATTAGGAGTCCTTCGTGAGTCCGTCTTCCGCTAGAAGTCCTCCTCCAACCTGCCTCCAAGAGTCAGCCAAACAAAGGGAACTAGCCAACCAACTCCCATCCGCCTTAGGAGTGTAGCCAGCATACATGTACGAGTCCTGTCCGCCTTAGGAGTCTGCTGCCCAGTCTCCTACTCCAACTAGGAATGCCCCCCAACCAACATCGCTGAATCCTATCCGCCTTAGGAGTCCTCCCCTAAGTCCAAGCAGCGCTCCGCTTCGCCGCTAGAGTCCCGCCCGCGCTAGGACTCCTACCCAGCCTGCTCCGCAAGGCGAGTAGCTCGTCCGGAACATCTCCCGCGCTGTCCCAGCATCCGTCCGTGCCCAAGGGGCTGTCTAGGCTGTCTGTCGCCTAGCAAAACTTGGCTGTCCGCTGCCAAGTATGGGGGTAGCCGCCCCCTTTCCGCATCCATCAAGTTTAGGGGGTAACATAGGCCCTCCATTTTCTTTTCTTTTTTAATTATCCCTCCGTCTTAAAATAAGTGTCATATTTTAGTTCATTTTATAAAACTAAATATGACACTTATTTTATGATTGTGGGTGTAAGATTTTATATTTCTTTTTTATTCTATTAAAGGAACCACCTTGATCACTATTCATCATTCAAAGCATCTTCTCTCTCATCTTTTTTTTTCTTTCAATTTGCTTTCATCCCATTCTTTACAATAATGTATTTTCATGCACTTGATGTGGTGACCTCTTTTTTCTTTTGGAAACTTAAGGTAGCCCTCTTGAAGATAAACATCTACGTAAAGAGTATTACCTATGATTAAATAAAAAATAAATAAATTTTTGAAAGCTTTCTATTTTCAAGTTTTTAGCTTTACATCTCTTCTTTTATCATGGACAACTTTTTAATTTCTTTCCTTCATTTATATTATTAGTAAAATATATATATATAAATGTTAATAAGTGATTTTGCATCTTAAAAGTAAGAAAAATTCTTTTGTATAAAAGTGTTCACTATACTAATAATTAATTAATTATACAACTATTATAAAATATAAAAAATATTTAATTTAAACTTCTCACCTTGGACCCCTAATTGTAACAAGCCACCTGCCTTGCAACAGACTCACAGAAAAAAATTACATACTCCTCTAAACTCTGGGGATGTTACTATGGTCAGAAAAGTCGCAACCGTTAACTTTATTACTTCATTATCTTCTAAATATAATGAACACCACTTAAATATTTTTATCCTTTCCATTATATAGCAGAGAGAGAGATAGTTGTTAGCTTACACTTGGCAAAAATGACGACTTAGGAGACTTGCTGCTCATAGGTATTTCTGTAACTCCATTAAAGGAGAAAATTTTTAGTGTGCATCACACACCCTGCTAGCCAAGTATTTCACCATTTAGAAAATGACTCATCAGCAGAGTTGTGGGACATTAGGATAGCAAGCAGTTATAAATGCCGATGAGTCATGCCTTGTAACTAGTGAGACTTTTTTTTGCACTTAAAAATTAAAATGGTGACACCTTTTGTTTTTGGATTTTACCGAAAGAATAGAAACACAATACACAACACCGTAGCATTAGTAGAAGCTTAGTGGTGAGCCTGCCTGATGGAGGCACCAAAATCCATTTTTCATCTCCCAAGGGTATAAATCATATGTGAATTATTTTTAAACATACATAAATAAATAATTATCTACTATTTAAAGACTAATTAACAATTAATTAAGGATTAATCAGGAACAAAATTCATTAACCTTTAAGGACTGAGCCCCTACGATGCGGCCTTTGTACACCCAATAGATTAACACACCTTTTTTATGGAATGTATATAATCAGGGGGGGGGGGGGGGGGGGGGGGGTGGGGTATAGAAATACTCCTTATGAACTTTATGATCAAGATCAAGCCTTTCCGCATGTAGGAGAAAAGATCGCCTCATAAGAATTACCTCACAACATGCACAAGCCATTGTTGTTTGCCTTCACCAATGTGCATGCAGCCTGAGAAGTTAGCCATGTGGCATTTCCAGTGCATGAGATGGGGGGGGGGGGGGTGGGTGGGTGGAGATCCCACCCTTGGCCCAACAAAGAAGTCAGGGAAAAAGGGGTGGCAGTAGCTCAACCCAAGGGAGAGGGGAGCCATTGCTAGCAAGAGGTGAGAGAAGCTAGAGTCCAAGGAGGGGGAGTGGCTAGCTGCTCCAACATGGGAGGGAGAGGGAGAGTAAGTGGGGAGAGAGGGGGCTCTTCAGCCCTACATAGGATGGACTCCTCGTAGTTGGACTCTAACTCTAGGCCCAAGAGGACTCTTCATTATGGGCTTTGTAATAGTGTCCTGAACAATGATATGGACTCAATCATATGATCTCATGGAGCCCTAGTACGTCCCTTATGGTCATGTCTTTTGTTTGGACGCCGGGGGGGGGGGGGGGGGTGTCCTAGATAGTTCATGTTGGTTCCTCTATAGGTTGCACACATGTTTAGGGCCCACAATATGTATGCATGCACACCTACAATATAACTAATATATTATATTACAAAAAAAAACTATTAGCGATGCTTAAAAAACATCACTAAAAGTACTATTATTAGTAGCACGTTTTTTTCCATCGCTTGTTAGCGACGCTTTTAAATGCATCGCTAATAACAAAAAAAATTAAAAAAAATGAAATCTCGCCAGTGGCTGGATGAGGGGAGAGGGAGGGACGGAGCAAGGGGGAAGAGCCAGAGGGACAGTTGGGCAAGAAGAGGGGGAAGTGGTGCCTGGCTCCAGGGCTCTTGAGGGTGGAGCCGATACCTTGGAGCCAGTCCTTTGGAAGGTAGCAAGGAGGAGTGAAATTTTGCCGCTTGAATTTCACCTGTGCCCAGCAATTTGCGACTCCTTTTGAAACGTTGCAAATAGAAGATAAATTGCGACGCTTTTGTGTAAGCGTCTCAAGTAGTATCACTATTCATGACGCTTCGACAAAAGTGTTGCGAATACCATTTATTTTAAAAAAGCTTACCCCTAACTATTTGCAACACTTTTTCTAAAGTGTCGCAAATAGTAGACAATTTGTGATGCTTTTTTATAAGCGTCGCAAATAGTGGTACTATTTACGATGCTTTTACAATAGCGTTACAAATACTTTTTTTTCAAAATTTACATTTTTTTGTAATGTTTGTGCTGCTTATGGTTATGTGTCACAAATAATAGCCATATTTGCGATGCTTATGCTTATGCGTCACAAATAATGGCCATATTGGCGATGCTATTTTATAAGCATCGCAAATAGTACCACTACTTGAGACGCTTATATAAAAGTATTGCAAGTACTATTATTTTTTTAAAAAATAAAATTTATTTTAGTACTATTTGCGGCTAGGCTCATACCCTAGCTGAGTGGGCCACCAGATTTTTTTAAAAATGAAATTATTTTTTTCAATCTCATTTCCGTAAGCCCTTACTATGTGAGTTGTCAGATTTCGATCTAATGATGCAAATAACTATGAAAAAAATTAAATTAATTTCCCCTACTTTCCCCCTTCCCCTCCTCCCACCACCAGTGTGTCTAGCGCCCCTCCACTCCCCCTATCCCTCCCTTCCCCCTCTCCCTTGCTATAATTATAGATCTATTAGAGACATTTATTTATAAACGTCGTAAATAGTCCACCTATATCTCCCCCTCCACTGCTCCCCCTCCCCCATGCTCTACCCCCCTCCCTTGCTATCGGTTGGAGGAGGAGGGGCTCCAGGGCATCAGCTCCTCCCGCTAGAGTTCAGCTGTCATGCCTGAGGTTTTTCCTTACATCTACTTTTAAATTTTACTAAAATTTTATTTCGAAATACGGATGTAAATCAAATAAAACAACAAAATTCAAAACATGTGAAAACAATTTTTTTTATAAATGAAAGCATCTTACAACAAATCAACATTCTCAAGCGTGACTTAAAACGAAAACATGAAAGTGAAACCTGCCATGGCCATGGGCTATAAAATAAATACTTCCCAGGCCTCTCTGATTACAAGTTCTTTAATAGTCTGAGTTATAAATCATACATATATGCACAAGTCCAGAAAAATAACACATTTAACTCTCACCTTAATCAATACATGAGATCATGACACCAAAATCCACATAGCCTCAATATGAGTCCGTTGTACTCAAGTTCGATGAAGAACAATCCATCATGGGGAATAGTCCAGTCCAAAAAGCTATCGATCGACCTGCAAAAGTCTACACCAAGGGGCTAAAAAAAGGGGTAAATGAGTTATTTCATACTCAGTAGGAAAATACCCAATAGGGGAAATAAATCAATGAACTTCGTAAGTTCATACATAGATGCATTCATGCAACCACACATGAAGCAAGAAGTACATGCAGCACAAATAAAGTATATTACACACATATTGTCACACTAGCTGTCTTACACTTACTTTTATAACATACTCTTATACTCTGAATCAGAGTCTTACCAACTTACTCGTATAATCATACGCTTACACTTACTCGTATAAACTTACTTTAATGACCTTACACGTACAATCTTACTCTTACTCATAAGCTTACTCTTACCGTCTTCCTTAGAAGCTCGCACTTATACTTACTCTAAATCTTACACATACAACTTACTCAAAATCAAATACATACTACTTACTCTTACTGTTGTACACATACTATTGACAACTGAAGCTCATTACAATTAATAACTCCAGTGTCAAAAATGAAAGGAATGCCACTGGGGCGTCACCTTAACCTCTGGGGAACAGCTAAACGCCATGGTCTTTTCCGAAAGCAAGGCACACCTATGATCATGGGGCACATGATCAAATAGGTAAGAGCAGATCGATGATACTACTTACTTGAGCGCAGAAATGCCCACTCTTTGGGGCCATACAATGCCAACTAAGGGCGGAAATCATACGGTGCCACTCTTGGCAGGAATGTTACAATGCCACTCTTGGGCATAACAATCAGTGCCATCTGTAGGCAGGAAGATATACAATGCCCAAGAAGGGCGAAAACTTACAGCGCTCTCAACAGAGCATCAAACGTCTGGGTTAAAATACAACACCAAGACCAAATCCTGTCGGATAACACCATGGCTGGACCAGAAAGGATGCTCAGTCAATTACTTATCGGCTAGCTCAAACACAGAACTTAATCTGTTGAAACCCTCAGTCTCAACTCACAACGTTATCGAATTAGGGTTACTTACCATTCAAGTTCATATTAGGTAATTTATGCATGTATAATTAGGTTCATAACTATTTTTGTCTTACATTCTTCAGCCAACCAAGCTAGAACCACACTGGTTTTGAAGTTTTATCCACAAGGGTAACATACTTCAACTTAACTCATCCCTTCCATACTCAGAACTAAGTCTTACCTTTACAGTCTTACGGATCTTTGCATAACTTCACTTATCAAACTCGAATTCCATACTAACATACTCTTACCATCGTATACTTACAGCTTACATCTTACACCATCCGCCTTTGAACCAAATCATCTTACTCGAACTCCTCGAATGAATCCCTTTAGACCTAAATCCCGTAATCGTCTTACTCAAGTTCCTTACTCATTATTCTTCTGTTACCATTCATATTACGTACATTATGCGTGTACAATTATATTATCATCTCTTCCTAACTCACAGTCCCACAAAGGCGCTCTGAACCTTAAGTCTTCAAATCCTTACACCCCCTACGTCTCCTGCTCGTCACTCCAATGTACCAACCTATTCAATCCAAACCAATCCCCTAATCACATCAAATCCATCCTTCGCCAATCTTACACCTTTTGTCCCAAGTAATCTCCCCATCAAAGTCCATGAAACATCCATTCAACAAACATCCCATCAAATGCACAAGCCCATGCCCATCGACCACATAGATTTATTACATGTTCTAATCACATACATATAAATAAGCATCCACTTACTATCATACCTTTAGTTCGCTAGCATACACATAGTTCACATAAATAAAACATGCTCATTTAATCAACATTTATCATGCAAAGCATTAAGTTACAAACTCCTAACATGCTACTACACAAACAAGCATGTTATCATGAAATTAAGAGTTCAAGGTCCCCTACCTCATAATCAATGTGAGTTGATGGCGATCACACGCTGGTGGTGGCATCCATGGCGGAATTGGTGGCCAAAAGCATCACATAGAGAGAGTTGTTGTCCCAAGGATTTTCAGAGACTCCGGAATTAATCTCGGCAAGGTTGGGCTAATTTCACTCGAAGCAAAAGATTGGGCGCACAAGGGCGTCCGGACACAAGGCCGTGCCACTAGAAATGGAAAAAGCTGCCACATAATGGGGGGTGACTAATTGGAGGTCGGCCCACTACTAAAAAATACATTGTTGGCCACAAGAAATTAAAATCGACTGTGGACCACATCTAGCGGCAACGATTTTGCATTGTCGAAGCCTCACAATAGGGCTGAGGGCTTTGTTTTATACTCATGGACATAGGAGAGAGAAAGGAGGGCTTTAGCGGCCATATTGCCTACTAGTGATGTCGTTCAATTGTCATTTGCCGCAAGGCAATGCCTTTAGCCTAAACTGCATGCGCGACACAAGCGTGCGTGGAAAAGTGGGAAGCATAATGGGGGATAGGTTGTTGGTGGGTGCCGAAGCGACTCAGGGAAGTGGGAGTAGGATCCAACCACTCACCGGCGGGATAGGTTGTCAAACAGCATATGCACGTGTTGACACGGCCAAACCCTAACAAGGGTAGTCTTTTAGGGGGTTAGGGTAGTTGGTCACGGAAGCGGTGGGGTTCGCCAGTGGTTAAGCCTTCACTGGCCGAAGGCCAATGGCCACAATACTCATTCCCTTGGAAGGACAGGAAACCAAATACTTTCCCGCAAGTTCTGGGTCATGCATAACAGAAAGTGGGGGGTGTAACGGTGGAATCGGGCCAGAATTGTTGGCCCTTGCCATCACTGGGCCGGGGCAGAGCCAACATCGGTTGGACATACATTCAAAGTCCGTGAAATGTTAGGCTAGACAAGTTGGCCCTAGGCTGGGTGGATCACACGACAGCTATCAGAGACATACCCCGAAGCTTGGGATGTCTGGTTTGGGAAGAAGGCGTGCAAGGCAGGCCGAGAAAGGCGGCCCCTTGTTGTCGTTGGGTCAAGCCGGCGTCTGCAGCTATCTATTGGCTGGCGTCGGTGGCAGCAGAACTGCCGGTTAGAGAAATGAATGGACTTGATTCAGCCGAGGGCGAAGTGTGCTGAGCTGGGGCGGTAGACACACCGTCACCTGCGGAAAACAGTCTGATGGAGCCGGGGGTTGGACTTGGAAAATGGCAGTGACCTAGCAGTCACTGGATCGTGGCAAGTGAGATGGACGTCGGTGTGATATCGTCCGACGTCTAGCAGCAGAGAATGGACGTCGCCATAGAAAAGGGAATTTTTTTCTCTAGCACGGGTCGACCGATCGAGCGAAATAGGACCCATTGGGGCAAGGGAGGCCAGACCTCGACACCTTGCCATTGTTGGATTGAGGCGGCAATCTGGAGGCCGATCAGTAGGTGGCAGCCGACAATTAAAATAACGACAGAAAACCACATGAGAAATTTTGTCCAAATCGGAATTGGGCAGAGGAGGGAGTCGGGGGATAAGCGTCGATTCAGGCTGGTGGCGGCGGCCTTGTCATTGCCGGACTGAGGTGGGGCTAAAGGCCAGTCAACAACGGCCGACAACCGCAACACACAGAAATTAAAAAAGAAAAGAGGGTCGGGCAGAGTTTTACCTCATAGCGGCGAAGGAGGGGTGGGGAGGTCGGGCGTTGATAACCGAAGGTCACTCTGGCCGGAGCGAAGTTGGAGCACTGGGCTGGAGGCCATGCAGCCGGTGGTGGCGGATCGGGGCCAAAACGGAAGCAGTTCACTGGATAGAAATGGGAAAGAGGGAGGAAGAGGGCGGCGACGCCTGGCGGAGCCAGGCCAGGGTGGCGGCATCGCCAGGTCGAGGCCGGTTGAGCGGAAGATGGTGGCCGGTGATGGCGCTGCCTCTGGCTTCACAGAAGGAAGGGGGTAGTCCCCTTCCACTATTTTGCCTGCGGTTGGGCACTCCACGCCCGATCTGCTTTCTTTTATTTATTTATCTATTTTTTTCCATTTCTATTCTCCTTTGTATATCGCCCTTTTGACTCTCATTTTCGCGCCAAAAGATTTTTTGGCGCATTGAGGCCCATGACTTGTGACTAAAGACCACTCCCAACTCTTACGGTTACGAATATCGAGATCAATTACAAATACGGATACGCCAACATGTCAATTTTCTTCATAAAAAATATGAGAAGAAAATAGCAAAACATTGCAGAAAAATTGTAGAAAATTGTAGAAAAAGCAGGGATGTTACATTAGCAACCCTACCTCTCCCCCTTTCCCCTATATATATTATTTGCAATGTTTTATTGTAAACATTACAAATATTATATATATATATATATATATATATATATATATATATATATAGCTGGCAAAAAATTAAATTAGTTTATTGAGTCCCATGTGGGTGAACCTTGCCTTTGACAATGGTCAAATCGAGATCTAACTATGCAAAGGGGCAATTTCCATTTTAATTTAAGCAACTTGTCTGCCCTTGAGTTATGTGTGTTGTCATCAAACATTTTTATTAAAGGTTTCAACTTTGCTTTTAATCTAAGTAATTTACAATTGTCTACAACTCGTGCCCGCATTGTCTCACTGACTTGGCTACTAATTTATTTTTTTTCGTACTCCCGCAAGATCCCAGGGGAGGGGGGAATAAGGGGAGTGGGAGGGGCACCAAACTTCGGCGGGAGGGGGAGGAGGAGGAGAGGGTAGATAGTAGGGGAGTTTAATTGTTTTTGTATTTATTTATTATATTATATATATATATATAATTATTTTATTTTAAATATAAATTATATAGTATTTATGACATATATAACTATGTGTCGCAAATACACTATGTATTTGTGGCGCATAGACTTTGCGTCGCAATTATCATAGGGTACTTTTGATGCATAGTCATATGTGTGGCAAATACCTTATATTTTATTTAATTTTATAAAATATATTATTAATATATAAATACAAACTATATTATTACGTAAAATATTTAAAATAATTTATCTATTCCCAGTTGTGTGAGTTAAAACTTTGAGAACTGTGAGATCAAGATTCAACGGCGCATGGGGGCATGCATCTTTCCTATCTAATGAGTTAAGTGCGCCGTTTAATTTCTTTCCGAAGTCCAATAGAGCCGAAGCTGGCCCTGACGTGTGTGAGCTTTGTCTAGCACATACGGGAATGAAAGCATCAACTTATATTTTTAAATAATTATAAATTATGTATTTATTTATTAAATATTATATTTTGAAATAAAAATCTATATTAATGAAAATTTGGGTATTTGCGACACATAGGGCCATGCGTCACAAATACCCAATTTTATATTTAATATATGTTTTATTTTTTAAAATATAATATTTAATATTTAAATACATACTATATTATTACCTTAAAATTTAAAATAATTTATTTATTCCCGATTAAGTGAGCTTGGACTTTGAGAATTTTCGAATCAAGATTCAAGGATACATGAGAGCATGCATCCTTCCTGTCCAATGAGTTGTGTGTCATCAAATGTTTATCTAAAGTACCATAGAGCTTGGGTTGACATTGATGCACGTGAGCCTGGTCCAACACATACGAGAATAAAAATATTAATTTATATTTTTTAAATAATTATATAATATTTATTTATATATTGAATAATATATTTTAGAATAAAATATATTGATGTAGATCGATGTCTACACATGACAAATTAGAGAGAGATAAAAGAAAATAACTAAAAATAAATTTAGCTAGTCTAATTTCTGAATTTGAATTTTTGAATTATTAAAATAGGACATAGCCCCTACATATTTATAAGCAATTGGTAATCCAAATACTAATGCTAATAGAACTTCTAATTAGAATGTGATTATAACATTAGCCTAAGCCCAATAAGAATAAAATCTTAATTGTACTAGACTACTTTTACTAACAATAATTAAATATTAATTCTAATGTACTATGAAGGCTAGACCCGACCCCTAGGGCGGGTTATAACATTACACCTCACTTCTGCTTGACCTCGTCTTTAAAGTAGTTTGCACTTAAAATATCAAATCAAGGGCCTCCACCTAGTTCCGCTTGCTACTACATTAATTAAAAATATAATAAAACAGAGAACACTTGGGAGAGGGAGAGCCCACAACTCACAGGAGTTTGTGTCATCAACGAGTTAACAGGAGGCCTATGTAGAGCAAGGATTAAGAAACATATAAATAACGCACTTGCGATCCCCTTATAGTGGCTTCTGGTATGTAAGACATATTGGGATCCTGGTAGAATAGCATCAGTAGGAAGGAAAACACCTTGTGTAAAGAAGTTCATAAGCCTGAAATCGAAATGGATGTCTTAGACATGGAAGCTGAAACAGACGTCATGAAAGTAGAAGAAGGACCAAGCTGAGAACTACTTAGGGTAAACTCCCGATTAACGGACCCACTCAAAACAACTTGCATATCCACGGCACAACGTCTAAATGGAAAATCCCAAAGTGAACCAAGTTGGAAGACGAAAACAGATAGTCGTCTGGAAGAAGCCATCGGCAAAGGCGGAACGGGATACAACCCGGGTAGATCCGTGCTGGAGCAGACAAAAAGTCGTGGCTATGAGAGAGACGAGCAGAGAGGTCCGGGACAGTTGGATGACCATACTCATAAGAGCAAGCATGTCCTTTTTTTTTCTCCTCTCCTTGTGCTCGTCCAGTGCTGCCTGTGCCAGTGACATGTTGCTCACTATGTCTCCACTTATGAGCACAAAATCTCTGTGAATCACATTGCGTTCGTAAATCAAACGAAGCGCATCTCTTGTGCTGATCGAGTTGTGCGATTCGATAGTCGTGACAGAGAAATTCGGTTGGCACAGCCATTGAGAATTCTTCAAGTAGTCAATGACTTGCTTGGAGTAAGCACAACAAAAGACGAACACCTCCTCGAGCCCCCATCCACCGATTTCGCACACATGATGTACAGGATGCAGAGGCAACTGGAATAGAAACTGGCGTGATCTCTGGTATGGTTGGCTCGGAGTTGTCAGGGGGTGGTTGAGGTGGTGGCCGACGGTCGCCGGAAGATGGTGCCACACACGGCCGGAGGAAAGTGCCCGCCTTGGTTGTAGCACGCGAACGATGCCGGAAAGAATAGCCAGGGGAGCCAGCTTATTGCATTTCGATTGCCTACTTTGGCATTTCCATAATTGCTCTGGCGTTTCCGTACCCAATTTGGCTTGGGGCACAAAAATAAAAAAAATTTCAGAAATAGACTCAACAAATGTCGGAAATACAAAAATAGGCCTGGTACTTCGATTTTGTACAATTAGACTTATGCAAGTTCCACTTGCCCACATGCGTGCTTGAATTTCCGATAATACCCTTAGGGCAATGGATATGAAAAGTGACGACCTGACTTCACCTCCGGTTGCATCCCAAATTCAGAAATCGGTTTTCCCTCCGGTGCTCGCGACCGCTCTCGACCGTTACGTGATTCACATTCCCTTCCGGCAACCCCTCATCCATCCTTTTATATCCCCTCTATCACCTTCTTCTTCTCCGCTATCGGTCATCGTGTCCCATTTTTCGCTCCTCCAATATTGCAGAGAAAGTTCCCATTTTGTTCCATCCTTCGCTATCCACTCCGGCGATCTCACTGCGGTAGTCATTTGACAACCGGAGACATATATTGTGGCCACCTTTCCCCCCTCAAAGGACATTTTGCTAATCTCCATTGCCGCCGTCCCTCTATTCCAGCCGGCCGCATCCCGCATTTCAGTGTTTTGCCTTTCTCCCTCTTCACTTGGCCATCTGACGAATCTCCCCAGCTATTGATCAATAGAAAACGATATAAATGGCAAGGTATGATCCTACAACGCTGTATGGTTAATTGAAGAAACGAATATCTTGTTTTAGTGTATAATATGGTTTGGTTACGAAAATAGCATGTTTCGGTGTCTTATATGGTTTGGTTACAAATATCTTCTTGAGGTGGATAATATGGGTTGGTATGAAATTTATTGAGATTGTGTGATGAAATTTTTGGTAGATCTTAATGGAAGTTAAAGGAGCAAATTCATAATAGGTGTGTAAAATGGCCGTATGTACTACTATGATTAGTGTATTTGATATCGTAAGATAAAGTTGATTTAAATATTTGAAGGATGTGATCTCATGAAAAATTTTGAAAAGGAAATCTCAGATGAAAAAAATTATTCGTAGAATAAGGAAGAAAAATATAGCTGATTAGTTAAGTTGGACCCGTGCTCTATTATATGAGATATGATGAATAACAAGGGGGAGACCATAGAAGCAATATTGTATGCTACAGACGAATTTAACTGATATGGCCTAACTGTTGACTGGTACATTATAGGTTGGTCTTTAAAGTAAATTGTGTGGTCAGTAAACTTTATATAGTCTTATATATATACGGGTAGATTGATCTTGTAAAAAGTAGATTGTGTGTTTAATGCTTAGTTTGTTGTCACGGCTTTGAAGAACCATAGAAGAATTCACAAAAAGTATGGATAATAATGATCGTTAGTGGCTATTCTTGACCATTCTATGTGAAATGTGATATGATAAAAAAACAAGGGTATACCATTTAAGCAAGTATATATGCGTAAAACAAAGTGAATTGATAGGACCTACTGTTGATGGGTAGGTTTTAGGTATCTATTATTTTTTTGCAAAGTACATTGTGCCAACATTAGACTTGATATAGTTAGGTATATATATGGGTAGAGTAATAGGAGTGTGCGGCTTTCATGTTGTAAAATGTAGAATGTGTGTTTGGGGCTTAGCTTACATTGATCAATTTTACCGAATGCAAAACCAATGGACAAATTTTTTTGACGGTTGTCATGTAGGTGCAAGGCTACATATGTAAATTATTGCTCATTAGTGATTTTTTTTACCATTCTCTGTGATAACACAGTGAACGGATACGTCCTAACTGTTGACTGGTATATATTAAATATCTTTTATTTTTTTGCAAAGTACATTGTATAGGCTTTTGACTTGATATAGTTAGGTATATAGATGAGTAGAGTAATAGGAGTGTGGGGCTTTCATGTTGTCAAATGTATAATGTGTGTTTGGGGCTTAGCTTACATAGATAAATTTTACCGAATGCAAAACCAATGGAAAAAATTTTATGAGGGTCATCATGTAAGTGTTAGGCTACATCTCTAAATTATTTCTCATTTTTACCATTCTCTATTATATCTGTTATGATGAAAACAAGGGTAGACCATCTGAGGAAGCAGATATGCCTAAAACAAAGTTAACTAATCGGCCCTAACTGTTGCCTGCTATATTTTAGTTTTTTTTTTTTAAAGTATATTGTACAGGCTTTTGACTTGCTATAGGTAGGTCTATATATGTATAGAGTAATAGGAGTGTGGGGCTTTCATGTTGTTAAATGTATAATGTGTGTTTGAGGTATAGATTACATTGATGACTTATAAGGAATGCAAAAGAAATGGGCAAAATTATTTGAGGGTCGAAATGTAGGTGATAGGCTACATTTGTAAATTATTTCTCATTTTTACCATTCTCTGTGATATGTGTTATGATAAAAACAAGGGTAGACCATCTAAGCAAGCAGATATGCCTAAAACAAAGTTAAGAGATAGGCCCTAACTATTGACTGCTACATTTTAGTTATCTTTTATTTTTTTTAAAGTATATTGTACAGGTTTTTGACTTGCTATAGGTGGGTCTATATATGGGTAGAGTCATAGGAGTGTGGGACTTTCATGTTGTCAAATTTATAATGTGTGTTTGGGGCTTAGCATACATAGATAAATTTTAGCGAATGCAAACCCAATGGACAAAATTTTATGATGGTCGAAATGTAGGTGCTAGGCTACATTTGTAAATTATTGCTCATTTTTACCATTCCCTGTGATATGTGTTATGATGAAGACAAGGGTAGACCATCTAAGCAAGCAGATATGCCTAAAACAAAGTAAACTGATAGGCCCTAACTGTTGACTGGTGCATTTTAGTTATCTTTTATTTTTTTTGAAAGTATATTGTATAGGCTTTTGACTTACTATAGGTAGGTCTATATATATGTAAAGTTATAGGAGTGTGGGGCTTTCATGTTGTCAAATGTATAATGTGTGTTTGGGGCTTAGCTTACATGTTATGTATATTACCATATATTTGCATGGATGGTTATTATAATGTAAAACACATTTGCAATATGGAAATTTTAAACATTGCAGGGTGAAGATACCAAGTAATGCCTCAGTGATCTTCAAGGCAGTGGAAAGTGATAAGGGTAGAGCCCATGAGGGCGACCCTCAACCCAAAAGCACCTATACTTACTTAAGGAGGCTGAAAGAGCATTTCAATAAGCATAGACAACAGGCAAAATTCTTTGAAGGATCATGTTTTGGAAAATACTGAAAGTTAGACATCGAGATTTATTTGAATATTTTACGTTGAACTCAAAGTTATTGTGCATAGCATACTTGTGTACATGTAGCTTCATAGAGTCCTTATCCGTAAACTCTTTGCCAAGTAGCACAACCTTCAGATCTTTGCCATAGTCATACAAATCAACCTCCACAGCCATGTTGTGCTCTTCATTCACATACACATCCACATCTAATCTGCTGAATGATTATATGTATGTCGGTATTAGAATGAGATAAATAGTTATCAGTTAGGTATAATCAGTTAACTGATTACGTAAGATATGATATGACCTTTGAAGTGGTTCTGCTGCCGAAGTTTCCCCCCCCCCCCCCCCCACCATCTCCGTTATTTATGAATGACATTGTTCCATGTGCTCTTGTTGAAACTTCATCGTCCCTGCATTTAAAACTACTAGAAATTTACTACACATTGATAATTTAGCAAACAAACAGATAATAATAATAATAATTTAAAAATACTTACCCCTTTCTTTCAGCCATGTCAATGTTCGTCACTTTATTTAAGTTCTGAGGTGGAACTATTCCACCTTCCATAGATGTGGCAGTCGCATTTTGACGGTTTCCATACCAAATGTCATCATCTCCTCCCACAATGTAGACATCCTCATCATAATCATGCAATTCAAATTTATCCCATTTCATGTCCTCCGCATGATGTTCTTGCCATCCATCGTAGATGACATCATCTTCATCAATGTTATACATTGTGTTGGCCCCACTTTCTTCATCATTAGCTCCTCCGGCATCATTACCCTCAATTGAGTTGGCCAAATTCTCCTCAATATTTGAGATGTTCACCTTATCCACTTCAAGCCTTGCAATGGGGACATCTACTAGTTCCTCATCAGAATCGGATTGCAAATTTAAGTAAACAGGTGGCGGTTTCTTTGCCTCCAACTCCCTCGCCTCATGGAGTAAGTCATCTACTTCTGCGTCATCACTCAAATCCAATGTGTTCTTGTACAATGCGTCGTCATCTACTTCTGCATCATTCAAAATAATCGATTGGTTAATCTTTGCATCGGATACCTCAAAATTCCGCTCATATTCCTGGAACACATGTACATGTCGCACTTTGGTTATTATCAATGGTAGACTATCGTGCCTGGTCTTGGCATAGAGCAGAAAACACTGAAGAGTCCTAGTATCATGTATTTTCGTTGGAGGTATGTCGAGGGGGATTGCCAAAGGATATGTAAAACTCATATTCAACGAATATTCCTTGCTACAACAACCTATTACTTTGTAAACCATGGGCACGAAGGATTCGTACGTCATTGAGCTTCTAACAAATATGAGATCTCACTTGGCATTGGAGCAATCATCCCACTCTCCCCCCCACACACATAACATAGGCTGCTCATCTGTATCCATCTGAATACACCCGCTAGTTATGTCAATTAGGCTTTAGCAGTTATCCGTTGATACTTATCAGTCAATGCTTTCCATTGCATAATTGAAAGAACTTTTTGTTTAAGTTCTTCAAATTGCTTCTTAACCTCAATCATTCCTTCCTGTATTACAACTGTACATGTGGCACACCTACCCTATAAGTATCTCCAAAAGCAAAGATTAGAATTAGCCGGGAGTTACCTATGTCAGCCACTACCAGTTATCAGTTGAGACAGATTAGTTTTTCACTTTCGCCGACCTTCTCCACACCCAAAAATTAGCTGCCTTTCATGTTTCATCTTCAAAGAATATCAGGTAAGAACTAGTTCATCCACAAGTAAAAACATTAACATATTCTCCACATCCAATATTACCATTGTTCCACTAGGGCCACCTGTAGATACAAACGCGACTATCCGCAGCTTCCACCATGAGTTAAGGTACATATGGGGAGGCTGCTCTTCGACATTCACCTTCCGCCAACCTAAGTCCCATTGATCTGCCAGTAGGGTAACGAGCATATGGGGCCGTAAGAGAATACCTCAAAAGATAGCATCGAACGAAACCTCCTGGCTATTCAAAAAATGACAGGGTGTTTCCGCTTTTCACCTTTATGACGAGGTATGGCCCATTTTGGCTAAATGCTGGGTCGCGTGTGGATATCTCAATTGTGGCAATTTTTCTTCATTCTTGTGCACCACAATGGAAATATGTAGCGAAATCTATATAATAAAGGGAAACGTTTATATGAGCCCGGGCTCATGCGCGCCTCCGTGAGCCCGGGGTCTATGTCCAGTCGGATTTACATCCGGTGGTCAATAATGCCCTGTGAGTATTATGGGCCGCCGGATTTAAATCATTGGGCCCATAGAGCCCGGGCTCACGTAAGCGAGTGTGACCCCGGGCTCATATATTTTTTGTTTTATGAGTTCCGTTTAAATGCCTCGTGATTATTATGGGCCGCCAGATGTAAATCTGATGGCCCATAGAGCCCAGGCATATGTAGGGCGCGTGAGCCAGGGCTCATATATACTTTTTGAGTCCTGTTTAAATGCCTCGTGATTATTAGGGGCTGCCAGATGTAAATCCGACGGCCCGCCTGGGCACATGTAGGTGCGTGTGAGCCCGGGCTCATATATACCATTTGCTTTTTGAGTCCCGTTAAAATGCCAAGTGATTATTATGGGCCGCTGGATGTAAATCCGACGACCCATAGAGCCCGGGCTCACGTAAATGCTTCATCTCCTCCCACGTGTTTTAGGTTACTTTCGAATACAGTATAATGACCGTAAATGAAGCTTTTAAATTGAAGCCTTCACTCCCTAGAGATATCTCTTTGCCATGGCGAATTCTAACCATCAATGGATGAATTTATTTAACTCTATTTTTGTTTTTAAAGACATCTATGGGAAGCTGTAGCTTTTGAATTTAATTTTTTTATTTTCTTATTAATATTTATCATTAGGATTATAACAACCACTAAATTGTATATGAATGCATTATAAACTATTTCTATTGCCACCAATCCAATCAACATAATCAATAAATAAAGGCAGTTCTAACCATGAGAAACATTAGATTTAGCATCTTCAGAAATTTGAGTCTATGATAATTATAGTTTTGTACTTCTACATGCCCCCACCACCGACTAACAAATAAAACTTTGTTATGTGCATAATGTTCGCTCTCCAAGATCATCATTCTATATAGCACAATCACTCAAACACGTTATAAGCTACCCGACACCTCAACGTCGGACTCCAACGCCCTATTCATCAGCTCTAGCTTCTCCTCCGCTGCCCCTTGAAATCAATAATAAAATTAATGAGCCAAAATTTAATTCGAAATATATTAGCCACCTACCACCTACCATCTACCACGCATCAGTTAGCCAATATCAGTTCACTTTATGTTTAACATGTACTCTAGGTTATATGGTCTCGTCCTAACTAATATCATATCACATCACTGAAACCTACCATGTAAACATATATTGATCAAAACTAATGAACACATAATGTACTTCAACAAATAATAGCCTACTAACATCTACCAGTCACCACGTAGCCCGTATCAGTTAACTTAGTTTTAACCACATACACTAGGTTATATGGTCTCCTCATCCGTAAGTATCAGAGCAAAGCATACTCCTGAGTAAAACTAATTACATATATTTTTGCCTTCAAATATCAATAACTATAATGAGCGGCATTTCATTCGATGTTGGTGGTACATGGCAATATGTTCATACCTTTTCTTTTGTTGATTATACAGAGTGATTATTCTAGATCAGATAATGTAATTGATTTGGAGAGCAAGCAGTCATGCACATTACACACTTTAATCATTATGATTTGGTGGTGGCAAGAGGAAGTATAAAATAATTATTACTATCAATTCAGACGATGAAGATGTTAAATATGAGGTCAGAAGCATATATATGGTATATACCATATCTGTGTTCCCCACCTAAAATTAACAACTTCATCGTCTGAGTCAATAATAATGATTATTTTATACTTCCACCAACCACCACCAATGCCTAATGAAGAAACTTTTTGATGTGCATAATGTTTGCTCTTCAAATCCAGCCCATCTTTCGATTTACCATAATCAATCTATACACTTTGAAGCTGTTTGGCACCTCGCTTTTGGCCTCCACCGACTTGTTCTTTGCTCTAGCTTCTGCTCCGCTGCCCCTTGCATGCCTCGAGGAGGTGGAGATATATGTGTACTGCGGTAAAGTGAAGAGTTAGATTTAGTCGAAATCAGTTAACTATAAGTCAACATTTAATCTAAATTAGTTAACTATTTTTTAACCATATAAACTAGGTTATATGGTATCGTCGTCGCTACATATTAGATCACATCATTGCGCAAATCTAATGACCACCCAATGTACTTCGAAAAATATTAGCCTCCTACCATCTACCAGTCAACCGTTAGGATGCATCAGTTTACTTTCTTTTAACCATATAAACTAGGTTATATGGTCTCCCCCTCGCTAGATATCAGATCACATCATACTCATGAGTAAAAGTAAGTACATATATTCTTCTTACTTACCCTAACAACAAAACATATATATTCATTTACTTACTTTCCATCTATTAAAATATATTACAAGCATACTAACTAAGCACCTTACACACAAGATAAAGTTGACATATTTACTTAATAACAATCTTATTTATCCACCCATATGTAAACATAACTATGGCAAATCAAATGACCTCTCAAAAAATATAAGCCTCCTACCATCTACCAGTCAACAGTTAGGATGTATCAGTTAAATTTGTTTTCTTCTTTCTACTAGGTCATACTAAGCACCAAACACACAAGATATGTTTGACAATATAACTCACATACACGTTTATTTATGTACACATATATAAACCTAACTTGATCAAATCTAATGACCACACAATGTACTTTGTAAATAAACAAGCCTTCTTACATCTACTAGTCAATAGTTAAGACCTATGAGTTAACTTCCTCTAATCCATATAAATTAGGTTATATGGTCTCCCCCTTCCTATAAATCATATTACATCAGTCAAAACATGGGTAAAACTAATGAGCTATATCTTTTCTTACTTAGCCTAGCAATAAAAAATACATTCATAGTTAATTACTTTGCCTCTATTAATATCTATCAAAGGCATGCATACTAAGCACCAAACACACAATATATGTTTGACAATATAACTCACATACACGCTTATTTATCTACCCATATATAAGCCTAACTTGATCAAATCTAATGACCACACAATGTACTCTGAAAAAAAAAACCTCCTTATATCTATCAGTCAGGCCTTATCAGTTAACTTATAATTATCCATATAGACTAAGGTATTCCTTGCTAAAAATAAGATCACATCATTCAAAACATAGGTAAAACAAATGATATATATTGTTCTTACTTAGTCTAGCAAAAAAAAAATGCATTCATTGTTAATTACTTTGCATCTATTATTATCTATCAAAGACATACATACTAATTAACAAACACGTTAAATATATTTGGCAATATAATTCACATACATGTTTATTTATCTACATATGTATATATATACCTAACTTAATAAAATCTAATGACCACTCAATGGACTTTGCAAAAAAACATGCCTCATTACATCGACTAGTCAACAGTTAGGCCCTATCCATTAACTTTTTTTATCCAAATAAACTACAGTATATGGTCTCCTCCTTGCTAGAAATCAGATCACAACCTTCAAAATATGGGTAAAATAATATATATTGTTCTTATGTAACCTCCCATCACTCACTTTTTCAAGTGCAAGAACAAAATGGACACTCCAATTTAAAGAACAATGCATAGAGGAAAACGAATAGAGTACAGAGCAAACTGGCAACAAGCTAAATATGTGGAGTTTATTGAGTACGAGAATGCCAATCCACATAAGGTGATTTCTGGAACTAACTACTCATAGCATTCCATATCTTTCATTGGCCCAGGCACTCACAGTTGCCTTAAATCAAGTGGTTGTCAAAACATCTAACAGTTATGACCAATCAAACAACTCACAAACGGGAGAAATATCGCAATTTTCAAAGGACCACAGTCACTGAGAACTGGCTATTCCATCTCTATAAACCCACCTCTAAAGTTTTATCTACTCCAATAATCAAGTTCCCATCAAAAAGAATCTGTTACAACAAAATTTCATCTATTGAACAGAAAGCCACAATTACAAACAATTACAGCCAATGCTTACCAAAGAAGCAATTTTACCATGTCCCTGCTCTTCAGCCACGGCAAGGGTGCCCGGTATCTCGGTGGCAAAGGCACCAGGCATCATAATGGCGGATGTGGATAGTGCTGCTCCTGGTGCTCCATGTGCCACCCAACTGCACCGCCTTGATTGCCTTCCAATTGTCCAGGCAGGGTGTGTAGTCCACAGCTTAGGAGAACCCACAAAGCTTCCACCCGAACTCCACCGCACCATCCTCTTGAGAGGCCAATGTAGGGCAAACCGCGTGTGATGGAAGAGGGGGAGGGAGGGAAGAGGCCGAAGGGAGGAGCGATGCCAGATGGGGAAAAGGTGGCTGGAAGATATGTCGCTGGAGGGGAAAAGATGGCCAGAGGAGATATTGCAGAAGGGGAGAGATAAGACACAACAAAAAAATGGGGACTTTCTCCTTCTACAGCGGTATGCCATCTTTTATATACCCTAAGGGCATTTGGGTCATTTTTTGCGTGTGTGTGGGAAACACACACGTTCTCAAGTCTATTTTTGCAAAATCAACTTTCCTAGCCTAAAAGTGTATTTCCCCCAAATGTGGAGTCTATTTTTAAAAAATTTTCCACGAAAATCTGATCCTGGATTACGAAGTTGAGCTGTAAGGGTTCGACCACGAGCAGGAGGGACAAGTTGAAGGCCTCCAAGTTGGGTTTGCAATCCCAATAGGCCAGGCTCTAGTTCCATGGTGGTCAGAACACTTGCTTCTTTACGGCGTCGGTGCGGCTGCGGAGAGGCCGGTATTGAGAGGGTTGTGGCGGCGAAGGAGCATTTTGTCATGATGGCCTTTGTAGTGTTAACACTTGTCAGAGTGGCAGTCAAATGGCTGATGCTACGAAGGCAGCTTTGGATGTAGCAATGGTAGGGGCTTGTTTTGGGTTGGCAAACCGACTAGGAATTGGTGCAGTTCCATTGCCAGGTGTAGAGGTGGTCCACGACAAATGGATTGGTGGTGGATGGGTAGCGGATGGAACCCATGAGGCGGATGGTAGAATGGGTGGAGCGCTTGAGAGTCCGGGGGCCGTAGGGGCAGCTAGAAATATGGACTGGATAAAAAACTGGCTGGAGGCAGTCATGGCGGGGATGAGCCGGAGGTTGATGTGGCTTGCTTAGGAGCAACGGGGAGAGTGACAGGCAATGGTGGTTGAACGGTAGAAAGGAAAGATTATTCTAATGCTAATCTTAATGCTAATGGAACATCTAATTAGAATGAGCTTCTAACATTAGCCTATGTCTAATAAGAATAAAATTCCAATTATACTAAACTACTCTTACTAACAATAAGTAAATCCCAATTCTAATGGACTATGAAGGCAGGACCCGATCCCTAAGGCAGGTCATAACATATATATTTAATAAAATTTGGTCATTTGCGATGCAAAAGGGTATGTGCCACAAATACCCTAGGGTTTATTTGGGACGCATAGGGCTATGCCTTGCAAATACCTTATATTTTATTTTCAAAAATACATTATTTAATATATAAATACATGCTATATTATTACACATAGGGACATGCATCCTTTCTGTCCAATAAGTTATGTGCATCTCCAAATTTCTAACAGACGTCCCACAAGTCGAAGCTAGGACTTACGTGTGTGAACCTAGTCCCACGCAAGGGGAATGAAAATATTAATTATATTTTTCTAAGTAATTATATATCATATATTAAATAATATATTTGGAATAAAAATGTATATTAAATAAAATTTGGATATTTGCGATGCAAAAGGGCATGTGTCCCAAATACTCTAAGGATTGGAAACACTTTTGTGTAAGCGTCACAAATATGTTTCCTAATTGCCACACTTAAACATAAGCGTCGTAAATAGTAAAGAAATAAAATTTGGTTTATAGTTTTAGAAAAAATAATAATTGTTGCGATACTTATATAAAAGTGTCGAAAATAGTATTACCTAATTGTGATGTTTAATTATAAACATCGCAAATAATACATAATTTTCTAAAAATATTAAGTATTTGCTATGCCTTTGAAAAATTGTCCTAAAAAAACCACTATTTGTGACGATTGAACAAAAGCATCACAAAAAGGTATGTTATTTGCGATGCTTATGATTAAGTGTCGCAAATAATATTACCTATTTTTAACATTAAATTATAAATGTCGCAATAAGTACATAATTTTTTAAAAAAAGCCTCGCAAAACAAACTACTATTCGTGACACTTAAACAAAAGTGTCGCAAATAAGTCTATTATTTGCAATGCTTGCGATTATGCGTCACAAATAGTGGTTTTTTTGTTAGCTTTTTTAAGTGTCTAAGAAAATAGTTTTTAGCGATGTTTTTTATTGCATTGCTAATAAAAGTGTTGCAAATAGTCCTTTTTGTTGTAGTGTTATATAAGTGAGAATGTATGTGCAACTCAGGCCCACCCAAACATGTGTGACAATGGGTAAGGGTCGTGGGTCCACCCCCACGTACCTTGACCCTTACAAACTCATAATGGTTCACCCAAATTGAATTTTACAGGTAAACTAGTATGGGTTGAACCCATATGTAGGTCTAACATCCCCCACGATGGGTGAAGTGCTTGAACATATTGGCTCAATAGTACTGATGCCTCGCGTTGCCTTAGGATTGTATTATGAGCATGCTAAACAAATAGATTTGTAGGTAAGACCTTAGTCAATAGATTTGCCAATATCTCAAAAGTAGGAAGATGACTATCAACTTTCATTTTTGTAGCATGTGGAAAATATAATAATATTTTACCTTAATGTACTTACCACTAATACTAATCTCCCCATTCTTCAGTGTCGACATGGTTGCTAGAATATTACAACAAATATTGACAGGAGCATTAGGCCGGTTTTTAAGCCCCAACCTAGCCATAGCTTTTGAAGCTAGCAAGTAGCATGCATATAATTCAGTTTCTATAGTAGACTTAGTGACACTTTTATTTTTTGCTAGTCCATGCGATAGCTCTGCCTCCAAACATGAACATATAACTAGCAATGGATTTCCTATCATCTAGGTCCTCTACATAGTCAGTCACTATATCTAGCTAATGAACTCCAATCGGATATATGAGTCTTATACCCATAGTGCCCAGTATGTACCTAAATACCTGCTTTACAACTTTCTAGTGTTGCATTCCAAGGTTAGCTTTGGTATCTGCTCTACAAGCATACAACAAAGCTTAAATCTATTTGAGTGTAGGTCAAAGCATACATCAAGCTGCCAATAAACTATGCTAATGGAACTAACTTGTAACACCCCGGGTTTTCATTCTCGCGAACATAGAGGCAATGCAAAACTCAGGGTGTTATCAACATAGACAAACATCACAAAACATAAAAATAGATCACCTAATGAAATATATTAATAATAATCTAGGATCATAGCTCAACCATGTACAAGTGCAATAACATAAAGAAATAACATGCACTAATGTTTTTGGGCAACACAGTGCCTTATTACAAAAAAACATGAAAATAAACTATATTCCTAATAATTTCATATGTCTACCCTGCTAGCAACTGTATCTCGCGCACTAATGAAGACTGCTACTCTGAGTCTGGAGCTGTACCTGCATCGCGGAGATTCGTAAATATTTCTACTAATACTCAGTAAGATGCATGAAAAACCACTCATAGTCATACCAAGGAGATGAGTATAGAAAGAAAAGGGGTCATATAGAGAATGAGCTCCATATTACACTTTAAATGTCTATTTAAAACATGACTCATAGGGTATGACCTCTAACTAATATAGGAAAAAGGCAATCCAATTGAAAGTGGACTCTGCTCAGGAAGCAATTTACTTATTGCTGCCTAAACAGGGACTCCTGCTCAAAGGAGTAAACTATATGCTAACAGTAAATCCTAACATCCCTAGAGATCCACTTAGATCAGCCATGGGCCTAGAGATGTAGGTATCAACTGTGCTCATGGTTGCAGCAAGACCGTGGGTAAAACCAAACAAATTAGATCAATGCATGCAGGGTTTGATCTCTGCATAAACACAGAAAACCTATTGATATAGTTAGCATAATAACTTAACGAATTAGGAGTGAAATACATTAATAAACTCAGCATGACAATGAATCAAACTGGGGCTAAGATAGAATAAGCTAATTCAGCAAGACCTAAATCAAATTGAAGTTGAGATAGAATAACCTAATTCAGCAAGACCTAAATTAAATTGAGGCTGAGATAAGAGTGACCTAATTCAGCAAGACATAATTCAAATTGAGGCTGAGATTGAATAACATAATTCAGCCAGACGTAACTCAAATTGAGGCCGAGATAGAATAACCTAATTCAGCATGTCAATGAACCGAATTGGGGCTGAAGCAAATTGATATAATCAGGAAGAGAATGACACTAATATAGGCTGAAACTTTCAATCAAATCCAGCAAGGTAATGGCACAAATTAGGGCTAAATCTTACCAACAAATTCAGCAAAGTAATAGATTGAATTAGGGCTAAAACTCATAATCAATTCAGCAAGGTAATAGATTGAATTAGGGCTAAAATTCATAATTCAATTCAGCAAAGTAATATATTGAATTAGGGCTAAAACTCATAATTCAATCCAGCAAGGCAATAGATTGAATTAGGGCTAAATTATGTAATCTAAATCAGAAACATAAGTTGTCGACTCAGGGCTAACATATAGAATCAAAATCAGCATCATGAGCGATTGAATTAGGGCTTGAATGACCAAATCCAACATGATAAAAGATTAGATTAGGGCTGAGACACATATTCAAAACCGGAATCATAAGAGAATGAATTTGGCTGAAATATGAAATAAAATATCCAGCATCCTAGGCGTCAAACTTGGGCTGAAATACATCATCCAAATCACCATGATTATGGGTGTAAAAACTACATCCTACCTCTACTAGCCCACCTCCAAAGACTTGTACCCTCACTCCTATGCTTCTGCTTCTAAACTGAGTCCAAAAGTGCTAAATTTTCCCCTTCCCCAAACTGTTGGCCGAAGGTGTGTTTTTTGGATGGAAGAAAGTGTGGAAAGAAGAGGCCGGAGCAATAAATTGAGCCCCCCTCCCCCCCCCCCCCCCCCTCTTCTTATAGGGGGAAACAAATTAGGAGGACTAGACTAGAGGGCTGGTGCGTACCCCCCTAGAATCCTTAGTCAGCCCTCCCTAACTTCTAGGATCTACCCCTAGAGTTATAGCCAAGCCTCCCCTATTTTCTAGGAGCCGCCCCCTACAATATAGGTGTTGCTCCAATGAAAACACTCTCATCCCATTCCTCATTTCATTCGACTCTCCCTCTCTCAAATTCTATTACTAGAGGGACGAACCCCCTATAGACAAATTGGTCCCCCCTTTTTCCAAGGACGAACACTCTAATTCACAAGTGGCCCCCTTCTTGCTATGGTTGGTTCCCTTACCCTATTTTATTATAAAAAACATGCTAATCATATGATTTCAAATGAATCAAGCAATGAAATAAACACACACACAAGTAAAAAATAATAATTACCCATGATTAGGGATGTTACATCCTTCCCCCTTAATGGGCATTTTGTCTTTGAAATGAAGAACGTTAATTAGTAAATAGCTCTGGGTATGCATGCCTCATCTCCTCCTCAGCTTCTCAACTCATTTCTACATAAGATTGTATTTGCCACAACACTTTTACTAGAGGAATGACCTTGTTCCGCCACACATGTTATTTCCTGTCTAGTATCTTTATTGGCTTCTCTTCAAATGTGAGGTCTCGCTCTAGCTCCAACATGGTGTGATCTAGCTCATGGGAGGGATCGGGAGCATATTTTCTCAACATGGAAAACATTATGCACATTTGCAAGCTGAGGAGGCAATGCCAAACGATATGCAGCAAGTCCAATCCTCTCAAGTATTTCAAAAGGACCAACATTAGGAGGCCTTAATTTACCTTTCTTACCAAACCACATAACCCCCATAGTTGGATAGACCTTCAGAAACACATGATCCCCAACAAAGAATTCCAGCTCACGTCATCTTCAATATGCATAGCTTTTTTGTCAACTCTGAGCAGTGAGGAGTTTTTGCTTAATGTGTTTTACATTCTTTGCACATTGCTACACTAATTCAAATTTAAGGACCCTCTGTTCACCGACTTCATCCCAACATGTTGTGGTCCACAAGGCCGGCCATATAGTGCTTCATACGGTGGCATGCCTATGATAGCATGAAAACTATTATTATAGGCAAACTCAATCAGAGGTAAATGTTCATCCCAATTCCCTTTCCACTCCAAGACACAAGCCCTAAGCATGTCTTCCAAGGTTTGAATAGTGTGCTCTGATTGGCCATCGCTCTAAGCATGAAAAGCTGTGTTGAAATTTAACTTTGTCCCCAAAGCCTCTTGCATTGTCTTCCAATAGCGAGAAGTAAAGCGGCTGTCTCTGTCTGATACAATAGACAATGGTGAACCATGAAGTCTCACCACCTCCCTGAAGTACAACTATGCCAGACTATCAAGGTTTTGCTTCCAGGTCACAGGTATGAAATGTGCAGCCTTTGTTAGCCTGTCAACTATGACCTACACTGCATCATGCCACTTTTGAGTTCTAGGTGAGCATACGACAAAGTCCATAGTTATGTGCTCCCATTTCCACTGTGGAAGCTCTAATGGTTGTAGCAAGCCTACATGCCTTTGATGCTCTGCCTTGACCTGCTAACAAGTCAAACACATGGCTACAAACTCTCTAATGTCTTTCTTCTTTCCATTCCACCAAAAGTTATGCCTAAGGTCATGATACAACTTAGTACCTCCTAGGTGGATAGTGTATTTTGAATGATGTGCTTCATGTAATATCTCTTGCTTCAACTCATGTACTGTAAGAACTACTAGCCTCCCTTGAAATCGAACACCTTCATCTGCACCTTTGGCGAAGTTGGGTCTATCTAACATCTTCTAAATATCAGCATCATCCTTCTAACATTCTATTACCTGCTGAATAATAGCAGACTGGATGGTTAGGGTGTGCGAAGAAAAACTTTCTCTAATAGGAAGGCAAGTTAATATGGAACTGTTAAATCTTGTAAGAGCTTCCATTCTTTCACCATCATGTGAGCCACAACCGCTTCAGTTTTCCTACTCAAAGCATTAGCCACAACATAAGCAATCACCCGTCTATGTTGCATGAGAACACAACCTAACCCTATCTTGGAAGCATCACTATAGATGACGAACCCACCTGTGCCTAAGAGCAAGGTCAACACATGTGCAGTTGTCAATCTCTTCTTTAATTATCTGATGCTACTCTCACAAACATCATTCCACACAAACTTTATGCCCTTCCAGCTCAATGTCGTCATTGGCAAGGCTATGCTGGAGAATTCCTTAATAAATCTTCTATAGTAACATGCATCAATAAAAAAACTGAGAATCTCTGTAACAGTTTTGGGTGTTTCCCACTTTAGCACCACGTCTGCCTTTGCCGGATCTACAGATATACCCTCCTTTGAAATCACATGCCCAAGAAAATTATCACTTTCGAGCCAGAATTCGCATTTGCTAAACATAGCATACAACCAATTTGTCTTGAGGATCTGCAAGACCTCAGTCAAGTGCTGCCGATGCTCTTCAATGTTGGCTGAATAGATGAGAATATCGTCCACAAATACAATCACAAATCTGTCCAATGAGGTCTTGAAAATCCTATTCATCATGTCCATGAAAGCAGTAGGAGAATTTGTTAGACCAAACGACATAAATATGAATTCGTAATTCCCATACCTGGTCCAAAATACTGTCTTGGGAATATCCTCCTCCCAAATCCGCAACTGGTGGTAGCCAGACCTTAAGTCAATCTTGGAAATGACTTTGGCTGATTGCAATTCATCAAATAAGTCATCAATCCTAGGAAGAGGGTACTTGTTATTTATAGTGACTTATTTTAGCATCCAGTAGTCTATGCATAGACATAAGGATTCATCCTTCTTTTTCACAAAGAGGACAGGTGCTCCCCAAGGTGAAACACTTGGTCTAATGAACCCCTTCTCAAGCATCTTGTTGTTACGCCTAAACCAAGACTATGAAGTAGTCTAGTTCAGATTTCTTTTTTACTTATCAACTACAGTAAACAAGGTCGGTCCATAGGGAAAGCGTATGTGACAAAAAAAACTATTACGAAAAGAATAGAGTAGAGAAGGAATGTGAAATAGAGAATAAGAGACAATCAAAGAGAAAGTGCTAAGGCATCGGAAATCCACTTGTAATAAATCTCTAATATATATTTGATTCAAATGATAACTCAATTAAGATCAAATAAAAATTTGTCTCAATTGGAAAATTTATCTTTTAAAGAACTTTGAAATAGAACAATGGTAATTGATTGTTTACTAAATGAAAGCATTAAATATATAATCACAAAGAATTATAAACATTCGGTGTGCCTTTCGTCAACGCCGCATCAAATAATTATATAGATTATAAACTCCTTAAATATGAAACATAAATTTAAAATGATAATGAACTTACTTGAATCAAAGTAGCCATTAAACATCAAGTACAAGTTTCATTCCTAGCCTTAGCTTGAGATCTTAGAAAAAGCCATTACAATACAACTAAAAACAAAAATACAAAATGAGAGAAGAAAATAGGGAAAGAGAGCTCCAAAGAAGAGGGGATGATGCCTCTATCGCGTCCACCCCTATATTTATAGGAGTAGAAGAGGTTGCTTCAAATAGGAAAGTCCAAACATATTTCTAGATTTCATCCTGATTGATTGCCTGATTGGTTGCTTCTTTGGCAATAATTAGATTCTAAATTAATTAAATAAATCAATGATTTATTTGGCAATCTATGCAAAAATAATTAAAAAGAAAACATGCCACTTTCGTAGGCCGTCACGACTACATTTAGCACATGTAGCAAGCTGTTAAACCCCTAACTTGCGCTAGTGGATGAGTTATGTCTCGTGAGGGTTTGCAGTGAATATACCCGCAAAATTAAAAAAAACTCATGGGTTGCCTCCTAAGTAGCGTTAAGTTTTATGTCTTCAGCCAGACAAAGCAAAGAAGAAAAAGAATATGAGTTACAATGCTAACAAGTTATATTGAAGAAGTAAAGACTAAGATAATAATTGTAAAGGAAGACTAAGGAACCCCTTCATCCTCACTAAGCAAACAACAAACTTTACAATTATCACCAAAATACTCAAGCACTAGTTTTCATAAATTAAACATAAAAGTCTCAACCATTAAATTTTTATGTAGAGGAACTTTTAAAACAATGTGTAAGTGAGTCCAAGTAAAATTTTGACAAGATAATTAGAGGATCAGCCTCCTAAAGTAGTATGCTCTTCTACTAACTAAGAGATGTTTAGATAGCCAAAAGAACCAATTCAAAACTGAGCAACCTGTCCGAGATAACAAGCGGTTTGGATGTTCACTTTAATACCTCATGGGCTTTATGTGTGATATTATAGCATGTTTATGTTGTTACAACGATGGCTTCACCCTATCTTACAAAATGAAACATTATTTAACAACTTCATTTTTTTTTTAGATATGATGTCCATCACTTTTTTTTTTACTTCTTTTTCTTTTCTCATTTTTTTTTCATAGGCAGCCCTTTTCGAAGTACTCGATCTAATTCATTGGTTGCTTTCCATAACGATAATAATCCCAATTTGTTTTTCTTTTCCAGCCAATCAAGTGAGCAAGGAGGTCAAAGTTCATTGGATTTGGTGTCTCTCGACATTCCGGGTGAGTATTAAAGCAACACCACATAATTCAACTTCAACTCTAAAAATTCGTCGTGAGAGTGAAATTTTGAAAATCAACATTAGTTGCAAAGATACTCTTCATGAAAGTTAATTGTAAGGACTCATCACAAAATGAATCTTTTAATAAAATATCCAAGTGCTATCATTATCTAGAGATCAAAGTAAAGAGGAAGCATACCAAGAAAGCATGAAGGTTATCACAGTCAATACTATTAACAAAAATTATCCAAACTCACCCCCAACCCAAATGAGACAATGTCCTCAATGTTTGAAATCTTTTTTTTATGTTTTTTTTGTTTTTGTTTTTTTTTTGGGTAAAAATCATGAAAAGAAAATCAACCCTCATAATTTGGATTTTCAAGAGATGTAGACTCAACTCCAAGGACAAAATGGTCTAAAAATGGTTTCAAACGTTGTCCATTAACTTTAAAAACATTACCATTTTTTGGGTTTTTCATTTCAACAGTTCCATAAGGAAAACAGTTTTTACAATGAAATGACATGTCCAACGTGATCTTAATTTTCTTAGAAAGAAATGAAGCCTAGAGTTGTACAATAAAACTTTTTGAAATGGCTCAAAAGTTTTTCGTAAAATGTTTTTATCATGAAAAGCCTTCATTCTCTCTTTGTAAAGCTTTGAATTCTCATAAGCATCACATCGAATTTCCTCTAACTCATTGATTTACAATTTTCTACTTAAGCCAGCCTTGTCAAAATAAAAATTCAAAGCTTTGATTGCCCAATATGCCCTATGTTCCAATTCCACAGGCAAGTGACAAGTTTTTCCAAAATTCAAACGGTAAGGAAACATTCCATTGGGGTCTTAAAAGTGGTATTGTAAGCCCAAAGAGCATCGGTTAGCCGTAAAGACCAATCTTTACCATTTAGATTTACCATTTTTTGCAAAATATATTTAATTTCTCGATTAGAAATCTCAACTTGTCCACTTGTTTGTGGGTGATAGGGGGTAGCTACTTTATGTGTAATCCCATACTTCCTCATCAAAGCCTCAAAAGGCTTGTTGCAAAAATGTGACCCCCCATCACTTATGATGGTTTGAGGAGTTTCAAACCTTGAAAATATATTTTCTTTTACAAAACGCACAATGACTTTGTGGTCATTGGTTTTGCTTGGAACAACCTCAATCTACTTGGAAACATAATCGACGATAAATAAAATGTAAACATAGCCAAAAGAAGGAGGAAAAGGTCCCATGAAATCAATGCCCCAACAATAAAAAATTTCAATAACCAATACGGAGTTAAGGGGCATTATATTTCGACGAGACATGACTCCTAACTTTTGACACCTTTTACAAGTTTTGCAAAATTCATGAACATCTTTGAAAAGCATCGGCTAGTAAAAACCACATTGCAAAATTTTAGCAATGGTCTTTTAGAGGAGAAGTGACCACCGCATGCTTCAGAACGATAAAAAGAGATGATACTTACTTGTTTAGAATCAGGCACACATCTCCTTGTTATTTGATCGAGACAATACTTAAAGAGATAGGGGTCGTCCCAAAAGAAATGCTTTACCTAGGTGAAGAATCTCTTTTATCTTGATGAGACCAATGATGGGGAACTTTACTTGTCACCAAGTAGTTGGCATTGTCTGCATACCATGGAGGATGTGAGATGGCAAAAAGTTGTTCATAGCGGAATGTGTCTTGGATTGGAATATTTTTCAAAGAATCAGAAAATTCCAATCTTGAAAGATGAACTCCCACCACATTATCTACTCCCTTCTTGTCTTTGATTGTGAGATCAAACTCTTGGAGTAGGAGTATCCATTAGAGTAATCTGGGCTTTGTATCTTGTTTGCTCAAAAGGTACTTCAAAGTTGCATGGTCAGTAAAAATGATAATCTGAGAGCCAATCAAATAGGATCTAAATTTATCAAGTGCAAATACTACAACAAGAAGTTGTTTTTCAGTGGTGGAGTAGTTCATTTGGGCACTATTTAAAGTTCTACTTGCATAATGAATTACGCAAGGCTTCTTATCTTTCTTTTGCCCTAAAACAGCCCCAACAACATAATCACTTGCATCACACATAATTTCAAAAGGAAGGGTCCAATCCAGGGGCTGCATAATGGGTGCGGACACTAACATGTTCTTAAGCTTTGTAAAAGCTTCTTCATATCCGTCTGACCACTCAAAAGAATGTTCTTTAGATAGAAGATTACACAATGGTCTAGATATCACACTAAAATTCTTGATAAATCTTCTATAAAAACCGGCATGCCCCAGAAATGATCTAACATCTTTTATGGATTTTGGACTAGGCAAATTAGCAATCAATTCATTTTTTTCCTTGTCCACTTGAATTCCCTGCACATAAACAATGTGGCCAAGTACTATTCCGGTAGTAACCATAAAATGACACTTTTCCCAATTTAAAACTAGATTTTTCTCTTCACATCTCACCAAAACGTTTTCTAAGTTATCAAAATAGTCATTAAAAGAATCACCAAAAACATAAAAGTCATCCATAAAAACTTCCAAAACCTGCTCCACCATGTCACTAAAGATGCTCATTATGCACCTTTGGAATGTGGTAGGAGCATTACAAATCCAAACGGCATCCTTCGATATGCAAAGGTACCAAATGGACATGTAAAAGTTATTTTTTCTTGATCTTCAAGTGCAATCTCAATTTGGTTGTATCATGAATAACCATCTAGAAAACAATAAAATTGATGACCGGTCACCCTCTCTAGGATTTGGTCCATGAATGGCAATGAAAAGTGGTCTTTCCTAGTCGCAGAATTCAATTTTCTATAATTTATGCACATCCGCCAACCAGTGGTGACTCTAGTGGGAATTAACTCATCATTAGCATTCTTTACTACCGTCACGTCAGACAATTTGGCTACAACTTGGGTGGGACTCACCCATGGACTGTCAAAAATGGGGTAAATGATACCCACATCAAATAATTTTAGGACCTCTGCTCTCACTACCTCTTTCATATTGGGATTTAACCTCCTTTACATTTGTCTTACAGGTTTTGCATTTTCTTTCATGAAGATCCTATGTGTACAAATTAAGGGACTAATCCCCTTGATATCAACAAGGTCCACCCAATGGCATTCTTGTGATTTCTAAGGACTTCGAGCAGCCTGTGCTCCTGCTCATTATCCAACTTTGAAAAGACAACCACAAGAAATGTCTCTCCTTCACCAAGATAAGCATATTTATGTTCAGTAGGGAGGGGTTTCAAGTCTAACTTGGGTGGTTAGACACTTGAGGGGAGAGGAGCTCTATTAGAAGAAGGTAACTCCTCAAAGCGGGCCTTCCACCTATCGGTATCAAATAATGGAGTTAACTCTAACAAGGAATTTACATAATTAATAATAACATCATCATCAAAGTTAAAATAAGAAAGATAGGCTTCAAGACGGTTAGAAATTGGAGAAATAGTAGCCAAGCCATCAACAAGACTTTCTAAAAGATTCACTTCATGCACATCCTCATCATCATCTCCTAGTTGCCTGCAAATATTAAAAATGTTCAGTTCCAAAGTCATATTTCCAAAAGAAAGTTCCATAACACCATTTTTACAATTAATAAGAATATTAGAAGTAGCAAAAAATGGGCAGCCTAATACGACAGGAATTTGGGAGGGGTTTCAAGTCAAAACTGGTTGTGTGTCCAAAATAATAAAATCAACAAGAAAGTAAAACTTTTCTACTTGTACTAGCACATCCTCAACAATTCCTCTTGGTGTTTTAACTGAGCGATCAACAAGTTGAAGTGTAATGCTTGTGGGCTTCAATTCACCAAGTCCCAATTGTTCATAAACAGAATAAGGTAAGAGATTAACACTTGCCCCAAGATCAAGCAAAGTTTTTTCAATTTTATAATTCCCGATTATACAAGATATGGTTGGACAACCAAGATCTTTATATTTGGGTGGGGTATTTTGTTGTAAAATTGCACTTACTTGTTCTGTCAAAAATGTCTTCTTTTGTACATTTAGCTTACGCTTGATTGTACAAAGGTCTTTCAAAAAATTTACACAAGATGGAATTTGTTTAATGACATATAAGAGAGAAATGTTAATCTTCACTTGTTTGAAAATTTCAAGAATGTCACCATTTTGCACCAATTTAGAAGAAGATTGTAATCTTTGAGGAAAAGGAGGAGGAATAGGAGAAACACAATCGGAGTTGTTAAGTTCATTACCATGTTTAGAATTCAAAGACTCCTTAGGTTCAACAACCTTCATTTTAATGTCTTTGTTAATTACTTTTCCACTTCTCAAAGTGGTAATAGACTTTGCATGCTCTTCTTGTTAATTTGAAGAATTTAAATTTTCAATTACAAATTGACCTTTAGGATTTAGTTGAGGTTGAAAAGGAAACTTCCCTTTTTCTTAAGTGCTCGAAGCTGTGGTTAATTAAGTGATAAAAGTCTTCAAGTCATTAATGGCTTGCATTATTTGGTTGTTGATTGTTGCTTAACTTTGCATTAATGTTTGCAATGTGTCTTCAAGATTATTTTTATATGGTGGAACATAATTTGAAGAAGAAGTGGGTACCTGCACATTAGACTCATTTCTCCAACTAAAGTTAGGATGATTTCTCCAATTAGGGGTATCAGTTTCAGAATAAGGAGAAGAAAAAGGCATTTTGTAGGTATTCATAGCATTTGCTTGAGTATGCAACAATTCATGAAAAGTAGGGATTGTTGGACAATCCTGTGTTTGGTGTCCATTACTCTCACATATACTACAAATATCTTATGCATTTTAAGAAGCTTTAGACATATTTTCCCAATTAATTTCCATAGCCTTAACTTTTCTATTTAAACTTGTAATTTTTGCTTTTACATCATCCTCTTTTTTAAGAAGGTACATGCCCCCCTTAGTTGTCCTATTACATTTTGTCTAATTACTACTTTCAAATTCATTATAATCTTCCCATGAATGAACATTTTCAGCCAACATATCAAAATAGTCAAATGCTTCCTCAGGTTTTTTACTCAAAAACTCTTCATTACACATCATTTCAACAAATTGCCTCATTTGAGAAGTCAAGTCATTATAAAAGAAACTAATTGTACGCCATGTTTCATATTCATGATGTGGGCACAACAACAAAAGTTCTTTAAAATTTTCTCAATATTAAAAGAAAGTCTCATTTTCTTTTTGCGAAAAATTCATGATATTCTTTCTAAGTGTATTAGTTCTATGGGTGGGGAAAAACTTTTTCAAAAATTCTATTTGTATTTCTTGCCATGATCCAATGGATCTTGGCTTCAAAAAATTCAACCAATTTTTTGCTTTTTCCTTTAAAGAGAATGGAAAAAGTTTTAATCTAATAACATCATTTTAAACATTTTGGTTTGGCAAAGTTACACAAACCTCTTCATAATCTTTTAAATGTAAATATGGGCTTTCCAAATCTAAGCTATAAACTTTGGGTAGTAATTGAATTACACCCGGCTTGAGTTCAAAACCGCCCACATTTGTTGAAAAAATCATGTAAGAAGGATAACTTAATTCAGTTGGTTGCAAATAATCACGCATGTTTTTACTTAAACATTTTGTACATTATTATCCCCATTATCATTTCTTAGTTCCTCATTAGTTCTTAAATCCTCCATTGTATCAAAATAAAGAGAATTTTTAAAAGATTTGTTCACTCTCCTCAATCGTCCAGAATTATCATGCACCCATGTGAACATGCAACAACAATTTTTTTTTGGTAAAAAGTAAAAGTGCATAAATTAAATAGCAAAATATAAAAAGTTAGAGAGTTAGAAGTTAATAGACAAAAAATTAAATTTCAAAATTATGCCAAAAGCACTATAGAGCTACGCATTTGATCCCGAAATTTTTTTGGTAGTAACGTGGGTAGTGCCTCCGGTCTAAAAAAAAAATTACAAAATTTAAGTACTAAAAGTAAATGATATAGAGTAAATGACTGAATTTAAAGAGTTAGTGTGTAAAAATAAAAGTTAGTGAATTAGTAATGTTAGAGTGAGTTTTTTCTTGTTCGTAACGAATTCTTGTCACACGTTGCAATCCCCGAAAACGGCGACGATTTGTTGTTACGTCTAAACTAAGACTATGAAGTAGTCTAGTTCAGATTTCTTTTCTACTTATCAACTATAGTAAACAAGGTCGATCCACAGGGAAAACCTTTTGTGACAAAGAAAACTATTACGAAAGGAATAGAGCAGAGAAGGAATGTGATATAGAGAAGAAGAGACAATCAAAGAGAAAGTGCTAAGGCATCAGAAATCCACTTATAATAAATCTCTAATGTATACTTGATTAAAATAATAACTCAATTAAGATCAAATGAAAATTCGTCTCAATCGAAAAATTTATCTCTTAAAGAACTTTGAAATAGAACAATGGTAATTGATTGTTTACTACGTTTCGCATTAAGTATATAATCATAAGGAATTATAAGCATTCGGCGTGCCCTTTGTCAATGCCGAATCAAATAATTATATAGATTAAAAACTCTTTAAATATGAAACATCAATTTAAAATGATAAAAAACTTACTTTAATCAAAGTAGCCATTAAACATCAAGTACAAGTTTCATTCTTAGCCTTAGCTTGAGAGCTTAGAAAGCCATTACAATACAACTAAAAACAAAAATACAAAATGAGAGAAGAAAATATGGGAAGAGAGCTCCAAAGAGGAGAGGATGATGCCTCTATTACATCCACCCCTCTATTTATAGGAGTAGAAGGGGTTGCTTCAAATAGGAAAGTCCAATCATATCTCTAGATTGCATCCTGATTGATTACTTAATTGATTGTTTCTTTGGTAATAATTAGATTCTAAATTAATTAAATAAATTATTTATTTAGTAAATAAGTATCTTTGAATCTTCCTTTAGTTATCTAATCAGTCTTATTGTCTTTCCTTACGTGTATCAATCACAACCAATGAAAATATTATTCATGTGTTGGCCTCGGGTTAATTTACTACTTGTCCGTTTGCATGCCGAATTCGACCCAAAAATATTTAGAATTTTGAATTTCTTCCTTAAATAACATTTGTAGCAATGAAAGTCTTCTTTCTAATTCCATCAGAATCATATTAATCCGAATTATACATATAAAGATATGGTCGAAATACTAAGGTTGTGTCATTCTATCCAAATTATCTTCTTTCCTAATTTAGTTCTCTTGATGTAAATCTCAAATCCAACGGGTCCAAAAGGTTGTGTTCGACCATTCCATGCATGTTTAAACCATTAGGAGCCCATTTTTTACTTTTAAATAGCTTTAGGTAGATGAGCTTTACTTTCTCTTCTACTTAGATCCTATTGAAGCCTTTTTAGACATGTAAACTCAATTAAGGTCCAACTAACCTATTCAAAATATGAATAACCTAAATAAGCAATGAATTAACACAAAATATGATTGTAATTCAAAATGTGAGAACATTTAATTGAACATTATTTCAATGCATCACATACCCCCCAATCAGCATATTGCTAGTCTCTAGCAATCTTGGTATCGATGGACTTGTATCGACGAGCCCTTCGAAACTAGACCACATATTGGTAGGTTATCTTACACTTTTAAAGTGGGTCCCCGCATGTGGCACGCTTCCTGAGGTCATAACTTTCGCTTCCGACCTCCGTTTTGTACATTCTTAGGTATGTTATGCTCATCTCACCGAGCTCTGTCACGCTCATATAAAAACTCTCCAAATAGCCTCTAAATAATTTAAAATAATTAGAAACTCATAAAATAGTTTTATTAGAGGCAAGAAATCATACCAAAAATTCATGGTCGTTACAAATATTCTATCTCAGCTTCAATTTTATTTAGGTCTTGCTGAATTACGTTATTCTATCTCAGCTCCAATTTGATTCATTGTCATGCTGAGTTTATTAATGTATTTCACTCCTAATTCATCAAGTTGTCATGCTGAGTATGTCAATTGTTTTATGTGTTTATGCTGCGATCAAACCCAGCTTGAATTGATCTAAATCTTTGGGTTTTACCCACAGTATTGCTACAACCATAAGTTGTCATATGCTAGGATTAATCTTTAATCCGTTGGCATCATGTGCTTGAGTTAGAGTTTATGTAAGCCCACCGTAATTGCCATGGTATCACTTTAGGCCCATGTGGCCATCGCACTTACGGGACGTTGGTTCCAATGTCTTTGAGCACTTCAAGCGCATCTTGGTTTTTGAGCATCATGGAAGGCTCATTTACCTCATACGAACGTATCCATAAGCACAATTGATACCTACATCTCTAGGCTCATGGCTGATCCAAGTGGATCTCTAAGGATGTTAGAGTTTACTGTTAGCATACAGATACTCCTTTGAGAGGGAGTCTGTATTCGGGGTACAATAAGTAAATTGCTTCCTGAGAAGAGTCCACTTTCAATTGGGTTGCCTTTGTCCTGTATTATTTAGAGGTCAGACCCTATGAGTCATGTTTTAAATAGACATTTAGAGTGTCATATGAAACTCATTCTCTATATGACCCCTTTTGTTTCAATATCCATCTCCTTGGTATGACTATAAGTAGTTTTTCATGCATCTTACTAAGTATTAGTAGAAATATTCACGCATCACTATCATGCAGGTATATCTCCAGACTCAGAGTAGCAGTCTTCATTAGAGGGCGAAATACAGTTGCTAGCATGGTAGACATATGAAATTATTAGGAGTATAGTTTATTTTCATGTTGTTTTGTAATAAGGCACTATGTTGCCCGAAAATATTAGTTCATGTTATTTCATTATGTTATTGTACTTGTACATGGCTGAGCTATGATCCTGGATTATTATCAATATATTTCATTAGGTGATCTATTTAATGTTATGTGATGTTTGGCTATGTTGATAACACCTAGAGTTTTGCATTGCCTCTATGTTCATGAGAATGAAAACCAGGGGTGTTACATAAATCTATATTGAGTTTTTCCTCATTGCTTAAGGGTGTCATTGGGATTTTAATATCCGTCTAATTGACTTAGCGGATCACTTGATTGCTTTTAACCTTTGTACTTTGCAAGTAAACAATTAAGAGTTCTAGGCTCTATGCGCAAAGTTTTTTATTAAGTGGAAACAATTAAATATTTTCTCAAAGAGCACTCTCTTGATGAATCATTCAATCAACTACCATTCAATCACTGTAATACAATCGACACTTGAACATAACAATTTACCTTGAAAACCCTAATATGGGTAAAAAATAATGGCAGTTCCAAAGGAGCCAAATTAATACACTAGAAACCAAGATTTTTCATTAACACAAACAAACCACCAATCTTGTTTAGACTCTAACACAAGCTCCTCTTATTTAGTCTTCTCCTTTAAGCACTTTAAACTTTCTCCTCCTTGCCTTAGCTTTGTGTCCTTCTAGTCTTTAACAAACATGTCTTGTTGTATTGACTTTGGCCTTGTAGAATGCTCAATATCTAATTGAAGATATGCTGCAATAAGCCTTTGAAAATTATGTGTTTTAAATCCTTTAGTTGTGGATTGTATTTTTTAATTCACTATGGATCTTCAACTTAAAGCTTTATGTAAATTTTCCTTTCGAAAACAATAAGCAAAGGCGTAAACCTTTTTTCTCTAATCTCCCTAAGGTTTTTCTCTATCAAATTTTGTGATTTCATAACCCTTATATAGCTCCTTAAATCTATTTAGGATTTGTACTTGAATAAGGAATAAAATTGAATTTGGAATATCTTACTTAGGGTAACCAGTACTTGAAATGATCGATCATTTCGAACAACGTTCGATCACTCGCAATTTGTAATGAACATGATACTCCAAGTGATTGATCAATTTATGAGTGCGATTGATTGATAACTCATAGCTTCATTTTGCACAAGGCTAAATCAAGGTGTGAAATATTGTTTCATTCTTCCTTATGTGCAGCGATCGATCGTTGTGCGTATAATTTTGCATTTTTGCCCTTTTACCCTAAAACCTTCTAAAACCACTGAAATCATTTTTGAAGCTTCTCCAAGTGATTTTTGTATGCAAATGTGATATGAATAAACGTCAAACACCTTAAACATTCTTTAGTCTTCTACTTTAACAAATAAGAGCATGTCTGCTCTTATTTTTCAATTCTATCAATTCCAATTTTGAGTCAACTATAACAACCTAAAATTAAATTTTAAGACCCAATACATACACATGGTTTCTTAATATAATTTTGACAAAGAAATTAGTTAGTAAACTAGACATAAGACTTATATGCTCTTACAATCTCCCCCTTTAGCTATTTCTTATCAAAACACTACACATTTCAAAATTAAAAAAAAATAAAACTCTTAACATAGTGCATTGACTTTCAAATAACTTAATACTACAAAGACTCAACATAGACTCAATTAAATTAAACTCATTAATTTGAAATTGAGTTTTAAAATTGTAAGATCTCTAACTTTAACCCAGTTTAATTTCTATTTAATTTTGTGATATTTGAGTGGTTTTGCTTAAATTTTGTTGGTTTGACTTGATTCTGGGGTTAAGGGTTAGTAATTATGATTTTAACACAGTATATTTTCATTTTTATAAATTTTAATATCAAACTTGATTTATCTAATATTTATTGATTTTATTGTAATTTTTACTTAATTAAGGGTGTAGACCCCTCCATGGGCCCCATGTCCGTATTGGACTGCGTGTGACCCACATGACCCTAAACTTTAATTATTTCATATCAGTGAGTTTTGGAATAACTAAACTTGTTTTTAACCCTAAAATAACCCAAATTAGCCACTTAGGGCATTTTTACCCTATTTGATAGCTCAACAGTTTGTAAACATAGCCCAAACATCTACTTTTTAAGGAAAAACCCTATCCACTTACCCATTTCCCAAAAGAGGAAAAATGGATTAAGGTGTATTTTCTAGCTCGAATCACCCTTAATCTTTCGATTTTGCTCTTAATCCTTCTTATCTTCATGTCTCCTAATTTTATTTTTTATTTCTTCCATTAAAAATCTTACCTTCAATTTTGATTCAAAACCCTAATTGGTGATTTTCGTTTTTAACCAAAGGAAATCATAGTTCTAGCATTTTTTTTATTTGAGCTTATTAGTGATTTTTAATTAAGTTTTAAAAAAACCTAAATTTTGGGTAGGATTTCTTGAGTATTGAAGCTTCTTCAAAGATCGGAAGGCTTCATAGAGGTAAGGGGTTTTATTCCTTGAAATGTCATTATTGTGGGTTTATTTGAGCTTTTGATTCATCTTGATGTGTAATGGTGATTTACTTTAAACACGTAATTTATGGGTTTTTTTGTATATTTAAGCATGAAAAATGTTAGATTTGCCATATTTTAGGCATGGGTAATGATTATATGAAGTTTAATAAAGTTTTAGCAATTTTTTGTTGATTTTTAGAAGAATTTAGGTTTAGTTTCGTGAGGAAGAAAATGACTTTTTTTTTGTAGTTTTGTCTTCACTGTTGGATCGTTTGTTGTCTGATCTAATGGCCAGCTATTCGAATGGGATGACAGGTTGTTCAAACGGCCAACCATTCAAACGGGCCACCAGGCCGTTCATACTGCCCAAATAGCTCTATTTTGGATTCATGACTATATTTCGGATACTTTTACTTTGAGATTTATCTCAAATTTTTTCTTTGATTATATTAACATGACTAGATTATATTCCTAATTAATCATACTTTTCTAGAATAATATGTATTTATGATATTTTTGGAATATGTGTTGTACAATAAAACAACTATGTTTTCATGTTTAGAAGCATATTTAGGAACGAAAACATATGAAATTAACCACAGTAAATGTATTCAACAATTGATAGTCACTTACCTCTTAATTGAATCCTTCCTTGATCAAAACCCTAGTTTGTGGAAACAAGTCTTAGGCGCCTACTTCTAACAAATCAATCAAATTGAATGATAATGAAAACCTTAATCCACTTACCGTGGGACAAACCTAAAAGTCTCAAATCAGTCCCTTGCTAGGCATGCTAGCTGAGGAGGATTTCGACGAAGAGGACCTAAAGGTAAGAGCAACAAAACAAAGGTGGTGGTGGAAGAAGAAAGAGAGCAAAGGAAGAGGGAAGATAAGACCAAGAGAGAGAGAGAACACAAGGGGAGATAGGGGAACTTGAGCCAAATGAAGAGGGAGAGAGCAGCAAGGGGTGGGTAGCCTCTTTATGGGTTGATCCCTCTCGTGGGCAACTTCCTATCCTCTCTTGGACTCTTTCCAAGCTTAGACAATGGAAACAAACCAAATCCAATCAAATTAAATCAGTTTAATATGGAATGATCCTCAACTTGGCACCAAAGTAGGCTTTAGCAGACTAGCCAATAGTCTCCGCAGACATGCGCCCCACCTGGTTAGGTTATGTATACCTGTTTACCCATTTAGCCAATTTTTGTCAAATGAAGCCGAAAAAGTTCAGAAAAATTTCTAAAATATTTTTAGAAATAAGAAAACCAAAATATAGGATTTTAAATCCAACCCACCTTAAGAAGAAACTTCATCCTCGGAGTTTACAATTCGAGCTATCTCGAATGGATGTGGATACATGTTCTTCATCTCATCCTTGCTTTCCCACATTGACTCTTTGACTTCGTGATTCCTCCAAAGGACTTTGACAAGATGAATCCTATTTGTACGCAACATTTGTTCCTCCTTCTCATTGACAATCTAGAAAGGCTCCTTGTATGTCAAATTATTGGCCACTTCAATTGTTTCGAAACTGATGGCATGTTCTTACATATAGGACCTACTTGAAAAGTACATGATAACCAACACATGTGGGCTCTAGTTTTGTAAGGCTTGTTGATACGAGTCCAACTATACTAGCAATGTGCAATTCCGACTTTACGACAAAAAGTTATCGCTTTTTAAAGTTTGGAATTGAAAATAAATAAAATAATCCAATAAGGACAAATTAGCTAACCAATGGCTTACATCAGCTGTGCATGTTTTGCATGGTGGGCTTGCACAATCGTGGGCTGTTTTGCTAAAAGCACGGTGAGTTACTTGTCGTCCTGCTCAATTGCAGTCAAGGGCCTGCGAGTAGCAGCCTGGATCATGCTAACATCCGGCAGCTTGCGCTTAGCTACTGGCAAGACCGCGTCACATGTGGCTTGTTTGTGTGCCACGTAAAGTATGTTTTGGAAGGATTTTTTTGCCCATTTCTGAGCAGTTTTCAGTCCAATTTCATTGGTGTAAGAGGCATTCTCAGCTAATTCAAGAGTGCTCTACATAATGGAATGACCCATTAATCAAGTTAGCCACTCTAGAGGCGGGCAACAACCCAAAATTAGAGGAGGCTCTAGCTGCCGTCGTCGGGCTGCAAAGTGAGAAATTACCCAAAGTAAATAGAAGCTTCATCCTCTGTCATTGGGCCATAAAGAGAGAAGCATCCTGAATTAAAGGGGAGGCTCTGTTTGTCGCCTTTTGGCACAAAGAGATAAGTGTCCTTGGGTAAGGGGAGATTTTGTCCACCGTCATCGGGAGCAAAGAAAAAAATGTCCTTGAGAATGGGGAGGTTATGTCCACTACCTTCAGGCACAATGAGAAAAATGTCCCTGAGTACAGGGGGTTTTGTCTGCCACCTTTAGGCCATGAAGAGAGAAACATCCCTGGGTAAGAAAAGGTTTTGTTAGTCACCTTTAGATGCAAAGAGAGAGAAATGTCTCGTGTAAGGAGAGGTTTTGTCCTCCACTTTCGGGTAGAAAGGAGAGAAACATCCTAGGTAAGGGGTGTTTCTATCCACCGCTGTCTAGCAGGAAAGAGAGGAACATCCCAAGTTATGGGAGGTTAATTTTCCTGCCTTTGAGTGGGAAAGAGAGAAACATCCTAGGTAGGGGGAGATTCCATCCACCGCCCCAAAAAGGAGAACATTATTTAAGAAGGAGAAACTCCAAACTTCTATACTTCCAAAAACCTCAGGGGAGTTGAGTTTCTGACTTTATATTTTAATGCACATTTAAATAAATGCATATGCTCTTATCTGATCTGCACTAATGTGCTCTACTTTGATCTACTTTAAACGAAGCCGAGAGTTTATCGATTGATTATTTCATCGATATATCAATCGATCAAAGAGTTGTACCCTAAGAAAACAATGAATGATTGATTACTGTTTAGAACAATCAATCGCTAGTAATTTTGGTTGCCTTAAAAAGTCCTTTCTAGAAGAGTTTTCTTTCCTAACTTGAGTCAAAGAGATTAACTGACTTGGAGACCTATATAAAGGCTAAGGCATGACGAATTGGAAGAGAGGAAAACATAGAATTATTATACAAGAAAGGAGAGTCCTTCACTCATTGTTTTCCTATAGAATCCATCAAAAGCTTGAAGAGACTGTTTATGGTGGATTAATGGTGATGCACAAGTGATGTATGAAGATTTTTACACAACAAATACAATAGGAGTGTCAACAAATTCTTCAAGAGTGTTGAAGAATTTCGAGATGAATCAACAACAAAGAAAGAGTCTTTAGTTGAGTTGCTAGTATGAAGAAGAAGACAATCAACAAAACACAAAGAAGGAAAACTTCAAGTATTCAAAGAGAAAAAACTAAAGGCCAACATTAACAACATAGAAGATTGAACAAAGGAGTTTGTGTCAAATCAAGACATTGGTATGTTGTTTTATGTCTTGTCAGTTCTGTATCGTTCTAGTACATTGATTTAGATTTGGTTGAAGCTACTGTGATTTTTTATCCGAGTTTGAGTTTTCCACGTAAAACTTTTTGTGTGATTGTGTGGTGTGCTTGTTTGATTTAATGGTTTGATTGATCATGAATGAAGCATAATAATTATATTTATTTATTTCGCTTCAAAACAAAACCATGTACATTGAGGCTAGAACTCTTAGTCTGTATTTTCGTTGGATAATCGGAATAGGGGCATTCTAGTGATCTGCTATTCTCATCTAGACTGTTGTGTCTCGATCGGACACAAACAGTACCCAGCTTCATGTAGAGGAAAGGGGAGAAGAATGGATGAAGGAAGAAGAAGAAGTAACTCTGATTTTGCATAACCATCAAAGGAAGAAGGCAGCCCCCTTTATGGGAGGCACGCGGCTCCCTTGGGAGCCATGCCAGCTGGTGGGCCCCATGCCAATTGGTGGGCCACCAGCTGCTCTGTTACATTTTGAAACAATTTCCCCCCTTATTACAACTTATTACATTGTAAAAGGAAATTACCGAAAAGTAAAACAAACCCTCACATAGTTTGTCCTAAGAATGGAAAGTAGAACAAGGCAGGATATGCCCCATCCTGAAGCTGGTGTACACAACACTCCACCACACTCCACTTTCGCCTTGTCCACAAGGCGGCCAAGTAGGGTAGCACTCCATAAACTCATCCTCAAGCATCCAGGTGGTGTCCTCAAGAGGCTGACCCTAACAAGCTACGAGTATCTTGGTGACAATGAGGCCAGAATGACACACCAATCTCTTATCAATCACAGAGGTGGGTGCGGGTACATCAGGGTCTGGAGGGCCCATCAGTGGCTGAGGAGGGGCGCTTGGGACAAGGATTGGATCCACAACGAAGCAACGGAGGCAAGTGCCATGGAAGACCGGGTGAACCAATGATCCAGCGGTTAATACTAAATGATAAGCCACCGGTCCAATGCACTTGACAATGGAATGAGGGTCATGGTAATGTGGAGCCAACTTAGCATGCTCAGCCTGAAATAAACTGGTCTAATACTGAGGAATCACCGAGACATAAACAAGATCGCCCACCTAAAACTCCCGATCGGAATGCTTCTTGTCATACACTTGCTTCATGCAGTTTTGAGCGGATGCCAAATTGAGTTTAAGGGGCACGAAAAACTTCATCCCGTGTCTAGAGCATATAATCAATCTCAGCCACGGAAGAGTGGTGAGGCACATAGGACAACACTTTAGGAGGAGGGCACCCATATACCAACTCAAATGAATATGCCGTCGGAGATCGAAAGCATGAGGCACCCAAAGTCGACTCTTCAAAAAGAGGAGTTCATCTTGCCACACAAAGAATGAAAGGGCAGCAGAGTCATTTTTTAGATGAGTAATGAGCTCATGAGCAGATGAATCCTCCACGAATGCTCGCCGCAAATCAGGAACAAATAGGCAAGAGGGTAGAGAATGTGCCAAGCAAGAACCCTCAGAAGGTCGGCGAGAGAGTGCATCTACCATCGTGTTTTCTGCCCCTTTCTTGTACACCACCTCATAAACATAACCTAGGAGCTTATTGACCCACCGCTGCTATGTTGGAGTGGACACCCGCTGCTCGAGGAAATACTTCAATGGCTGATGATCTGTGCAGATAGGTAAGTGGCCACCGAGCAAGGAAGGGCGCCATTTGGTAACTTCATGCACTATGGCGAACATGTCCTTCTCATAGGCTGATAGAGATAAAGAGCGGCCAGAAAGTGTCTTGCTGAAAAAAGCAATAGGCCGCTCATCCTAGAGTAGAACGACACCAAGTCCGGCATCCGAAGCATCCGTCTCAACCACAAATGAATAGTCAAAATCTGGAAGAACCAAGATTGGGGTTGTAGCCATGGCTGACTTCAGCCTCTCGAAGGCCTCTTGGGCCATCTCTGTCTATATAAAGGCCCCCTTCTTGAGGAGGGCAGTGAGGGGACTAGCAATTGAACCATAAATCCCAAAAATCTGTGGAGTGCACATACACAAGTGGGGCTTAGCCATGAAAGCATAGCAGTCACCTTCGAAGGGTCAATAGCAACCCCCTCGCGAGAGATGATATGGCCAAGGTACTCCACTTGTTAACTGCCAAAGAAGCACTTTGAGCGCTTAAGGAATAATGAATTAGCTCACAAAATAGAGAAGACAGACCTGAGATGCTCCAAGTAGTTTGCCCATGATGTGTTGTAAATCAATATGTCATCAAAGAAGACCAAGACAAATTGGTGGAGGAAGGGGCATAACAGCTCATTCATGAGGCTCTGAAAGGTGGCCGGTGCATTGGTCAACCCAAACGGCATGACCAAGAACTCAAAGTGTCCATCATGGGTGCAAAAGTTCATCTTGTGGATGTCAACAGGCTGCACTCGGATTTGATGATAACCCGAACGAAGATCAAGCTTGTTGAAGATGGTCGCTCCATCCAGCTCGTCAAGTAGCTCCTCAATCACCGGAATAGGATACTTATCCTTGATGATGATGGCATTAAGTGACCGGAAGTCCACATAGAACCACCAAGTCCCATCTTTCTTCCAGACAAGTAATACTAGGGAAGAGAAAGAACTATTGCTCGGCTGGATGATACATGTCTTGAGCATGTCGGACACTGAGCGCTTAATCTCCGCCTTCTGTATGTGAGGATAAGGATAAGTCCGGACATTCGCGGGTGAAACGCCAGTAGATAGGAATCTCGTGATTGTGGTGCCGCACCGGTGGTAGCCCCTTAGGCTCAGCAATTATATCCTCGTGCTCTGCCAAGAGAGCAAGTTGGTCATCCAGAAGGCTGTCCCGGTGCAAGTCCATTGTGTTACGCTGCTATAGGAAAAATCCTTGAGGTGCAAACCGAAAGAGGGAGCTCACCAACTAGGTAGACTGCAAAGAGCCCGGCTTAGAACCTTGGATACGAACGCACTGCCTTTGCACCTCAAAGTCCATGATCATGTCACGAAAGTTCCACATGACGTCGCCAAGCTCTTGGATCCATGGGAATCCCAGCACCACGTCCAACCCCTTCATGGGCAACAAGAACAAGTCGGTGGTGAATGTATAGCCCTGGATGGATAATAAAGCCTATGTGCACACCCCATCGCGCTGAAGATGCTTACCATCACCAATCAAGACATCGAATGGTTTTGAGTCCAACACATAACATCCTAATCGTTGTACCACTTTATCATTGATGAAGTTGTGGGTGGATCCACTCTCGATTAGGATGGCCACCTGTTGCCGCTTGAGGTGAGCTTGGACGTGCATGGTACGAGGAGTGAAGGCTTTGAAAAAGGCATGCACCGAAATCTCGGGCAGCATGCTGTCATAAGGGGGCGAAGCATCCGGAGTAGAGCCAAAATCCTCCTTGTTGGCCTCTTCAACTAGCGAGTTTCCTCGGACGGAACATCGGTGGATGGGCACAAAATTCTTGTTATACTTAAAGCACCAGCCCTTCAACTGCTGCTCATCATCTTGGTGGGAGTGAGATGGCGTACAGGAGTGGCAGCAGGGGCGGAGTGCTGGCTGGTGGGGAGGCCTGATGATGAGAGAGGAGATGGCGCTAGGCTGGTTGGAGAATGTGGAGAAGGGCCAAATCGGCCTCCCCATTGCTTCAAGGAAAGCTTTTCCTCCTCAATTCGTGCATGACACATGACTTCTTGCATCAACGTGCAAGGGAAGTGGTGCATCTCATGTTTGAGCCCCCTCTTAAAAGTCTACACTAGGGTTGCCATTGGCCAGATAGGAAGAAGGTTGGCAATCTTCATGAACTCAGTGTAGTAGGCTCACACGGCGGTGGTCTGATGCAGGGTGGATAGCATCTCGTTGGGGCCGAACTAGCCACAGAGTTCGTCGGCGAAAGAAGTCCAAGTCAGAAAGCAGGCCTCCTTCTCGAAGCTCTGGAATCAAATAGAAGCATCACCATCTAGATGGAAAGTGGCTATGTGCAATCATTCAGCCTCGGAATGTGTTCCCTGGTAGGTGAAGAATTTCTCCCCCTTGTTGAGCCATTCCACCGGGTCCTTATCTCCATTATAACGTGGGAACTGTATGCGAGCCAAATGTGGATCAGCCCCACCACGAAGTCCTCCACTAGAGCTGGATTACTCCTCCCAATCATCCTCGAATTCATGGCACAATTGAAGTATTTAATCGAACACCTAGAGGGCCTCGTGTATCCCTGCCTGCATGTTCACCCTCTTTTGGATGTTCCAAGGTGTCAATGCGAATAGAATGGGGAGGCTGGTGCACCTCACTCTCGGATGGCGCATGTCTCAGCTAGGGCTGGTTACAGGTTGGGCAAAATTGGCACGACAGGGATTGCCTCAAGTAATGCAACTGCTATGGTGAGGTGCTAAATTTGGGCAGCCATTGTTTGAATCATGGAGATCACAGCGGGATTAGCCAAATCAGCCTCTGGTATGGAGCTGTCCTCCACGTTCTCCTTCTCTTTCTTGCGATGGGTCTCAAGAGCTATCGCTGACTGCTTGTCTCATGCCTTGACAGATCCTTGAAGCTCTGATATCAATGTTGTGTCCCAACCAGACACAAATGATGACCAACATCACGTACGGGAAAGAGGAGAAGAATAAACGAAGGAAGAAGAAGAAATAGCTTTGATTTTGCATAACCATCAAAGGAAGAAGGCAGCCCCCTTTATGGGAGGCACTTAGCTCCCTTGGGAGTCGCACCAGCCAGTGGGCCCCATGCTAATTGGAGTGCCACTAGCTAGTCCATTACATTTTGAAACAATTTCCCCCTTATTACAACTTTTTTCATCGTAAAAGGAAATTACCGAAAAGTAAAGCAAATCCTAACATAGTAGGTCATAATAATGGAAACTAGTGCAAGGTGGGATATGCCCCGCCCTTGAACGGGTGTAGACAACATAGACGGATATGAAACTCTCACTAATATACCTGATCTTAGTTATTGCGTGAAGTTTGTATGTGTGCATGACATCAAGCATGCTCCAACTTGGTTTGACTTAGATTGTTACAATCACAAAATAATCTAATCAATTACAAAATTATCGAGTAGAAAAGTATATCACTAGCAAGCTTCTACTTCGCCCGCAGTTTAATCAATCATAAAACACATGAGACATAAGCCATAGGCCGCCCAAGTCTATCCTTTAAACTTCACTATGAGAAAAATTGATACAAATATTCAATGTTACAAATACTTCCATTGATTTAGCTAAGGAGATCTTCAATTAATGTTGTAATCCCTAATTCCCTTGACTTTCATCCATTGTGTCAATATTTCTTTCAACAATCCACTGCTTTCTGCATCTTCAATTGCGTAGGTATCCATCATGGATGTCCAATAGCACAAAAAGAAGAAGCGTTTTACATAAAGTATGAAAGTAAGTTTTGACAATGTGTTAAACAAACTCTCACATAAAAAATTATCATAAACAAATTCACAAAGATGATTGTGATTCAATTATAGATAATAGGAATTGAAAATTAAAATCAACAGGTTTTACTTGCGAACAAGACAATGAGAGAAGAAGAAATAATCTAGGGTTTTCTAACTTGAAGCAGTAGTTTCTCTCTTTGAAAAAAGAGATAGGATTACTCTATTTATAGAGTTCTTAAGTTAGTTCTAGAGACGTATCTTCAAAATTGGACTTGAAGACCGACTAAATCTGGAAAATTTCGTACAAGTTAAATGTCCATATATCTTCGTCCAAAAGTTTGATCAAACTTTTGACCAATAAACTTTAACGGTTAATGTTGTCAAACCTTCAACCATGATGGTACCAGACATAAGGTCGAACAAACAATTTAAAAATCTGCTTCTTACCTTTTTTAACTTCTGGGCTGATGTGAAAATGATGAGATATACAAGCTGATTGTATTCAATTCATTTTTGGATCTCATGAAGTTTGATCATGGCATCTAGCAGATTCTCTAAACAAACTAAATTCAATTTTGTTTTGATAGTTGGGCCTAGTTTATGTTAGAAGCCTGATTTTAAAACCCATTTACTTGAATTCGAGCCGTGTCCTTGATTACAAGTTATTTTGAAAACTTGAAAGTTCTCAAGAATTCGGAAGATGGCATGTGGGCCCCACCATATTCCTTCCTTACTTTTCTCATCTGCCTCATTTTCTTTCTTCGTTCACCACTTTGATGCCAATTCATTCCTTCTCTACTGATTGAGCTTCAATGGATATTTAGTTAAAAATCATGGGAATATTCCTAGAAGCTTCGGCCTAGATGGAAGTTGGATTCATTTACCCTTGATTTAATGTCAGTCATTCTTTTTGGGAAGATTTTTTCATGTTCCCTGCTAACAATAAGCCCAGTATAAGGAACACATGTTAGCCCTTGGCATTTGAGATCAACGGCTCACACGTTGGCACACATTAGTGATAATACCATTGGCTCTAATGTGTGCTAGTATGTACGCCATCAATCTTAAGGATGAAGGACTCTCATGTATTCCTTGCACTAGTGGGCTCATTGTCAAAGTGGTATATTAAAAATTCTTCCTTCCTTTTGAAACCTAATTTTATTTTTATTGATTTGACTTACCAAATTTGGAATTAAGTGATTGGAAATCAAAGATATCTATGATTACATAAGATTGACCTAAATACCCTAATAGGCCTCCCCTCTCCCTTTTTCCTTCATTCGAGTTTTCCTCTCGTCTCTCATGTTCAAGCTCTCTTGCCTCTATATCTCCATCGTCTTACATTCTCTTTCTAGTGAGTCTCTCTCTTTTGTAGTTCTTTCTCTCTTTGAGAAACTCTCTATCATTCGTTATCTTCATCTTCATGTCTCCCACTTCTTTATTATTTATTTAATCATTGTAATTTGATTGAATGAAAGCTTGTTTAATCTTACAGGAAATGCACAAAACTTAAAGTCAATCCAACAATAGTCAGTAAGGTTTTATTACCTATGATTTAAAATTTATGAGCCTTCGTAGGTTGGTATAGTCACTTCTTGCTATATTATGCTAATTTTTTTATGATTCATTATTTTATGCTATTTTCTTAATTTATTGATAATGCTTGATTTTGCTGACTATCCACAAAAATAATTATAAATTTTAAGGTTATCTAAAATTCACAAAATTTTGGCCATATGCCCATATATCCTGATTGATTTACCTCTAAATTTTCACATCATATGTATTCCATTTGGACGCCCTTAATATTTTTATGATCCATTTTTACAATATGCATATCAAATAAATTGGCCCTTCAAACAACCTATCTTTGAGTCCGATTAATTTCCAGTCTCTATGAGTTATTGAACTCATATATACTTTAGGGGCATAGGAGTCTATTGCACAAGGTGAAGCTATCTTTGGAGGCAGGGGTGGGGCTGTCTCACCGCTTGTTGTGAGTGATAGCCACTTCTACGGTGTCCGGAGGCATCAGAGTAGTTCCTCTAGCCCCATAAAACCTTTTAAGGCAATTATTACAAGACAAAAAGATGGCGAAAGGTGGCAAGACACCCGGGTTCTATTGGACCATGGTATGGGCTCGGCCCATTTCGGTCCACTTTGTTCACATTTTGGGTGAGCGGTACGGGTCATGGGGTCCAAGGATAGTGGGGGCGGTTGCGCGGAGCCCACATGAACCATCGTGACATGAATTCTTTTAGGACCCACATCCATCACACACACACACAAGGCATGTGACTAGGGTGTGCATCATCACATTGTGGAGCCTGACTCATGAATTAGTGTCGTTGGTTGGACCGTGGTTAGTGAGGAGTTGACCCTATCGCTATCTTGGCTGTGTGCAAGGGGTCTAGGCTCCCGTGGACTCTGAGAAGTACAGCCCAGTCCCGTTGTCTAAGAACCTCTAAGAAAGACTGGAGAAATAAAGAAAGAGGCCCCCTTAAGAGAAGCCCACATAGGGTTAAGTGAGTGAACTATAAAAGGGAATAAGAGAGAGGAGGAAGCCCTAAGATATAGAGCAGCCCCCACTCTCCTCTCTCTCCCATTCCGCACCCTCTACCTCTCTTTATTGCGTGGCGCCCTTGTCTCAAAGAGAGCAAGGGGCTGGCCGCCCCCTCCTCTCCCTCTACTCTCATTTGTGCATGGTGCAAGAAGGCGAATCTTCTCCCTTGCAAGCATGTGGCTTCAAGACAAAGGTTGGGCACTCCTCCTCGCTATTTTCTCCTCGATAATCTCCTCTCTTGTTTGATTGAATTGTAATTCAATTGGTTGCAGGCATTAGCGTCAAGGAAGATGACGTCCTGGGGATGATCAACCCCAAAGGTCAGTCCGTACCTATCTTTGTTGTCATTTTGATTCATTTTTAGCCCTGATTTACATTATTATTGCTTATGGATATGCTTATTCATGTGATTGTGTAGATGATTGATTTTAATGTCCCGATTTTTATGCAAGGCGCCAACTTTTGGGCTCGCCCACCTCCATGCTTCCACTTTGACACCACTCTACAATGGTATCGGAGCCCAGCAAAGACATTTTGGTCACTGATTTGCAAGAAAGTTGTGAACTTTACCTGATTTAGGGTTTTAGTGCATAATTGAGGGAAAACGTAATTAGATCTCTATACATCATTCCATGATAGGGCTTTTTGAAATAAAGATATATTGAGTTTATTATGAACTGATTCATGTGATTAGTTTGCTAGAATTTTGTGATTTGATCATTTATTTGATTTTGGCATGCCTAGGAGCAAAACTGTAAATTCACTAGTGTGGATTTTTTGCTCAAATAAAATTTCTGGTCACTTTATATGCACATACATACTTTATGGTTCATGATATTTAATTGATTATATTATTTTAATTTAATTGATTAATTGGATTAGAAATTAGTGCAAATTGACTAAATTGGCGCTACGGGCATTTTGGTCAAATTCATAAGGGCATTTTGTGTGCATGATTGTTTACTGTCCAAAACCTTAATTATAATCTTTCATGCTTCTAAATGTGTTGATTGATTGATTATTGTGTGATTAAAGTTGGTGTGATTATAAGGGTGAAAAGACCAAATTAGCCCTAGTGCTATTTTGGTAATTTCACACTATTATTTTTTATGGTAAGAGAAATGATTATTCCAGCAACTCTGCTAAGTGTTTTTTTCCTGATTGTGTGTGCTTAAGGGGTAGCATAAGTTATTATCACAAGTAATAGCATATTAGGTCAACTTATCTTAATGGGCTTAAGGGTAGTTTGGACTTTTTACATGCCAGTAATTTAAGCCTAATTTATATGCAATTAAATTGATTATATCAGCATAAACACACTTGTCACTTTGCTATGTATTAGAGTAAGTGAGTGAATACATAATTAACAAAGTAGTTATTCTCCATATCGTAGTATTCATTCCAGTGTCTTTGCCTTGTTTTGTAGTTAATTTGTTTGGGCATAATGGCATCAAAGATGGTCACCTCTGAGTTGGGAAAGATAGAGAAACTCAGAGTTGACAATTATCTGGTATGGAAGAGGAGGATACACCAAATCCCCACGCTCTCTAACCTTGCTCGTGTCATGGAGCCGGTCATTGAGACATGCCCAGAAAATTGTTCTGCAGCTCAGAAAATGGCATATGAGAAATTGAGGATGATGACAACAAGGCCAAGTCTATTATTCTAACCTTCATGAAGCCAAAAATGAAAAGGCTCTTTAAGAAGTACAATTCTGCCAAAAAGATGCTTAAAGCTGTATATGTGAGGTATGAGGAGCACACTGAGGCTCATAAGAAGATGTTGCACTCAAAATATCAAAACACTAGGATGAGAGAGGGAGATGATGTGAATGAGCACTTTAGTGACATGTCTATAATTACCAATGTCCTGGAGACCCTAGATGACCTGATCTATGAGGAAGTTCAGCTGTCTGTTGTGTTTAACAGCCTCCCTAAGTCCTGGGAGAGTGTAGTGGTGTACCTCAACATGAGTGACTAGAAGTTGACAATGAAGGCTCTGACTGTCAAGCTTAAGCTTAAGCAAGGATGGAGGAACCATGTCAATGATTCGGGGACTTCTACTGCCAACCTGGCACAGAACTCTAGTGATGGGAAGAAATTAAGATGGATAGTGGTCATGACCTTCAACGAAGAAAGCCTTCAAGAGAAAGGGGAAGAAGCCTCAAAACAAAGGCAATGGCAAGGGGAATAACAAACCTCAGGGGTGCCTGCTTCAAGTATGGCTAGGTGGGCCACTTCAAGGCAAATTGTCCCCAAAAAGGATGACTAAACCAACAACAAGGGAAAGAACAGAGAGATTATTTGTGTTGTTTCTGATGTCATGATAGCTGATGTTAAGAGAAGACTTGGTGGCTGGACTGGAGCCACAATGCATGTGTCTCACTCCAGGGGGTCTAGGGGTGGGATGACCAATCTCCTCCCCGGACAGAACAAAGTCTACATGGAAAAATAACTTACTGCGATGTGGAGACCATGGGGACTTATCGGATCCCACTGAAGGAAGGGTCAACTCTTGTGCTAACTGATGTGTTGTTTCTCCATCAATAGGAATCTAATCTCAATTCCTATTCTAACCAAGAAGGGATTTGAGGTAAGATTCAAAGTTATCAATGCCATAGTGGGCAAGGGTGGCTCAGTTCTTTTCATTGCTACTTTGGTTGATGAATTATATTGTTTAGATGTTATGGACTCATTTACTTCTAATGAATTGAACTCTTCTGATTATTTCGTTTTATCTGTGGATGATACAATGCCATGGCACTTGCGTTTTTGTCATGTAAATGTAGATAAGCTAAATAGGATGTCGAATGTATGGTTATTACCCAAAATATCTAAAGACTTACGTGTGTGTGAGGATTGTTTATTGGGGAATATGAGCAGGCAATCCTTCCAAAAGGGACAAAGGGCAAATGAACTATTAGGGGTAGTTCATTCAGACATCTGTGGGCCCCTGAATGTTCAAGCCCACAGAGGTATGACCTATTTCATAACCTTCATAGATGACTACTAAAGATATAGGTACATGTATCTAATAAACAAAAAATCTGATGCCTTAGATAAATTCAAGGAATTTAAAACTGAGATAGAGACCCAGTTAGGTAGGAAGGTAAAAGTTCTAAGGACTGATAGGGGCGGCAAGTACACCTCTAATCTGTTTATGGATTATTGTACCGATCAGGGAATAGTTCATCAATACACCCTCCCCTACACTCCATAGCAAAATGGAGTGGCAGAAAGGTGTAATAGGATGTTTATGGACATGGTAAGGTCCATGTTATATCACTCTAAATTAAGAACCAATTTTTGGGGTGAGGCTTTGCACACTGTTGTGTACATCCTTAATCATGTACCCACAAAAGTAGTCCAATGGACACCATATGAGCTATGGATGAGTTGATGCCCAAGCTTAGGGCATTTTAGTGTGTGGGGGTCCAGGGCACACATAAAGGTGCTTGACTAGTATAGGTCTAAGTTGGACCCTAAGACAATAAAGTGTAACTTTATTTGTTACTGCGTTCACTCTAAGGGGTACAAATTTTGGTTCACCGTACGGATGGGATAGTGGGGGTTCTAGAGTCTAGAGATGCTCATTTCTTAAAAGAAGAATTAAACCCCTAAATACCTAATAAATGAGTATATTTATTCAAGATAGTAAAAGAGACTAGTCCTAGTACTATCCCAGAGGAAGTAATTGGATCAGGTCCAAATCAAACCAACCAGGAACCAAGGGCATTGAGGGAAAGAAGAGCTTCGACACGGTTTAAGGACTTCTATACAATGTTATGGGAAGACAACTCCACATTAGATGATCTTATTCTAGATGACCCAATTACCCTTGAGCAAGCTTTGTGTCTTCCAAACGCTGAAGAATGGCAGAATGCTATTCAAGAGGAAATGAATTTAATCCTAAAGAACATGGTCTGGGAGACACTAGATCCACTTGAAGGGGGGAAGCCCAAAGGGTTTAAATCGATCTTCAAAAAGAAGCTTAAGGCAGATGGGTCAATGGACAAGTACAAAGCGAGATTAGTGGCCAAAGGTTTTACCTAGGTGGACTTTAAAGAGACATACTCGCCTATGTCAAGATTGGACTCAATCAGATGCCTCTTAGCATGCGTTGCTTACTTTAATTTTGAGTTGCACCAGATGGATATAAAGATTGTCTTCCTAAATGGAGATTTACAGGAGATTTGCATGGAACAACATGAGGGTTTTATACTTTCTAAAAAGGAACACAAGGTGTGCAAGCTAATAAAATCATTGTATGAACTCAAGCAATTTTTAGGGTAATGGTACTTCACTTTTCACAAGGTGATTAGTGAATATGGATTCATAGTGAATGAGCATGATCATTGTGTTTATACCTTACGGGATGGGACTAGGTATATGATGTTTTCACTTTATGTAGATGACATATTCTTGATGGGGAATGACTTAAGTATGATTGTCAGTTTGAAGGAATGACTCAAAACCTAGTTTGAGATGAAAGACATGGGTGAGGCATCTTACATCCTTAGGATGAAAATTGATAGGGATAGAAAGGCTAGGAAGCTAAGTATATATCAAGAATAATACATAGAGAGCATTCTCAAACACTTCAATGTCATTTGTTGGAAGACCATTGAATCCCCTATATACAATGGTACTATGTTATCTAAGAATATGGCTCCTCGTACAGAGGAAGACAGACTCTGGATGCAGGTCAGTGGCATATGTATAGGCTATTGGCATCTTGATGTATGCCATGACCTGCATGAGACCTGATTTGAGCTTTTTGGTAGGCTTGTTAACCCGCTACCAAGAAGACCCTCGACTTCAACACTGGCAAGTAGTGAAGAGGGTATTTCGATACCTTCTATGGTTTAAGAATTTAAAACTCACTTATCAGGTAGAGGGTCTTTCATTGACGGGATATAGTGATTCAGACTATGCGGGCGATCCGGATGATAGGAAATCCACTGCAAGATTTGTCTTCATGTTTGGAGGTGGGGATATATCGTAGGCAAGCAAGAAACAAAAGAGTGTTTATAATAGGATGGAAGCTGAGTTTTATGAATGCAGTATTTCTATTTCCCAAGAAGTACGGATAAAGGAATTTATAGCAAGATTGGGGATAGAAGACTGGATTGATGCTCCTGTCCAGATTTATTGTGATAATCTGGCTACTATGTCGACACTTAAAAATGGGGAGATCAGTGTCAGGGGTAAGCACATTGAAGTATATTACTATTATAAATTTGACATGCTACAGAGAGGAAAAGTGTCCGTGAATCATATTCCTATATTTGAGGTGTTGGTAGATCCGTTCAGTAAGGCCTTAATGGCGAATCTATTTTCTAAGCATGCTCATAGCATTGGTCTTCGACAGGACTACCGCAAGTTGTTGTTGGACCATATGAGCCCTTCACCCATAGTGGGTGATGTTAGACCAAGGTATGGGCTCGGGCCCATTTCGGTCCACTTTGTTTGCGGTTCGATTGAGCCGGTACGGGCCACAGGGTCCAAGGATAGTGGGGGCAGTCGCACTGACCGCACATGAACCATTGTGACACGAATTCTTTCGGGACCCACATCTGTCACACACGCACACTATGCATCCGACTAGGGTGTGCATCATCACATTGTGGGGCCTGACTCATGAATTAGTGTTGTTGGTCGGACCCGTGGTTAGCAAGGGATCGACCCTATCATGAGCTTGGCCAAGTGCAGGGGGTCCAGGGCCCCATGTGCTCTAAGAAGCATAGCCCATTCCCGTTGTTTTAGAACCTCTATGAAAGCCGAGTGAAATCAAGAAAGAAGCCTGCTTAAGTGAAGCCCACATAGGGTTAAGCAAGTGGACTATAAAAGGGAATAAGAGAAAGGAGGAAACCCTAAGATATAGAGCAGCCCCCACTTTCCTCTCTCTCCCATTCCGCGCCCTCTCCCTCTTGTGCTTGGTGCCCTTGTCTCAAAGAGAGCAAGGGGCTGGCTACCCCCCTCCTCTCCCTTGTGCATGGTGCAAGAAGGAGAATATTGTCCCTCACAAGTATGTGGAAGTATGTGGCTTCAAGACGAAGGTTGGGCACTCCCCCTCATTGGTTTCTCCATCCAAGAAAGGGCCTTTGAGGGATCTACAGAAGTATACAAGGTAATCTCCTCTCTTATTTGATTAAATTGTAATTCAATTGGTTGCGGGTATTGGCATAAAGGAACGTGGTGTCCCGAGGCTGATCAACCCCAAAGGTCAATACATACCTTTCTTTGTGTCATTTTGATTCATGTTTAGCCCCGATTTACCTGATTATTGCTTATGGGTATGCTTATTCATGTGATTGTTTAGAAGATTGATTTTAAAGTCGTCATTTTTATGCAAGGCGCCAACCCTTGGGCTCGCCCACCTTCACGCTTCCGCTTTAACGCCACTCTACAGGTTCGACAGTAGTAGGGAAGCCATGCTGCTGAACTGCATGTTCTGGGGATTTTGAGGTGGAAATTCCGGTGGCATGGCGCTATCAGGAGCTCTTCAGATGGCTTTTGTCAAAGAGAAACAAAAAGAAGCGGTGGGCAGTGCGGTGGCATTTGGCACTACAACCTAGGGGTTGTTGGAGAAAGTCCTAGAAACCGCCGGTGGTGCTTTTGGGTTGTGGAAGGCTGGTCCACTTTGGCTGTTGTCGACAATCACTTCTCTTGGATAATGATGACTATTAAACTGATCTATTTGATTCAGCCATTTAAAAAAAAGGTGAGTCCCACCGAATCAGGTCTATTTTAGAGTGGTATAGTTGCGGGAAAAAGTATTAAAAAATATAGATGGAACTTCAAATAGGGAGGAGTGTCTTTCCCAAATTTCAGCCTAGGAAAAACCTTAGAGACAATAAAATGACAATTTTATCCTGGTACATGAACCATGATTTAATTACCTGACTTGGGCTCCAATTTAGAGGTCTGAGGTTTACTATACTAGGCGTGAATTTGTCCGGGCCTAGCCCTACAAATGAGTGCATTGGGCATCCATTTATCTTTTAGTCTTGAGCTTGTTACTAACCATTAGGACTTGTGTGAGCCCATATTATTTATGTTTACTTACTCAGATGCATACATTTGATAATGATGTATTAACAATTATTACTTATTTGTGATTAATGAAGGTGAATTAGGAGGAATTTGATGGCTTTGGATTTGGGGGAAAATACTTAATCAAGATATAGATTAAAATACCTTAAGTGGGATTTGAGACTAGTTCATGGAGTGAATATGGGCCCTGACCTAACAACTCACCTTGGTTAGTGAACTAAGGGTAGTTATGGGATTTTACCTTAGTCTCAAGGAGATTGATAGCGTCATAACCCACTCCCCAGATGCTTTTCGGAAATTACAATATAAGAAAAAAATTCCAAATATACACAATTAATTCAAAATACTAGAAAATTGTGGATATGAGTTTGAGGTACAAGATCACTCAACAATGAAGAAACTTTTGCTTCCATCTTCTATCATCCTTGCAAAAGCTTGTCCATACAAAATACGTGCAAAGGCAAACCACCCATGAGCCAAAGCTCAGTAAGCTTGCCTACTACTATGCTAAAACATAATAAATTGAAAACTACTTGCATCCTAAGCATGTTCATGAAACTATATGCGTCATACCTCATGGAGTTCATTCCAAATTATTGAGTTAAGCCGGCATACCATATGCATGAAATAAAATGTTATAAACTACATATGCACCATGCATTTCAACCAAAGGAATCATATTCACAAGACATCAATTAATGATGGTTTAGAAACTTCTTACTTTAACCAATAGATTATTACCATACCAAGAATATGTAACATAAGTCATTGCCCAGAAATTGATCTTGACTACCTCTATGTCATAGTGAGAGCATGTTTGAAACAAACCACAGGCATTCAGCCTAATACGTATGTATCTAAATTCATACCATGATTTATAAAAATCAAATTGTGTTCCACTTTTCCCAACACCCTTTGCCAAAGGACCTATAATGAACCACACGTATGCATTCGATACCGGTCCTTATGGCATTACATATTATGCCACCATAAAATCATCAAGAACCCACATGGACTATTTCACTAATTTTTCATGTGTGCACGCAACAAAGAATTAATGATTCATGAGGTGTCATTGTATCCCATTTATAATTATCATCTTCTCTACAAACGAAATAATTCTTACTTGTTATCTTGTTTACATATTAAGATATTTCTCATACCCAACACATCCATCATATAACAAGCTTATTAACTAAATTTACCTATATCGCGATAATAGAGCCAACATTACAAGCTGGCTTAGCTTGGCTATACCGATCTTGGTAAATAGTGAACCTAACCTATACATAGGGTAAACATCAACCTTGTAGTCCCCATTGGTACATACATACCATACCATAGGTCCTAATGGTTTTGCATGTACATGTTAGCATTAACACAGGCGAGTATCACTTACGATTCAATGGCCCACATTTCATGTCTTCTTGTTGTGCACTATGATCAATCTCTCAGAGGACTTCCCCAGACTCTACTTTATTGCTTTTACTTAATGGCATTGAACTATTTATTATTGTAATAGTTTAGTATTTGCTTTGGTATTTGGATGTAAAGCTGTGTTGGTTCAGTTAATGGCCCAGGCTAGCCGAACCACTAACTGGCGGGTTCACCTAAGGAATCGGACCGGCCTAGGTTGGGCATGACTCCCTAGGAGGCTGGTCGTCTCCTATATGGAGCGATCCTCTCTTGTTTATGATTATGCAATTAAGACAATTCTGAACTACTCCCCTTTCTTCCTTGTTTCTCCCCTTTCCTCTTCGTGAATCTCCTTGATATTGATTGTGCCTATACCAGGCACATCATTGGTATCGGAGCTTCATCGATCCCCGGCCATGGCACGAGGCAAGCAGGTTGTTGTCGCTCCTGAAATTCAGCCCATGAAGGAGACTGGTGTCTCAGCGGACAGCCCTCCCGCTGCTACCATGGCCGCTCCGGTTGCCACAGGCGGTCCCACACTGGCGCAACTCATCGCCAAGATTGATTTGTTGGTCGTAGATGTTGCACAGATCAAGGCAGCACAGTCAGCGCCTACAGCTCCCCTCCTCGCTAGACCCCAAGATGCCGCCATGGAACTTGGGGACACGTCTTAGGGCCCTGACAGGCGCGTTCCTGGTCCCTCCGCCACGGCAGACAGGAAGACACATTAGTCCCACGCCAGGCCTAGGCTCCGCGAGGCCCGCCAAGTGTTTGGGCGAATGCCCCAATGATGCTGCCGCTCATTCCTGGTCTCCCAGCCACGGCGAACAGGGAGGCACGTCAGCCTCACGCCCCCCTGCGTGTTGGACAGGCCGACATGCCTGCTGAAGTGGGACGTCAAGCCTGGCCACTGCAAGGCGCACCAGGTGTTCGGGTGAATGCCCCAATGATGCAGCCCCCTAGGAACTTGTTTCAGGAGATGGATGATGACAGGGAGGAGTACCTAGGCCGTCGCGGTGGTCCTCGGGGAGGGGCTGAACCCCGTTTGGCCCGCCTACAGTTCCCATGTTACAATGGGGATGACGACCCAGTGAAGTGGCTATACAAGGCTGAAAAATTCTTCGCACATCAGGGCACACAGTCAGAGGCTGAACGACTGTGCATCGCCACATTCCATCTGGATGGGGATGCTTCTGTATGGTTTCAGAACTTTGAGAAGGAGATATGTGACCCCTCTTAGGCCGCCTTCTCCGACGAGCTCTGTATTCAATTTGGGCCGAATGAGTTCCAGGACTTCAACGAGATGCTCTCCACCCTGCATCAGACCACCACTGTCCGCACCTATTACACGGAGTTTATGAAGGTGCCCAACCGTCTTCCTGACTGGCCGGTGGCTGCCTTGTTGGGCACATTCAAGCGCGGCCTCAAGCCCGAGATTTCGGAAGAGATGGGGCATTTTCCTTGTGCTAACATGAGGGACGTAGTGCACCATGCTCGCATCGAGGAGGAGAAGCTGGCTAGGCAGCGCAGGGGGGGGGGGGGGGGCTTGGGCTTTTGCCTCCGCCTGCCCTTAGCGCCAACCCCTTGGCCGCACCCACCAATAGCTTGGTAGCTGGCCGCCCCAGCAAGCCCAATTGTTCGTCACCTCATACCGGCTCAGATGGAGGAACGCCATTCTAAGGGGCTATGTTTTCGCTGCGACGAGAAATTTGTCCCCGGGCACCGTGGATCTGTCAAGGGCAGCCTTCTAGTGGAGGAGGTTGATGATGTGGAGAGGGGGCAGACGGCTCTACCTCGTTGGTGGCTGAGGATGTGCTACCCGAGATTTTTGTTCATGCGTTCTCGGGGGCATTTACTCCACACACGATGCGAGTCCAAGGTTACCTCAAGCGGCAACAAGTAGCTATTCTCATCGACAGCGGGTCTACCCATAATTTCATTAACGACAAGGTAGCCCATCGGCTAGGCAGTTTTGTCTATGATTTGAAGCCCTTTGACGTGCTGATTGGCGATGGAAAGCACCACAGGAGCACCAGGGTATGTGCGCAGGTTACGCTCTCTGTCCAGGTCCACACATTCATCACCGATCTCTTCTTGCTGCCTATGAAGGGGGTGGACATTGTGTTAGGCGTGCAGTGGCTTCAGGAGCTCGACGATGTGGTCTGGAACTTCCATGACATGTTGATGGACTTCGAACTACAGGTGCAGCGGGTTCGGCTTGAAGGCTCTAGGCCAGGCACCCTTCTCTCCGCCCAGCCTTCGAGTTCTTTTTTCCGATTCGCCCCCCAAGGGCTCCTTTTGCAGCAGCGCGCCACCATCGAGGTGACTCAGGGCGAGATGCACCCGGATCTCCAGGAGTTATTGGCAGCACACCAAGACTTGTTCACTGAGCCACATGGTCTCCCTCCCGTCCGACCTCACGACCATCAGATTTTCATCATCCCTGGAGTGGCCCCGGCCAATGTCCGCCCTTACCATTACCCTCACATACAGAAATCAGAGATTGAGCGTCTCGTAGCAGACATGCTTCAGTCCAAGATCATCCGCCCTAGCACGAGTTCCTATTTGTCTCCGGTGTTACTTGTTCGGAAGAAGGACGGTACATGGAGGTTCTGTGTCGACTACTGCGCCCTGAATGCAATCACTGTCAAAGACAAATATCCCATCCCGGTGATTGAGGAGTTGTTGGACAAGATGACTGGTGCCACGGTCTTCAGTAAACTTGACCTTCGTTTGGGTTATCATCAGATTCGGATGCAGCCCGCCCATGTGCACAAGACCGCCTTCCAGACTCATGATGGCCATTTTGAGTTCCTCGTCATGCCGTTTGGGCTGACCAATGCCCCCTCCACATTCCAGAGCCTCATGAACGATCTCATCATGCCATTCCTTCGCCGCTATATATTGGTTTTCTTTGATGATATATTGGTGTACAGTAGGTCATGGGCAGAGCACTTGACCCATCTCAGGTCGGTCTTCTCTATTCTACGAGATAATTCCTTATTTCATAAGTGTTCGAAGTACTCCTTTGGCGGCCCACAGGTTGATTATTTAGGCCATATTATTTCGGGGAACGGTGTGGCCACGGATCTAGCAAAGGTGGCCGCCATGCTGTCTTGGCTACCACCAACATGAGTTCGAGTGCTCCGTGGTTTTCTGGGCCTCACTAGTTACTATCAGTGGTTCATCAGTCGGTATGGGGAGTTAGCTCGGCCTTTCACAGAGCTGCTCAAGAAAGGAGCTTTTGATTGGAACGTGGCTGCTCAAGAGGCATTGGAGGGGTTGAAGCAGGCTATGGCCACCGCCCTAGTCTTGATCTTGCCGAATTTTAGTCGACCATTTGTGATGGAGACGGACGCTTCGGATGCAAGGATTCGGGCGGTTCTTCTACAAGATGAACGTCCCATTGCTTACTTCAGCAACGCCTTGGCTGACCGCTCTTTGTCCCTGTCCGTGTATGAGAAAGAAATGTTGGGCATCGTCCTCGCTGTCGACAAGTGGCGGCCTTACTTACTTGGCCGCTGGTTCCTGATTCGCACAGACCACCAGCCCCTGAAGTATTTCTTGGAACAACGAGTGTCCACTCCGTCTCAGTAGCGGTGGGTCAGGAAACTACTTGGATATGATTATGAGATCGTTTACAAGAAGGGTTCTGAGAACACAGTGGCCGACGCTCTCTCTCGCATCCCTCTCCCGGGCTCTTGCTTGGCTTTCTCCAATTTATCCTGTCCATTTATTGATGAGTTGAAGCAGGCCTACCTTGATGATTCTTTGACGCAAGCCATGATTGCCGCCGTCCAGACTGACCCTGCTGCCCGACCCTTCTATGTATGGCGGGAGGCCCTCCTTTTTTGGAAGGACCGTCTATGGGTACCTGATGTAGCTGATCTTCGCCGCCGCATTATTTCCCACTTCTACGACTCTCCAGTGGCCGGTCATGAGGGGGCTTTCAGCACCTATAAGCGGGTCAGCTAGAGTTTTTTATGGTTGGGCATTCGCCTGGCTGTCCAAGAGTATGTGGCCACTTATGATATTTGTCAGAGGGCCAAGGCCGTCACGACTTCTCCCGCCGGTTTGCAGCAGCCCGTGCCTATTCCTGATAAGGTATGGGAGGATATCTCGATGGACTTTGTGGAGGCCTTGCCTGTGGTGCAAGGTAAGTTAGTGATTATGGTTGTGGTCGACCGACTGTCCAAGTATGCTCATTTCTGTGCGTTGGGACATCCCTTCACCGCCAAGACAATGGCTGAGCTTTATGTTAGGGAGGTGGCAAAACTCCATTGTATGCCTCAGACTATTGTTTTGGCGGGAGTTCTTTACTTAACAAGGGACTTCTCTCCATATGAGCACTGCTTATCACCCTTAGACGAACGGTCAGACCGAAGTGGTTAATCGTTGTTTGGAGCAGTTTCTTTGGTGTTTCACCATGACACAACCCCGTCAGTGACTTCATCTTCTTCCATGGGCGGAGTGGTCTTATAATACCGCCTATCATATGCGTGCTGGCTTTACTCCTTTTGAGGTGCTGTATGGCCGTCCACCACCGACGGTCTTGTCGTATCTACCTCACCGATCCTCTGTGGCTGAGGTGGACTATATGCTCCAGACACGAGACGAGATCCTGCGTCAGCTCAAGGCGAATTTGTCTTCCGCTCAGAACCGGATGAAGCAGCTTTATGATGGCCACCATACTGATCGGAAGTTTGCAGTGGGTGACTTGGTTTATGTTTTTGTTTTACCACAGCGCCAGATATCTTTGTTTCAGCCTGAGCACTCCAAGCTCGCCCCCTGTTTCCATGGTCCCTATGCTGTTGAGGAGCGCATTGGTGCGGTAGCTTACCGCCTTGCCTTGCCGCCGGACTCCTTGGTTCATCATGTCATTCATGTGTCCCGTCTATGGCGGTTTGTGGGTGACAAGTCATTGGCTGTGGGTGCTCCTCCTCCTCCCCTGATGGGCCCAGTTCCACCGTCCAACCCTGTCCTTGCTTCGGTGCTTGAGAAGCACCGGGTCTGTTGCTCTAGTCGCATTATTACTGAGGTCTTCATTTCTTGGCAGGGCCAGCCGCTAAAGGACTCTACGTGGATGCCTGAGCATGAGTTTATGACTTGCTTCCCAGCTTGGTCGCCTTGAGGACAAGGCGAATAGCGGAAGCATGGTGGAGTGTTGTGCACGATGATTAATCTCTCAGAGGACTTCCCCAGACTCTACTTTATTGCTTTTACTTAGTTGCATTGAACTATTTATTATTGTAATAGTTTAGTATTTGCTTTGGTTTGATATTTGGATGTAAAACTGTGTTGGTTCAGTTAGTGGCCCGGGTTAGCCAAACCACTAACTGGCGGGTTCACCTAGGGAACCGGACCGGCCTGGTTTGGGTTGGGCATGACTCCCGAGGAGGCTGGTCATCTCCTATATGAAGTGATCCTCTCTTGTTTATGATTATGCAATTAAGATAATTTTGAACTTCTCCTCTTTCTTCCTTGTTTCTCCCCTTTCCTTTTTCGTGAATCTCCTTGATATCGATTGTGCCTATACCGGGCACATCACTTCATCACATACATCATAATAAAATTTGATGCATTACAAACTTAGCATGTAAATGGCACAATCATAAGATGAATATCTCTTACCCTATGCACATCATCATCGCACTTCAACATGAGTCAATTTTGGTCTAGTCCCCACATCCATGAATCCCATATGAAAGGCAATTTACACTATATAGCCTTAAATATGGCAATTCATAATAACATTGAAGTGACTATCTTGCTCCTATCCCTCATTCTTCACATTAGTTAACTAAGTAGTACTCTAAACATACAATTCCCTACTTACTATAGAGTTGTCTCAATCTATGAAATGTGCATTCAAAACAACTGAAAATGAAGCATTTTTGGCTTTAGTCTAATCGGGCATTTGGTGTAGCATATGACCTGCCTAAATCTCTTATAGCGTGAAACCCCAATTGCCTTATAGTTCTAATATTATATTTTTTTGGAAAATATCAAAACAAGTTCGATGACCTAAATTTTGGACACAAAGTCCTACGGGTCTAGGGTCCAAAATTAAATTGAGGATCCGATCTGGTCATTAATACTATTTTTCCCAGAATTATGGAAATAGTTGTATGGTATATAAATTCAATAGTAGTTAGGGGTCCTAAAGCCAAATGTACTATGGGTTTTTGCACTAGAAGTTGGATTCCAAGGTTTGGTCTCCAAAAAGTTTGAGGATGGTGTGACACCGATTGGTCCTTGGGAATTGATAAAAACTAGAAAACACAAAATCTTGAACTTCGAACCTTTTCTAATTCTAAAAATTTAATAAATAAACATGTTATGATAAAAATCCTAAATATTTATAGATGAAATACTCTTTCGGGAGTTAGAGCTCTTCTATGGGGTTGTGGTCCCAAAACTAAAGTCCGAACTTGAGATATTGAAATTTGGCAGAAAACTGATTTTATAATTAAATAGTTGAATCATTGATGAACACTCCTAAAAATCACTTAAAAATTTTAACTAGATGTTTAGGGACGTCCCTGAACTTCCATAAAAACTTTGTCAAATTGAGTATGAGAAGGTCCCGAAACAACAAATTCCGTTTTGGTAGTAAGGAAAAAACTGAGGTTGAAAATCCTTTTTCATATAAACAAAACCTCACTTTATTACTCAAGTCTACTGAGAACTTTTTGAAAATTCTAATCACACATGAGAAACACCCTAAAACTCTATATATCACATCATACCATGCTTCTACCACATGCTTAAAAACATAATCAAATGCTAAAACATCAAAATTCATAGCATAGTCATAGAAGCATACACTCCACAACAGGATTTACCCAAAAACATGAATACAATACCCTACTTTATCGTGATCTAATATAGAGGAGGTAGTTCCTACCTCTTCTACAAGCGAAGAGTCTTCTCCAAACTTCAAGCTCCTTTGCCTAGCTTTGGGTTTCCTTCTTCTCCGAGCTCCAAAGGAGCAAGGGTGCTTAAATGGCCTCCAATCTTCAAGGCTCCAAGGGAAGTGTAAAGGAGAGGGGTGCCTAGTGCAAAAGAAAGAGGAGAAAGAAGAGATGGGAGAGATAAGGAGAGGAATTGCAAGTCTTTGTGGAGGGGTTTCCCACTTTGCCTAGGATTTCCCTCTTAAGAGATAATCGCAAATTTGATTTCAAGGCAACCTTCTTGAGTTGAGTTGATCCACTCTTTTGGAAAGCTTTTAGCCATCTTGGGAACCTTTTCACCCTTTCCGAACCTCCGGTTAGGGTTTTAGGATTTTGAGTGACTGAGTTAATTTGGTTGACCAACAACCTACACTATCGGACTAAATTAGGAATGTTTTCGCCACTTGCCCCAAATAGCCAAGGGGTCAAATCTAGGTTTTAATTGTGGTATGGTTCAACTATAGAGATTAATTTCTTGCCCAAAATTACTTCACAAAATAAAATTCTTTTGAATTTCATGGTTTTATAGATAGGCTTTAAAATGGTTTTAGAGTCAGCTCATTTGATGAGATGTTTATTGGGCCAATTCACCATGTTAAGAGGACCTAATCTTTTATACTGTTATTTGTCCAGATAAAATTAATTATGTCTATCTTCCATGTAATTGGAAGTCGGTAGTCATATGAACCTTAGGGTTTTATGGGTTACAATATTTATTGTCATTGAAAACTTTTTCTCCTACTGTTGGGGATCATAGAGGTTATGACACATGCATACTTTCTTCACAGCAATGACGGTTTGGGTATCAATGTAGAGAGGTCTTCATAGGACCATAACATCTACAAAAGCATAATTGCTTGAGCATTATAAAAGGCTTGTGTTTCTTGTCATCTACCTCCATGAATATAGTTGGAACCTACATCTCTAAATTAGTGGTGATCTCTTGAGGGCCCTAGGGACTTGGTCAAACTACTACAAGGGCAGACATACTTCCTAAAAGGGGAAATGGATATTCATAAATTTCTTAGAGAATCAACTTATCTCTAAGTTGGTACATACTTATATAATATTCATATTTCCTTATATTGTGATTGTAGTGTATTCACCTTCATTACCTTATGGCGGAGTGATGGGTTATGTTATGTTAAGCTTATATAATTGGGCTAGAACAATTAAGGGTGGTTTGTATCATGTGTCACTCTAGTTGGCATATGATGAGTTTCTTAGTTCAAGGGATTAGATGCGGTTATTAATTATTGAATAGGAGATTGTACGTTAATTAATGACATTTCTTAATATTTTTTGTCAATTAGAACAAGTGAAATAATTAAAGGACTTGAATAAATATTATGTTGGTTAAAAATAGTTAAACATTGCATGTATGATGTTATGCTTCATGAGATGGTATAAGTTGCTAGGAAGAAATACTTATAGATCTTATATTATTAGGGGTAATGTTAGTGATGTTATCTATTAAGTACGTAGGCAACTAACATCTTGATGATATTGGCCTGATCCGAATAATAATAATAGTTAATCCTTTTGTACTTTTGGAAACTCTCCTCCTATGAGAGACTTGTAATTGTTTGTTGGTCATTGTTGGTTACAAGTTCTTTAGACATGGATTAGCGAGACTAAGACCAGGCAGCATGAGAATTAGTTCCTTGTTTCTGCAATGCTAGTAAGTAATTGTACTAATGACATGAGATTCAATTTTACTTGGTTATTTATTTTCAAATTGATGATAGATATGTACTTAGATAAATAGACTATTGTTTATGGATTTTGGAGATATATAATACTATCATATGTTTTTATATTTGTATATGTGAACCTCAGTTATCATAATCTGGATATTTAATTGGAGAATTTACCTTGCATTTAAGGGGAAACAATTCTTCCTAGTTTACAGCTTGAGCTATCTAAATAGGGTTTTAAAATTAGTGTCATGACAAAGAGAGTTTCATAAGTGTGGAAGGACGTTAAGGTTAGGTTCAAAATGGCATTTTAGTTGAGAAAGTGAAAATGTGGACTTATTGAATTAAATCTAGGCATCCTGGAAAACCTACAACATTGAGAGCATGATACGAAAAAATTCCTCATTCGGTACATATTGATCATCACAACCTGAATTGGTTTCCTTGATGTCGAAAACATTTCTTCAATAGTTTGATCAATTAATTATATAAATATATATAGCTTTTATTTACCTTCAACTTATTCAAGTAGCCACATGTAAATAATACAACAATATCCACCCTTGCCTAAATTAAGGTGTGACAACATTCTTATTTCATGCCATAGGCCCCTAAATACTTGACTTTAGAAATAAAAGATAACAACCATCTTGCAAAAGGCAACAAAAAGAAAGAAGACAAAATAAAATATCTATGCTCCAGTTGTGTCACATGACAATATCCATATAATAAGTTAACATTTCTTCCTAAACAAAATATGAGAGACCATCCACTCCTCTCCATTTTTAAACCCGAATAGTTCAGAGCCACTAATGCATAATCCTCTCCAATAGTTCACCCACGTGGTTGCCTCTTCTTTGCTATGAATAAATGACCCCACTATTGCTTTCACAGCATCAAGATTTGCATCCAGTCTCTTCAACCATTCTTCACTGTTAGACAAATTCATCATTTTCTGTCAAATTTAAATTTCAAAAAGTATACACAACAAGAAATCTAACAACGTGAATCCAAGTTGGGCCTTCCTTTAAAAAATGTTCATGTAAGTTGCTATTTTTTTATTTTAATTTTTCAAAAAAAAATTGAATGTTGAAGAGAATATGCCGAAATCCAATTGTGTTCTCTTACAATATACCAATACATTTCTTTCAATTTTGGAAATGAATAACCACTTCAGATCAATATTCATCCCAAACACCTTTTGCCTAGGTGTTAGTACATGATATGTTTCACAACTATTTTGCCATTTAATCTAGTCTTATGGTACATATTCATTAATATATGAAACTTTATGAAAATAAAATTGTATAATTAGAAAAGTCAATTATAAGTTATCGACGCATGAGTTAACTCTTACTTGTATAATATATGATACTCTAGCAATATTTAGTTCATTTAACTTGTTCAACTTGCCCTACTAGTGGATAATCCCTATCACAATAAGTGACTTGCTTTGTCATGTTATTTACTTTAATTACTTTGTTAATTTTTAGTTGAGGACAAATATTTCCCTTCTCATATTTTCTGATTTGGACAACCCAACTTGACTAACCATAAAATATTCGAAGTTGTATGTTTTTTAGAAGGTTTTTACATTTTCTTTTTTCCCATGTTAAATTGTCTCAAGGGTTTGCGCTTCAGTTGATTAAATCAATTGGTTATTGCTTAAATCTAGACCAACCTAGGTTTTTCCTAGTCTTGAGCTACAACCATTCAAATGCCCATACTTATTTGGACAACAATCTCATTGTTTGCCCAACAATGCAGTAAAAAGTATATTGCATCTTAACCTTAAAAGTCAAACTTTTAACTATTAAATCCTTACGTAGTTCGTGAAAAATGTTTGCCACTTAGAATCCAATGGTCCACAATAGAGACATCATCCTGCAATATAAACAAATATAAAAAAATGCTTCAAAAGTATGCTATTAATGGAAAATGTGGAGTAATAAGATTTTGCAAATCCAAACCATATCTAGACTTTTTTTAATTTGTTAAGGTTTAACAACTATCATCTTTTATAAATGAATAAACATTTATTTGTTTTACAATATGCATTTCTCCTTACTTGAAAATGTAGAAGGAATGAAGCAGATGGCATTAGCATCGTGCTATCGGGGAAAGTATACTCCGTAAACCAATCATCTTCATCCATAGGCTATACAATACATACACAAAGTATTAAATACTTGATGACTATATTAATAAAACTTGTAAATGTGTAATAGAGGAAGTAAAAGTAACAACAAGAACAATCTTTATAGTTTGACTTCCTTTACAGATTATGCAAATTTGACGAGAGTATATTGAAAGAGTTTTAAACAAGTTCTTCACTTTCAATGCAAAACATGATGGTTCGTTTGGTTTATGAAGAGATTGAGATCTAGAGTAATCATCAATATGTAGTCTGTCAATTTAATTTCTCTCATGGGAAACAAAACATATCTTACTACTCAGCATGTAGCCTACAATAAGAGAGCTCACCTCATATTTGTATACTAGCGTTTTGTGGCACACATATTCAATGAATAGAAGCCCATCTTGTGCCATCCACATAGATATCTTTTGGAGAAGCAAGCAATAATTTTTCATATACTATAGAGGACACAAAAATATTTAAGCCATTCATATAAGTTTCTAATTTCATTTATTTATCAAATTAAAGAAAAGTCTTACCTCAAGCAATTCTATGACTAGTATTCGATCATAGGTGGCTTCCATTTCAAGCGTTGTTATGTCTTCCAACAAAACCTCAACATTACACAAGTTATGCCTCCTATACATCACACCAATATGGTTTAGTTTATAGAATATGATTATTCAAAATGATGGGATGCTAATGAAGTGTTTTATATGATCGATATGACTTTTTTTAATATGAAGACAGTTTAATACAAATTCTAGTCAAAAGACTAACCAAATATTAGGAAGAAAAAATTGGTAGAAGTGTCAAATCATAGCGCAAATGAAAATATTGTCAAACTTATAACGGAGTTTTTCATAAATTTGGTAAGAATTTGTTAAATTATAGAGAAATTGATTAATATTTGTGCAATTTTGCCAGATTTTGTTTTGCTGTCAAATTTTAGATCATAGTAAAAGTATTACTCTAGCTTGAGCCTTTTATCAGTGAGTATTATAATTCTAGATAACTTATCATTTCAACTATTTGGAATATATCTATTGCACATGTATCATTTAATTTTTTTGTTTGTTTCAATCTCAATGTTTCCCCAACTTATCTTGAATTTTTTCATACTGAACCAAATTGATCCACACAAATTTTTCCTAAATATAAGCTTTGTGTCACTGCTACAAATATATAGTGGTACTCTAATATTTATTAATTTTATAAGAAGGTTTTTTGCATCACAACATTTGAGAAACCCACTAAAAGATACGAGTAAAAGGTATGTAGAAGAGAGAAGTAGAATGTTTTAAAAGAGATTCATGCACTTATTCTTATTTTGTTGAGATCCATTATGAATAGAAAATATATAACAACATAAGTTTGAAAGTTACTCTAGAATTCTTCATGAGTAGACTTTAGGGGCAAAAATGTTTGCTCCTCTCATACAATTTATGGTGAAAGAGTTACCTGCATTGTTCCTCAATGAAATCCTTCTGGAATTTGGAGTTTGTGATAGCAGTAACATAACATTTTTTATATTTTTGTGCTATAAATAGAGTTGTAGCTCCCTGCCCACAACCAAGATCAAGAACCTTTTGTCCATCTTTTATTTTTGATCGTTCGCAATACAATTCAAGCATTGCTTCCGCAGCTTCATCCAGTGTGAGAGACTCATCCTTGAAGTAGCAACAACTGCAAACATTGTTGACAAGCATAGTTTTAATCTTTTACTGTAAACATACACAAATAACAAATCTTTACTTGTCTATTTCAGTGAATGGAAATTGAATTTATCTTAGCATGCAATAAACTGAATAGAGAAATGTAATATTGTCCATCTTTTTGTTTTTATTGAGCATTCTGTTCTTGTTTTTGTAGAGGAGCACAATTTTGGCACATCATGACCTTCTACAATCAAGCCATCCTTAATGTAGCAACAACTGAAGTAGAGTGATGAACATACATCTTCACAACATGGTACTATATTCTACAAGGCTTTGATAGCTTATGGCCTTTACAATATACAACTATAATCATTAAGTACAAGTCTTTAGTTCATTAAGCACGTTTCAAATTCCATTTCCCATGTCATTGCCAACTTATTCTATTTATGAATGATGACATTGTTCATACTTACTCATTTTTCTTCTTTGATTTATTAATGAAAATGGAATCTAATCCCATGCTTATTGATTTATAACAATAAAAATGATGCTCTTGTTACCTTCTCCCAAGTCCTTTAATTCGTTTCCTCTGTCATTCTCACCAACTTTCTTTACTAGTTTTTGAAATATGAAAAGTTCCATGGGTTAGGCCATTAAAACAATTTAAGCAGAAGACTTAAGAAAATAATGGTGATGAAGACTAATAAAATAACACTAACGATTTGTTCCTCTTAATACTTATAATAAGGGTACTCTTAGCAATTGAACCAACATAAAAACAGGTGCCCTTAATCATCTGTTCTACAATAGAGGGCATAAAAATGTGTCACCTATCTTTAAATACTTTTTACCCATGTCTTTGTAGGAAGCAATATCTTAAAACTCGGCTCGGTGCTGCTAGGCAAACCAGTTTGGTCTAGACCGGTCCCCTGGTTAAGGTGAACATGTAAGAACCGGTTCGGTCTTCATGACTTGGACGAGTTGATCCCTGACCTGGGCAGATCAGGGTCAATCCGGTTTCACGAAAAATCTGACTAATGAGGATCAGGGTTCAACCCAGATCGACCCCTTCCCCTTCCTCGACTTTGCTTTACCAAACCAATTCCAAAGAGGCAAAACTCCCCTTCCCCCCTTGGGCGGGCATCCGTCTCCTGCAAACTCTCCAACCTCTAGCAACTTAAGATCCAACTCTGGTGGCTAGAGGCCTTCTCCAACCCCTTCTAACAATGCTTTAGGGTGAAAAACTAGGGGGTTTTGGGACAGTATATGAGAAAACAACTCCTGCCATCATGTCTAGTTCGTTTCTCTTCAAAATTCCAGTTCAGTTTTTCTCTTCTGCACACAACACATGCAGAGCCGAGCCGATTGCCAGTAGAAGAACAACCAGTGTGAATCCAGTAAGGCTTCCAACAAGTGAAGAGAGCAATGGCATGTAAAGGGAAAAGAAGAGGAAGAAGAAAGGGGGGAAATATAGCTTCAAGTTCAAGATGAAGGAGAAGGCCTTCATGCCATGGTACATATAGTCTCTCCTCTAGTTGGCATGCACCCCTAGGTGAGCTGGCCGGCCAGTAGCAGGCCACTAATCCCGTTTTTTACCCACTATGTTCCCCAATTATATCCAATCAGACACCGAATACATAATCAATCACATCTAATCATAATTACTACCCTACAGTTGTGATAATCAAAGATCTACGTGCCTTCAAGGCCTACTTATATAGACTAGTGACGGATCATGTTGGGGCACAACATTCCACAACGCTCCGCTATTGTTTTGTCCTCAAGGTGACCATGACGGGTAACGAAGCATAAAGTCATCCTCAACTTCCCAAGTTTCTTCCTCTAAAGGGAGGTCCGGCCAAGTCAGAAGTACCTCAGTAATGATACGGCCCAAGCAACAAACCCGTTGTTTATCCAACACGACAGCAGGAAACAAAGCCGGTGGGCTAGCGAAATGTGGGGACGGAGGAAGAGCTGGAGGCAAGACAGACAGATCGCCGATGAACCTGCGAAGCTCATACACATGGATGGAAAACTGGATGGACCATAGCATCATCAGGAAGAGCCAAGAGATAAGCTATGGGCCCGACACGCTCCATAACCAAGTAGGGCCCATGGAAGCAATGTGCAAGCTTCAAGTGAGCTGGCTCATGTAAGGAGGCTTAGTGCTGGGGTAGCATAGTGACAAAGACCCACTTGCTGACCTGGAACTCACGATCCGTGTGGCACTTGTCATAAATCTGCTTCATCTTGTTCTGGGTGACAACTAGGTTTGCCTTAAGCTAGCAAAGGACCTCATCACGGGTCTATAGGAGATGGTTCACCTCTATAACGGTACTCTGTTGAGGAAAATAGGCTAGGATGGAAGGGGTGGTTGTACATACACCACCTAGAAAGGAGAGAAACCAGTAGCAATATGGAATGTTGTGTTATAGGATCATTCTGCCGAAGGCATAAGTTGTAATCACCATTGGGTCTGGTCACCTATGAAATAGCGAAGATACTACTCAAAATAGCAGTTAACCACCTCCGCCTGGCCATCCGCCTATGGGTGATAAGAGGTACTCATGCGGAGGGGCGTGTCATGGAGGGTATAGAAATCCTTCTAGAACTGAGACACAAAAACTCGGTCCCTATTGGACACAATCGTTTGAGGCATGGCATGGAGCTTCACAACCTGCCTGATATAGAGCTCCGCAACTTTGTGAGCAGTGTAGGGGTTCCCCAATGCACAAACTCGTGCGTATTTGGACAGACTATCGACTACAACCATGATGACGGTCTTGCCCTGAATGGCAAGTAGGCCCTCTACAAAATCTATTGAAGCATCCTCCCATACCCGGTCTGGAATTGTCAAGGGCTGAAGGAGACCGGTAGGGGATGTAGTGGCCACTTGGGCATGCTTACATGTATCACATGCAGCTACATAGTGCTGAATGTTCCGCTTCATTCCCTACCTTAGGAAGCTGGAGCTTACCCTCTTGTAGGCTCAGAAGGACCCTTCATGGCCCTCGAAGGGTGTGATGTGGAAATTAGAAATGATCTTTCGCCGAAGGTCAAAGTCATTAGGCACCCAAAGACACCCCTTCCATATAATCAAGTCATCCTACAAAATGAACAATGGTAAGTCCGAAGGGCCTGTTCGGAGATGAAACAAGAAGTCCTCGGCATCACCCGCATAGGCCTGGCACACCTCATCCGAGAAGGGGCAGATAGGCAGGGACATAGATAGGCATGAGCTGTCCTGGAATTGGTGGGACAAAGCAATTGCTATTGTGTTCTTTCTCCCCTTCTTATAGACCAACTCATAGTTGTACCCAAGAAGCTTGTTGACCCACCACTTCTGCACCCAAGGTCGAAACCTGCTGATCCAAGAATTATTTCAGTGGCTTGTGGTCTGTCTGAATCAAGAAATGTTTGCCCATAAATTATGGCTGCCATCGAGTGGCTGCGTGTACAGTGGCAAGCATCTTGCACTCTTATGTGGAGAGGAGAGACCGACCGCAGAGGGCCTTGCTGAAGAAGAAGATGGGGTGCTCATATTGTAGAAGAACAACACCCAAACCCCCATCTGATCCATTTGTCTCAATCACGAATGGTTGAGTAAAGTCAGGCAAAATAAGCACTACTGTCATTGCCATAGACTATTTGAGCTACTCAAATGCTCTTCTGGCCTTACCCGACCACTGGAATGCCCCTAGTTCGTGAGAGATGTCAGAGGGGCAACAATAATGCCATACTAGGAATGAAGCTTCGGTAGATCTTGTCAACCCCAATAAACCCCTCAGTGCCTTAGGGGTAGTCGATTGTAGCTAGGATAGCATCGCCTCCACCTTCACCGGATCAATGAACACCTCGTTGCCTGAAATATAATGACCCAAGTACTCCATTTGTTTGCTTCCAAAGCAACATTTGGATCATTTTAGGAATAATGAATGAGTGCAAAGTAAGTTAAATATAGACCTGAGATGTGTCAGAGGCTCCTCCCATGTCAAACTATAAACAAGGATGTCATTGAAGAAAACCAAGACTGAGCAGAAAAGGAGGGGCCATAACAGGTCATTCATAGGACTCTAGAAGGTAGGGGGTGTTGGTCAGCCTAAAGGGCATCACGAGAAACTCCTGAGTGCGGAAGGCAGTCTTGTGGACGTCCTCAGGGTGCATCCAAATCTGATGGTAGCCGAAGCATAGATCTAGCTTGCTGAAAATGTAGGCACCGACCAGCTTGTCTAGAAGCTCCTTGATCACTGGAATGTGGTACTTATCTTTCACTATGATGGCGTTGAGAGTACAATAATCCACATATATCTGCGAAGAACCGTCCTTCAGGACAAGAGGGACCAACATGGAATAGGCGCTAGTGTTGGGCTGGATGAGCCTTTAGGAAATCATCTGAGTCACTAACCTCTCTATCTTTGTTTTCTGGCAGTGAGGGTACTGATGGGGCGCACATTAGCCAGTTTGGTGCCCGGAATGACCATCACATGCTGATCATGCTGGAGGCTCGGCAGTAGAGTGGTAGGCTCCTAAAATATATCCTCAAACACCATGAGGATGGGCAACAAATCAGTGGGGAAGGGAGGCTGAGCGGCCTCGACATCAGCTCATTGCTGCAAGAAGTGTCCATCTGGTTCGCAGCAAAAGAAAAAGCCAACTGCCGGCGGGGTATGCAGCATGCCCGATAGTGATCCATGGATCTTGATGTGATGTCCCTGTGCCTAAAAGTTCGTAGTCATTTCCTTGAAGTTTCAGACCACATCCCCCAATTCCTAGAGAAACTAGACGCCAACAACTACGTCTGCCCCTTTAGTGGGTAAAAAAACAAATCTTTGATGAATAGGCACTTGGAGTGCCACTCATCATTTTCGGCTAGTGTAAGGTGGTGGACCAGAGGGGCTGTAGTTGTGGCATCCCAGTTAGCTTTCAGCCCTAGCACTAAGATGGGAGTGGTCACTGAGAAAGGCATTGGGCATTGTAACACACTAGGCCGCCCCCTCTCCTTTGCCGGGAGAGCTGCTCCTCCTCAATACAAGCATGATGCACCACCTCTCGCATAAATGTGCAATGAAACTGGCACACATCAGCTTAAATTTTCGACTTGAACCTCCTTCTAAAGGTGGCAATAAAGGCCACCACTGGCCGATCTAGCAAATTTATAAATATAGAATAGTAGATTTGGATAGTGGTAGTCTGACGAAGGGTAGAGAGCATCTCGTTGAAGTCCTGGAATTCATTACGGTCGAATTAAACATAGAGCTTGTCAGCGAAAGACATCCATGTTGGAAAGCGGACTTCCCTCTCATAACTATGGAACCAGATAGAAGCATCACTGTCGATGTGAAAGGCAGCAATGTGCAGGATCTCTTCATCAGAATAGGTCCCTTGATAATTGATAGGTGAAAAACTCCTCCACCTTAAAGAGCCATTCCACCGGATCTTCATCCCCATTGCATGAAGGAAACCGTAGCCTTGCTAAATGGGGTTTAGCACCACCCTCATTCGCCCTCCACAGAATCGGAGAATTCTTTTGAGTCATCCTCCAATTTCCCATTCAAGTTTCTAAAGGTGGGGTTCATTATAGCATATTCCTAAACACCTGGGTGGCCTCATTCTCCAAGGCTAGGACGACCTCCTTCATTGATCTGATCAAGAGATCCAAAGTGTATAAAGGTAGGAGGTCAACGAGTAACCCTCTCATATGCGAGTTAGGAGCCCGGGACTCGAGAACCACAAAGCTACGATGACCCACCCACCTCAGCTCTAACTTGGTGGGGCGTGAGCAAGAGGGGAGCCACAAAGGCCTGTTGAAGTTGAGCAATAGCCACCGTCAAGTTCTGAATGTGAGCATTTACCTTCTTGAACATAGAAAGGACCATAGCAGTGTCTAAGTGCGTGTTTGGATTTGGACGCTCCTCTATGGCGTCAACTTGGTTTTCGAGCTGAGTCTCTAGGACCACTTGCTTACCTCTCGCCGTGGCAGACTTTGATACTAATGATGTGTTCCGGTGATGAACACAACGGTGTCATGGCCATGTAAAGGGAAAAGGGAAGGAGGAAGAAGAAGAAGAAAGGATATAAATAATGCTTCAATTTTAAGATGAAGGAGAAATCCTTCACGGGTTGGTACATATAGTTTCTCTTCAAGTTGGCAGACATCCGTTGGTGGGCTGGCCCGCCATCAGCGAGCCACTAACCCCACTTTATTACCCACTACATTCCTCAATTACAACCAATCAAACCCTGAATACATAGTCAATCACATCTAATCATAACTACTACCCTGATAATCAAAGATCTATGTGCCTTCAAGGCCTACGACATAGACTAGTGACTAATCATGGCAATACATAGCACCTTAGCTTTAAGATCTACAAAGGTTCCTTAGGAGCAACCTGAATACTACTCTCATTCAATACAAATCTCTGATTCTTTGTATTTTTTTTAAAAAAAAACTTATGAAAAGTTGATGTCTTTAAGAGTAAAAATAGGTTATGAACTCTCTTAGTAGTTTTTGGTTCTTCGTCACCGTTGAAGATTAACCCTTCCTTCCACTTTCAAAAGTCCCATTTTGTTCGGCTATTCCCAAAGAGTTTAGGCTTTCTTAAAGACTCAGCTAGATATAGATGTGAAAAAATCATAAACCTAATTAACGTTTCTCTTCTAATTTTTTGTTATCTTACAACTTCAACAATTATCATTAACCTCTAATTCAAGTTTTAGGGGGAAAATATTTAAACTTGGAAGGTTTCTCAATCATGTGAAGTGGAGCAACAATAAAATAAAGTATTTTTTTTGCAATTATTAGTCAGATTTCCAACCATTAATGCGAACAAGAGTGGGAGGTGTGAGTCCGGGATGGAGGGAGACTGTACCCAAAATGAGAGCCCAATTGTCTTCAATAGCAGTTTAGGGCCCACTCCTTATACCTTCTCACTGTAGTTGGATGCTGCCATTTGCCCTTTCCAAGCGGCCGCATAGAATTGAGGGTTTAGTTAGGGCTCATTAGTGAGGGTGGGGCCCATTGACTAGGCCGGTTCCTCATGAACCAAAAATAGGTCAGCGACCAACTCGGTTTTAAAGCACTGGCATAGGCTGTAATTGATGCCTTTAAGTAAAAGGTCGCCTATCATGAAAACTAAAGATTTTGCAGCGCATAGTTTCTCACATGGCCTCCTAGTCTTTAAGCTAATTTCATGGCCTGAAATAAATAAAGTTGGCACTTCATGTCCTCAGTGCCTCCCCCTCCAATGTACTTCGCAGCAGGTGACGCAAAAGCTACTGAGCTATTGATCAACAATCCCCAAGGCACAACAAAGATGATGCTACACTTGATTGGAGAATTGTGCTTCTAAGTTCTCTCTCTTCCTCTTTTGCCCTTATTTACATAGATCATATCTAACATTTTTAGAGGGCATCTATTTTTTTTTTATATATGCCTATACTAACACAACTTACACTTCTTAAGCTTCTCCCCTAAAAGTGTTACCCCTAGGTTCTTACAAATATATTCATTTCTAAACCTATCTCTCTTACTTGTCCCACACTTCTACCTTAACATCCTTATTTTAACTAATTAAATTTATCTATAAGACGTTTATCTAGGGCCCAATATTTATGTTCCATACTGTATTATAAGCTTAATAGTTGTCCTATATAACTTGCCTTGGAGCCTATTTAGAATGCGCCTATTTGGTATTGATCAATATATGTAAAGAATCAATAAAAGATAAATATTTAGTTTAATACAAAAAATGAGGAAGCAAAATTGAACTTAAATGTCAAACAAAGGTGCACCTCAAATAAAATATACACCAAGTAATAGTTACAATGGTGTTTTAAAACTCAGTTAAACTTAGATTGTTACAACATGTATGTCAAATATATTTTATTCTTTATTTTGTTGAACAAAATTATGTCATTCTATAATGTTTTTATTAAGCCTAAGTTGATTAGTGATAGATAAATTTAGATTTGGAATTAAAAGACTAGGAATATTGGAGTAAACGTAATTTAAGATTTCAAGGTAGAAAACTTAAGCAAGTGATTGAAGATTTTAAGGAAGACCAAGGTATAGAATCATGCACATACGTCACATACAATTAGGAAGATCAAGATTTAATTACATGTGAGAAAAGAGTGGATACAAATTGAACAAAATCACAAATAATTCAAAAGTGATCGATCGGATTAGAACTGGCGATCGATCGGTCTTGAAAAAAAATTAGGATTTTTTTCAAAATATCAAATGATTGATCAATTGATGAAAAGATCAATTGAAATGGGTTTCATCATAATCTGTACTTGGAATGATCAACCTCCTGTTGAAACAATCAATGGGTACTAGACTAGATTTTAAACATGAACTATTCATCGATTACCCTACAGAACAATTGATCAACTGGTACAATATTTTCCTAATTTAAACTTTTTGGGAAGATTTTGTTTCCAATTAAAATTCTAATACCAAACCAACTTAATGACATATAAAAGGCCTAAGACATAATGAAATTGAAAATAGAGACTAGAATTCTGTAAGAAAATTGAAGGGGTAGAGATTATTTATTTATGATGAAAAATTAAGAGTTTCTCTATCTAAACCCTTCACCACCTTTTTGATTTTCTGAGAGATATCAAAAGAGGGGTGTGAGAGCCTGATTCATAAGTAGTTTATTAATTAAGATTGTGAGTTGTAAGTTACTACACATCACATAAGTGTTGAATATGAAGCTAATCAAGATGGACTTTGATTAAAACATTAGAAAGTAGAAGATTGTACTAAGGATATTAGTGGCAGATTTGATCCGAACCCAGTCTCACTTATGGCTAAATAGTATGGGTTAGAGATGGCATCATATCATATTTTGCCAAACTTGAATCTTATACCATTTAAGGAATGGTAACCCCGACCCAACTCGATTTTATTTAACCCAAACCCGACTCGAAGTTATTAGGACATTAGCTTTTATTTTCATGCTGATTTGTAATAAGGCACTGTGTTGCCAAAAACATTAGATCATGTTATTTCCTTAGGCTATTGAACTTGTATATGGCTGAGCTATGATCCTAGATTATGATTATCACATTTCATTAGGTGATTTATTTTTATGTGTGATGCTTGGCTATGTTTGATAACACCTTGCGTTTCACATTGCCTCTATGTTCATGAGAATGAAAACTCGGGGTGTTACACTGTTAGTCTAGTTATATCATTTTAATCAATTAAAATTGAATTTCATTAAATATGTGCGCAAATCGTTACATCGTTTAAAGATTAAAGAGTCCTCTAATTCATGTGTTACGTTCGTAATGACGAATCAAATGGACAAAGTAATATAACAATTTGGCCGCTCTTCCTTAACCCATGTTATTTCATTCGCTTAACTAGTTTTAGAGCAAAGCACCCAAGCTTGTCACGAATGTGTATTTAATTATTTTAAATAATTATTAAATTTTGTTACTAACACATAAAAATTGTTAAGTTATTATTAAAATACAAAGAAAAATATGAAAAGAATTATATTTATAACTTTAATTGGGTCGGGTCGTGTGGATCACCTAAAACTCGAACATGATCCGAATGGTTTTAAACTTTTGGAGATCTGATTGGGTCAATAAAGAACCGGTCAGTTGACTAAAGAGCCAGTTGGTAGACCCATGACCTAATTGGGTCACTCTAAAAAGGGGAAATTACCTTCTTTATGTGGAGCAAGCCAATCTCGTCATTCTCCCCTTTCCTCCTCCTTTCACCCACTTTCCTTCCAAACTCTAGTTCCAAAATGCATCCCCCTCCTATTGGCATTCCTATGCGGTAGACCCTCCAACCTATGATTCTCCGCATCTAGGCCATCCCCCTTTCTCCTACCCTCACTCTAGTCGTGTACAGAACTAAGGGTGCTAACGAGCCGAGTCGAACTGAGTTTTGGGGTTTTTTACTCTAGCTCAATCGAACACCTACACCCTTAGCTTGGGCTCAATTCAACCAAGGAACTCAAAACTCGACTTAAGCTTGAGCTCTAAATATAGTATAGGAATTCGAACCTAGATTCGAATTGAGCTCAAATCTCATTTACAACCCAAATTACATTTCCCCATCAAAAATCATATTAATTTGGAGAATCACATCAAGATTACAAAATAAAATCACAACAACCACGATTCGACTCTATTAAAGTCGTAAGCATTACTGCAAAATCTAGGGTTAAAAAAATCAATATGTCAATAATTGACCTCACAAAAAGCTTTCACTTGTCACCAAAAATTTCACTAATGCTATTAGAATCTGACTCATATAATGAGCCATCAAAAACTGAACTAAGAGAATGCATATATATATATATATAAAAGAAAAAGGTCAGCTCAAGTATACTTGATAAAAGAGTTCTTCAGGTGAATTTTTAGAATATTAATCTTACCAATATTTGCTGAGCGTGGGACCAAAGAAAATAAAAAGAGCATCTTAAAAAATAGGGGGTCATGATTTTTTGGCCCATTTGGACATATCCCCTTTATTACGGCACTTCAATCTCACAATCAAATCAACGGTTGAGAATACATTTCCTAATTTAGGTCTTTAAAGTTGTACAATAGATGTGGAACCAATTAAAATTTAAATATTTTATTTGAAGATGTGGGTCTATAAAATTTGAGCTTATTTTAATATGTAGAACCATATATTTAAACCACATTAAATTTAAGCCACTGATTTGGGGTTGAAACTTTGACCTACCTTGATGAGCGGATCCCACTTAACAAATTTAACCCAAAATGTACTAATATCTTTTTTCATATGATTTGCCACATGCCCCCTTGGTCTCATACCCCCATTTGATGTGGCCCACAAAAATGGGCCCTCTAAAAAATTCAACCCTATATAGTGTTTATGAAGATAACTTGATATTACCCCTTCTCATCTATGAGAGGTGGTCGTATCAAGTCAACTTGACAACTCTATCTCAGGTTCATGTTTAAGAGGGTCCATATTGGTGGGCCACCATAAAATGGGGGTATGCGACCGAGGAGGATGAATACTATAAATATTTTTATAAAATAAGAGAATATTATGGGTACATGAATAAGTTAAGAAATTCATATAATGTGCGTATAATATGTAAAAAGTTATGCATAACAAATGGAGCTCAATTCGAGTGGAGCTTCGAGTCGATCTCAAGTTAAACCAATCAAGTTTTGAGTCAAGTTGATTCGATCTAGCCTTTGTTCGAGCTTGGCTCGCTTACTTTAGAGTTCAAACCGACGCCGAGTTGAGGCCCCTTCGAGTCGAGCTAAATTTGAGCAAAACCTATTCAGCTTGTCAAGCTCACCCGATTCATTAGCAACCTTATACACAACCCTATTGATCTTGAAGCAATAGTCATTCTGCTGAAGACTGTCATGCTAGGGTTGAGACAGTTGTTTCTCAGCAATGTTGCTTACGCTCTTCTTTTGTTGAAGTTAATCGTCCAATAAGCGCTACAAATTTGCCAACCCCATGAAAACCTTTTTGTGCTACTATTTAGGGGCAAAAAATTTTAGGGCCAGCCCGTCATCCCATAAAAATCCGGGTTAGGGCCGAAAGATTTTAGGCCCATAAAAAATTTAGGCTTGCCTTAAATAGGGTCGGGTTAGGGCAGGGGGCAAAAAGCTTGTTTTGCCCATTTGTCCCAACCCTAAGTATATAAAATAAATTATTTTTGCATTTTTCCATAGTTCTACGTAGGTAAAAGGGGAAGGAGATATTAAAGATATAGTATATTTTATGAAATTTTATGAGATTCTAAGCTCAAGTCATTATAGTTAGTTGTGAAAGGCCTACCTAAAGGCATATGACCTTGTGTTTCATGGGGTAATTTAGAGGGATGCAACCTAAAAATTATAGATTTTTTATTAAAATAATATTTCTAATAAAGATATAAAAAATAAACAAATGCAAAAAAGAAAAAAATCATGGTCAGGCCCGAGCCCACTTAGATCCAAGTTAGGACGAACATTTTAAGACTTGCATTAGGGCCTTGCCAGGGCCTAGAAAAAATATGATAGGTAGGGACAAGGGGCCAGCTCCAGCCTGACCCGATCCGGCCCGGTTTCAACCATATTGCTATTGTCTATAACTTCTATTGGGTTTTCTTGCATAAAAGAAGATATAAAATTTCTAGTAAGTACAACTCTACTAGATGGTTAATGGTTGAAGTTAACGATTATGGAAATGATTTTTCTACACTCTCCTAATTATAAAAAGTTGGACAAAATTACCTATTTCCTTATTCAAATAGACAATTTTAACCAACCCATTTAGTGTTTTCTTGCCTATGTTTTGGATGATTAAACAAATACCATTTGGCAGCGCTACTGATAGCCCAGAGACTTAACTCCCACTTACATTGCTTTTTATAGTTTAACTTGTTTGCTGCATTTAGTTTATTGCCTAGTTTGTTAACTCATGACATCACCGGGTTGACCTGGGTCAATCCATCAGATGAATCTAGTTAGCCCAACCCGGTCACCAAACCGGGTTGATGACCTAGCCAGATTTCAAAACATTGATTTGCAATGATACTTGTGATAGATACAATTCAAAGAAACTTGTAATATACTAGCATCATTGATATGTCCAAAAATAACATCAAATAAGTGCTAAATAATTTGAATATCTAATTGTCATAAGAGATGAAATCTACCTTTCTTTAATCATATCTCCTAACATGATCTGCAGGAAAGGGATGGGCACTTCGTACATCTGGGAGTTCAAGTTGTCTGTTTCTTCAGCTATCTCCATTTCCCGAAGTGCTAAAATTAATCTAGTTAGCCACTCTAGAGGGGGGCAACAACCCAAAATTAGAGGAGGCTCTATCTTCCGTCGTCGGGCTGCAAAGTGAGAAACGACCCAGAGTAAATAGAAGCTTCATCCTCCGTCATTGGGCTATAAAGAGAGAAGCATCCTAAATTAAAGGGGAGGCTCTGTTTGTCGCCTTTTGGCATGAAGAGAGAGGTGTCCTTGGGTAAGGTGAGATTTTGTCCACTGCCATCGAGAGCAAAGAAAAAAACATCCATGGGAATGGGGAGGTTATGTCCGCTACCTTCAGGCATAATGAGATAAATGTCTCTGAGTAAAGGGGGTTCTGTCTACCACCTTCAGGCCATAAAGAGAGAAACATCCCTGGGTAAGAAAAGGTTTTGTTAGCCACCTTTATATGCAAAGAGAGAGAAATGTCTTGTGTAAGGAGAGGTTTTGTCCTCCACTTTCGGGTAGAAAGGAGAGAAACATCCTGGGTAAGGGGTGTTTCTATCCACCGTTGTCTAGCTGAAAGAGAGAAACATCCCAAGTTATGGGAGGTTTTGTTTCCTGCCTTTGATTGGGAAAGAGAGAAACATCCTAGGTAGGGGGAGATTCCATCCGCCACCCCAAAAAAGAGAACATTATTCAAGAAGGAGAATCTCCAAACTTTTATACTTCCAAAAACCTCGGGGGAGTTGAGTTTCTAACTTTATATTTTAATGCACATTTAAATAAATGCATATGCTCTGATCCGATCTGCACTAATGTGCTCTACTTTGATCTACTTTAAACGAAGCCTAGAGTTTATCGATTGATTATTTCATCGATATATCAATCGATCAAAGAGTTGTACCCTAAGAAAACAATGAATGATTGATCGTTGTTTAGAACAATCGATCACTAGTAATTTTGGTTGCCTTAAAAAGTCTTTTCTAGAAGAGTTTTCTTTCCTAACTTGAGTCAAAGAGATTAATTGACTTAGAGACCTATATAAAGGCCAAGGCATGATGAATTTGAAGAAAGGAAAACATAGAATTATTATACAAGAAAGGAGAGTCCTTCATTCATTGTTTGCCTATAGAATCCATCAAAAGCTTGAAGAGACTATTTAGGGTGGATTAATAGTGATGCACAAGTGATGTATGAAGATTTTTACACAACAAATACAAGAGGAGTGTCAACAAATTCTTCAAGAGTGTTGAAGAATTTCGAGGTGAATCAACAAAAAAAAGAAAGAGTCTTTAGTTGAGTTGCTAGCTAGAAGAAGAAGACAATGAACAAAACACAAAGAATGAAAGCTTCAAGTATTCAAAGAGAAAGAACTAAAGGCCAACATTAACAACATAGAAGATTGAACAAAGGAGTTTGTGTCAAATCAAGACGTTGGTTTGTTGTTTTATGTCTTGTCAGTTCTGTATCGTTCTAGTACATTGATTTAGATTTGGTTGAAGCTACTGTGATTTTTTACCCGAGTTTGAGTTTTCCACGTAAAACTTCTTGTGTGATTGTATGATGTGTTTGCTTGATTTAATGGTTTGATTGATCATGAATGATGCATAATAATTATATTTATTTATTTCACTTCGAAACAAAACCATGTACATTGAGGCTAGAACTCTTAGTCTGTATTTTTGTTGGATAATCGGAATAGGGGCATTCTAGTGATTAGCTATTCTCATCTAGACTGTTGTGTCCCGATCAGACACAAATAGTACCCCGCTTCATGTAGAGGAAAGGGGAGAAGAATGGATGAAGGTAGAAGAAGAAGTAACTCTGATTTTGCATAACCATCAAAGGAAGAAGGCAGCCCCCATGATGGGAGGCACGCGACTCCCTTGGGAGCCATGCCAGTTGGTGGGCCACTAGCTGCTCCATTACATTTTGAAACAATTTCCCCCCTTATTACAACTTATTACATTGTAAAAGGAAATTACCAAAAAGTAAAGCAAACCCAAACATAGTTTGTCCTAAGAATGGAAAGTAGAACAAGGTAGGATATGCCCCATCCTGAAGCTGGTGTACACAACATTCCACCACCCTCCACTTTCGCCTTGTCCTCAAGGCGGCTAAGTAGGGTAGCACTCCATAAACTCATCCTCAAGCATCCAGGTGGCGTCCTCAAGAGGCTGACCCTAACAAGCTACGAGTTTCGTGGTGACAATGATGCCAGAATGACACACCAATCTCTTATCAATCACAGAGGTGGGTGCGGGTACATTAGGGGTTTGGAGGGCCCATGAGCGGCAGAGGAGGGGCGCTAGGGACAAGGATTGGATCCACAACGAATCAGTGGAGGCAAGTGACATGGAGGACCGGGTGAACCAATGATCCAGCGGTTAATACTAAATGATAAGCCACCGGTCCAATGCACTTGATAATGGAATGAGGGGCATGGTAATGTGGAGCCAACTTAGCATGCTCGGCCTGAAATAAACTGGTCTAATGCTGAGGAATCACCGAGACATAAACAAGATCGCCCACCTGAAACTCCCGATCGGAATGCTTCTTGTCATACACTTGCTTCATGCGGTTCTGAGCGGATGCTAAATTGAGTTTAAGGGGCACAGAAAACTTCATCCTGCGTCCAGAGCATATAATCAATCTCAGCCACGAAAGGGTGGTGAGGCACATAGGACAACACTGTAAGAGGAGGGCACCCATATACCAACTCAAATGAATGTGCCATCGGAGATTGAAAGCATGAGGCACCCAAAGTTGACCCTTCAAAAAGAGTTCATCTTGCCACACAAAGAATGAAAGGGCAGCAAAGTCATTTTTCAAATGAGTAATGAGCTCATGAGCGGATGAATCCTCCACGAATGCTCGCCGCAAATCCGGAACAAATAGGCAAGAGGATAGAGAATGCGCCAAGCAAGAACCCTCAGAAGGTCAACGAGAGAGTGCATTTGTCATCGTGTTTTTTGCCCCTTTCTTTTACACCACCTCATAAACATAACCTCGGAGCTTGTTGACCCACCACTGCTGTGTTGGAGTGGACACCCACTGCTCGAGGTAATAATTCAATGGCTGATGATCTGTGCAGATAGGTAAGAGGCCACTGAGCAAGGAAGGGCGCCATTTGGTAACTGCATGCACTATGGCGAGCATCTCCTTCTCATAGGCTGATAGAGATAAAGAGCGGCCAGAAAGTGTCTTGCTTAAAAAAGCAATAGGGCGCTCATCCAAAAGTAGAACGACACCAAGTCCGGCATCTGAAGCATCCGTCTCAACCACAATGAACAGTCAAAATCTAGAAGGACCAAGATTGGGGTTGTAGCCATGGCTGACTTTAGCCTCTCGAAGGCCTCTTGGGCCGTCTCTATCTATATAAAGGCCCCCTTCTTGAGGAGGGCAGTGAGGGGACTAGCAATCGAACCATAAATCCCAAAAATCCGTGGAGTGCACATACACAAGTGGGGGATAGCCATGAAAGCATAGCAGTCGCCTTCGAAGGGTCAGTAGCAACCCCCTCATGAGAGATGATATGGCCAAGGTACTCCACTTGTTAACTGCCAAAGGAGCACTTTGAGCGCTTAAGGAATAATGAATTAGCTCACAAAATAGAGAAGACAGACCTGAGATGCTCCAAGTGGTCTACCATGATGTGTTATAAATCAATATGTCATCAAAGAAGACCAAGACAAATTGGCGGAAGAAGGGGCGTAACAGCTCATTCATGAGGCTCTGAAAGGTGGCCGGTGCATTGGTCAACCCAAACAGCATGACCAAGAACTCAAAGTGTCCATCATGGGTGCAAAAGTTCGTCTTGTGGATGTCAGCAAGCTGCACTCGGATTTGATGATAACCCGAACGAAGATCAAGCTTGTTGAAGATAGTCGCTCCATCCAGCTCGTCAAGTAGCTCCTCAATCACCAGAATAGGATACTTATCCTTGACGATGATGGCATTAAGTGACCGGAAGTCCACATAGAACCACCAAGTCCCATCTTTCTTCCAGACAAGTAATACTAGGGAAGAGAAAGAACTATTGCTCGGCTGGATGATACATGTCTTGAGCATGTCGGACACTGAGCGCTCAATCTCCGCCTTCTGCATGTGAGGATAAGGATAAGGCCGGACATTCGCAGGTGAAGCGACAGTAGATAGGAATCTCGGGATTGTGGTGCCGCACCAGTGGTAGCCCCTTAGGCTCAGCAATTATATCCTCATGCTCTGCCAAGAGAGCAAGTTGGTCCTCCAGAAGGCTGTCCTGGTGTAAGTCCATTGTGTTACGCTGCTATAGGAAAAATCCTTGAGGTGCAAACTGAAAGAGGGAGCTCACCAACTCGGTAGACTACAAAGAGCCCGGCTTAGAACCTTGGATGCGAACGCACTGCCTTTGCACCTCAAAGTCCATGATCATGTCACAAAAGTTCCACATGACGTCGCCAAGCTCTTGGATCCACTGAAATCCCAGTACCACGCCCCCCCCCCCCCCCCCTTCGTGGGCAACAAGAACAGGTCGGTGGTGAATGTATAGCCCTGGATGGATAATGAAGCCTATGTTTACACCCCAGCGCTCTGAAGATGCTTACCATCACTAATCAAGACATTGAACGGTTTTGAGTCCGACACATAACATCCTAATCGTTGTACCACTTTATCATTGATGAAGTTGTGGGTGGATCCACTCTCAATTAGGATGGCCACCTGTTGCCGCTTGAGGTGAGCTTGGACGTGCATTGTACGAGGAGTGAAGGCTTCGAAAAAGGCATGCACTGAAATCTCGGGCATCATGCTGTCATAAGGGGGTGGAGCATCCATAGTAGAGCCAATATCCTCCTTGTCGGCCTCTTCGACCTGTGAGTTTCCTCGGACGGAACATCGGTGGGTGGGCACAAAATTCTTGTTACACTTAAAGCACCAGCCCTTCGACTACTGCTCATCATCTTGGTGGGAGTGAGATGGTGTACAGGAGGGGCAGCAGGGGTGGAGGGCTGGCTGGTGGGGAGGCCTGATGATGAGAGAGGAGATAGCACTAGGCTGGTTGGAGAATGTGGAGAAGGGCCAAATCGGCCTCCCCGTCGCTTTCAGGAAACCTTTTCCTCCTCAATTACTGCATGACACATGACTTCTTGCATCGACATGCAAGGGAAGTGGTGCATCTCATGTTTGAGCCCCCTCTTAAAAGTCCACACTAGGGTTGCCATCGGCCAGACAGGAAGAAGGTTGGCAATCTTCATGAACTCAGTGTAGTAGGCTCACACGGCGGTGGTCTGATGCAAGGTGGATAGCATCTCGTTGATGTCCTAGAACTCATTGGGGCCGAACTAGCCACAGAGTTCATCGGCGAAAGAAGTCCAAGTAAGAAAGCAGGCCTCCTTCTCGGAGCTCAAGAATCAAATAGAAGCATCACCATCTAGATGGAAAGTGGCTATGTGCAATCATTCAGCCTCGGAATGTGTTCCCTAGTAGGTGAAGAATTTCTCCCCCTTGTTGAGCCATTCCACCGGGTCCTTATCTCCATTATAACGTGGGAACTGTATGCGAGCTGAACGTGGATCAGCCCCACCCCGAAGTCCTCCACGAGAGTCGGATTACTCCTCCCAATCATCCTCGAATTCATGGCACCATTGAAGTATTTAATTGAACACCTAGAGGGCCTCGTGTATCCCAGCCTGCACGTTCCCCCACTTTTGGATGTTCCAAGGTGTCAAAGCAAATAGAATGGGGAGGCTGGTGCACCTCTCTCTCGGATGGTGCTTGAAGGCTAGGGGTGCGAGATTCGAGGGGCCGAGAGGGATCACACGTCTCAGCTAGGGCTGGTTGCGGGTTGGGCAAAATTGGCACTGCAGGGATTGCCTCAAGTAATGCAACTGCTATGGTGAGGTGCTAAATTTGGGCAGCCATTGTTTGAATCATGGAGCTCACAGAGGTATTAGCCAAATCAGCCTCTGGTATGGGGCTGTCCTCCACGTTCTCCTTCTCTTTCTTGCGATGGATCTCAAGAGCTGTCGCTGACTGCTTGTCTCGTGCCATGATAGATCCATGAAGCTTTGATACCAATGTTGTGTCCCAACCAGACACAAATGATAACCGACATCACGTAGGGGAAAGAGGAGAAGAATAAATGAAGGAAGAAGAAGAAATAGCTTTGATTTTGCATAACCATCAAAGGAAGAAGGCAGCCCCCTTTATGGGAGGCACACAGCTCCCTTGGGAGTCACACCAGCCGATGGGCCCCATGCTAATTGGTGTGCCACTAGCTAGTCCGTTACATTTTGAAACAATTTCCCCCTTATTACAACTTTTTACATTGTAAAAGGAAATTACCAAAAAGTAAAGCAAACCCTAACATATTAAGTCATAATAATGGAAAGTAGTGCAAGGTGGGATATGCCCCGCCCTTGAACGGGTGTAGACAACATAGACGGATATTAAACTCTCACTAATATACCTGATCTTAGTTATTGGGTGAAGTTTGTATGTGTGCATGACATCAATCATGCTCCAACTTGGTTTGACTTAGATTATTACAATCACAAAATAATCTAATCAATTACAAAATTAACGAGTAGAAAAGTATATCACTAGCACGCTTCTACTTCACCTGCAGTTTAATCAATCATCAAACATATGAGACATAAGCCATAGGCCGCCCAAGTCTATCCTTTAAACTTCACCATGAGAAAAATTGATACAAATATTCAATGTTACAAATACTTCCATTGATTTAGCTAAGGAGATCTTCAATTAATGTTGCAATCCCTAATTCCCTTGACTTTCATCCTTTGTGTCAATATTTCTTTCAACAATCCACTGCTTTCTGCATCTTCAATTGCGTAGGTATCCATCATGGATGTCCAATAGCACAAAAAGAAGAAGCGTTTTACATAAAGTATGAAAGTAAGTTTTGACAATGTGTTAAACAAACTCTCACATCAAAAATATCATTAACAAATTCACAAAGATGATTGTGATTCAATTCTAGATAATAGGAATTGAAAATTAAAATCAACAGGTTTTACTTGCAAACAAGACAATGAGAGAAGAAGAAATAAACTAGGGTTTTCTAACTTGAAGCAATAGTTTCTCTCTTTGAAAAAAGAGATACGATTACTCTATTTATAGAGTTCTTAAGTTAGTCCTAGAAACGTATCTTCAAAATTGGACTTGAAGACCGACTAAATCTGGAAAATCTCATTCAAGTTAAATGTCCATATATCTTCGTCCAAAAGTTTGATCAAACTTTTGACCAATAAACTTTAACTGTGAATGTTGTCAAACCTTCAACCATGATGGTACCAGACATAAGGTCGAACAAACAATTTAAAACAATTTAAAAATCTGCTTCTTACCTTTTTTAACTTCTTGGCCGATGTGAAATCAATGAAAATGATGAGATATACAAGCTGATTGTGTTCAATTCATTTTTGGATCTCATGAAGTTTGATCATGGCATCCAGCAGATTCTCTAAACAAACTAAATTCAATTTTGTTTTGACAGTTGGGCCTAGTTTATGTCAGAGGCCTGATTTAGAAACCCATTTACTTGAATTCGAGCCATGTCCTTGATTACAAGTTATTTTGAAAACTTGAAAGTTCTCAAGAATTCGGAAGATGGCATGTGGGCCCCACCATATTCCTTCCTTACTTTTCTCATCTGCCTCATTTTCTTTATCTCTCTTCGTTCACCACTTTGATGCCAATTCATTCCTTCTCTACTGATTGAGCTTCAATGGATATTTAGTTGAAAATCGTGGGAATATTCCTAGAAGCTTCAGCCTAGATGGAAGTTGGATTAATTTACCCTTGATTTAATGTCAGTCATTCCTTTTGGGAAGATTTTTTCATGTTCCCCGCTAACAATAAGCCCAATATAAGGAACACATGTTAGCCCTTGGTATTTGAGATCAACAGCTCACACGTTGGTACACATTAGTGATAATACCATTGGCTCTAATGTGTGCTAGCATGTACGCCATCAATCTTAAGGATGAAGGGCTCTCATGCATTCCTTACACTAGTGGGATCATTGTCAAAGTGGTATATTAAAAATTCTTCCTTCCTTTTGAAACCTAATTTTATTTTTATTGATTTGACTTACCAAATTTGGAATAAAGTGATTGGAAATCAAAGATATCTATGATTACATAAGATTGACCTAAATACCCTAATAGGCCTCCCCTCTCCCTTTTTCCTTCACTCAAGTTTTCCTCTCGTCTCTCATGTTCGAGCTCTGTTGCCTCTATATCTCCATCGTCTCACATTCTCTTTCTAGTGAGTCTCTCTCTTTTGTAGTTCTTTCTCTCTTTGAGAAACTCTCTGTCATTCGTTATCTTCATCTTCATGTCTCCCACTTCTTTATTATTTATTTAATCATTGTAGTTTGATTGAATGAAAGCTTGTTTAATCTTACAGGAAATGCACAAAACTTAAAGTCAATCCAACAATAGTCGGTAAGGTTGGTATAGTCACTTCTTGCTATATTATGCTAAATTTTTTATGATTCATTATTTTATGCTATTTTCTTAATTTATTGATAATGCTTAATTTTGCTGACTATCCACAAAAATAATTATAAATTTTAAGGTTATCTAAAATTCACATAATTTTGGCCATATGCCCATATATCCTGATTGATTTTCCTTTAAATTTTCACATCATATGTATTCCATTTGGACACCCCTAATATTTTAATGATACATTTTTACAATATGCATATCAAATAAATTGGCCCTTCAAACAACCTATCTTTGAGTCTGATTAATTTCCAGTCTCTGTGAGTTATTGAACTCATATATACTTTAGGGGCGTAGGAGTCTATTGCACAAGGTGAAGCTATCTTTGGAGGCAGGGGTGGGGCTGTCTCACCGCTTGTTGTGAGTGATAGCCACTTCTACGGTGTTCGGAGGCATCAGAGTAGTTCCTCTAGCCCCATAAAACCTTTTCAGGCAATTATTGTAAGACGAAAAGATGGCGAAAGGTGGCAAGACACCTGGGTTTTATTGGACCATGGTATGGGCTCGGGTCCATTTCGGTCCACTTTGTTCACAGTTTGGGTGAGCGGTATGGGCCATGGGGTCCAAGGATAGTGGGGGCAGTTGTGCGGACCCCACATGAACCATCGTGACATGAATTCTTTTAGGACCCACATCCGTCACACACACGCAAGGCATGTGACTAGGGTGTGCATCATCACATTGTGGAGCCTGATTCATGAATTAGTGTCATTGGTTGTACCTGTGGTTAGCGAGGAGTCGACCCTATTGCTATCTTGATTGTGTGCAAGGGGTCTAGGCCCCCGTGGACTCTGAGAAGTACAGCTCACTCCCATTGTGTAAGAACCTCTAAGAAAGACTGGAGAAATAAAGAAAGAGGCCCGCTTAAGTGAAGCCCACATAGGGTTAAGTGAGTGGACTATAAAAGGGAATAAGAGAGAGGAGGAAGCCCTAAGATATAGAGCAGCCCCCACTCTCCTCTCTCTCCCATTCCGCACCCTCTACCTCTCTTTATTGCGTGACGCCCTTGTCTCAAAGAGAGCAAGGGGCTGGCCGCCCCCTCATCTCCCTCTACTCTCATTTGTGCATGGTGCAAGAAGGCGAATCTTCTCCCTTGCAAGCGTGTGGCTTCAAGATGAAGGTTGGGCACTCCTTGTAAGGACTCTCATTTCAAAACCGGTTTTCGTTTCATTTTAATCGTCGGTTATTGCATGGTTAACTCATATTCTTATTAATTTGGCAGTTTCTTAAATAAATGGTGTTTCTTATGGTTTTAATCAAAATTAACTTTACAATTATTGGTTTTAAGTGATTTTGAGTCAAATCTGAATTTTTGGGAATTTTCTAATTTTTCACTAATTTTCCGAAAATTAGGGTTTGGCGGGACTCCCCCTGTGGGCCCCACCGTCAAATTTTGGGTTTTTGGACCAAACATCAACACAAGCCTTTACCAAAAATTTTCATAATTTTTCCAGGTTTAATTAGTGCTCAAATAGCTGAATTACCCATTTTTAGCCTATTTTTCTATTCATACCCCACAATTTACCCATACACACCCCAAACCCTACTATAAATAGAATGCCCTGAGCTATTTCCATTTTGGGAATAGGCTAGGAAAGGGAGGTTTAGCCTAATTCCCCAATTAGGCCCGGATTAGAAGGAGTTTAAGGTAAGTCTCTTCTAATTAAGCCTTAAAACCCAGATTTTCTCCTAATCCATTCTAGATCTTTTATTTCCCCTTTGTTTTGATTCGTTTTTAAACATCAAAACTACTGATTTGCATCTCTACTTCAAACCCTAGATCTAAAAATCTGATTTTTATGTTCAATAAGCCCTAGATCTAAGTTTTTCATTAGGGTTTTCTATGTTAAATCGGTTTTAATAGAGTTTAATTTAAACTCTATGTCTTTGTAAGGTTTTCAAGAAGGGTGACCATCAAATCCAAGCCTAATCAAGGGATAAGGTAATAGACTTTTGAAATTTCAGTTTTCCTATGGTAAAACTCTTCATTTTGTGGTTTATTTTGAGTGGATTTACTTGATTTAGTGCTTTAATGGCATGATTAGTAAATGGTAATCTTTAATCCCGATTTCATAGGGTTTTCTCTTGTTATGATGTAGATTAGCTTTCTAAAAGTTATGGTGGAATTTTAATGGCATTTAGGTTGCTAGATAGAGATTTTAAGTTTCATCAATGGAGTTTCGGTTTGAAAATTTGAAATGGGGAAGAAGGTCGATCTGCCTTGTTGGCGTTCGAACAGCCCTACTGGGTGTTCGAATGGATACACAGCAGATTATGTAATATTTGCATGATATTTATTTCGGTAATTCTACTTTGATATATTATTTTCATGTGTATGTGGAGTGTTTTGAGCTATAGTATGCTACTGGAAGGGTATACCATTGAGGTTATGAAGTTGTGGTATATATTTAGTGTTATGTAGAATGGCTTGTGGTTGGTTATATGATGTTGGAATTGCCATCTTGAAGTTATGAATGGTTGATTCTCAATGGTTATGTATATTTTCAGTAGAGCTACAACATACTAACCGACTGATATGTCATGTTAGGATGTGGTTAATTGATGTATGAATGTTAGTGAATGTCATGGCTCAAGGATGAAGTGAATGATCTTATATGTGATTAGCTTGTGGTTAAGCTTTGATTTGAGTTATGATTTTAATGATTCTTCACGTATGATTTCCGTTGGAATTCATGATTAGATGTTAATACACATGTGTAGGGTGATGGTGAGTGAATTACAAGCATGTTGATATGCATTGAGGGAAATGCTTCTACTATGTACACTCACACATGTGGGGTTTAATGATGATGATGAGGTTTACTATTATGATTATAAATGATGTATGAGGGGCTGATGAGAGCACTTATCATGAATTAAGATTCATGTATGCCTTGCCCACGTATGTACCATGTTGCATGCATCATGAAAAAGGATTTCCGATTGAGGCTTTATCGAGATTAATCGAATTTGACCGATTGGATGCAATGTGGTGAAATTGTATGCCGGATTAATCGGTCAAGGCTTAATCAAAACTTGATTGGTCTGAAAGGACATGTTTTGATTTGAGTTCCTTCGTGGAACATGTGCACTCCCCGGGTTGAGTCTAGTTAAGTGAAATTATATTGGGGACGAGTTACGTACTTGTCTTGCGATTTGAGATTATTATTGTCTTCTGGACCCTGAGAATCCAATATGGTATGCTTTGTACACCAGCTACCATGTGTTCGAGGGTTTCCTACATGGGAATTTGGGTTCTTCCCCATCTTAAGAGATGTCCCAAAACGAACACCACTGCTCTAGGTTCTCTTCGTGAGAATGTGACATCCTTGGCCAAGATCGTCTGGGGCGAGCAGCCTTTAGGGATTGACAACCCCGATCTTCTTAAATTCTTGTGTAGAATTTGGACCATGACACGCCTTTGTGGCCTTGTCTGTGTTCCCGTCTGCGTGACACTAAATTGTGATTACTCCTTGATGGAGGCATTCTTTATATGATGTGATGCATGATTTGATATGTATATTGGAAATACATCTCATGCAGGTTGATATGATGTGATGCATGATTTGATATGTATGTTGGAGATACATCCCATGAAGGTTGATATGATGTGATGCATGATTTGATATGTATGTTAGAGATACATCTCATGCAGGTTGATATGATGTGATGCATGAATTGATATGTATGTTATAGATACATATCATACAGGTTGATATGATGTTGAAGCATGAATTGATATGTATGTTAGAGATACATCTCATGCAGGTTGATATGATGTGAATGGCACTATGTGGATTATACACTATGATGCAAGTTTAGGTGATGGGTATGTGTGATCAAAAAATGATACATCTTGTCAATCTTTGATCGGAATGATTATATTGCTATGTTGTCATGTTTCCAATGTTGATAGTTATATTAAAACCATTGCTGAGTTTTTTAAACTCACCCCTCTTTATTGTGTTTTGCTTTGGGGCTGCGTGGCGTGACACACAAATGGACAGGCTCTCCTCTTTGAGGAAAGGTCGGAGACGACTTGGGAGTGATCGTGGAGTCCTCTTATGTGACTTATTTTCCTTGGTTTATGCTTTATGTTTAGAACCTTTGTGTATGGTTCTCATTTTGATTTATGCTACTTTATACAGTTATGTTGTTTAAGACCTATTTTGCAGCCTAGAGTGGGCTATGGTTGACTAAGCATGTGGGTTTGAGACTTTTGTTTATCTTAGAGTTAATGTAACTCTCTTTCTTTTCTACTTATTTACTCTTGCTCAAAGTGGTGTGCATACTCCGTAATGTTGTTAGATCGCCCGTGAATAGGGCATAAGTCTTCCACTAAACCGTATCTCAATTTTCCCTTGTCGCCCCCATGCGCTTGACCGGCCCTTGGACCGGGTTCGGCTCGTGTCGGGCAGTGCCGGGGCGTGACACTCCTCCTCGCTATTTTCTCCTCGATAATCTCCTCTCTTGTTTGATTAAATTGTAATTCAATTGGTTGCAGGCATTGACGTCAAGGAAGATGACTTCCTGGGGATGATCAACCCCAAAGGTCAGTCCATACCTTTCTTTGTTGTCATTTTGATTTATTTTTAGCCCTGATTTACCTTATTATTGCTTATGGATATGCTTATTCATGTGATTGTGTAGAGGATTGATTTTAATGTCCTGATTTTTATGCAAGGCGCCAACCCTTGGGCTCGCCCACCTCCATGCTTCCACTTTGACACCACTCTACAATGGTATCGGAGCCCAGCAAAGACATTTTGGTCGCTGATTTGCAAGAAAGTTGTGAACTTTACCTGATTTAGGGTTTTAGTGCATAATTGAGGGAAAACCCTAATTAGATCCTTATACATCATTCCATGATAGGGCTTTTCGAAATAAAGATATATTGAGTTTATTATGAACTGATTCATGTGATTAGTTTGCTGGAATTTTGTGATTTGATCATTTATTTGATTTTGGCACGCCTAGGAGCAAAACTGTAAATTCACTAGTGTGGATTTTTTGCTCAAATAAATTTTCTGGTCACTTTATATGCACATACATACTTTATGGTTCATGATATTTAATTGATTATATTGTTTTAATTTAATTGATTAATTGGATTAGAAATTAGTGCAAATTGACTAAATTGGCACTACGGGCATTTTGATCAAATTCATAAGGGCATTTTGTGTGCATGATTGTTTACTATCCAAAACCTTAATTATAATCTTTCATGCTTCTAAATGTGTTGATTGATTGATTATTGTGTGATTAAAGTTGGTGTAATTATAAGGGTGAAAAGACTGAATTAGCCCTAGTGCTATTTTTGTAATTTCACATTATTATTTTTTATGGAAAGAGAAGTGATTATTCCAGCAACCCTGCTAAGTGATTTTTTGCTAATTGTGTGTGCTTAAGGGGTAGCATAAGTTATTTTCACAAGTAATTGTATATTAGGTCAACTTACCTTAATGGGCTTAAGGGTAGTTTGGACTTTTTACATGCTAGTAATTTAAGCCTAATTTATATGCAATTAAATTGATTATATCAACACAAACACACTTGTCACTTTGCTGTGTATTAGAGTAAGTGAGTGAATACATAATTAACAAAGTAGTTATTGGCCATATCGTAGTATTCATTCCTATGTCTTTGCCTTGTTTTGTAGTTAATCTATTTGGGCATAATGGCATCAAAGATGGTCACCTCTGAGTTGGGAAAGATAGAGAAACTCAGAGTTGACAATTATTTGGTATGGAAGAGGAGGATACACTTGGTGTACCTCAACATGAGTGACCAAAAGTTGACAATGAAGGCTCTGACTGTCAAGCTTAGGCTTAAGTAAGGATGGAGGAACCATGTCAATGATTTAGGGACTTCTACTGCCAACCTAGCACAAAACTTTAGTGGTGGGAAGAAATTAAGGTGGATAGTGGCCATGATCTTCAAGGAAGAAAGCCTTTAATAGAAAGGGGAAGAAGCCTCAAAACAAAGGCAATGGCAAGGGGAATAACAAACCTCAGGGGTGCCTGCTTCAAGTGTGGCCAGGTGGGCCACTTCAAGGCAAATTGTCCACAAAAGGATAACTAGACCAACAACAACAAGGGAAAGAACAGAGAGATTATTTGTGTTGTTTCTGATGTTATGATAGCTGATGTTATGAGAAGACTTGGTGGCTGGACTGGAGCCACAATGCATGTGTCTCACTCCAGGGGGTCTAGGGGTGGGATGACCAATCTCCTCCCCGGACAGAACAAAGTCTACATGGAAAAATAACTTACTGCGATGTGGAGGCCATGGGGAATTATCGGATCCCGCTGAAGGAAGGGTCAACTCTTGTGCTAACTAATGTGTTGTTTCTCCATCAATAGGAATTTGATCTAAATTCCTATTCTAACCAAAAAGGGATTTGAGGTAAGATTCAAAGTGACCAATGCCACAGTGGGCAAGGGTGGCTCAGTTCTTTTCATTGCTACTTTGGTTGATGAATTATATTGTTTAGATGTTATAGACTCATTTACTTCTAATGAATTGACCTCTTTTGATTATTTTGTTTTGTCTGTGGATGATACAATGCCATGGCACTTGTGTTTATGTCATGTAAATGTAGATAAGCTACATAGGATGTCGAATGTATGGTTATTACCCAAAATATCCAAAGACTTACGTGTGTGTGAGGATTGCTTATTGTGGAATATGAGCAGGCAATCCTTCCAAAAGGGACAAAGGGAAAATGAACTATTAGGGGTAGTTCATTTAGACATCTGTGGGCTCCTGAATGTTCAAACCCACAGAGGTATGACCTATGTCATAACCTTCATAGATGACTACTCAAGATATAGGTACATGTATCTAATAAACAAAAAATCCGATGCCTTAGATAAATTCAAGGAATTTAAAACTAAGATAGAGACCCAGTTAGGTATGAAGGTAAAAGTCCTAAGGACTGATAGGGGCGGTAAGTACACCTCTAATTTGTTTAAGGATTATTGTACCGATCAGGGAATAGTGCATCAATACACCCTCCCCTACACTCCATAGCAGAAAGGTGTAACAGGATGCTTATGGACATGGTAAGGTCCATGTTATATCACTCTAAATTAGGAACCAATTTTTAGGGTGAGGCTTTGCACATTATCGTGTACATCCTTAATCATGTACCCACAAAAGTAGTCCAATGGACACCATATGAGCTATGGACAGGTTGATGCCCAAGCTTAGGGCATCTTAGGGTGTGGGGGTCCAGGGCACACATAAAGGTGCTTGACCAGTATAGGTCTAAGCTGGACCCTAAGACTTTAAAGTGTAACTTTATTCGTTATCGCGATCACTCTAAGGGGTATAGATTTTGGTTCACCATACAGATGGGATAGTGGGGGTTATAGAGTCTAGAGATGCTCATTTCTTAAAAGAAGAATTAAACCCCTAAATACCTAATAAATGAGTATATTTATTCGAGATAGTAAAAGAGACTAGTCCTAGTACTATCCTGGAGGAAGTAATTGGATCAGGTCCAAATCAAACCGACCAGGAACCAAGGGCATTGAGGGAAAGAAGAGCTTCAACATGGTTTAGGGACTTCTATACAATGTTAGGGGAAGACAACTCCACATTAGATGAACTTATTCTAGATGACCCAATTACCCTTGAGCAAGCTTTGTGTCTTCCAGACGCTGAAGAATGGCATAATGCTATTCAAGAGGAAATAGATTCAATCCTAAAGAACATGATCTGGGAGACACTAGATCCACTTGAAGGGGGGAAGCCCATAGGGTTTAAATGGATCTTCAAAAAGAAGCTTAAGGCAGGTGGGTCAATAGACAAGTACAAAGCGAGATTAGTGGCCAAAGGTTTTACCTAGGTGGACTTTAAAGAGACATACTCGCCTATGTCAAGATGGGACTCAATCATATACTTCTTAGCATGTGTTGCTTACTTTAATTTAGAGTTGCACCAGATGGATATAAAGATTACCTTCCTAAATGGAGATTTAGAGGAGATTTATATGGAACAACCTGAGGGTTTTATACTTCCTGAAAAGGAACACAAGGTGTGCAAGCTAATAAAATCATAGCATGAACTCAAATAATCTTTAGGGCAATTGTACTTCACTTTTCACAAGGTGATTAATGAATATGGATTCATAGTGAATGAGCATGATCATTGTGTTTATACCTTCCGGGATGGGACTAGGTATATGATGTTGTCACTTTATATAGATGACATATTCTTGATGGGGAATGACTTAAGTATGATTGTCAGTTTGAAGGAATGACTCACAACCTAGTTTGAGATGAAAGACATGGGTGAGGCATCTTACATCCTTAGGATGAAAATTGATAGGGATAGAAAGGCTAGGAAGCTAAGTATATATCAAGAATAATACATAGAGAGCATTCTCAAACACTTCAATGTCATTGGTTGGAAGACCATTGAATTCCCTATATACAACGGTACTGTGTTATCTAAGAATATGGCTCCTCGTACAGAGGAAGATAGACTCCGGATGCAGTCAGTGGCATATGTACAGGCTATTGGCATCTTGATATATGCCATGACCTGCATGAGACTTAATTTGAGCTTTTTGGTAGGCTTGTTAACCCGCTACCAAGAAGACCCTCGACTTCAACACTGGCAAGTAGTGAAGAGGGTATTTCAATACCTTATATGGTTTAAGAATTTAAAACTCACTTATCAAGTAGAGAGTCTTTCATTGACAAGATATAGTGATTTAGACTATGCGGGGGATCCGGATGATAGGAAATCCACTGCCAGATTTGTCTTCATGTTTGGAGGTGGGGATATATCGTAGGCAAGCAAGAAACAAAAGAGTGTTTATAATATGATGGAAGCTGAGTTTTATGAATGCAATATTTCTATTTCCCAGGAAGTGCAGATAAAGGAATTTATAGCAAGATTGGGGATAGAAGAATGGATTGATGGTCCTGTCTAGATTTATTGTGATAATCTGGCTACTACGTCGACACTTAAAAATGGGGAGATCAGTGTCAAGGGTAAGCACATTGAAGTGCATTACTATTATAAATTTGACATGCTACAGAGAGGAAAAGTGTCTGTGAATCATATTCCTATTGTTGAGGTGTTGGCGGATCCGTTCAGTAAGGCCTTAATGGAAAATCTATTTTCTAAGCATGCTCATAGCATTGGTCTTCGACAGGACTACCGCAAGTCGTTGTTGGACCATATGAGCCCTTCACCCATAGTGGGTGATGTTAGACCAAGGTATGGGCTCGGGCCCATTTCGGTCCACTTTGTTTGCGGTTCGATTGAGCCGGTACGGGCCACAGGGTCCAAGGATAGTGGGGGCAATCGCACTGACCGCACATGAACCATTGTGACACGAATTCTTTCGGGACCCACATCTGTCACACACGCACACTATGCATCCGACTAGGGTGTGCATCATCACATTGTGGGGCCTGACTCATGAATTAGTGTTGTTGGTCGGACCCGTGGTTAGCAAGGGATCGACCCTATCACGAGCTTGGCCATGTGCAGGGGGTCCAGGGCCCCATGTGCTCTAAGAAGCATAGCCCATTCCTGTTGTTTTAGAACCTCTATGAAAGCCCAGTGAAATCAAGAAAGAAGCTTGCTTAAGTGAACCCCACATAGGGTTAAGCGAGTGGACTATAAAAGGGAATAAGAGAGAGGAGGAAGCCCTAAGATATAGAGCAGACCCCACTTTCCTCTCTCTCCCATTCCGCGCCCTCTCCCTCTCCCTCTTGTGCTTGGCGCCCTTGTCTCAAAGAGAGCAAGGGGCTGGCTGCCCCCCTCCTCTCCCTTGTGCATGGTGCAAGAAGGAGAATCTTCTCCCTCACAAGTGTGTGGCTTCAAGACGAAGGTTGGGCACTCCCCCTCGTTGGTTTCTCCATCCAAGAAATGGGCTTTGAGGGATCTACAGAAGTATACAAGGTAATCTCCTCTCTTGTTTGATTAAATTGTAATTCAATTGGTTGCAGGCATTGGTGTGAAGGAACGTGGCATCCCGAGGCTGATCAACCCCAAAGGTCAATACATGCCTTTATTTGTTGTCATTTTGATTCATGTTTAGCCCCGATTTACCTGATTATTGCTTATGGATATGCTTATTCATGTGATTGTTTAGAGGATTGATTTTAAAGTCGTCATTTTTATGCAAGGCGCCAACCCTTGGGCTCGCCCACCTTCACGCTTCCGCTTTCATGCCACTCTACAGGTTCGACAGTAGTAGGGAAGCCATGCTGCTTAATTGCATGTTCTGGGGATTTTGAGGTGGAAATTCTGGTGGCATGGCGCTATCAAGAGCTCTTCAGATGGCTTTGGTCAAAGAGAAACAAAAAAAAGCCGTGGGCAGTGCGGTGGCATATGGCACTACAACCTAGGGGTTGTTGGAGAAAGTCCTAGAAACCGCCGATGGTGCTTTTGGGTTGTGGAAGGCGGGTCCACCTTGGCTGTTGTCGACAATCACTTCTCTTGGATAATGATGACTATTGAACTGATCTATTTGATTCAGCCATTAAAAAAAAAGTGAGTCCCACCGAATCAAGTCTATTTTAGAGTGGTATAGTTGCGGGAAAAAGTATTAAAAAATATAGATGGAACTTCAAATAGGGAGGAGTGTCTTTCCCAAATTTCAGCCTAGGAAAAACCTTAGAGACAATAAAATGACTATTTTATCCTGGTACATGAACCATGATTTAATTACCTGACTTGGGCTCCAATTTAGAGGTCTGAGGGTGGAGTTGAAAATTATGAAAAATGGAAGTAAGAGGGGATAGTATATTCTAAACCTGGACCAAGCCACATGATGGGCAATAATTCCTATAAGGTAACAATTAAATATTTTACTCCTAGCCCAAAATCATTACCACGGATTTGTGACATCAAGGAGTGTCCTTGAGATTGGTTTTGCACCCATTTGACTTTAGGAAGATCTTGAACAAAGTAACAAAAATATAATTATGAGTAGATCGGCCCGTATTTGATAAATGGAATCGCGGACCAATCAAAGATTCCACACCCCTTGAAAGGACAATGACATGAAATTAAAGAAAGGAGAATGAGATGTTAGTAATACTGAAAGAGAGGATTGTATCCCATGTGGAAGAATAACTACAATGCCCTTAAGGGAAGTCTACCCCCCCCCGTTTTCTTATAAATAGATACCTCTAACAAGAAGAGAGTTAGCATCTAATAAAAATAGTAAATAGTTTCAACTAAAAGGGACATGACCAAGAGGTGAACATTGACTTGTAGTGGTCACTGTGTCACTCAAGAGAGTTGAAAATGGAGGCGTGAACTCTTATTTTTTGGGTTTTAGGCAGCTTTGTACATATGTCTGCAACATAGTTTATAGGACTATATATATATATATATATATACCTTCCATGGTAAATAGGAACGGTTTACTATACTAGGCGTGAATTTGTCCCGGCCTAGCCCTACAAATGAGTGCATTGGGCATCCATTTATCTTTTAGTCTTGAGCTTGTTACTAACCATTAGGATTTGTGTGAGCCCATATTATTTATGTTTACTTACACAGACACATGCATTTGATAATGATGTATTAACAATTATTACTTATTTGTGATTAATGAAGGTGAATTAGGAGGAATTTGATGGCTTTGGATTTGGGGGAAAATACTTAATCAAGATATAGATTAAAATACCTTAAGTGGGATTTGAGACTAGTTCATGGAGTGAATATGGGCCCTGACCTAACAACTCACCTTGGTTAGTGAACTAAGGGTAGTTATGGGATTTTACCTTAGTCTCAAGGAGATTGATACCATCATGACCCACTCCCCAGATGCTTTTCAGAAATTATAATATAAGAAAAAAATTCCAAATATACATAATTAATTCAAAATACTAGAAAACTGTGGATATGAGTTTTAGGCACAAGATCACTCAACAATGAAGAAACTTTTGCTTCCATCTTCTATCGTCCTTGCAAAAGCTTGTACATACAAAATACGTGCAAAGGCAAACCACCCATGAGCCAAAGCTCAGTAAGCTTGCCTACTACTATTCTAAAACATAATAAATTGCAAATTACTTGCATCCTAAGCATGCTCACGAAACTATATGCGTCATACCACATGGAGTTCATTCCAAATTATTGAGTTAAGTCAGCATACATATGCATGAAATAAAATGTTATAAACTACATATGCACCATGCATTTCAACCAAAGGAATCATATTCACAAGACATCAATTAATGATGGTTTAGAAACTTCTTACTTTAACCAATAGATTATTACCATGCCAAGAATATGTAACATAAGTCATTGCCCAAAAATTGATCTTGACTATCTCTATGTCATAGTGAGAGCATGTTTGAAACAAACTAGAGGCATTCAGCCTAATACGTATGTATCTAAATTCATACCATGATTTATAAAAATCAAATTGTGTTCCACTTTTCCCAACACCCTTTGCCGAAGGACCTATAATGAGCCACATGTATGCATTCGACACCGGTCCTTATGGCATTACATATTATGCCACCATAAAATCCTCAAGAGCCCTCATGGACTATTTCACTAATTTTTCATGTGTGCACGCAACAAAGAATTAATGATTCATGAGGTGTCACTGTATCCCATTTATAATTATCATCTTCTCTACAAACGAAATAATTCTTACTTGTTATCTTGTTTACATATTAAGATATTTCTCATACCCAACACATCCATCATATAACAAGCTTATCAACTAAATTTACCTATATCGCGATAAAAGAGCCAACATTACAAGCAGGCATAGCTTGGCTATACCAATCTTGGTAAATAGCGAACCCAACCTATACGTAGGGTAAACATCAACCTTGTAGTCCCCATTGGTACATACATACCATACCATAGGTCCTAATGGTTCTTCAGACAAGCGTTTGCATGTACATGTTACCATTAACACAGGCGAGTACCACTTACGATTCAATGGCCCACATTTCATGTCTTCATGTTGTGCATGATGATCAGTCTCTCAGAGGACTTCCCCATACTCTACTTTATTGCTTTTACTTAGTTGCATTGAACTATTTATTGTTGTAATAGTTTAGTATTTGCTCTGGTTAGGTATTTGGATATAAAACTGTGTTGGTTTAGTTAGTGGTCCGGGCTAGCCGAACCACTAATTGGCGGGTTCACCTAGGGAACCGGACCGGCCTGGTTTAGGTTGGGCATGACTCCCTAGGAGGCTGGTCGTCTCCTATATGGAGTGATCCTCTCTTGTTTATGATTATGCAATTAAGACAATTCTGAACTACTCCCCTTTCTTCCTTGTTTCTCCCTTTTCCTCTTCGTGAATCTCCTTGATATTGATTGTGCCTATACCAGGCACATCATTGGTATCAAAGCTTCATTGATCCCCGGCCATTCACGAGGCAAGCAGGTTGTTGTCGCTCTTGAAATTCAGCCCACGAAGGAGACTGATGTCTTAGCGGACAGTCCTCCCGCCACTACCAAGGCCGCTTCGGCTGCCACAGATGGTACCACACTAGCGCAACTCATCGCCAAGATTGATTCGTTGGCCGTAGATGTTGCACAGATCAAGGCAGCACAGTCAGTGCCTACAACGCCCCTCCTCGCCAGACCCCAGGATGCCGCCATGGAACTTGGGGACACGTCTTAGGGCCCTGACAGGCGCGTTCCTGGTCCCTCCGCAATGGCAGACGGGAAGACACGTCAGTCCCACGCCCCTCTGCATGTTGGGCAGGTTGACTTGCCTACTGAAGAAGGACGCTAGGCCGAGGCTCTGCATGGCCCGCCAGGTGTTTGGGCGAATACCCCAATGATGTCGCCACTCATTCCTGGTCTCCCAGCCATGGCAGATAGGGAGGCACGTCAGCCTCATGCCCCCCCTGCGCGTTGGACATGCAGACTTGCCTGCCGAAGTGGGACATCAAGCCTGGCCACCGCGAGGTGCGCTAGGTGTTCAGGCAAATGCCCGAATGATGCAGCCCCCTAGGAACTTGTTTCAGGAGATGGATGATGACTAGGAGGAGTACCCAGGCCCTCGCGGTGGTCCTCAGGGACGGGCTGAACTCCGTTTGGCCCGCCTACAGTTCCCACATTACAATGGGGATGACGACCTAGTGGAGTGGCTATACAAGGCTGAAAAATTATTCGCATATCAGGGCACACAGTTAGAGGCTGAATGACTGCGCATCGCCACTTTCCATCTGGACGGGGATGCTTCTGTATGGTTTCAGAGCATCGAGAAGGAGATCCGCAACCCCTCTTGGCCCGCCTTCTCCGACGAGCTCTGTATTCAATTTGGGCCGAATGAGTTCCAGGACTTCAACGAGATGCTCTCCACCCTGCGTCAGACCACCACTATCCGCACCTATTACACGGAGTTTATGAAGGTGGCCAACCACCTTCCTGATTGGCCAGTGGCTGCCTTGGTGGGCACGTTCAAGCGCAGCCTCAAGCCCGAGATTTCGGAAGAGATGCAGCATTTTCCTTGTGCTAACATGAGGGACGTAGTGCACCATGCTCTCATCAAGGAGGAGAAGCTTGCTAGGCAGCGTAGGGGGGGCGGCTTGGGCCTTTGCCTCGGCCTACCCTCAGTGCCAACCCCTTGGCCGCACCCACCAATAGCTTGTTAGCTGGCCGCTCTAGCCAGCAGGCTGCCCCAGCAGTCCCGATTGTTCGTCGCCTCACACCGGCTCAGATGGAGGAACGCCATTCTAAGGGGCTATGTTTTTGTTGCGACGAGAAATTCGTCCCCGGGCACCATTGTTCTGTCAAGGGTAGCCTTCTAGTGGAGGAGGTTGATGATGATGGACATGGGGCAGACGGCTCTGCCCCATTGGCGGCTGAGGATGTGCTACCCGAGATTTCTGTTCATGCCTTCTCAGGGGCATTTACTCTACGCACGATGCGAGTCTAAGGTTACCTCAAGCGGCAACAAGTGCCTATTTTGATCGACATCGGGTCTACCCATAATTTCATTAACGATAAGGTAGCCCATCGGCTAGGCTGTTCTGTCTATGATTTGAAGCCCTTTGACGTGTTTATTGGCGATGGAAAGCACCTCAGGAGCACCGGGGTGTGTGCGCAGGGGGCGAACGTTGTGTTAGGCGTGCAGTGGCTTCAGGAGCTCGGCGATGTGGTATGGAACTTCCGTGACATGTTGATGGACTTCGAACTCCAGGTGCAGCGGGTTCGGCTTGAAGGCTCTTGGCCGGGCACCCTTCTCTCCGTCCAGCCTTCGAGTTCTTTTTTCCGATTCACCCCCCAAGGGCTCGTTTTGCAGCAGCACGCCACCATCGAGGTGACTCAGGGCGAGATGCACCCGGATCTCCAGGAGTTATTGACAGCACACCAGGACTTGTTCACTGAGCCGCAGGGTCTCCCTCCCGTCCGACCTCACGACCATCAGATTCCCATCATCCCTGGAGCAGCCCTGGCCAATGTCCGCCCTTACCATTACCCTCACATACAGAAATTAGAGATTGAGCATCTCGTAGTGGACATGCTTTAGTCCAGGATCATCCGCCCTAGCACGAGTTCCTACTTGTCTCCGGTGTTACTTGTTTGGAAGAAGGATGGTACATGGAGGTTCTGTGTCGACTACCGCCCCCTAAATGCAATCACTGTCAAAGACAAATATCCCATCCCAGTGATTGAGGAGTTGTTGGATGAGCTGACTGGTGCCACGGTCTTCAGTAAACTCGACCTTCGTTCCGGTTACCATCAGATTCGGATGCAGCCCGCCGATGTGCACAAGACCGCCTTCTGGACTCATGATGGCCATTTTGAGTTCCTCGTCATGCCGTTCGGGCTGACCAACGCCCCCTCCACATTCCAGAGCCTCATGAACGATCTCTTCAGTCCATTCCTTCGCCTCTATATATTGGTTTTCTTTGATGATATCTTGGTGTACAGCAGGTCATGGGTAGAGCACTTGACCCATCTCAGGTCCGTCTTCTCTATTCTACGAGATAATTCCTTATTTCTTAAGCGTTTGAAGTGCTCCTTTGGCAGCCCGTAGGTTGATTATTTAGGCCATATTATTTCGGGGAACGGTGTGGCCACGGATCCAGCTAAGGTGGCCGCCATGTTGTCTTGGCCACCACCAACATGCATCTGGGCGCTCCGTGGTTTTCTGTGCCTCACTGGTTACTATCGGCGGTTCATCAGTTGGTATGGGGAGTTGGCTCGGCCTCTCACAGAGCTGCTCAAGAAAGGAGCCTTTGATTGGAACGGGGGTGCTCAAGAGGCATTGGAGGGGCTGAAGCAGGCTATGGCCACTGCCCTAGTCTTGATCTTGCCGAATTTCAGCAGACCGTTTATGGTGGAGACGGATGCTTCGGATACGGGGCTTGGGGCGGTTCTTCTACAAGACGAACATCCCATTGCTTACTTTAGCAAGGCCTTGGCTGGCCACTCTTTGTTCTTGTCCGTGTATGAGAATGAAATGTTGGCCATCGTCCTCGCTGTCTACAAGTGGCGGCCTTACTTACTTACCCGCCGGTTCCTCATTCGCACAGACCACCAGCCCCTGAAGTATTTCTTGGAACAACGGATGTCCACTCCATCTCAGCAGCGGTGGGTCAGCAAACTACTTGGATATGATTATGAGGTCATTTACAAGAAGGGTTTTGAGAACACCGTGGCCGACGCTCTCTCTCGCATCCCTCTCCCGGGCTCTTGCTTGGCTTTCTCTACTTTATCCTGTCCATTTATTGATGAGTTGAAGCAGGCCTACCTTGATGATTCTTTGATGCAAGCCGTGATTGCCGCTGTCCAGACCGACCCTTCTATGTATGGTGGGATGCCCCCCTTTTTTGGAAGGACCGTCTGTGGGTACCTGATGTAGCTAATCTTCGCTGCCGCATTATTTCCCACTTCCACGACTCTCCAGTGGCATGACATAAGGGGGCTTTCCGCACCTATAAGCGGGTCAGCCAGAGTTTTTTATGGTTGGGTATTTGCCAGGCTGTCCAAGAGTATGTGGCCGCTTGTGATATTTGTTAGAGGGCCAAGGCCGTTATGACTTCTCCTGCTGGTTTGCTACAACCCTTGCCTATTCCTGATATGGTATGGGAGGATATCTCGATGGACTTTGTGGAGGCCTTGCCTGTGGTGCAAGGTAAGTCAGTGATTATGGTTGTGGTCGACCAACTATCCAAGTATGCTCATTTCTGTGCGTTGGGACATCCCTTCACCGCCAAGACAGTGCCTGAGCTTTATGTTAGGGAGGTGGCGAAACTCCATTGTATGCCTCACACTATTGTTTCTGATCGTGACCGGATATTCATTTCTCAGTTTTGGCGGGAGTTCTTTACTTTACAGGGGACTTCTCTCCATATGAGCACTGCTTATCACCCTTAGACGGACGGTCAGACCGAAGTGGTTAATCGTTGTTTGGAGCAGTATCTTTGGTGTTTCACCATGACACAACCCCGTCGGTGGCTTCAGCTTCTTTCATGGGTGGAGTGGTCTTATAATACCACCTATCATATACGTGCTGGCTTTACTCCTTTTGAGGTGCTGTATGGCCGTCCACCACTGACGGTCTTGTCGTATGTACCTCATTGATCCTCTGTGGCTGAGGTGGACTATATGCTCCAGACACGAGACGAGGTCCTGCGTCAGCTCAAGGGGAATTTGTCTTCTGCTCAGAACCGGATAAAACAGCTTTATGATGGCCACCATACCAATCGGGAGTTCACAGTGGGTGACTTGGTTTATGTTTCTATTTTACCATAGTGCCAGACATCTTTGTTTTAGCCTAAGCACTCCAAGCTCGCCCCCCGTTTCCATGGTCCCTATGCTGTTGAGGGGCGCATTGGTCCAGTAGCTTACCGCCTTGCCTTGCTGCTTGACTCCTTGGTTCATCCTGTCTTTCATGTGTCACGTCTATGGCGGTTTGTGGGTGACAAGTCATTGGCTATGGGTGCTCCTCCTCCTCCCCTGATGGGCCCAGTTTCGCCGTCCGACCCTATCCCTGCTTCGGTGCTTGAGAAGCGCCGAGTCTGTCGCTCTAGTCGCATTATTACTAAGGGTCTTGATTTCATGGCAGGGCCAGCCGCTGAAGGACTCTATGTGGATGCCTGAGGATGAGTTTATGACTCGCTTCCCAGCTTGGTCGCCTTGAGGACAAGGCAAATAGCGGAAGCATGGTGGAGTGTTGTGCACGATGATCAGTCTCTAAGAGGACTTCCCTAGACTCTACTTTATTGCTTTTACTTAGTTGCATTGAACTATTTATTATTGTAATAGTTTAGTATTTGCTTTGGTTTGGTATTTGGATGTAAAACTGTGTTGGTTCAGTTAGTGGCCCGAGCTAGCTGAACCACTAACTGGCGGGTTCACCTAGGGAACCGGACCGGCCTGGTTTGGGTTGGGCACGACTCCCTAGGAGGCTGGTCGCCTCCTATATGGAGCGATCCTCTCTTGTTTATGATTATGCAATTAAGACAATTCTGAACTTCTCCCCTTTCTTCATTGTTTCTCCCCTTTCCTTTTTCGTGAATCTCCTTGATATCGATTGTACCTATACCGGGCACATCACTTCATCACATACGTCATAATGAAATTTGATGCATTACATACTTAGCATGTAAATGGCACAATCATAACATGAATATCTCTTACCCTATGCACATCATCATCGCACTTCAACATGAGTCAATTTTCGTCTAGTCCCCACATCCATGAATCCCATATGAAAGGCAATTTACACTATATAGCCTTAAATATGGCAATTCATAATAACATTCAAGTGACTATCTTGCTCCTACCCCTCATTCTTCACATTAGTTAACTAAGTAGTACTCTAAACACACAATTCCCTACTTACTATAGATTTGTCTCAATTTATGAAATGTGCATTCAAAACAACTGAAAATGAAGCATTTTTGGCTTTAGTCTAAACGGGCATTTGGTGTAGCATATGACCTACCTAAATCTCTTATAGGGTAAAACCCTAATTGTCTTATAATTCTAATATTATATTTTTTTGGAAAAATATCAAAACAAGTTCGATGACCTAAATTTTGGACACAAAGTCCTACGTGTCTAGGGTCCAAAATTAAATTGAGGATCCGATCTGGTCATTAATACTATTTTTCCCACAATTATGGAAATAGTTGTATGGTATATAAATTCAATAGTAGTTAGGGGTCCTAAAGCCAAATGTACTATTAGTTTTTGCACTAGAAGCTGGATTCCAAGGCTTGGTCTCCAAAAAGTTTGAGGATGGTGTGACACCGATTGGTCCTTGGGAATTGCTAAAAACTAGAAAACACAAAATCTTGAACTTCGAACCTTTTCTAATTCTAAAAAATTTAATAAATAAACATGTTATGATAAAAATCCTAAATATTTATAGATGAAATACTCTTTCGGGAGTTAGAGCTCTTCTATGGGGTTGTGGTCCCAACACTAAAGTCCGAATTTGAGAGATTGAAATTTAGCAGAAAACTGATTTTAGAATTAAATAGTTGAATCATTGATGAAAACTCCTAAAAATCACTTAAAAATTTTAACTAGAGGTTTAGGGACGTGCCTGAACTTCCATAAAAACTTTGTCAAATTGAGTATGAGAAGGTCCCAAAACAACTAATTCCGTTTTGGTAGTAAGAAAAAATCTGAGGTTGAAAATCCTTTTTCATATCAACAAAACCTCACTTTATTAATCAAGTCTACTGAGAACTTTTTAAAAATTCTAATCACACACATGAGAAACACCCTAAAACTCTATATATCACATCATACCAGGCTTCTACCACATGCTTAAAAACATAATCAAATGCTAAAACATCAAAATTCATAGCATAGTCATGGAAGCATACACTCCATAATAGGATTTACCCAAAAACATGAATACAATACCCTACTTTATCGTGATCTAATATAGAGGAGGTAGTTCCTACCTCTTCTACAAGAGATGAGTCTTCTCCAAACTTCAAGCTCCTTTGCCTAGCTTTGGGTTTCCTTCTTCTCCGAGCTCCAAAGGAGCAAGGGTGCTTAAATGGCCTCCAATCTTCAAGGCTCCAAGGGAAGTGTAAAGGAGGGGGGTGCCTAGTGCAAGAGAAAGAGGAGAAAGAAGAGATGGGAGAGATAAGGAGAGGAATTGCAAGTCTTTGTGGAGGGGTTTCCCACTTTGCCTAGGATTTCCCTCTTAAGAGATATTCGCAAATTTGATTTCAAGGCAAGATTCTTGAGTTGAGTTGATCCACTCTTTTGGAAAGATTTTAGCCATCTTGGGAAGCTTTTCACCCTTTCCGAACCTCCGGTTAGGGTTTTAGGATTTCAAGTGACTGAGTTAATTTGGTTGACCAACAACCTACACTCTCGGACTAAATTAGGAATGTTTTCGCCTCTTGCCCTAAATAGCCAAGGGGTCAAATCTTGGTTTTTATTGTGGTCTAGTTCAACTATAGGGGTTAATTTCTTGCCCAAAATTACTTCACAAAAGAAATTTCTTTTGAATTTTATAGTTTTATAGATAGGGTTTAAAATGGTTTTTGAGTCATAGCTCATTTGATGAGATGTTTATTGGGCCAATTCACCATGTGAAGAGGACCTAATCTTTTATACTGTTATTTGTCCAGAAAAAATTAATTATGTCTATCTTCTAAGTAATTGGAAGTCGGTAGTCATATGAACCTTAGGCTTTTATGGGTTACAATATTTATTGTCATTGAAGACTTTTTCTCCTACTGTTGGGGATCGTAGAGGTTATGACACATGCATATTTTCTTCACAGCAATGACGGTTTGGGTATTAATGTAGAGAGGTCTTCTTAGGACCATAGTATCTACAAAAACATAATTGCTTGAGCATTATAAAAGGCTTGTGTTTCTTGCCATCTACCTCCATGAATATAGTTGGAACCTACATCTCTAAATTCGTGGCGAGCTCTTGAGGGCCCTAGGGACTTGGTCAAACTACTACAAGGACAGACATACTTCCTAAAAGTGGAAATGGATATTCATAAATTTCTTAGAGAATCAACTTATCTCTAAGTTGGTACATACTTATATAATATTCCTATTTCCTTATATTGTGATTGTAGTGTATTCACCTTCATTACCTTATGGCAAAGTGATGGGTTATATTATGTTAAGCTTATATAATTGGGCAGGAACAATTAAGGGTGTTTTGTATGATGTGTCACTCTATTGGCATATGATGGGTTTCTCAGTTCAAGGGATTAGATGGGGTTATTAATTATTGAATAGGAGATTGTACTTTAATTAATGACATTTCTTAATATTTTTTGTCAATTAGAACAAGTGAAATAATTAAAGGACTTGAATAAATATTATGTTGGTTAAAAATAGTTAAACATTGCATGTATGATGTTATGCTTCATGAGATGGTATAAGTTGCTAGGAAGAACTACCTATAGATCTAATCTTATTAGCAGTAATGTTAGTGATGTTATCTATTAAGTACGTAGGCAACTAACATCATGACGATATTGGCCTGATCCGAATAATAATAATAGTTAATCCTTTTGTACCTTTGGAAACTCTCCTCCTATGAGAGACTTATAATTGTTTGTTGGTCATTGTTGGTTACAAGTTCTTTAGAAATGGATTAGCGAGACTAAGACTAGGTAGCATGAGAATTAGTTCCTTGTTTCTGCAATGCTAGTAAGTAATTGTACTAATGACATGAGATTCAATTTTACTTGGTTATTTATTTTCAAATTGATGATAGATATGTACTTAGATAAATAGACTATTTTTTATGGATTTTGGAGATATATAATACTATCATATGTTTTGATATTTGTATATGTGAACCTCAGTTATCATAATCTGGATATTTAATTGGAGGATTTACCTTGCATTTAAGGGGAAACAATTCTTCCTTGTTTATAGTTTGAGCTATCTAAATAGGGTTTTAAAATTAGTGTCGTGACAAAGAGAGTTTCATAAGTGTGGAAGGAGGTTAAGGTTAGGTTCAAAATGGCATTTTAGTTGAGAAAGTGAAAATGTGGACTTATTGAATTAAATCTAGGCATCATGGAAAACCTACAACATTAAGAGCATGATACGAAAAAATTCCTCATTTGGTACATATTGATCATCACAACCTGAATTGGTTTCCTTGATATCGAGAACAATTCTTCAATAGTTTGATCAATTACTTTTATAAATATATAAAGCTTTTATTTACCTTCAACTTGTTCAAGTAGCCACATGTAAATAATACAACAATATCCACCCTTGTTTAAATTAAGGTGTGACAACATTCTTATTTCATGCCATAGGCCCCTAAATATTTGACTTTAGAAATAAAAGATAAGAACCATCTTGCAAAAGGCAACAAAAAGAAAGAAGACAAAATAAAATATCTATGCTCCAGTTGTGTCACATGACAATATCCATATTATAAGTTAACATTTCTTCTTAAACAAAATATGAGAAACCATCCACTCTTCTCCATTTTCAAACCCGAATAGTTCAGAGTTACTAATACATAATCCTCTCCAATAGTTCACCCATGTGGTTGCCTCTTCTTTGCTATGAATAAATGACCCCACTATTGCTTTCACAGCATCAAGATTTGCATCCAGTCTCTTCAACCACTCATCACTGTTAGACAAATTCATCATTTTCTATCAAATTTAAATTTCAAAAAGTATACACAACAAGAAATCTAACAACGTGAATCCAGGATGTGCATTCCTTTAAAAAATGTTCAAGTAAGTTGCTATTTTTTTATTTTAATTTTTTCAAATAAAATTGAATGTTGAAGAGAATATGCCCAAATCCAATTGTGTTCTCTTACAATGTACCAATACAATTCTTTCAATTTTGGAAATTAATAACCACTTCTTATCAATATTCATCTCAAACACCTTTTGCCTAGGTGTTAGTACATGATATGTTTCACAACTATTTTGCCATTTAATCTAGTCTTATGGCACATATTCATTAATATATGAAACTTTATGAAAATATAATTGCATAATTATAAAAGTCAATTATAAATTATTGATGCATGAGTTAACTCTTACTTGTATAATATATGACACTCTAGTAATATTTAGTTCATTTAACTTGTTCAACTTGCCCTACTAGTGCATGATCCCTCTCACAATAAGTGACTTGCTTTGTCAAGTTACTTACTTTAATTACTTTGTTAATTTTTAGTTGAGGACAAATATTTCCCTTCTCATATTTTCTGATTTGGACAACCCAACTTGACTAACCATAAAATATTGGAAGTTGTATGTTTTTTAGAAGGTTTTTACATTTTCTTTTTTCCCATGTTAAATTGTCTCAAGGGTTTGCGGTTCAGTTGATTAAATCAATTGCTTATTGCTTAAATCTAGACCAACCAAGGTTTCCCCTACTCTTGAGCTACAACCATTCAAATGCCCATACTTATTTGGACAACAATATCATTGTTTGCCCAACAATGCAGTAAAAAGTATATTGCATCTTAACCTTAAAAGTAAAACTTTTAACTATTAAATCCTTACTTAGTTCGTGAAAAATGTTTCCCACTTAGAATCCAATGGTCCACAATAGAGACATCATCCTGCAATATAAACAAATATAAAAAAATGCTTCAAAAGTATGTTATTAATGGAAATTTTGGAGTGCTAAGATTTTGCAAATCCAAACCATATCTAGACTTTTTTTAATTTGTTGAGGTTTAACAACTATCATCTTTTATAAATAAATAAACATTTATTTATTTTACAATATGCATTTCTCCTTACTTGAAAATATAGAAGTAATGAAGCAGATGGCATTATCATCGTCCCATCGGGGAAAGTATACTCCGTAAGCCAATCATCTTCATCCATAGGCTACAATACATACACATAAAGTATTCAATACTTGATGACTATATTAATAGAACTTGTAAATGTGTAATAGAGGAAGTAAAAGTAACAACAAGAGCAATCTTTATAGTTTGACTTCCTTTACAAATTATGCAAATTTGACCAAAGTATATTGAAAGAGTTTTAAACAAGTTCTTCACTTTCAATGCAAAACATGATGGTTTCGTTTGGTTTATGAAGAGATTGAGATCTAGAGTAATCATCAATATGTAGTTTGTCAATTTAATTTCTCTCATGGGAAACAAAATATATCTTACTACTCAGCATGTAGCCTACAATAAGAGAGCTCACCTCATATTTGTATACTAGTGTTTTGTGGCACACATGTTCAATGAATAGAAGCCCATCTTGTGCCATCCACATAGATATCTTTTGGAGAAGCAAGCAATAATTTTTCATATGCTATAGAGGACACAAAAATATTTAAGCCATTCATATAAGTTTCTAATTTCATTTATTTATCAAATTAAAGAAAAGTCTTACCTCAAGAAATTCTATGACTAGTATTCGATCATAGGTGGCTTCTATTTCAAGCGTTGTTATGTCTTCCAACAAAACCTCAACATTACACAAGTTATGCCTCCTATATATCACACCAATATGGTTTAGTTTATAGAATATGATTATTCAAAATGATGGGATGCTAATGAAGTGTTTTATATGATCGATATGACTTTTTTTAATATGAAGACAGTTTAATACAAATTATAGTCAAAAGACTAACCAAATATTATGAAGAAAAAATTGGTAGAAGTGCCAAATCATAGCGCAAACGAAAATATTGTCAAACTTATAATGAAGTTTTTCATAAATTTGTTAAGAATTTGTTAAATTATAGATAAATTGATTAATATTTGTGCAATTTTGACTGATTTTGTTTTGTTGTCAAATTTTAGATCATAGTAAAAGTATTATTCTAGCCTCAGCCTTTTATCAGTGAGTATTATAATTCTAGATAACTTATCGTTTCAACTATTTGGAACATATCTATTGCACATGTATCATATAATTTTTTTGTTTGTTACAATCTCAATGTTTCCCCAACTTATCTTGAATTTTTTCATACTGAACCAAATTGACCCACACAAATTTTTCCTAAATATAAGCTTCGTGTCACTGCTACAAATATATAGTGGTACTCTAATATTTATCAATTCAATAAGAAGGTTTTTTGCATCACAACATTTGAGAAACCCACTAAAAGATATGAGTAAAAGGTATGTAGAAGAGAGAAGTAGAATGTTTTAAAAGAGATTCATGCACTTATTCTTATTTTGTTGAGATCCATTACGAATAGAAAATATATAACAACATAAGTTTGAAAGTTACTCTAGAATTCTTCATGAGTAGACTTTAGGGGCAAAAATGTTTGCTCCTCTCATACTATTTATGGTGAAAGAGTTACCTGCATTGTTCCTCAATGAAATCCTTCTGGGATTTGGAGTTTGTGATAGCAGTAACATAACAATTTTTATATTTTTGTGCTATAAATAGAGTTGTAGCTCCCTGCCCACAACCAAGATCAAGAACCTTTTGTCCATCTCTTATTTTTGATCGTTCACAATACAATTCAAGCATTGCTTCCACAGCTTCATCCAGTGTGAGAGACTCATCCTTGAAGTAACAACAACTGCAAACATTATTGACAAGCATAGTTTTAATCTTTTACTGTAAACATACACAAATAACAAATCTTTACTTGTCTATTTCAGTGAATGGAAATTGAATTTATCTTAGCATACAATAAACTGAATAGAGAAATGTAATATTGTCCATCTTTTTGTTTTTATTGAGCATTCTATAAGTGTTCTTGTTTTTGTAGAGGAGTACAATTTTGGCACATCGTGACCTTCTACAATTAAGCCATCCTTAAAGTAGCAACAACTGAAGTAGAGTGATGAACATACATCTTCACAACATGGTACTATATTCTACAAGGCTTTGATAGCTTATGGCCTTTACCATATACAACTATAATCATTAACTACAAGTCTTTAGTTCATTAAGCACGTTTCAAATTCCATTTCCCATGTCATTGCCAACTTATTCTATTTATGAATGATGACATTGTTCATACTTACTCATTTTTCTTTTTCTTTTTTTGATTTATTAATGAAAATGGGATCTAATCCCATGCTTATTGATTTATAACAATAAAAATGATGCTCTTGCTACCTTCTCCCAAGTCCTTTAATTCGTCTCCTCTCTCATTCTCACCAACTTTCTTTACTAGTTTTTGAAATATGAAAAGTTCTGTGGGTTAGGCCATTAAAACAATTTAAGCAGAAGACATAAGAAAATAACGGTGATGAAGACTAATAAAATAGCACTAACGATTTGTTCCTCTTAATACTTATAATAAGGGTACTCTTAGCAATTGAACCAACATAAAAACAGGTGCCCTTAATCATCTGTTCTACAATAGAGGGCATAAAAATGTGTCACCTATCTTTAAATACTTTTTACCCATGTCTTTGTAGGAAGCAATATCTTAAAACTCGGCTCGGTGCTGCTAGGCAAACCAGTTTGGTCTGGACCGGTCCCCTGGTTAAGGTGAACATGTAAGAACCGGTTCGGTCTTCATGACTTGGACAAGTTGATCCCTGACCTGGGCAGATCAGGGTCAATCCGGTTTCACGAAAAATCTGACTAATGAGGATCAGTGTTCAACCCCGATCAACCCCTTCCCCTTCCTCGACTTTGCTTTACCAAACCAATTCCAAAGAGGCAAAACTCCCCTTCCCCCCTCGGGCGGGCATCCGTCTCCTGCAAACTTTCCAACTTCTAGCAACTTAAGATCCAACTCTGGTGGCTAGAGGCCTTCTCCAACCCCTTCTAACAATGCTTTAGGGTGAAAAACAAGGGGTTTTTGGGACAGTACATGAGAAAACAACTCCTGCCATCATGTCTAGTTTGTTTCTCTTCAAAATTCCAGTTCAGTTTTTCTCTTCTGCACACAACACATGCAGAGCCGATTGCCAGTAGAAGAACAACCAGTGTGAATCCAGCGAGGCTTTCAACAAGTGAAGAGAGCAATGCCGTGTAAAGGGAAAAGAAGAGGAAGAAGAAAGGGGGGAAATATAGCTTCAAGTTCAAGATGAAGGAGAAGGCCTTCACGCCATGGTACATATAGTCTCTCTTGTAGTTGGCATGCACCCCTAGGTGAGCTGGCCGGCCAGTAGCAGGCCACTAATCCCGCTTTATCACCCACTATGTTCCCCAATTATACCCAATCAGACACCGAATACATAATCAATCACATCTAATCATAATTACTACCCTATAGTTGTGATAATCAAAGATCTACATGCCTTCAAGGCCTACTTATATAGACTAGTGACGGATCATGTTAGGGCACAACATTCCACAACGCTCCACTATTGTTTTGTCCTCAAGGTGACCATGATGGGTAATGAAGCATAAAGTCATCCTCAACTTCCCAAGTTTCTTCCTCTAAAGGGAGGTCTGGCCAAGTCAGAAGTACCTCAGTAATGATACAGCCCAAGCAACAAACCCGTTGTTTATCCAACACGATAGTAGGAAACAAAGCTGGTGGGCTAGCGAAATGTGGGGACGGAGGAAGAGCTGGAGGTAAGACAGACGGATCGCCGATGAACCTGCGAAGCTGAGACACATGGATGGAAAACTGGATGGACCATAGCGTCATCAGGAAGCGCCAAGAGATAAGCTATGGGCCCGACACGCTCCATAACCAAGTAGGGCCCATGGAAGCAATGTGCAAGCTTCAAGTGAGCTGGCTTATGTAAGGAGGCTTAGTGCTGGGGTAGCATAGTGACAAAGACCCACTTGCCGACTTGGAACTCACGATCGGTGTGGCACTTGTCATAAATCTGCTTCATCTTGTTCTAGGTGACAACTAGGTTTGCCTTAAGCTAGCAAAGGACCTCATCACAGGTCAATAGGAGATGGTTCACCTCTATAACGGTACTCTGTTGAGGAAAATAGGCTAGGATGGAAGGGGTGGCTGTACATACACCACCTAGAAAGGAGAGAAACCAGTAGCGATATGGAATGTTGTGTTATAGGACCATTCTGCCCAAGGCGTAAGTTGTAACCACCATTGGGTCTGGTCACCTATGAAATAGCGAAGATACTACTCCAAATAGCAGTTAACCACCTCCGCCTGGCCATCTGCCTATGGATGATAAGAGGTACTCATGCGGAAGGGCGTGTCATGGAGGGTATAGAAATCCATCCAGGACTGAGACACAAAAACTCGGTCCCTGTTGGACACAATCGTCCGAGGCATGGCATGGAGCTTCGCAACCTGCCTGATATAGAGCTCCACAACTTTGTGAGCAGTGTAGGGGTGCCCTAATGCACAAACTTGTGCGTATTTGGACAGACTATCGACTACAACCATGATGACGGTCTTGCCCTGAATGGCAAGTAGGCCCTCTACAAAATCCATTGAAGCATCCTCCCATACCCGGTCTGGAATTGTCAAGGGCTGAAGGAGACGACCGGTAGGGGATGTAGTGGCCACCTGGGCATGCTTACATGTATCACATGCAGCTACATAGTGCTGAATGTTCCGCTTCATTCCCTGCCTTAGGAAGCTGGAGCTTACCCTCTTGTAGGCTTGGAAGGACCCTTCATGTCCCTCGAAGGGTGTGATGTGGAAATTAGAAATGATCTTTCGCCGAAGGTCAAAGTCATTAGGCACCCAAAGACACCCCTTCCATATAATCAAGTCATCCTACAAAACGAATAATGGTAAGTCTGAAGGGGCTGTTCGGAGATGAAACAGGAAGTCCTCGGCATCACCCGCATAGGCCTGGCACACCTCATCCAAGAAGGGGCAGATAGGCAGGGACATAGATAGGCATGAGCTGTCCTGGAATTGGTGGGACAAAGCAATTGCTATTATGTTCTTTCTCCCCTTCTTATAGACCAACTCATAGTTGTACCCAAGAAGCTTGTTGACCCACCACTACTGCACCCAAGGTCGAAACCTGCTGATCCAAGAATTTTTTCAGTGGCTTGTGGTCTGTCTGAATCAAGAAATGTTTGCCCAGAAATTATGGCTGCCATCGAGTGGCTGCATGCACAGTGGCAAGCATCTTGCACTCATGTGTGGAGAGGAGAGACCGACCGCAGAGGGCCTTACTAAAGAAGAAGATGGGGTGCTCATATTGTAGAAGAACAACACCCAAACCCCCATCCGATCCATTTGTCTCAATCACGAATGGTTGAGTAAAGTCAGGCAAAATAAGCACTACTGTCATTGCCAGAGACTATTTGAGCTACTCAAATGCTCTTCTGGCCTTACCCGGCTACTGGAATGCCCCTAGTTTGTGAGAGATGTCAGAGAGGCAACAATAATGCCATACTAGGAATGAAGCTTCGGTAGATCTTGTCAACCCCAAGAAACCCCTCACCCCTCAGTGCCTTAGGGGTAGTCGACTGTAGCTAGGATAGCATCGCCTCCACCTTCACCGGATCAATGAACACCTCATTGCCTGAAATATAATGACCCAAGTACTCCATTTGTTTGCTTCCAAATAAACATTTGGATCATTTTAGGAATAATGAATGAGTGCAAAGTATGTTAAATATAGAACTGAGATGTGTTAGATTCTCCTCCCATGTCAAACTATAAACAAGGATGTCATTGAAGAAAAACAAGACCGAGCAGCAAAGGAGGGGCCATAACAGGTCATTCATAGGACTCTAGAAGGTAGGGGGTGTTGGTCAACCTAAAGGGCAACACAAGAAACTCCTGAGTGCAGAAGGCAGTCTTGTGGACGTCCTTAGGGTGCATCCGAATCTGATGGTAGCCAGAGCATAGATCTAGCTTGCTAAAAATGTTGGCACCTGCCAGCTCGCCTAGAAGCTCCTTGATCACTGGAATGTGGTACTTATCTTTCACTATGATGGCGTTGAGAGTGCGATAATCCACATAGATCTGCCAAGAACCGTCCTTCAGGACCAAGAGGGACCAACTAGGAATAGGCATTAGTGTTGGGCTGGATGAGCCTTTAGGAAATCATCTGAGTCACCAACCTCTCTATCTTTGTTTTCTGGCAGTGAGGGTACTGATGGGGCGCACATTAGCCGGTTGGGTGCCCGGAATGACCATCACATGCTGATCATGTTGGCGGCTTGGCAGTAGAGTGGTAGGCTCCTAAAATATATCCTCAAACACCATGAGGATGGGCAACAAATCAGTGGGGAAGGGAGGCTGAGCGGCCTCGACGTCAGCTCATTTCTGCAAGAAGTGTCCCTCGGGTTCGCAGCAAAAGAAAAAGCCAACTGCCGGGGGGGGGGGGGGGTTATGCAGCGTGCTCGATAGTGATCCATGGATCTTGATGTAATGTCCCTGTGCCTTAAAGTTCATAGTCATTTCCTTGAAGTTTCAGACCTCATCCCCCAATTCCTAGAGAAACTAGACGCCAACAACTACGTCTGCCCCTTTAGTGGATAAAAAAACAAATCTTTGATGAATAGGCACTTGGAGTGCCGCTCATCATTTTCGGCTAGTGTAAGGTGGTGGACTAGAGGGGCTGTAGTTGTGGTGGTTGTGGCATCCCAGTTAGCTTTCGGCCCTAACACTGAGATGGGAGTGGCCACTGAGAAAGGCATTGGGCATTGTAACGCACTAGGCCGCCCCCTCTCCTTTGCCGGGAGAGCTTCTCCTCCTCAATACAAGCATGATGCACCACCTCTCGCATAAATGTGCAATGAAACTGGCACACATCAGCTTAAATTTTCGACTTGAACCTCCTTCTAAAGGTGGCGATAAAGGCCACCACTGGCTGATCTAGCAAATTCATAAATACAGAACAATAGATTTGGATAGTGGTAGTCTGACGAAGGGTAGAGAGCATCTCGTTGAAGGCCTGGAATTCATTACGGTCGAATTGAACATAGAGCTTGTCAGCGAAAGACATCCATGTCGGAAAGCAGACTTCCTTCTCATAACTATGAACCAATAGAAGCATCACTGTCGATGTGAAAGGCAGCAATGTGCAGGATCTCTTCATCAGAATAGGTCCCTTGATAATTGTTAGGTGAAAATTTTCTCCGCCTTAAAGAGCCATTCCACCAGATCTTCATCCCCATTGCACGAAAGAAACCGTAGCCTAGCTAAATGGAGTTTAGCACCACCCCCATTTGCCCTCCACAGAATTGGAGAATTCTTTTGAGTCATCCTCCAATTTCCCAGTCAAGTTTCTAAAGGTCGGGTTCATTATAGCATATTCCCAAACACCTAGGTGGCCTCATTCTCCAAGGCTAGGACGACCTCCTTCATTGATCTGATCAAGAGATCCAAAGTGTATAAAGGTAGGAGGTCAACGAGTAACCCTCTCATATGTGGGTTAGGAGCCCGGGGCTCGAGAACCACAAAACTACGATGACCCACCCACCTCAGCTCTAACTTGGTGGTGCGTGGGCAAGAGGGGAGCCACAGAGGCCTGTTGAAGTTGAGCAATAGCCACCGTCAAGTTCTGAATGTGAGCATTTACCTTCTTGAACATAGAAAGGACCGTAGCAGTGTCTAAGTGCGTGTTTGGATTTGGACGCTCTTCCATGGCGTCAACTTGGTTTTCGAGCTGAGTCTCCAGGACCACTTGCTTACCTCTATCCATGGAAGACTTTGATACCAATGATGTGTTCTGGTGATGAACACAACGGTGTCGTGGCCAAGTAAAGGGAAAAAGGAAGGAGGAAGAAGAAATGATATAAATAATGCTTCAATTTTAAGATGAAGGAGAAATCCTTCACGGGTTGGTACATATAGTTTCTCTTCTAGTTGGCAGACATCCGTTGGTGGGCTGGCCTGCCATCAGCGAGCCACTAACCACCCACTACATTCCCCAATTACACCCAATCAAACCCTGAATACATAGTCAATCACATCTAATCATAACTACTACCCTGTTAATCAAAGATCTATGCGCCTTCAAGGCCTACGACATAGACTAGTGACTAATCATGGCAATACATAGCACCTTAGCTTTAAGATCTACAAAGGTTCCTTGGGAGCAACCTGAATACTACTCTCATTCAATACAAATCTCTGATTCTTTGTATTTTTTTTAAAAAAAAAACTTATGAAAAGTTGATGTCTATTCGAGTAAAAATAGGCTATGAACTCTCTTAGTAGTTTTTGGTTCTTCGTCACCGTTAAAGATTAACCCTTCCTTCCACTTTCAAAAGTCGCATTTTGTTCGGCTATTCCCAAAGAGTTTAGGCTTTCTTAAAGACTCAGCTAGGTAAAGATGTGAAAAAATCATAAACCTAATTAACGTTTCTCTTCTAATTTTTTGTTATCTTACAACTTCAACAATTATCATTAACCTCTAATTCAAGTTTTAGGGGGAAAATATTTTAACTTGGAAGGTTTCTCAATCATGTGAAGTGGAGCAACAATAAAATAAAGTAATTTTTTTTGCAATTATTAGTCAGATTTCCAACCATTAATGCGAACAATTAGAGGGAGACTGTACTCAAAATGAGAGCCCAATTGTCTTCAATAGCAGTTAAGGGCCCACCCCTTACACCTTCTCACTGTAGTTGGATGCTGCCATTTGCCCTTTCCAAGCGGCCGCATAGAATTGAGGGTTTAGTTAGGGCTCATTAGAGAGGGTGGGGCCCATTGACTAGGCCGGTTCCTCATGTACCAAAAATAGGTTAGCGACCAACTCGGTTTTAAAGCACTGGCATAGGCTGTAATTGATGCCTTTAAGTAAAAGGCCGCCTATCATGAAAACTAAAGATTTTACAGCGCATAGTTTCTCACATGTGAAAGTAAAATTTTGGTTAATTTTCTCCTAGTCTTTAAGCTAATTTCATGGCCTGAAATAAATAAAGTTGGCACTTCATGTCCTCAGTGCCTCCTCTCCAATGTACTTCGCAGCAGGTGACGCAAAAGCTACTGAGCTATTGATCAACAACCCCCAAGGCACAACAAAGATGGTGCTACAGTTGATTGGAGAATTGTGCTTCTAAGTTCTCTCTCTTCCTCTTTTGCCCTTATTTACATAGATCATATCTAACCTTTTTAGTGGGCATCTATTTTTTTTCTTTATATATGCCTATACTAACACAACTTACACTTCTTAAGCTTCTCCTCTAAAAGTGCTACCCCTAGGTTCTTACAAATATATTCATTTCTAAACCTATCTCTCTTAGTTGTCCCACACATCTACTTTAACATCCTTATTTTAGCTAATTAAATTTATCTATAAGACGTTTATCTAGGGCCCAATATTTATGTTCCATATTGTATAATAAGCTTAATAGTTGTCCTATATAACTTGCCTTGGAGCCTATTTAGAATGCGCCTATTTGGTATTGATCAATATATGTAAAGAATCAATAAAAGATAAATATTTAGTGTAATACAAAAAATGAGGAAGCAAAATTGAACTTAAATGTCAAACAAAGGTGCACCTCAAATAAAATATACACCAAGTAATAGTTACAATGGTGTTTTAAAACTCAGTTAAACTTAGATTGTTACAACATGTATGTCAAATATATTTTATTCTTTATTTTGTTGAACAAAATTATGTCATTCTATAATGTTTTTATTAAGTCTGAGTTGATTAGTGATAGATGAATTTATATTTGGAATTGAAAGACTAGGAATATTGGAGTAAACGTAATTTAAGATTTCAAGGTAGAAAACTTAAGCAAGTGATTGAAGATTTTAAGGAAGAACAAGGTATAGAATCATGCACATACGTCACATACAATTAGGAAGATCAAGATTTAATTACATGTGAGAAAAGAGTGGATAAAAATTGAACAAAATCACAAATAATTCAAAAGTGATCGATCGGATTAGAACTAGCGATCGATCAGTCTTGAAAAAAAATTAGGATATTTTTCAAAATATCAAATGATTGATCAATTAATGAAAAAATCAATTGAAATGGGTTTCATCATAATCTATACTTGGAATGATCAACCGCCTGTTGAAACAATCGATCGGTACTAGACTAGATTTTAAACATGAACTATTCATCGATTACCCTACGGAACAATTGATCAACTGGTACAATATTTTCCTAATTTAAATTTTTTGGGAAGATTTTGTTTCCAATTAAAATTCTAATACCAAACCAACTTAATGACATATAAAAGGCCTAAGACATAATGAAATTGAAAATAGAGACTAGAATTCTGTAAGAAAATTGAACGGGTAGAGATTATTTATTTATGATGAAAAATTAAGAGTTTCTCTATCTAAATCCTTCACCACCTTTGTGATTTTCTGAGAGATATCAAAAGAGGGGTGTGAGAGGTGTGAGAGCCTGATTCATAAGTAGTTTATTAATTAAGATTGTGAGTTGTAAGTTACTACACATCACATAAGTGTTGAATATGAAGCTAATCAAGATGGACTTTGATTAAAACTTTAGAAAGTAGAAGATTGTACTAAGGATATTAAACTTACACAGCTGAGTGGCAGGTTTGATCCGAACCTGGTCTCACTTATGGCTAAATAGTATGGGATGGCATCATGTCAGATTTTGCCAAACCAGAATCTTATACTATTTAAGAAATAGTAACCCCGACCCGACTCGATTTTATTTAACCCAAACCCAACTCGAAGTTATTAGGACATTAGCTTTTATTTTCATGCTAATTTGTAATAAGGCACTGTGTTGCCAAAAACATTAGATTATGTTATTTCCTTAGGCTATTGAACTTGTATATGGCTGAGTTATGATCCTAGATTATGATTATCACATTTCATTAGGTGATTTATTTTTATGTGTGATGCTTGGCTATGTTTGATAACACCCTGCGTTTCACATTGCCTCTATGTTCATGAGAATGAAAACCCGGGGTGTTACACTGTTGGTCTAGTTATATCATTTTAATCAATTAAAACTGAATTTTATTAAAAATATGCGCAAATTGTTACATCGTTTAAAGATTAAAGAGTCATCTAATTCATGTGTTACGTTCGTAATGACGAATCAAATGAACAAAGTAATACAACAATTTGGCCTTTCTTCCTTAACTCATGTTATTTCATTCGCTTAACTAGTTTTAGAGCAAAGCACCCAAGCTTGTCACGAATGTGTATTTAATTATTTTAAATAATTATTAAATTTTGTCACTAACACATAAGAATTGTTAAGTTATTATTAAAATACAAAGAAAAATATGAAAAGAATTATATTTATAACTTTAATTGGGTCGGGTCGTGTGGATCACCTAAAACTCGAACATGATCCGAATGGTTTTAAACTTTTGGAGATCTGATTGGGTCAATAAAGAACCAGTCAGTTGACTAAAGAGCCAGTTGGTAGACCCATGACCAAATTGGGTCACTGTAAAAAGGGGAAATTGCCTTCTTTATGTGGAGCAAGCCATCTCACCAATCTCCCATTTCCTCCTTCTTTCACCCACTTTCCTTCCAAACTCTAGTTCCAAAATGCATCCCCCTCCTATTGGCATTCCTATGCGGCAGACCCTCCAACCTATAATTCTCCGCATCTAGGCCGTCCCCCTTTCTCCTACCCACACTCTAGTCCTGTACACAACTAAGGGTGCTAACGAGCCAAGTCGAACTGAGTTTTGGGGTTTTTTACTCTAGCTCGATCGAACACCTAACCCTTAGCTTGGCCTCGATTCAACCAAGGAACTCGAAACTCGACTTAAGCTCAAGCTCTAAATATAGTACAGGAATTTGAACCTAGATTCGAATTGAGCTCAAATCCCATTAAAACCCAAATTACATTTCCCCATCAAAAATCATATTAATTTGGAGAATCACATCAAGATTACAAAATAAAATCACAACAACCACGATTCGACTCTATAAAAGTCGTAAGCATCACTGCAAAATCTAGGGTTAAAAAAATCAATATGTCAATAATTGACCTCACAAACAGCTTTCACTAGTCACCAAAAATTTCACTAATGCTATTAGAATCTAACTCATATAATGAGCCATCAAAAACTGAACTAAGAGAATGCATATATATATATAAAAGAAAAAGGTAAGCTCAAGTCAACTTGATACAATAGTTTATCAGGTTAATTTTTAAAATATTAATCTTACCAATATTTGTTGAGAGTGGGACCAAAGAAAATAAAAAAAGCATCTTAAAAAATAGGGGGTCATGATTTTTTGGCCCATTTGGACATATCCCCTTTATTACGGCACTTCAATCTCACAATCAAATCAACGATTGAGATTACATTTCCTAGTTTAGGTCTTTAGAGTTGTACAATAGATGCGGAACCAATTAAAATTTAAATATCTTATTTGAAGATGTGGGTCTATAAAATTTGAGCTTATTTTAATATGTAGAACCATATATTTAAACCACATTAAATTTAAGCCACCGATTTGGGGTTGAAACTTTGACCTACCTTGATGAGCGGATCCCACTTAACAAATTTAACCCAAAATGTACTCATCTCTTTTTCATATGATTTGCCACACTCCCCCTTGGTCTCATACCCCCATTTGACGTGGCCCACAAAAATGGGCCCTCTAAAAATTCAACCCTATATAGTGTTTATGAAGATGACTTGATATTACCCCTTCTCATCTATGAGAAGTGGTAGTATCAAGTCAACTTGACAACTCTATCTCAGGTTCATGTTTTAGAGGGTCCATATTGGTGGGCCACCATAAAATGGGGGTATGCGACCGAGGAGGATGAATACTATAAATATTTTTATAAAATAAGAGAATATTATGGGTACATGAATAAGTTAAGAAATTCATATAATGTGCATATAATATGTAAAAAGTTATGCATAACAAATAGAGCTCACTTCGAGTAGAGCTTCGAGTCGACCTCAAGTTAAACCAATCAAGTTTCGAGTCGAGTTGATTCGATCTAGCCTTTGTTCGAGCTTGGCTCGCTTACTATAGAGTTCAAACCTACGCCGAGTTGAGGCCCCTTCGAGTTGAGCTAAATTTGAGCAAAACCTATTCACCTTGTCAAGCTCACCCGATTCATTAGCAACCTTATACACAACCCTATTGATCTTGAAGTAATAGCCATTCTGCTGAAGACTGTCATGCTAGGGTTGAGACAGTTTTTTCTCGGCAATGTTGCTTACACTCTTCTTTTGTTGAAGTTAATCGTCCAATAAGTGCTACAGATTTGCCAACCCCATAAAAACCTTTTTGTGCTACTAATTAGGGGTAAAAAATTTTAGGGCCAGCTCGTCAGCCATAAAAATCCGGGTTAGGGCCGAAAGATTTTAGGCCCGTAAAAAAATTAGGCTTGCCTTAAATAGGGTTGGGTTAGGGCCGGGGGCAAAAAGCTTGTTTTGCCCATTTGTCCCAACCCTAAGTATATAAAAAAAATTATTTTTGCATTTTTCCATAGTTCTACGTAGGTAAAAGGGGAAGGAGATATTAAAGATATAGTATATTTCATGAAATTTTATGAGATTCTAAGCTCAAGTCATTATAGTTAGTTGTGAAAGGCCTACCTAAAGGCATATAACCTTGTGTTTCATGGGATAATTTAGAGGGATGCAACCTAAAAATTACAGATTTTTTATTAAAATAATATTTCTAATAAAAATATAAAAAATAAACAAAGGCAAAAAAGGAAAAAATCATCATCAAGACCAAGCCCACTTAGATCCAAGTTAGGACGAACATTTTAAGACTTGCATTAGGGCCTTTCCAAGGCCTAGAAAAAATATGATGGGCAAGGACAAGGGGCCAGCTCCAGCCTGACCCGACCCGGCCCGGTTTCAACCATATAGCTATTGTCTATAACTTCTATTGGGTTTTCTTGCATAAAAGAAGGTATAAAATTTCTAGTATGTACAACTCTACTAGATGGTTAATGGTTGAAGTTAACGATTATGGAAATAATTTTTCTGCACTCTCCTAATTATAAAAAGTTGGACAAAATTACCTATTTCCTTATTCAAATAGACAATTTTAACCAACCCATTTAGTGTTTTTTTGCCTATGTTTTGGATGATTAAACAAATACCATTTGGCAGCGCTACTGATAGCCCAGAGACTTAACTCCCACTTACATTGCTTTTTATAGTTGAACTTGTTTGCTGCATTTAGTTTATTGCCTAGTGTGTTAACTCATGACATCACCGGGTTGACCTGGGTCAATCCAACAGATGAATCTAGTTAGCCCAACCCGGTCACCAAACCGGGTTGATGACCTAGCCAGATTTCAAAACATTGATTTGCAATGATACTTGTGATAGATACAATTCAAAGAAACTTGTAATATACTAGCATCATTGATATGTCAAAAAATAACATCAAATAAGTGCTAAAAAATTTGAATATCTAATTGTCATAAGAGATGAAATCTACCTTTCTTTAATCATATCTCCTAACATGATCTGCAGGAAAGGGATGGGCACTTCATACATCTGGGAGTTCAAGTTGTCTGTTTCTTCAGCTATCCCCATTTCCCGAAGTGCTAAAAGAATAGAAAAAAGATCTTAAATGAACACAAAGTTAATGCATTGGGACCATTGTACTTGACGAGATATCTAGTTTCAAATTTATAACTGCTTGGGCTACATTTATTGAGTTGTATTAATTATATATACTTACAAAAACTAGCATGAGACCAGGCAATGCTATATGAGTTTTGGGTTCAACTTTTTGGACCTCGTTTTTTCTAAGTAACACGTATTATTATTACAAAGAAAAAAAAGGACAACTTTTCCCGTGATCAATCGGGCAGTGGGTTACCTCCACTTGAAAGTCATTGCAGGTGGGACATTCGACAGAGAGAAGGAATTGGATATTTATTTTAGGACTGTGGGAGTATATTTTTTAATACTCCATCCATCCTAAAATAAGTGTCTTGTCAAATAGGATATTTATTTTAAGACTGTGGGAGTAAATTTTTAGAGTAGTGCTATTGTAACGTTAACTTTCACGTGTTAAAACTCTATTTCATCATTTGAACATCATTGATGAGGAGGGCCTATTTTTTTTTAGGCCTCACTCTTCTATGATATTGAAATGATGAAGCAGAGTTTTGATGTGCCAAGGTTAAGTTTTAATGTGTGAAAGCTAATGCCACTCAATCTTTTTTTATATTTTTAGATATTTTTTCTAATCCATTAAAAGAATCTTCTTGATTACTATTCCTCTTTCAATGAATGTTTTCTCTCATCTCTCATTCTTTCAATGTACTTTAATTTCATTCTTTAAAATAATATATTTTCATGCACAATGTTAAAAGGTGACCTCTTTTTTCTTTGAAAATTCAAGGTAGCCATCTTAAAGATAAACATCTATGTAAAGAGCATTACCTATGATTAAATAAAAATAAATAAACTTTTTGAAAGCTCTCTACCTTTCAAGTTTTTAGCTTTCATCTCTTCTCTTTTTAAGGATAACTCTTTATTTTATTTCTTTTATTTATATTATTAGTAAAATTTAAATATAAAAAATTAATAAGTGATTTTGTACCTTAAAAGTAAGAAAATTTCTTTTGAATAAAAGTGTTAACTATATACATATAAACAATTAATTATATAAATATTTTTATGTAAAATGTAAAAAATACTTCATTTAAACTTCTCACACGAGGCCTCTAATTGTATGAAGCCAGCCCTGCCTTGCAACACCCTCACAGTCAAAGAAAAAATCTACGTACTCCTCTAAACCCTATTGTAGGGGATGTTATCGTTTCCATTATTATATAGCAGAGAGAGAGAGAGAGTTGTTAGCTTACACTTGGCAAAATTGACGACCTGGGAGACTTGCTGCTCGTAGGTATTTTTGTAACCCCATTGAAGACGCCTTTCAATCTGAACTCTCATGAGCTGCCGGATTTCGTCATCTGGGATGGATCCCACCTGCAATCGCTTCAGCAACGCTGGTTTGTCCAACTTCAGTCCATTCCCAGCCATGGTCAAAAGTTGGACTTGTTTTCTACCTTAAAAGTGTCCCAAATTTGCACCCGCACCCAGTAAGGCTAATTTTATATTCCTTCATGTCTATATGTATTTTAGTCGAACACGTGAAATGGCTTACGCGCCCACGTGAACCCCGAGGAATCAAAACTAGCCGCCAAAGATCTAGGGGTTGCTCTTTTGTCTTTGGGAAGACGGAAAAAATTGAGTTTCCAATGCAATGGCCCTTTAAAGATCCGATTTGGTGACAAGGCTGATGATCAAATGGTCTTAGAAATGACGTTACTTCATTGAAAAAAGTGATACTTTTTTCCTGTAAGTAGTGCGACTTTTTTTTGGCACTTAAAAATTAGGGAAAATTCGCCGCAGGTCCTAACTACCGCTTCTAATAACCGATTAGTCTCGACCAACTTTTTTTAGTCCTGCGTATCCTATATTTAACATTTTGTTTACTCATAAGTGTGTTTTTTACTTCTATGCCATTATATTTTGAAGAAATCCGAAATTAGCCCTGACCTATATGGTATTTCTTTCTTCTTCTTCTTCGTTTGCTCTGCACTTCCGTCACTGCCTCTTCGCTGCAAAAGGGATACAGCAACGCCTGCATCCTCTGCCCCCACCTCCAGTGGATCGACTCCCCCGCCGCCCAAGCCCATGCCACCGTCTTCGTCACCAAGTTCTTCGACCGCACCGGCCTCCTCTCCTACCACTCCTCCGTCCCCCCTCCACACCGCCCCGATTTGCCCCCTTTCCCACTTCCTACCATCCCACCTCCGGCCTTCCTTTTTGTTCACCAATGAATTTTCCCATGTTCTATTCAGCTATGTTCCAGTCATTGTTGGTAGCGGCCTGCTGCCGCGCAGTCAATCCGGTGGGCAGCACGGTGGGCCTCCTCTGGATATGTGAGATGCAGAATTTGAGGCGGTTGGTTAGAACTAGGTTTTCGCTGGAAACAGTTATAAATCCAAGTAGTGACTTTAACCAGTTTATGTGTGGTGTGCCTATTTTATACCTCAAAGCTTTCTCTTGAGACACACGAGATTGTAAAATGGTGTCGGCATTGTGATGAATTTGTCACCAAACTTTATCTCATCAGATTTTACACTATCTAGTTTGCCATCAAGTGTGTGTCTGGGGCTCTCAGGTGATTTGGGGAGAACATGTAGGATTGCCAATTTTGGGTGGTGTCTTAGGTTCGTTGCCGGCCACCAGCCTCCATGCCGATCTGGCCGGCCATCTCTCCTTTGCTCCCTGCTATCTCTATTCAGCTCTTTTTCCCCCCTTTCCTCCGCCAAATTTCTCTAGCCGCTCTCCTTGCATGTCTTTTCTTCTCTTCGTATGTCATTTAGTCCCCCATTTGGCCCACATTTTTCTTCTTTTAGATTGATATCCCAAAGTATAATTACACTCCACAAATATCTTTATATAAATCACAAATAATACTAAATTTATACTACAAATATAATTTATATTAAAATGAAACATTTGCACAATGGAAATAACTAAATCACAACCACAAAGTAAAATTTTACTATGCTAATGTTTATGCCATTGAAATAAGTATAACACAAAACTAAAGCATAAAAAGTCAGATTATAAACCTAAAGGAAAATTATACTCTTTAATATGATAAAGTAAAATATAAATTCTCAATAACTCACAAACCTATATTCACAATTATATTTTAATAGTCTCAAACCTAAAGTACTATTATACTCTGAAAATTGAATTATAAACCTAAAGTATAATAACACTCTTTGTAATATTCAACTTATAAAATCTGTTACCGGACAAATTTTAGCCTATAATATTATTATACTCTAAAAAATTATAGTAAAATTATACTCTACAAAACCAATAACAAACCTTGTAGTGCATTGTGGCAATACCTAAAATACAAAATTAATAATAAACCTAAAATAAAATTATACTCTACATAATAAAAAAATTAATGCAAAAAATTATACTTTACATACCTATAGTATACAATAAAATATCTTGACACTGAACGTTATAATAAAATAATACTTAAATGTGATTCTAACATGTTAAAATAATTATAGCTCTAGAACCATTTACTACAATTAGGTAATTGAACCTAAATCATATTAATAATAAAAAAACTTAAACTAAATTCTACAATTAAAATTTAAAGTATATTCTAAAATTAAAACCTAAAGTATAATAATACTTTAGGCACAAAAAATTATGCTCTCTTTTATACTCCTAGAAAAAATTACTCTCTTTTAGAAAGGTTACCAAAGAGCCCCTAATTATCATCAGATGCCCAGTTGCAATGTGGCTCTTATTTCTTTTTCTTTTTTAATTCAAACTTTGGGCAAGTCGACCAAGCCATCCAAAAGAAAGAGGGCCATTAATGGATTTTCCAAACTTGCCGTTTGAAGAGCATGAAGCCCACCTTCTCTGCCAATGTCCAAATTTTCAAACTCTTTCTTACGTTTTGTCCGACGGTCAGATTCCCTCCCTCAAAATCACTAGGAAGAGCAAAGCGAAGGTCTTCGTTTTTTGGAAATGATTCCCCCCCGACTGGACTCCGAACCCCAGCCGAGACGACCGATGGACGCCACTCCCCCCTCTCGCCGGTCCGACTCCTAGCTCAGGAACAAGCTCGCCACTACGGAGGCGGAGGACTAGGTGGAGTGTCCACTCGTTCTGGATATTGTACTCGGCGAGGGTGCGGTTGTTTCCAGGCAAAAATGAGGTGCTACTGGTCGAGGGGTATTCCTTCCTTGTCCTGGATCATGGCCTGGCCTTGACGTTGTCGATGGTGTCTTTGAGGGTGATGGTCTTCCCCATTAGGGATTTCACGAAGATCTGCATCTTGACGCCAAAACAACAAGCTGGAGACGGAAAACTCTTTTAAAGCTCTTATCCTCTCTGGATGACTATCACCGGTAATGGAGAGTAACTCGATCGAGAAAAAAATTCAATCGTGTTTTAAATTATCTGTATAACAAGGGTATTTATGTCTTTTTATTATACACCATTAATGTCGAGACGTATGAGTTTAATAAAAGCCTGTCGGAATTGGATATTATGTACTAAAATTTGTCCTTATCGGTTATGCTCCCTAAAAATTAAAATGGCGAGACCCTTTTTTTTGGGATTTTCACAGCCATGTCCTACCCCGTAGCATTAATAGAAACTTAGTGTTGAGCCTGTCCGACGGAGGCACCAAAATCCATTTTTCATCTCCCGAAGGTATAAATCATATATAAATTATTTATAAACATACATAAATAAGTAAAATCCAATGTTTTAAGTTTAGTTAATAATTTATTAAGGATTAAAAAGGAGCAAATTAAATTAATTAACCTTTAAGGACTGCGCCCCTACGATGCGGCCTTTGTTCACCCAATAGATCAACACACCTTTTTTATGGAATCTATATAATCAAATGGGGGTATAGAAATACCTCTTAGAAACTTTATGATCAAGATCAACCCTTTTCACATGGAGGAGAAGATATCGCATTAGAAGAATTAACTCACAACATGCACAAGCCATTGCTGTCTGCCTTCACCAATGTGCATGCAGCTTGAGAAGTTTGCCATGTGCCTTCTCAATGCATGAGGAGGGGATGGAGATTCCACTCTTGGCCCAACAAAGAAGTCTAAGGAGAAAAGGGTGGTAGCAGCTCAACCCACGGGAGAGGGGCAGTACTAGCAAGAGGGGAGAGAAGAGTCTAAGGAGGGGGCAGCGGCTAGCTGCTCCAACATGGGAGGGAGAGGGAGAGTAAGTGGGGAGAGAGGGGGCGTCACAACCTAGATTTTCAAAACCCTTTTAAATAAAAGACATGCGATAAATCATGATAAAGTTTTATTCTTAAGTACAAAGCAAATCATTCGATTAAATATTCAGGTCATAATAACTAGCGCTCACAAATACGAATATCAAAACATATGATATTATTACACATGTCAAAATTTGATAAATAGCAGGTTAACCCTCTAAGTATAAGTCTGTCATCTATCCGAAAATAAATAACTAAGTAAAGTTGGCTCACGCCAGTAATTACAATTACCTATAAAATTGCAAAAGTAAGAAACTAGATCCCACTAGTGCAATGTCGTCCTCAATCGCACCACCAACATTCTTATCTCGCTATGTCCACATCTAAAGAACCTGCAACCAAATAAAACCAAACAGCAACGAAGCAGCAACCAAGCATCTCCTACCCTTGGAGGAGTGCTTCTAAAAGAACAAAAATATTAATTAATATTTTTTGGATCTGGCCAATATCACCTGATGTTAGTTGCCTACATACTCATTAAATAACATCTCCAATGTTTCCAACAAGATCGGATCTAGACGTAGTCCTGCCTAAAAACTACAATATCTTAAGAAGCATAGCATCACACAAGCAATGCTTAAGTATTTTCAGCCAACCTATATTTAATTCAAGTCATTTAATCAATCCACTTATTCTAATTAAACAAGAAATAATAAATAATATTATTAATTATCTCTCAAACCATTGTTCAATAATTAATATCCTCGTCTAATCCCAAAGATAGTCAAACTCATCAAATGTCAACCTAAGTGACAAATGATACAACCACCATAGACCTTCCTCCAGAGGGAACCGTCCATAGAGTGGCTCTGGAATCCACCAGGAAGTATCATCACCCAACCTAGCCCATAAGGACCTAATCGGAGTAGAAGGGCATGACCCACAATTGTACCTGAATAGAAGTGACGCGAAAAGCTAACCAAGCAAAATGTCAGCTAATCCAAATGTGTGTACACTAAACGATCCTCAATAGATCGGTGGTAAGCTTGGCTCACACAGAGCTCCCTCCAACGGGGAGGTGCAAATTTACGGCCAAATCAACAACTCCTTAATAGAGCAAAGACTCATAAAAAAACCATTCTGAACCCTGTCTTGCTCATCAACAAGCGAGAATTCCGAATGATTGTCCCAAACCCTATCAGTCTCTTTTAGACTAGTGTTAAAACTCAAAATTGTCATCAATTCATTAACTAAGGCAAATCATCAGGTCAAAGGCCTTGCTCCCTCTATGAACTAGTCCTAGACCCATTTGAGGATATTTTAGTCTTTATCCTAATTAAGTGTTCTCACCCAATCCAAAGCTATCTAACCCCATTAAATAATCTTTCATTAATCTTAAGCTAGTGATAAATTACTATCACAGCAACAATAACAAACATTAAAATAAATGAAAGCATAAACAATACAGACCCACACAGGACCAAGCAGATTGTAATATTAAGAACCAAACTCAATAATGATATTAGAAATGTTTGCACTCTCGTGCCCTAACCCTCCTTGGGCTAGCTGATTAAACTTTCATGAAAATGGGTCCTTATGCACCTAAGGGCATTAATACAATTATCCACATTGAACATGTTCCTCTCTATTCCCAGGTAAGTCTTTGACCTCTCAAAAGTTCTAGTATCAAATTCGCCTATTTATTCCATTCACGCGAATGTGGGCCAGTCCACTGATACAGGTATTTATGTCATTTTGTTAAAGGCTTCTCTGAACCCTAATGGTTCTAAAACTAATCTCAGGGGTACTCCTTTACATTATTGAGCCGAGGTAACTTTCTTGCCGTTTAATAGGGTCGTAAACCCCTTGAACCAACCCCGGTTCATTTAATAGTTTTACCTTAACCCTAAGGATAAAATAATCAATTATCTATTTACTGGGAATTTTCCCTTGCTTATAAAATGGTCTATAATTAGGTTATACATGCACCTATCAATGAAATTTTTCTTAAATTTAAACCCACTCATAAGCCCCTGAACTGGAGCTCCTAAATATGGTCATTAAAAATATTCCAGGATTCATCTCATAAGGGTAAATTGGTTATTTCATAGCTTATCAAAATTTTCCCCTAGTTGAAACTTTGTCAAGACACTAAAAACCCTCTCCAGATCTATTGGTAATTTTTCTAATTTTTTTTTACAAGAAAAAGGCCCTGAATTGGAGCCGATTCAAATACTTTCTCTCGCTTTTTTTTTTTAGACCAGCCTGGACTTGGTCCAACCTAACGACCTATTTTACGGGTTGTCTCTCCCATGGCAGGCTAGAGGCCTCCTAGCCTCTGGCGGTACTACCAACAATCGCGGTGGTGGGGAGGTGGGCCCGAGGCATTTGGACAACCTACGCACAATGGAACCAATGGCATTGGTCCCGCCGCTTTCTAGTGGTCAGCCGAGAGCTAAAGAGCACACACCACCCCCCCCCCCTTTTTATCCTGTAGTCTGTCTTAGGTGCTATGATAGCAGGCCACCGTGGTCGGGCGATGGGCCAAGCTCGGCTGGATAGCCATCGTTCAGTGATTCCGAGAACCCTAGTCCTGTATCCGGCGAAGGGCTGTGCCGCGCTCCTTCGATGGCCTTATTCAGTTTTTTCCCCCACTGGCCAGAGGCCTGCTAGCCTCCGACGGCAGCTGAGTCAGGCCGTGAGTAATTTTATATTTAGTAGGTGGAATAAAAATATAATTTAATTCTAAGTAGAAATATTTAGAATTTAATTCAGAAATAATTCCAGGAAAACACCGGTTCATCCAATGACGATAAATCTAGAGTCGTGATACCGAACGACATTCCTCCCGATGCTCATTGGACAACATGAAGCTTAGAAGGTAGGAGTTTTCCCATGGCACTCTACACCTATATACGCGTGCCAGATACCAATTATTTCCTCGGTAGGTATCCAGACAAAATATAATTTTAGGTTTAATCCCAGAACTATCAAGAAAATACACGTATTGTAATATAATTCCATGTAGGTAAAACACAAAATACGTATAACATTTCTTCTAAAAAATAAAAAAATTAGCATAACGAAATGAAAATAGTGCATAAAAAGTCAAGCATACGAGCATAGCATAAGCTAGAGTTTAAGACCCCTATCTTAGATTTGGGGTGAAAATTTCATGGTTGTAGAGAGCTCAAATAGAAAAACTAGCCCCGTCACAATGTCTGACATAGTCGATTTAGGTGAAAATGACTTTTGAACGACTTGATTTGGACATAAAATGACTCATAACGGAGGGTTAGATGTTGTAACACGTAGTAGAATGAAAATTACTTCGTAATTCTAATTTAAATAGAAAGAAAATGGGCGACATGGCAAATTTGGCGCACGAAGCGTGTGAGACAGGCGTCGCACACTGATGCACTAAAATAATGTGCAATGAAATGTTTTAAAATTTTGAATTGCAATCCTATTTTGTGTTAATTTATTGCTTATTTAGGCTAGTTTTGTTTTGTATAGGTTAGTTGGACCTTAATTGAGTTTACATGTTTAAACAGGCTTCAATAGGATCTAAGTAGAAGAAGAAGTGAAGCCTAACTACCTAAAACTAGCCCCGTCACAATGTCTGACATAGTCGATTTAGGTGAAAATGACTTTTGAACGACTTGATTTGGACATAAAATGACTCATAACGGAGGGTTAGATGTTGTAACACGTAGTAGAATGAAAATTACTTCGTAATTCTAATTTAAATAGAAAGAAAATGGGCGACATGGCAAATTTGGCGCACGAAGCGTGTGAGACAGGCGTCGCACGCTGATGCACTAAAATAATGTGCAATGAAATGTTTTAAAATTTTGAATTGCAATCCTATTTTGTGTTAATTTATTGCTTATTTAGGCTAGTTTTGTTTTGTATAGGTTAGTTGGACCTTAATTGAGTTTACATGTTTAAACAGGCTTCAATAGGATCTAAGTAGAAGAAGAAGTGAAGCCTAACTACCTAAAGCTATTTAAAAGTCAAGATTGGGCTCCTAATGGTCTAAACATGTATGGAATAGTCGAACACAACCTTTTGGACCCATTGGATAACTAAAAGAAGATTTAAAGATACCTATTTGCTAAATAAATTATTGATTTATTTAATTACTTTAGAATATAATCATTGCCAAAGAAGCAACAAATCAGACAATCAACTAGGATGCAATCTAGAGATATGATTTGACTATCCCCTTTGAAACAACCCCTTCTAATCTTATAAATAGAGGGGTGGACGTGATAGAGGCAAGATCCCCTCCTCTTTGGAGCTCTCTTCTCATGTTTTTCTTCTTTTCTTTTGTATTTTTTTTTTAGTTTTATTGTAATGGCTTTCTAACCTCTCAAGCTAAGGCTAGAGGTGATTTGTAACAATCTAATAGAGTTCTATTCATGTTTCATCAATGGTTTCAAGTAAGTATTGGTTATTTGAAGTGATATTTATTTAATATTGTTCTTCTTCTTGTTTCTTTGTGATTTGGATACATAAGTTGCTTGAAGGCTCTCCTTCTTGATCTTTTGTGATTTGGATACATAAAACTCTTGAAGAAACAACTGTTTTTATCCTTCATCTATCTAAAGTATTTCTTCTCTTTATTTTTACTTTTAATGTTCATATCTTCCAGTTAGATAGAATGTTTATTCGATTCTAACTGAGATAACATGACACATGAAAAACATCATTAGATGTTACAATGATCCTTAATGCCTTAGTGTTTTATCTTATTGATTTCTTAACTCTTTATTGCCTCAATACTCTTCTACTCTTTCTTTTTTAATTTTTTTCAATTTTCTTTCATAATCATTTTCTTTGTTGCACAAGGCTTTCCCTGTGGATCGACCTTGTCTACTACAATTGGCAAGTAAAACAAATATGAATTTGACTTTTGCATAGTCTTGGTTGAGACGTAACAACAAATTAGCGCTGTTGCCGGGGATTGCAACGTGTGATAAGAATCCATTACGAAAAAAAAACTCACTCTAACTTTACTAATTCTCTAACTTTTATTTTTGCACACTAACTCTTTAAATTCAGTCATTTACTTTTAGTACTTAAATTTTACAATTTTTCTTTTCTTTTTTTGAGACCGGAGCCACTACCCACGTTACTACCGAAAATTTTTCGGGATCAAACGTTTACCTTCATAGTGCCTTTGGCCTAATTTTGCAATTTAAAATTTCTTTATTCACTTCTAACTCTATTACTTTTTATATTTTGTCATTTAATTTCTGCACTTTTATTTTCATTTGTTACCAAAATTTTTTTTTATTGTTGCATGTTCACATAGGTGCGTGATAATTCTGGACAATTGAGAAGAGTGAACAAATCTTTTGAAAATTCTCTTTATTTTAATATAATGGAAGATTTAAGAACTAATAAGGAACTAAGAAGTGATAATGGGGATAATAATACACAAAATGTTCAAGTTAAAACCTTGCGTGATTATTTGCAACAAACTAGATCAAGTTCTCCTTCTTGCATGATTTTTCCAACTAATGTGGGTAGTTTTGAACTCAAGCTGGGTGTAATTAAATTACTACCCAAATTTCATGGCTTAGATTCGGAAAGCCCATATTTGCATTTAAAAGAGTTTGAAGAGGTTTGTGCAACTTTGCCAAACCAAAATGTTTCAAATGATGTTATTAGATTAAAGGAAAATTTTTACATAGAGTCGTCAATTTTATATTAATTTCATATAACTTAAAGAGGTAAGTTTTTAATTAAATAACATTTATAATAAATTTTGTATTTTCAAATAACGACAACTACTTAATTTTTTTTTGTTAATACTTAAATTACCCTTCTCCTTATAATTTCCTCCACTTCGGCATTTTGGGTGGCCGAATAGAGGCAAAACTCAGGCGGACGAGGACGACGGGAGATGAGGATGACGGGAGAGGGAGCCTTTGATTTCATTGTTGGATCTACTCTGGCATTCCTTTAGTCATACTCTCTCTCGCAAGGCACCGTTCCCAAACTTACCGCCATTTTCCTTATGCACTGTGCTGTCCCACAGGCTGGAAGATTGGGAGAAGCTGAAGGAAGGAAGCTTTTTCAACAACTAATTGATGTTGTGAGCTACTGTCATGACAGAGGCGTCTACCACGGGGACTTAAAGGTACTGCCAACATAAAACAAAAATCAGGTGCTAATTCATAAGCCTAACAAAGATTATGGTGAGAAACAAGAGCGGTAGACTCGTTGTGCTTGGTTACACCGATTGTGTTTCTAAATGAATGTTACAACAGTGAAATTGTTTGATTAGAACATAAAAAGCAAGAAACATGACCACACAACTTGTTTGAGTTAAACATCCAGATAAATTGGTGTCTTGCCATTTCCTTTTCAACTTACCCATGCTTGCTCGCCCTTCATAAATTTCGATAGTATAAAAAGCATGCTCCATTTTTACCATGTAGTTCTTGTTTCATATTCATGTTGCATATCCTTTTGCTTGATAGTCGGAAAATGTGCTTGTTGACACAAAAGGGAATATCAAGATATCCAATTTTGGCCTCAGTGCTTTGCCACAACATTTCAGGGTATGTACACGTTCTACAAAAACTTATGATCCACGGCTGGTAAAATTTTGCCAGCAGTGGTGAAGCTTGATTATGTCTCCTCCGCATAATGTATGTCTGCGGTCCAATGTAGACTACAAAATCATTTCCTTACCGTTGTGTCCATATATTTCCAAATTCAGGATGATGGTTTTACTGCATACAACTTGCGGCAGTGCCAACTATGTTGCCCTTGAGGTAATTTGGACATCAACTTCTATAATCATTTTCATATCCTAAATTTATTCTCGTTTGCTTTGTCCTTAATTTTTTTCATCTTTAAACTTACGAGAATCAATTGCCAAAGGATAGTATAAACTAAAGGAGGAAGAGTTCTCGTAGAAAAAACTCAATTACAGATAAGTAAAAACGAGAAGTACATGTATTCTGATTTGTTTTTTCTTTTTCTTGGATCTGATCAGGTTCTTGCAAATAGTGGATACGATGGTACAACATCAGATATTTGGTCTTGTGGTGTTATTCTCTATGTTATACTCACAGACTATCTTCCATTTGATGACAAAAATCTTGTTGTTCTGTATCACAAGGTAGGAAGTTACTCTGCTCTCTTATTACTTATTATAATTATTACTGTATTTTAAGCTCATATACCAATTATTTTGATTTTGTCAGATCTTTAAGGGAGATACTCAAATCCCAAAGTGGATGTCCTCTGGTGCCCAAAAGATGATCTGGAGAATTCTTGATCCAAATCCTAAAACCCAAATTAGTATTGCCGAGATCAAGGCAGATGAATGGTTCAAGCAGAATTACACTCCTGCAAGCCCCTATGATGAGGATGATAAATTCCTTGATGAGCAATCATTCTCGCTTGAGGTGGTAACTATTTTACTAAGTCTCAATGTTTGTTTAATGCCTGTAGACTTCATTATTCTTCAAAAATGATGATTTTCTTTCTTGTTTGATGCCAAATCAGACAGATAAACTGGGAGATGTTCCCACACTCATTAATGCCTTCCAACTGATTGGAATGTCCTTGTACTTTGATTTATCTAGCTTCTTTGAAGTGGAGGTGAGGTTTGTTTCATTTTTACTTGAATGATAGTCTATGTGCTTTTATATAACCAAGACTTGATTGGGAACTCAAGGTTGACTTGGTTGTCTGGAGTGTTGTTGGGCGCCCATCCTATGGACTTTGTTGTGAGTACAAGCAGCCTCCTCTTACTCCTCCAAGGATCATCGCAAAACACCTTGTGCTTTTGAACAAAAGAGACACTTGTGCTCATAGGGCATCTTCCTATGATCCTCTCTATCATTGCACGTGTAGCCTTCTTAATGTCTGATAGTATAAACTCTCCTACTTAGTATTTTAAAGTTTAGTGCACGGGTAGAAGCACCACTTGGGAATTTTTGAGATGATTTCAAGGATTTCAACTGTCAAAATCTATGTAAGAACTTTTATTAATTTTTAGCTTGTGTGTGTGCACCAGGACGATAGCTCGTGGGAAATTACTATTTATACTATACTTAAGGTGAGTAGATCCAGTTGTGGGCCCAGGCAAACTCCGATATTTTTCTAAAAACTTTTATATGTGCTTCCAAAATCTTAGGGAGTGATAGCAACCACTCAAATCAAATCATTTCACAAACACAATTTCTTTCCAGAAAAAGGAACTATAAAGCATACTCAAGCAAAATATTTCGAAAGAACTAAATTCCCTCAGGAGAGCATAAGTTTAGAATTTAAAGCCCCCTGCTCCATCTAAAATCTTCAACTCATAAAACAAATTCTTCCATTTTTAAATCAAATTCAGAGCAGAAATTTTAAATTAATATATATTCAAAATCAAAATTTGTATTAATGCACTAGTGAAATTAGCCTTAGAGCTATCCATTAACACCCTATGTCCCATACCATAGGTGTTTGATAGTTTTTCCTTAGTAGTTCCATAGTCTATCAAGACAAATTCATTCAATTTTTAATTAATTTTCAAAAGACAGAGCACTTCAAATTAAATTTCATATCAAATCAACAAGAAGACTTAAACTTAGAGTTATCCACTAACACCTCGTATCCCAAACCATGGGTGTTTGATGATTTCTCGTTGGTAATTCTACCATCTTTCAAGACAAATTCACTCTAAATTCAAACAAAATTTCAAATTTAAGGATCTACAGGTAGGTAGCAGTTACTTTAGATGATACAGACATTTATTTGGATGGAATAGGAAAATGTTTAACACAGCTTTAAAGAGTTGAAAAATAAAGCGACTGCAAATGTTCACATGTGACATTAAAGTCGTTTTGATTTAGGCATTAAAGTGCATCTAACAACACGTTAATTTATACAACAATGTGTTGTGTTTCTCTACCGACAAGGTGTGCACCTTTTCTATAGCAACTTCAAAAGACAACTCATAAGATGCATGGACATTCTTTAAGATTTGAAAGGCATGGAATTTTATTATTTTTAATTGTTTTTTTAAAAAATAAAAATAAAATATTTACAACATAACAACAAAAATCTCTACCGGCCACTCCTGAGCTTCTACAAAATTTGTGGACTTTGACAGATGCCTAAATCGTTTCATAACCTTGCACGTAGCTGCAGACAACACAAACTACTAATGACATAAAAATAGCAAGAAAGATTATAAAAAAAATTGATCCTGTGAGCAATGGATACTTCCACCAATTACTGATTCATAACATAAAAATCAAATGCAAACTAGGATCGTTTGTCTTGTGATCAACATTTTGATAAAGTTGGTTGGTGATGGAAGTAGCACTACACTGGACCAAAAAATGTTACGGTAAAACAATCACGTCTGTACAAAAACAGATCTCCTTGTGATTTTCACAGTTCCACAACATATAAGAGATGAACTTAGTTCGAACACCTGCAAGGAATCAGTGAACTTATATGATGCTATTTTTAATTTAGGTGGTGTCTTCTAAATAAAACTTAAAGAAATTCTTTTATCAGGGTAGTCTACTTTGTTTGTGTTGATTACTTTGTTTTCTAACAAGAACCAGCATGTCTTCCAACTAAAACTAATAGAATTTCTTTTATGAGGGTAATCTACTTCGTTTTTGTTGATTAATTACATTGTTTTCCAACAAATTCAGCTTGTTGCAAGAGTAAAACCGACTCAGGGACTGATTATCAAGGTAATAAGATAAAAGGAAAAGAAGCACTTCATAAATATTATGGGACTTGAGAATGCGCTCAGAGAGGAATGTTCTGTTATAACTTTTTATTTCGGGACTTTCATTAATTTTAACTTATGTTTTTTTCTCTCTATTTTTTTGGATTTGGTAGAAGATGATGGCCAATTATTAAAGGGAGGATTATCATTATTGTTAGTAATGAATAAAAAATTAAAAGCTCACATCAAATTATTGCAGTTAGCCACAAAGTTTTTTACCTTGGCAAACACTGAAAGACTGGTAGAGCTTTTGAGATCATTGTGTTGTTGCATAACTTTGAGCTGCATATGATAATGATGGTTGCATAATTTTACATATTATTTTTTTTCTGGTCTGGACTGACATGTACATAGGATAAAGAGCAAATGATGTTTGCATAGTTAGTGATATTGACCTTGTTATTCCTTTTCTGTATGTTGAATCCCATTTTTGTGACTGTATCTTCAATCTTCCCAATTAAATATTTCAGTGAATGATTGGATGTAAACATGATTTTTCTCTCATAAGCATTCTGGAATTTGTAAAATCAAATGTTAGAAATGTGCAGAAACTGATAACGTATAAGGTATATTCCTTCAGCAAACCTAACCATCAGGTAATTTGAGAGTCTTAACAAAGGTAACACATAGATTGTATGAAGTAAATATCAAACAACGACCAAATCGTTTTCTTTGACTTCAAAGGATATCATTTAATAAATCACTTTTGTGCAAAAATCATAAATCATAGCTTTAAAATAACTCTCACACATAGCATGCTAGAGTTATATATATATTAAGTTCAAAAAACAACCAAAGTAAACATTCATGCCTTAAGATAGGATAAAAACCCTTGCTCTCCATGCGAGTTCGACAATGACGAGCCAGACTCCATGCACTTGGACGTCCACTTTCCGGCTTTAAAGCTCCCAATGAATGGGCAAAATCGAACTTAGAAGGAGAGAAATGAAGTTTGAGGAGCGTGGGAGAAAAGAAATTGGAAAACTGAAAAAAAAACTAGACCCTCACTCCCATTTAAAGGCATTTTGAGGCAGTTTGCATGCCATGAGTCACGCGCATAGTGCGTGACATGGTGGGGGAGCATGGTGAGTTGCGTGGCTGAGCCAAGCATCATGTGCTACACGAGCGTCCCTGAGGACCAGGCCTCGCGTGCCGTGGGGCGTGCCTACTATGTGTTTTGCTTAGGACCAGTCCGGCATGAGTGATGAGCGTCCCGCACATCGCAGAGCACCAACGCACAGTGCAGGCCTACGCGCAGCAAAGTGAGGCTCTTGTCAAAGAGAAACAAAGTGAGGCCATGGGCAGTGCAGTGGCATCTGGCGCCACCACCTAGGGCTTGTTGGAGAAAGTCCTCGCTACCGTCAGTGATTGTTTTGGGTTGTGGCTGTTTGGTCCGCCTTGGTTGTGGTTGACAATCGCTTCTTAAGGGTAAAGATGACTACTGAACCGATCTATTTGGTTCAGCCATTAAAAAAAAGGGAGTCCCATCGAATCGGTTCTAGTTTAAGATGGTATATTTGTGGGAAAAAAATTTAAAAAAATGGAACTTCAAACAGGGAGGAGTGTCTTGCCCAAATTTCAGCCTAGGAAAAATCTTAGAGGCAATAAAATGACTATTTTATCCTAGTACGTGAACCAATTCAGAGGCCTGAGGGTGGAGTTGAAAATTAGGAAAAATCGAAGTAAGAGGGGAGAGTGTATTCTAAAACTGGACGAAGCCACATGATGGGCAATAATTCCTATAATCTAACAATTAACTATTTTACTCCTAGGCCAAAATCATTACCATGGGTCTGTGACATCGAGGAGTGTCCATGAGATCAGTTTTGCTCCCATTTGACTTCAGGAAGGCCTTGAACAAAGTGACAAAAATAGACTTATGAGTAGACCAGCCCGTATTTGTTTAAACGGAATCGCGGGCCAATCAAAGATTCCACACACCTTGAGAGGACAATGACTTGAAATTAAAGAAAGGAGACTGAGATATTAGTAATGCTGAAAGAGATGATTGTATCCCATGTGGAAGAATAACTACAATGCCCTTAAGGAAGTCTAACCCGTTTTCATAGAAATAGATACCTCTAACACGAAGGGATGTGTCTAAGAGGTGAATAATGACTTGTAGTGGTCAATGTGTCACTAGAGAGAGTTGAAAATGGAGGCCTGAACCATTATTTTAGGATTTTAGGCAGCTTAGTACATGTGTTTGCAACATATATAGATTATAGGACTATCTATATAATATGTGTACCATTCATGGTACATAGGAACTATTTACTATACTGGGCTTGAATTTGTCTAGGCCTAGCCCTGCAAATGAGTGCATTGGGCATCTATTTATCATTTAGGCTTGAGCTTGTCACTGCAAATGATGCATGCATTTGATATTGATGTGTTAGCAATTATTACTTATTTGAGACTAATGAAGGTGAATTAGGAGGAATTTGATGGCTTTGGATTGGGGGAAAATACCTAATCAAGATAAAGATTAAAATACCTTAAGTGATATTTAGGAATAGTTCATGGAGTGAATAGGGGCCCTGACCTAACAACTCACCTTGGTTAGTGAAGCAAGGGTAGTTATGGGATTTTACCTTAGTCTCAAGGAGATTGATAGTGTGACAGCCTAGCTCCCCGGATATTTTTCAAAAATTACAACATAAGAAAAGAAATTCCAAATAAATACAAATAATTCAAAATCCCACAAAACTGCGGCTATGAGTTTGAGGCACAGGATCAGTGAACCATGATGAAACTTTTGCTTCCATCTTCTATCGTTCTTGCAAAAGCTTGTGCATACAAAATACGTGCAATGGGGAACCATCCATGAGCCAAAGCTCAATAAACTTGCCTACTACTATACAAACATAATAAAATGAAAAGTACATGCATCCTAAGCATACTCTCAAAACTATATGCGTCATACCACATGGAGTTCATTCTAAATTATTGAGTTAAGTCGGCATACCATATGCATGAAATAAAATGTTATAAACTACATATGCACCGTACATTTCAACTAAAGGAACCGTATTCACAAGACATCAATCAAAGACAGTTTAGAAACTTCTTACTTTAACCACTATATTCTTACCATACCAAAAATATGTAACATATGTCATTGCCCTGAAATCGATCTTGACTACTTCTATGTCAAAGTGAGAGCATTTTTAAAACACACCGGAGGGATTTAGTCTAAAACATATATAAGTAAATCACATATAATGATTTATAAAAATCAAATTGTCTTCCACTTTTCCCTACACCCTTTGCCAAAGGGCCTATAATGAACAACATGTATGCATTCGACACCGGTCCTTATGGCATTACATACCATGCCACCATAAAATCCTCAAGAGCCCACATGGACTATTTTAGTAATTTTTCATGTGTGCAAGCTACAAAGAATTAATGATTCATAAGGTGTCACCACATCCCATTTATAATCATCATTTTTGTCTACAAACGAAATCATTCTTGCTTGTTATCTTGTTTATATATGAAGATATTTCTCATACCCAACACATCCATCATATAACAAGCTTCTTAACTAAATTTACCTATATTTGAATAACAGAGCCAACATTACAAGCTGACTAACTTGGCTATACTGATTTTGGTAAATAAGAACCTAACCTACACATAGGGGAAACATCAACCTTGTGGTCCCCATCGGTACCTACATACCATGCCATAGGCCTTAATGGTTCTTCAGACAAGTGTGTCCATGTACATGTTACCATGTACAGAGGCGAGTAGCACTTACAATTCAGTGGCCCACATTTGATGCCTTCATCACATATGTCATAATAAAACATGACGCATTACATAGTTAGCATGTATATGGCACAATCATAATAGGAATATCCCTTTCCTTATGCACATCATCATCACACTTCAACATTAGTCAATTTTGGTATAGTCCCCACATCCATGAATCCCATGAAAGGCAATTTACACTATATAGCCTTAAATATGGCAATTCATAATAACATTAAACTGACTATTTTGTTCCTACCCCTCATTCTTCACATTAGTTCACTAAGTAGTACTCTACACATACAATTCCCTACTTACTATGGAGTTGTCTCAATCTATGAAAAGTGCATTCAAAACAACTAAAAATGAAGCATTTTTGGCTTTAGTCTAATCGGGCATTCGGTGTGGTATAGCCTATCTAAATTTCTTATAGAGTAAAACCCAAATTGCCTTATAGTTCTAATATTATATTTTTTGGAAAAATATCAAAACAAGTCCGATGACCTAAATTTTAGACACGAAGTCCTATGGGTCTAGGGTCCAAAATTAAATTAAGGGTATGGTCTTGTCACGACCCAGATTTTTTAAAGCCTTTTTAAAATAACATTAATGGTAGTCACGAGAAATTTTTTCTCAAATACAAAACAAATCATTCGATTAAATATCTAGGCCATGATAACTAGAGTTCCCAAATATGAATATCAAATCATATGATATTATTACACATCTCAAAATTCAATAAAAATAGCTCATCCATCTAAGTATAAATCAGTCATCCGTCTGAATATAAATAACAAGTTGACTATCACGCTAAAGATACATTAATGTACCGGAGTTGCAGAAACGAAGAACTTCATCTTGTGCACGCTTGTCTTGGTCTCGCTTGTCATTGCCTGGAGAATATGCAACCAACCAAATGAAACAACCACAACAACAACAATCGAATCTCTCCGCCTTCAAGAGAAGAGCTTCCATAAGGATAAAAGATTTTATTAATGTTTTTGGATCGGGCCAAACCAGATGTTAGTTGGCTGTGTACTCATCAGACAACATCTCCAATGTTTCAAACAAGATCGGATCCAATCCTAGTTCTGCCTAAAATGACACTATCCTAAGAAACATAGCATCACACACACAATGCTTAAGTATTTTCAATTAACCAACATTTAGTGCAAGTACTTTAATTGTTCCACTTGTCTAATTAACAAGTAATATCAAACAACGTTATTAATTATCTCACAACCCTTATATTAACAAGTTTGTATTCACTCAGAGACAACTCGCCCGTCGAGAAATCTCCAGACATAGGACTCCAACATGCCGAACATCAATATAAAGTGACACATGTAAAGTAATATATAGAGCACTGAATATAACATGGGTCAAAAACATGGGCTAATCTTTAACCAATGAAGACCATCACAATGCACAAAACAATGGACATCGTTCAGGAAACAATGCACTAATTGTTACTTGAAAATACCAACTCCCACTCAAAGGAGTAACTGTGTGCTAACGGGAATCCTAGCATCTCTAGAGATCCACCTGGATCAGCCATGGGTCTAGAGACGTAGGTACCATTTGTGCTCATGGACACACTGACTTGAGGTAGATGAGCCTTCCATGATGCTCAAAAACCTAGTGTGCGCGAATGCTCAAAGAGCTGGGAGCCAAAGTCCCAAAAGTGTCGAGGCCACATAGGCCTAAATATCCACCATGACTATTACCGTGAGCTTAAACTTTGACTCAGCATGTGATATGATGTAGCCACATGAGGCAAAGGTACAAAAGACTAATCACAACATATCATGCAAGCAACAAACTTACACAATCAGCAAGATATCATGTTGATTTTAGACCGAGACATGTAAGCCTATGAACAAGACAATGAATCAGAATTGATGCTCGGATGAACTGATCAAATCCACACAACCAAGAATTTGATTGAGGCTGAAACAAACTAATAAAATCAGCAAACTAACATAACAAATCAGGCTGAACTAACTAGCAACATTCAGCATGATAACAAATCAAATCAAGGTTGAATGACTAACAATATTCAGCAAGGTAACAAATCAAATCAAAACTGAAATGACTAGCAATAATTAGCATTATAATAACTTACAATGAGGCTGACACCTCTATCAACATTTAGCATGGTAATACATCAAGGTGAGGTTGGCACAATTACCAACATTCAACATAATAATGACTAAAGGTGAGGTTGATACTATCACGCCCCCGCGCAGCCCGACCCGAGCCAAAACCCGGTCCAGGGGCTGGTCAAGCGCACAGGGGTGACAAGGGGAATTGAAAAATGGTTTAGCAAAAGACTTAGCCCTAATCACGGGCAATCTAACAAAATTACGGAGTATAAGCACCACTTTGAGCAAGAGTAAATAAGTAAAATTTAAAAGAGTCACTTTAACTCTAAGATAAACAGAAGTCTCAAACCCACATGCTAAGTTAAACCATAGCCCACTCTAGGCTCCAAAATAGGTTTTAAACAACACAAATGTATATTGTAGCATAAACCAAAATAAGAACCACACACATAGATTCTATCATAAAAGCAAAACAAGGAAACAAGCCACAAGGAGCCTCCACGTCTACATCCAAGTCATCACCGATCTCTCCTCATAGAGAGGATCCTGTCCATCTGAGTGTCACGCCACGCTGCCCCAAAGCAAAAGCACAAGAAAGAGGGGTGAGTTTAACAAACTCAGCAATGGTTTTTAATATAACTATAATCATCGAAAACATTATGGCATAGTAATATAATAATTCAGATCAAAGATTGACAAGATATATCATTTTCTGATCACACATACACATCACCTAAACCTGCATCATAGTGTATAATTCACATGGTGCCATTCACATCATATAAACCTGCATGAGATGTATCTCTAACATACATTTCGGATCATGCATCAACATCATATCAACCTGCATGAGATGTATCTCTAACATACATTTCATATCATGCATCAACATCATATAAACATGCATGAGATATATCTCTAACATACATTTCAGATCATGCATCAACATCATATCAAGAATGCCTCCATCAAGGAGTAATCATAATTTATTGTCACACAGACGGGAACACAGACAAGGCCACGAAGGCGTGTCATGGTCCAAATTCTACACAAGAATATAAAAAGATCGGGGTTGTCGGCCCCTAAAGTTGCTCGCCTGGATAGAACACACAGTAGAGTCCGCATCTCACACAGAGAACCTCGAGCAGGGGTGTTCATCCTGGGACATCTCCTGCAGTGGGGGAGAGCCCGAATTCGCACACATGGAACCCTAGAACAAGTGGTAGCTAGTGCACAGAGTGTACCACTCTAGATTCTCAGGGTCCAGGAGACAATCATAATAATTTCAATCCGCAAGACAAGTACACAACTCGTCCCCACACAATTCCATTTAACTAGACTCAATGCGGGGAGTGCACATGTTCCATAAAGGTACTCAAATCAAAACATGTCCTTTCGGACCAATCAAGTTTTGATTAAGCCACGACCGATTAATCTGGCACGCAATTTCACCACATTGCATCCAATCGATCAAATTTGATTAATCTCGATAAAGCCTCAATTGGAAATCCATTTTCATGATGCATGCAACGTGGTACATACGTGGGCAAGGCATACATGAATCCTAATTCATGATAAGTGCTCTCATCAGCCCCTCATGCATCATTCATAATCATAATATCCAGCCTCATCATCATCATTAAACCCCACATGTGTATGTGAGTGTACATAGTAGAAGCACTTCACTCAATGTATATCAACATGTTTATAATTGACTCATCATCACACTACACATGTGCATTAACATCTAATCATGAATTCCAGCGAAAAATCATAGGTGAAGAACATTTAAAATCATAACTCAAGTCAAAGCCTAACCACAAGCTAAACATATATAAGATCATTCACTTCATACTTGAGTCAAGACATAACACTAATATTCACAGATCATTTAACCACATCCTATCATGACATATCAGTCCATTAGTATGTTGTAGCTCTACTGAAAATATACTTAACCACAGAGAATCAACCACCCATAACCTAAAGATAGTAATTCCAACATTGATATCCAACCACAAGCCATTCCACATAACTCTAAATATATACCACAATTCCAAAACATCAATGGTATACCCTTCCAGTAGCTTACCTTGGCTCAAAACACTCCACATACATATAAAAATGATATATCAGAGTAGAGACATCGAAATAAACATCATGTAAACAATAGAAAAATCTGCTGCATAGCCGTTCGAACGCCCAGTAGGGCCATTCGATCAGCAAAATGAGAAAACTGTCGAACTTATAGTGTTGTCGTTAGCCGTTCGAACGCCAACAAGGCAGAATTGACATTCTTCTCCATTTCAAATTTTCAAACCGAAACTCTATTGACGAATCTTAAAATCTCCATCTAACAACCCAAATGCTATTAAAATTCCACCATACCTTCCAGAAAGCTAATCTACATCATAACAAGATAAAACCCTAAGAAATCGGGATAAAAGATTACCATTTACTAATCTTGCCATTAAAGCACTAAGTTAAGTAAATCCACTTCAAATAAACCACAAAATCGAGATTTTTACCATAGGAAGACTGAAATTTCGAAGATACATTACCTTATCCCTTGATTAGGCTTGGATTTGACAGTCACCCTTCTTGAAAACCTTACAAAGACATAGAGTTTAAATTAAACTCCATTAAAACCAATTTAACATAGAAAACCTTAATCGAAAACTTAGATCTAGGGCTTGTTAAACATAAAAAATAGATTTTTAGATCTAGGGTTTGAAGTAAAGATGCAAATCAGTAGTTTTGATGTTTAAAAATGAATCAAAACAAAGGGAAAATGATGGATCTAGAACGGATTAGGAGAAAATCTAGGTTTTTTAGGCTTAATTAAAGGAAACATACCTTAAACTCCTTCTAATCAGGGCCTAATTGGGGAATTAGGCCTAACCTCCCTCTCCCAGCCTATTCCCAAAATGGAAATGGTTCAGGTCTTTCTATTTATAGTAGGGTTTGGGGTATGCATAGGTAATTAGTGGGGTATGAATATAAAAATAGGCTAAAAATGGGTATTTTGACTATTTGAGCACTAATTAAACCTGGGAAAATTATGAAAATTTTTATAAAATCTTGTGCTGATGTCTGGGTTAATTTGGTCCAAAAACCTAAATTTCGACGGTGGGGCCCACAAGGAATTAGAGTTGGCATATGATTTGTTTGTTAGTTCAAGGGATTAAACAAGGTTATTAATTATTGAATAAGAGTTTGTACAATAAATAATGACTTTTCTTAATATTTTTTGTCAATTAGAACAAGTGGAACAATTAAAGGACTTGAATAAAATTTATGTTGGTTGAAAACAATTAAACATTGCATGTATGATGCTATGCTTCATGAGATGGTATTAGTTGCTAGGAAGAACTACCTATAGATCTAATCTTATTAGTGGTAATGTTAGTGATGTTATATATTAAGTACATAGCCAACTAACATCTTGATGATATTGGCCCAATCCGAATAATAATAATAATAATAGTTAATCCTTTTGTTCTTTTGAAAACTCTCCTCCTAGGAGAGATTTTTAATTTTTTGTTGGTCATTGTAGGTTACAAGTTCTTTAGACAAGGAGTAACGAGACTAAGACTAGACAACATGAGAATTAGTTACTTGTTTTTGCAATGCTAGTAAGTAATTGTACTAATGACATGAGAGTCAATTTTACTGTGTTATTTATTTTCAAATAGATGATAGATCTATACTGAGATAAATATCCTATTGTTTGTGGATTTTGGAGATATATAATACTATCATATGTTTTGATATTTGTAGATGTGAACTTCACTTATCATAACCTGGATATTTAATCAGAGGATTTACTTTGTATTTAAGGGGAAAAAATTCTTCCTAATTTACAATTTGAGCTAACTAAAAAGGGTTTTAAAAATCAGTGTGATGATGAAGAAAGTTTCATAAGTGTATTTTCTAGCCCTAATCAACCCTAATATTTCAATTTTGCTCTTAATACTTCTTATCTTCATGTCTCCCAATTTGATTCTTGATTTCATCCATTAAAAATCTTACCTTTAATTTCGATTCAAACTCGAAATGGGTGATTTTCGTTTTTAACCAAAGGAAATCATAGAACTACCAATTTCCAATTTTATTTGAGCTTATTAGTGATTTTTAATTAAGTTTTAAAAAACTCTAAATTTCGGATAAGATTTCTTGAGTATTAAAGCTTCTTCGTAGATCCAAAGGCTTCGTAGAGGTAAGGGGTTTTCTTTTGAAGAGGTTTTCTTCCTTGAAATGTCATTATTGTGGGTTTCTTTGAGCTTTTTATTCATCTTGATGTGTAATGGTGATTTACTTTAAACATGTGATTTATGGTTATTTTTGTATATTTAAGCATGCAAAATGTTAGCTCTATCATATTTTAAGCATGGGTAATGATTATATGAAGTTTAATAAAGTTTTAGGAATTTTTTTTTATTTTCATAAGAATTTTGGTTTAGATTCGTGAGGAAGAAGACGACTTTTTTTTTATAGTTTTATTCTCACTGTTAGATCGTTTGTGGTTCGATCTAATGGCCAGCTATTCGAATGGGACGACAGGTTGTTCAAACGGCCAACCGTTCAAACGGGCCACCAAGCCGTTCAAACTATCCAAATGGTTTTCTGTTTTGGATTCAATACTCTATTTCGGATACTTATACTTTGATTTTTTTCTCTCAAATTTTTTCTTTGATTATATTAACATGACTAGAATATATTCCTAATTAATCATATTTTTGTAGAATAATATGTATTTATGATATTTTTTGGAATATGTATTGTACAGTAAAACAACTCTATGTTTTCGTGTTTAGAAGCATATTAAGGGATGAAAACATATGATTTTTGGTTCCTTCTTTGTATGATGGATTGATATATGTGTTATGAGTATGTTGTAATATTTTCAAGTTGTTTAGAGCACGATAAGTCAATGGCATAGTCATAAGTTTGAAGGTTGATGATTTTGGTAGAACTACATAGTCTCATTAATTAAATCATGAAAATTATTTTCAGTACCTATTTTCATTTAATATTTATTTCTATGTTAATTAAGCTGACGAAGGAGGTCTCTGTAAATTTTCACATTGATTGGAGTTTATTTGCTATTTTTCCTAAATTTACAAGTTACATGTTGTGATTATGATAAAAATCTACTTAAGCTAGTATGGGATAAATGAGTATATGCTCAATTTTAAGTGAGATTTTGATGATTTGTTTATATTTCAATTGTGAGACATTCACCATTGATTGTTACACGTGTATGCATATAATGCTCATTAACATTAGATGTGTAGGAATAATGATGCAATAAGTACACATGTAATTATGGAACAAATTTACATGAATATGCAGGATGGTGTGTGATGATGCACTTGATGTTGTAGGGTGAATGTTTTTATTGAAAAATGATTCATGCAGGATGTGATTATGATAATGAGTTCCACATGTTTATACATGAGGTGTATATGTTTGTAAGCTACATTTGAACCCATGATGCACAAGTGGCATAATATGTGCTTATAGAATGTGGGTTATAGCATGATATGCACGCAACATGGCTATGTGTTGATGAAATATGAAATATATAACATTACATACATATGACATGACTATGTGTTGATGAGATATGTTATATCTCTAGCATGATATGCAGATGACATGACTATGTATTGATGAGATATATTATAGATATCATAACATGCATGTGGCATGAGTATATGTTAAGGAATGTAAGTTATGACATGATGTACATGTGGCATAGGTTTATGTGATTATTCCCTAATGAATGATATAGTGATGGATTATGTAGTGAATGTTATGTTGATCACGCCTGTGCCAACATTATGAATTTACTTTCTATATCAAAACCCTTGTTAAGCTTTGGCTCACCCCTCTTTGTTTTATGTTTTATTTTGGGCTGCATGTTGGGCCATGCAAGTTGTTCGGATGGGATCTATGTTGAGCAAGTGGACGGTGTTGATTATTGACAAGGGATGAATGGAGATGTTGGGGTTTATGATAGCTTGTTTATGTTATGTTGAGATCTATATATACTTGACTATACTTCACACTCCTATTTAGCCACTGTTGGCTTAGACTCTTGTTATCCATTATTGGCTTAGACTTATTTTAGCTGTGTGTGGGCTTCTTTATGACTAAGTATGTAGGTATGAGTGGACCAATGTTTAATTAGTAGTCATTTTATTTCTCATCTTGCTCTTGTACAAAGTATACGTGCGCAACTCCATAGTGTGTTCTACCCAAGGATGGGTTAAGTCTTCTGCAATCCAACAAACTTCATCGCGCCATGTACCACTTCCTCCTTCGACTGGGTTTGGCTAGGGGGATGGCATGTGCCAGAGTGTGACAAAAAGTCTTGTATAAACTTGTACTTATCCTGTACACTTAAAATCAAATTGATGTGCATAGTACTATCCAATCAATTATAAAGATAAGCACTTTGATTTTTTTTAATCATTTATCCCCCTTTTTTGACATAAATAGAAAAAAAGTTAAAGTAATAATCAATAAAAATACTCTTTAAAGCTCCATCAAGTTATAATTATCACATAAATACATGAAATTAAATAAAACTATCAAACCAACACATGTCCATCACATATCCTACAATAGAATTTGTTTCAAGAGTATATCTCATCATCACAATGAAACATAAATCAACATAATAAGTTTTTAACAAAGTAATACATGAAAAGTGATACACAATAAGTAAAAATATCAATTTGTAGCTACATCATCATCACTACTATGTTCCCCCTCACTATCTCCTCGTGGAATGCGAGATCTGATCAAGTTATTAAGGTCTGTAAACCTGTAGAACACAACATTTTGAAATGTCTTGAACTCACCCATAGTCACTAATCGATATGAATCATATGCATATGTTGGTGGCTCTAATGCTTCATTTGTTGCCCCCTCTGCAACTTATGGCTCATGATCTTCACCCTGATTATGAGATAACATCTTGTGAACCACTGCAAGATCTATCGGTCGCATCCCAGTCATGGTAGGCTCTACTTTGGGTATTCTAACATGCACCACTATAAAAATCTAGCCTAAGATATAGAGATATGGCAACATCTCATGTGTGTGGCAATGTAAAAACTCCAAAATCTGCCAAAATATGATAGAAGGTTCATCAAGCTCCAAATGTGTCTATGCTAGGAGGTGTAGTAGTCATGCCAAAGTTCAATCTAGTCTCTCATTTCTAGCACTCCAAAAACTATACCGAGTAATCACACATAGGAGTCTAAAGTCCCATGCCATTGAGTGTGCAAGCAAGGACACCTCAAGCTTAGGACCTCTCGGGAAACCAAGCAATGTAGCTAACAACTCACTGTCTGGTGGAAAGTCATAACTAGCAAATGGGAATGTGAGCTCTCTCCTCTCAAAACCAATCATAATTGCAATAACATCAAGTGTCACTCTCAACTAAACTCCTCATGCAACTCTTATGAGTGCACCATCATCCTTCAAGCGGAGTGATGCATACCACTACCGAACTAGCCTAGCCTAAACATGTTGTCCGGATTAAGAAATGGTGGAAAAGTAATCCAACGAGGAAGGTATGGCCTCTATCCAACCTATTGTAGTCTCTAAAGGAATGTGAACTAGACTCCATTCACATCTAATTGGTCTAACCCTAACCCAATACTAGAAGATCTACTGTCCCCAATGCTTGACTTGACTGTCTTTTGTTTCTTCGCCCTCCTCACCTAGATTAATTAACACAAACAACCTAGACCTAAGCATATACTAAGAACAAATATATAAAAATGATAAATTACCTCAAAGTTTGAACTGCATTGAAATGCATTCCAAAAATTTAAATTTTGAATTAAAATAAACCCTAAAATTTTTTCATATCAGAATGACTCCAAATTTGAACCTAAGGTAGAACATGATGAGTAGATCGAACATTTCTACTAGATAAATAGTCAATTTTGACTCTAAATACCCAATTTTGATAAATCCCCAATTCGGTTGAAAAAACTTGAAACCACATGAATTTTTCATGAAATCTTGAGTTTTAATAGATCAAAATGTGTGAAAATTTGACCAAATTTAGATCATCCTATTTCAAACATTTCTACAGGTTCAAATCGCAATAAAAACCATTTGCATTCAACTAAAAAAATCAAAATTTTGTTTCATTACGTACCTTAGTAGAAGTGCAATTCGTGAACTTTATGTGCAAATCTGGTGTGGAAGTGAGCAAAAACTCCTCAATTCTCCTTCTTTCTAACACTTACACTCTCTAGAAGTGTTTAAATTAAAATGGATATGAAAAGAGCTCCGACCAAATTTAAAATTGAGCTCCGGCTCAAAAGAACCTTACCAACGATCAATTGTTTGGGAAATAATTCTGATTTTTTATTTTTCAAAAATTGTAAACATTCCTAAACAAATTCCACTAAATTTCTAAAATTATTTCAAGTCATTTCCCAAAAAAATAAAATTTTTTTGACATCCAAAAATCAAATTAAAAATCAAACACTCAAAATAAGCAAAGTCGAGCTCTTTTTGTCAATTTTTTAATCAACTCGCTTTGAATCTAAATGCATCAAAAGATTATGTTCATTAATACCTTACCTTAGATCAGTTAACCTCATTGATATGCAATTGTTTATTTTATTCTCTTCTTTTTGACAAATTAATCCTCTTATATTTATTTTTGAAGAAAAACCACCAATGTAGTTAAGCCTTGTCTCTTTTCATCTTGAATCTAGCGAGGTCACACTTAACAAAACTAAGAAAAATTTGTTCAAACCCTAGTAAATACTAAGTTCACATTTTTTGACTTTCGTTAACTAGAATCTATGTACATGATTTTCCTAATAAGATAAAAAAAAATTAAAACTTATAATCAACATGCTCATGCCATTTTCTAAGTTATGATATTTTTCCTTAATTTATTTTTTTAGGGCTTTGCTTTTTTTGAATCCTCTCTACTTGCATCATTAATATTTTTCATTCTTTTCTTTTTCTTTTTCATTCATTTTTATTGATGTTAAGTGGATGGGAGATTCACACAAGCGAAGGCCAACCTAAGTAGGTAGCCCTTCCCCATCATCCTTACGAAGACAATTCCATTATCTAAAGAGATATTAAAGTACATAAGACTCAAAAGCATTGAAGTACATTACATATAATTTTTTTTTCTTTTAATTCTAAATAAAAATCTAAGAAAATAGCCTCTAATTTGATGACTTAGACTACTAAAATCTAAATTTCTAAGTCAACTTATGTTTAAGAATTCTCTCTTGATGTTCATACTCAAAAGTGACTTGAGTCTCAACATGCTATGTGCAAGTTTTTAAAATCAGAGAATTGTAACATCAAGCTAAAGAAAATCAAATTGATCTTCACTCTCTTTGGTGTATTATTCTCATAGTTAAGGTATGTTTGACTACAAATCATGTTGCTCTTTACCTTAAAAAATTAATCTCAAAATATCTCAAGAGCTGAACTTTATCAAAAATACAAAAATTGATCATATTTCATTTTTTTTCATTCAATTCAAACTTATGAATTAAACCCATGTAAAAATAGAGCAAAAATGTGATATAACTAAAAAACATAAATGTCCCAATGCTAGAAAGAATTAAATCCTAGACACAAATCAAATCTTTTACTCACTGATGTAAGACTACTTGGCCTTGCCTCGCCAATCAATCCTTAGGCAACTTAAAGTTGACTTCTTGTCCCTTCAATTTCATATCTAAAGTTCTTAGGCAACTTAAATTTGACTCCTTAGACAATTTTCCTAATCCAAATTTGAAGAGTTTTCTTCCTATTTTCTTAAGGAACATTCCTAGGCATGGAGTTTGGTGTGTGCTTTCTAATCATGTGTTTTGTATTGAGGTTTCTTATGATATGAATTAAGTTCTTTCTTATTCTTAAGCAAATTTTCAAGTATGAAGCACCATAACTCTCCTTAGTTTCTGATTTGTTCATGACACATTGACGAAGATAATTTATGTTTTGTTTCATGGCTTGAGTTTGCCTAATTAAGGACTTATGATTATCACTCTTTTAATGTCCTTTCTTATGGTTAGACTTTGGACTTTGATTCCTAGAAAGATTCTTAGGTTTTGACACATTGTCAATTTGTGAAACCACCTTCTTAGTGTGCATGGGTTCTATAGCTTTAACAAACTTAGTGACACCCTCGGAACTAGTAGAATTTGAATATGTAAACCCTAGTCTTGGTTTATCACCTCTATCCTTTTCCATGTATAAAATCTTGTCTAATTTCTATTGCCCTAATGTGAAAGATTTTGAGAAAGTTTTAATTCATTCCCTAAATCTTCAATCTTCTTAAAAGAAGCCTTATTTGCTTCTACTCCTTGATGAATTTTATTCTCTAAGAATTTTATCTTGTCTAGAAGATTATTTTTCTTATATTTGATGGCACTAACTTCTTCATTAGTAGACACAAGTTTATCTTTTAAAGATCTAGATTTTCTCTTCTCTTTCACTAGTTCACTTCTTAAAGTTTGAACCTCATTCTCTAGTAATTCCTTATATTCAACTAATTGAAATTTGTCAATAGAAATTGATTCAATTGTCACTTTATTCAATTTAAAAATCTTCTCTAGCTTCTTACACTTTTTACTACTTTAAATGACTTGTCTAAAGAGATTTTCAACATCAAAATTCTTATCATCACTAGCCCAAGAATTGCACATGACGAATCAAATAGGCACAAGTAAATAAGTTCAAATAAGCACACAAAATCACCAAAAACACACCTTTTTGAAAATTAAGCAAGTATAAGAGGAATTGATCAACAACACTATCACAACTAACTTGAGATATGTATGAAAAACTTGATAGATAGCATGAATTAAAACAAATTTCAAACAAAGAAACCTCAACTACGACTTAAGAGTTTAATATCTATCTAATCGACCTAATGGATCACTAGATTACTCCTAACCCTTGTACTTTTGCAAGTAAGCAATTAAGAATTTTAGCGTATATGTGTAGAATTTTTATTAAGTTGAAACAAAAAAATATTTTCTCAAAGTGCACTTTCACGTTGAATCAATCAAGCAACCATAATTTAATCACCATCATTCAATCCACACAGAAAAACAACAATTTATATAGAAAACCCTAACATGGGTAAAAAATCACGACAGTTCCAAAGGAACCAAATCAATGAACTAGAAACTAAGACTTTACATTTACACAAGCAAACCACCAACCTTGTTTAGACTCTAACACGAGCTCCTCTTATTTAGATTGTTGTTGCTGGCCTTAAAGTCTTCTTCCTCAAACACTTGAAACTTTCTTGTCCTTGCCTTAGCTTTGTATCCTTCTAGCCTTCAACAATTACCTCTTGTAGTATTGACTTTAGCTTAGTCAATCTCTCATTGAAGATATGCTACAATAAGCCCTTGAAAACTTTGTGTTTTAACTCCTTTAGTTGTGGATTTTTTTCTTCAATTCACCATGGATCTTCAACTCAAAGATTTATATGAATTCTCCTTTGGAAAATAATAAGCAAAGGGTGTAAACCCTTTTTCTCTAATCTCATCTAGGTTTTCTTCCCTCAAATTTTGTGATTTCATAACCTTATATTGCTCCTTAAGTCAGGTTAAGACTTGTACTTTAATAAGGAATAAAATTGAAATCAGAATGTATTTGTAATGAATACGATACTCCAAGTGATTGATCGATAGCTCTCAGTTTCATTTTACATAGGGCTGAATAAAGGTGCGATCAATTGTTCTGTTCTTATGTGCAACAATTGATCGTTCAGCTTGTAATTTTACCTTTTTTATCCAAAAACCTTTGAAATCACTTTTGAAATTTCTCCAAGTTATTTTTGTATGCAAATGTGATCTGAATAAGCTTCAAATACCTTCAACATTATTTAGTTTGCTTTCATCAATAAGAACATGCATGCATCTATTTTTCAAGTTTGTTAATTCCAATTTTTACTCAACCACAACAACCTCAAATCAAATTCTAAGACTCAATACACACACTTGGTTTCTTGATGTAATTTTGACAAAGAAATCAACCATCAAACTAAGCATATGATTCTTGTTCTTACAATTATTCTCTTAGAAAGAACTATACCATTCTAAGAGTTTAATAACCAACTAGATGGATATAGTGGATCAGTACACTGCTCTTCAAACATGTATTTTATAGAAGTAAGAATAAAAAATTATAGCCTCAATAAGCATGAATTTATACTAAGCAACGAAAATAAACTTACTACCCAAAAACTAACAACCTAAAACGTATTCAATCAATCCAAGCATGCAAATCACACATAAACACTGATATTTAACATGGAAAACCCAACTTAAGTGTAAAACCACGATAGCCTCACAAGCCCAAATCAATACACTAGTGAGATAGAACTTACATGACACTAGAACAACCAACAACCCCCTCGACTGGACACAAACAAAAGCTCATTTTATTTGTTTGGTCTTCTTCATTGTTGGCCTTCAAGTTTCTTCCTCCATCAAAACCTTCAAGCTTTCCCTCTTCATTTTCCATTCTTCGTCTTCTTCTTCTAGCAACTTATCATATACTCCTATAATTGTTGATCTGCCTTTGAGATTCTTTAATTCCTTTGAAGAATTTGTTGTGACTCATCTTTTATTTGTTGTGTAAGAATCTTCTCTTTAAGTTATGCATCTTCATGAATTCACCATTAACATATGCTTGAAGCTTTTTTATGAACTCTCAAGGAAAATAATAATGAAGGACATATCCTGTCTTCTCTATTATACTCTAAGTTTTCCTCCTCTTAAATTTGTGATACCTTAGCCGTTACATGTGTCTCTAAATCGGTTTGGAACTTTGACTCCAACTAGGAATCAAATCTCTTCTAGAAAAACTTAAACTAGGTAACTAAAACTGCTAGTGATTGATTATTCCAAACAACGATCGATCGTTCCCTGCTTCCTTAGGGCAAGATAATTAAAGGGATCAATCAGTCATTAGGATGATCAGTAGATAAACTCTTGGCTTCATTTTATAAAGGGCTAATTAGAGGGGTGATCGATCGATATCGTCAGTGTATGTTGCAGCTATCGATCGATGACACTATTAATTTATAGTTTTACCATAATTCGCTCTCTAACTTCCAAAATCACTTCTAAAACTCTTCCAACGGACTTTGATATGATAGTATATGCTAAATAAACCTCTTTACCTTCAACACTATTTAGTTTTTATCCTTGATATATAAGAACATGTTTGCTCCTATTTTTCAAGTCTATCAATTCCAAACCTAACTCGACCACAACTATATCTAATTCGATTCCTAAGATTAATTACGTATGCAACATTTTGACCTGATTTTGATCAACAAAGTTATCCAATTACATTACATATGAAACATGTTTTTTCATATTCTATATAGGGCATTCAATAGTTTTCCAAACTGTGACACCAAAGAACTTCAAGACGCTATCAATATAAGCTTCGTGAGATATGCCAAGTTTGCCAATTTTTCTATCTTTGTTAATCTTCATCCCTAGGATGTAGGATTCCTCACCCATGTCTTTCATTTCAAATTAGGTCTTGACCCACTCCTTGTATCACAATCTAGACCTAGAGGGCCCAAGGATGCTACATGGATATGTGCAAATGTAGTGCACTTGAATATAACAATCATTTACTAACCAAGTATACTCCAATTAAATAAATAATAAATCCAAGAGTAAATCAGTCTAACCACATGAGCCATTCCATGAGAGAGATTACATTTATCCAAAATAAATTAATAATTAAGTAAAGTCCCATCATCTAGCAAATTTCTACTACTTCTACCCTTGACATGCAGGACAATTCTTGTTCCATGTTCTCTCAAACCTCCTCACTAAGCATCAACATGTGTGTATAAGTACACATGGTAGAGAGGTACATGCAAAAGAAAACCAACTGTGAGCTTATGCCCCATAAGATAACTCACACACACTACTCTACAAACTTATGCTTTGAAAAACATACATATAAGTGAAATGTATAATCATCAATGAGATAACCATGAAGCATTCTACCTAGAATAATATTAAGTAAATCAAATACCTAATATTTACAAAACTATTGCATAAAGTTTTTACTTTCCCTAGCACACTTGATCCAAGGGCATGTAACTGTGGATTGCTCATATGCATTTGGCACTAATCCTGAATGCATTGTTCGTGCCTCCAAAAAGTCCTTAGGAGCCAACTTGGACTAATTTTGTAATTTTTTATTTATGCACTCAACACAAAATTATTTCCAATTTATTATCTTGTACCCAAACATGTGTATACCCCATCCCACTCTGTGGTACAACAACCGGAGGAAAACATATTTAAAACACATAACAACAGCTTTACAATATTGCGTTAGTAAAATTACCTGACTACATGCAAAAGTTTAAAACTCTAATTTTGATGTTGTGGTAGATTATAGTTGCCTAGCAAAATCAAATACAAACAAAACTTGGAACGCATCAAATTTACTCAATCTTTGAGTCTAGATTAAATTGTTTGTAAGAAGGGATAATTATTTAAATAATAATTAAAAAGAAATAATTACTGAAATATTTCCTAAAGTTGTGTTGATTTTCCCCATGTAGGCGCCAGCCAAGCACTGGCGCCTGTGTGGCTTTGTTTTTAAATTTTAATTAATTTCATCCTTTGGAAGGACAAAATCATCGTTAAGCTGATTTTGTCCTTCCCAACGACGAAATCACAATTCGTGGTAAATTTTTGTCTTTCTAAAGGACGAAATCCAGGCTTTAGAGTGGTGCCCGCGAAAAACCAGATCATGTAAATTCCGCCAACCATAGTTCACAACTAAATTACTCTGTGTTCTTCCTTGATGCGTTGTTTGCACTTTCACGTTCGCAATGTGGTCAAGCCCACCTTCATCTCTGCTTCTGCCCACTAAAGCCTCCCCAGCCTCCTCCGGTCATTTCCTCTCTACTAAAATAAAAAATTGCATCAACTAGTATATAACTAATAAAATGCAATCATCGGAAAGGATAATTAGTTTATTCTCACCCTGCATCTTCTCTTGTTCTGTCAAAAGGCTAGCTGGTTCTTTATGTTAACGTCTTGATGTACATGAACATAAAAGAAATGGTTATTTCTCAAAATAATGTGGCCATTTAGACCCCACTTTTTTCCTTGTGTCCCCCATGTCTTTTTTACCCCAACCTCATTTATTAAAATCTCTAACTTATCCCCCATATTTAAAATAAAAAAAACTCTACCCCACTTCTCCCACTTCCCCTTCTTCTCCGGTGGAAGCGTGGTCACCGGCACCCAAACCATTGGCGGCCAAACAAGCCGAGGCCGGTAAGCCAGATTTGACCTACCTAGTGCCAGATCTGGTCGCGCAAGCTGCTAGATCTGGCCTACGCGGCCAGATCCACGCTGGACTGGCCATGTGTAGGCCAGTCCACTAGACTGGCCTGCGTCGCCAGTCCAACGCGCGGCCAAATCTGGCCCTCATAGGCCTACACAGCCAGATCTTGCCGCATAAGCCAGCGTGGCCATACTGGCTGTGCACAACCTACGCAGGCCAGTTCGTGGCCAGATCTAGCCGCACACGGCCTACGCAGGCCAACAGTACAGCCGGACTTACCGCACACGGCCTACGCGGCCAGCTTTGGTGCACAGGTCAGATCCAGTACAACCAGAGTCAATGTCATTGTCGGTTCTTGCCACCGCAGTTGTCGCCAAAGTCAATGTCATTGTCGCTGGAAGAAAAAGGAGGGGTTTAGTGTAATGGGGAAGTATGAGCAAAATGAGGGGGGAAATATAGGGAATTAAGTAAAAAAAATCACTATTTCAATTTGTTTTGGGGGATACATGGAAAAAAGTGGAGTTTGAATAGCCACATTCTTCTCAAAACATTCTCCCTATTTTTTGTTTGTCACTCCTTGTATTGTCAGCAGAGATCTGCATGTGCTCATTTGCCAGCAAAAATGACTTCCCGCATGGCTTCCAATTCGTGTTTAGCACACCAGCATACCAAGTACATTATGGTGCAAACAATGTACATCGTCTCCTCTACTTTGTCATCTTCTTTTAAGTTAATATAGCCATCTGCTAAAAACTCAGGTGGAAGGAGCAGCTCAGGAAGATGGGAGAGGGCTCAGTATATGGGATACTTTCTACTCTCTTCCAGGTTTTGTGCACCCACCTTTCAAATGCAAGATTTATGTCTTCACTTGAGGAGCAGAGCTACTCAAGCTTAGGGGTTGCCACCGGCTTCAGGGCCTCCTCCCACCGGATGGTCAAGTTCTCAATGCCGAAGCCAGCTTTAAGAAGGCGGGATTAGCTTCCGGCCCATTTGAGTTACAAGCCAAGGAAGGGATTGCGGTCGTGAATGGCACCGTCATGGGCTCGGCCCTCACCTCCATCATCCTCTTCGATGCCAACCTCCTCACTGAGGTCTTCTCGGTTGTCTTCTGCAAGGTGATGAAAGGGAAGCAAGAGTTTGCTGACCACCTGACCCACAAGCTGAAGCACCACCCTGGCCAAATAAAGGCAGCCGCCATCATGAAGTATCTGTTAGATGAAAGCTCCTACATGAAAGCCGCCAAGAAGCTTCATGAGATGGACCCTCTTCAGAAGCCGAAGCAAGATAGGTATGCTATGAGGACCTCTCCCCAGTGGCTGGGACTCCCATCGAGGTCTCCATGGACAACACCAGGCTGGCCTTGGCAGCCATCGGGAAGCTCATGTTTGCCCAGTTCTTCGAGCTGGTGAACGATTCCAATCCGACTGGAGGGTCAAACCCAAGCTTGCACTATGGTTTCAAGGGAGCAGAGCCACAAAAACTTTATCGTTTATAATTAAACCCTTTGCAAGTGTACAAGGTAATTGTACTAGGATGAGTATTTAAGGGTTGTTGAACTTCATGGACGGATGAATTATTACTAAATCTAAAGAGGAATTTGCTGATTAAAAACTAGAAAGAACTTAAACTTAAATTAAGCAAAAGAAAAGGATGAACTAGTTTAAAAGGTAGAGATTAATGTGATGGAATTTACTTAGGAAATCGAATCCACTATAGAACCATAACAATTCCTTAACTTTTAATCTAAATCTAGTGTGAATATGAACAAGTATTCTCAGCTACAAGATAGAATTACTTCAGAAAGAATCATTAATTAACTTCCATGGCATGAACTATATTCGACAATAGCACGAATCATCTACACTAAACTAGCTATAGGCATGACCCATCTAATCTTAGTATAACTCATCCAAGTCATTAATTATCTAAACATTAAAACTATTGTATGACCATCTCATCTAAATCACAGAAATTAGAATTGATGCAAATATCAAAACCACATCAATCTATCATCTACAAGACAATAAATCAACATAGATTTGAATAAACATGAAAAGCTCTTCCATTAAAAAGGAAATCCTTATCATACAATTGTCATAATTCACAACTGAGATCTAAATTAAAAAGAAAAGAAACTGAAACTTATCTATAACTTCATCAACTCCTAAGTAAAAGAAAAGTTTAGCCTTCCATGGTAGAAGAAAACACTTAAATTTCCATTGAAAGCTTTGAGTTCTTCTCCTTCTTCTTCCTTCTTCTCTTCAGAAAATTTACTTGCTAACCTCTAGTTTCGAGCCAAATATGTCTTTATATAGGCATAAGAACCGTAGGAAGAAGTTGTATATGAAAAGGACTTAAAATTGGCTTAAACTAGGAAGCTGCGCGTTATACCGTTCGAATGCCCTGCATGCCTGTTCGAATGCTTGAACTGTATTTTTCATCAAAATCACGTTATCCCGATCGAATGGTAAGTGAGGCCGTTCGAACGCCAATGAAGAATATGCAAAATAAGCCAATTTAATTCAAAACACAATAGAAGCTTTTTCTAACCTAATTAAATTTAATATCTAATTATTTAACCTATATTAACTCTTAAATGAGACTAGACAGTAAAATAATTAAGGGTAAAATAATGTATAAATTATACTTATCAAATACCCCCAAACCTATATTTTGCTAGTCCTCGAGCAAAACAAAACAACTAATCTAGAAAATAAATAAATGTCACTTTCGTAGGGAATCACGATTGCATTTAGCGTATGCAACAAGCCTTTAAACCCCTAGGTGTCCTTAGTTGGACGAGTTGTGTCTCGTGAGGGTTTGCAGCAATGATACCCACAAACATCTAAACCTAAGAAAAGAAATAAAATAAAACAAGAAAACAAAAATTCCAAAAAACAATCTTCTCTTAAAAACACACAACTATTTTTTAAAAAGAACTAACCATAATATCACTAACTCAAAAATATAACAATGACAATCATTCATCTTTAACATCTCATAATAAACCCTCATGTAATAGCCATCAAATTTAAATTAAATTCAGGGAATAAGATCATAATATACCTCAAAATATGACTTGTGCAATACTTAGTTCTATTAAGCTTTCTAAATAGTCCATGTAACAAGCGTTAGGCCAGTGTCCCTAATCCAGTTGGCTCAAGGCACTAGGTGTTGAAGCACCCCTCAGGCTTAATAACTCAAACTATAAAGGCTACAGAACCAAGTAAGTCATAAAAGAATTTATCTCAACTTTTCACCTTTTGACGCGATCCCTTATACTTGCCTGGACACAAGGCCCGGTTACGCAGTGAAAAGAGAAACAAACCTTCACTTTTTTTTTATCATCATTTTTTTTCAATCTATTTTTTTTTCATCTATTTTTTTTCCATCACACTTATCCCTTTTTTTTTTTTCAAATGATAGCCAAGCATAAAGATCTATCATAAAACATTAAAAATTACTCAATTGCCATGTTTTCAAAAATATGCTTAGTTAAAGATATCCCACTAAGATTACAAGTAATAAATCATAAAATTATATTTCTACAAGTTTCAAGTGTGTGAAATGTGATTGATTTAAAAATATAAGCACAATTATCCAAGATAAAGAAAATAAAATAGAAATTACTCACTTAATCATTTTCATCACTTAATTAATTACTTGAACTTTCTTCATAAAATTGATCTCTTTAAAAACAGACATATGCTTTTAAAAGAAAATAAACGATGAAAACCACATAAAAGAAAACTAAAGAAATAACAAAAAAAAAACTCTAAAACATCCTAAAAGAAAAATAAGGTAGAAAAATATCTTTCTACACCCCCAAACCTAAATTGAACATTGTCCTCAATGTAAAAGAAAATATATACTATAATGACAAGAATAAGTAAGAGAGGGAAAGAAAGATATCACCTGAATGCAGAACTAATCCACTAATCTGAAAATGAAATACATAGGATTGAGAAAACAAGAGAAACATACATATAAAGAGCAATTTCCCAAACCTAAAATACCAAGCTCCCAGAAAAGAGATAACAAAACAAAAAAAAAAACAAAGAAAAGAAAAGATAAGAAAAGAGAAAAGTAACCCCTGCATAGCAAAATATCATAATCATCTGCATTAGTAGAACTCTAATCACTATCATCCGCATCTGCCGGAGCTAATTGGCTACGAATCAAATCAGCTAATCCATGGATTAGTCCCCTCATCTTAGTCATTTGAGCATCTATATGTGTAGTAAGCCTCGTCTGAAGCTGTGTCTGAGAAAAATCAATATGTGCTCTAAGACGATGCTCCATCTCAAGGAAAGAGTCGTTAGCACGTGCTGAAATGTGCTGCTCAGCTGCAACCTCTGGTACACCCTCTGTGGCTGGCTCCTCCCGTTCTCCTCGTCTAATGCTGGTGGAGGAGGACAATGTGTAATCATATGGTTTAGGGTCGCCTGGGAAATGACCCCTAAACCTCGGCTCATGGGTGCATAGGAAGGAAAATCCAACTGAAAGTGAACAAAAATCCGCTCCAAAAGGAAAGGAAAAGCTAATCGAGCATCCATTGGTCCAGAGACTATATCTGCCATCTGTGCAAAGACAAAGGAGGGAAAATCGATGTGAATCCGCTCCGCACGACCAAGAACATAAAGAAGGCGAGCTAAGGTGTAGTCAACCTTCTCATGACAGCAGAACTATATGTCATGCTCCAATATCAGATGTGCAAAATGATAGTCCCGAGTCATGAGAGAAGCTGGCAATCCATATGTGAGGGATGGGCCTCGCTCCTGCCCTATAAGAGTTCCCATGATAGTATACTCATCGGGAAAAGCGTAGTCAGCAAAAGACGGATAGGTGAAGTTGGAGCGCGTGAGACCCATCACTGTAGCTATGAGATCTGGTGTGACAGTGATCATAATATCTCCAATAGTGCTGACAATATATCCCCTCTCATTAAGAAAAGCAGATGCATAGGAAGATCGGACCAGCTCATGATGTACGCAAGCATCAGGGGCTGCAATCTTTGAGAAAAAGGAGCGCCAATCGTTGCACTCCATAAGCCACGACTGGGCAGCAGTAATGGTGGGGACAAACTCCACCTATCGCTCATAAATAATAGCACGAAGAGGTCGATCAGCAGCGGCGGTAGTAGAAGATGAAGCACGCGAAGTAGAGGGGGTGCCCTTCCTCTTCTTCGGGGCTTTAGAACGAGAACCGTGTGCCATAAGTCTGCAAAAAGCTCAAGCAGAAGTGCTAACAATGATGGTGAAGCGACTAAAAGCAAGAAAAAAAATAGTCCGTACAACCCAATAATGTCAAATTATGAAAATACCCCTATAAAAAAAATTGATTCCGAAATGTCCCAAATTAAAGTATGATATGTACAAGTGAAAATTGAGCATATTTCGTAAAGCAAGTACATATAAATTGATTCATTAAAGCTTCAAAAATTGAAATTTTTGACAAAAATAGTGCGGCCTCAAAAATCCAAAATCCACCATAAATAATGCAGTAATCAGTCAATCAAACTGAACCAAATTAGCAATCTAAGGTATGAAAGACGGTTCTAACAAATTTCCACAAAAAATTGCACCTGATTTGGTCAAAAATTGAAAGAAAAATTCAAAAATCAAATTTGGGACATACCGGTGAAATAGAGGGACAACTTGAAATAGAAGCTTATTCAAGTCAAATGGACTCTGGAAATGGATTCTACACAAAAAATTGGAGAGGAGGGATGATTTTCAGACAAAAAGCTCACCAGACAGGGTATGGAAGACGACAGAGGAAAAACAATGGCGCGGTGGAGGAAAAACAACGGCGGAACCGAACCGATCGGCATGCGCATTGTAAGTGACGACCAAACCGTTCGAACGGCACACTTACCGATCAACCGGGCCGATTGAACGGTTAAACACAATTTTTTTTAGAATAAAAATAAAAATAAAAATCCAGTTAATCAACTAAAACTACTGAATCAAAAAATATCACTACATGAATTAAATAAAGGAAATTTAACTAAAACTAGAGAAAAAGAGAGAAAATAAACATAAAAACAAATCAAATAAAACAAGGGTTGCCTCCCTAAAAGAGCTAAGTTTATCGTCTTCAGTCAGTGCACTCCCTTAATGTATTAATGGATCAATCAAATCAATGGAGTCAATGTCACCCCTCTCAATATCTCTCTCAATGATAGGCTTAAGTCTCTGACCATTAACTTTAAAAACTCGATTATCTCGTGGGTCAGATATTTCAATTGCTCCATGAGGGAAAACCTGAGTAACAACATAGGGGCCATCCCAGCGAGATCTAAGCTTACCTGGAAAGAGGCGTAATTTAGAATTAAAGAGCCAAACTTTCTGGTTAGGTTCAAAGGACTTTTGATGGATTAAGCGATCATGTAAAGCCTTAGTCCTTTGTTTATATAATTTGGCACTCTCATAAGCTTCATGACGCATCTCTTCCAATTCATTAAGTTGGAGTTTGCGGTGGGTACTGGCTTTGTCCAGGTCAAAATTAAATGATTTAATGGCCCAAAAAGCACGGTGCTCCAACTCAACGGGTAAGTGACATGCCTTACCATAAACAAAACGGTAAGGAGACATGGCAATGGGGACTTTATATGCAGTCCGATATGCCCATAAGGCATCATTAAGATGCATGGACCAATCTTTTCGATCAGGGCACACTCTTTTCTCAAGGATTCTCTTAATCTCACGATTGGACACCTCTACTTGACCATTGGTCTGAGGATGGTAGGGGGTGGCAACTTTATGTGTGACAGAATATCTTCGAAGAAGAGAGTCAAAAGAACGGTTACAAAAGTGGCTACCCCCATCACTAATAATTGATCTTGGTGTACCAAATCGACAAAAAATATGTTCCTTGATAAAAGCCACCACAACCTTATGGTCATTGGTTTTCGTCGCTATGGCTTCAATCCATTTGGAGACATAATCGACGGTGACCAAAATATAAGTGTAGCCAAAGGAGGGTGGGAATGGTCCCATAAAATCGATTCCCCAAACATAAAAAATCTCTACAATGAGGATGGGTTGGAGAGGCATCATGTCTCTCCGAGAAAGGGCCCCTAGTCACTGACATCTATCACATGACTTACAAAACTCATGAGCATCCTTAAACAAGGTGGGCCAGTAGAATCCACTTTGAAGAACCTTAGCAGCTGTTTTCTTTACCCCAAAATGACCGCCACATGCATGAGAGTGACAAAATGTGAGAATACTATGGAATTCACTATCAGGCACACATCGGCAAATAATCTAGTCAGAACAAAACTTAAAAAGATCAGGGTCATCCCAATAATAGTGCTTAACATGAGAAAAGATTAAATCCTTGTCATGTTTAGTCCAATTAGAGGGAATGCGACCCACAATAAGATAATTAACAATATGGGCAAACCAGGGGGGTGTATTGGTAGAGACAACAAAGAGTTGCTCATCGGGGAAAGAATCATGAAGTGGTTCAGGGTGGGAAGGTTCCTCAAGTAAGATCCTAGACAAATGATCAGCCACGACATTCTCAACACCCTTCTTGTCTCTAATTTCATAATCGAACTCTTGAAGAAGCAAAATCCATCGGATGAGCCTAGGCTTGGTATCCTTCTTAGAAAGAAGGTAGCGTAAGGCTGCATGGTCAGAAAAGATAATGATTTTGGACCCTAAAAGGTACGATCGGAATTTATCAAGAGCATAGACAACAGCTAGCAATTCCTTTTCTGTGGTGGTATAATTCAATTAGGCATCAGAAAGGGTCTTGCTAGCATAATAAATGGCATAGGGGACTTTGTTCACTCTTTGGCCATGGACTGCGCCCACAGCATAGTCAAATGCATCACACATAATCTCAAAGGGTAGGGAGTAGTCAGGGGGCTGAATGATAGGGGTGGTAGAGAGGAGTGTACGAAGCTTTGTAAAAGATTTCATACAAGCATCATCAAAATCAAAAGGTACATCATGAGCCAACAAATGACACAATGGCTGAGAAATCTTACTAAAGTCCTTGATGAATTGCCTATAGAAACCGGCATGGCCAAGAAAGGAACGAACCTGTCTTACTATAGTGAGGGGAGGTAGGTTAGCTATAAGGTCAACTTTGGCCTTTTCTACTTCAATACCACGTTTGGAAACAATATGACCTAAAACAATGCCCTCATGAACCATAAAATGACTCTTTTCCCAACTCAAAGCCAAATTAGTCTCCTCACAACGTTTAAGCACAAGAGATAAATTATGGAGACACTCATCAAACGAAGCACCAAAAATAGAAAAATCATCCATAAAAACTTCTAAAAATTTAACAATCATGTCAGAAAATATGGACATCATACAACGCTGAAATGTAGCAGGAGCATTACACAAACCAAATGGCATACGTGTCTATAAGCAAATGTACCAAACGAACAAGTGAAGTTGGTCTTCTCCTGATCCCCCGGAAACACAGGTACCTAATTATACCCTGAGTAGCCATCTAGAAAACAATAGAAGTCCTAACCTGCTAGTTTCTCTAAGATCTGGTCAATGAATGGCAAGGGAAAATGGTCCTTTCGGGTCATGGAATTCAGCTTCCGGTAGTCTATACACACTCTCCACCCTGTGGTTTCCCTAGTAGGGATTAACTCTCCGGATGAATTTGACTTAACAGTAAATCCAGACTTCTTGGGAACAACCTGGGTAGGACTCACCCACTCACTATCAGGGATAGGGTATATGATACCTGCATCTAAAAGCTTAACCACCTCCTTCATGACTACCTCCCGCATGTTAGGGTTCAACCTTCGTTGTCTTTCTCTCGAGGGTTTGGCATTATCCTCTAAGTGGATCCTATGCATGCAAATGGATGGGTCAATCCCCCTAAGGTCATCTACCGTCTATCATATGGCTCTCCTATGTGTGACAAGGACGGTAAGCAATCTACTCTCTTGGTCACTAGTCAAACTAGAGGAAATAATAACTGGAAGAGTGTCCTTGGGTCCCAAGAAGGCATACTTGAGAGAACTGGGTAAGTTTTTCAATTCAAGCTTAGGTGGTGACTCTATAGAGGGCTTAAGAGGTGTGGAGGCTGATATAGGTAAGGGCTCTACCTGGAGCTTCCAAGAGGAAGACTCGGGAACATTAGCATCCACTAATTAGCTATGAGCCTCCTCCAAAGATGGATCAATAGGGGACTCCTCTAACCCTGGGTGTAGTAAAGTCATTTCAAGAGCATCTCTCATTAGGGTAAGGGGGAGGGCTTCATTGACTAGGTCATCTAAATGGTCAACTATTAAGCACTCAAAGTCAAACTCAATAGGTGGCTGATTAGATGCATGGAACACATTGAGCCTCACATTAATATTCCCAAAGGATATCTCCATCACTCCCGTTCAACAATTGATACAAGCATTAGCAGTGGCAAGGAATGGGCGACCTAGAATGACGGGGATTTGGTGTGTGGTATTGCAGATAGGTTCCATATCTAAGACAAGAAAGTCAATAGGGAAAAAGAACCGGTCAACTTTAACTAAGACATCGTCAATGACTCCTCGAGGCTTACGCATAGAACGGTCGGCTAGCTGCAAGGTAACTGATGTAGGCTGCAATTCTCCTAACCCTAATTGCTCATACACCGAGTTAGGGAGTAGATTGACACTCGCACCAAGGTGAAGGAGGGCTCTATGAATGGAGTGATCGCCTATGATACAAGAAATAATGGGCACTCCAGGGTCCTTATACTTAGGTGGGGTGTCAAACTTCAAAAGAGAGCTAACTTGCTCGGTGAGAAAGACCTTCTTAGACACATGGATCTTGGATTTTCCCTTTTGAGTGCATAGGTCTTTGAGGAACTTAGCATAAGCAGGGACTTGCTTAATGACATCTAAGAGGGGGAGATTAAGTTTGACTTATTTAAAAGTCTCAAGAATATCATCCATCTTAGCTGTGCTCTTTCTAAATGGTGGGGCCATGTTAAGACACTGAGGAAAAGGTGCTCTAGGGATATAAGATCCAGCGGAAGTGGTCTTAGACTGTGGCTCTGAGGCAGGGGAAGGAGAGACTGACTCCTTTGAATTTGGCTCACTCTCTAACTCATGAGACTCATTAGGGGATGGATTGTCTAACCCCTCATTTGTGGTACCCAAGGGCTCCCCTCCAACCTGATTATCAATGTGTCGATCACTCCTAAGGGTAGTTATGGACTGAACTTGTTCATTAGAGGAAGAGACTATCTCTACTCCACATTGACCTTTAGGGTTTTGTTGGGGCTGACTCGGCAATGTTCCCATCTCTCTTTTATTGATAGCATTGGCTAGTTGTCCAATTTGGGCTTCTAACTTTGCTATCGATTGTGTGTGAGAGTGGAGGACTTGGGATTGAGATTGAATGCCTTGCAGGGCACTCAAGACCTTTTCTTCAAAACTTGGACTCCTATTACGTTAGACATATGGATGTTGGACTTGAGGTTGGTGGATATGGGCTGGTGGGACTTGGAATGGTTGCCTAGGGGGTTGGTTGCCTACAACCCCTTAGTTTTGTGCCTGCTAAGAAAAATTAGGATGATTCCTCCACCCAGGGTTATATGTGTTTAAAAATGGGAAGGATTGGGTGACATTCACATGCTCTTGGACAAACTCAAGGAATTGAGAGGCAGAGGGGCACTCCATGATAGTATGGACTGGGCAAAGGCATATTGTGCATGCATTTTGAGTGAAGGGAGTGGGCTGATGGGTTGAAGTCATAAGGAGGTCCAGCTTCCTACTCAAAGTATCAACTTTGGAGGTGAGGTCTAATGGGTTTTTGACTTCATACAAGCCACCCCTAGAGGGGGTATTGTTGAAGGTAAATAGTTCACCCTCATTTCTATTCAACGCAGCATGTTGAAGAGAATTTTTACTCAAGTCCTCAAAAAGTTTCCATGCCTCATTTTCATTTTTTAGCAAAAAGGTACCCCCACAACTTGCATCAACAAGATGGCGGTATTGTTCAGTAAGATCCTCATAAAAATGTTGCACTAATTGCCACTTAGGGACAACATGATGAGGACACCTCCTAAGAAGGCCCTTAAGTCTATCCCAACTCTCATTAAACTGTTCAGTGGGAAGTTGGGCAAAAGTGGTTATAGCCTTTCTCATTTGGTTGGTCTTACCTATGGGGAAGTACCTTTTTAGGAACTCTTGTTGCATTTGGGCCCAAGTTGTGATGTCTGGCTCTAAAAAGTAAAGTCATTCCTTAGCCTTATCTTTCAATGTGAAAGGGAAAATGCGAAGTTTAACAGCTTCATCGGTTAAATTTGAGAGCTTAAAAGTTGTGCATATTTCCAAGAAGTCATCTAAGTGCCTATACGGGTTTTAATTATTAAGTCCATAAAAAGATGAAAGCATTTGAATAACATTGGGCTTAATTTCATAATTTTGAGCAGCGACCACTGGCAACCTAATGCATGAAGGGGAGGTATACTCATTGGGAGTGTAATACTCCCTTAGAGCTTTGAGTGGTGCATCTACTAACTGATGTTCAGCCATGATGAGGGTAGAAGTAGTGTGGGTGGAGGAAGTGGTGGGAGAGTTTGGGGGTGTAGGGATGTAGGTCGAGGGCAACTCAGCTCTCCTAGATGTCTGCTCAAGCTCAGGGTCAAATGGTACTAATCGGGGGAGTAAGGAGCGACAACCACACATACACCACAAACACACCACACAATTTAAAGTGTATAAAGGGAAAGAGGAAGCAAAAATAACTAAGGAAAAAGAATAAAAAGGGAAAAGGATCTTGCAAACCAAAGAGAAGCACTATGCTTGCCAATGTCCACTTGTGGCCACAAGTGTAGAGAGCGCCTTCAACTCAACCTACAAGATTAAATTAAAAGAGGGTAAGAAACTAAGAATTAAGCTAAAAAATAAGTAAACTGAAACTAAAGTATCTAAAATTATCCTAAAGCTAATTTAATAACAACTCAACACCGTCCCTGGCAACGGTGCCAAAAACTTTATCGTTTATAATTAAACCCTTTGCAAGTGTAAAGGTAATTGTACTAGGATGAGTATTTAAGGGCTGTTGAACCTCAAGGACGGATGAATTATTACTAAATCTAAAGAGGAATTTGCTAATTAAAAACTAGAAAGAACTTAAACTTAAATTAAGCAAAAGAAAAGAATCAACTAGTTTAAAAGGTAGAGATTAATGTGATGGAATTTACTTAGGAAATCGAATCCACTATAGAACCATAACAATTCCTTAACTTTTAATCTAAATCTAGTGTGAATATGAACAAGTATTCTAAGCTACAAGCTAGAATTACTTAAGAAAGAATCATTAATTAACTTCCATGGCATGAACTATCTTCGATAATAGCACGAATCATCTACACTAAACTAGCTATAGGCATGACCCATCTAATCTTAGTATAACTCATCCAAGTCATTAATTATCTAAACATTAAAACTATTGTATGACCATCTCATCTAAATCATAGAAATTAGAATTGATGCAAATATCAAAACCGCATCAATCTATCTTCTACAAGACAATAAATCAATATAGATTTGAATAAACATGAAAAGCTCTTCCATTAAAAAGGAAATCCTTATCATACAATTGTCATAATTCACAACTGAGATCTAAATTAAAAAGAAAAGAAACTGAAACTTATCTATAACTTCATCAACTCCTAAGTAAAAGAAAAGTTTAGCCTTCCATGGTAGAAGAAAGCACTTGAATCTCCATTGAAAGCTTTGAGTTCTTCTCCTTCTTCTTCTTCCTTCTTCTCTTCAAAAAATCTACTTGCTAACCTCTGGTTTCGAGCCAAATATGCTTTATATAGGCATAAGAACTGTAGGAAGAAGTTGTATATGAAAAGGACTCAAAATTGGCTTAAACTAGGAAACTGCGCGTTATACCGTTCGAACGCCCTGCATGCCCGTTCAAACGCTTGAACTGTATTTTTCATCAAAATCACGTTATCTCGATCGAACGGTAAGTGAGCCCATTTGAACGCCAATGAAGAATATGCAAAATAAGCCAATTTAATTCAAAACACCATAGAAGCTTTTTCTAACCTAATTAAATTTAATATCTAATTATTTAACCTATATTAACTCTTAAATAAGACTAGACAGTAAAATAATTAAGGGTAAAATAATGTATAAATTATACTTATCATGTTGCCTTTGAGTGGGAAAGAGAGAAACATCCTAGGTAAGGGGAGATTTCATCCGCCGCCCCAAAAAGGAGAACATTATTCAAGAAAGAGAAACTCCAAACTTTTATACTTCCAAAAACCTCGAGGGAATAGAGTTTCTGACTTTATATTTTAATGCACATTTAAATAAATGCATATGCTCTGATCCGATATGCACTAATGTGCTCTACTTTGATCTACTCTGATATGCTTGTTATGTTCTGTTTAAGAAAGAGATGTATGACTCCGATGATTTATTAGTTTTTGTCAGATTTAGCTGATTTATTAGATTCTGTTTCTCTCTGAATGATTTATAAGATTCTAAGTATATGAAATATCTGATTTTATGTTGCTTGATGAATGTATTTGGCATTAGACAAAACTACGTTAGGATCTAATCTTATTGCAATAAGATCGGAGATGATATCCAATAAGTACGTAGGCAACCAATGTAACGGTAATGTTGGCCAGATCCAATTAATAATAAATTATAGTTTTGTTTTATTTAGTGCACAGTGAAGCACTGAATTTCTGTAGTGCGTATGGGAATGTTATACATCTCGGACACAAAAGATGCTCTTTGAAGTAAAAATTTAACTCCGATGTTTTTTGGACCCCAGGGTATGGTTAGGCCAATGAGTACGAAGTAGCTCAGGACCCTCAACGTTACAAGGTGAGATTGAAAGAACTTATGTGTCATATGCTATGTAATTGGCTAATTTTATTGCTTAAAACTATATCAAAAACTTCAAGTATGTAATTAGTCTTAGAAATCTGATTAGATGTCATTGTGGTCGAGTAAGATTTTGAATTGATAGACTTGAAAAATTGGAGTAGACGTGTTCTTATGGATCAAGACTGAAGACTAAAGAATGTTGATGGTTTAAGAAGTTCATAGAACATACATTCTCATACAAAAGTCACTTTAAAAGTTTCAAAAGTGATTTTGAAGGTTTCAAACAAATTTTGGGTAAAAAGGGTGAAATTATCACTAAACAGTATCATCGATCAAATGCAAGATAGTACATAGGAAGAAATGAGCAATCAGAACCTGAATCAGCCCTTTATTAAACGAAGCCGAGAGTTTATCGATTGATTGCTTCATCGATATATCAATCGATGAAGGAGTCATACCCTAAGAAAACAATGAATGATTGATCGCTGTTTGGAACAATCGATCACTAGCAATTTTGGTTGCCTTAAAAAGTCCTTTCTAGAAGAGTTTTCTTTCCTAGGTTGAGTCAAAGATATTAACCAACTTGGAGACCTATATAAAGGCTAAGGCATGACAATTTGAAGTAAGGAAAACCTAGAAATATTATACAATAAAGGAGAGTCCTTCACCCATTGTTTTCCTAGAGAATCCATCAAAAGCTTGAAGAGATTGTTTATGGTGGATTAATGGTGATGCACGAGTGAAGTATGAAGATTTTTACACAACAAATACAAGAAGAGTGTCAACCAATTCTTCAAGAGTGTTGAAGAAATTTCGAGGTGAATCAACAACAAATATAAAGAGTCTTTGGTTGAGTTGCTAGAAGAAGAAGAAAATGAACAAAACACAAAGAAGGAAAACTTCAAGTATTCAAAGAGAAAGAACTGAAGGCCAACATTAACAACAGAGAAGATTGAACAATGGAGTTTGTGTCAAATCAAGATGTTGGTTTGTTGTTTTATGTCTTATGAGTTCTATATCGTTCTAGTACAATGATTTAGATTTAGTTGAAGCTATTGTGATTTTTTACCCGAGTTTGAGTTTTCCACGTAAAACTCCTTGTGTGATTGTGTGATGTGCTTGCTTGATTTAATGGTTTGATTGATTATGAATAACGCATAATAATTATATTTGTTTATTTCTCTTTGAAACAAAACAATGTGCATTGAAGCTAGAACTCGTAGTCTTTATTTACGTTGGATAATCGGAATAGGGGCATTCTAGTGATCAACTATTCTCATATAGACCATTGTGTCCCAATCGGACATAAACAGTACCCAGCTTCATGTAGAGGGAAGGGGAGAATAATGGATGAAGGAAGAAGAAGAAGTAACTCTGATTTTTCATAACCATCAAAGGAAGAAGGCAGTCCCCCTTTATGGGAGGCACGTAGCTCCCTTGGGAGTTGTGCCAACTGGTGGGCCCCATGCCAATTGGTGGGCCACTAGCTGGTCCATTACATTTTGAAACAATTTCCCCCCTTATTACAACTTATTATGTTGTAAAAGGAAATTATTGAAAAGTAAAACAAACCCTAACATAGTTTGTCCTAAGAATGGAAAGTAGAACAAGGTAGGATATGCCCCACCCCGAAGGTGGTGTGCACAACACTCCACCATGCTCCAATTTTGCCTTGTCCTCAAGGCGACCAAGTAGGGTAGCACTCCATAAACTCATCCTCAAGCATCCAGGTAGCGTCCTCAAGAGGCTGACCCTACCAAGCTACAGGTATTTTGTTGACAATGAGGCCAGAATGATGCACTAGTCTCTTATCAATCACAGAGGTAGGTGCTGGTACATCAGGGTCTAGAGGGCCCCATCAGTGGCGGAGGTAGGGCACTAGGGATAAGGATCAGACCACAACAAAGCAGCAGAGGTAAGTGACATGGAAGACCAGGTGCACCAATGATCCAGTAGGTAATGCCAAATGATAAGGCACCAGTCCAATGCGCTCGATAATGGAATAAGGGTCATGGTAACATGGATCCAACTTAGCATGCTCAGCCTAAAAATAAACTGGCCTAAGGCTGAGGAATCACCAAGACATAAACAAGATGGCCCACCTAAAACTCCCGATCGGAATGCTTCTTGTAATACACTTTTTTCATGCGCTTCTTAGCAGATTCCAAATTGAGTTTAAGGGGCACGGAAAACTTCGTCCTATGTCTAGAGCATATAATCAATCTCAGCCGCGAAAGAGTAGTGAGGCACATAGGACAACAATGTAGGAGGAGGGCACCCATATACCACCTCAAATGGATGAACCCAACTCTAGTATGATAGGTTGTGTTGTAGGATCATTACGCCCAAGGAAGGAGTTGGAACTATTAGTGGGGGTGATCCCCGACAAGCATTGCAAGTACTACTCCAAGCAGCATTAACAACCTTAGTTTGGCTGTCTGTGTGGGTGATAAGCAGTGCTCATATGAAGCTCGGTGCCCTGAAGTGCAAAGAAACTCCCACCAAAATTGAGAGAGAAAGATTGGATCCCAATTAGAGACTATGCTTTGAGGCATGCCACGCAATTTGACTATCTCACGAACATAGATCTTAGCCACCGTTATGGCCATGAATGGATGGCCCAATGCACATATGTTGTTACGTCCAAACCAAGACAATGAAGTAGTCTAGTTTAGATTTCTTTTTTACTTGTCAACTATAGTAAACAAGGTCGATCCACAGGGAAAGCCTTTTGTAACAAAGAAAACTATTACGAAGAGAATAGGATAGAAAAGGAAGGTAAAATAGAGAATAATAGACAATCAAAGAGAAAGTGCTAAGGCATCAGAAATCCACTTGTAATAAATCTCTAATGTATATTTCATTCAAATGAAAACTTAATTAAGATCAAATAAAAATTCATCTCAATCAAAAAATTTATCTTTTAAAGAACTTTGAAATAGAACAATAGTAATTAATTGTTTACTATGTGAAAGCATTAAGTATATAATCACATGGAATTATAAGCATTCGACGTGCCTTTCATCAACGCTGAATCAAATAATTATATAGATTATAAACTCCTTAAATATGAAACATCAATTTAAAATGGTAAAGAACTTACTTGAATCAAAGTAGTTATTAAACATCAAGTACAAGCTTCATTCCTAGCCTTAGCTTGAGAGCTTAGAAAGCCATTACAATAAAACTAAAAAAAAATACAAAATGAGAGAAGGAAATAGGGGAAAAGAGCTCGAAAGAGGAGGGAATGTAGTCTCTATCATGTCCACCTCTCTATTTATAGGACTAGAAGGGGTTGCTTAAAAGGGGAAAGTCTAATCATATCTCTAGATTACATCCTGATTGATTGCCTAATTGGTTGGTTCTTTAGCAATGATTAGATTCTAAATCAATCAAAAAAACTAATGATATATTTAGCAAATAAGTATCTTTGAATCTTCCTTTAGTTATCTAATCAGTGTCATTGTCTTTCCTTGTGTATATCAATCACAATAATTGAAAAGATTCTCCATGTGCTAGCCTCGGGTTAGTTAACTAGTTGTCCTTTTAAATACCAACTTCAACCCATAAATCTTCGGAATTGTGAATTTCTTCATGAAATAACAATTGTAGAAACGGAAGTGTTCTTTCCAATGCCACCAGAATCGTATCAATCTGAATAATATATAGAAAGATATGATTGAAATACTAAGGGTGTGTCAATCTTTCCGAATCAGCTTCTTTCCTAATTTAGTTCTCTTTATGCAAATCTCAAATCCAACGGGTCCAAAAGGTTGTGTTCGACCATTCCATACATGTTTAGACCATTAAGAGCTCATTCTTGACTTTCAAATAGCTTTGGGTAGATGGTCTTTACTTCCTCTTCTATTTGGATCCTGTTAAAGCCTATTTAGACATGCAAACTCAATTAAGGTCCAACTAACTTATTCAAAACATAAATAGCCCAAATAAGCAATGAATTAAAACAAAATAGGATTGAAATTTGAAATGTGAGAATATTTAATTGAACATTATTTCAGTGCATCAAATACCCCCTAACCAGCATATTGCTAGTCTCTAGCAATCTATACAAAAATAATTAAAAAGAAAACATGTCACTTTCGTAGGCCATCACGACTACATTTAACACATGTAGCAAGCTGTTAAACCCCTAACTTGCGCTAGTGGACAAGTTGTGTCTCGTGAGGGTTTGCAGTGAATATACCCACAAATTCAAAAAAATTTCATGGGTTGCCTCCCAAGTAGCGCTAAGTTTTATGTCTTCAGCCAGACAAAGCAAAGAAGAAAAAGAATATGAGTTACAATGCTAACAAGTTGTGTTGATGAAGTAAAGACTAAGATAATAATTGTATAGCAAGACCAAGGAACCCCTTCATCCCTACTAAACAAACATCAAACTTTACAATTATCTCTAAAATACTCAAGCACTAGTTTTCATAGATTAAATATTACAAAAATATTCATGAAAGTCTAAACCATTAAATTTCTATATAGAGGAACTTTTGAAACAATGTGTAAGTAAGTCCAAGTAAAATTTTGACAAGATAATTAGAGGATCAGCCTCCTAAAGTAGTATGCTCTTCTATTCACCAAGAGATGTTTAGATAGCCGAAAGAACCAATTCAAAACTGAGCAACATGTCCAAGATAACAAATGGTTTGGATGTTTACTTTAATACCACATGGGCTTTATCTGTGATATTCCAGCATGCTTGCATTGTTACAATGATGGCTACGCCCTATCTTACAAAATGAAACATTATTTGACAAATTCATTTTTTCTTTTTCAAATTTTTTTTATAGATATGATGTCCATCACTTCTTCTTTTTTTTAACTTCTTTTTCTTTTCTCAATTTTTTTCATAGGCAGCCCTTTTTGAAGTACTCGGTCTAATTCATTGGTTGCTTTCCATAACGATAATAATCCCAAAAATAATTTCTTCTTCTCTAGCCAACCAAGTGAACAAGGAGGTCAAAGTTCATTAGATTTGGTGTTTCTCGACATTCCGGGTGAGTATTAGAGCAACACCACATAATTCAACTTCAACTCTAAAATTCGTCATGAGAGTAAAATTTTGAAAACCAACATTAGTTTTAAAGATCCTCTTCATGAAAGTTAATTGTAATAACTCATCACACAATGAATGTTTTAATAAAATATCCAAGTGCCATCATTATCTAGAGATCAAGGTTATCATAGTCAATAAAAATTATCCAAACTCAACCCCGAATCCGAATGAGACATGGTCCCCAATGTTTGAAATTTTTTTTTTATAAATTTTTTGTTTTTTGTTTTGTTTTTTGTAAAAATCATGAAAAGAAAATCAACCCTCATAATTTGGATTTTCAAGAGATGTAGACTCAACTTCAAGGACAAAATGGTTTAAAACGTTGTCCATTAACTTTGAAAACATCACCATTTTTTGGGTTTTCAATTTCAACAGTTCCATAAGGAAAAACAGTTTTTACAATGAAAGGACCTGTCCAACATGATCTTAATTTTCTTGGAAAGAGATGAAATCTAGAGTTGTAGAATAAAACTTTTTGAAATGGCTCAAAACTTTTTCGTAAAATGTAACATGAAAAGCCTTCATTCTCTATTTGTAATGTTTTGAACTCTCATAAGCATCACCTCAAATTTCCTCTAACTCATTAATTTGCAATTTTATATTGAAGTCAGCCTTGTCAAAGTTAAAATTCAAAGCTTTGATTGCCCAATATGCCCTATGTTCCAACTCAACAGGCAAGTGACAAGTTTTTCCAAATATCAAACAGTAAGGAAACATTCCAATTGGTGTCTTATAAGTGGCACGGTAAGCCCAAAGAGAATCGGTTAGCTGTAAAGACCAATCTTTACCATTTGGATTTACTATTTTTTACAAAATATATTTAATTTGCTGATTAGAAATCTCAACTTGTCCACTTGGTTGTGGGTGATAGGGGGTACCTACTTTATGGGTAATCCCATACTTCCTCATCAAAGCTTCAAAAGGCTTGTTGCAAAAATGTGAGCCCCCATCACTTATGATGGCTCGAGGAGTTCCAAACCTTGAAAATATATTTTCTATTAAAAAACACACAATGACTTTGTGGTCATTGGTTTTGCTTGGAGTAGCCTCAATCCACTTGGAAACATAATCAATGGCAACTAAAATGTAAACATAGCCAAAAGGAGGAAAAGGTCTCATGAAATCAATGCCCCAACAATCAAAAATCTCAATAACCAGTATGGGGTTAAGCGGCATCATATTTCAATGTGATATGGCTCCTAACTTTTGACACCTTATACAAGTTTTGTAAAATTCATGAACATCTTTGAAAAGCATTAGCCAGTAAAAACCGCATTGCAAAATTTTAGCGGTGGTCTTTTTAGAGGAGAAGTGACCACCGCATGCTTCTGAATGATAACAAGAGATGATACTTACTTGTTCAGAATCAGGCACGCATCTCCTTATTATTTGATCCGAACAGTACTTAAAGAGATATGGGTCATCCCAAAAGAAATGTTTTACCTCGGTGAAGAATCTCTTTTTATCTTGAGGAGACCAATGGTGGGGAACTTTACCTGTCAATAAGTAACTGGCAATGTTCGCAGACCATGGAGGATGTGAGACGGCAAAAAGTTGTTCATCAGGGAATGTGTCTTGGATTGGAATGTTTTCCGAAGAATCAAAAAATTTCAATCTTGAAAGATGATCCGCCACCACATTCTCTACTCCCTTCTTGTCTTTAATTGTGAGATCAAACTCTTGGAGTAGGAGTATCCATCGGAGCAATCTGGGCTTTGTATCTTGTTTGCTCAAAAGGTACTTCAAAGTTGTATGGTCAGTAAAAATGATAATCTGAGAGCCAATCAAATAGGATCTAAATTTGTCAAGTGCAAATACTACAGCAAGAAGTTCTTTTTCAGTGGTGGAGTAGTTCATTTGGGCACTATTTAAAGTTCTACTTGCATAATGAATTACGAAAGATTTCTTATCTTTCATTTGCCCTAAAACAGCCCCCAACGGCATAATCACTTGCATCACACATAATTTCAAAAGGAAGGGTCCAATCCGGGGGTTGCATGATGGGTGCGGACACTAACATGTTCTTAAGCTTTGTGAATGCTTCTTCACATGCATCTGACCACTCAAAAGAATGTTCTTTAGATAGAAGATTAAACAATAGTCTAGATATCAAACTAAAATTCTTGATAAATCTTCTAAAAAAATCGGCATGCCCTAGAAAGGATCTAACATCTTTTATGGACTTTCGACTAGGCAAATTAGCAATCAATTCAATTTTTTCCTTGTCCACTTGAATTCTCTGCACAGAAATAATGTGACCAAGTACTATTCGAGTAGTAACCATAAAATGACACTTTTCCCATTTTAAAACTATATTTTTCTCTTCACATCTCACCAAAACTTTTTCTAAGTTATCAAGACAGTCATCAAAAGAATCACCAAAAACAGAAAAGTCATCTATAAAAACTTCCAAAAACCGCTCCACCATGTTACTAAAGATGCTCAGCATGCACCTTTGGAATGTGGCAGGAGCATTACATAATCCAAACGGCATCCTTCGATATGCAAAGGTACCAAATGGACATCTAAAGGTTGTTTTTTCTTGATCTTCAAGTGCAATCTCATTTTGATTATATCATGAATAACCATCGAGAAAACAATAAAATTTATGACTGGCCACCCTCTCTAGGATTTGGTCCATGAACGACAAGGGGAAGTGGTCTTTCCTAGTGACGGAATACAATTTTCTATAATCTACGCACATCCCCGGCAACGGCGCCAATTTGTTGTTACGTCCAAACCAAGACTCTGAAGTAGTCTAGTTCAGATTTTTTTTTACATGTCAACTATAGTAAACAAGGTCGATCCATAGGGAAAGCCTTTTGTAACAAAGAAAACTATTACGAAGAGACTAGAATTGTAACGTCCCGAATTTCTATTACAATTATCTGCTATTTTTCTGATCATCAATCCAGAAAATTCTGGAACAGTGCTGACCCTTTCTCTCTGGTTCCTCTATGTCCCAGCTATCGCCGGCCACCGGTGGGCCGCAGGGCCACTGCCACCAGCTCCGCCCGGCCGTGCAACGGCAGGGGCCACCGTCTCGGCCCCCACGGCCACGCCGCCCTCTGCTCCGCCTCTCCCCTGTCTCCCCCGGTCTCTCTCTCTACTCTCTATTTTGAGCTATGGCAGCGCCGACAGTAGCCGGTGGGCTCCGCTCGGCCTCCATCCGACCAGCCACAGGCCGACAACGGCAAGCCCGGAAGCCAGCCAGCTCCGCAAGCCCCATGAGTTCTATTCTCCCTCGGGTGAGCTCTCTCTCCCTCTCTCATTGTGATATGATTTGAGCTGCCGTCGTGGGCCGCCAAGGGCTGGCCGGCCGGCCACGGCTCCGCCCTGGGCCAGTAATGGAGGGAGGCCATCCCTCCCAGCCCCAGTGGTCCTCCTCCGCCGCCCCATCCCTCTTTTTCTCTCTGGTGCTCTGTTTTCTACCCCTCTCTGTATTTTGATTTAGAATCACTGCCACTGGCCGGCAGTTGCCGGTCAGCCGCCATGGGCTCCTCCCCGGCCTAGTGACGGCGAGGACCGGCTTGGATCGACCTACTCCGGCCTCTCCGCCGCCCCACTCTTTCCTTCCATTAGCTGCCTTGTTTTGATTGGGTTGAATAATAGTGGTGCTAGAGCGGGACGACAGTCGTCGGCTGGTCATCATGGCCTCCGTCCCGGCCTAATGAAGGCCACGACTAGTCCCACCCAGCTTGGCTCCACCCCCTCTAGCCTCCCTCACTCTATTTCGGTTCACCCTTCCATCATTTCCCCTGTTTTGCCCGTTTTTGTTTGAGTTCACTAGCTGCCACCGTTAGCCAGCGCCGGACACCAGACTTGACCTACCAAACTGTTGTTCGGTGTCTCTCTCTCCAGCCTGGAAACGATGGTGGATGTTTCCAACCAGCCCGGTTTAGCCTTCATCCCATCCATTCCATTGGAACGACATCCGTTGCTCGCCGGTTGATGTGCTTGTCCACAAAAATCGGGCCTTTGCTCCTTACTGTGCTATCTGTTCGGCATGTCGCCGCTAACTTTGGCTATCACCTCTGGGCTGGAGATAGCTCCTCCTGGCCACTAGGGCCACGATGGAGTCGGCCAGAGCCGCCAGTAACCCCTGCTCCTTAGTGCCCTAGGGTTCTTCACCCGTTTTGGGCCATCAAGCATCGTTGGACGCCGAACACCCTATGCACCACCATACTTTGGCAGGCCTCAGCCTAGAGATGGTTGGACACCCTAGTGCAGCACCACCCCTCTTTGAGTTAGGCTCCCCCTCTGCCGATTATATGTATGACCACGCTATACAGAGCGCCACCTTTTGCCCTCTTACTGTTCTACCTCCACCGGACACCGTGCGGCCTCTAGTCGGCCTACCTCGACACGACAATGGCAAAGGCCATTTTTGTCAGTCACCACCCTTGGGCATGGCCCTACCGCCCTTCCGAGCTTTGGGCCAACACCGTCTAGCCCTTTCTCCTTCCCTTTGGCCGCGTGTGCAAGTAGCCACGTGTGCGGGTTACGGTTTTGGTGCCGCATTGGCGCCGCCTGACCGTCGGATGGCTCTGCCATCGTTTGGAGTTGACATCAAAGTCCTCCACCTCTTCTCTGTCCTCGAGTGATGCCCTCCGCCCTTATGTGGGCCCTTGTAAACACGAAATTGACACCGTTGGAGCTGTCCACGGCCGATTTCGATGTCTTGTAACCAGTTGAGTATTGTTCAACCACCGGTCGAATTTTAGTGTGTACGCTTAGACCTTCGGTCGCACCTGCCACTCATTGGCATGACCTTCCTCCCGGCCGCCCGTAGTGTGCCGCAGTGGATCGTGGATTTTGCCGCATTGATCAGTGTCACCCCTATTTAGCCGTGAGTAGTTCCGGCGCTTCCTAAAACCTCGGGACAGCAGCTCTCTCTACTTAGCAAAGTTTTTGGCCGCCAACTCCACCATCGACGCCGCACCGTCGTATGCTCGCCATCAAACGTCATGATTATGAGGTAGGGGAGCTTTGAACTCGTAATTTCATGATAGCATGCTTCGATGAGTAGTAGCATGCTAGGATTGCATGATGTGCATATAAGCATGATTATATAGTATGTTTAGATACATATGGCATGCGTATGAGCTGTAAGTACGATTGATGTATGTGTAATACGTGTGCTAAGTATGATTGATATGTATGAGTTGTACATATGTTTTATGGATGTGGAATTTGTATGTGCTAGTGATGGCTAGCAATTGTGTTAGTATGCTATGGATGTGTATTATGAACATGCTAGTAATGGCTAGTGATTTTGAGTAAGATACGTATGTGGACTATGCGAGTGGGCGATGAATGGTAAAAGGTGATAAGAGCGTTTGATATGGAATTGGAGGTGTTGGTGGATGTGTAAGAGTGTGACAGAAGACAACAGACATAAGTTTGTCAGGCGAGGAGTGGAGCAGATTGGTTTGGTTCGGTTTGGAGCGGACGTCAGGACTTCGGTAAGTAAGAGGACTTAGGCTTAGAGCCTTATGAGGGTTTATTAGATAGTAAGAGCATTCATAATTGTACAAGCATAACGTACAGCTTATGAAGTGAAAAGTAAGCATAATAAGTGAGAAATTAAGTAAGAGGGTGATAACGGGGATTTACTATGAGGAGTTCAGTGTGACGATGTAAGTAAGATATTTGGACCGTAAGGTGGATGGCAGAGGCTATATGAGTACATAATGATTTGATGTACGATGAGTTTGATCACGATATGGACAGGTTAAGTGAAGTATGCTGCCTTGACGAACTAAGGTTTCGATCGGGCTTAGCTTTGGTTTGATTAGTAGAGAACTGTGAGTTGTGTGGCATAATTGTACTGCATAATTTACATAAATCAAACTTGAATTATAAGCACAACTAATGATAGCGCTGTGAGTTTGAGACCTGAGGGTTCGACGGATTAAGTTCCGTGTTTGAGCTAGCCGATAATGAGTCGGCTGAGCATTTCTTATGTCTTGCCATGGTGTCTATCCTGCGGGATGTTGTCTGTGTGCTATATAGAGCACCAGACATCTAATGCTCTGTTGAGAGCAATTGTATGTATGTTTTTGATTTAGTCTTGGTGCTATTTTTCAGCCCAGACGTTTGATGCTTTGTTGAGAGCGCTGTAAGTTTCCACCCTTCGTGGGCTCTGTATGATTCTGCCCAAGAGTGGCACTGTAAAATTCCTACCCAAGAGTGGCACTGTATGTTTTCTGCCCTTAGTTGGCACTGTATGGCCCTTGTTAGCAATGTATCGCCCCAAAGAGAGGGCATTTGTGCGCTCAGGTAAGCAGTATCATGGACCTACTCTTACCTGTTTGATCATGTGCCCCATGAGCATAGGTATGCCTTGCCTTCGGAAAAGTCCATGGCGTCTAGTCACTCCCCGGAGGTTAAGGTGATGCCCCAGTGGCATTCTTTTCCATTTCGACACTGGAGCTTATTAGTTGTAATGAGCTTCAGTGGTCGATAGTATGAGAACGACCGTAAGAGTATGAGTATGGGTAAGAATAAGAGTAAGAGTAAGAGTACGACTGTAAGAGTGAGTATGAGTACAATTGTAAGAGTATGAGCACGATTGTAAGATGATGATACAAGCACGACTGTAAGTATATGATTTGAGCAAGACTGTAAGATGATTCTGAGTAAGACAGTAAGCATATGACTGTACGAGTAAGGTCATACGAGTAAGTGTAAGATTGTATGAGTAAGTTTGTAAGACCTTGATTAAGGGTGTTTGTGTAAGTTTGGTTGGATGGTGTGCTATGCGTTATTATATGTATATGTCTATGATTGATATATGTTGTCTGCTTCATGTTTGAGTTGCATGACGCATATTTTTATGAACTTATTGAGTTCACCATTTTTTTGGGATTTCCCCTACTGGGTATTTTCCTACTGAGTATGAAAATACTCACCCTACTATTTTTAGCCCCGTGGTTGGGGAGGCTTTTGCAGGTATGTGTTGGTGAGCTCCTGGAGATGGATGCTCGTTTCTGCGGTGGATTGTTTCCCCCTTGACTCAGGTATATTTGACTCAATGAGAGTATATTTGGTGCCACGATCTGATGTATTGGGTGAGATGAGATTTAAGTTTCTATATTTTTTGGACTTTTAATTTGGATCAGACAATGGACTGTTTATGGGACTTGTACTTGGGGACGCTTGAGAGTTATTTGTATTTAAAAATCCATGATCATGGTAATTTAGTCGTACGTTTGTTTTCGAGTAGCGCCTGAGGATATTTGATTTGGCGGTACGATGTTTAACCGTATGAGGTTTTATATTATAAACTATTTATATAGGTTTTGATTTCGTCACTTTTACTCCGATTTATGGATGTTTTATTGCAAAAAAAAGAATCCCTGAATTTTAAGGAAAATGTATGAAAAATCTTGGGCGTTACAATAATAGAGAAGAAAGGTAAAATAGAGAATGACACAATCAAAGAGAAAGTGGTAAGGCATCGAAAATCCACTTGTAATAAATCTCTAATGTATATTTGATTTAAATGATAACTAAATTAAGATCAAATCAAAATTCATCTCAATCAGAAAATTTATCTTTTAAAGAACTTTGAAATAGAACAAATGTAATTAATTCTTTACTACGTGAAAGCATTAAGTATATAATCATATTGAATTATAAGCATTCGGCATGTCTTTCATCAACGCCGAATCAAATAATTATATAGATTATAAACTCCTTAAATATGAAATATCAATTTAAAATGATAAAGAACTTACTTGAATCAAAGTAGTCATTAAACATCAAGTACAAGCTTCATTCCTAGCCTTAGCTTAAGAGTTTATAAAGCCATTACAATAAAACTAAAAACAAAAATACAAAATGAGAGAAGAAAATAAGGGAAGAGAGTTCTAAAGAGGAAGGAATGATGCCTCTATCACGTCCACCCCTCTATTTATAAGACTAGAACAGGTTGCTTCAGAGGGGAAAGTCCAATCATATCTCTAGATTACATCCTAATTGATTGCCTGATTGGTTGCTTCTTTGGCAATGATTAGATTTTAAATCAATCAAATAAATCAATGGTTTATTTAGCAAATAAGTATATTTGAATCTTCCTTTAGTTATCCAATCAGCCTCATTGTCTTTCCTTATGTATATCAATCACAATCAATAAAAAGATTCTCCATGTGCTAGCCTCCGGTTAGTTAACTAGTTGTCTTTTTGCATGCCGACTTCGACCCATAAATCTTTGGAATTGTGAATTTCTTCATGACATAAGAATTGTAGCCATGGACGTCTTCTTTCCAATGCTACCAGAATTGTATCAATCCGAATTATACATAGAAAGATATGATTGAAATACTAAGGTTGTGTCAATTTGTCCGAATCAGCTTCTTTCCTAATTTAGTTCCCTTTATACAAATCTCAAATCCAATGGGTCCAAAAGGTTGTGTTTGATTATTCCATGCATGTTTAGACCATTAAGAGCCCATTCTTGACTTTCAAATAGCTTTGGGTAGATGGGCTTTACTTCCTCTTCTACTTGGATCCTGTTGAAGCATGTTTAGACATGTAAACTCAAGTCCAACTCACTTATTCTAAACCTAAATAGCCTAAATAAGCAATGAATTAACACAAAATAGGATTGAAATTCGAAATGTGAGAACATTTAATTGAACATTATTTCAGTGCATCAACATACTTGGACAAGTGATCCACAACCACCAATATTACCGATTTGCCTAGCACCATTGATAGGGCCTCCAAAAAATTCAGACACATCTTCCCCAACATTATCTGTAAAAGGAAGGGGCTGAAGTAACCCAGTAGGTGACGTAGTGGCAGCCTTTGCCCACTGACAGACTTCACAAGTAGCAACATAGTTCTGAACCTCCTCCAATGGCCCTGCCGTAAGAAGCTCTGACTAACCTCCTTATACATCCAGAAAGAACCCTTGTGGCCAGCAAGTGGTATGTCATGGAAGTGAGAGAGAATGCACCATTGGAGATCTAAAGCATGAGGCATCCAAAGTCGACCAGTCAAAAAGAGGAGTTCATCTTGCCACACAAAGAATGAAAGGGTAGCAGGGTCATTTTGTAGACGTGTAACGAGCTCATGGGCAGATGAATCCTCCATGTAAGCTCGCTGCAAATCCGGAACAAATAAGCAAGAGGGTATAGAATGTGCCAGGCAAGAACCCTACAAAGGTCAGCGAGAGAGTGCATCTGCCATCGTGTTTTCTTCCCCTTTCTTGTACACCACCTCATAAACATAACCTAGGAGCTTGCTGACCCACCGCTGCTGTACTGGAGTGGACACTCGTTGCTCGAGGAAATACTTCAATGGCTGATGATCTGTGCGGATAGGGAAGCGGCCACCGAGCAAGTAAGGATGCCATTTAGTGATTGCATGCACTATGGCGAGCATCTCCTTCTCATAGGCTGATAGAGATAAAGAGCGGCCAAAAAGTGTCTTGCTGAAAAAAGCAATACACCGCTCATCCTAAAGTAGAACGATACCAATTCCGGCATCCGAAGCATCCGTCTCAACCACAAATGAACAGTCAAAATCTGGAAGAACCAAGATTGGGGCTCTAGCCATGGCTGACTTCAGCCTCTCGAAGGCCTCTTGGGCCGTCTCTATCTATATAAAGGCCCCCTTCTTGAGGAGGGCAGTGAGGGTTGCTACTGACCCTTTGAAGGTGACTGCTATGCTAGAGATGATATGGCCAAGGTACTCCACTTGTTAACTGCCAAAGGAGCACTTTGAGCGCTTAAGGAATAATGAATTAGCTCACAAAATAGAGAAGACAGACCTGAAATGCTCCAAGTGGTCTGCCCATGATGTGTTGTAAATCAATATGTCATCAAAGAAGACCAAGACAAATTGGCGGAGGAAGGGGCATAACAGCTCATTCATGAGGCTCTGAAAGGTGGCCGGTGCATTGGTCAACCCAAACGGCATGACCAAGAACTGAAAGTGTCCATCATGGGTGCAAAAGTTCGTCTTGTGGATGTCTGCAAGTTGCACTCAGATTTGATGATAACCCAAACAAAGATCAAGCTTGTTGAAGATGGTCGCTCCGTCTAGGTCGTCAAGTAGCTCCTCAATCACTGGAATAGGATACTTATCCTTAATGATGATGGCATTAAGTGCCTGGCAGTCCACATAGAACTGCCAAGTCCCATCTTTCTTCCAGATAAGTAATACTAGGGAAGAGAAAGAACTAATGCTCGATTAGATGATACATGTCTTGAGCATGTCGGACACTGAGCACTCAATCTCTGTCTTCTGTATGTGAGGGTGAGGGTAAGGCCAGACATTCGCGGGTGAAATGTCAGGAGATAGGAATCTCGTGATCGTGGGGCCGCATTGGTGATAGCCCCTTAGGCAATTACGTCCTCTTGCTCTTCCAAGAGAGCAAGTAGGTCCTCCAAAAGGCTGTCCCGGTGCAAGTCCATTATGGCACGCTGCTAAAGGAAAAATCCTTGAGGTGCAAACCGAAAGAGGGAGCTCACCAACTGGATAGACTGCAAAGAGCCCGGCTGAGAACCTTGGATGCGAACGCACTGCCTTTGCACCTCAAAGTCCATGATCATGTCATGAAAGTTCTACATGACGTCGCCAAGCTCTTGGATCCATTGGACTCCCAGCACCATGTCCACCCCCTTTGTGGCCAACAAGAACAGGTAAGTGGTGAATGTATGGCCCTGGATGGATAATGAAGCCTACATGCACACTCCAACGCTCCAAAGACGGTTACCATCGCCAATCAAGACATCGAATGGCTTCGAGTCTGACACATAACATCCTAATCGTTGTACCACTTTATCATTAATGAAGTTGTGGGTGGATCCACAGTCGATTAGGATGGCCACCAGCGGCCACTTGAGGTGACCTTGGATGTGCATGGTATGAGGAGTGAAGGCTCCGAAAAAGGCATGCACCGAAATCTCAGGTAGCATGCTGTCATAAGGGGGCGGTGCATCCAGGGTAGAGCCAAAATCCTCCTTGTCGGACTCTTCAACTAGCAAGTTTCCTCAAACAGAACATCGGTGGACGGGCACGAACTTCTTGTCACACTTAAAGCACAAGCCATTCGACTGTTGCTCATCATCTAGGCCGGAGTGAGATGGAGTACAGGAGGGGCAGCAGGGGTGAAGGGCTGGCTGGTGTGGTTGGTGGAGAGGCCTGGCGCTGAGAGAGGAGATGGCGCTAGGCTGGTTGGAGAACATGGAGAAGGGCCAAATCAGCCTCCCCATCTCTGCCGGGAAAGCTTTTCCTACTCAATTCCTGCATGACGCATGACTTCTCGCATCGACATGCAAGGGAGGTGGCGCATCTCATGTTTGAGCCCCCTCTTAAAAGTCCACACTAGGGTAGAATCACACGGCGGTGGTTTGATGCAGGGATGATAGCATCTTGTTGATGTCCTAGAACTCGTTGGGGCCGAACTAGACACAGAGTTCGTCAGCGAAAGAAGTCCAAGTCGGAAAGCAGACCTCCTTCTCGAAGCTCTGGAATCAAACAGAAGCATCGCCGTCTAGATGTAAAGTGGCTATGTGCAACCATTCAGCCTCGGAGTGTGTTCCCTGGTAGGTGAAGATTTTCTTCCCCATGTTGAGCCATTCCACCGGGTCCTTATCTCCAATATAACGTGGGAACTGTAGGCGAGCTAAACGTGGCTCAGCCCCACTCCAAAGTCCTCCACAAGAGCCGGAGTACTCCTCTCAATCATCCTTGAATTCATGGCACCATTGAAGCATTTAATCGAACACCTGAAGGGCCTCGTGTATCCCAGCCTGCACGTTCCCCCTCTTTCGGCTGTTCGAAGGTGCCAAAGCGAATAGAATGGGGAGGCTGGTGCACCTCTCTCTCAGATGGCGCTTGAAGGCTAGGGAATCGAGATTCGAGGTACTGAGAGGGCTCACCCGTCTCAGCTTGGGCTGGTTGCGGGTTGGGCAAAATTGGCACTGCAGGGATTGCCTCAAGTTGTGCAACCAGTATGGTGAGGTGCTAAATTTGGGCAGCCATTGTTTGAATCATGGAGATCACAGCGGGATTAGCCAAATAAGCCTCTAGTGTGGGGCTATCCTCCACATTCTTCTTCTCTTTCTCACGATGTGTCTCAAGAGCCGTCACTAACTGCTTGTCTCATGCCATGACATATCATTGAAGCTTTGATGTCAATGTTGTGTCCCAATCAGACACAAATGATACCCAACATCACGTAGGGGAAAGAGGAGAAGAATAGACGAAGGAAGAAGAAGAAATAGATCTGATTTTGCATAACCATCAAAGGAAAAAGGCAGCCTCCTTTATGGGAGGCGCTCAGCTCCCTTGGGAGTCACACCAGCCAGTGGGCCCCATGCTAATTTGGCATGCCACTAGCTGGCCTATTATATTTTGAAACAATTTCTCCCTTATTACAGCTTTTTACATCGTAAAAGGAAATTACCAAAAGTAAAGCAAACCCTAACATAGTAGGTCCTAATAATGGAAAGTAGTGCAAGGTGGGATATGCCCTGCCCTTGAATGGGTGTAGACAACATAGACAAATATTAAACTCTCACTAATATACATGATCTTAGTTATTGCGTGAAGTTTGTATGTGTGCATGACATCAAGCATGCTCCAACTTGGTTTGACCTAGATTATTACATTCACAAAATAATCTAATCAATTACAAAATTAACCAGTAGAAAAGTATGTCGCTAGCAAGCTTCTACTTCGCCTGCAGTTTAATCAATCATCAAACACATGAGACATAAACCATAGGCCTCCCTAGTCTATCCTTAAAACATCACTATGAGAAAAATTGATACAAATAATCAATGTTATAAATACTTCCATTGATTTAGCTAAGGAGATCTTCAATTAATGTTGTAATCCCTAATTCCCTTGACTTTCATCCTTTGTGTCAATATTTTTTTCAACAATACCCTGCTTTCTGCATCTTCAATTGCGTAGGTATCCATCATGGATGTCCAATAGCACAAAAAGAACAAGCATTTTATAGAAAGTATAAAGTAAGTTTTGACAAGGTGTTAAACAAACTCTCACATCAAAAATATCATAAACAAATTCACAGAGATGATTGTGATTCAATTCTAGATAATAGGAATTGAAAATTAAAATCAACAGGTTTTACTTGCGCACAAGACAATGAGAGAAGAAGATATAAACTAGGGTTTTCTAACTTGAAGCAGTAGTTTCTCTCTTTGAAAAGAGATAGGATTACTCTATTTATAGAGTTCTTAAGTTAGTTCTAGAGACGTATGTTCATAATTGGACTTGAAGACCGACTAAATCTGGAAAATGTCGTACAAGTTAAATGTCCATATATCTTCGTCCAAAAGTTTGTTCGAACTTTTGACCGAGAAATTTTAACTGTAAAAGTTGTGAAACCTTCAACCATGATGATACTTTACATAAAGTCGAACAAACGATTTAAAACAATTTAAAAATCAGCTTCTTACTTTTTTTTAACTTCTGGGGCAATGTGAAATCAATGAAAATGATGAGATATACAAGCTGATTGTGCTCAATTCATTTTTTGGATCTCATGAAGTTTGATCATGGCAACCATGCAGATTCTCTAAAAAACTAAATTCAATTTTGTTTGATAGTTGGGCCTAGTTTATGTTGGAAGCCTGATTTAGAAACCCATCTACTTGAATTCGAGCCGTGTCCTTGTCAAGGACTCCTTGATTACAAGTTATTTTGAAAACTTGAAAGTTCTCAAGAATTTGGATGATGGCATGTGGGCCCCACCATATTCCTTCCTTACTTTTCTCATCTGCCTCCTTTTCTTTATCTCTCTTCGTTCACCACTTTGATGCCAATTCATTCCTTCTCTATTGATTGAGCTTCAATGGATATTTAGTTGAAAATTGTGGGAATATTCCTAGAAGCTTCGGCCTAGATGGAAGTTGGATTAATTTACCCTTGATTTAATGTCAACCATTCCTTTTGGGAAGATGTTTTCATGTTCCCCGCTAACAATAAGCCCAATATAAGGAACTCATGTTAGTCCTTGGTATTTTAGATCAACGGCTCACACATTGGCACACGTTAGTGATAACACCATTGGCTCTAATGTGTGATAGCGTGTATGCCATCAATCTCAAGGATGAAGGGCTCTCATACATTCTTTACATTGAGCTCATTGTCAAAGTGGTATATTAAAAACGCTTCCTTCCTTTTGAAACCTAATTTTATTTTTATTGATTTTGACTTACCAAATTTGGAATTAAGTGATTGGAAATCAAAGATATCTATGATTACATAAGATTGACCTAAATACCCTAATAGGCCTCCCCTCTCCCTTTTTCCTTCACTCGAGTTTTCCTCTCATCTCTCATGTTCGAGCTCTCTTCTCGCTATACTTCCATCGTCTCACGTTCTCTTTCTAGTGAGTCTCTCTCTTTTGTAGTTCTTTCTCTCTTTGAGATACACTGTCATTCGTTATCTTCATCTTCTTCATGTCTCTCACTTCTTTATTGTTTATTTAATTATTGTAGTTTGATTGAATGAAAGTTTGTTTAATCTTACAGGAAACAATGCGCAAAACTTGAAGTCAATCCAACAATAGTAGGTAAGGTTTTGTTACCTATGATTTACAATTTATGAGCCTTCGTAGGTTGGTATAGTCACTTCTTGCTATATTATGCTATTTTTTTTATGATTCATTATTTTATGCTATTTTCTTAATTTATTGATAATGCTTGATTTTGCTGACTATCCACAAAAATAATTATAAATTTTGTGGTTATCTAAAATTCACAAAATTTTGGCCATGTGCCCATATATCCTGATTGATTTGCCTTTAACATTTCACATCATATGTATTCCATTTGGACGCCCCTAAAATTTTTATGATCCATTTTTAAAATATGCATATCAAATAAATTGGCCCTTCAAACAACCTATCTTTGAGTCCGATTAATTTTCAGTCTCTATGAGTTATTGAACTCATACTTTAGGGGCGTAGGAGTCTATTGCACAAGGTGAAGCTATCTTTGGTGGCAGGGGTGGGGCTGTCTCACCATTTGTTGTGAGTGATAGCCACTTCTAGGGTGTCCGGAGGCAATGGAGTAGTTCCTCTAGCCCCATAAAACATTTTCAGGCAATTACTGCAAGATGAAAAGATGGCAAAACTGGCAAGACACCCGGGTTCTATTGGACCAGGGTATGGGCTCGGGCCCATTTTGGTCCACTTTGTTTATAGTTTGGGTGAGCGGTACAGGCCATGGAGTCCAAGGATAGTGGGGGAGGTTGCGCTAACCCCACATAAACCATCGTGACACGAATTCTTTTAGGATTCACATCTGTCACACACGCACATAAGGCATGTGACTAGGGTGTCCATAATCACATTGTGGGGCCTGACTCATGAATTAGTGTCATTGGTTGGCCGTGGTTAGCGAGGGGTCGACCATGTCGCGATCTTGGCTGTGTACAAGGGGTCTAGGGCCCCGTGGACTTTGAGAAGCAGAGCCCACTCCCATTGTGTATGAACCTCTAAGAAAGTTGTTGTGCACGTTCTCCGGACTCTCCCTTTATCTTTATTTTAGTACATTAGGCTAATTTCCCTTACATTTGCATATGTATTTGCTTATTGGGCTGTGTTATGAGTATTAGTGGACCACGGGATAGCAGGGCCCACTTAGCGACACGTTTCCCAATGTAGGAGGGCACAACTCCCCATAAGAGGGTTGTCTCCCTCCCTGATTCGGGTTATGCAACAAAAGACTCTAATTATTCTTCCCTTTCTTCACTCTTCCTTCCCTTTCCACGCGTAGAACTCCTAGGTACCGATTGTGCCCACATCGGGCACATCATTGGCATCTCTTACGATCCCCAGCCATGGCATTAGGCAACCAAGCAGCAGCAGGCCCGGAAGTTCCTCCGGAGAAGGAGGCGCTCGCCTTAGCGGACAGTCCGAAGACCGTTCTAGAGACCGCTAGCGAACCTACTTTGGCACAGATTATGGCTGAATTGAAATCCTTGAGCATGGGCGTGGCCAAGGTGGATGCGCTGAGCCAGGCAGTTGCACAGCTTCAGGCAGAGCGCACAATGCCTCTCCTGCCTTGGCCGCCACCTATTTTCGTGGAGAAGGGGGACCGTCCCAGGCCCCCGAACCGCATGCCCCTGACCCTTTGGCACCGGAAAACAAAGATACGAGGTTTTCCCAGGGTCCGGTGAGGTTTGGCACATTTGACCAACCATTTGATGAGAAATGTCAGACCTGAGATACACGAGGCACACCAGGTGTTCAGGAAAATGCCCCAATGATGCCCCCCCTAGGAACCTATTCCAAGATATGGAGGACAAATGGGAGGAGTACCCGGGGCACTGCGGAGGACCACGAGGATGGGCTTAACCTCATTTGGCCCGCCTACAGTTCCCATGCTACAATGGGGACGACGACCCTGTGGAATTGCTGTACAAGGCGGAAAAGTTTTTCGCCTACCAGGGGACGCATTTGGAGGCTGAACAATTGCACATAGCAGCCTTCCACCTCGACGGGGACGCTCCAGTCTGGTTCCAGATTTTCGAAAAGGAGGTGCGCTACCCCACTTGGGCTGCCTTCTCTGATGAGCTGTGCATTCAGTTAGGCCCGAACAAGTTTCTGAACTTCAACGAGATGCTCTCCTCACTGCGCCAAACCACCACTGTTAGGGCCTATTATACGGAATTTATGAAGGTATCCAACTGCCTTCCCAACTGGTTGGTAGCTGCCTTGGTGGGCACGTTCAAGAGGGGGCTTAAACCGAAGATTTTTTAGGAGATGCACAACTTTCCCTGCACCAGCATGAGGGATGTCGTGCGCCATGCTCACATAGAGGAGGAGAAGCTGGCAAGGCAGCGCAGAGGGGGACAGCTTGGGCCCTTTCTCCCCTTGTCCGCCCCCACTAGCAACCTGGTAGTCGGCCGCGCTGGCCAGCAGCCCACCCAGCAGGCCAGGTGGTTCGTCGCCTCACCCTGGCCTAGATGGATGAACGCCGTGCTAAGGGGCTATGTTTTCGCTGCGACGAGAAGTTCGTTTCGGGGCATCGCTGTACTATCAAGGGCAGCCTTCTTGTGGGGGAGATTGATGATGACAGAGAGGGGGCCGACGGCCCTAATTCGTTGGCCACTGAGGACGTGCTGCTCGAGATTTCAGTCCATGCCTTCTCAAGGGCCTTCACTTCGCACACAATGCGAGTAAAAGGCTACCTCAAGTGGCAACAAGTGGCTATTCTGATCGATAGCAGGTCTACCCATAATTTCATTAACAACAAGGTAGCCCATCGGCTAGGCTAGGGCTTCGAGTCAGACATGAAGCAGCAAAGATGTTGTGCCACCTTATCATTAATGAAATTGTGGGTGGATCCACTCTCATCCAAGATGGTCACCTGTTGCCGCTTCAAATGGCCTTGAATGCGCATCATGCGGGGAGTAAATGCCCCGGAGAATGCATGGACAAAAATCTTAGGCTGCACATCGTCATAGTTTGGCGCGTTAGCCCTGTCTTCTACACACTCCTCCTCAACCTCCTCCACAAGGAGGCTGCTGATAAGTATAATTTATGCGTTATTTTACCCTTAATTATTTTATTTTCTAGTCTCATTTAAGTGTTAATATAGGTTAAATTATTAAATATTAAATTTAATTAGGTTAGAAAAAGCTTTCATGGTGTTTTGAATTAAATTGGCTTATTTTGCAGATTCTTCATTGGCGATCGAACGGGGTCACTTACCGATCGATCGGTTACACGTGATTTTTGAGCAAAATGCAGTATAAGCGTTCGAACGGGCATGCAGGGAGATCGATCGGCATAACGCGCAGATTCCTTATTTCACCCAATTTTGAGTCCTTCTCATATCCAACTCTTTTCTTACGGATCTAATGCCTATATAAAGACTTATTTGGCACGAAATTAAGGGAGAACAAGTAGATTTTCTGAAGAGAAGAAGGAAGAAGAAGATGGAGAAGAAGCCAAAGCTTTCAATGGAGATTGAATTACTTTCTTCTACCATGGAAGGCTAAACTATTCTTTTACTTAGGAGTTGATGAATCTATAGATAAGTTTCAATTTCTTTTCTTTTTAATTTAGATCTCAGTTGTGAATTATGACAATTGTATGATAAGGATTTCCTTTTTAATGGAAGAGCTTTTTAATGTTTATTCAAATCTATGTTGATTTATTGTCTTGTAGATGATAGATTGATGTGGTTTTGATATTTGCATCAATTCTAATTTCTGTGATTTAGATGAGATGATCATACAATAGTTTTAATGTTCAGATAATTAAGGACTTGGATGAGTTATACTAAGATTAGACGGGTCATGCCTATAGCTATTTAGTGTAGATGATTCGTGCTATTGTCGAAGATAGTTCATGCCATGGAAATTAATTAATGATTCTTTTTGAAGTAATTCTAGCTTGTAGCTGAGAATACTTATTCATATTCACACTAGATTTAGATTAGAAGTTAAGGAATTGTTATGGTTCTATAGTGGATTCGATTTCCTAAGTAAAATCTATCACATTAATCTCTTGTTTTTAAACTAGTTGTTTTCTTTTCCTTTACTTAATTTAAGTTTAAGTTGTTTTAGTTTTAAACCAGCAAATTCTTCTTTATATTTAGTAATTATTCATCCGTCCCTGAGGTTCGACAACCCTTAAATACTCATCCTAGTACAATTACCTTGTACACTTGCAAAGGGTTTAATTATAAACGATCAAGTTTTTGGCGCCGTTGCCGGGGACGGTGTTGATTTGTTACTAAATTAGCTTTAGGATAATTCTAGATACTTTAGTTTCAGTTTACTTATTTTTTAGTTTAATTCTTAGTTTCTTACCTTCTTTTAATTTTATCTTGTAGGTTGAGTTGAAGGTGTTCTCTACACTTGTGGCCACAAGTGGACATTGACAAGCTTCTCTTTGGTTTGCAAGATCCTTTTCACTTTTTATTCTTTTTCCTTAGTTATTTTTGCTTCATCTTTCTCTTTTTACACTTTAAATTGTGTGGTGTGTTTGTTGTGTATGCGTGGTCGTCGCTCCTTACTCCCCCGATTAGTGCCATTTGACCCTGAGCCTGAGCGGACAAATAGGAGAGTTGAGTTGCCCTCGACCTACATCCCTACACCCCCTAACTCTCCCACCAATTCCTCCACCCACACTACCTCTACCATCATCATGGCTGAACATCAGTTAGATGCACCACTCAAAGCTCTAAGGGAGTATTACACTCCCAATGAGTACACTTCCCCTTCATGCATTAGGTTGCCTGCGGTTGCTGCACAAAATTATGAAATTAAGCCCAATGTTATTCAAATGCTTCCATCTTTTTATGGACTTAATAATGAAAACCCATATAGGCACCTAGATGACTTCTTGGAAATATGCACAACTTTTAAGCTCTCAAATTTAACCGATGAAGCTGTTAAACTTCGCCTTTTTCCTTTCACATTGAAAGATAAGGCTAAGGAATGGCTTCACTCTTTAGAGCCAAATACCATAACAACTTGGGCCCAAATGCAACAAGAATTCCTTAAAAAGTACTTCCCCATAGGTAAGACCAACCAAATTAGAAAAGCCATAACCACCTTTGCCCAACTTCCCACTGAACAGTTCCATGAGAGTTGGGATAGACTTAAGGACCTTCTTAGGAGGTGTCCTCATCATGCTGTCCCTAAGTGGCAATTAGTGCAACGTTTTTATGAGGGTCTTACTAAACAAAATCGTCATCTTGTTGATGCAAGTTGTGGGGGTACCTTTTTACTAAAAAATGAAAATGAGGCGTGGAAACTTTTTGAGGACTTGAGTGAAAATTCTCTTCAACATGCTGCGTTGAATAGAAATGAGAGTGGCCTATCTACCTTAAACAATGCCCCCTCTAGGGGTGGCTTGTATGAAGTTAAAAATCCATTAGACATCTCCTCTAAAGTTGATACTTTAAGTAGGAAGCTTGACCTCCTTATGACTTCAACACATCAGCCCACTCCCTTCACTCAAGATGCATGCACAATATGCCTTAGCCCAGCCCATACTATTATGGAGTGCCCCTCTGCCTCTCAATTTCCTGAGCTTGTCCAAGACCATGTAAATGCTACCCAATCCTTCCCTAGGGCTGAGAATAATCCATTTTCAAACACATATAACCCTGGGTGGAGGAATCATCCTAACTTTTCCTGGCGGGCACAAAACCAAGGGGTTATGGGTAACCAAGTTCCTAGACAACCATTCCAAGTCCCACCAGCCCATATCCACCAACCTCAAGTCCAACATCCATATGTCCAACCCAATAGGAGTCCAAGCTTTGAAGAAAAGGTTTTGAGTGCCCTCCAAGGCATTCAATCTCAATCCCAACTCCTTCACTCTCACACACAATCAATAGCAAAGTTAGAAGCTCAAATTGGACAACTAGCCAATGCTATAAATAAGAGAGAGACAGGAACATTGCCGAGTCAGCCCCAACAAAACCCTAAAGGTCAATGTGGGGTAGAGATAGTCCCTTCCTCTAATGAACAAGTTCAGTCCATAACTACCCTTAGGAGTGGTCGACACATTGATAATCAAGTTGGAGAGGAGTCCTTAGATACCACAAATGAAAGGTTAGATAATTCAGCCCCTAATGAGCCTCAAGTAGAAGTTAGTGCACCACATGAGAAGGAGTTTGTATCTCCTTCCTCTTCCTCAGACCCACAGCCTAAGACCACTTCAGAGGGATCTTACATCCCTAGGGCACCTTTTCCTCAGTGTCTTGACATGGCCCCAACATTTCGGAAGAACACATCTAAGATGGATGATATTCTTGAGACTTTTAAACAAGTCAAAATTAATCTACCCCTCTTAGATGCCATTAAGCAAGTCCCTGCTTATGCTAAGTTCCTTAAAGACCTATGTACTCAAAAGCGTAAATCTAAGACCCATGTGTCTAAGAAGGTCTTTCTCACCGAGCAAGTTAGCTCCCTTTTAAAGTTTGACACCCCACCTAAGTATAAGGACCCTGGAGTGCCCATTATTTCTTGTGTCATAGGCGATCACTCAATTCATAGAGCCCTCCTTGACCTTGGTGCGAGTGTCAATCTACTCCCTTACTCGGTGTATGAACAATTAGGGTTAGGTGAATTGCAGCCTACATCAGTTACCTTACAGCTAGCCGACCGTTCTGTGCGTAAGCCTCGAGGAGTCATTGAGGATGTCTTAGTGAAAGTTGACCGGTTCTTCTTCCCTGTTGACTTTCTTGTCTTAGATATGGAACCGGTCTGTAATACCACACATCAAATTCCCGTCATTCTAGGTCGCCCCTTCCTTGCCACTGCCAATGCTTGTATCAATTGTCGAACGGGAGTGATGGAGATATCCTTTGGGAATATGAATGTGAGGCTGAATGTGTTCCATGCATCTAACCAACCACCTGTTGAGTGTGACTTTGAGTGCTTAATGGTTGACCATTTAGATGACCTAGTCAATGAAGCCCTTCCCCTTACCCTAATGAGAGATGTTCTTGAATTAACTTTACTATACCCAGGGTTAGAGGAGTCCCTTATTGATCCATCTTTGGAGGAGACCCATAGCCAACTAGCAGCTGCTAGTGTTCCCGAGTCTTCCTCTTGGAAGTTTCAGATAGAGCCCTTACCTATATCAGCCTCCACACCTCTTAAACCCTCCATAGAGTCACCACCTCAGCTTGAATTGAAAAACTTACCCAGTTCTCTTAAGTATGCCTTCTTGGGACCTAAGGACACTCTTCCAGTCATTATTTCCTCTAGTTTGACTAGTGACCAAGAGAGTAGATTGCTTACCGTCCTTGTCACACATAGGAGAGCCATAGGATGGACGGTAGCTGACCTTAGGGGGATTGACCCATCCATTTGTATGCATAGGATCCACTTAGAAGATAATGTCAAACCCTCGAGAGAAGGACAACGAAGGTTGAACCCTAACATGCGGGAGGTAGTCATGAAGGAGGTGGTTAAGCTTTTAGATGCAGGTATCATATACCCTATCTCTGATAGTGAGTGGGTGAGTCCTACCCAGGTTGTTCCAAAGAAGTCTAGATTTACTGTTAAGTCAAATACATTAGGAGAGTTAGTCCCTATTAGGGAAACCACAGGGTGGAGAGTGTGTATAGATTACCGGAAGCTAAATTCCATGACCCGAAAGGACCATTTTCCCTTGCCATTTATTGACCAGATCTTAGAGAAACTAGCAGGTCAGGACTTCTATTGTTTTCTAGATGGCTACTCAGGGTATAATCAAGTACCTGTGTTTCCGGGAGATCAGGAGAAGACCACCTTCACTTGTCCGTTTGGTACATTTGCTTATAGACGTATGCCATTTGGTTTGTGTAATGCACCTGCTACATTTCAGCGTTGTATGATGTCCATATTTTCTGACATGATTGATAAATTTTTAGAAGTTTTTATGGATGATTTTTCTGTTTTTGGTGCTTCGTTTGATGAGTGTCTCCTTAATTTATCTCTTGTGCTTAAACGTTGTGAGGAGACTAATTTGGTTTTGAGTTGGGAAAAGAGTCATTTTATGGTTCAAGAGGGTATTGTTTTAGGTCATATTGTTTCTAAACGTGGTATAGAAGTAGACAAGGCCAAAGTTGACCTTATAGCTAACCTGCCTCCCCCCACTACAGTGAGACAGGTTCGTTCCTTTCTTGGCCATGCCGGTTTCTATAGGCGATTCATTAAGGACTTTAGTAAGATTTCTCAGCCATTGTGTCATTTGTTGGCTCATGATGTATCTTTTAATTTTGATGATGCTTGTATTAAATCTTTTACAAAGCTTCGTACACTCCTCTCTACCACACCTATCATTCAGCCCCCTGACTACTCCCTACCCTTTGAGATTATGTGTGATGCCTCCGACTATCGTGGGTGCAGTCCTTGGACAAAGAGTGAACAAAGTCCCCCATGTCATTTATTATGCTAGTAAGACCCTTTACGATGCCCAATTGAATTATACCACCACAGAAAAGGAATTGCTAGCTGTTGTCTATGCCTTAGATAAATTCCGATCGTACCTTTTAGGGTCAAAAATCATTATCTTTTTCTGACCATGCAGCCTTACGCTACCTTCTTTCTAAGAAGGATACTAAGCCTAGGCTCATCCGATGGATTTTGCTCCTTCAAGAGTTTGATTATGAAATTAAAGACAAGAAAGGTGTTGAGAATGTTGTGGCTGATCATTTGTCTAGGATCTTACTTGAGGAACCTTCCCACCCTGAACCACTTCATGACTCTTTCCCGATGAGCAACTCTTTGTTGTCTCTACCCATACACCTCCCTGGTTTGCTCATATTGTTAATTATCTTGCTGTGGGTCGCATTCCCTCTAATTGGACTAAACAAGACAAGGATTTATTCTTTTCTCATGTTAAGCACTATTATTGGGATGACCCTGATCTTTTTAAGTTTTGTTCGACCAGATTATTCGTCGATGTGTGCCTCGATAGTGAATTTCATAGTATTCTCACATTTTGTCACTCTCACGCCTGTGGCGGTCATTTTGGGGGAAAGAAAACAGCTGCTAAGGTTCTTCAAAGTGGATTCTATTGGCCCACCTTGTTTAAGGATGCTCATGAGTTTTGTAAGTCTTGTGATAGATGTCAGCGACTAGGGGCCCTTTCTCGGAGAGACATGATGCCTCTCCAACCTATCCTCATTGTAGAGATTTTTGATGTTTGGGGAATCGATTTTATGGGACCATTCCCACCCTCCTTTGGCTACACTTATATTTTGGTCGCCGTCGATTATGTTTCCAAATGGATTGAAGCCATAGCGACGAAAACCAATGACCATAAGGTTGTGGTGGCATTTATAAAGGAACATATTTTTTGTCGATTTGGTACACCTAGAGCAATTATTAGTGATGGGGGTAGCCACTTTTGTAACCGTTCTTTTGACTCTCTTCTTCGAAGATATTCTGTCACACATAAAGTTGCCACCCCCTACCATCCTCAGACTAGTGGTCAAGTAGACGTGTCCAATCGTGAGATTAAGAGAATCCTTGAGAAAACTGTGCGCCCTGATCGAAAAGATTGGTCCATGCGTCTTAATGATGCCTTATGGGCATATCAGACCGCATATAAAGCCCCCATTGGCATGTCTCCTTACCGTCTTGTTTATGGTAAGGCGTGTCACTTACCCGTTGAGTTGGAGCACCGTGCTTTTGGGCCATTAAATCATTTAATTTTGACATGGACAAAGCTGGTACCCACCGCAAACTCCAACTTAATGAATTGGAAGAGATGCGTCATGAAGCTTATGAGAGTGCCAAATTATATAAACAAAGGACTAAGGCTTTACATGATCGCTTAATCCATCGAAAATCCTTTGAACCTAACCAGAAAGTTTGGCTCTTTAATTCTAAATTACGCCTCTTTCCAGGTAAGCTTAGATCTCGCTGGGATGGCCCCTATGTTGTTACTCAGGTTTTTCCTCATGGAGCAATTGAAATTTCTGACCCACGAGATAATCGAGTTTTTAAAGTTAATGGTCAGAGACTTAAGCCTGTCATTGAGAGAGATATTGAGAGGGGTGACATTGACTCCATTGATTTGATTGCTCCATTAATACATTAAGGGAGTACACATTGTCTAGCTGAAGACAATAAACTTAGCGCTTTTAGGGAGGCAACCCTTGTTTTATTCGGTTTGTTTTTATGTTTATTTTCTCTTTTATTTTCTCTAGTTTTAGTTAAATTTCTTTTATTTAATTCATGTAGTAATATTTTTTGATTTAGTAGTTTTAGTTGATTAATTAGATTTTTATTTTTTTATTATTTTATTTTATTTTCATGTTTAAAAAAAAAAAAAATGTGTTTACCCGTTCGATCGGCCGTATGCCCGATCGATCGTCTGCTCGATCGGTAAGTAGGCCGTTCGAACGGTCAAGTCGTCACTTTCACCTCGCGCCGGCCAGTTCGGTTCCGCCGTTTTTCCTCCGCCGCGCGCCGAGTTTTTCCTCCGCCGTCTTCCGTACCTTTTCCGGCGAGATTTTTGTCCGAAAATCATCCCTCTTCTCCGATTTTTCGTGTAGAATCCATTTCCGGAGTCCATTTGAGCCGAATCGCCCTCTATTTCACGCTGTTCCTCTGTTTCACAGGTAAGTCCCAAATTCGATTTTTGAATTTTTCTTTCGATTTTTGACCAAATCAGGTGCAATTTGTTGTGGAAATTTGTTAGCAACATCTTGTCTATGTTATATTGATGATTTGGTTCAGTTTTATTGACTGATTACTGCATAAATCATGGTGGATTTCGAATTTTTCAGTCCGCACTGTATTTGTCGAAAATTTCAAATTTTGATGCTTTAATAAACCAATTTATATGTACTTGCTTTACGAAAAATGCTTAATTTTTACTTGTGCATATCATATTTTAATTTGGGATATTTCTGATCATTATTTTTTATAGGGGTATTTTCGTAATTTGACATTATTGGGCTGTGCAGAATTTTTTTTTACTTACTTTTAGTCGCTTCACGATCACTGCTAGCACTTCTATTTGAGCTTTTTGCAGACCTATGGCGCACGGTTCACGTTCTAAAGTTCCGAAGAAGAGGAAGGGCGCCCCCTCTACTTCGCGTGCTTCATCTTCCACGACCGCCGCTGTTGATCGACCTCTTCGTGCTATTTGTTATGAGCGACAAGTGGAGTTTGTCCCCACCATTACTGCTGCCCAGTCATGGCTTATGGAGCGAGATGATTGGCGTTTATTTTTCTCAGAGATTGCTGCCCCTGATGCTCGCGTACATCATGAGCAGGTCCGATCTTTTTATGCATCCGCTGTTCTTAATGAGATGGGATATATTGTTAGCACCATTGGAGGTATTACGATTACTGTCACACCAGATCTCATAGCTTCAGTTATGGGTCTCACGCGCTCTAGCTTCACCTATCCGTCTTTTGGTGATTTCGATTTTCCTGATGAGTATACTATCACGGGAACTCTTATCGGGCAGGAGCGAGGCCCATCGCTCACATATGGATTGCCAGCTTCTCTCATGACTCGGGACTATCGTTTTGCACATCTGATATTAGAGTATGACATATGGTTCCGCCGTCATGAGAAGGTTGACTACACTTTAGCTCGCCTTCTTTATGTTCTGGGTCGTGCGGAGCGGATTCACATCGATTTTCCCTCCTTTGTCTTCGCTCGGATGACAGATATAGTCTCTGGACCAGTGGATGCTCGATTAGCTTTTCCTTTCCTTTTGGAGCGGATTTTTGTTCACTTTCAGTTGGATTTTCCTTCATATGCACCCACGAGCCGAGGTTTAGGGGTCATTTCCCAGGCGACCCTACACCGTATGATTACACATTGTCCTCCTCCACCAGCATTAGATGAGGAGAATGAGGAGGAGCCAGCCACAGAGGGTGTACCAGATGTTGCAGCTGAGCAGCACATTCCAGCACATGCTACTGACTCTTTCCTTGAGATGGAGCATCGTCTTAGAGCACATATCGATTCTTCTCAGGCACAACTTCAGATGAGGCTTACTGCACATATGGATGCTCAGATGACTGAGATGAGAGGACTGATCCAGGGACTGGCCGATTTGATTCGTAGCCAATCAGCTCCGGCAGATGCGGATGATAGTGACTAGAGTTCTACTGATGCAGATGATTCTGATATTTAGCTATGCAGGGGCTACTTTTCTCTTTTCTTTTCTTTGTTTATTTTTATTTTTATTTTTGTTTTGTTATCTCTTTTCTGGGAGCTTGATATTTAAGGTTTGGGAAATTGTTCTTGATATGTATGTTTCTCATGTTTTCTCAATCCTATGTACTTCATTTTCAGATTAGTGGATTAGTTATGCTTTCAGGTGATATCTTTCTTTTCCTCTCTTACTTATTCTTGTCATTATAGTATATATTTTCTTTTACATTGAGGACAATGTTCAATTTAAGTTTGGGGGTATAGAAAGATATTTTTCTTTCTTATTTTTCTTTTAGGATGTTTTAGAGTATTTTTTTTCGATTTTCTTTTGTTTTTATTTTCTTTTATGTGGTTTTTATTGTTTATTTTCTTTTAAAAACATATGTATGTTTTTAAAGAGATCAATTTCATGAAGAAAGTTCAAGTAATTAATTAAGTGATGAAAATGATTAAGTGAGTAATTTCTATTTTATATTCTTTATCTTGGATAATTGTGCTTATATTTTTAAATCACATTTCACACACTTGAAACTTGTAGGAATACAATTTTATGATTTATTACTTGTAATCTTAGTGGGATATCTTTAACTAAGCATATTTTTTTTTGAAAACTTGGCAATTGAGTAATTTTTAATGTTTTATGATAGATCTTTATGTTTGGCTATTATTTGAAAAAAAAAAAAAGGGATAAGTGTGTGATGAAAAAAAAGAATGAAAAAAAAAGTTTATGAAAAAAAAAGTTGAAAAAAAAAAAAAGAAAAAAAAAATAGATTGATTGAAAAAAAAAAAAAAAAAAAAAGTGAAGGTTTGTTTCTCTTTTTACTGAGTAACCGGACCTTGTGCCTAGGCAAGTATAAGGGATCGCGTCAAAAGGTGAAAAGTTGAGATAAATTCTTTTATGACTTACTTGGTTCTGTAGCCTTTATAGTTCGAGTTATTAAGCCTGAGGGGTGTTTCAACACCTAGTGCCTTGAGCCAACTGGATTAGGGACACTGGCCTAACGCTTGTTACATGGACTATTTAGAAAGCTTAATAGAACTAAGTATTGCACAAGTCATATTTTAAGGTATATTATGATCTTATTCCCTGAATTTAATTTAAATTTGATGGCTATTACATGAGGTTTTATTATGAGATGTTAAAGATAAAAGATTGTCAATGTTATATTTTTAAGTTAGTGAATTTTAATTAGCTTGGTTAATGGGTCACATAAATATGCTTGTTAATAGAGAGTGAAATTGTATAACTATAAAGTTTCTACACTTCATGTTTTCGAAATCTATATATGTAGTTGCACAATTAGTTCTATGATGAGGTTATAGAATGGATGATTCCTTACTTGAAAGTGATCAGATCGATATTATTTATTTGTTTCAAGTATTTGTGGTTGGTTCTTTTTAAAAATAGTTGTGTTTTTAAGAGAAGATTGTTTTTAGAATTTTTGTTATCTTGTTTTGTTTTATTTATTTTCTTAGGTTTAGATGTTTGTGGGTATCATTGCTGCAAACCCTCACGAGACACAACTCGTCCAACTAGGGACACCTAGGGGTTTAAAGGCTTGTTGCATACGCTAAATGCAATCGTGATTCCCTACGAAAGTGGCTTTCATTTATTTATTTTTTCTAGATTAATTGTTTTGTTTTGTTTTGTTTTGCTTGAGGACTAGCAAAATATAGGTTTGGGGGTATTTGATAAGTATAATTTATGCGTTATTTTACCCTTAATTATTTTATTTTCTAGTCTCATTTAAGTGTTAATATAGGTTAAATTATTAAATATTAAATTTAATTAGGTTAGAAAAAGCTTTCATGGTGTTTTGAATTAAATTGGCTTATTTTGCAGATTCTTCATTGGCGATCGAACGGGGTCACTTACCGATCGATCGGTTACACGTGATTTTTGAGCAAAATGCAGTATAAGCGTTCGAACGGGCATGCAGGGAGATCGATCGGCATAATGCGCAGATTCCTTATTTCACCCAATTTTGAGTCCTTCTCATATCCAACTCTTTTCTTACGGATCTAATGCCTATATAAAGACTTATTTGGCACGAAATTAAGGGAGAACAAGTAGATTTTCTGAAGAGAAGAAGGAAGAAGAAGATGGAGAAGAAGCCAAAGCTTTCAATGGAGATTGAATTACTTTCTTCTACAATGGAAGGCTAAACTATTCTTTTACTTAGGAGTTGATGAATCTATAGATAAGTTTCAATTTCTTTTCTTTTTAATTTAGATCTCAGTTGTGAATTATGACAATTGTATGATAAGGATTTCCTTTTTAATGGAAGAGCTTTTTAATGTTTATTCAAATCTATGTTGATTTATTGTCTTGTAGATGATAGATTGATGTGGTTTTGATATTTGCATCAATTCTAATTTCTGTGATTTAGATGAGATGATCATACAATAGTTTTAATGTTCAGATAATTAAGGACTTGGATGAGTTATACTAAGATTAGACGGGTCATGCCTATAGCTATTTAGTGTAGATGATTCGTGCTATTGTCGAAGATAGTTCATGCCATGGAAATTAATTAATGATTCTTTTTGAAGTAATTCTAGCTTGTAGCTGAGAATACTTGTTCATATTCACACTAGATTTAGATTAGAAGTTAAGGAATTGTTATGGTTCTATAGTGGATTCGATTTCCTAAGTAAAATCTATCACATTAATCTCTTGTTTTTAAACTAGTTGTTTTCTTTTCCTTTACTTAATTTAAGTTTAAGTTGTTTTAGTTTTAAACCAGCAAATTCTTCTTTATATTTAGTAATTATTCATCCGTCCCTGAGGTTCGACAACCCTTAAATACTCATCCTAGTACAATTACCTTGTACACTTGCAAAGGGTTTAATTATAAACGATCAGCTGCCCTTGACGGCATAGCGGTGTCCCGGAACAAACTTCTCTTCACAACTAAAACAGAATCCTTTGGACCGCCGCTCCTCCATCTACGCCTGCGTTAGACGACGAACAATCTGGATGGTGGGAATGGATGGCTGGCCAGGTCGGCCTGGAGCCGGAATGGTGGGCTGACCGGCAAGGGGGCTAACCAGACCACTGGGACGTGGATAGGTGCCCAACCGACCCCCCCTTCCACTATCAAGCCAACTTCTCCTCCTCTATGCGTGCATGACGCACCACATCCCTCATGCTGGAGCAGGGAAAGTGGCGCATCTCCTCCAAAATCTCCGGCTTGAGCTCTCTTGAATGTGTCCACCAAGGCGGCCACCGGCCAGTCTGGGAGACGGTTGGCCACCTTCATGAACTCATTGTAATAGGCCCGGACAGTGGTGGTTTGGCGCAGTGATGAAAACAACTCGTTGAAGTCCTGAAACTCGTTCGGGCCAAATTGGACGCACAACTCATCGGAGAAGGCGGCCCAAGTGGGGTAGCGCACCTCCTTTTCGAAACTCTGGAACTAGATGAAATCATCTCTGTTGAGGTGGAAGGCCACTATGCACAGTCGTTCAGCCTATGAATGTGTCCCTTGGTAGACGAAAAACTCGTCTGCCTTGTACAACCATTCCACAGGGTCGTCTTCCCCATTGTAGCGGGGGAACTGTAGGTGGGCCAAATAGGGCTCAGCCCCTCCCCGTGGTCTTCCGCGAGGCCCTTGGTACTCCTCCCAGTCGTCTTCCATGTCCTGGGACAGATTTCTAGGGGGCGGTATCATTGGGTCATTTTCCCGAACACCCGGTGTCCCTCGCATGTCCCAGGTCTAGCGTCTCCCATCTCGGGCTTGTTCGAACATGCCAAACCACACGGGACCCTTAGGAAACCTCGTATCCTTCTCTGTCAGTGCCGAAGGGTCAACGCCATACGATTCTGGTGCCTGGGACGGACCTCCCTTTTCCAAGAACAAAGTTGTTGGCCTGGGCAAGAGGGGCGCTGAGCACTCTGCCTGGAGCTGCGCAACCGCCAGGCTCAGCGCATCCACCTTGGCCACCCCCATGCTCAAGGATTTCACTTCCGCCATGATTTGGGCCAAAGTTGGTTCGCTGGCGAACTCTGGAACGACCTTCGAACTGTTCGCTGAGGCGGGCGCCTCTTTCTCTGGAAGAACTTTCGGGGTCGCGGCAGCTTGCTTGCCACGTGCCATAGCTAGGGATCGTAAAAGCTGCGATACCAATGATGTGCCCGGTGTAGGCATGATCGATACGTTAGAGATCTACGCAGGTAAGGGAAAGGAAGAAAGGAGAAGAATAACTGAATAATAACTTGCATAAGCCGAACCAAGGGAGAGGACAACCCTCTTATGGGGAGTCGTGCCCTCCTAAGTTGGGAAACACACTACTAGTGGGCCCAGCTATCCCGTGGCCAACTAATATTCCTAACGCAGTCCAATAAGCAAATACATATGCAAATATAAGGGAAACTAGCCTCATGTACTGAAATAAAGATAAAGGGAGAACGTGCACAACATTATCATCAGATTCAGGTGCAGCCTGCCGATGTGCACAAGACAGCCTTCCGGACTCATGACAGCCATTTCGAGCTCCTTGTGATGCCGGTTGGGCTGACCAACGCCCCTCCACCTTCTTGTGCCTCATGAATGACCTCTTCAGGCCGTTCCTGCACCACTATATATTTGTCTTCTTTGACAATATTCTTGTTTATAATTAGTCGTGGGTGGAGCACTTGGAGCATCTCAGGTCTGTCTTTTCTGTTCTGAGAGCTAACTCTTTATTCATTAAGCGTTCGAAGTGTTCCTTTGGCAGCCCGCAGGTTGATTACTTGGGCCATATTATCTCATGGCACGGCGTTGCTACTGACTCGTCCAAGGTGGCTGCCATGCTCTCTTGGCCGCCGCCTACTTCTGTATGGGCGTTGCGGGGTTTTCTTGGCCTCACTGACTATTATAGAAGGTTCATCAGCCGGTATGGGAAGATTGCTTAGCCCCTTATAGAGATTCTTAAGAAGGGGGCATTCGGTTGGGATGAGGTTGCCCAGGAAGCATTTGACGAGTTGAAGCAAGCTATGGCATCGGCCCTTGTTCTTATATTGCCCAATTTCAGTCGGCCCTTTGTGGTGGAGACAGATGCTTCAGATACGAGACTCGGGACTATTTTGCTATAGGACGAGCGCCCCATTGCCTACTTCAGCAAGGCTTTGGCTGGCTGCTCTCTGTCCCTATCCGTGTACGAGAAGGAGATGTTGGCTATTGTCCTTGTCGTCGATAAGTGGCGTTCGTACCTACTTTGCCACTGGTTCTTGATCCATACTGACCACCAGCCCCTGAAGTATTTCCTCGAATAGTGGGTGTGCACTCCGTCTCAGCAGCGGTGGGTCTGTAAGTTACTTGGTTATGATTATGCGGTCATGTACAAGAAAGGGACTTAAAACACAGTGGCCAACGCCCTCTCTCGCAGTTCTACTTCAGGATCGTGCTTGGCCTTTCCTACTCCCTCTTTTCCCTTCGTTGATGAGTTGAGGCAATCCTACATTGGTGATTCTCAGACGCAAGACCTTATTACCGCTCTCCAGGCCGACCCAGCTAATCGTCCATTCTTTGCATGGAAGGATGCCCTTCTCTTTTGGAAGGACCGCCTATGGGTACTTGATGTTGCTGATCTTTGTAGGCGCATCCTTTCCCACTTCCATGACACTCCCATGGCTGGCCATGAGGGAGCATTCCGCACTTATAAGCGGGTCAGCCAGAGCTTTATGTTACAAGGTCTTCGACGGGCTGTCCAAGAGTATGTAGCCGCTTGTGATGTATGTGAGAGAGCTAAGGCCACCACGACATCTCCTGCGGTTTTTCTGCAGCCTTTGCCTATTCCCGATAAGGTTTGGGAGGACGTCTTGATGGATGTCGTGGAGGCCTTGCCCTTGGTGCAAGGCAAGTCGGGGATTATGGTGGTGGTCGACCGGCTGTCTAAGTACGCTCACTTTTGTGCTCTAGGACACCTATTTACCTAATTTAGGGTTTTAGTGCATAATTGGGGGAAAACCCTAATTAGATCTCTATAAAACATTCCATGATAGGGCTTTTGGAAATAAAGTTAAATTGAGTTTATTATGATCTAATTTATGTGATTAGTTTGCTGGAATTTTGTGATTTGATCATTTATTTGATTTTGGCATGCCTAGGAGCAAAACTGTAAATTCACTCGTGTGGATGTTTTGCTCAAATAAAGTTTATGGTCACTTTATATGCACATACCTAATTTATGGTTCATGATATTTAATTTATTATATTTTTTTAATTTAATTGATTAATTGAATTAGAAATTAGTGCAAATTGACCAAATTGGCACTACGGGCATTTTGGTCAATTCATAAGGGCATTTTGTGTGCATGATTGTTTGCTATCCAAAACCTTAATTATAATCATTCATGCTTCTAAATGTGTTGATTGATTGATTATTGTGTGATTAAAGTTGGTGTGATTATAAGGGTGAAAAGACTGAATTAGCCCTAGTGCTATTTTGGTAATTTCACACTATTATTTTTTAAGGACAGAGAAGTGATTATTCCAGCAACCCTGTTAAGTGTTCTTTTGATGATTGTGTGTGCTTAAGGGGTAGCATAAGTCATTATCACAAGTAATTGCATATTAGGTCAACTTACCTTAAGGGGCTTAAGGGTAGTTTTGACTTTTTACATGCTAGTAATTTAAGCCTAATTTATATGCAATTAAATTGATTATATCAGCATAAAGACACTTGTCACTTTGCTGTGTATTAGAGTAAGTGAGTCAATACATAATTAATAATGTAGTTATTGGCAATATCGTAGTATTCATTTTTGTGTCTTTCCCTTGTTTTGTAGTTAATTTGTGTGTGCATAATGGCGTCAAATATGGTCACCTCTGAGTTGGGAAAGATAGTGAAACTCAATGCTAACAATTATCTGGTATGGAAGAGGAGGATACACAATATCCTCACTCTCTCTTACCTGGCTCGTGTCATGGAGCTGGTCATTCAGCCATGCCTAGAAAATTGTTCTACAGCTTAGAAAAGGGCCTATGAGAAATTGAGGATGATGACAACAAGGCCAAGTTCACTATTCTAACCTTCATGAAGTCAAAAATGGAAAGACTCTTTGAGAAGTACAATTCTGCCAAAGAGATGCTTGAAGCTGTATATGTGAGGTATGGGGAGCAGACTAAGGCTCATAAGAAGATGTTGCACTCAAAATATCAAAACACTAGGATGAGAGAGTGAGATGATGTGAATGAGCACTTTAGTGACATGTCCATAATTGCTGATGACCTGGATACCCTGGATGACCCTATCTATGAGGGAGTTTAGGTGTGTACTGTGTTTAACAGCCTCCCTAAGTCCTGGGAGAGTGTAGTGGTGTACCTCAACATGAGTGATAAGAAGCTAACAATGAAGGATCTGACTGCCAAGCTTAGGCTTGAGCAGGGATGGAGGAACCATGTCAATGATTCAGGGACTACTACTACCAACCTGGCATAGAACTCTAGTGGTGGGATGAAATTAAGGTGGATAGGGGCCAGGACCTTCAAGGAAGAAAGCCTTCAAGAGAAAGGGGAAGAAGCCTCAAAACAAAGGCAATGGCAAGGGGAATAACAAACCCCTGGCGTGCCTGCTTCAAGTGTGGCCAGGTGGGCCACTTCAAGGCAAATTGTCCCCAAAAGGATGACTAGATCGACAACAAGGGAAAGAACAGAGAGATTATTTGTGTTGTTTCTGATGTCATGATAGCTGATGTAAGAGAAGACTTGGTGGCTGGACTGGAGCCACAATGCATGTTTCTCACTCCAGGGGGTCTAGGGGTGACATGATCAGTCTCCTCCGTTTACATAACAAAGTCTACATGGAAAAATAACTTACTGCGATGTGGAAGCCATGGGGACTTATCGGATCCGCTAAAGGAAGGGTCAAATCTTGTGCTAACAAAGTCTAGAGATGCTTATTTCTTAAAAAAAGAACTGAACCCCAAAATACCTAATAAAAGAGTATATTTATTCAAGATAGTAAAATAGACTAGTCCTAGTAATACCCCAGAGGAAGTAATTGGATCAGGTCAAAATCAAACCGACTAGGAACCAAGGGCATTGAGGGAAAGAAGACCTTCGACATGGTTTAGGGACTTCTATACAATGCTAGGGGGAGACAACTCTACATTAGATGAACCTGTTTTAGACGACCCAATTACCCTTGATCAAGATTTGTGTCATCCAGATACTGAAGAATGGAAGAATTCTATTCAAGAGGAAATGGATTCAATCATAAAGAACATGGTATGGGAGACAATAGATCCACTTGAAGGGGGGGGAGCCCATAGGGTGTAAATGGATCTTCAAAACGAAGCTTAAGGAAGATGGGTCAATAGACAAGTACAAAGTGAGATTAGTGGCCAAAGGTTTTACCTAGGCGGACTTTAAAGAGACATACTCACCTATGTCAAGATTGGACTCAACTAGATGTCTCTTGGCATGCGTTGCTTATTATAATTTAGAGTTGCACCGGATGGATATAAAGATTGTGTTCCTAAATGGAGATTTAGAGGAGGAGATTTACATGGAACGACTTGAAGGTTTTATACTTCCAAAAGAGGAACACAAGGTGTGCAAACTAATAAAATCATTGTGTGACCTCAAACAATCTTCAAGGCAATGGTACTTCACTTTTCACAAGGTGATTAGTGAATATGGGTTCATAGTGAATGAGCTTGATCATTGGGTTTATACCTTCTGGGATGGGACTGGGTATATGATGTTGTCACTTTATGTAGATGACATATTCTTGATGGGGAATGACTTAAGTATAATTGTCAGTTTGAAGCAATGGCTCAAAACCTAGTTTGTAATGAAAGACATGGGTGAGGCATCTTACATCCTTGGGATGAAAATTGATAGGGATAGAAAGGCTAAGAAGCTAAGTATATCTCAAGAATCATACATAGAGAGCATTCTCAAACACTTCAATGTCATTGGTTGGAAGACCATTAAATCCCCTATATACAAGGGTATTATGTTATCTAAGAATATGGCTCCTCGGACAAAGGAAGACAAAACTCCGGATGTAGTCAATGGCATATGTACTGGCTATTGGCAACTTGATGTATGCCATGACCTACATGAGACCTAATTTGAGTTTTTTGGTAGGCTTGTTAAGCCACTACCAAGAAGACCCTTGTCAATACTGGCAAGTAGTGAAGAGGGTATTTCGGTACCTTATATGGTTTAAGAATTTTAAACTCACTTATCAGGTAGAGGGTCTGTCATTGACTCGATATAGTGACTCAAACTATGCGGGGGATCTAAATGACAGGAAATCCACTGCCGGATTTGTCTTCATGTTTGGAGGTGGGGATATATTGTGGGCAAGCAAGAAACAAAAGAGTGTTTATAATACGATGGAAGCCGAGTTTTATGAATGCAGTATTGCTACTTCCCAGGCAGTACGGATAAAGGAATTTCAAGCAAGATTGGGGATAGAAGACTAGACTGATGCTCCTCTCCAGATTTATTGTGATAATCTAGCTATTGTATCGACACTTAAAAATGGGGAGATCAATGCCAGGGGTAAGCACATTGAAGTGAATTACTATTATATATTTGACATGCTACAGAGAGGAAAAGTGACTGTGAGTCATATTCCTATTGCTGAGGTGTTAGTGGATCCGTTCAATAAGGCCTTAACGACTGATCTATTTTCTAAGCATGCTTATAACATTGGTCTTCAACAAGACTACCGCTAGTCGTTGTTGGACCATATGAGCCCGTCACCCATAGTGGGGATGTTGGACCAACGTATGGGCTTGGGCCCATTTCAGTCCACTTTGTTCACGATTCGGTTGAGCCAGTACAAGCCATAGGGTCCAAGGATAGTGGGGGTAGTCGCATTGACCGCACATGCACCATTGTGACACGAATTCTTTCGGGACCCACATCTGTCACATACGCACACTAGGCATTTGACTAGGGTGTGCATCATCACATTGTGGGGCCTGACTCATGAATTAGTGTTGTTGGTCAGACCCGTGGTTAGCGAGGGATCGTCCCTATCACGGGGTTGGCTGTGTGTAAAAAGGAATAAGAGAGAGGACGAAGCCCTAAGATATAGAGAAGCCCCCACTTTCCTCTCTCTCCCATTCCGCGCCCTCTCCCTCTCTTTGGTGTGTGGCTCCCATGTCTCAAAGAAAGCAAGCAGCTGGCTGCCCCCCTCCTCTCCCTTGTGTGTGGTGAAAGAAGGAGAATCTTCTCCCTCACAAGTGTGTAGCTTCAAGACGAAGGTTGGGCACTCCCCTTTGTTGGTTTCTCCATCAAGAAAGGGGCTTTGAGGGATCTAGAGAAGTATACAAGATAATCTCCTCACTTGTTTGATTAAATTGTAATTCAATTGGTTGCGGGCATTCGCGTGAGGGAACGTGGCGTTCCGGGGCTGATCAGCCCCAAAGGTCAGTCCGTACCTTTCTTTGTTGTCATTTTGATTCATGTTTAGCCCCGATTTACCTTATTATTGCTTATGGATATGCTTATTCATGTGATTGTTTAGAAGATTGATTTTAAAGTCGTGATTTTTATGCAAGGCGCCAACCCTTGGACTTGCCCACCTCCACGCTTCCGCTTTCATGCCACTCTACAGGTTCGACAGTAGCAGGGAAGCCATGCTGCTGAACTGCTTGTGCACGTGAAAATGTCCACTCACATCAGGGTGGGGGATGGCATGTTCTGGGTTTTTTGAGGCAGGGATTCCTATGGCATGGCACTATCAGGAGCTCTTCAGATGGCTTTTGTTGTTATGTCTGAACCAAGACTATGAAGAAGTCAAATTCATATTTTCTTTACTTGCCAATTGTAGTAGACAAGGTCGATCCATAGGGAAAGAATTATGCAACAAAGAAAATGGTTATGAAAAAATAGAGAAAAGAAAATTTAAGAAAGAAAGAATAGAAGAGTATTGAGGAAATAAAGAGTCAAGAAATCAAGATGAGAAAATCGTAAGGCATTAAGGGTCATTGTAACATCTAATGATGTTCTTCATATGTCATGTTATCTCAGTTAGAATCGAATGAAAATTCTATATAACTGGAAGATATGAATATTAAAATTAAAAATAAAGATAGAAAATGCTTTGGATGGATGAAGGATAAAGATAATTGTTTGTTCAAAATTTCTATGTTTCCAAATCACAAAAGATTAAGAAGGAGAGCCTTCAAGCATCTTATGTATCCAAATCACAAAGAAACAAGAAAAAGAACAATGTTAAATGATCATTACTTCAAATAACCAATACGTACTTGAAACCATTGATGAAATATGAATAGAACTCCATTAGATTGTTACACCTCTAGCCTTAGCTTGAGAGCTTATAAAGCTATTACAATAAAAACTAAAAACAAAAATATAAAAGAAGAGAAGAAAAATAGGAGAAGAGAGTTCAAAAGAGGAGAGGATGATCTCTCTATCACGTCTACACCTCTATGTATAGGAGTAGAAGAGGTTGCTTCAAAGGAAAAAGTCCAATCATATCTCTAGATTGCATCCCAATTGATTGTCTGATTGGTTACTTCTTTGGCAATGATTAGATTCTAAATCAATCAAATAAATCAATGATTTCTTTAAAAAATAAGTATCTTTAAATCTTCCTTTAGTTATCCAATATGCCTCATTGTCTTTCCTTATGTGTATCAATCACAACCAATGAAAATATTCTTCATGTGCTGGCCTCGGGTTAGTTTACTAGCTGTCCGTTTGTATGTCAGATTCGACCCATAAATCTTCGGAATTATGAATTTCTTCATGAAATACTAATTGTAGCCACATAAGTCTTCTTTCTAATTCCACTAACATAGTATCAATCCACACTATATATAGAGAGAGATATGGTTGAAATACTAAGGTTGTGTCAATCTGTCTGAATCAACTTCTATCCTAATTTAGTTCTCTTGATACAAATCTCAAATCCATCGGGTCCAAAAGGTTGTATTCGACCATTCCATGCATGTTTAGACCATTAAGAGCACATTATTGACTTTTAAATAGCTTTCGGTAGTTGGGCTTCACTTCCTCTTCCAGTTGGATCCTGTTGAAGCTTGTTTAGACATGTAAACTCAATTAATGTCCAACTAACTTATTCAAAACATAAATAGCCCAAATAAGTAATAAATTAAAACAAAATAGGATTGCAATTCGAAATGTGAGAACATTTAATTGAACATTATTTCAGTGCATCAACTTTGGTCAAAGAGAAACAAAAAGAAGTTGTGGGCAGTGTTGTGGCATTTGGCACTACAACCTAGGGGTTGTTGGAGAAAGTCCTAGCAACCGCCGGTGGTGGTTTTGGGTTGTGGAAGGCTGGTCCACCTTGGCTGTTGTTGACAATCACTTCTTGTGGATAAAGATGACTATCGAACTGATCTATTTGATTCAGCCATTAAAAAAAAGTGAGTTCCACCAATTCGGGTCTATTTTAGAGTGGTATAATTGTGGGAAAAAATATTTAAAAATATAGATGGAACTTCAAATACAGAGGTGTCTTGCCCAAATAAGAGGGTGGAGTTGAAAATTATGAAAAATGGAAGTAAGAGGGGATAGTATATTCTAAACCTGGACCAACCCACATGATGGGCGATAATTCCTATAAGGTAACAATTAACTATTTTATTCCTAGCCCAAAATCATTACTACCACGGGTCTGTGACATCAAGGAGTGTCCTTGAGATCAGTTTTGCACCCATTTGACTTTAGCAAGACCTTGAACAAAGTGACAAAAATATAATTATGAGTAGATCAGCCCGTATTTGATAAATGGAATCGTGGACCAATCAAAGATTCCACACCCCTTGAAAGGACAATGACTTGAAATTAAAGAAAGGAGAATGAGATGTTAGTAATACTGAAAGAGAGGATTGTATCCCATGTGGAAGACTAACTACAATGCCCTTAAGGGAAGTCTACCCCGTTTTCTTATAAATAGAGACCTCTAACAAGAAGAGAGTTAGCATCTAATAAAAATAGTAAATACTTTCAAATAAAAGGGATGTGACCAAGAGGTGAGCATTGACTTGTAGTGGTCACTGTGTCACTCAAGAGAGTTGAAAATGGAGGTGTGAACTCTTATTTTTTGGGTTTTAGGCAGCTTTGTACATGTGTCTGCAACATAGTTTATAGGACTATTTGTATTTTATATATATATATATATATATATACCTTCATTGGTAAATAAGAACTGTTTACTATACTAGGCATGAATTTGTCCATGCCTAACCCTACAAATGAGTGCATTTGGCATCCATTTATCATTTAGGCTTGAGCTTGTTACTAACCATTAGGACTTGTGTGAGCCTATATTGTTTATGTTTACTTACTCAGATGCATGCCTTTGATAATGATGTGTTAACAATTATTACTTATTTGTGATTAATGAAGGTGAATTAGGAGGAATTTGATGGCTTTGGATTTGGGGGAAAATACTTAATCAACATATAGATTAAAATACCCTAAGTGGGATTTGGGACTTGTTCATGGAGTGAATATGGGCCCTGACCTAACAACTCACCTTGGTTAGTGAACCAAGGGTAGTTATAGGATCTTACCTTAGTCTCAAGGAGATTGATAGCGTCATGACCCACTCCCTGGATGCTTTTCAGAAATTACAATATAGGAAAAAAATTCCAAATAAACACAATTATTTCAAAATACTAGAAAACTGTGGATATGAGTTTGAGGCACAAGATCACTGAACAATGAAGAAATTTTTGCTTCCATCTTCTATCGTCCTTGCAAAAGCTTGTGCATACAAAATACGTGCAAAGGCAAACCACCCATGAGCCAAAGCTCAGTAAGCTTTCCTACTACTATGCTAAAACATAATAAATTGCAAACTACTTGCATCCTAAGCATTCTCATGAAACGATATTCGTCATACCACATGGAGTTCATTCCAAATTATTGAGTTAAGTCGGCATACCATATGAATGAAATAAAATGTTATAAACTACATATGCACCATGCATTTCAACAAAAGGGAATCATATTCACAAGACATCAATTAATGATGGTTTAGAAACTTCTTACTTTAACCAATAGATTATTACCATACCAAGAATATGTAACATAAGTCATTGCCCAGATATTGATCTTGACTATCTCTATGTCATAGTGAGAGCATGTTTGAAACAAAACGGAGGCATTCAGCCTAATACATATAGATCTAAATTGCATACCATGATTTATAAAAATCAAATTGTGTTCTATTTTTTCCAACACCCTTTGCCGAAGGACCTATAATGAACCACATGTATGCATTCGACACCGGTCCTTATGGCATTACATATTATTCCACCATAAAATCGTTAAGAGCCCACATGGACCATTTCACTAATTTTTCATGTGTGCACGCAACAAAGAATTAATGATTCATAAGGTGTCACTGCATCCCATTTATAATTATCATCTTGTCTACAAACGAAATCATTCTTACTTATTATCTTGTTTACATATTAAGATATTTCTCATACCCAACACATCCATCATATAACAAGCTCATTAACTAAATTTACCTATATCGGAATAACAGAGCCAACATTACAAGCTGACTTAGCTTGGCTATACCGATCATGGTAAATAGCGAAACTAACCTCTACATAGGGTAAACATCAACCTTGTAGTCCCCATTGGTACCTACATACCATACCATAGGTCCTAATGGTTCTTCAGACAAGCATTTGCATGTACATGTTACCATTTACACATGTGAGTACCACTTATGATTCAATGGCCCACATTTGATGTCTTCATCACATACATCATAATAAAATATGATGCATTACATACTTAGCATGTATATGGCGCAATCATAACATGAATATCTCTTACTCTATGCACATCATCATCACACTTCAACATGAGTCAATTTTGGTCTAGTCCCCACATCCATGAATCCCATATGAAAGGCAATTTACACTACATAGCATTAAATATGGCAATTCATAATAACAGTTAACTGACTATCTTGCTCCTACCCTGCATTCTTCACATTAGTTAACTAAGTAGTACTCTACACATATAATTCCCTACTTACTATGGAGTTGTCTCAATCTATGAAATGTGCATTCAAAACAACTGAAAATGAAGCATTTTTGGCTTTAGTCTAATCGGGCATTTGGTGTAGCATATGGCCTGCCTAAATCTCTTATAGGGTAAAACCCTAATTGCCTTATAGTTCTATTTTTTTTTTTTTTTGGGAAAATATCAAAACAAGTTCGATGACCAAAATTTTGGACACAAAGTCCTACGGGTCTAGGGTCCAAAATTAAATTGAGGATCCAATCTGGTCATTAATACTATTTTTACCAGAACTATGGAAATAGTTGTATGGTGTATAAATTCAAGTGTACTTAGGGGTCCTAAAGCCAAATGTACTATGGGTTTTTGCCCTAGAAGCTGGATTCCAAGGCTTGCTCTCCAAAACATTTGAGGATGGTCTGACACCGGTTGGCTCTTGGGAATTGCTAAAAACTAGAAAACACAAAATCTTGAACTTCGAACCTTTTCTAATTCTAAAAAATTTGATAAATAAACATGTTATGATAAAAATCTTAAATATTTATAGATTAAAATACTCTTTCAGGAGTTAGTATAGAGGAACACAAAATCTTGAACTTCACCCAAAAACATGAATACAATACCCGACTTTATTGTGATCTAATATAGAGGAGGTAGTTTCTACCTCTTCTACAAGAGAAGAGTCTTCTCCAAACTTCAACCTCCTTTGCCTAACTTTGGGTTTCCTTCTTCTCCAAGCTCCAAAGAAGCAAGGGTGCTTAAATGACCACCAATCTTCAAGGCTCCAAGGGAAGTGGAAAGGAGAGGGGTGCCTAGTGCAAGAGAAAGAGGGGAAAGAAGAGATGGGAGAGATAAGGAGAGGGATTGCAAGTCTTAGTGGAGGCGTTTCCTACTTTGGCTAGGATTTCCCTCTTAAGAGATCTTTGCAAATTTGATTTCAAGGCAAGCTTCTTGAGTTGAGTTGATCCACTCTTTTGGAAAGATTTTAGCCATTTTGGGAAGCTTGGTGCAAAGAAAGAGGCTGGGCAAGTTGGGTGACGACTAGGGCACAAACCCAGGCCAATCGGAGGCCCACTAGCCCACTTAAGGAACTAGTGTTGGTTTTTTCAATTTTAAATTGGGGTCTTATTCCAATTACCTTGAATAACACACCCCTCGCCCCTACCCTTCTAGTTAGGGCTTGGCGAGTGAGTCTAAGTGAGTTTCGTCCATGCACAGATACTGTCACACACTCGGGTCACTCGGGTTAAGTCAATGGCACGAGTTTGCTAACTTTCCTAAAATAGACTTGTTGGTCAAGGTGTTGCTTTTCACCCTTTCCGAACCTCCGATTAGGGTTTTAGGATTTCGAGTGATTGAGTTAATTTGGTTGACCAACAACCTACACTCTCGGCCTAAATTAGGAATGTTTTCTCCCCTTGCCCCAAACAGCCAAGGGGTCAAATCTAGGTTTTTATTGTGGTCGGTTCAACTATAGGGGTTAATTTCTTTCCCAAAATTACTTCACAAAAGAAAATTCTTTTGAATTTCATGGTTTTATAGATAGGGTTTAAAATGGTTTTTGAGTCATAGCTCATTTGATGAGATGTTTATTGGGCCAATTCACCATGTGAAGAGGACCTAATCTTTTATACTATTATTTGTCTAGATAAAATTAATCATGTCTATCTTCCAAGTAATTGGAAGTTGGTGGTCATATAAACCTTAGGCTTTTATGGGTTACAATATTTATTGTCATTGAAGACTTTTTCTCCTACTATTGAGGAGGGTAGAGGGTATGACAAATGCATACTTTCTTCACAGCAATGACGGTTTGGGTATCAATGTAGAGAGGTCTGTACTGTGGGTTTCCTACAGGTCTTCACAGACCATAGTATCTACAAAAACATAATTGCTTGAGCATTATAAAAAGCTTGTGTTTCTTGTCATCTACCTCCATGAACATAGTTGGAACCTACATCTCCAAATTCGTGGCTAGCTCTTGAGGGCCCTAGGGACTTGGTCAAACTACTACAAGGGCAGACATACTTCCTAAAAGTGGAAATGGGTATTCATAAATTTCTTAGAGAATCAAGTTATCTCTAAGTTAGTACATACTTATATAATATTCCTATTTCCTTATATTGTGATTGTAGTGTATTCACCTTCATTACCTTATGGCAGAGTGATGGGTTATGTTATGTTAAGCTTATATAGTTGGGCTAGAACAATTAAGGGTGGTTTGTATCATGTGTCACTCTAGTTGGCATATGATGGGTTTCTCAGTTCAAGGGATTAGATGGGGTTATTAATTTTTGAATAGAAAATTGCACGTTAATTAATGACATTTCTTAATATTTTTGTCAATTAGAACAATTGGAACAATTAAAGGACTTGAATAAATATTATGTTGGTTAAAAATAGTTAAACATTGCATGTATGATGTTATGCTTCATGAGATGGTATAAGTTGCTAGGAAGATCTACCTATAGATCTAATCTTATTAGCGTTAGTGATGTTATCTATTAAGTACGTAAGCAACTAACATCTTGACGATATTGGCCTGATCCGAATAATAATAATAATAATAATAATAATAATAATAATAATAATAATAATAATAATAATAATAATAGTTAATCCTTTTGTTCTTTTCAAAACTCTCCTCCTATGAGAGACTTGTAATTGTTTGTTGGTAATTGTTGGTTACAAGTTCTTTAGACATGGACTAGCGAGACTAAGACCAGGCAGCATGAGAATTAGTTCCTTGTTTCTGCGATGCTAGTAAGTAATTGTACTAATGACATGAGAGTCAATATTACTTGGTTATTTATTTTCAAATTGATGATAGATATGTACTTAGATAAATAGCCTATTGTTTATGAATTTTGGAGATATATAATACTATCATATGTTTTGATATTTGTATATGTGAACCTAAGTTATCATGACCTAGATATTTAATTAGAGGATTTACCTTGTATTTAAGGGAAAAAATTCTTCCTAGTTTATAGTTTGAGCTATCAAAATAAGGTTTTAAAAATTAGTGTCATGACAAAAAGAGTTTCTTAAGTGTGGAAGGAGGTTAAGGTTAGGTTCAAAATGGCATTTAAAATCTAGGCATCGTGGAAAACCTACAACATTGAGAGCATAATACAAAAAATTCCTCATCTTGTATATATTGATCATCACAACCTGAACTGGTTTCCTTGATTTCGGGAACATTTCTTCAATAGTTTGATTAATTACTTTTATAAATATATATAGCTTTCATTTACCTTCAACTTGTTCAAGTAGCCACATGTAAATAATACAACAATATCCACCCTTGCCTAAATTAAGGTGTGACAACATTCTTATTTCATGCCATAGGCCCCTAAATAATTGACTTTAGAAATAAAAGATAACAACCATCTTACAAAAGGCAATAAAAAGAAAGAAGACAAAATAAAATATCTATGCTCCAGTTGTGTCACATGACAATATCCATATAATAAGTTAACATTTCTTCCTAAACAAAATATGAGAAACCATCCACTCCTCTCCATTTTTAAAACCGAATAGTTCAGAGCCACTAATACATAATCCTCTCCAATAGTTCACCCACGTGGTTGCCTCTTCTTTGCTATTAATAAATGACCCCACTATTGTTTTCACAGCATAAAGATTTGCATCCAGTCTCTTCAACCATTCTTCACTGTCAAACAAATTCATCATTTTCTGTCAAATTTAAATTTCAAAAAGTATACACAACAAGATATCTAACAACATGAATCCAAGTTGGGCCTTCCTTTAAAAAATGTTCAAGTAAGTTGCTATTTTTTTATTTTAATTTTTTCAAAAAAAAATAAATGTTGAAAAGAATATGCTGAAATCCAATTGTGTTCTCTTACAATATACCAATACATTTCTTTCAATTTTGGAAATTAATAACCACTTCATATCAATATTCATCCCAAACACCTTTTGCCCAGGTGTTAGTACGTGATATGTTTCACAACTATTTTGTCATTTAATTTAGTCTTATGTTACATATTCATTAATATATGAAACTTTATGAAAATAAAATTGCATAATTAGAAAAGTCAATTATAAGTTATCGACGCATGAGTTAACTCTTACTTGTATAATATATGACACTCTAGCAATATTTAGTTCATTTAACTTGTTCAACATGCCCTACTAGTGCATAATCTCTATCACAATAAGTGACTTGCTTTGTCATGTTATTTACTTTAATTACTTTGTTAATTTTTAGTTGGGGACAAATATTTTCCTACTCATATTTTCTGATTTGGACAACCCAACTTGACTAACCATAAAATATTCGAAGTTGTATGTTTTTTTAGAAGGTTTTTACATTATCTTTTTTCCCATGTTAAATTGTCTCAAGGGTTTGCGATTCAGTTGATTAAATCAATTGGTTTTTGCTTAAATCTAGACCAACCTGGGTTTCCCCTACTCTTGAGCTACAACCATTCAAATGCCCATACTTATTTGGACAGCAATCTCATTGTTTGCCCAACAATGCAGTAAAAAGTATATTGCATCTTAACCTTAAAAGTCAAACTTTTAACTATTAAATCCTTACTTAGTTCGTGAAAAATGTTTCCCACTTAGAATCCAATGGTCCACAATAGAGACATCATCCTGCAATATAAACAAATATAAAAAAATGCTTCAAAAGTATGCTATTAATGGAAAATTTGGAGTGCTAAGATTTTGCAAATCCAAACCATATCTAGACTTTTTTTAATTTGTTGAGGTTTAACAACTATCATATTTTATAAATGAATAAACATTTATTTATTTTACAATATGCATTTCTCCTTACTTGAAAATATAGAAGGAATGAAGCAGATGGCATTAGCATCGTCCCATCGGGGAAAGTATACTCCGTAAACCAATCATCTTTATCCATAGGCTACAATACATACACATAAAGTATTCAATACTTGATGACCATATTAATAAAACTTGCAAATATGTAATAGAGGCAGTCAAAGTAACAACAACAACAATTTTTATAGTTTGACTTCCTTTACAAATTATGCAAATTTGACCAAAGTATATTGAAAGCGTTTTAAACAAGTTCTTCACTTTCAATGCAAAACATGATGGTTTCATTTGGTTTATGAAGAAATTGAGATCTAGAGTAATCATCAATATGTGGTCTGTCAATTTAATCTCGTGGGAAACAAAACATATCTTACTACTTAGCATGTAGCCTACAATAAAAGAGCTCACCTCATATTTGTATACTAGCGTTTTGTGGCACACATGTTCAATGAATAGAAGCCCATCTTGTGCCATCCACATAGATATCTTTTGGAGAAGTAAGCAATAATTTTTCATATGCTATAGAGGACACAAAAATATTTAAGCTATTCATATAAGTTTCTAATTTCATTTATTTATCAAATTAAAGAAAAGTCTTACCTCAAGCAACCCTATGACTAGTATTCGATCATAGGTGGCTTCTATTTCAAGCGTTGTTATGTCTTCCAACAAAACCTCAACATTACACAAGTTGTGCCTCCTATATTTCACACCAATATGGTTTAGTTTAGAGAATATGATTATTCAAAATGATGGGATGCTAATGAAGTGTTTTGTATGATCGATATGACTCTTTTTTAATATGAAGACAGTTTAATACAAACTACAGTCAAAAGACTAACCAAATATTAGGAAGAAAAAATTGGTAGCAGTGTCAAATCCTAGCGCAAAAGAAAATCTTGTCAAACTTATAAAGGAGTTTTTTATAAATTTGGTAAGAATTTGTTAAATTACAGAGAAATTGATTAATATTTGTGCAATTTTGACTGATTTTGTTTTGTTGTCAAATTTTAGATCATAGTAAAAGTATTACTCTAGCCTGAGCCTTTTATCAATGAGTATTATAATTCTAGATAACTTATCGTTTCAAGTATTTGGAACATATCTATTGCACATGTATCATTTTTTTTTTTTTGGTTAAAATTTCAAAGTTTCCCCAACTTATCTTGAATTTTTTCATACCTAACCAATTTAACCCACACAAAATTTTCCTTAATATAAGCTTTGTGTGTCACTGCTACAAATATATAGTGGTACTCTTCGCATCACAACATTTGAGAAACCCGCTAAAAGATTTGAATAAAAGGTATGTAGAAGGGAGAAGTAGAATGTTTTAAAAGAGATTCATGCACTTATTCTTAGCTTGTTAAGATCCATTACGAATAGAAAATATATGACAACATAAGTCTGAAAGTTACTCTGGAATTCATCATGAGTAGACTTTAGGGGCAAAAATGTTTGCCCCTCTCATACTATTTATGGTGAAAGAGTTACCTGCATTGTTCCTCAATGAAATCCTTCTGGGATTTGGAGTTTGTGATAGCAGTAACATAACAATTTTTATATTTTTGTGCTATAAATAGAGTTGTAGCCCCCTGCCCACAACCAAGATCAAGAACCTTTTGCCCATCTCTTATTTTTGATCGTTCACAATACAATTCAAGCATTGCTTCCTCAGCTTCATCTAGTGTGAGAGACTCATCCTTGAAGTAGCAACAACTACAAACATTGTCGACAAGCATAGTTTTAATTTTTTACTATAAACATATACATATAACAAATCTTTACTTTTCTATTTCAATGAATGAAAATTGAATTTATCTTAGCATACAATAAACTGAATAGAGAAATGTAATATTGTCCATCTTTTTGTTTTTGTTGAGCATTCTATAAGTGTACATGTTTTTGTAGAGGAGTACAATTTTGGCACATCATTACCTTCTACAATCAAGCCATCCTTAAAGTAGCAACAACTGAAGTAGAGTGACAAACATACATCTTCACAACATGGTACTATATTCTACGAGGCTTTGATAGCTTCTGGCCTTTACAATATACAACTACAATCATTAACTACAAGTCTTTAGTTTATTAAGCACCTTTCAAATTCCATTTCTCATGTCATTGCCAACTTATTCTATTTATGAATGATGACATTGTTCATACTTACTCTTTTTTTTTTCTTTTTTGATTTATTAATGAAAATGGGATCTAATCCCATGCTTATTGATTTATAACAATAAAAATGATGCTCTTGCTACCTTCTCCCAAGTCCTTTAATTTGTTTCCTCTCTCATTCTCACCAACTTTCTTTACTAGTTTTTGAAATATGAAAAGTTTTGTGGGTTAGGCCATTAAAACAATTTAAGCAGAAGACATAAGAAAATAATGGTGATGAAGACTAATAAAATTACACTAACGATTTGTTCCTCTAAATACTTATAATAAGGGTACTCTTAGCAATTGAACCAACCATAAAATAGGTGCCCTTCATCGTATGTTCTACAATAGAGGGCATAGAAATGTGTCACCTATCTTTAAATACGTTTTACCCATCTCTTTGTAGGAAGCAATATCATAAAACTCGGCTTGGTGCCGCTAGGCAAAGCAGTTTGGTCTGGACCAGTCCCCTGGTTAAGGCGAACATGTAAGAACCGGTTCCGTCTTTATGACTTGGACGAGTTGACCCCTGACCTGGGCAGATCAGGGTCAATCCGGTTTCACAAAAATTCTGACTAATGAGGATCAGGGTTCAACCCAGATCAACACCTTCCCCTTCCTTGACTTTGCATAACCAAACCAATTCCAAAGGGGCAAAACTCCCCTTCCCCCCTCAGGCGGGCATCTGTCTCCTACATACTCTCCAACCTGTGGCAACTTAAGATCCAACTGTGGTGGATAGAAGCCTTCTCCAACCCCTTCTAACAATGCTTTAGGTTGAAAAACTAGGGCTTTTTGTGACAGTACATGAGAAAACAACTCCTACCATCATGTCTAGTTCGTTTCTCTTCAAATTTCCAGTTCAATTTTTCTCTTCTGCACACAACACATGCAGAGCCGAATGCTAGTAGAAGAACAACCAGTGTGAATCCAGTGAGGCTTTCAACAAGTGAAGAGAGCAATGCCATGTAAAGGGAAAAGAAGAGGAGGAAGAACAAAGGGGGGAAATATAGCTTCAATTTCAAGATGAAGGAGAAGGTCTTCACGCCATGGTACATATAGTCTCTCTTCTAGTTTGCATGCACCCCTAGGTGAGCTGGCCGGCTAGTAGCGGGTCACTAATCCCGCTTTATCACTCACTATGTTCCCCAATTATGCCTAATCAGACACCGGATACATAATCAATCACATCTAATCATAATTACTACCCTACAGTTATTATAATCAAAGATCTATGTGCCTTCAGGGCCTACTTACACAGACTAGTGACGGATCATGTTAGGGCACAACATTCCACAACGCTCCGCTATTGTTTTGTCCTCAAGGCAATCATGACGGGTAACGAAGCACAAAGTCATCCTCAACTTCCCAAGTTTCTTCCTCTAAAGAGAGGTCCAGCCATGTCAGAAGTATCTAGTAATGATACTGCCCAAGCAACAAACCCGTTGTTTATCCAACACAACAGCAGGAAACAAAGCTGGTGGGCTAGTGAAATGTGGGGATGGATGAAGAGCTGGAGGCAAAACAGACGGATCTCTGATGAACCTGCGAAGTGGAAAATTAGACGAACCATAGCATCATCAGGAAGCTCCAAGAGATAAGCTATGGGCCCAACACACTCCATAACCAAGTACATGGAAGCAATGTGCAAGCTTCAAGTGAGCAGGCTCATGTAAGGAGGCCTAGTGCTGGGGTAGCACAGTGAAAAAGACCCACTTGCTGACCTGGAACTCACGATCGGTGTGGCACTTGTCATAAATCTGCTTCATCTTGTTCTGGGTGGCAACTAGGTTTGGCTTAAGCTGGCAAAGGACCTCATCACGGGTCTATAGGAGATGGTTCACCTTTGCAATGGTACTCTGTTGAGGAACATAGGCTAGGATGGAAGGGGGTGGCTGTACATACACCACCTTGAAAGGAGAGAAACCGGTAGCAATATGGAATGTTGTGTTATAGGACCATTCTGCCCAAGGCATAAGTTGTAACCACCATCAGGTCTGGTCACCTATGAAATAGTGAAGATACTACCCCAAATAGCAGTTAACCACCTCAGTCTGGCCATCCTCCTTTGGGTGATAAGAGGTACTCATGCGGAGGGACGTGCCATGGAGGGTATAGAACTCCTTCCAGAACTGAGACATGAAAACTCGGTCCTTGTTGGACACAATCGTCTGAGGTATGGCATGATGCTTCGCAACCTACCTGATATAGAGCTCCGCAACTTTGTGAGCAGTGTAGGGGTCCCCCAATTTACAAACTTGTGCGTATTTGGACAGCCTATCGACTACAACCATGATGGCGGTCTTGCCCTGAATGGCAGGTAGGCCCTCTACGAAATGCATTGAAGCATCCTCCCATACCCGGTTTGGAATTGTCAAGGGTTGAAGGAGACCGGCAGTGGATGTAGTGGCCACCTGGGCACACTTACATGTGTCACATGCAGCTACATAGTACTGAATGGTCTGCTTCATTCCCTGCCATAGGAAGCTGGAGCTTACCCTCTTGTAGGTTCGGAATGACCTTTCATGGCCCTCGAAGGGTGTGATGTGGAAATGAGAAATGATCTTTCGTTGAAGGTCAAAGTCATTAGGCACCCAAAGCCACCTCTTCTATATAATCAAGTCATCCTACAAAACAAACAATGGTAAGTCCGAAGGGACTCTTCGGAGATAAAACAGGAAGTCCTGGGACGCGGCATCACCCGCATAGGCCTGGCACACCACATCTAAGAAGGGGCAGGTAAGCAGGGATGTAGATAGGCATGAGCTGTCCTAGAATTGGTGGGACAAAGCAATTGCTATTGTGTTCTTGCTCCCCTTCTTATAGACCAACTCATAGTCATACCTAAGAAGCTTATTGACCCACCACTACTGCAACAAGGTCGAAACCTGATGATCCAAGAGTTATTTCAATGGCTTGTGCTCTGTCTGAATCAAGAAATGTTTGCCCAGAAATTATGGCTGCCATCGAGTGACTGCGTGCACAATGGCAAGCATCTTGCACTCATATGTGGAGAGGAGAGACTGACCGCAGAGGGCCTTGCTGAAGAAGAAGATGGGGTGCTCATACTGTAGAAGAACAACACCCAAACCCCCATCCGATCCATTTGTCTCAATCACGAATGGTTGAGTAAAGTCAGGCAAAATAAGCACTACTGTCGTTGTCATTGACTATTTGAGCTACTCAAATGCTCTTCTGGTCTTGCCCGACCACTGGAATGCCCCTAGTTCGTGAGAAATGTAAGAGGGGCAACAATAATGCATACTAGGAATGAAGTTGCGGTAGATCCTGTCAACCCCAGGAAGCCCCTCAGTGCCTTAGGGGTAATTGATTGTTGCTAGGATAGCATCGCCTCCACCTTCACCAGATCAATGGACACCTCGTTGCCTGAAATATAATGACCCAAGTACTCCATTTGTTTGCTTCCAAAGCAATATTTGGATCATTTTAGGAATAATGAATGAGTGCAAAGTAAGTTAAATATAGACCTCAGATGTGTCAGAGGCTCCTCCCATGTCAAACTATAAACAAGGATGTCATTGAAGAAAACCAAGACCAAGCAGCAAAGGAGGGGCCATAACAGGTCATTCATAGGACTCTAGAAGGTAAGGGTGTTGGTCAACCTAAAGGGCATCACGAGAAACTCTTGAGTGCGGAAGGCAGTCTTGTGGACGTCCTCAGGGTGCATCCGAATCTGATGGTAGCTGGAGCATAGATCTAGCTTGCTAAAGATGTAGGCACTGGCCAGCTTGTCTAGAAGCTCCTTGATCATCGGAATGTGGTACTTATCTTTCACTGTGATGGCGTTGAGAGTGCGATAATCCACATAGAACTAGGAACCATCCTTCAGGACCAAGAGGGACTGGCAAGGAATAGGCGCTAGTGTTGGGCCAGATGAGCCTTTAGGAAATCATCTGAGTCACCAACCTCTCTATCTTTGTTTTCTGGCAGTGAGGGTACTGATGGGGCACACACTAGCCAGTGGGGTGACCGGAATGAACATCACATGCTGATCATGCTGGCCGCTCAGTAGTAGAGTGGTAGGCTCCTAAAATATATCCTCAAACACCATAAGGATGGGAAACAAATCAGTGGGGAAGGGAGGCTGAACGGCCTTGACATCGGCTTGTTGCTACAAGAAGCGTCCCTGGGGTTCACAGCAAAAGAAAAAGTCAACTGCCGGGGGGGTCTGCAGCGTGCCCGATAGTGATCCATGGATCCTGATGTGATGTCCATGTGACTAACAGTCCATAGTCATTTCCTTGAAGTTTCAGACCTCATACCCCAATTTCTAGAGCAACTAGACGCCAACAACTACGTCCCACCCTTTAGTGGGTAAAAAAACAAATCTTTGATGAATGTGTGGCCCTGGATAATGAAAGATGCCTATGCACAAAGTTCTGTGCTCATGAGGTATTTGCCATCACCAATCAACACATCAAAGAGTTTAAAATCTTAGAACATGCACCCCAAGTATTGCGCAACCTTATCATTGATGAAGTTATCGTGGAGCCACTATCGATCGGGATGGCTACCTGTTGCCGCTTCAGATGACCTTGGACCCTCATGGAAGCGGTTCCTCTGAGATAGGGTAGCTATCATCCTCCTCCACTTTTTCGTCGAGCGAGTTGCTCTGAACAGAGCAGCGATGACCAGATACAAACTTCTCATTGCACTTGAAGGAGAGGCCCTTGAGTGCCACTCATTATTTTCGGCTAGTGTAAGATGGTGGATCAAAGGGGCTGTAGTAGTGGTGGTTGTGGCATCCCAGCCTAGCTAAATGGGGTTTAGCTACCCCCCCCAACCATTCGCCCTCCATGGAATCGGAGAATTCTTTTGAGTCATCCTCCAATTTCTTGGTCAAGTTTATAAAGGTCGGGTTCATTATAGCATATTCCCAAACACCTGGGTGGCCTCATTCTCAAAGGCTAGGACGACCTCCTTCATTGATCTAATCAAGATATCCAAAGTGTATAAAGGTAGGAGGTCAACGAGTAACCTTCTCATATGCAGGTTAGGAGCTCGGGACTCAAGAACCGCAAAGCTACGATGATCCACCCACCTCAGCTCTAACTTGGTGGGGCGTGGGCAAGAGGGGAGCCACAAAGGCCTGTTGAAGTTGAGCAATAGCCACCATCAAGTTATGAATGTGAGCATTTACCTTCTTGAACATAGAAAGGACTGTAGCAGTGTCTAAGTACGTGTTTGGATTTGGATGCTCCTCCATGGTGTCAACTTGGTTTTCGGGCTGAGTCTCCAGAACCACTTGCTTACCTCTTGCCATGGCAGACTTTGATACCAATGATGTGTTCTGGTGATGAACACAATAGTGTCGTGGCCAAGTAAAGGGAAAAGGGAAGGAGGAAGAAATGATATAAATAACGCTTCAATTTCAAGATGAAGGAAAAATCCTTCACGCCTTGGTACATATAGTTTCTCTTCTAGTTGGCCGACGTCCCTTGGTGGGCTGGCCCGCCATTAGTGAGCCACTAATCCCACTTTATTACCCACTACATTCCCCAATTACACCCAATCAAAGCCTAAATACATAGTCAATCACATCTAATCATAACTACTACCCTACAGATGTGATAATCAAAGATCTATGCGCCTTCAAGGCCTAGGACATAGAATAGTGACTAATCATGGTAATACATATATAGCACCTTAGCTTTAAGATCTACAAAGGTTCCTTGGGAGCAACCTGAATACTACTCTCATTCAATACAAATCTCTGATTCTTTGTATTTTTTAATAAAAAACTTATGAAAAGTTGATGTCATTTCGAGTCAAAATAGATGATGAACTCTCTGAGTAGTTTTCGGTTCTTCATCACCATTAAAGATTAACCCTTCCTTCCACTTTCAAAAGTCAGCATTTTGTTCGGCTATTCCCAAAGAGTTTAGGCTTTCTTAAAGACTCAGCTAGATAAAGATGTGAAAAAATCATAAACCTAATTAACGTATCTCTTCTAATTTTTTGTTAACTTACAACTTCATCAATTATCATTAACCTCTAATTCAAGTTTTAAGGGGAAAATATTTAAACTTGGAAGGTTTCTCAATCATGTAAAGTGGAGCAATGATAAAATAAAGTAAATTTCCAAACATTAATGCAAACAAGAGTGGGAGGTGTGGGTCAGGATGGAGGGAGACTGTACCCAAAATGAGACCCCAATTGTTGTCAATAGCAGTTAAGGGTCCACGCCTTACACCTTCTCACTGTAGTTGGATGTTGCCATTTGCCCTTTACAAGCGGCCACGTACAATTGAGGGTTTATTTAGGGCTCATTAGAGAGGGTGGGACCCATTGACTATGCCGGTTCCTCATATACCAAAAATAGGTCATGCTACACTTGATTGGAGAATTGTGCTTCTAAGTTCTCTCTCTTCCTCTTTTGCCCTCATTTACATAGATCAATATATTTCTTTTTTTATATATGCCTATACTAATACAACTTACACTTCTTAAGCTTCTCTCCTAAAAGTGCTACCCCTAGGTTCTTATAAATATATTCATTTCTAAACCTATCTCTCTTGGTTGTCCCACACATCTACCTTAGCATCCTTATTTTAGCTAATTAAATTTATCTATAAGAATTTTCTTTGGTACCCAATATTTATGTTCCATACTGTATTATAAGCTTAATAGTTGTCCTATATAACTTGCCTTGAAGCCTATTTAGAAAGTGCCTATTTGGTATTGATCAATTTGTGTAAAGAATAAATAAAAGATAAACATTTTGTTTAATACAAAAAATTGAGGAGGCAAAATTGAACTTAAATTTCAAAGAAAGGTGCACCTCAAATAAAATATACACCAAGTAATAGTTACAATGGTGTTTTAAAACTCAGTTAAACTTAGATTGTTACAACATGCATGTCAAATACATTATATTGACTTCATTTTGTTGAACAAAATTATGTCAATCTATAATGTTTTCATTAAGTCTTATTAAGTCTAAGTTGATTAGTGATAAGTAAATTTAGACTTGGAATTGAAAGACTAGGAAAATTAGAATAAACGTAATTTAAGATTTCAAGGTAGAAAACTTAAGCAAGTGATTGATGATTTTAAGGAAGAACAAGGTATAGAATCATGCACACATGTCACATACAATTAGGAAGATCAAGATTTAATTACACGAATGTGAGAAAAGAGTGGATAAAAATTGGACAAAATCACAAATAATTCATAAGTGATCGACCGAATTAGAACTAGCAATCGATCGGTCTTGAAAAAAAATTAGGATGTTTTTCAAAATATCAAATGGTTGATCAATTAATGAAAAGATCAATTGAAATGGGTTTCATTATACTCTGTACTTGGAATGATCAACCGGCTATTGAAACAATTGATCAGTACTAGACTAGAGAGTTCATACTTTGAGAGTTTCTCTATCTAAATCCTTCGCCACCTTTGTGATTTTCTGAGAGATATCAAAAGAGGGGTGTGAAAACCTGATTCATAAGTAGTTTATTAATTAAGATTGTGAGTTGTAACTTACTACACATCACATAAGGGTTGAAGACGAAGCTAATCAAGATGGACTTTGATTAAAACTTTAGAAAGCAGAAGATTGGACTAAGGATATTAAACTTACACAGCTAAGTGGCAAGTTGGATCCGGACCTAGTCTCACCTATGGCTAAACAGTATAGGTTAGAGATGCCATGATGTTGGGTTTTCCAAACCTGAATCTTATACCATTTAAGAAATGGTAACCCCATCCCGACTCGACTCAATTTTATTAAACCCAAACCCGACCCGGTTGACCCAATTACAATAAAAAGATAAATATATTTTTAATTTTTTTGAAAATCACTTGATTAAAAATATAAACTGCAAATTTTTAAATAATTATTCAATTTTATCACTAACACATAAAAAATTATTATGTTATTATTATAATACAAAGAAAAATATGAAAAGAATTATATTTATAACTATAATTAGGTCGGGTCATGTGGATCACCTAAAACTCAAACATGATCTGAATGGTTTCAAACTTTTGGAGATCTGATTGGGTCAATAAAGAACCCGTTAGGTGACTAATTGGGTCACTCTAAAAATGGGAAAGTACCCTCTTATGTGGAGCAAGCCAATCTCGTCATTCTCCCCTTTCCTCCTCCTTTCACCCACTTTCCTTCCAAACTCTAGTTCCAAACTGCATCCCCCTCCTATTGGCGTCCCTATGCAGCTGGCCCTCCCAGCTATGATTCTCCGCATCTAGGCCATCCCCCTTTCTCCTACCCTCACTCTAGTCATGTACGCAACTAAGGGTGCTAACAAGCAGAGTCGAATTGAGTTTTGGGGTTTTTTACTCTAGCTCGATCGAACACTTACACCCTTAGCATGGGCTTGCTTCAACCAAGGAACTCGAAACTTGACTTAAGCTCGAGTTCTAAATATAGTACAAGAATTTGAACCTAGATTCGAATTGAGCTCAAATCCCATTTACAACCCAAATTACATTTCTTCATCAGAAATCATATTAATTTGGAGAATCACATCAAGATTACAAAAAAAAATTACTACAACCATGATTCAACTATATTAAAGTTGTAAGCATCATTGCAAAATGTAGGATTAAAAAAAATCAAAATGTCAATATTTGACCTCACAAAAAGCTTTCACTAGTCACTAAAAATTTAACTAATGCTATTAGAATCTGACTCATCTAATGAGCCATCAAAAACTAAATTAAGAGAATGTGTGTGTGTGTGTGTGTATATATATATATATATAAGAAAAAGGTAAGTTCAAGTCAACTTGATAAAAGAGTTTATTAGGTTAATTTTCAAAATATTAATCTTACTAATATTTTTTGAGCATGGGACCAAAGAAAATAAAAAAAGCATCATAAAAAATAGCATGCCATAAATTTTTGGCCCATTTGAACATATGGGCCCCCTTTATCACGACACTTCAATCTCACAATCAAATCAATAGTTTAGATTACATTTCCAAATTTAGGTCTTTAGAGTTGTACAATAGGTGCAGAACCAATTAGGATTTAAATATCCTAATTGAAGATGTGGGCCTATAAAATTTGAGGTTATTTCAATATGTAAGACTATTTATTTAAACCACATTAAATTTAAGCCACTGATTTGGGGTTGAAACTTTGACTTGCCATGATGATCTGGTCCCACTTATTAAAATTGACCCAAAATGTATTAATCTTTTTTTCATATGATTTGTTACATGTCCCCCTTGGTCTCATACCCTTATTTGACGTGGCCGACAAAAATGGGCCCTCTAAAAAATTCAACCCTATATAGTATTTAACAAGATGACTTGATATTACCCCTTCTCATCTATGAGAGGTGGTAGTATCAAGTCAACTTGAAATACACTATCTCATGTTGATTTTTTAGAGGGTCCATATTGGTGGGCCACCATCAAATGGTGTTATGGGACTAAGGAGGATGACTAGCAAGTCATAAGAGAATGATATTTGTATTTAAGGCCAATTTTGATGAGTAGAACCCGCTCTTCATAGCCGGTCAAAGTTTTCAACCCTAAATCAACAGTTTAAATTTAAAATAGTTAAAAAGATAAACCCCACGTATTGGAATGATGTTAAATTTGGTAGACCCCCATATTCAAATGAGGTATTTAAAACATAATTGGTGGTAGTATCAGGTCAACTTGAAATACACTATCTCATGTTGATTTTTTAGAGGGTCCATATTGGTGGTAGTATCAAGTCAACTTGAAATACACTATCTCATGTTGAATTTTTAGAGGGTCCATATTGGTGGGCCACCATCAAATGGTGTTATGGGACTAAGGAGGATGACTGGCAAGTCATAAGAGAATGATATTTGTATTTAAGGCCAATTTTGATGAGTGGAACCCGCTCTTCATAGCCAGTCAAGGTTTTCAACCCTAAATCAACAGCTTAAATTTAAAATAGTTAAAAAGATAAACCCCACGTATTGGAATGATGCTAAATTTGGTAGACCCCCATATTAAAATGAGATATTTAAAACATAATTGGTTACACACCTCTCTTACAACTCCAAAGACCCAAATTAAAAAATATAATATAAACTTTTGATTTAATGATGAGATGGAAGTGTCATGATGATGGGAACCCATACTTCCAAATGGGCCCAAAATTTAGTGCCCCTCATTTTTTATGATGCTATTTCTATTTTGCTTGGTCCCACCTTCAACAAATATTGGTAATATCTATATTTTAAAAATTAACTTGATATACTCTTTTATCCAGTTGACTTGAACTTACCTTTTTCCAATATTGTACATACATATATGTATGTATGCATATATATATATATATATATATATATATATATATATATATATATATATATATATATATATATATATATATATATATATATATATATATATATATATATATATATATATATATATATATATATATATATATGTATATATGTAGGTAGAAATTTAGACTTGATTCACTAGATATAATTGTAGGCAAAATTTAGATGAAAAAAGGTAGAATAGGAATAAAATTTTTTTATCTTACCTACATTCTCAATTTTATTAGTAGTAGGATTTATATTTGTTTGAGATACAATATCTTAATATGGGTTTCATATACCATATTATATAGTATATTATATACCATGCATTAATGCATAAATACTATAAATATTTTTATAAAATAAGAGAATATTATGGGTACATGAATAAGTTAAGAAATTCATATAATATGGGTATTATATGTAAAAAGTTATGCATAACAAATCAAGCTTAGTTCATGTGGAGCTTCGAGTCGATCTCAAGTTAAATCAATCAAGTTTAGAGTCGAGTCGATTCAATCTGGCCCTTCTTCAAGCTTGGCTCGCTTACTTTCGAGTTCGAACCGAGCCGAGTTGAGACCGGTTTGAGTTGAGCTAAATTTGAGCCGAACCTATTCAGCTAGCACAACTCGTTAGCACCCTCATACACAACCCTATTGATCTTGAAGCAAAGCCTTTCTGCTGAAGACTTTCATGCTAGGGTTGTGATAGTTGTTTCTCAGCAATGTTGCTTACACTCTTCTTTTGTTGAAGTTAATTGTCCAATAAGAGTTACAGATTTGCCAACCCCATGAAAGCCTTTTAATGCTACTATTTAGGGGTTAAACTTTTAAGTGCCAGCTTGTCAGCCCATAAAAATCTGGGTTAGGACCAAAAGATTTTAGGCCTGTAAAAAAATTAGGCTTGCCTTAAATAGGGTCGGGGGCAAAAATCTTGTTTAGCCCCTTTGTCCCAGCCCCAAGTATACAAAAAATATATTTTTGCATTTTTCCATAGTTCTACGTAGGTAAAAGGGGAAGGAGATATTAAAGATGTAGTATATTTTATGGAACTTTAAGAAATTTTAATCTTAAGTCATTATAGTTAGTTGTGAGAGGCCTACCTAAAGGCATATGACCGTGTGTCTCATGGGGCCATTTAGAGGGATGCAACTTAAAAATTATAGATTTTTTATTACAATAATATTTCTTATAAAGATATAAAAAATAAACAAAGGGAAAAAAGAAAAAAATCGTAGCTAGGCCCGAGCCCACTTAGAACCTAGTTAGGACGGACATTTTAAGACGTGCATAAGGTTAGGGCGTAGAAAAAATATGGTGCCCAAGGACAAGGGGCCAGCTCCAGCTTGACCCAACCCGGCCTAGCCTGGTTTCAACCCTACTTCTATTGTCTATAACTTCTATTGGGTTTTCTTGCACAAAAGATGATTAAAATTTCTAGTATGTACAACCCTACTAGATGGTTAATGGTTGAAGTTAACGATTATGGAAATGATTTTTCTATGCTCTTCCAATTATAAAAAGTTGGACAAAATTACCTATTTCCTTATTCAAATAGACAATTTTAACCAACCCATTTAGTGTTTTTCTGGCTTTGTTTTGGATGATTAAACAAATACCATTTCGCAGCACTACTGATTGCCCAGAGACTTAACTACTACTTACATTGCTTTTTATAGTTTCACTTGTTTGCTTCATTTAGTTTATTGCCTAGTGTGTTAACTCATGACATCACCAGGTTGACCTGGGTCAATCCATCAGATGAATCTAGTTAGCCCAACCCGGTCACCAAACCGGGTTGATGACCTAGCCAGATTTAAAAACATTGATTTGCAATGATACTTGGGATAGATAAACACTTCAAAGAAACTTGTAATATACTAGCATCATTGATATGTCCAAAAATAACATCAAGTGCTAAATAATTTGAATATCTAATTGTCATAAGAGATGAAATCTACCTTTCTTTACTCTTATCTCCTAACATGAGCTGCAGGAAAGGGATGGGCACTTCATATATCTGGGAGTTCAAGTTGTCTGTTTCTTCAGCTATCCCCATTTCCCGAAGTGCTAAAAGAGTAGAAAAAAGATCTTAAATGAACACAAAGTTAATGCATTGGGACCATTGTACTTGACAAGATATCTAGTTTCAACTTTATAACTGCTTGGGCTACATTTATTGAGTTGTATTAATTATATATACTTACAAAAACTAACAGACTGTTAGCATGAGACCAGGCAATGCCATATGAGTTTTGGGTTCAACTTTTTGGACACCGTTTTTGTCTCAGCAACAGCCAACAGGTATTACAAAGAAAAAAGGGACAACTTTACGCGTGATCGATCGGGCAGTGGGTTACCTCCACTTGAAAGTCACTGCAGGTGGGACATTCGGCAGAGAGAAGGAATTGGCGGGCGGTCCATGACGGAGGCTGGAGAGGTCAGAAAGTTGGGAGCTATTCGACTTGCTTTGATGGCTGAGTGGGTGGTGTTTGCCACGAAACCATAGCACTAGGTAAGAGGGAACAGAGGCGGAGGTGGGAGCAGAGTTGTAGAGATGTGGGATGCACCCTAAGTATATGTCGGAATCCATGGCCAGTAGAAGCTTCGTTTGTAATGCAGAGGAAGGAGGAAAGAAGGAAGCAGGGAGAGAGTTGGGGGCAGGTAGGGACGCTGAAGAGGGGTACTTTAGAAACACGGCCAGCTCAAGATCTTAGCAAATTGCTTAAGGCCCCACCACAAAAAAGGCTTATCAATAAATAAACATATTATCAAGTGATAGGCCCTTTATTTTTTCCTTATTTAATACTCCATCCATCCTAAAATAAGGGTCTTATCTTATTTCATTTTAGAAAATTAAATAAAATATTTATTTTTGGATTGTGGGAGTATATTTTTAGAATAGTGCTATTGTAACGTTAATTTTTACATATATGTTAAAACTCTACTTTATCATTTGAACACCATTAATGAGGAGGGCCTATTTTTTATGGGCCTCACTCTCCGATGATATTGAAATGATGAAGTAGAATTTTGATGTGTGAAAGTTAATGCCACTCGATCTTTTTTTATATTTCTATATACTTTTTCTAATCCATTAAAGGAATCTCCTTGATAACTATTTCTCATTCAAAGAATGCTCTCTCTAATCTCCTTTTCTTTCAATGTGCTTTAATCTCATTCTTTAAAATAATGTATTTTCATGCACAATGTTGAAGGGTGACCTTTTTTTTTTTTTGGAAATTTAAGGTAGCCTCTTAAAGATAAACATCTATGTAAAGAGCATTACCTATGATTAAATAAAGAAAAATAAACTTTTTGAACGCTCTACACCTTTCAAGTTTTTAGCTTTCATCTCTTCTCTTTTTATGGACAACTCTTTATTTTATTTCCTCCATTTATATTATTCGTAAAATTTAAATATAAAAAAGTTAATAAGTGATTTTGCTCCTTAAAAGTAAGAAAATTTCTTTTGAATAAAAGTGTTAACTATATACATATAATTAATTAATTATATAACTATATTTATGTAAAATATAAAAAAATATTTCATCTAAACTTCTCACATGAGGCCTCTAATTGTATGAAGCCAGCCCTGCCTTGCAACACCCTCACAGTCAAAGAAAAAATCTACGTACTCCTCTAAACCCTATTGCTGGGGATGTTATCTTTCCATTATATAGCAGAGAGAGATAGAGATAGTTGTTAGCTTACACTTGGCAAAATTGACGACCTGGGAGACTTGCTGCTCGTAGGTATTTTTGTAACCCCATTGAAGACGCCTTTCAATCTGAACTCTCATGAGCTGCCGGATTTCTTCATCTGGGATGGATCCCTCCTGCAATCGCTTCAGCAACGCTGGTTTGTCCAACTTCAGTCCATTCCCAGCCATGGCCAAAATTGATTAGAAACTGGAAGGGACAGCTGGGCTCTAGGTTTTTCCCTGAAAAGTGTCCCAAATGTGCAGCGAGGCATCTTTTATATTCCGTCAGGTCGATGTATTTAGACGAACATGTGAAGCGGCTTACCTGCCCACGTGAACACCATCGATTTAAATATAGCACCTAAAGATTCCTTTTGCCCTTGGGACAGACGGAAAAAATTATGCTCCCACCGCAATGGGCCTTCAAAGGTTCGATTTGTTATAAAGCTGATGATCCGATAGCCGTAGAAATGACATTTTTTTAAAAAAGTGAAACCTTTTTTTTTTTGTAACTAGTGAGACCCATTTTTGGCGCTAAAACTTAAAAAGGTGAGAGTTTTTTTTTGGTTTTGCATGAAAATTAGAAACACAATAGACAACACAGCCACCTCCTACCCAGAAGGCTGTGTTGGGTGGCATCAACGGAAGCTTGGTGGTGAGCCCGTCAGATGGAGGTGTCCGCTTGGTGGAGAGCCCGTCAGATGGAGGTGTCAAATTCTGGTTTTCATTTCCCAAGGGTGTAGATAATGTGTAAATCATTCATAAACAAACACAAATAATAAATAATCCAATGTTTCATGATTAGTTAACAATTAATTAAGAATTAATCAAAGCAAAACTCAAAAACTTGAAGGAATATAAAATATATTTTAATTGTTAAATTACATTAACTAAAAGGGAAGCATTTTCATGCTCCACTCTGACAAAGGAGTCGTTCATCCACAAGATCGACGACGTAGATACTAGTGCATGTCAGCGTGAGCCATCAATATGAAAGTTCAACGATTACCATGCAAGCCTTATGGTGGACTCATTTGTTAGAGTGAATCATGAAAAATACTACCAAACAAGAGACGAATGTGTGGGTCGGGATGGAGGGAGATTGAACCCAAAATGCTACCCCAAATGCCGTCAATAACCAGTTAAGGGCCCAGTCCTTACACCTTTTCATTGCAGTCACATGTTGCCATTTGCCCATTCCAAGCGGTCGCCTAGAATTAGTGGTTTATTTTGTGCTCATTGGAGAGGGTGGGAGATGATTGGGCTGACCCCATTAACTTGCATGTTCTTTAGATACAAAAATAGGTCGGCAGCCAACTCGGTTTTAAAGCATTGGAATAATGTTGTGGTTGATCTTGGTAACTCAGAATTTTGCAGGGCCTAGTTTCTCACGTGTGAAAGTAAAAGTTTGGTTAATTTTTTCTTTCTTAGGTGCCCTCCTAGTCTTTAGGCTAATTTCATGGTTTGAAATAAATAAACTTGGCACTTCATGTCCTCACTCCCTCCTATATTGTAAATTACAACAGGGTGACTCAAAAGCTACCAAGCTATTGATCAACAACCCCCATTGCACTATCTTCGTGGTGCTAGACTTGATTGGAGATTGATGCTTCTAAGTTCTCTCTCTTCCTCATCTGATTTCATTTACTTTTTTACTGGACATCTATTGTTTTTGTTTTACATACTTGTACTAATGCAACTTACACTTATTAACCTTCTCCCCTAAAAGTGCTACCCCAAAATTCTTACATATATACTTATTTATAAACCTATCTCTCTTACTTATCCCAAACATCTACCTTAACATCCTTATTTTTGCTACATTTAATTCATCTATATGACTTTGCTTAGGGGCCCAATATTTATTTTCCATAGTGTATTACAAGCTTAATACTTGTCATATATAACTTGCCTTGAAGCCTATTTAGAACACACCTATTTGGTCTTGATAAATATATGTTAGGAATAAATTAAAGATGAATATTTGGCTTAATACAAAAAATGAGGAGGCAAAATTGAAGCTAAATGTCAAACGAAGGTACACCTCAAATAAAATATAATCCAACTAGTATTTACAATAGTGTTTTAAAACTCAGTTAAACTTAGATTATTGGAATACATATGTTAAATGTATTATATGATTTTATTTTGTCGAACAAAATTATGTCCATCTAATATGTTTTTATTAATTCTTGAGATGTGTGAGTTGATTAGTGATAAGTTAGATTTGGAATTTAAAAGATTGGGAAAATTAGAGTAAGCATGCTTTAAGATTTTAAGGTAGAAGACTTAAGTAAACGAATGAAGATTTTAAGGAAAAATAGGTATAGAATCATGCAAACACATCACATACACTTCAGAATGTCATGATTTAATTACATGAGAGTGTGAGAAGAGAGTAGATAAAAATTGGACAAAATAGCAAATAATTCATGAGTGATCAATCGGTTTAGAATGTGTGATCCATTGATCTTGAAAAAAAATTGGGATTTTTGTAGAATTTCAAATGATCGAACATCCAATATAAAGGTTGATCAAAATGGGTTTCATAATTGTCTAGCACTTGGAATGATCAATTGTATGTTGAAACAATCGATTGGTATTAGACTAGATTTCAAACATGAAAAATTGATCAATCAGTCACCCTGTGGAACAATCGATCAATTGGTATAAAATTTGCCTAATTAATTCTTTCCTAGAAGAGTTTGCTTCTACTTAAAATTCTAATACCCAAACAAGTGTAATGATCAATAAAAGGCCTAAGGCATGATGAAATTGAAAAGAAAGACTATAATTCTGTGAGAAAATTGAAAGGGTTGGGATTATTTATTTATGATGAAAAATTGAGAACTTCTCTATGTAATTCCTTCACTACCATTGTGATTTTCTAAGAGATATCAAAAGGGATCCTTGGGAGCCCAATTTATAAGTAGTGTATGAATTAAGATTGTGAGTTGTAAGTTACTACATATCACATAAGGGTTGAATACGGAGTGGATCAAGATGAACTTTGATTAAAACTTTAGAAAACATAAGATTGTACTAAGGATATTAAGCTCACATAGTTGATTGGCAAGATTAATCCAGACCCGGTCTTGCTTATGGCTGAATTGTTTGGGTTAGAGATGCCATCAAGCCTAGTTTTACCAAACCCAGATCTCATACCATTTATGAAATGGTAACCGAAACCCAACTCAACTCGATAGTATCAAAACCAAACCTGACCCTCTTGACCCAATTAGAATAAAAAAGATATTTTTAACATATTTATTCTTTATTTTTTTTAAAATCACTTGGTTATAAATGTAAAATACAAGATTTGAAATAATTATTCAATTTTATCTCTTACTCATGAAAAACACCTTAAGAGTTATTAATAAAATACAAAGAAAAAAATGTAAAAATTATATTTAACTTTAATTGGGTTAGGTCGGGTTGGATCAGTTGAAACTCAAACTCGACCCGAATGGCTATACAAGTTGAATTTAAAAACCCAAACCTGACTCATTAGGATCTAGTCGGGTTTTACCATATATACTCAACCCGAGTGGCATCCCTAATCTAGGTCTGAACCCTTGAAAGATCTGATTGGGTCAATAAAAAACTGATTAGGTCAATAAAGAGCCAGTAGGGTAGACTCGTGACCCGACTGGGTTACACTAAAAAGGGGAAAGTGGCCTCTTAATGTGGAGCATGTCAGCCTCGTCATTCTCCTCTTTCCTCCTCCTTTCACCCACTTTCCTTCCAAACTCTAGTTCCAAAATGCATCCCCTCCGTTTAGCATCCCTATGCAACTGACCCTCCCACATTCGATTCTCCACATCTAGTCCCTTCCCCTTCCTACTACCCTCACCCTAGTCGTCTACACAACCTTATTGATCTCGAAGCAATAGTATTTCTGCTGAAGACTGTAGTGCTAGTGTCATGACAATTGTTTTGTAGCAATGTTGTTTCTGCTCTTCCGTTTTTGAAGTTAATTGTCCAACTAGTGCTACGAATTTGCCAAGCCCACAAAAACCTTTTCGTGCTACTATTTATATGGGTGAAGATTTTAAAGCTTGGCCCATAAAATTTTGGATTAGGGCCAAAAGATTTTAGGCCCGCTTTAAATAGTGTCGAGCTAGGGCAAAAATCCTGTTTGGTCCATTCGGCCCTACCCCAAGTATAAAAAATATTATTTTTATATTTTTCAATAGTCCCACTTAGGGAAAAGGTGAAGGGGAAAAACACGTATGTAGTACATTTTAAAGGTATATGAATATATGATCTTGGTCTCAAGGCTCAATTAGTGAGATGCAACACAAAAATTATAGAATTTTCAGTAAAATAATATTTTTAATAAAAAAAATTAAAAATAATAAAAGAAAAAAATTTGTGGTCAAGCCCAAACCCACTAAGTACCTAGCTAGGGCTAGACATTTTAAGGCCTGCATAGGGCTGGGCGAGGACCTAAAAAAATTCTAATGGGCTAGGGCAAGAGCGCAGCTCCAGCCTGACCCGAATCAGCCTGGTTTCAGCCCTACTACTATTATACTTCTATTGGGTTTTCTTGTCCTAAAATTAAAGAGTCATGCCTGACAATTTTGAGGGGAGATTCAACATGGTAGAAAGTAAAGGCCCTTCCTTGAAATTTCAACTACGAGATAAGAAATTTAAGAAACTTGGTTCTTGTAGACGCCATTTAGTGTTCTGTGCATTGGGCTTCTCTCTCTTTGTGATAGAAGCCTTATTTCTCTCCTCTATTACGCTATATATTTGTTTACTAATAAATACATGCGCACCAGCAATCTTTTTATAATTATGGCTGCCAATGGCCAAGTTAATGTCTCGATAAGACTTCTTCTATCACTGTACCTATTTCATTATCTAAATAGTAGTATAACTTATTCCATAATTATTATAGGGAGTGTTTGTCCGCCACCTTCAGACGTAATAATGAGAAAGATGTTCCCGAGCTAGAGAAAGTTCTGTCTGCTATCTCCGAACCCAAAAGGGAAGACACTCCGAGGAAACGACCAATTCCGAATGTCGCTACTTCTGGAATTGGAGGGGAGTAATTGTTTCTGACTTTTCAATTTAATATGATTTATATGCATGCACATATTACTTAGTGTTATTAATATACTAATTAAGATATATCATTTGCTATGATTTGATATGATCAATTATGGTCAGATGAAATCTGATATGATATGATGGGATCTTATATGATCCAATTTACTCCGGTAGGTGTTCTGCTCTGCTCTGTGATAGAGTAGGATGTGTAATTCCGCTGATTTATTAGTTTCTGTTCTACTCCAATGATTATGAGATTTCTGTCTGATTCCAAATGATTTTTTCGGATATAAAGTTATATGTATTTTAATGTATATGATTTTATGATGCCTGATGTATGTAATAACCGTTAGGTAGAACTACATTCGGATCTAATTGTATTGGAATAACGTTGTAGATATTATCCAATACGTACGTAGGCAACCAACAACAAGGCAACGTTGGCTAGATCCAAATTAGTTATAAAATTAGGTTTGTTCTGACCTAGGCGCAATAAAACACTAAAGCTCTATAGTGCGTAGAAGAATGTTATGACTCTCACACACAGAGTCCACCGCTCATGGTTGGTCTCATTTTAAATTTCTTTGTTGTAATTTTATAAACTCTGATTTTGTTTTCCGAATAACCCCCGGTCCGGGTTAGTTTTTCAAGTCGGGTCATTACAAATCGTATGGGATCATTTCTCTATCTGTGAGATAAAAGTATTTTAAATATATATATTGATTAGATTTGAATCCCAATTTTTAATCAGAATTAATCTTGAATATTGTTCTGATTACCTCGAATTTAAGATTTGCAACATCCTACTTTCCATGTGTTATAATGACTTGAATACGAACGTCCACTTTATGCATTGCATCTTGAATCTAAAATTATTCATAAATTTAGTTATGAATACGATATATCAGGTTTTGATTTGTAATTTAGTTTTGTTAGTGTGGCATTGGAATTGCTCTTAACTTTGATATTTGTGAATTTTGATTTGTTTAATTAGAAGTACTTTGGAATTTCTGTCCGACTTGTGTTGTATCAAATTGATATAATCTCCAATTTTATGAATTTTTCTCTTGAAATGGTTATTATTTAAAATTACTATTCCAAATCTCAGTTTGATACGAATTTCAATTTTTGATAAGAATTAATTTGAAATTTTGTTTCAATTATGATGGCGGATTTAACAAGAATTCTGAATTTGAACTTTCTATTCTGTATGTATTACATCATATATAATACGAACTACGATTTTACGAATTCTAATTTTTAATAAAAAAGAATTTGACAATTCTGTTCTAAATCAGTTGTATCAAATTTGATTTGAAATTATGTTTTGCATGTGTTACATCAGATTCCCGATGAACTCCGATTTTGTGAATTTCGATTTGTAATTCATAAATGATTTGAAATTCTATTTTGTATGTGTGGTGTTAGATATGATCTAAACTATGATATTACAAATTCCGATTTTGAATTAATTGGAAATATTTGTTTTGAATCTGTTACATGATTTTATTTTAGTGACTTTAATTACAAATAGTTTGTCAAATTTACAACAATAGAATTACCAAGGAGTAACCACCAAACGCCCGTGGTATGGGACACGAGGCATTAGTGGAAGACTCTATGATTAATTCTATCGGAGTATTACAAAAATTTTCGATTTCGAATTGTCTATTTCAGAAAACGTATTTAATTAAGAAATGGATCTGTTTTGAAGGAGGGTGGAACCACATAGGAGAAACTACTACACACCACGGTATGGGACGTGAGGTGTTAGTGGATATCTCTAGTTGTTCGGCCAGTATGTTGAAAATAAAATTACATATCAAATTATTTGTTTCAAAAAAGTTCATTCGCTTATAAACTGAATATATTTAGAAAAGCAGTAGAATTGCTAAGGAGCAACCACTACACATCACAGAATGAGACGTGAGGTGTTGGTGGATAGTTCTACTACAAATTCTACCAATATCTTGACACAAGATTTACTTTTGAAATGTCTGCATTTTAAAATTTTATTTTTAGAAAAACAATGGAACTACCTATGAGGAACCACTAAACGCTTGTGGTATGAGACACGTGGTATTAGTGGATCATTCTAGGGCTAGTTTTGTTGGTGTGTTAAAAATATATTCAATTCTTTTAAAAGATAGTTGCATTCCCTAAGAGAAACCACCAAATACCCTTGGAATGGGACAGTATTAGTAGACCGCTCAAAGGTTGAGTCTGCTTGTGTATTTAACATTAAGTTCAAATTCTCTATGTTTTGGAAAAATTATTTGAAGTTGTATAGTTGTCTTGATAGCTAGTAGAATTACTGTGCATAAATCATCAAACGTTCGTGATATGGGACATGGGGGTTAGTGGATAGCTTCAATGTTGATTTTGCTTATGCATTGAGACAAATTTCGATTTCAAATATGGTTTGGTTTGAAATGTTTGTTCTCAGTGTGATATAAATCAGGAATATACGTTCTGATTTAAATGTGAAAATTTTGTTTTCTATTAGACGCTTTAATTTTTGATTGAATGCCTCTGTAAAAAGAGTATGATTGATTTCTAATTTATTTTCTATCCGATGTTTTAATTTTTGAATGATTCCATGAAAAGATTATTATTGACATTTGTTATTGATAAAAAAATTCGATCTGATGCGTACAATGATATGCGAGTGCTTGAACTCTCTAGATACCTACCGAGAAAAATAATTAGTTCTGGCGTGCGCATATAGGTGTGGAGCACTATGGGAAAACTCCTATCCTTCTGAGCCTCTCGCTACCCCACTAGTGTCGGGGTAATGCCGTTCGGTATCATGGCTTTGGTTTTCTTGACGAACCGACAATTTGTACATATATTTCTGCATCAAATTGTTTATGAATAATTCTTTTTCTGAGAAACGATTTTCTGAAAAAGATTATAATTGTTTTCATATATTTGCTTAGCATTATTTTAGATTTTAACTCAACCTACAGTGTAGGGGGTTTTAAATTCTAAGTTTATGCTTATCAACCATGTGTTATGGAAAAATATCATATTTGTAAAAATAATTTTCATGAACCGCATTATGTTTTGAATACATGCACTTTCTGGGTAGTTCTAGCGTAAAACCTGGGATTATCAGTGCATTCTCTATCTAGATACCCACCAAGAAAAATAATCGGTTTTGGAGTGCGCATGGGTGTGGAGCGTCATGGGAAAGCTCCACGCCCTCTCAGCCTCTTGATGCCCCATGAGTGCTAGGGAGAACATTGTTCGGTATCATGCTCTGATTTGTCTATTTTGTTCCCATTCTGAAACTTTATCTGATTTTAAAAATAATAATTAGATTCTATTATCTGATTTTAAATTATCAGATTTTGATTATGTGATCTATCAAATGATTTAATTCCGAAAATTTTTAGATTTATCTGTCTGCAATGCTCTAATTCCGAAAAATGATTTATCCGATCTTAAAATTCATAATCGGATTCCGTATGATATGATTTATCCAAATTTAAATTAATAATCGGATTTTGTTTAAAGTATTTTATCCGATCATAAATTATCCAATTGTGTTTTTGCATGAGTTATCAGATAATTGACTTTCTGATGGGTTTTGGAATTGTGTATGGATTTCATTAACCCAACCTCACTATATTGTGTTTTGACTCTGAATAATGACCTATCTGATTTTGAAGTAATAATCAGATCGCATTTAAGTGTTTTATCCGATCATGAATTATTAGATTTTGTTTGTGAAAGTTCTATCCGATCTTAAAATATCAGATCCTGTTTATGAATGTGTAAATCCAAAATTTATCTATCAGATTCTATTTAATCAGATTATAATTTATTGGGTTTCGTTATATGTTATCCATGTATAGACTATCAAATTATGTGTTTTATCCGATTATAATTGTTAGAATCTATTTGTCCATGTTATATTTGAATTTAACTATCGGATATTGTTTATTTTCGAATGTACTATTGGACTATGTTATCCGATTGTATCTTATCGGAGTGTGTTTCTGAATGTTTTGTCCGATTGAAAATTATTGGAATGTTGTTTATGATTGCTATCCAAATATCGATCAAATTTTGTTCTGATTTTGTTGTGTTTTGAATATTATTTTTAGTAAATTACGAGGAAGCAATTCAATTAAGGGGGGAATAATGTAACACTCTGTATTCCGATTGCACGTAAACCAGAGGGTTAAGGATAATTACATAAATTTTAGTTAAATTTTAAGGGGTTTCAAGGGATGGAATCCTGGTATATAAGTAGAGCTCAACGTAACAAGTGTAATGAACCAAAGAACACATGAAACGGAGGTCGGAAATAAAAATTATGTCCTCGGGAAGCATTCCATATGGGCAGAACCCACTTGAAAAGTGCAAGATAACCTAATCATGTGGGGTCTAATTTTGAAGTGCTTGTCAATATGAGGTCATCGGTACCAAGAATGCGTGATTCCAACTTCGGGATAAGAAGTTATCGCGTTTTGAAGTTGTAATTGTATTTGAATGAAATAATAATACAACATTGAAGAAAAGATGGAATAGATAACGTCAGTCGAGCCGAGCTGAAGCAGTGTTTGAGCCAAGCCAAGCCATGTGAGTCGCACGAGTAGTGGCTTGAAATCGCGGCAATGCGATACAATGTAGGACGCGCATCGCGCACGCAAAATCTCTCGATGCGTGACATCGGAGTGCGCTGATGTGCGAGTCACACACACATAAGCCACGCAACCACTTGTTTCCATCAAATCTGAGCTTGACATACGGCATGCATCAGTGCACATGTACACCTTTTTCTGTCGTACACTTGCATGCCTTCTTATATAAATTCTAACTTCCATCCAAACTTCAGGAGGAGTTTTCAGAGTCGATCTAAGTCTGTTTTTATTCGTTCAAAAGGCATTCTTAGCTAATTTGAGGGTGTTCTAAGAAATGAAAGCATTTATTCCTCGAGTTGGTGAACTTAAAAGGGAGAAATACCCCGGTGAAAGAGGAGACTTTGCCCCTCGAGCTCCAAAGAGAGAGAAGTGGTCTAGAGTAAGAGGAGGCTCCTTCTTTCGTCGTCAAGCCACAACAAGGGAAGTGGCCCGCAGTAGGGGAGGCTCTGTCCTCCACTAAATGGCCACGTAGTGTGAGATACCCTGGTTAAGGGGAGGTTCTATCTGCAACTTACAGGCAAGGAAAGAGAAAAGAGTATCTGGGTAAGGGGAAGGTCTGTCCGTCGTCTATGGATGCATTGAGAGAAAAGTTTCTCCTGGTATGAAGGTCTATCTTGTCTATTACAGGAAGTGTGAAGTGTCCCATGTTAAGGGGAGGTTATGTCCGTCGCCTTCAGCCACAACGAGGGAAACGACCCAAGTTAAAGGGAGTGTTTGTCTGCCGCCTTTAGATGTAATGAGAAATATGTTCCAGAGCTAGAGGAGGTTCTGCCTGCCATCTCTGGACCTAAAAGGGAAGACGTTATGAGGAAACAAGCAATTCCTAATGTCGCTACTTCCAAAACTGCAAGGGAGTAAGCATTTTAGACCTTTTGATTTAATATGATTTATATGCATGCACATCTTACATAGTGTTATTAATATACTAATTAAGATAATTGATTTGCTATGATCTAATATGATTGGTTATGGTTAGATGAAATCTGATATGATCTGATGGGATCTGATATGATCCAATTTACTTTGTTGGGTGTTTTGGTCCGCTCTGTGATAGAGTGGGATGTGTGATTTCGCTAATTCATTGGCTTTTGTTCTACTTCGATGATTATGAGATTTTTGTCTAATTTTGAATGATTTATTTGGATATAAAGTTATACATATTTTAACGTATATGCTTTTATGATGCCTGATGCATGTAATAGCTATTAGGCAGAACTACATTCGGATTCAATCGTATTGGAATAACGTTGTAGATATTATCCAATACCTACTTAGGCAACCAACGATAAGGCAACTTTGGTCCGATCCATATTAGTTATAAAATTAGGTTTATTTTGAACTACATGCAACAAAATGCTAAAGCTTTGTAGTGCGTAGAAGAACGTTATGACTCTTACACACACAGTCTGCAGCTCCTAGTTGGTCTTGCTTTAAATTTCTCTGTTTTAATTTTATAAACTCCGATTTTGTTTTCCGAATAACCCCCGATCCGGGGGGTTAGGGCACTACCTTTGTAGTTATAAACAAAAGTTACTTTTGATAATTAGACCCAGGTAAATGCTGATATCAATAGTTGATTAATAAATACTTGTTCATACCTTTTTATTCTTGGCATAGGTTTTTGCAAAGTATGTGAAAAATTCGATTGAGATCACCACACCATTCCAAGGCAAGTAATTTTAGTAACCATTTCTATGTGTGGCAATTCTAGCTCTATGATTCATATTTCATGGATACTATGCACAATCATCATTGGTTAAAAACTGTATTTCTACCTTAAATTATTTATGCTTTTTGGATAACGTAACTTATTACTCTTATTTGTATAATAGGTACTTCTTAACACTTTTTGTCATTATATTGTTGGTCTTTTATTGCATTTTTTGAATATATGAGTATAATATTAATTTTACTATAAAGTATTTAAACAATGTTCATCTATTGCCATGTCTACATCATCTTCGTACCGTATTCTCTGTTCAATGCCTTGCTTACTGGCTTTCCTTATGGTGTCACATGATGTTCCTCTGTTGTGCTGCTAGAAACCAGCAATTGAGACAAGAGATTACGGTTTTTCCATTGTGCAACTTGTGGTCTCAATCAAAATGAGCCTTTGATGGACTTTTGAGTTTTGAAAGTTCCTATTTTTAAATCTTAGAGTGATCAAAATTGAATGGCCGTTATTTCAAAATCATAGACATGTGATGAACTACAATTTCATGTGCTTGCGGAGCTAGACACAACAACTGAATCTTCTAGTTGCTTGGCCTTGTATTAGGAAATTCTTTCAAGAGGTGGAAATTTTTTATTATCTTTTGCTCTTGTGAGTTGACTGGTTTTTATTCAAGTGTCTAATTTTTTGCATTATTATGGTGGTTTTGTGGAGTAGTTCTTGGTGAACACTGGTTTTAGGGTTGTTTTTGGTGATAAGGGGATGCTCATATACAGAGTGAATGGAAAGAAGTTGTTTCCTGTCATGTCAAATGGGCTGTTTAGCTATAATCTCAAGGCAAGACATGAAGTTGATAGAAACCGGAATGAGGCAGTTTTTTCTTTCTTTGGCTTTGCTTACATAAATTATATATATGACATTGTTCAGATTGGGTCTGTGTTTTCAATATTTAAATAAGACAAATGCAAATCATAAAGACTAGGCATGGCATTAGTACAGTTTGTCCAGTCATGACTTACTGCAGAGATGTTCATGCAATTCATCTCTAGGTGCTTGAGAAACAACATGGTTTTCAGCCACCATAGGTCAACAACACTGAGAAGGTCTATGTAGATGGAAGAGATGTCTAGTACATGAAGGGTGGAGAAATTGCCAAGTTCTTTTGGAGACATCCCACTTAATCCAGCATACGATAAGTTTAGATACCGAAGCTCCTCCATGGAGCCTAAGAAGCTCAGGATTGGAATTTCGTTGAATGTATTGAATATCAAGACAAGACATGAAGTTGATAGAAACCTGAAGTAGGTAGATTTTTTTTATTTGGTTTTTCTTACATAAATTGTATATATGACATTGTAGTTTATTACATAAAGTTTTTTTTTTTATTGTAGTTGATATTAATCTAGTTTGTCATTTATGATAAGAAATCCAAGTTATTACCAAGAACCTCTGTGATGGCTCCACACCAGTATGCAGCTCCACCATCTAGAAGGGAGCCTACTTTTCTTGAAGAATGGTAAGTATTCTTGCAAAGCATTTCATCTTACAGTTTCATAACATTAAATAGGACATTAACTATAACTAATTTATTCACTCTTGTTCTTGTCTTTGGAGCCTTGCAGCTCTATATTCTTGTTGTCTGCTTGATGAGTGCTGTTGTGATCATCCATCATTTTTGTTAACTGATCTTCCATGCACATTGCAGTGTGTGAATGATTTATTGTCATAGCCTGAATGTTGAATGCTTAGCAATGGGTCTTGAATTCTAGCCCATATACAATAAAAAAAATTTTTATGTGATTCTCTATATCTCTGGCTTTTGCCCTCTTGTTAAAATGTTTCCTATTTAATTGTTACTTGAAAGAGTTGTTGATGGATGGTGGGATAAGGATAGAGAAAACATTCGTGTTAAAATGTCCTATGTTAATAGATTCATTTACTTTTTTTAAAGAGTATTATTATATTTTTTATTATTTATTATTTATTAGTAGTTACTCAAGAGTATGATTATACATTTGTTCATAATATAATTCTACTATAGGTGACAACCCAAAGTTGTAAAGACTAAAATGATGCAGATTGACAAATGTAGTGTTCTATGTTTTTTCTACTTGTTCCTGTTTAGATTAGGATAGAAGGACTATTCTGGGTAGTTGCATGTGCAGCACTAGACTTTGGTTGATTTGGAACATGAACTTTTAGTAATTATCATGTTAAATAGTGACATTATCATGTTAACGCATTGACCAAGTGGGAAGATGCCTATCTTCTCAAGTTGGGTTCCCCAACTTGGCCCCTAAATTGAACTTGTTCATGGTTGTTAACGTTTGGGTTCAAATCTCGTGAGGTGGGCAGTTGTCACCATTTGCACTTTGAGGCATAATTGTCCCCTCTTTAAGTATGCTCACATGCTAAGTTTGATACATTGCACGTGCCTCATGTGGGGTGAGCACACTAAATACTTCAGCCACCATAGAAAGCCGGTGAAGGACATGGATTCCCCATTCTAATACTTCATGTGTAGATTCAAATCGTGTATGTTGGACCAGGTAATTGGCAGAAGCAACACGATTGTCTTTGTCTGTCTGGATTCCACTACTATTGCTTAATTTTAGTGACTGGAATTAGTATCAATCAATACTCAACAATGTAAATATTTGGTTCTCATAAGTCATGACATCTTACACCCATCGCCAGCATTGCAAACAACAGTGTGAAGAGAAACAAATATCTTGCTTCCTTAGAGTGTTCCCTTCCAAATAATATCAATATGACCTAATACATCAATAACCACCTTAGTCGACCACAATAAGATAAATTTCAATCACTGCATTTTTTTCACAACAATCGGAAAGATTTGACAAGACTCGGATGATTCAAAATCTACCCAAATCAACATTAACATAGACAAAGAATCTCATAGAGAACCATAAAAACCTCAAACACATCCCACTGTAGACCAGAAAACCTAAAATTATCTAACATCGACAACATTAAGAAAATAAAGATAAAAAACTGAAGAAGGAATAAAATGAATAACTCCAATTCTCAGAAATCCTATTCAATTAAATGAAGAATTTGTATGCCAGCAACTTAGATCTAGAAAAACAATTAGATTTCTCCACCATTCATGAGTTTGTCAAGTGACACATTCAAGAAAGTAAACACTTATTTAATTTTTCAAAAATAATTCGAAGTTAATGACTTTGACATTGTATGTCATGCTTCTCTCTAGTTGTTCAGTAGTGAAGACACAAAAAGAAAGATCCCCTTTTTATTTAAGACATTGTCTAGCCATAAAGCTATCTGTTCGATAGAAGTTCTTAATCAAGCACATATGACATATGCATCTCATTCTCCTTGCATCACCTTTCTTTGTCTTTTTGTTAATGTATTCAATATGAAATATTCAAAAAGACAAGATGCAATAAATGGATTAATCATATATAGCCTCCAATTGCTAGGAGTATAATTGAACTTTAAAAGAAACCCCCAAAATATTAACCAAAATATTAATAAAAAACTTGTAAAAAATTATTACTAAGAAAATAGATTAATTTAAATGAAGTTTAAGTAGTTGCATTAAAATATTATAGCCAACGTACTTCTACATATTTTTTACATTTAGTGATCATTGCCACATTGAAATAAGCTACCTAACATATTATATTATACAAGATTATGGAAAAACATAAAGTATAATAAAGCTTCATAAGATTATGTAAAAAAAGAAAACAAACTCACATGATCTAGTAATATGCAGCTTCTTTACTAGTAAGCAACATAGATATCATTAAAACTAAATTTTTTTTAAGGCTTTTCTTATCAAAATTTCTTAGTTATTTTAGTTTTTCTTGTTACATGATGCATGTAGTAACAAAGAAATATTTCAGATTTATCCTTGCAAAAAATATTAACACCATAAATTTTTTTATGTTTTTATTTAAATATTCTTTGTATATTATAAACTTATAATATTAAAGTCTGTTTCAAAATATTCTCAATTTTGAAAAATGGTCCTTAAATTTCTTGAGTAGATAGACTAAGGTTCTCTTTCATTACAATCACATTTTTTTCATATTTTGACAATATATATTTTTGTTATAATAGAGAGAGATAAAAATTAATTTGAATAAATTATAAATTTATAATGTCCAAGAAAAAATTATCATTTTCTTCGCATATTCTTCATATTTGTCTACAAAATCAAAATACGACAGAAGGGAATTAAAATGACTCCAACCTTCCTCATCCTTATACACTAGCAAGTGCTGTGATAATCTCCTTCTTTGTTATCGTTCAATTTTGATACAATTGGGAATATTTGATACCTTGATGAACTTTTTCTCTTTATAAAATTTGCAAAGGTCTTCTCTTTGCATTGCATTGATGATTTTGTTTTGTTTTAATAAGATATTTGTTTTGTTAGTACTAATATATATTATAAATATGTAATATTGAACATATTAATTATAGGAAGCACACTTACAAAATATAAGACATTGTGGAAGTAATATGTTGCATTCTGTGAGACAATTCTATGCTCTTCAATATCAATTTTTAATTGTCTATGCAAGATAATTGTATATGCATTTATGATCTGTCTTTTTCAAGTCAGTAGATTTCAAAAGTAATTTAAATTCTAAAATTTCAAAAGTAAGATCAAAATCTGAATGTAAATACTCACATTAAAGTTTACTTCCATTTCATTAATTAATTTGCACATATTAGAAATGTGTACTTTTTCTTTTTGATATTCTCCATTCGAAAAAAAATAATTGAAAATACCGAAAATAAAAAACAACATGAATATAGTTGTACAGTTGAAATTAAACATATAAATTGTTGATAATATAAAGAAAACTACACTCCACAAGTATTTTTTAATTAATTAAAAAACCTAAATTATAAAGCAACTCATATAGCACCAACATATATAAAGCTAGTGTACATTTATAATATAACTTATAGTGCACACTTACAATTAGAGTAAATTTATATAAATGATCATATTACATAGTTAAAGCTAAAGTAAATTTATACAATTAAAGCTAGTATAAATTTATAATAAAAAATTATAATCATAATTTATTTTAGAATACTTACTATTGATTTCTCTCTGCATCCAAAAATTTATTTTGAAATGCAAAACATCTTGGCTTCATCGGAGCACTTTCGATTTTAGTACTAGTAATCACCAGGGAGGAGATCAATTGTTGAAGGAGAAGCTTCTTTCGTGCAAATGAGATGCCGAACCAGATAAATAAAAATTGCATATGAAACTTTTAAGGCGATGTCTGAAGAGCATTGAAGTTTTTAAGAGAAGTTGATCGGGCTTTCAAGATAGGGGTATTAATATGTTTTTCTTATCTATTAATAGTGTCTGGATTAATTGGTATTAAACACTTCAGTCAGGACTCATTAGATATTAGATACTTAATCTAGTCCTTATTGGTTGCGCTCCCTGAAAAATAACCAAAACCTCGTGGAAAAGGGCAGATGAAACATATATGAATAGAAAATGAGGGATGGAGTTACAAAACTGTTAAATGGTATTTATTTCCGTGATGCTTAATTTACGGTTGAGTATTTTACAAAGTTGGCAAGGGCAGAGCCACGTTAATTCAGTGTTGTTCCCTTCCCTCTCCCCCTTTTCTGATGACAATCACCCATACACCCTCTCCAAAAATAACATCAAATAAGTTCTAATAATTTGAATATCTAATTGTCATAAGAGATTAAATCTACCTTCCTTTGATCATATCTCCAAGCATGATATCCAGGCAAGGGATGGGCACTTCATACATCTGGGAGTCCAAGTTGTCTGTTTCTTCAGCTCTCCTCAGTTCCCGAAGTGCAAAAAGAGTAGAAAAATGATCTTAAGTGGTCATAATATACATAGTATTTCCATTAACTATCAAATGCATAATATTAACTCTCTAATGAACACAAAGGTAATTCTAGTTTCAACTTTATAATTGCTTGGGGTACATATATTGAGTTGTATTAATTATATATACTTACAAAAACTAACAGAGAAGGTTAGTATGAGACCAGGCAATGCTATATTATTTTTGGGTGCGACTTTTTGGACCCTGGTTTTGTCTGAGTAACATATATTCCTAAGTGTTACGTAGTGATGCACTCTCATTTTACTGTAACTCCCATTACAAAAAAATAACTTTGCACGTGATTGATCGGGCAGAGAGGAAACTGGGGGGGTCTATGGCAGAGGCTGGAGAGGTAAGAAAGTTGGGAGCTATTTGACTTGGCTTCGGAGGCTAAATGGGTGGTGTTTGCCAAGGACACTATAGCCCTAGGTCAGTGGTAAAAGGCGAAGGTGGGGGGCTGCCTGGGAGTAGACGTAGAATGCACCCAATATGTGCCGGAATCCATGGCCGATAGAAGCTTCATTTGTCCTCCAACATTTACATATTGCTATTTTCTGCCAAAAAAATGGAGGAGGGGCTGGGAGGGAGGAAGGAGGAAACAAGGAAAGAAGGAGGGAGGAGAAAGGGAGTAGGGGCATCCAGAGAGGCTAAGGGAGAAGGACACTACAAAAAAAAGTCATCAATAAATAAACATATTATCAAGTGGTAAGCCTTCCATTTTTTTCTTATCTAATACTCTATTTATTTTAAAATAAGCGTCTTATTTTAATTACATATTAGAAAATCAAATACGATACTTATTTTAAGACTATTTGTTAACTGTGTCACATGTTAAACTCTACTTCACATGTTAGGACTAAAATTCGTGGACCTGGAAGAATATGAAACTTGCCTTACTTACTGGGTACAAATTTGGGACACTTCTCAAGGCAAAAAAAGGATTCCAGCTGTCCCTTCCAGTTTTTAATCAATTTTGGCCATGGCTGGAAATGGACGGAAGTTGGACAAAGCAGCGCTGCTGAAGCGATTGCAGGAGGGATCCATCCAAGATGAAGAAATCCGGCAGCTCATGAGAGTTCAGATTGAAAGGCGTCTTCAATGGGGTTACAAAAATGCATACGAGCAGCAAATCTCCCAGGTCATGGGCCGGGCCGGGCTGGGCCAGGGTCATGGGCCGCAAATCGTGGCCTAGAGCATGTCGATATCCTGTTTGTGGAAATTCGTAAGGGAAAGCTCAGCTAGTCGAGGCTGCCGGCACGAAGGAAATGAAGAGGAAGTCGAAGCAGGGAGGTACTTCTGGTTCCGAAATAACGAAGCCGAGGCCAAGGCCGAAGCCTAAGGCCAAGAAGAAGGTGAAGAAGAATGCTTTCGACAAGCCCAAGAAGCCTCCCACAGCATTCTTCTACTTCTTGTGAGTCTTGAATGTTGCATTCCTGTTTGTCTCCATTTTTTTTTGTTTCTTTCTACTCTTTGGGTTTCCGTTTTGTTTTTAAGAGCAAAACCCTTGTGAGATGTTGCCCCAGTGGCTCGAAATATGCGACCTTTTTTTCCGTCCTTTTTGTTGCAGCTTGTTGTTTCACCAACTTGCTGCCTAGAAATTAACTTCCGCAGCTTGTTTCTTTCGTTTGCTAAAATTCAAATTATGGATTATGGCTGGCTGATCTTGAAAGTTGAAGACTTGGTGTTGGCTTTAAATTGGGTGTTTATGTGTGTTTATATGTTAGTTGACTGGGGTTAGCTCGTTTTTGTACTTTAGTGAATCTTGGATTCTAGATAACTTTTATTCTAAAAAGGGAATATAGTTCTTCACAAGGTGTTCTACATTAAGTAATGAAATTGAGGCCCAGACAATCCAGCCTTAGTCGGGTTGGTTGGATCCCTTCCGGTTGTGGGAGTGGTCCAAGGATTGCATCACATTGGTATACATGTTAAGTGTGCGTGGGTTTTACCTGTCCAAAAAAAAAGAAGAAGAAAAGGCCCAACTCAGGAATGTTGGAGGCTTTTTGTTCTCACTTTTAGGAAGGTATTCTTTTTTATATAAGCTAGAATTTGAAGGGGCTTTTTATTCAAAGTGATATGAAGGGGCTGTAAATGTTGAACCATGGACAATAAAAGACCTATCTAACAATCACTTTTTCGGACCTGGGGCTATCTAACAATTACTTGGATGTTGGGACTTACCATGTATATAGAATACTGTCATTTCACTAGCTAAGGTTTTTTGCCTACTTTGAGCATGGCAAAAAGTTGTTTTAAAAGTGCTCATTACATACTGATGCAGAAACTTCCTTTTCTAACTAGAACCTAGAAGAGGAAGCTATGCGGAATCACCCAAAACAGGCCAGGTCAGGAAATAGTAGAAATTAAGGATTTTTCCTTCTGCAATTAGCTTTCAATTAGGAATCTTTGTAATAAAGGAATTTCTTATATTAGATTACCCAACTCCTATAAATCATGTAGGTCCTTTGAGCAGATCGGTGGATTTTGGAATAAGACCTTTTCTTCTTCTTCCTCGCTTCTGCTGTGTCTTCTTCCCACTTCCCCTATGTCCTCTTCACTGTTCGTCTCACTCTTGTGAGATTTCTTCTTGTGCAGTTGGGTTGTAGCCCACCATCCGCATGGCATACATATAGAAGTCGTTCCAGGCCCAATCCTAGGAACGCTCTTTCCCAGCCCTTGCATCACATACCAGTTAATAGTTTCCTCTTTAAATTAGGCAGAATTACATTTTGTGCTAAAATTGTTATATTTTTTGTGAAACCTATATTTCTTGTTCTAAGGCTAGAATTGGCTTTTTTCTGAAGGGCTATTTGAATGAAGTCAGTTACTTTATGGCCCTTTTCTGCATTCCATCTATATATTCTAAGGTAGCTATTGGTTCCTAGTTTGTGGTCCAAACTGGTGAATCTGATCGTATATTAATATGCTAATAGTCTGAGAATAACTTCTTCTAAGAGTTGTATGGGGAGAATGGATTTCAGAACCTAGCATGATTCCAATTTCATGGAAGAACTAAAAGTAGTGAAATTTTTGCATATAGAAGAGTTGTTGTGAGTAACCGATCTAAAGGCTCAGATAAATTGACACATTTATAGAGAATCCTGTTTGAGGAACAGAATTCTGTTGCACTAAAGTAGGAAATACTACAAAAGGGAATTTGTAATTGGTTTGCATGGAAGATTGACTACAATTTATAACAATCTACCACTGCTTCTACTAGGCCTTATCATCAAGGCTGTTGGATGAGTTGCAACTTCTCTAGTGGTTGTGAAGTACGATGATGCTTTTCACCGTTAAGTTGGAAAGTAAGCTGCATCTGATCAAAATTCCATTCAACTGTGCCCATGGTACATAGCCAATCAATCCCAAAGAACCACATCTGCCCCCTTCAAAGGAAGAAGGTAGAAGCCCTCAATAATAGTGATACCTTGGGTAAATAAGGTAGCACCATGAAAAACGCCCAAGCAACGTAGTTTTGCACCATCACCAACCGTAACATCAAAAGGAGTGCAATATGAATGCCTGTCCCAATGTATGTGCAACTCCCTTGTTGAAGAAGGAATAAGTGCTCCTGGTGTCTACCAACACAAAGACTCGTTTTTCCATTTGGTTATTAACGCACATGGTATAAGGAGCATCAACACCCTGAAGTGCATGGAAGGATATCATAGGGTGTATGTCATTAACTAGCATGGCTAAATCAGCATCGACTCAGGACCCTCATCTTACCTAGTAATAAACATTGAACTATTTTGCAATGGTGTTTAGAGATCATTAGATGGTGTTTAAGCCTTCTCATTATTGTCTGCAATTTTCTGAGGAGGCGCAAAAATGTCATATATATATGCTTTTTAAATATGAATCTGGCATGGGTAAGAACTAGCTAATAATAAGCAATCCATTCTATTTTGTCTGAGCTTATGCTTTATATATTTTGCGCTCAGCTGACATGATCTGAACTAAACTGAGCCTGTTTGGTTGGTCTTGTGAATTTCAGCTCTAGCTGAGTCTGTCAATTAATCTCAACTCAAAGCTATGTATTATGTAACACACATTTGTTTCAGTCATTGCACAATGAGGGTCCTTTTTCTTAAACCTATAAAAAGTTGATACGAGAAGTTGTTGGTGTTGGGACTCCTTTTAAAATTTGACTTTTGTTATTGGCAATAGACACTTGGCAGGATGCCTTCCCACTTCATCTAAGTGTATGTGGAGTGGCTTTATTATATGGTGAGGCAACCTGACAATGATGAAGTGAGTTGTAATCTGGATAGGCTTGAGTGCAATTCAAGCTTGAGCTCAGTTGAGAATGGTTCATCTTATTATCCATTATGTTTATTCTAGGGCTTGTGATGTAAATTGCTTGCATAGGTAACCAAAAAAAATATAGGACTTAGTTAAAAGTTTTACACAAGTAGGAAACTTATGATATGAACTGTGATTACAATATAGAGTACCTAATCTTTAGAACAATTATCATTTTATTAGTTTATTAGGAAATAAGAGATTTATTTGTCTTATATTTCTTTGAATAATCTGTTCTAAACTGATGGACATTTAAGTGAGCTTGTAGTTTTACTTAAGTCGTTATCTTTCAGAAGTCATCTTCTTTAAGAATTGTATAACTACCTTCTACAAGTTTAAAATAAAATAAAACCTTCAATTTTGACTTTTGTTGCTTCAGGTAGCTCACTTAATTTAGCTTGTTGTTTCTCTTCTTGTTAGCTATTTGAACCATAAATCTTAAGGCTTTCTGCGAATTACATTGTAGATATTCAATGAGAAAAACCTGGACACATATTTTATTGACTAAAATTCAAAACACATACATCATAACAGTGGCGGTTAAAATTCTGAGCGTATTGAGTCCTCTTCTGGGAAGAGAGTGATATGGAAGACATGCAGGATGTCTTTAAGTAAAAGGTTGAAAAATTACTATGGCTGAAGAAAATAAGATGTCGATAATAATAAACAATGGGTTGAAATGAGGAGAAGAAGTTTGTAGGAGAGATAAAGGTAATGGTAGTAATGAAGAAAAAGGGACTGTAGGTTTAACTGCAATCTGCTTATAACGATCTTTCTATAGTTGGATCTGATAGGGCTTCTAAATATTTGATTTCACCCCATGGTTAATTGATCCATTATATTCTCTCTCTCTCTCTCTAAGCCTAAGCTATTACCATCTTTATTTAGATACTCGGTAATAAGCTTAAATATAATGAATTACTTTGTAGGGAAGATTTTCGTAAGGGCTACCAAGAGGAGCACCCAGATGTAAAATCAATGCGTGATGTATGCTCTCACTCTTTCCAAACATTTTGGATTCAAATTTTAATCTGTTTTACTTGTACATTTATTTGATGTTAATATTTTGTTTTTCAGATAGGCAAGGCATGTGGAGAGAAGTGGAAGACAATGTCATTTGAGGTTTGCCTATGTCTTTAAACTTTAGTTTGTGATATTTTTCATATTTTATATAGTAGAATATCACTGAAGCCCGTCAAATTAAGTATTCATTTTATGCATGACCACCCTAGAATACTTATAAGTTATAACTTGTGGTCGTTCCATCTAGTTCAGATAACATGCCTCTCTTCAAAGCCGTACTGTTTCACTTTCACTACTTGCACGAGAACAAGCTGAAGTATTTATGAATTACATACTGTATACGCATCAAAGTCATTTCCTTGCATCCTCTGATCGCCCTTCACCAGCCTCCATAGTTTACTATTAATTCCAATTCACCTCATTGGTTGCATCTTTTCTTTCATGATCATTATGATGTAGATGATTTATAGTTGGATCTGATCTGTAGTGCTGGCATGAGGTGAGCAAAATGTATAGGTTAGATCCAGTTGGTCTAAACCCGATAAATAGAAACACTTCCTGAATATTCATCCAGCATAGAGAAACTGTAAAGAAAAAGGTTCTACTATTGGGCTGGAATTTTTTCATCGGTCCTACTGATTTCAAGGAAATTAATTACTATTAGGGTAAAAGAAGTGGGAATTTCTTTCCTTAGATGCTGAGAAATTGCAGAAACCAAAAAGACAAGACAAGACGAGGTGATGCTGTTTAATAGCAAGGGACTTAGATGACTGGTGGCAGTAAAAAGGTTGGGTCGAGATTGGCAGAGAAGATTAGTTGAAGAAAGAACATAACCGCATGTACCTTAGAATGATGTCTTTGGTATCTAGAATAAGTCAGCATTATTTTAGTCTAGGGATGCAGACTAGCTTCTTTGCGCTCAACACTGTGCCTGTCAAAGGCAGTATTGGAGTGAAGATGATGACCCGCCCATGAGGAGCAGAGGGCAGGACAGGTCACCCCTCTGATGGTTGGAGGAAACACACCACTGTTGAGGAAGGTGGAGGGCATTGGGGAAGAGAGCCTGATAGCTGTGTCAGCCTTCAGGCCAAGGTATGTCCAACTTAGCGGGCTCTTTAGTCTGAAATATTATTGTAAAGGATTAAATGGTATTGCCCACAGCTTTACTGATCAATATTGAATTGTAAGTTTCGTGTATGGCAAACAATGATTCAGATCTTGTTTTATGGTCAGGCTTGAAAAGATTGCCTTCCTCCAATGATACTTTCCCGATTTATATTTCATTTTTGCATGCATTTTATTTCAATTAATACTGATGTACATTGATATAACTAAAAACATATCTAGGAGGTCCTTGGTATTGATGAAAATGTTTTGAAAAAGTACCGGACATAGTAATTGTCTTAACATCGTTAAAACCAATTTTCTTTTAAGCTTTATTGATGTCAGAAGCATCAAAGAGAACAGAAATCAGCTTATGCCATGTTTCTTGACTTCAATTTGACAATGTATGCCCAAATTTGTTTTCTATGACTTGTCAGGAAAAGGTTAAATACTATGATATAGCAACCGAAAAAAGGCAAGAGTTTGAGGATGCAATGGCTGCATATATAAAGAGGAAGGTAGTTTGTCGAACTATGTGTTTGTCTCTTTGATGGATTAGCTAGGTTGATGAATTATGTAGTTTCCATTGTACACATGTTCATGCTCTTTTTCGTTTTGCTAGTTCATGTATGTATAACATCTTTTTGGTTCTTTAAGACACCATACTTCATTCACAAAAATAGAAAGCAATTTTAGGACATGATAAGCCAAGCACCTTAAGTTATTTGAGTAAAGTTTATTCTGACTTAACCTCTTGCCCACACAAGGACCATAGGCTTGTTTTGGATGATCCGGTAATTATTTAAGTACAATGTTGGTTCATATTCTGGCGTTTTCCTCATTGTTAATATTAATCATTCTTTCTGTTTACCTTTCTATTATTCATTTGTGTGTTTTAAGAATGCTTATCTTTCTATTATTCATTTGTGTTTTATCGTCTTATTTCTTAAAGGAAAGTGGTGAGTTCTTGAAGCAGTCCGATGATGACTATGAAAGTGAAGATCTATTTGATTGACAAGATGTACATCCCTGGTGATGAAGATAAACAGGGATATCCTTCTAGCAGTCATCATGCATGTGAATCTGGTAGCTAATATGTTAAAATGAAACAAACGACTCTTTCCCGTTTCATCTGAGAGGAACATGTATTTTTGCATCACTACTGCCCAAGATCATCTAGTGTTCCTTGATTTATGCCGAGTGCACGTTCCAACATCGCTCACTTTGTTGGCAAAAGTACAAGGTGCTTGCCTACATCTTCCACTTGTATGAGTGTGTGCCTATGCCCGACAATGCCCGCACTCTTCCTCGTTTTCAGTGCCATGAAAGAAAACGAAGTGTGTTTAGACAAATGTTTTAAAACTTGATCTGGCCGCCGACTCGCTTTGATGGCTATTTTGGGTTAAACTGGTTGACCGGCTTGGTTAAAAAGGTTGACCTGTGTTGATGTTGTCCTATTCCCTTCCTCTATTCCCTGCCCATCTATTTGCCCAACATAGTAGGAAAAAATATGCGAAGAAGAGGGAGGCTTTAGAAGGTTGGTCCCGACAACCCCATCCTTACTCTTTTTGTCTTATATTAATAGTTATATTTAGAAAAATAGTTATTTTTATTAAATGGTAAAATTCACATGTAAAAGAAGAAAATATAAATTCATAGGACTCTTTTTTAAGTGAACAGTTACTTAAATTTTACTAAATAAAGTTATTGATATAGAACAAACTTTTTTGGTAAATATAATAAGCAATTTAAAATAGAAGGAGTTTATTAGTTTTTAGTTTATGGGTACAACTTGGTTCCCTGGTCCTCCTAGGTCATAGGCCATGGTCAGATCAAAGAAACTCTATTGGGTTTTAAAAATTTTAAAAGCCTGATTTACTTGGCCAAAAGAGACTCAGGTACAAGCTAGTACACCTAGTCTATGGCAAAGGCAAGACATACCTATAATTATGGGGTACATGATCAAATAGATAAGAGTAAATTTATAATATTACTTACTTGAGAATACAAATGTCCCAATCTATGGTGCCATATAGTGCTAACTAATCACCATATAAGGTTTACTAAAGGTAGAATCAAATCATACAGTACCTATGGGCAAAAATATACAATATTTTCAACAAAACATCAAACATGTGAACTTAAATACATCACCAAGACAACATCCTATATTATGAATACTATGGCTAGACATGAGAAATGCTCGACCGACTAACTACCAGCTTGCTCAAACATAGAACTTAATTGGCTAGACGCCTAAAATCTCATACTTACAAAGTTATCATATTAGTTTTACTTACAATCCAAGTTCGTATTAAATAATTTATGTTGGTACAATTATGCCCAAAAATCCCCCTGTCTTGTAGTCTTCTGCTAACTAATTTGAAATTAAGCCCATTCCAAACTAGCCCTCACTTGTGAAGCATACACCCACTGAAATGAACCCTCACATGCCAATCATACACCCACCAACATCAAACAACCACAATTCCACACCAAAATCTGCACATAATCAATCTGTCATAATTAACAGTCCATCGTACATATATCTATCTATCACACATACATATATCCACCACATATACATTTTGCATACCCATAACTTATCTGCATATTCATTAGCCACTATACTAGCATACATATGTTCCAAATACATAAAACATACTCATAACTTACATGTTTTTCATATGCATAATCAAACGTACAATATTTCATCATTTTCCCCTCTTACACTATGCAAATGAATTATTATTTAACATCCAAAGTATTAAATCTTAATAATCCTAGCATGCTACTAATCAATCTAAGTATGCTATCATGAAATTACAAGTTCAAAGTCCCCTACAATGCAATCCACGAGTCCAGTGGCGAGCAAATGATGGTGGCAGCATCAACGGTGAAATTGGTAGCCAAAGGCATCACCTAATCGACAGAGCCACAGTCTCAAGGGCAAGGATGGGGGAGAGGGGTAGAAGTGTGTTGGTAGTCAAATCTGGCTGATAGAAGTGACGCCCATCGATTCGACAACACAAAAGTGGTGCCTTTACCCTAAAATGCTCACATGGATACATGCATGCATAGCTAAAGAGACAACAGGGGGGGGGGGGGGGGGCGGGGATAGCTAGATCCGGCCACTAACATAGTGGATTGGCTGCCGGACAGCACACCCACGTACTGTCCTGGTCATACCTAGCATAAAAAGGAGGGTTTTTGGGCAGTAGAATGGGCGAAAAAGGGAGGGCTGGATGGTAGAGGCCCAAAAGGGGGCGATGAAGCCATGTCCAGCAAAGGCAGTAGCGCGCTCACAGCTAAAAGTAATGGTGCGGAAAGATTGTGCTTCTAGCATGGCTGAGAGAGGCTATTTTAGGGTTGAACAGAGGTAGAGCAAAGGTCGTGGGACCTTCGCCATGCCAAGGCCTGCTGGCCAGAGGCCATAGACTCTTGAATGGAGAAAAGCAGGGAGCAAGAAAAAGAAAAAACAACTATTTACGGTGGAAGAGCGACATGTTCCTTGATGCATTTAAATAATGTTTAATTAATTTTTTTTAAATCTTGAATTATAATCCTATTTTGTGTTAATTTAGTACTTATTTAGGCTATTTATATTTTAAATAGATGAGTTGGACCTCCATTGTGTTTATATATCCAAATGGGCTTCGATAAAATCCAAGTAGAGAGAAAGTGAAGTTCAACTACTTAAAGTTATTCAAGGGTTAAGAATGGGCTCTTAATGGTCTAAACATGCATAAAATAATTAAACACAACCTTGTGGACCCATTAGATTTGCATCAAAAGAACCAAATTCGGGAAGAAGCTTATTTGGACAAATTGACACAGCCTTAGTATTAATACATTTAGAAAAAATATCATGAATATTTTACAAAAAGAAAATAAGTCTTTCTTTAAATGTTGGGAAATATTAAAAAACTTTTGTTGTTGTGCCCACATGATGGATATGGAACGTGGTGTAACAATTAGTTTCTTTTATAATGCCTTAACATATCAAATGAGACAATTTGTTGAAATAATGTGTAATTGAGAGTTTTTAAGTAAAGAACCTGAAGAAAGATGATATTATTTTGATGTGTTGGTTAAAAATGCCCCATCATGGGAAGATTCTAATGAATTTGAAAGTACTAATAAGACAAAATCTAATGTGACAACTAAGGGAAGCATGTACTTTTTTAAAGAAGAGGATGATGTGAAAGAAAAAAATTCAAGCTTAACTAGAAATGTTGAGGCTATGAAAATTAATAAGGAAAACATGTTTAAAGTTTTTCAAAAAGTACAAGACATTTGTTGTATATTTGAAGTGATGGACACCAAACACATGATTGTCTAACACTCCCTACTTTACAAGAGGTGTTACATACGCAAGTAATTATTATAAATACTTACAAAAGACATTTCTTTTCTCTTTATTCTAAAACTTATACTCCTTATTAGAGAAATTAACAAAAACTATAGTTAGAGAAATGTGTTTAATGAGCAGGTACCTCATTCTCCTTCAAGTTATGTGTCACCACTTAAGAAGACTCTTGAAGATACATTACAAACATTAATGAAGAGTTAAGAAACAATCAATTTCTAAACAATGAAAACCATAAATGACTTGAAGACTTAAACACTTAGTTGACCACAACTTTGAGCACTAAAGAAAAAAGGAAGATTCCTTCTCAACCTCAAACAAATCCTAAATACCAATTTGTAATTAAAATTTTAATTCTTCACGTTCACAAGAGGAGCATGTTAAGTCCATCACCACTTTGAAAAGTGGAAAAGTCACTAACAAAGACATTCTAAAGAATGTTACTAAACCTAAGGAGTCTTTGAATTCTCAACTATAATTGTGTTTTTCCTATTCCTTCTCATTTTCCCCAAAGATTATAATTTTCTTCTAAATTGGTGCAAAATTGTGTCATTCTTGAAATTTTTAAACAAATTAAGATTAGCATTCCGCTCTTAGATGTTATTAAACAAATTTTATCTTATGCAAATTTTTTGAAAGACCTTTGTCCAATCAAACATAATCTAAATGTACAAAAGAAAGTATTTTTTACAGAACAAGTAATGCAATTTGGCAACAAAACACCCTACCCAAAATACGAAGATCCTAGTTATGCAACTATATCTTATATAATTAAAAATTATAGAATTGAAAAATTTTTCTTGATATTGGCGTAAGTGTTAATGTAATACCCCGACCGAAAGCTGACCCGGACCGAGGATGTTCGAAAAAAATTGAAAGAAATTATTTTTCATAAAAATCAAACACGAGACAACCCAGGAGTTGCAAACTCTGTGTGTGAGAGATGTAACATTCCTCTACACACTACGGAGCTTTAGTACTTCGTTGCACGTAGACTAGAGCAAACCTAATTTTATAACTAATTTAGATCAGGCCAACATTACCTTGCCGTTGGTTGCCTACGTACATATTTGATAACATTTACGATATTATTCCAATACGATCGGATCCGAATGTAGTTCTACCTAACGCTTAATACATCAGGCATCCCAAAATCATACACGTTAAAATATGTATAACCTTATATCCTAATAAATAATCCAGAATCAGACGGAAATCTTGTAAATCATCGGAGTCGAATAGAAGCCAATAAATCAGTGGAAGCACACATCTCACTCTATCACAGAAGTGAGCTATACACTACCAGAATCACACATGCAACTCTATCACATAGCAGATTAGATCATATTAGATCCCATCTGATCATATTAGATCATATCAAATAAGATTGGAGCATATCAGATTAACTAAAAATTATGTAATTACAAGAGCATTCCAGAGCAAGTCGGATCAGAACATATCACATCAAATTGAATCAGAACATATCATAATCCATCATATCATAGAAAATCATATATCTTAATTAATATATTAACTTTACAAATTAAGATGTGCATGCATATAAGTCATATTAAATCGGAAGATCAGAAATGCTTACTCCCCTATAGTTCTAGAAATAACAATATTCGGAATTACTCGTTTGTTCAAGGTGTCCTCCCTTTCATGTCTGGAGATGGCAGGAAGAATCTCCTCTAGCTTCAGATCATTTCTTAAGCGGCGGACACCATCTAATTTTCAACCGGAACAATTCTCTCTCTCTCTCTATGGCCCGAAGGCGGTAGACATAACCTTCCCTTAACATGGGATGTTTCACACTTCTCGCATCTGTAAACGGCGGACAGAACCTTCCCTACCAAGAGACACTTATTTCTCTATGAGCCCGTAGGCGACAGACAAACTTTTACCTTACACGATAACTCCACTTCTTTCTGCACCTGTAAGCTGCAGATATAATCCCCCCTACATGGAGACACTTATTTCTCTATGCGCCTGTAGGCGACAGACATACCTTTACCTTACCCAGAGACTTTCCTCTTTCCGTGCCCGTAAGCTGCGAACAAAATCTCCCCTACACGGAGACACTTATTTCTCTACACGTCCTTAGGTGACGGATAAAACTTTACCTTACCCGAAGACTCTTTCTGCGACTTTAAGCTGCGAACAGAACCTCCCCATTAACATGGGGATACTTCACTCAGTGCGTGGCCCTTCGGTGGAGGACAAAGCCTTCCCTACTCGGGGCAACTTCCCTCGTTATAGCCCGATGATGGAGGATGAAGGCCCCTCATGCTCTTGGCCTCTTCTCTCTTCGCGGCTCGAGGGCGACAATTATCTTATAACTCATGCAAAAGCACAATATGATAATTTATTGTCAGATAAAACACTTAATATCCGGTTATTAATTTAAAATCGGATAAAGCATATCATACATGATCCGATTATGAATTTTAAAATTGGAGAAATTATTTTTCAAAATTAGAGAAGATGAAATCAGTGCGAGACAAATAAGAAAAGAGCAGACATAGTAATCTAGAAACAGATCTACAAATTGACGAAATTAAATCATCTAATAGATCACATAATCAAAATATAATAATTTATGATTGGATAATAGAATCTGATTATTATTTTAAAATCATATAAATTTCCAGAATTAGAAGAGAATAGACAAATCAGAAGCCATGATACGGAACAGCATTCCCCCAAACACTCATGGGGCATCGAGAGGATCAATAAGCGAGGAGCTTTACCATGATGCTCCACACACTTGTGTGCACCTTACTGATTATTTTCAGCGGGTATAAAGGAGTCATGCGCCGATAGTTTTTTAATTTTATACCAAATAACTACCCTTCAAATCCATTAAAATACACAAACCAAAACAGAAAGTGGCATATGCAAAATAGTTTACCGATATAGCATTAATGAGAAAATACAACAATTCAACATAATGGTTCAAAAAATTTAAATTCTACGAGGAGAGCATTAGTTTAGAGTTTAAGACTCTTTACAATGTAGATGAGTCAAAATCAAAATTAATGCTAAGTAAAAATCTATGAAAACAATTATAATCTTTTTCATTAAATCGTTTGTCAGAAAACGAGTTCTTTAGAAGCAATTTGATTTTGAAACATACGAAAAAATTGTCGGTTCGTCCGAGTGACGAGAAAACCAGAGGCCATGATACCAAACGGCGTTCCCCCCAGAAATTTTGGGGCATCGAGAGGCTCAATAGGCGATGAGCTTTCCCATGATGCTCCACACCCATGCGCATGCCATACCGCTTATTTTTCTTCGCAGGTATTACGGAGTTATGCTCTGATAGTTTTTGGACTTTATACCAAATAATTACCCTTCAAATCAGATTAGAATTTCAAATAGAATTCCTTTATCATAAACAGATGTTAATCATAATCTTTTCACATAGGCATTCAGAAATTAAAGCATCCGACAAAAAACATATTTTCCACAGCCTTTTGGAATTTAAATCATCCGATAAAAAACAGATCAGAAATCAATCATACTCTTCTAATAAACATCCAAAAATTAAAGCATTTAACAGATAACAGACTTTCTACAATCTTTCGAAAATTAAATCAATTAATTCAGACCATACTTAGAACAAATATTTCAAACCAAACGAGACTTGAAATCAAAATTCATCTCAATGCACTAGCAGAATCAACATTGGAGCTATCCACTAACCCCCATGTCCCATATCACGGGTGTTTTGGTGGTTTCTCCATGGTAATTCTATTGGCAATCGAGACAACTTTACAATTTCAAATCCCTTTTCAAAACACGATCTTGTATTTTCATGTCAAATCCACGATCAAACTAAACCTTAGAGTGGTCCACTAATACCACGTGTCCCATACTACGGGTTTTTGGTAGTTTCTCTTAGGGAATGTCACTGTCTTTAAAAATAATTGAATTTAATTTCAACACACCAGCAGAACTAACCCGAGAGTGATCCACTAATACCACGTGTCCCATATCACAGGGCATTTAATTGTTTCTCCTAGGTTGTTCCACTATATTTCCAAAAATAAACTTTCAAAATGCAGATATTTCATAATTTTATCTTGTATCAATATTCGGTAGAATTTACCGTAGAGCTATCCATTAACACCTCACATCCCATACTATGGGTGTTTAGTAGTTTCTCCATGGAAATTCAATCGCCTATCAAAGTATATTCATTTTATAAGCAAATGAAATTTTCAAAACAAAAAATTTGAAATTGAATTTTAGTTTCAACACACTAGCAAAACTAACCCTAGAGCTACCCACCAACACCTCACATCCCATACCATGGGTGTTTCAAGTTTCTCCTAGGTGGTTCCACTGTCTTTCAAAATATATCTATTGAACTTTTGAAATGTAGGTATTTCAAAGTTGAATTTTTATTTCAATATACCGACAGAACTAACTCTAGAGTTTTCCACTAACACTCACGTCCCATACCACAACGTTTGGTGGTTACTCTTAAGTAGTTCCATTGTCCTTTAAAATAGATTCATTTCTTAATCAAATGTACTTTTTTAAACATACGATTCAAAATTAAATTTTATTTCAATACCCTAGTAGAATTAATTGTAGAGTCTTCCACAACGCCTTGTGTCCCATACCACAAGCATTTGGTGGTTACTCCATGGTTATTCTACCATTGTTTTAAAATAAATTTGACAAACTATTTGAAATCAAAGTCCCTAAAATCATTTTTTAAAAAAAATCATGTAACAGATTTAGAACAGATATTTCCGATTAATTCACATTCAAAATTGGAATTCATAAAATAAAAGTTCAAATCAAACTCGATGTCACACATAATTTCAAACCATTCCTGATTTAAAAATTAAGATTCACAAAATAGGAGTTTGTCTTGAATCCGATGTAACACATACAAAACAGAATTTCAAATCAAATTCAATACAACTTATTCAAAACAAAATTTTTAAATCACTTCTCATTAAAAATTAGAATTCGTAAAATTGGAGTTCGTATTAAATTCAATGTCATACATAGAGAACAAAAAGTTCAAATTCAGAAGTCGTATTAAATCTGTTGAACACTTGCAAAATAGAAGGTGCAAATTTTAAATTCGATGTAACACAGTCAAATCAAGATTCGAGATTAATTCTGATTGAAAATCGAGATTCAAATTAAATCAAAATACACTTTTAACACATTTTCCTCTCGCAGAAAGAGAAAAGTTCTGATAACATTTGTAACAACCCGACCTAAAAACCAACCCGGATCGGAGTAAATTAATTTTTATAAAAATCAAACAAGAGACCAACGAGGAGCGGCAAACTCTGTGTGCGAGAGTCGTAACATTCCTCTATGCACTACGGAGCTTTAGTGCTCTGTTGCGCATAGGCTAGAACAAACCTAATTTTATAACTAATTTAGATCATGTCAATGTTGCCTTACCGTTGGTTGCCTATGTACGTATTGGATAATATTTATGACATTATTCCAACGCGATTGGATCCGAACGTAGTTCTACCTAACGGCCAATACATGCATCGGGCATCACAAAATCATATATGTTAAACTATGTATATCCATATATTCGAATAAATTATCTAGAATCAGACAGAAATCTCATAAATCATCAGAGTCGAACGGAAGCCAATAAATTAGCGAAAACACGTATCTCACTCTATCAGAGAAGTGAGCAGAACACTACTAGAATCACAAATGTCACTCTATCACAGAGCAGAGCAAAACACAAAATAGAGCGGATTAGATCATACCAGATCCCATCTGATCATATTAGATCATATGAGATCATATCAGAGCATATCAGATTAAACAGAGCATTTCAGAGCAAGCTAAATCAGAACATATCATAGCAGATCGAATTAGAACATATCAAAATCCAACAAATCATAGTAAATCATATATCTTAATTAATATATTAACATTATAAATTAAGATGTGCATGCATATAAGTCATATTAAATCGAAAGGTCAGAAATGCTTACTCCCCTGTAATTTGGAAATAGCAGCGTTAGGAGTTGCTCATTTCTTCAGGGTGTCCTCCCTTTCATGTCCGGAGATGGCAAGCAGAATCTCTTATAGCTCTGGAACATTTCTTAGGTGGTGGACACCATCTCATTTTCACCCGGAACATTTATCTCTCTGCAGCTTGAAGGCAGCAGACATAACCTCCGCTTAACCCGGGATGTTTTACACTTTGCATGTTGTAAACGATGGACAAAACCTTCCCTTCTTGAAGACACTTATTTCTCTACGTGCCTGTAGGTGACAGATAGACCTTTACCTTACACGGTGACTCTTCTTTTTACACCCACAAGCTACAGACAAAACCTCCTCTACCCAGAGACACTTATTTCTCTGCCCGTAGGTAATGGATAGACCTTTACCTTACCCGAAGACTCTTTCCTCTTTCTGTGCGCATAAGCTGCAGACATAACCTCCCCTACCTCGAGACACTTATTTCTCTACACACCCGTAGGCGACGAAAAGATTTTTACCATACCCGGAGACTCTTCCCTCTTTCCGTGTCCGTAAGCTTCAGACAAAACCTGCCCATAACCTGGGGATACTTCACTCATTGCGTGGCCTTTCAGTGAAGGACAAATCCTTCCCTACTTGAGGCCACTTCCCTCATTATGGCCGGATGACAGATGATGAAGCCTCCTCTTACTCCAGGCCACTTCACTCTCTTCCAGGGTAGAGGAGGACGGGCAGGGCCTCCTCTTGCCCCAGGCCATTTCCCACTTATAAAGTTGCCAACTTAATGAATGGATGCTTCCATTACATAGAACACTCTTAAATTAGCTAAGAATGCCTTTGAACGGACGAAAAACGTACTCAGAACGAACCAAAAAACTCTCCCTAAAGATTAATCAAAAATTGGAATTTATAGGAGAACATGTGATAGGATGAAATGGCGATGCGGCTGCACGCCACATGTCACTTGTCCACAACGGGTCAGCACATCGTGCGTGGAGAGCGCATTCGCCGCGTTGCATGGTTTTGCCCACATTCCACCGGACATTGCTCGGATGTAGTTCTGCGTTGCGGCTTGTGCGGATCTGTGCAGTTCCGGCTTGGCTCGGATATGCTCATCTCATCTATTTCGTGTTTTTCTCTATTTTTTATTATATTAACCAAATACAATTCAAACTTCAAAACGCAATAACTTCCTATCCAAAAGTTGGAATCACACGTTTTTTATATGGATGGACTCGTATCGATGAGCCCTTCGAAACTAGTTCCCATGGGTAGGATTTTCTAAAAAGTTTATGTGGGTCCCGCCCATGTGTCCCTCTCTCTATCTCTCCCCTCTCCTCTCTCCCCTCTCTCATCATCTACTCTCTCTCTAGCCCCTCGCTCTATCTCTCTAGCCTCTCTCTTCTCTCTCTCTACTTTCTCTCTCCTCTCATTCTCACTCCCCCCTCTCTCACTTTCTTTCTCTCTCCCTCTCCTTCTCTGTCTCTGTCTCTCCCTCTCTCCTCTCTCTCGCTCTCTCTCACTCTCCTCCTCAATCCTTCTCTCCCTCTCCTCCTCTCTCCTTCTCTCTCTCTCACCTCCCTCCTCACTCTGTCTCCTTTCTCTCTTCTCTTCTCTCCTCTCTTTCTCTCCCTCTTTCCTCTCCTCCTCTCTCTCTCACCTCCCTCCTAACTCTCTCCTCTCTTTGTCTCCTCTCTCTCGCTCTCGCTCTCGCTCTCTCTCACTCTCACTCTCCTCCTCAATCCTTCTCTCCCTCTCCTCCTCTCTCCTTCTCTCTCTCTCACCTCCCTCCTCACTCTCTCTCCTTTCTCTCTTCTCTTCTCTCCTCTCTTTCTCGCCCTCTTCCCTCTCCTCCTCTCTCTCTCACCTCCCTCCTAACTCTCTCCTCTCTTCTCTCCTCCATCTTTCTCTCTTCCATCCCTCCTCTTCATGATCTCTCTCTCCCACACGCGTCAAAGTGAGCCCCGCCTCTCAGAGGATAAGAGGGGAGAGAGTAGGGGAATATGATTTTTTTGAGATTTTTTAATTCTATATTATCTTTTAAAAATAATAAATATAAAATAAATTCCTTCCTCTCTCTCTCTACACTCTCTCTCCTCTCTCTTCTCGTTTCTCCCTCCTCCTACTCCTCTCTCCCTCTCTCTATCTCTCCTCTAGATCTCTCTCATCCTCTTCTCTCTCCTCTCACTCTCTCTATCTCATCCTCTTCTCTCTCCTCTCACTCTCTCTATCTCATCCTCTTCTCTCTCCTCTCTCTATATCCTCTCTCTCCTTTCTCTCTCTACATATATTTTAAAATTAATAAAGGGTATTAGGGATGCATATTCCTATGTGTCACAAATACCAAAAGTATTAGTGACGTATATTCATATGCGTTACTAATACATATTATTTTTTCTTATTCATTAATTTTTAAATATAAGATATAATAAAAAATATAAAAAATCAAAATTAAATTCCTCTCTCTCTACTCTATCTTCTCTCTCTCCCTCGTCCTACTCTCTCACCCTTTTTCTATCTCTCCTCTCCTCTCTCATCTTTCTCATCCTCTTCTCTCTCTCATCTCACTCTCTCTCTATGTCCTCTCTCTCCATTCTCACTATATATATATATTTTAAAATTAATAAAAATAAATCATAAGGTAAAAGTGATGTATATTCCTATGTGTCACTAATATGAAACGTATTAGTGACGTATAAATTTTATTTTTTTATTAATTTTTAAATATAAGATAAAATAAAAAATCTAAAAAATAAAAATTAAATTCCACCCTCTCTCTCTACTATCTCATATCTCTCTCTCCCCCTATATATATATATATATATATATATATATATATATATATATATATATATATATAATACCATGGGTATTAGTGATGTATATTCATATACGTCACTATTACAAAGATTAATAAAAATAAATCATAAGTTAATAGCAACGTATAGGAACATGGGTATTAGTGACGCATATACATATGTGTCGCTACTACCAAGGGTATTAGTGATGCATATTCCTATGCATCACTATTACAGAGAGTATTAGTGACGCATATTCCTATGCATCACTTATACATTTAATTTTATTTATTTATTTATTATTTTTAAATATAAGATATAAAAAAAATCTAAAAAAAGTCAAAATTGTAATCCTCTCTCTCCTCTCCCTCCTCCTATTCCTCTCTCTCTCTCCCTCTCTCTATCTCTCCTCTCCTCTGTCTTCTCATCCTTTTCTCTCTCCTTTCACTCTCTCTCTAATCCTCTTTCTCTCTCTCCTCTCTCTCTATATACTCTCTCATTCTCTCTCTCTCTATATATATATTTAAGTTAATAAAAATAAATTATCCAAAAATATCGACATACAATACATGCATCACTAATACCCTAGATTTTTTTCATTAATTTTTAAATATAAGATATAATAAAAAACCTAAAAAACAAAATTAAATTCCTCTCTCTACACTCACTCTCCTCTCTCTCATCCTATTCTCTCTCTCTTCTCAATCTCTCTCTCTAATCCTCTTTCTCTCTCTCCTCTCTCCTTTATTTCTCTATATTTTTTAAAATTAATAAAAATCAATTATAAGGTAATAGCAACGTATAAGAACATGTGTCGCTAATACCGAGGTTATTAGTGATGCAAAAGTGACGCATATTCATCTGCATCACTAATTCATTTTATTTTATGTATTTTTTATTAATTTTTAAATATAAGATCTAATAAAAAATTTAAAATAAATTCCTCCTTTTCTCTCTACTCTCTCTCTACACTCTCTCTCCCTCCAACTCCTCTCTCTCCCTCTCTCGATCTCTTTACTCTCTCTCCTCTCACTCATCCTCTTCTCTCTCTCTCTCTTACTCTCTCCTCTCTCTCTCTACACACTCTCTCTAGCCCCTCTCTCCTCTCACTCTCTAGCCTCTCTCCTCTCTCTCTTTACTCTCTCTCGCCCTCTCTCTAATCCCTTCTCTTTCCTCTCTCTCTCTACACACATAGTCTCTCTCTGTAGCCTCTCTCTCAATTAATTCACTCTCCCTCTCTCTTTTCTCTCTCTCTACTGTCTCTCTCCTCTCACTCTTTCCTCTCCCTCTACCTCTCGCTCCCCTCTCTCTCCCTCTACCTCTCTCTTCCCTCTCTCTCACTCTATCTCTCTCTCCCTCTCCTCCTCTCTCTCTCACCTCCCTGCTCACTCTCTCTCCCCTCCTTTCTCTTCTCTCCTCTCTCTCTCTCCCTCCTCTCTCTCTCACCTCCCTGCTCACTCTCTCTCCCCTCCTCTCTCTTCTCTCCTCTCTCTCTCCCTCCTCTCTCTCTCCCTCCTCTCCCTATCTCTTCCATCTCTCCTCTTTTTGATCTCTCCCCCACGTGCATCAACGTGAGCCCCGACTCTTTGCGGACAAGAGGAGAGAGAGTAAGGGAATCTAATTTTAATTTTTTGAGATTTTTTAATTATATATTTTATTTTAAAAATAATAAATATAAAATAAAATTTCTCCCTCTCTCTACACACTCTCTCCTCTCTCTCTCTCCCTCCCTCCTCCTACTCCTTTCTATATCTCTCCTCTCCTCTCTCCTCTAGATCTCTCTTATCCTCTCCTCTCTCTCTTTCTCTCTGCCATCCTCTTTTCTCTCCTCTCGCTCTCTCTCTAATCATCTTTCTCTCTTCTCTCTCTCTATACCCTCTCTCTCCTTTCTCTCTTTTTATATATTTTAAAATTAATAAAATTAAACCATAAGTTTATAGTGACGTATAGGAACATGCATCACTTATACCCTAGGTATTTGCGATGCATATGCGTCACTAATACTAAGTGTATTAGTGATGCATATTCCTATGCATCACTAATACCAAGAGTATTAGTGACACATATTCATATGCGTCACCAATACATTCAATTTTATTTGTTTTTCATTAATTTTTAAATATAAGATACAATAAAAAATTCTTAAAAAAATCAAAATTAAATTCCTCCTTCTCTCTCTACACTCCTCTCTCTCTTCCTCTTCCTCTTCTCTCTCTCTCCCTCTCTCTATCTTTACACACTCTCTCTAGCCCCTCTCTCTCACTCTCTAGCCTCTCTCCTCTCTCTCCCCCCCTCTCTTCTCTTCTCTCTCTCTCTACACACACTCTCTCCTCTCTTTGTTCACTCTCTCTCCCTCTCCCTCTCTCTCTTCTCTTTCTCTACTCTCTCTCTCCACCTCTCCTCCCCTCTCTCTCCGTCTCATCCTCTCTCTCTCACCTCCTTGTTCACTCTCTCTCCTCTCCTCTCTCTCTTCTCTCCTCTCTCTCCCTCCTCCCTCTCATCCTCCCTCTCTCACCTCCCTCATTATCTCCTCTCCTCTCTCTCTCTCTCTTCCATCTCTCTTCTTTCTGATCTCTCTCTCCCAAGTGCGTCAACGTGAGCCCCGACTCTCTGAGGATAAGAGGGGAGAGAGTAGGGGAATTTAATTTTATTTTTTTTGAGATTTTTTAATTATATATTATATTTTAAAAATAATAAAGATAAAATAAAATTCATCCCTCTATCTCTACTCTCTCTCCCTCCTTCTACTCCTCTCTCTCTCCCCATTTCTCTATCTCTCCTCATGAAGGAGAGATGTACTCATTGGGAGTGTAAATACTCCCTTAGGGCTTTGAGAGGTGCATATACTAACTAATGTTCAGCCACAGTAATGGTATAACTAGAGGTAGATGTGGTAGAAGTGGTGAAATTGGTGGGAGAGTGTGTAGGGATAAAGGTCGCGGGCAACTTAGCTCTCATAAGTGTCCACTCGGGCTTAGGGTCAAGTGGTGCTAATAGGGGGAGCAAGGAACGATGACCACGCATACACCACAATACACCACACAATGTAAAGCATAAAAAAAGTAAGAAAAAACTAACAAAGAAACTAAAAATAAAGCAAAAAAATGATTTTGCAAACCGAAGAGAAGAACTATGCTTGCCGATGTCCACTTACGGCCACAAGTATAGAGATCACGGTCTTCAACTCAACCTACAAGATCAAATTAAAAGAAAGTAAGTAACTAAGAATTAAGCTAAAAACTAAAGTAATCTGAAATTAATGTAACTAGAATTATCCTATCTACTAATTTAGTAACAATCCGGCACAGTCTCCGGCAACGACGCCAAAAACTTGATCGTTTATAATTAAACCATTTGCAAGTGTAAAAGGTAATTGTAATAAGATAGGTATTTAAGGGTTGTCGAACCTTAGGGAAAAATAAATTAATCACTAAATCTAAGAGAAGAATTCGTTGATTAAAAAGTAAAAGAACTTAACCTCAAATTTAACAAAGAAAATAAGCAACTAGATTAAAAGGAAGAGATCAACATAATGAAAATTACTTAGGAAATCAAATCCACTATAGAACCATAATAATTTCTTAAACTTTAATCTAAATATAGTGTGAATATGAACAAGTATTCTCAACTACAAGCTAGAATCATTTTAGAAAGAATCATTAATTAAATCTATGACATGAACTATCTTTGTCAACAGCGCGAATCATTTACACTAAACTAAACTATAGGCATGACTTGTCTAATCTTAGTATTACTCATCCAATTCATTAATTATATGAATATTAAAACTATTGCATGACAATCTAATTTAAATCTAAGAAATTAGAATCGATGTAAATTTCAAAACCACATCAATCTATTATCTACAAGACAATAAAAACATAGATTTGAATAAACTTGAAATGCTCTTCCATTAAAAAGGAAATCATTATCATACAATTGTCATTAATCACAACTGAGATCTAAATTAAAAAAATTAAAATTTATCTATATTTTCATCAACTCCTACGTAAAAGAAAAATTTAGCCTTGCACAGTAGAAGAAGGCTCTTAAATCTTCATTAAAAACTTTGAATGCTCATTCATCTTCTTCTCCCTTTTTCTCTTCAAAAAATCTACTCGAAATCCTCAATTTTGAGCTAAATATGAATTTATGAAGGCATAGTAATTGTAGGAGGAAGTCTAATAGGAAAAGAATTCAAAACCGACTCAAAATAGGAAACTGCGTATTATGTCATTCGAACGGTATAACATTTTCTAGTTTTTTTCCAAAATCACATGTAGCTGTTTGAACGCCCCTATACCCTATTCGAACGGCAATGAAGAAACTACACAAAAATAACACAAGTTAGCCAATTTACTTTAAAATATTATATAAGTTTTTTCTAACCTAATTAACCTTAGTTCCTAATTATTTAAGATATATTAAATCTTAAATAAGACTAAAAATAGAATAATTAAGGGTAAAACAACATAGAACTTATACTTATCAGAGAGGATAGAAAGAAAAGATTGAGAGGAGTGAGAGAGAAGAGAGAGGAAAGAGAGAGAGAAAAGTGAGAGACCAGAGAGGGTATCTATGACACAAATAACTTTAGAGTATTTGTGATGCTTAGATGTATACATAGCAAATATTCTTGAGTATTTTGTGACACATAGCTCTTTGTGTTGCAAATACATTGGGTATTTGAAAAGTTCTATGCTTTGCAAATACCAAGAATTTTATTCAATATTAATTATTTAAATTTACATTATATATTAAATTATAACGAGCTATTCAGAGAAGAGAGAGGGAGCGAGAAGAGAGAGTAGAGAGAGAAAAGAGAGGGAGTGAGGGAGGGAGGAGAGAGAGGGAGAGAGGGGTGGGAGGTGAGAGAATGGAGAGAGAAATGAGAGAGAGGACAAAGTGGAGAGAGGAGAGAGAGAAGAGAGAAATAAGTCTTTTTTGTTGTAGTGATTTAAGCCTGATCAATCGTTGTTCAAGGACAATTAATAGCTTATGAACTCTTTTGTTATTTTTCATATGTTCTCTCTTTCTATAATAACCTAAGTGTTTTTGAATTTTATATCCTTGATATTTACCTTTTACTCTTCAAACGACAATCACTTTGATTAAAAGTTTGCTAGCTTGAATCTTCAAAAAATGTCTTCTCCAATTTTCGAAATCGTTCAATTTCAAATTTGATCCGATACATCACTAATCTAATCGGACTTCACAAAACTTAAATACACACATAAATGTATATAGTTTTTTCAATCTAAATATAGTCAATTACAACGTATATGTCATATATGTTCTTACCTTTGGTTGTGTGGTGCCTAACTAGTACAAGACTATGAACTCAATTTATTTTGATTTACTTGAATTTTAGAGTAAATATTTGGGTTATTTAGTTTACTTAGGGTTAATTTTTTAGTATGGAGTTTATAACATATTTTTGAATTGTAAAAAAAATAATTCAAAATCCCTCAAAATTGATCTATTGGCTAGTGCCTCGGGTAAGCATCATATATGGTTCATTTGTATTCTACTATCCCAAAGTTTTTAGATTTTTCTATTTTGAGTAAACTATGAAGCATTTGAAGTCAATTTGATTGTTTCAGCTGGATTTCTTGAGATATCTTATTTTTTGCCAAATTGGTCAAGTTATTGTCAAACCAAAATTATTTAATTTAAGTCAATTCTAGTTAATTGTTTTAGTAATTTTTGTTGTAGTTTGATAGCTTAGCCTAAATTTACTTTAATGTATGGTTTTATGCAATTCCAATAGTTAGAATTTAAGTTGTATGAGATTGAGAGTTCAAGTTGTTTTTTTTTAACTTGATGAACCAAAAGGAATTTTGATGGGTGTGCAGATTTTGACTGATGCTTAGAATCTTGCTTCAAGACTTGATTTCAAAAAATATTTTAAAATTTGACACAAGTCTAATATTGTTGTTGTCTAATAGTACTTTGCTAATTTTATAGTCTTTAGGGGAGTGAATTTTTTAGCAAAATTCTAAAATAATTATACACTGCTGATTTGTCTTATTTGCATAAGATTAATCTGCCTAAAGTTATTACGTGGTTTTTGCTCAGTTTGGTTTTCACATAAAAAATCTAGAGTATTTTATCTTTCTTGATTAATTATTTAGTATATTAGTTCTCTACACAACATGCTACATCTTGTAGCTCTGTACCCTAAGATTTTAGGGTAAAGGGACTATGGTGATCCTCGAGAATTGAAGGGTATTAAATTTACAAAACATATAGTTAAATTCCATCTTCTAAATAGTTAGTGCCTAGTGCAACTAGTCCTAATGGGGTAAGAGTGTATAAATGCTTCCACTCAAACAAAATGAATTTACAAGAAAAATACACAATTGTAGGCTCAATCGCATAGAATATAACATTCCTTTGAAAAATACTTGCCTTCTTTGATAATCCAAATTGTTAGATGTGGGTTCACAAACAAATTTTGCTCATAAGATAGTTCAAAGCCTCGTTGGATTTGCACTCAATAAAATGGAAAAAATCCTCTTGTTCTCTCCTTTTAAGCTTTGTAAAAAAGTTGGCTAGAGATTGCTTTCCAAAATATAATTTGAAAATTCTTTTCAAAACATATCCTCCCTGTATATTTATGTAAAATCACGTATGTGAGAAATCCCTCACAAAGAAATAAACAACTCTTCCCAAAAATGTCATTTTTAACTGTCAAATCCTTAAGAGACACAAGTGCGATCGACCGTATATGAACCCGTTATCAAACAAACTATAAAAAAAATCAACTCATAGAAATTTAGCTGATCCATTGCACATATTTTGCAGTCAATATCACCGACCTTACTGGAAAAAAATTAAAGCAAAACACTGGCCCATTGATCAGTCATCAGTTCTGATCGGTCGGCCAGTCAGTTTTATGACAGAAACTCAACAAAGAATACCCACATTCTTCACAGATTTGTTCCCGTTGAACTTTCCTGTACAGTATACCCACCAAGGTTAAGGAAATCTTTACTCTTTATTACTATTGTTTCTTATATAGGTGTTGTTCTGTCTTTTACTTGATATAGGATTCCTTGTTACCCGACCACATCAACAGCCCATATGACATAGCCCAAGATCCATGATTAGCCACATTGACTGCACTCTTTTAAAAAGAACAATTGCCGGCCAACTTTATGTCCTGTGCAAACAAATGAAGGGGTAAAGGCAATTCTTATAATTGACACTGTTTCATTGACTTTAAATATTGTGCCAAGCAAATTCAAAGGAGCATCTGGCGCTACAGGACAGGAAGAACCCCATGACTCCGGCGTTGGTGTGATTCCTTCTCTACACTTCGTAAATGCTTTTGTAGCCCGTTTGTTTCCATTCTCTCTTATAAAAGAACACAACTCTTTTCTCTCATCTGCCCACTGACACATCCTCCCCATAAGCCAGTTTTCAGATCATTTGGGCAGCCTAATCCTTGTATCATTACAGCTTGTACATCTTCCTTTCATATGGAAGCAGAGCTTATTGCCCACCGTAGATGGCTTCCCACTCCAGCCCAGAGAAGAGATGGTAACATCAAGAAGCAAGTAAACAGCCGTTCAATTGTGCTTGCAGTGATGGCAAGGCCAAAGGAGAGTTCTATAAAAACAGCAAATAAACAGCCTTCTACTGCTTATAACGACAGCTGGTTCGATCGAATTGCCATTCAACATCTCTCCAAGAATGTCCAAGCCACGACTGGTATGCTTTCACGTCTTCATTTTTCCTAGGACCATTTGGGTTCATTCATATAGCGACCCTGAACACGATCTTTACTTCCTTTCCTGTTGGGGCGGTTCTCTAATTCAATGCTTGCGGAGATCAGTTTTTTCCGTCCAAAACATGGTGTCTTTTGTTGTTATAGTAGCATTTTAATGTGGTACCATGCATTCCTATGGCCTTTTAGGCATCTCTAGTTTTGCTAATGAGTTTTATTAAACTTCTTGTTAATTTCATGATTCCATTAGGCATTCTGTTTGTCCTCTAAACAATGATAATATACTACTTCCATATATTACTTACTATCAACAATTCAAAGGATGAGTTTCTTATAAAAACAAACAAACAAAAAATTGAAAGTATGTAGCTATTCCTTCTGGTAGGTGTCATGGTGGAACTACTCATCATTCTTAATATAGTTGTTATTTAGTTGAGGTGAACAAGCCCGCAGCAATGGGCATAGATAGTTTTAAAGAGTATCATCGATTGGTGACTCATGCAGGGGTTAGCAATGTCAAGGAGGGTTATGACAACTTGATTGAAGCAGTCTCTGTGGTATCAAGGGATTACAATACCAGTAAACAGCAAGAACTCGTACTCGAGGCTCTCCAGAAAGCCTTTCCCAAGCCTATTTTAACTTTGGCAAGTCCCTTCCTCTCCCTCTCCATCTCTCTCATAAATCTGGGGTTGACTAGGATGTAAGATTTCTTGTATGTAGAAAGTTACATGCATATTTGAAGCGCACAGATGGAGATCTAAAGGCGCGCGTAAGATCAAGGGGCGAGCGGGTTAAACCCGCCCACCCAGTAAGGCCCAGCTGATGCATTCAGCGCACGCGCAGGTGACATGCGTTGAGCACATACTTCTAACGGGGCTCTTTCTTGTTTGACATGGTTACCGAGGCTGAAGCTTTTGATTTGTCCTTCTAGTAACTTTAAAAACCCCTGGACAAAGACAGTACACTAGAAGTCTTCACGGACTAACGATGATATCATGTTATTGAAATTTTCATTTCTTGTATATTCATTGAATGAGATATGAAATAAAATATCTTGTTGGTTTCTGTTGTAACTTCAGATAAGGACTTTGTTGCCTCCGTCCAAATTCACAAGGGAATATTTTGCTTTGTTCACCACCTTCTTCTTCTCCTGGCTTGTAGGACCCTGTGAGGTAATAGTTTTTAACGTTGGTTATTTATATTCTTTCTGTGCTATTATAAAAGCATCTTATGAACATCAAATTCATGAATATGCAAGTGAAAATTTTAAGAAAAACGTTTTCTTGACTACCTGCTATGACCAGAGGACATGTGGAGGGGGCTAGGTAACGTCAAAACTAGACTAGTTGTATCATGTTCCCAAGAGTCCATTGTACATTCAAAGGACATGTGACCAGAGGACATGTGGAGGGGAGGAACCTGGGAACTTGTTATATCTTGTTCCAAAGGGTCCACCGTGCCTCTCCTTTGTTAACATGGTAGTTGTACATTGTTAGTCATGAAAACTTGGTAAGTGATGTAGGGCAGATATTGGTGGGAAGCCCATCACTAGATGAATCCAACTACAAGCGTGCACAATACTCCTCTCTCTCGAATTATACAAGAAAACTCACAAAATAGAGGAGAAATGATAGAAAAGAAGCTTTCTTATTCTTCAACAATATTTAAAAAAAAATTACATACTAATGGCCTCTATTAAAGTGCCAAATTTTTATATAAGTCCTAGTGGTATAAACTTTAAATAAAGGAGTCCAAACTAAGACTAAATCATAAATAACCAATCAAAATTAGAGAAAATAGATTATAAAAAACTTAAACAAATAAAATACACTGAATTAAGTCTCCTACTAAAGAAAAAGACTATAAAGAAGGAAATTGTGAACAAATGATTGAATGCAAAATGGAATCCTATTCTATCTTGGGACTATACGGTTGATTCCTCATAAGGACCAATCGCTTGTTCATGTTTTCAGACGTACAATATCAAGAATCGATCAATCTATCGAAGCATCTGATTGATTGTTAAGGTTACTGGACAATGTCTAATTGATCTTCCTGGAACCATGATTGTTCGTTTGAGGTACTAACTTTGTAATGCACACTAGAGAATTAGCAATTGATTGCTCTATGAGCTCGATCAATCACTCAACAAATTGTTCAAACTTTATTTTGTCGGCTCATTTCTCAATGTACTTCAAAGCCAACTGACTTACATCATCCTCTATATGTTCAAAAGAAGTTTGAGATGGTAAGCATTAAACACATATGAATTAAAGAATAAGGTGTTTAACATTAAACACATCTAACGTACAAATGTGACTAGGAACTTTGAGACAGTAGGCATTAAAATTGATCTTATAAATAATCTCTAAAGGACTAATCTTTTGTAAATATAATTAAATGACTAATCTTCTGTAAAGATAATTTATTGTGTTCCTCTGCTCTGTAAAGATAATTAAAGGACTAATCTTCTGTAAAGATAATTTATTGTGTTCCTCTGCTCTAAATTTGTCTTTGTCCAAACCAGCCCAAACAATATCACCAATATCAAACTCTACATGTCTTCTCTTCAAATCACCTGCAACTTTAAACTTAGCATTGGACACTTGTAATATCTCGTATATATCAAAATGATTATCTTACAAGTGAGAAATAAAGTTTTCAAGTAGCCATTTAATCTCTTCACATCTAGAATAGGAGTCGAATTGAAAGGAGAGCATGGATTAAAGCCACATGCAATAGTAAAAGGACTAAAACTTGTACTTCATTTCACACTTACCTTATAAGCAAGGTCATCTTTAAACAAATGTTGATCCAAAAATCTTTAGTTAGCACCTATCAAACTCTGTAATAAATTACTTAGAGATCTATTGACTACCTCTATTTGACCATCAATTTGTAGATGATAAGCATTGATAAAATCAATATATATATATATATATATATATATATATATATATATATATATATAGATATATATATATATATATATATATATATATATATATATATGGAAAAAGTTTATATGAGCCTGGGCTCATATACGCCTACGTGAGCCTGGGCTCTTTGGGCCGTCGGATTTACATCCGATGGCCCATAATACTCATGGGCATTTAAACCCATGAGTAATATGGGCCGCCGGATGTAAATCCGACGGCCCATAGAGCCCAGGCTCACGTAGGCGTATATGAGCCTAGGCTCATATAAACGGGTCTCACTCTCTCTCTTTCTATATATATATATATATATATATATATATATATCAATTTTTACAAATAATACAAAAAATGACTTCAAGAAATTATTTATCTTAATTTGACACAATCGATAAAGGTATGGCATGTAACTAATATATCTCCCAAAAGAACAATAGTGCAACATGAGATGCATTATCACTCTTTTTACAAGTCAAGAAAATGTGTCATCTTAAAAAATCTTTCAACAATCACATAGATAACATCCATTCCTCTCTGTATATGTGGCAATTAAAGAACAAAATCCATACTAATGTCAAACAATAGTTATTTTGGGGCAGGTAAAAGTATATATAAACTAGCATTAGTAGATGTCCCTTTAGAAACATGACATATATGACATTTTTCAACAAATTTATACACTTCTCTATGCATAGATAGCAAACATTAAGTTGAAAAAACAAGTTGGAATGTCTTATTTCTTCCCATTTGGCCTTCACCATATAATTCCTTTATGATCTTCAAACGTAGGCAATATACAGGAACACATAATTGAATGCCTCTAAAGAGAAATCCAACATGTTTCAAATAATTAGATATCTTCCCAACTTCAATATCAACCAAAACTTTAGAAAAGAAAGGGTCAGCTAGTAATAATATGCAAAAAGAATCAAAACCTAACACTTGATCACACATAGTATTAAACAAGCATGTGTGATGGCTCAAAGCTTCTGCAACTCTGTTTTGAACATCAGATTTATAATTTTACAAAATAGACTTTTGGAAATAATTTGCCCACTATGCATGCATAGCAGATAATTTCTCTTGGTTATTGATATGTTTAAGAGCTAAATGATTATAGTAAAGAATAAACTCAACAAGAATCAAAGAATGCCTCTAATGTCAAAGTGCTTGAACAATAGCATAGAATTCAACATCATAAGGTTTTGTAAAATCAAGGAAAGCAAACATAGGTGTTGAAATCAATTTTTCTTTAATAGGATTAACCGAATTTTTAGCTTCATTATTCTAAGTAAAAGATCCTAACTTTATACAATCAGTGATTAGGAGCCATAATAAACTAAAATATGGAATAAACCTTGATGAGGAGTAAACCTTATGTAAGAAGAAGCCAATTCATGAAAACTTTATACCTCATGTATGTTAGTTAGTTTTTACCATTGCTTAACTATATCAACTTTACTTTCATCCACAACTTATCCATCTTTAGACATATTATACCCAAGAAAGAGTACAAAATCTCTCATTAAAGAACATTTCTTGATAGATGCACAAAGTTTTTCTCTACGAAGAACAACTAGCATATCCCGAAGATTTTACAAATATGAATCCAAATTAAAACTATATATGAGTATATCATCAAACTATACCACCAAAAACTACTAAAGAATGGTCTAAGGCTTGGTTCATCACTCTTATAAATGTATTCGGGGCATTAGACAACCCAAGTAGTATGACCAACCACTCATACAATCCTTCCCTTGTCTTAAAGGTTATCTTCTATTATTCACCCAATCTAATTCGAATCTAATGGTACCTAGTTTTCAAATCTAGCTTGAAAAATATAGCAACATAACTTAATTGATCAAGCAATTTATCAAGTCGTGAAACATAAAAATGATAATAATAATCTTGCTAATAGCATGACTATCCTCATACATATACCAACTACCATCTTTTTTAAGTATAAGCAAGGCTAGTACAACACATGGACTCAAACTCTCATCAATTTGTCATTTGCTCAACAACTAATGAACTTATCACTAAAGCTCTTCATGGTCTCTGTGACTCATCTTAAAATGTAAACAAATAGAGAGTGTAGATCCTGACAATATGTCAATTTGGCATTGGATATCTCTAAGGGGCGGTAATCCATCAGGAAAGGACTCTGATAAAACATCTCAAACTCCTCCACCAAAGGTTGGACCTCCACACGAATTTTTTTCACCTTCATTAACCTATTTAGGCACCAAAACATACACAAAATCCTCCTCATATTTATGATAAACAAGAACCATCGTAGTGTTATTTCATACAAAACTACAAGTGTTCTTGTGTCTATTATGCATGACATCCTATCATATTGCCATGGTTGTCCAAGTAATACATGATAAGCATCTATAGCGCAATATTACACCATATTTTGTCCTTGTATGTAGAACCAATAGATAAATGAACTAAACAACATTTAGAAACTTGGTATACCTTTGTTCCTTTCTTCAGCCAAGAAAGCTTGTATGAATGTATGGATGCGGTGTAATGCTCAGCTAAAGCTTTTGAACAACCACCTCATTATCAAAACTACTTGAATGAATTACAAATTGATATACCTTGCTTCCAATAGTATATGTGGTATGGAAGATATATTATTTCACAACCAAGTATCACCTTCAATCTCCTTGGGAGCAAAGTAAAGGTGACATGTCACCAAAACTTCCCCATGGTCACTTTCTACCACTTCTTCATCTTGTTCATCTTCATCGTAGATGGGGTTAGTATAATCAAAATCAATACCATCAGAATCAACATTCTCATCATGTTCAGTACATAACTCTTTATTTTTCTGATTATTTCTAGGACAATCCATCACTCTATGACCCATTCTTCCACACTTAAAGTTCTTTGTTGCAACACGAGTAGAGGCTTTGGCAGTGTTTTGAGTGCCCTGTGGCTCAGCTTTAAAAGTGGGCTACACATTATCAGAATTTGTGGCGACTAGTGTAGCTAGAAAGCTGCCTCCAGTTGACCCAATTCAGTGGCCAATGGACCCTTTCCTCTTCTCCAAATAAAGTGCTATAAAATATGCTTACAACAAAGAGAATATATGAGACAAATTTAGGATCTCTTTAAGATTTTGACACATACCTCTAATATAGCAAGACACAAAGTTATTCCTCTGATTCTTCCAACTCATTTTCGTTATATCAAATAGAAAAATTATTTCATGTACATATCGACCATCTTCCAACTTGTCATAAATCTTGCAAACATTGATACATCACTCAGGTAAAGTTATATGATAGAAATACTTGCCTTATAAGTTTCTTTAACTTTTTCCACAAAAAATATTTGGTTTTCCTTGATGCACATGTGTGGATTTATGTTATTGCCTCCAAGCAACTGCTCGAGCTTGGAAGCATGTTGCCATCAAAGGAACACACTTATCCTCTAAGACCTAGCTCCTTCAAATTGATAATATCTTCTACTTTGGCAACACATTCTAAAAACTTCTCGGGCTGTATCCCCCCATTAAATTCAAGTATGTCAATATTTAAACCTATTTCCTAACGCCTTATTTTCATCACCTCGTGTCTTGGGAGCACGCAAGCCCTCGGCTTCCTTGGCAACGATGGTAGGAACCACCCATGTAAGGCAGGCATGCTGCGAGGCAATTGCTCTACCTCCTCATCACCAAACAAGGCAACATTGGTGAATTGGTTTTTACTTTCAACATCAACCATCGGCTCATCATCTTCAACTTAGTCATCAGGCTAACCCAAGTTAGTGTTTGGTTCAGCTACAACAGACAACAAATCAGCCATAAGAAACATCAGCTACTCAACTTGACCCAACCATCTTGCTACTTCATTGTGATGCAAGATCTCATCAATATTTGCAACACGTCATTCACAACATTGGGGCAGCACATTGGAACTGTGTAGGACAATCAGGCGATGCAGGGCAGATATTGATAGGAAGCAATTCACTAGATGAATCCGACTATAGACATGCACAACTTTCCTCTCTCATTAATTATATAAGTACACTAAAAAGATAGAGGGAATAGGATTGATAAAGAAAGTGTATTCTTCTTTGGCAAGTATTTCAGAAAAAAAAAATTACAAACTAATGTCCTCCATTAAAGTGCCAAACTTTTGTATAAGTTCTAGTCGTACAAACTATAAATAAAGGAGTCTAATATAAGACTAAATAACTACTAACCAATGAAAATTAGAGAAAATAAACTAGAAAAAGAATGAATAAATAAAACACATAGAATTTCGTCTCCTACTAAAGAAAATACTCTAATGAAGGAAATCTCGTACAAATGATTGAATAAAAAATGGAATCCTCGCATATCCCGGGACTTTGTGATTGATTGATTGTAAGGGTTGATCAGTTGTTCATGCTTATGGATGAACGATATCATGGATTGATCGATCTATTGAAGCATTCAATAGATGAGTAAGGTTACTAGACAATGTCTGATTAATCGTTCCTGGAACCTCGATTGATCATTTGAGGTACTAGATTCTGCGATGCGTATTGAAGAATTAGTGATCGATAGCTCTCTGGTCCCCTGAATGATTGTTCAAAGAACAATTGCAAAATCCATGTTTCTGGTCCCATTTCTCCATACTTTTTTTTATTGTGAATATCTTTGTAGCTAGAACCCGTCTTTAGATACAATTAATATATACCTCATTCTTCTCTTGTGCACATAATAAATTGAGAAAAGTTAGCACCACAAGATGTTGAATCAAGATGTGGTCGTAGCTACCCCTTAAGTAGTACACCATCAAATCAAAATCCGATGGCATGAGATGGCTTGGTTGTGTTGGAGCCCGAGTTTATTTTAACGGGCATCTAACAAATTTGTAGCACCGAAATTCTTAGTTTTTTTATGCTAAGTACATCGTCCCTACTTAAGTCATGTTTGGCAAGCCATTTGAAAAGGAAATGGATTTTACCTATGAGTATAAAATGGCATATCTTGGAGAAATTCTCTTTCTACTCTGACCCTCATCACGAGGAGGTTTAAAGAGGAGGAAAGGCCCCTTAACATAAATCTATCAAATTAATTGTGATCACCACCCTTATCTTTTTCGCATTGTTTCAAACAAGTACATCATCCGCCAATGGTCTAAGACATCGTGGCTTAGACCATTGTCAATAATGCAAGCAAAAAATAAAATAATTTAAGGTAAAAAAATGCTCAGTCATAATCAGTAGGATATTTATTACAAAGTGCATTTTATTTTTTATTATTATTAAGGAGTACCGTATGAATCTTTAAGATGAGACTAGATAGGTCAAAGCAACTAGCCTCTTAAAACACAGTATCCTGTGGCCATTTCCTTAGGCATGGTCTTGCCCATTCCGCATGATATTATTCTTTTAAGAAGGAAAAATGTTCAATTTGTTATAAACTAACTACAGGGACTATAAAGGATACATCTAGTCTGACGAGGTTCCATGACCATAGCCCTGTGAATTATGTTACATAAGGCTCCTCGCATGGTACATAGAGGGCAACATGGATAAGTGTTATACTAATAGCTCTATGTAGCATGGTCACGAAGTAGGTCAATAAAACATTATTGATAACTTAAAAGTGTCAAATAGTAAAAGAACCTACTAGTAATATAACACTAGTAGTGCTCCTTGTGCGTAGCAAGTCAACATCGGTTATGATGAGAAAGTAAGATTCCTTAATTGAAGCTAATAACGAGATAGTTGAACCATAAAACAGTACATTTTGAAAGTGTCAACCAATTAGCCAGCACTAATTACGACGTCAACTAGATAAAACAGCCAAGCAAGTGGGTGAGATGCCCTCTACGTCACATTGATCAAGTGAAGTAAGCGCAACTTCAACATGAGACAGCATTACTCTGACCCTAAACTTATCCTCTCGCATGCACCTGACGACTTTATATACATAAAATATTGTCTATAAAGGGAAAATTAGTAGACCCTAATCAAATAAATTTATGTGAACCAAATGCACATTGACCATTTGATATCTGTTTGGAGCCCACCAAAAGAGACAAAGAGGATTATAATCCTCGTTAAAGTAATCTTCCTAAAATTCATGTGACATACTAATTGTTCATTTACTACAGAAGGTTGAGTTTCCCACAAATCATATATTAAAATTTTAAATATATTATACCAAGATTAATTTATTTATCCGAGATGCCAAAAATATATTGTTTTAGTTAAAGTCAAAATATGAAAATGAATTCCATTTTATTAAGTGTGAAATACAAACATTTGTACAAATTTTAATTTATTTAGAACAAGTAATAATACATAACTTAATATAAAGTTATTCCGTTCACCTGAGTAATTTTATAATCATAGATCTCTCTCTCTCTCTCTCTCTCTCTCTCTCTCTCTCTCTATATATATATATATATATATATATTTATATATCTTGTTCACATTTAAAAAAAAGTATCATAAAAAAATATTCCCTCCATCCTACATTCATTTGATATTTTTAAATGAACTAATTTTAGTACTTTATTTTGAAAAACCCATAGGCGATATTATAGTCATAGCAGGTAATGAAGTTTGGTAAGTTTTTATAATTGACTTAGAGTCAATCAAGTCAGTTGGGGAGTCATGTTAATTTATTGGCAGCTGAGCATTTTTCTTCAAAATAAATGATTGTAGAAAACAATATTCAGTGTGCTAGCTAGGATCAAGCTGGACTGATTCTTGGCATTCCAAATCTCTATCCAACGCATCAGTAATTATGTTCAGACTATATGTCATCTGAGGAACAACTAATTAGTAATTTAATGCTTTAAAAGGTTTTGATATTTAGGAGCTATTTGGGTGTTGAATTTTTTAGAAAATTAAAGTGAAATTTTTTAGAAATAATTTTAAAAATTTACTAATAAATGTAAATTACGGTTGGCAATGAAATTTTTTAGAATAAATTTGGATAGCGTGTCAAATTAAATTTTAAAATTTTAAACTAATATAATTCTCTCTCTTGAACTCAGGCGTGCATGTTCTTGGTATTATTATGCTCTTAAATTCGAGCTCTATTAAACAAGATCCTACAAGGGTATGTAATTTTGAACTTTTAAAATAGGCCCCACCTATATGACATATTTTTTGAGGTACAAATTGATATGAGAGGTACTTAAAAAATAACAGAATTTGTAATGTTTGAGACGGGGAATAGAGTCGGAATCGATGGAATCACCTTATGAGTGATTCCTTAATTCTGACCGATTTCGGCTCAAAATAGCTTGGAATCAACCTATAGGCAGAATTTTTAATTCTACCCACCTTTTTACACACAAATATAATTCTAATAATTCGAGCTGAAATTAAGGTGAAATCATCAAAATTTTACAGAAATTCTATACACAAACAGTCCTTTAATCTTCCAATGAGAATGGTTTACTTGTCTATAATCCTTGGGCATCCACAAAATAAGTAGTATTATTATGGCCAGCCCCAAAATAAGTACTTAAATAATTCTCCATATCATATTAAGTGTCCTATATTTTTCAAAATGAACTATAAAATTAATTTATTTTGCACAACCAAACAGGATAGAAGGTGTGTTACAATTTTTTTAAATATTGTTGCTTGCTCGTACTGACATTAATGAGTAATAAAATTGTCACCTGGCTTGGACGTGTATGACCCATTTATGAAACTTTTGACATCAGCAATAAACATTGAAGTCCTTCAAGGGCCTAAAGTGAGAATGCCCATACCATTAAATAAGATGAAGTTCAATCCACTTAGCCATTGTTACACCCACGGTAGCCTCATGGTGGTGCCATCCCACTTATAATAAAAAAGTGATTCATCAACTGTGCTAACAAGCCAAGATTAATTGATTTTTTGCAAACTCGACCTCAGCTTAATATAATTTTGGACCTATCTTAGTCAATATTATGCGGTGAACTTATCTTGAATTACTTATTTGTTTTATTGCAGTTCTAAATTTTAAGCTTACTCTTCTTGAAATATCATTTCACAATATATGGGTGTACCTGTGTTTTCAAATATCAGTACCATATTGAGGGTATCAATCACCAAGCAAATAGAATAGGTCCCAAAGCAACGCAAATAGGACCAAAGCTCATCTGCATTTTCAGATTATGACACCAAGCATTAGTAAAATTTTAACACTTCTCTAATTTTCTGAATTTTTGTGTAAAAAGGTTAAGGACTCAGAGCTGGAGGGAAGAACTGAAAGAAATGTAGTACAGATAAAGAAATGCAGGTAATTGTTTTTTGCTCCAAGTATTGCAAATAGTCTTATCAAGCACTATTGACATTGTTACATGGGGCGTCTAATATGGTACATAGAGCCCTGATCACAAGTATTGATCACAGAGCCTAGTTAGGCTAGACGCTCCCTAATCTTATAGGTCTTGGGGAGAGTTTTTCGCTGTGAATGCACAACAAGGAAATTAATATGTGAAGTTGCCGATTAAGAATAAAATTATTGAATCTTGTACATAAAAAAAATTATATCAAAGAAATATGAAAGCAGCCATCTGAATAACAAAGTGCAGTCATGCACAGTCTTAAGTACATTACTTTTTTGGAATCAAATGTATGAATTTTCAAATAACCGTTTGTTTCTCTTGTAATTTTTGGTATCAAATGTATGAATTTTTTGGAATCTGAGTATTGGAGTTCTTGCGGTTGTAGGTGGCAATCTATTTCATTCCGTAAGCGAAAAAAACAGAAGAAAAGAGAACAAAATCTATCTCATTCGGTCTTTCACTGTTTCAACAATTTGGGATTGCAGGTTCTTAGAAGGGACTAACTGCGTGGGGATGTGCACCAATCTGTGTAAAATACCATCACAGAAATTCATCAATGACTCTTTCGGAATCCCAATGACAATGGTTCCTAGTAAGCTCCAAGAAGCTCTATCAAGTAGAGATTCGGTTCTTTTATTACATATTTTATCCTCAATGAGGTCTCAGTTATACTCTAGTCCATCCATATATTTTACTAATTATACATAATTCCATGCATTTTCATTTTGAATAAACTATTAAAGGTTATATCGGTAAAGTCAACAACCATTTTAGCTAAAATAATGTTTATTAGTTCCTTTAGTATGAGCCCCGGTAAAGTATGCAAACATGAGCTTAGGCATTGTGGGCCATCAGATTTTACTCCAACTTGTATGTTACTTAAGAACTGGTACAACTTGTATGTTACTTAAGAACTGGTAAGTTAGAATCACTTGGTTTTCTTTCTATTAATGTGTGCCATTGAATCTCAATCCAACAGCTCATGACGTCCGAGCTCATATTAACTGTTTATTTTAATATTTAAAGACATAAAATAGTGGTGGCTCCTGTAATTGTTGTATACAGCTTGCTAGAGGGACATGCTCCCTTAGTGTGGGCAGTGATTGTGAAAACGGGAGGATCTCTGCATACCACTTGGGGAGCAAAGGAACCCATTTGAAGAGCTAAAAAAGCAAGTTGACATTTCCATGAATACACTTAAGCAATATAAACATCAAAAAACATATTCCTTCTATTTTTATAACATTCATCAGGTGCAAGTTCTGTCATTAAAACACCAAAAAATGCTTCTTTTTTTCTGATCCGTCCATTCTCATATTCTTGATGGCCAATAGAACCGAGTTCCAGTCTTATCATTCATCTCTATATTCTAGCCGTGCTGATGGGAGACAATCATATGATTCTCCCATTTTCAGACCAAAAGCTCCTAACAGTGCCTGCTCCCCCACTTTAGGTCTTACATAGGGTTCATGTCAATTGTCATTCATACGGCGCACTGTCTCCAGTTTGTTGGACCGCAATGTACCGGCCAGGCCACTAGACCGGTCTCAGGTCTTGGTGGACAGTTTCAACTGGAGCTTTCACCTTTTGATTTTCTCTTGGCAATAACTGGAGTTTCCACTTGCTGTTAGTCAGTGCTGAGCTTCATTTTTGTGCTTTTAGCGTGATGCATAAAAATTTACAGCACTAATGAAGAATACAACATTAACTATTGATCATAGATATTAGTCTCTTTGTTTCATTTTAATGATCTTAATTAGAAAATTAAAATAACACAAAATTAGCTCATTTGGATTTTAGAATTAAGATTAATAAAATGGGACGGATTGAGTATTGTGTTATCCTTAATTATGGTTCTCAACCTCTAATGTGCAACTTGTAGGAAATCTTTTTCTGTTTGAAAACTTTATAATGGAAGTTTGCATTCTGTTCCGCTAGACTTCGAAGACATGAGCTGCCAAATGATATTTGGACAGCAGCCTCCTGCAGCGCGAGACGATCCAGTGACGAAGCAACCCTGCTATAGCATTTGTAAGTCATCGTTTCTATGCAAGTACTCTGTAATTCTCTTTTCTTTCCACTGCAGGCAAGATTTTACAAGGGATTGTACATTAGAAAGTGGAAGCAGCCGAGATATTTAGGGATCATTTCTAGGCAAATCTTGTTAAGAAAAAATAATTTAAATCAATGACTGATTTATATTACTTTCGCTCCATATTAATAGTTTCATTTGAAAAAATAGTAATTTTTATTAAATGACGAGTCAAACATAAGGTAATGAAAAAAATAAAGTATATAATACTTTATTAAGTCCCCAGCCACTAAAATTTAGCTAAATAAAATTATTAATATAGGATTTTTTTTCCAAACGGAGCCTTTAATGTGGTGGTGGTGGTGGTGGTGGTGGTGGGGAGGGGTTATAAAAAGACCTTAAAATAATCTTAAATTTGGAAAGTTGTTTTAATTTTTATTTTATTTAATATTTTAAAACTTAATATTAGGTGTTAGCTCTAAAATTATTTGAGTAGAGTTTATTTGAAGTATTAACTAAGTCAAAATAGAGTCATATATTAATATTTTAAATATTTTGTAATAGAAATTAGAAATTTTGTTTATTTAAGTGTTTAAATGTAAAATATTCAAGCATACTATTTAATATATGAATAGCAAATATGATCAACAAGGGCTCACGTATGCCAGTGTGGGGCTGTCATCGCGAGCCATCAAATCTTAATCCAATGACATGAATTAATAATTATTTACCCACCCCCTTCAATAATGTGCACCATCCGAATCAAAATTTAATGGCACATGAAGCTGTCTCTCACATATGTGCATAAGCCCATACTCATACTAACAAGACTCATTAATATAATATAAATATAATTAACTATACAAAAGAATAAAATTATTATTTCATAAAATTAGCTAATGATAATTTGCAAATAAAGTACCGTAGAAAAGATGTAGTCATATCAGATTATGATTTTTTTTTTAAAGTTAGTCTTCAAGAGTCGTTGGAGTTGCTTGGCTGTGTATTGTTAAATCTGAGTTACTATGGAATTTGACTGTGAAAGCTCAACAGCCAAATCAAGGTTTCTTTTGATAAAAATAGAGTTTTAGAAGAATGCCCAGATATTCCATATCCAATTTGTTACAAATCTAAAGCACCTAAAACTAAAAGCGTTGCCACTATTTTACAAAAATCTAAAAAAAGAAAACAAAGATTAAAACATTTTATTTTGAAAAATGCTACAACAACTCGTATTCTACTTGTGTCCACATGATTGGGACATAGGAAATGCCTTCTGGCTCTGCCCACGTGCACATGAGCGATCATGAGCTCATTTAGCCTATCCATTATTTTGCATATAACATGCTTATATTAATTTGTGCCACGCTATTTAATAACAAGAAATTAAAGCCTTCAACAGCCATAAAGTTGTGTATGGAGTATCCAAAACACGCATCTATTAAATTTAAACATATACACACACATAACATGTTTTGTATTCTACAAATACGCTTCTTCTTTAGGTTTTTGGGTAGCGAATGAAGTATTGATTTTATAGGAAATGACATTGTTCTCAGTTAATAGTCTGATGAGACTCCATTGGCAGGTAAATATAAACGAAGACATAGCGTGGACTGCACCAGTTTATGAAACAGATGTTGGCCGACGGAGTGGCTTGGGGGCTTAGTAGTTCTTATAATGAATTCGCACATCTTGTAACTTAATTGTCATACTTTTTCATTAAATAGAATAGTTTTTTTACTACTGACATGGATCGAATGGTTACATTTGCCATTGCATTAATAAAGTTGTTCTAAGCTGTCTATATACTAATTTCTTAATATATGAGATGAACTTTCATATCCAAAGGGATAGGTTGAAAATAAGGCTTGCTACAACATGCTCATTAGTAGATGTAAAGAAAAAGGCATGTGGCGGAGCAGCGGCAAATCGAGGGCACGGCAACAACACGATGGTATGACCCGGAGCACCGCAAATCCCATTTCCGATCCGGACCACCTCTACTCATGGTTCCCCTATTCTGATTAGCAGCAACCAGAAACCAATCCAGCCAGACGCAATACAAATTTCAAAAATCAATTGAAAGCAGGGAGAACTCACAAAGAGGGGAGATTGGACGCTGCAGAAGCAAAATTTGCAGTGGAGCGGCGACAAAATGACGGCACGGGAGCAACACGAAGGTATGAGTTGGAGCACTGCAAATCCTGTCTCCTCGCCCGAATGTTTTACAACGATTGTGGAGGAGACAACTATGGTGAAGAGGAATCACTACCATGGGCCCACGGCACCACCAGAGTTAGGTTGGGGAGGGGGAGATAAATTATCGTTCTCAGGTGGAGAGGCTGACGGCAGGGTAGGAGGAGTCGAGCTAGGTGGTGGCGATGACAAAGCATGGGAGACAGTTATGATCCATATGGAAGCCGGCGAGATGTAAAGGTGTAAACTTCGGTTGGTTTTCGGAGAGGGCCGAGAGGCAGAGCAAGGGGTGGCATGGCAGCGCTCTAGTGAATGGTAACATCTATGTTTTGTTGCCTAACCAAGCCCTAAACAGAAACAATATATTCAAATTAGGTGGTGGACACGAACAACAATTTGTCCACGTCCGCAGGCACCTACAAGATCGGACAAATTCAATGGTTCGTATCTGCGTCCGCATCCATCCCAGACTAAAAAAATTGTCCACTCTATGTATTTATGGACGTGGACACAGATGGACAAATGGACAGACATTGGACGTCTATGAACAACCCTATTTATAGGTAATAATAACTCACTCTAATCATAAGAAATTAGATTTATGGAGAGAGAATAAGAAATGACCAAGTTATACAAGATTGACAAAAACTACCATTTGGTCGTTCGATCAACTAGACAAGCAATTTGAATGTCTGGTCGTTTGATCGGCTAAACTGACTGATCGAATGAGGCCATTCAAATGCCTATTGGGTCGCTCGAATGCCCTTAACAGTTCACTTTATGCCCAATATATGGTTCGTCTTCAACCTCATGAAAATCATCCAAAAATGCTAAAAAAATTCTAAAATCAATCCAAAACTTTATGATATCAAAATGTAAACCTAAAATATGGTAGATCTAACCATTCTTAAGCTTAATCACAAAAAAATAACATAAATGATATGCTTTTAATAATCCACCATTAAAGCACATAGATAAGTAAGAACCCACTTGAACCATTCAAACATGCAATCCAATGCAAAAAAACTACATGAGATGAAAAACCACTTACCTTCAAGAAGTCCTTGATTGAAAATGAAGCTCTACTCCTCAAGAAACCCTACCCAAAATTAGGGTTTTAGTTAATACTTAATTAAAATTGACTATTATATTAAAAACAAAAATCCCCCTCTAAGGGCTTGAAATCAAAATTAAAAATAGTAGTTTTAATAAAATAAATCAAGAATCCATTTGGGAGAAAGTGGAGATATGAGAGATTAAGAGAAAATCCGAAAGATTAAGGCTAAAACTCACCAAAAATTGGATTTCCCTCTTTGGCCAGTGGGGTTAGAGCACCACCTTGCCTCCTACCATAACCCTTTCCCAATTGGAAAATGGGCTAGGGTTTTTCTTATACAATAAGCTATTCGGTTATGAATACAAACTATTGGGCTATAAATATAAATTAAAATGCCCTAAGTGGCTAATTTGGTTCATTTTAGGGCTAAAAACGAGTTTTAAAAATTCTAAAACTTATTAAAATAAAATAATTGAAGTTTAGGGTCATGTGGGACACACACCGTTCAATCATGGACGTGGGGCCAATTCCACACCCTTAATTAATAAAACAAATTCTATAAAATCCCTAAAAATAAGATAAATTAAGTTTGATATTAGAACTTATGAAAATGAAATTAAACCTTGTTAAAATCATAACTACTAACCCTTAACCCCAAAATTAAGTCAAATCGACAAATTTAAAGCAAAACCACACAATAACATATGATTAAATCAAAATTAAACCGGGTAAAGTTAGAGATCTTACAGTTTTGGCCTTCGAAAGCACCGCCATTGACTTCTGTATGGGGTGATTCAAGATTTTGATGATTTGTCACAACCTACCAGAGCTGACCAAAGAACCTAGACATAGTTACGGCCTATGGACCCACCTACATCTTGCTTTTCCTTAGGTTGCCCCTTTTGGCCATGTGTGAACGTGGCCACATGTGCATTTTAGGGATTAGACACCGCTTTCACCCCACCTGACAATCAGCTAGCACTGCCACTGGCTAGATATGACCACTAGAATCCGCAACCACCTATCCTCTGTGCTTGAGCACCTACCCACACCCTCTACCCCTTTTATGGGCCATCAACAATGTGAAATCGTTGTCATTGGGTGCTATTCATGGCTGATTTTGGCGTCATAGGACAGGCCTAGTGATTCTCAGCATTCGACTGACCTCTATTTATTCCATCTTGATTCCAGTTGTACATGCCACTTCTCTTTGGCATGACCTTTCTCTCAGCTGCCCAATTGCGCTATTGTGGACCTAAAAATTCTCTGTTTGGATTGCAAATCGCCCCCGTCTTTCTGCGTTTACCCCTGGCATTCTATAAATCCTTGGGAAAGCACTCTCTGTCAAATAGGTGAAGCCTTTGGCCACCAACTCCTCTACTAACTCCGCCAGTATCATGTACTCACCATCAAACTCCATAGATTATGAGGTAGGGAACTTTGAACTTGTAATTTCATGATAGTATGCTTTGAATGTGTAGAAGCATGCTAAGATTATTTAGATTTGATGTTTTGGATGTTATATAATGATCCGTTTGCATGATGCAAGAGGGGAAAATTATAGAACTTGTATGTTTGATTATACTTATGACAAATGTATAAGTTATAAGTTTGATTTACATATTTGAATATGTGCGTATGTAGTATGATGACTAATGAATATGTTTGCAAGTTATGGGCTAAATCTTTGGTATACATAATGCATATCTAGTGGACATATGTATGCGTGAGGAATGATCAATATGCAGGCTTATGCGCAATTAATGGTAAATTATATTGGATCGATTATGCATGGGCTTTGATGTGGATTTATAGCGGCTTGTTTGGTGTGTAGGTCCATATGTTTGATAGGCTGAGATTAGATTGGATTGAATTAGTTTGGGTTGGAGTGATGAAATGCACGAGCAATGAGCAGAAGACTTGGGAGTTTTGTAAGTAATCAAGTAGAAGAATTGGAGCATTTACAGGGGATTGTATGTTAGGAAAATCTGACAGCATAATTGTACAAGCATAATATACATATAATGAATTGGATTGTATAAAGTAAGATTCTAATAAGAATTTGATGACTAAGGCTAGATTAGAGGGGTTTAGTTTGATGAATTCCAAGTGGGATTATTTGACAAAAGCTAGATGACATAGAATGAGAAGTATGTGAAGAGTATGCTAAGTCAATGTGTTGGAATGTATGTGAATTAAGGTTATGAGGTAGATGGATTAAGTGGAGTATGTTATGCTAACACGTTAGAGTTTTGGATTAGATTTAGTCTCAGATTGATTAGTGAAAGATCATAAGACTGAAGGATTTCTTGGCATAATTGTACTTGCATAATTTACGTAAAACAAACTTATATCATAAGTAAAATTAATATGATATTTAAGTGATTTTGGGATCTTAGAGGTTTGATAGATTCAATTCCATGTTTGTGCCAGCTCATAATTGGTTGGATGTGTGTTTTCCATGTATAGTCATGGAGTTATCCTACAGGATATTTTGTTGGTTCGATATTTAAGCCCAAACATCTAATGCACTATTGAAAGCATTGTATGTTTTGTTTATCATGTCTTAGTGATGTATTTTAAGTGATGCTCTATTGACACTAGAGCTGATTAAATTGTAATGAGCTTTAGTTGTTGAGAGTAAGATTGTACGAGTATGCATATGATTGCAAGAGTATGATTGTAAGATTCTAAGTAAGACCAAGAGTGTAAGACTTTGAGCAAGACTGTGAGCATACGGATTTAAGTACGATGGTACGAGTAAGATAATAAGTATAAAAATGTTTGATAAGGTAGTATATGTATGAGCTTGGATATGCTGTCTGATGCGATTTTGATTATTATGTTATGCTTGATTATTGTGAAAATTGCATGAGTGCATCTATGTATAGACTTACAGAGTTCACTGATTAGAGCTCTCTTGCGGAGTATTTTCATATATTATCTACTATGTATGAAAATACTCATTTTCACCTCTTTTTAGCCCCAATGTTCATGAAGCTTTTGGAGTTGGACTCTTGTTTCTATTGGTGGATCATTTTCCTTTCGCTCAAGTATAACTCTGACTCATCATGAGTGTTTATTAATTTGTCACGATCTTATATATTGGATGGGATAAGAGTTGATTATGTTTGTATATGTCTTAACTTATATATTAGATTATAGCTTTGAACTCTTGTGGGATTGTACATTGAGATACCTGGGATGTGTTTGTACTTAAGCCCATGACCATGGCTATTTATTTCATATGTTTTGTTTTCGATGCACGCTCGAGAATGTTTGGTTTGACTGTATGATAAATGAAAAGAAATTTAAGTGGGAAAGTGGATGCACAATGTTTTAATTTTATAAAACTTATTTTCATAGGTTTTAGATATTTAAAATTTTCTCAATTTATAGCCAATATATTGCAAAAAAATTGCATGCATTTTTTTTGTAGAAAATGTTTATAAAAATCTCAGGCATTACAAAAACTCAAGAGAAAGGAGGCATGTTTTGCCGAAGAAAAGCCCTAGGTTCATCTAGAGGTGATTTTTATCTCCATGTTCTTATGATTCACAAACTCTCAATTCAGGTGTGTCTTTGCTTGATTTTCTTCTTCTTTAAGTCAATCAAACCTGCTGAGATTGTTTTTATTTATTGAAAATATTTCATTTGAGAGTTTTTTCATAAACCCTACTTTCAAAAGTCCTTGTTTTCATATCCTTGAAAGTGTCTAATCATTGGAAAGTATTCATTGAATTGTGATTATGATTATTTGGTAAAGATCCAGCGATAACCATGTTCTAGAAAATTAAAGACCTTGTGTTGGAGAAATTGGTAAGAAGGACGTGCAATCCAACGGAAGATTGATTTGGTGAGAACTGAAGTGCATCTTGAGTAAATTGGGGATTATTGTGTGAATTTAATATTTGTCTAAACCTAGCGAATAACCACATTGTCTATAGTCAAAATACTTAGCTAGAGTAAAGAACTATAACTTATAGCCTCAAATTGCACTGGAATTTATAGCAGAAAAACTAGTGCAAGCCTAATGATCAAGCAATTAAACACTCAAACTACTATCAAGTTCAAAAGCATGCAATCACCACATCAAACGCAATGATTTTTTATATAGAAACCTAACATGAGAAAAAACAACAATAACCACTTTCCGCTTAAATCAATGCACTATGGATGTAGAACTTACAAGATACAAAGCTACCAAACTCTACCCCAACACTAGAATTCTCTTATCTAGATGAAGTTGTTCACCATCAAGTCTCCTTTTTATGCTATTTCCTTTGAGTTTGCCTTTTGTCTTCTCCAAAGCACTTCAATCAAATCCCTCGTTGATTTGTTGATGTAGAAGCTTCTTCAATCTCCCTTGTGAAGAACACTACCACATCTCATTACAACAAAAAGTACTATTAGCGATGCAAAGAAAAGCATGCTAATAATTATTTTTTACGACACATACAAAAGCCTCGCTAATAATATCACTATTAGCAACACTTTATAAAAAACGTCGCTAATATTATGACTATTAGTGATGCTTTTATAAAGCATCTCAAATACTAGTACTATTAGCAACACTTGTATAAAAACGTCGTTAATATTTCTAATATTAGCGATGCTTTCCAAAAATTGTCCCTAATAGTTATAATTTCAAATAAAAAATAAAAAAATAGCACTATTAGCTAATAGTAGTATTATTAGCGACATTTCCAAAAATGCATCGTAAATAAAATAAATTTATTTTTAAAAAAAAACTCAAGCTTATTAACGACGCTTTCTTAAAAGCAGTGCTAATAATACAACTAGTATCGAGGCTTTTAATAAAGCGTCGCTAATACTACTACTATTAGTGACTCTTTTAAAAATGCATCGCTAATAGCTTTATTAATTTATTTTATTTAATATTTAAATATATACTAAAATTTTAAAAATAAACTTCTTAAATATAATATATTTTATTTAATATTTATGATTTTTATATAAAAATAAATAATAAATAATAAATAAAATTCCCTTACTTTACGCCACTCCTTAGAGCTGGGAGCTCACCTTCACATGCATGTGATAGAGAGAGAGAGAGAGAGGAGTGAAGAGAGAAGAGTAAAGAGAGAAAAGGAAGAGACAAGAGAGGGGAGAGAGACTACTGAAGAGAGAGAAAGACAAGAAAGAGAGTGAAGAGAGAGATCTAGAGAAGAGAGAGTGAGAGTAGATAGAGAGGACGAGAGGTGAGAGAAGAGAGAGTGAAAAGAGAGAGAGAGAAGAGAGAGTGAAGATGAGAGAGAAGAGAGGTGAGAGAAGAGAGGAAGAGAGAGGAGAGAGAATAGAGGAAGTGAGAGAGGAGAGAGAATAGAGACAAAGAATAGAAGAAGAGAGAGGAAAGAGAAAGAGTAAAGAGAGGGAGATCGAGGAGCTAGAGAGAAGAGAGTGAGGGTAGAGAGAGAGTGAAGAGGAGAGAGAGAATAGAGGAAGAGAGAGGAGAGAGGAGAGAGGAAGAGTAAAGAGAGGGAGATCGAGGAGCTAGAGAGAAGAGAGGGTAGAGAAAGAGTCAAGAGAGATAGGAGAGAGACAAGTGAGAGAGAATAGAGAAGAGAGAGGAAAGAGAGTGAAGAGAGAGAAGAGAAGAGAGAGAAAGAAGAAGAGAAAGAGATAGAGGGGAAGGAGGGAGAAGAGAGAGAGGATAGAGGGGGAAGAAATTAATTTATATTTTTTAGAATTTTTTATTATATTATTTTTAAAATAATAATAATAAATTTTAAATAAAATATATTAACAACACTTCGTAAATTGCATCGCTAATAAATGTTATTTAAATGTTCTTATTAATTTTAAAATACAATTTACAATAATAGATAGAGAGTAAAGAGAGTGTCTAAATAGAGAGAGAGAGAGAGAGAGAGAGAGACAAGGTAGAGAAAAGAAGAAGAGAGACAAGAGCGAGTGCATAGAGAAAGAGAGAGGGAGGGTAGAGAGAGAATGAAGAGGAGAGAGAAGAGAGAAAAGAAGAAGAGGGAAAAAGAAAGAGGGGAAGGAGAGAGATGAAAAAGGCGAGACGCGCAACAATTTAACTTATAATTTTTGGGATTTTTTATTATATTATTATAATTTAAAAATAAAAAAGTATCAAATAAAATATATTAGCGGCTCTTTGTAAATACGTCGCTAATAGATTTTATTTAAAATTTCTTATTGATTTTAAAATATAATTTATAATAAAAGAGAGAGAGAGTGTGTGAGTAAATAGAGAGAGAGAGGGTAAAGAGAAAAGAAGAAGAGAGAGGAGAGAGAGTGCATAGAGAGAGAGAGGAGAGGAGAGAGGGAAGAGAGAGAGTGAGATAGGAGAGAGGGTAAAGAAAGTGAAGAGGAGAGAGAGATGAGAGATAGGGGAGAATAAATTAATTTATATCATTTTGGGATTTTTGTTATATTATTATATTTAAAAATAATAATAAAATAAAATATATTAACGACACTTATTACATTGCATCACTAGTATCCTAGTTAGAAAGATATGACAGAGAGGAAGGGAAGAAATTAATTTATATTTGTTTGGGATTTTTTATTATATTATTATATTTTAAAAATAAATAAAAATTTTAAAAATATATTAGCAATGCTTATTACATTATGTAGTAGCAACACATGCATATACAATGCTACTAACAAGGATACTGGCGAAGCAATTCCAAAAGCGTCGCTAATATATTTTATTTAAATTTTCTTTTTTATTTCAAAAAATAATTTATAATAAAAGAGAGTTTGAAGAGAGAAAAGAGAAGAAGAGAGGAGAGAGTGCATAAAGAGAAGAGAGAGAGGGTAGAGAAAGAGTGTAGAGAGAGGAGAGAGAGAGAGTGTAGAGACAAGAGAGATGTGAGAGAGAGAATGTAGAGATAAGAGAAAGAGGAGAGAGAGTGTGTGTGTAGAGAAAGAGGCTACACAGAGTGTGTGTTGAGAGAGAGAGTGTGTAGAGAGAGAGGATGGAGAGATAGGAAAGAGGGTAGAGAGAGAGAGTGAGAGTGTAGAGAGTGTGAAGAGAGAGAAGGGTGAGAGAGACAAGAGTGAGAGAGAGAGAGACTAGAGAGCAAATAAAGAGAGGGTAATTTTAAAAAAAATTAAGCCTATTAGAGACGCTCTTTATTGAGCGTCACTAATACTACCATCTATTAAAAAAATATTTATACTATTTGCAACGGACAGTAAAGGGTGTCGCAAACAGTTAAAATAGTAGCGATGCTAAAACATACGTGTCACAACTACTTATGTTATTTGCGATGCTCTTTACTGCGCATTGCAAATAGAATAATTTTTTTTAATAAATGGTAGTATTAGCAACACCCAAAAAAGAGCGTTGCTAATAGGCTACGTAGTTGTGACGCTTATACTCAAGCGTCGCAACTACTTAGCCTATTAGCAACGCTCTTTACTGAGCATCGCTAATAGGCTTAATCAAATATGGCAATAAGAATCATTTGTAGAAGCGTCACAAATTCAAAAGAAATGTGAGCAAAATTGCCTTTGTTTCTTCCCATGCGCGGCTAGGCAAAAATTTCACTAAGTTGCGTTTAAATCCCCCTGCACCCCCTTCCGCCTTCTACCACCCTCTCCCATCCAACAGTGTGCTAGAATCCGGCCCCGGCCAGATTCCGGCCCACCCTTTCCCCCATCAATCCCCTCCCCTCTATCTCCCCGCATGATTTTCGTCCCCCTCCTCAGGTCTGTCTGACCGAAGGACGAGGCTCCAGGGTCTGGTATCCAGATCCCCCCCGGATTCCGGCTCCCCCTCTTCCCCCCTCTCCCTGGTTACCCCCCTTTCCCTCTCCATGCTCACCCCCTCCCCTCTCTCCCCATCCACCTGCCCTCTCTATCTCCCTATCGGCGTCGGATCTGGCACCTCCGCCGGTTTCCAGTGCTGCTGCCATCCTCCACCCCAATCCCTCCCACCTGCGCCCCTTCAGTCATCCCACTTTAGGCAAAATTTTTAAGTTATTAGTGACGCTTTTTTTATTAGCGACGCTTTCTCTAAGCATTGCTATAGACTATTTTGATTTTTTTAAAAATTTTCTTATTAGTGACATTTATATAAGCATCGCTAATATTTTTTTATTATTAGCGACACATAAACAAGCGTCACTAGTAAGAAATTTTTTATTTTTGTTAAAATTTTTTCATATTCACGATGTTTTATGGAGCATCGCTAAGAACTAATTATTAGCGACACTTAGAATTAAGCGTCGCTAATAAGTTACTATTAGTGACACTTAATAAAGCATCACAAAAAGAAAATATTTAGTGACACGGAAATAAATGACTCTAATGTCAAACTAATAACAGCGCTTTGTCATAGGCGTTGCTAATGAGCAATAGCGACTACGTTTTTATCGACCCTATTAGCGACACTTTGTAAGCGTCCCTAATAGTGAGTAACTACACTTTAAGAACTATTAGCAACGCTTAAGGGTTTAGGGTGCATCACTAATAGTACTATTTATTGTAGTGTCTCCTTTGTGTTGAGATTTGTGATGTGTACTTAATCACCCAGACTTTACTTCTCATTTATTTTTCCTCAAAGTTTAGGTAAAGTGGGGAAGATCCTTTAGCATGAAGCATTTTTTTTTAGAATTTTTGCTTTCCCTTGTATTATTTCATCTAAAACTAGCCTTTAAATAGTGTCCCAATATAAGTAGGGTTTTAGTCTCCTAGAAACTAACTCATTCTAAAACTAGGAAACTAGTCACATATCAATCGATCATTCCAAAGGGCGATCGATCATTCTGCTTTCTTCTCGAATCCATATACCCAACTAATCAATCCTTTGTACCAAATGATCTATCAATCATGGTACTATGATCCTCCTATCAAACACCAGCAATCCTTCTAAGCCTATGATCGATCATTCAGGTTATTGTGGTGGATGAACAACAACTGATCAATCTTTTAATCAATCATTTGATTGATTTGTCAACTACAAAAAAAACCCAAGAACATTCATAGCCGATTGCTATTTTTCTCAAGCTCGATCGATTAATTATGAACAATTTGTGTAATATTTCTCCTTTGTGTTCAAAACACTCAAAAAATACTTTATAAGATTTTTCTAATTAAAATTTAAGTGCTTTGTGCATGTTTGTGTGCATAAAATTACCTTGAATCATAACACTTTGTTCAATCTTCCATCTTCAAATTCAGAATTTGTCAGCTTCTATTTTTTAAGTCAATCAATTCCATATCTAACTTTTTATCACATCATTCATTGAATCAGATTTTGATGACTTAAACATACACATTTGGACATAGTTTTGATTATTAAAATATAGGCAATTACAAGACATGTCTTAATATGTTCTAACAATCTCCACCTTTGGCTATTTTGTGACAAAACTCTTCATGTTATGAAAATAACAAATTACAACTCATGATGATACAATTAATTGACTCTCACTTTTACATATACTTGACAATACTAGGACTAACAAAGACTACTTGAAATTGATCTTGAAAAAACTTGAACCAGTACTTAGCCTGCACACTTCAACAAAAATAATTTGCCTAGCACTTCTCAAGTGAGTATGAAGTAAACTCAAACAAATTGATTTTCCATAATTTACTCTCCCCTTTTTTGTCTTAAATAGTAAAAAAGTGAACTAGAAATAAAGAAAATAATAAATAAAGCACATATATCAAGTAAACCACCATAAAAACATTATAAAAATAAACAAAAATCTACAAATGTCTTAAAATATTAACCAGTCAAACATCCATCAATTTCATAATATTTAAAAATATCCAATAAGGTGCATATCACGAACTGAAAATAGTTTTAATCATTATATACAAGGAAAAATATAAAAGTTAACCATTAGTAGCATCTCTAGCATCATCAGCACCATGATCCTCATCATCACTAACATCTTTCCATCAACAACATCATCATCAGAGGACTCAGAATAGAGACAGTGACAAGAAACTAAGTCCTCTTGTTGATCATATCTCTAATGCATATAATCCATAAGCTGATGGTGGAGAACCATAGCCTTGTCATATTCTATGTAGCGTGGAGCATCTGCGTTTGCATTAGATCATCTCCTCTTAGTTATTCACTCATCACCATCTGGCATGTGCTCATCATAAGAAGCCTCTATGAACTAATCACTGCTATGAGTTCTAATCATGTGAACCACAACCTCATCAATAGGTCCCATGTCGGTATGTGCCACTTTGCCACTCTGAATACGAACATGTTGGGCCTAAAAGATCCTAGACTAGATGTAGAGAAATGCTAACATCTCATTTTCATGTAGAAACGTCATTATGCAACAAAAATAAATGAGGAAAAATCTAAGTCAACATCTGTCTTAGAGATTAGGTAAAGACTGGGCCATGGTTTGATACTCACTTCTTCTATGTGCTCTAGATATTGTACTGCAACCACGTGTAGGAGTCGGAAAGTGGGAGTCATAGTATGTGAGTGAATGGATGTATATACTAGCCTAGCATGCTCAATACCCTGAAGTTTGCCTGTGATAATGTTGTCCTCTTACATCTCAAATCCCTCAAAGGTTGGGTATCAAAGTTCTCCTTTCTATACTTGAATCGCAAAGGCTATGATATCGGGGGTGACTATGACTGATATCGGGGGTGACTATGACTGATGTCCCATTGACCACTCCAATGAGCATCAAATCATACTTAGTTCTCATGGGGGAGTATCACTGTAGGATTAGCCTCAGGTGGACAAGGGTCTAAGAGGAGGAAATGTACTATGCGTACTCATACCAATGTTGTCTATGGAACAAAACCAATGGCTAAAGCTAGAACTAAGCAAGAATTAAAGTAATTAAATATCCTTGCAATTTTCAAACTTTTAGAAATTAAACATTTTTTGCCCAATTTTGAATTTGGTTAAAGTTAATAGTAGTTGTATGTTGTATACATCAATGAGATGAACAATTTTTAAAACAACAACTACTATTAAATTTAAACAAAAACACATAAATTTTAAAATTTCCTAATTTGCGCACATTTTCAAACCATCTATGTGAAAATCATTAAAACCTCAAGATTTAACAAATAAGCTGAAACTGTGCATAAACAAAAATCTAGCCATTTCAAACAATCCTTTAAATCAAAAACATTGAAATTCGCTTGAAATGCATCTAAATATCAAAATTTTGGGTTCAATTACTTACCTTCACCATTACGAATTCAATCAATTGATGCACAAATGTCAAGAAAAGCCACTCAAAGATGTGCCAAAGAAGCTTCGACTGCACCACTCTATCTTCACATAAAGTTTGGAAGTGAATGGGAGTGAAATGAGGTTTTGACCGATTTTAAAATGAGCATTCGGACACAAATTGTGAGGCCAACAATTGATCCCATTTGAACATTTTGAAAATACTTTTTGAAAATTTTGAAAAAATTCAAGTAAATTTCAATGTTAAAAAAATTATATACATTGAAAGCACCTCATTTTGACTTATATAACTCAAAATAAAAATTAAAGAAGAAAAAATAGTGAATAGTGAGTTCTTTGATTGAATTTCATGAATAGGACAATCAAATGAAGTACATCCACAGAACGATGATCATTTATACCTCTCCCTAGATTAGTCAACTCCATTAGATTGTGAATTTCAATTCTAATTTCTTAATTTTAACATTTTAATTATATTTTATTAAAATTTAAAAAAACTACTAATGTTTAACTCTTTTCTCTTGTAATAATTATTTGGTAAAGTCCTTATTTAAAAGAAACAAAATCTTCTAGAAAGTTTTCTCATTTTTTACGCACTTAGCACAATTCTATTTACATTAATTCTTCTAAAAAAAATTATAAAACATGAAGATCAAATGTTAGCCCATGGCTTCTTTTGATTTTTGACTTTTTCTTTTCAATTCATTTTTTTAGGGCTTTGGGTTTTTCTTAATTTTCTCAACTTGTATTATTTTTTTAAAGAAATTTGTATGCCATATTTTTCTTTTGATTTCAAGCAAATGGGAGTTTCACACTAGCCTAGGCTAACCTAAGTAGGTATCCTTTCCTCATCATCTGTATAAAGAATTTCAAGGTCATGACACATTACAAGGAATTTTTAAAATTTTCAATTTCCAAAATAGAAATCTAGCAAGTTTCTCTAATTAGATCACTAAGATTACTAGAATCTAAACTCTTAAGTCAACAAGTGTTTAAGAATTCTCTTTTGAATTTGACTTGAGTGAATCATGATGTTGTAAGAATATATGAGGTCATATGCAATGCAATTGGCCGATTTCATTTATCAAAATAATGTTAAAACTTCATATATGGGTTTAGTTTTAAGAGTAATTAGATTTAGTTGTGGCTAAGTCAGATTTGGAATTAAAAGACTTGAAAAATAGGAGAAAACATGTTCTGAAAGTTCAAGGATGAAAATATCTTAAGTGTTAAAGATTTGAAGGTATAATACACACATTCACGTACACAAATCACTTAGAATTAAGTTCAAATAATTTTTTGGAGTAATTTTGGAAGTTTTACTGTGTGTTAGGTCAAAATTTTGGGAATTGTTCTTTAGAGATCGACCACTTTTGAACATATGATTTACAGAGATAGATCTTTTAATGATTGTTTTTTAGATTTCAAACTGAGGCAAATATCGATTGATTGCCTCCTCAAATCGATAAACCAATTGGCAATTTTATTTAGGTAGAGACAGTATTTGATTGATTGCTTATTGAAATGATCAATCACTTGATCCCTAAGTTACCTCCTTTAAGAATTTTGGAAAGAAGTCATTTCATACTTTGGATTCTTTTACCCTAATCAACCTAAAGCACTATAAAAGATCTACATTTGGATGAAATTGAATAGTAGAAAATCATTATTCAAGTTGAGAAAAAAGGAGAGACCTTTTGCTTAAATTTTCTTTGATCCACTATTGATTTGTGAGAAAAATTTCTTCATGGTGAGAGGACTTAAGAGAGACACAACATTGACCACAACACACACATGAGTTTGAGAAGGAGAAGCTAAATCTTTATGAAGGAGTGATTAAATATTCTCAAGACAAATCAACAGACAAAAAGTAGTTTTGATTGAGGAGCTAGAAGAAGACAAAGACGAAAATGAAGGAAAAAAACCTCAAAACTTAGAGGAGAAGACTTGAAGGCCAACAACAAAAGATGAGAAGTTCTAAACAAAAGGCATTTATGTTAGTATCAAAAGAGGTTGGTGATTTGTTTTGGTCTTGTAAAAGGTATTTCTTACTAGTACATTAATTTAGTCTAGAGAGACCGTTGTATTTGTTTTACCATAGTTGGGGTTTTATACCTAAAAATCTTTGTCTTTTGCATGCTTATGCTTTTTTATTTGATGGTTTGATAGAATGATCATGAATGCACTTAGAGTTTAATTTTTTATTGTTTTTGTTAAGAAAATAAATTCTTACGCATAGAGGCCAAACCTCTTAATTCATACTTCACTGAAGTACTAGTTTTAGGATCTCTATGGTGATTTTCTAGGTCATTTAAATGGATATTAAACTCTCAAATGTGTGCAAGTTTTTGAAAAATGGAAAATTGCAACATCAAGTAAAGGAAAATAAAAAAATCTTCACCTTTTGGTGCATTTCTCTGTTAATTAAAGTACATTGACCATAAATCATAGTGTTTTCATCTTATTTGATAGTTAACAACATTTAGTCCAAGAGTCAAGCATTCAGAACTACAAAAACAAGCTATGAACCCAAATATCAACTTAAAAAAATATTTTTTTTTTGTTTTCATTCAAACCTCTGAACAAAAACAACTATGACAAACAAAATAAAATGAAAACATAACTAATAAAAACATGTACAGGTCCAATAGATATGAAGAATTAACTCAATGACACTTGTCACATCATCTCTAAGTAGAGATATTTTCCTCCTTAGCCTTGCTTACCTAACCAATCCTAAGGTAATCTAAAGGCTTCTTTTTTAGTTCTCCTATTTGATCATTCGAGGATTGAAGATTAATCTTTCTAATTCATACTCTTTTCTTTTTCTGACCATAAAGTTGGTGTGGCAACTTTGGGTTCTTTTCTATAGAGGTTTTCTTTCTCAACTTCCTCCTAGGGTTTGGCTTGTTTGGGTGGTTGTTAGGGTACTCAAACCTAGGGTGATCCTCCTTATGACATATGTCAAAAATCAGAAAAGCACTAACTTTGATTTTGATCACTCTTCTTCCTCTTAGCTTTGGTGGGGTGGACACTACCTTTGGTGTGTAATTACTCTCCGTGGCTCTCACAAAGGTATATTGTTTAGAATTAGATATGTGCATGGATGGCTTAAACTCTAATCCCTTTTCATCCCATTGACCAATGTTGCTCATGGTCTCTAGAGACTTCTTCCCACACTTGAATCCAACTAGTTTCTCCTTAGAGGACATAAGTTCTCTTTGAAGTACACTAGGCTTCTCTCTTTCACTCTCAAGTTCAACCTTAATGTCACCCAAGTCACTCACCAATCTAGTGTTCAACACATGCAAACTATTGGACTATTGAGAAGCAATTTCAAGTTTCTCATGTCTCTTCCTCAATTCTTTCTCATGTTTTCTAGTCTTTTTAGTGAGAAGCATGACTTGTTGAATCAAATTACTTTGCTCATTGTTTGACTCTCTTTGAGAAGAAGAATCTGAGTTCATATTCAATGAATTTGACTCACAAGATCCTCTCTATAAACTATCCTTCTTCACGCTTGTGCAAAAGGCAATATAGTTACACATTTCATCCCTACTATAGCTGTCATCAGAGAAAGTTGTTCGAAGAACTAATCCTTATTATTTTTGTATTGACCTTTGAATTTCCTAGATTTTTCATTAGAAGAACTACCATTACTTTGATTAGGGCATTCAACAACAAAATGTCCTAATTTTTCACACAAGGAAGAACTATCATTACTTTCATTAGGGCATTCAACAACAAAATGTCCTAATTTTTCACACAAGAAACATCTCATGTTCTTCTTGTCAAAATAGTTAGCTTTCTCTTCTCTCTTCTCAACGTGTTTTCCTCTTCTTGATGTTTGTTCTTTCTTCTCACCCATAAAATTCTGATTTCTTAAGAATTTTTTGAAATGTTTAGTCAGCATGAATATTTGTTCATTATCAATCTCTTCTTCATCAGTATCTTATTCTTCAAGTGTTTTAGGGCTTTGGTAATCCTAGACATTTTGTTTGTAGCTTTGAAAGCAGTTTGGTTTTCCTTCCCCTTCTCAGACATCTCTCTCTTATGATCATTGGACGCCTCTTGCATTTCAAAGGTTTTTAAGTTCCTTATCAATTCTTCTAATGTCCGAGGTGTCAATTTTATTTGATTCATTAATTGCAACTACCCTAATTTTTATTTTGATGATAGATATCTAAGAATATTTCTAACAACTAAATGGTTAGTAATTGGTTCCCTTAGTTGCTCACAAGTGTTCATAATGTCATAGATTTTAGCATAGTATTAAAAAAATTTCTTATCATCTCCCATCATGATATTTTCTAAATCAAATGTTAGCTTTCATAGCCTAGACATTTTCAGAGTCTCAATTCCCTCATTGTACTTAACTAATCTAGCCTTTGCAATTTTAGACGATGTACAATTAAAGATTAACCTATGTTGATTTTTTCCTACATCATTGAAAAGTGTACTAGAGGCCTTGCTATTATAATTAGCCTATTTCAGTTCAGTTTCATACCAATCATACTCAAGATTTAAAATCTCAGCCCCATCTTCGCCTTTGGTTATGGGAAGATTACAGCCTTTAATCATAGCTCTCCAAGCATTACCATCAAGTACTTGAATAAAGGTTCTCATCAAATTCTTACAATATGAGAAATTTTGACCATCAAATAAAGATGGAATGTTCATGGGGTTGCCCAAATCTCCATGTTCATCCATATTAGTTTGAATTAGATACGAAAAAAATAAAGAGGAAATCACAAGAAAACAATCACTCAGCAAGAAACAATATCTATTGAAAATAAAACTATCACTAACAAGCAAAAATAATAAAAATTCAACAAAAAAAACATGCAAATTGATAGCAAATAATATTGCAAGATCTAAAACACCCTCCGCAGCCAATTGTGATTTTATTATTCATCTATTCTAAACCAATTATCACATTGATCGTAGTCTAAATACTTAGCTAAAGTAAAGAACTACAAAGTTATGGCCACAATTGTGCATGAATTTATAGCAGAAAAGCTAGTGCAAGCCTAATGATCAAGCATTTAAATACCCAAACCAGTATCAAGTTCGCAAGCATGTAATCACCACATTGTTGTTAAATTTTCATTGTTTACATGAAAGCAGATGAATCAAAGGTAGAAAAGCAGCTAAATGAGGTTGAACCCACATACTTGAAATGGGAAAATGAAAATTTAATCTAATCGAATCTAACTCTAACCTAGTTAACGAATTATCAAGCAACCACCTACTTTAAAAACCCTAAAACAAGTAAGAATGAAAAGTGAATAAATAAAAGAAGTAAAGTGATTGAAACTATAAAAAACAAGTAATAGAATTCAAAGTTAAATCTAAGAACTAATAAGAAATCAAAACTCTGAGAATCAATTTAAACTAAGAAAACAATCTCAAACATTTGAATATCCAATTAACCAAACTACTAAGGCATGAGAATCCACACAAATTAATTTGTAAAGAGTAATGTCCATTGTTATTGATTCAAATTCCATACTATCTTATAACACATTAGAATTCAATCCCATGTATTACAGAAAATATCATTGTTAAACATACATTCAAGAGTAAAATTTATGTTCTCCTTCACATGATAAGATTAAGATTAAGTCTATAATTGTATCCACAAGATGTAAATAACAATTAATACCTAACCCTAATTCAAGAGTTAAAAATTTCATGCAACTAACTAATAATAACTACCTCAAATTATAAGAAGAACATGATTAATCTTATATCCAAGATAGAGTTCAATTTAAAATAGTTAGAACAATGAAACATTGAAACACATGCAAAAGAAATTTAATAAACTTTCATGATAATTAATTCATACAAATTAACAAGGCTTCATCCTAACCTTAAGATGAAAAACTTAGCTACTCATTAACGTAAGAAATAAAACCATAATCTCCATTAAATTAAGTGGAAAGAAACTTAGAAGTACGAAGAAAAACAAGAAAATTTTAAAAAATTTCAACTGCTATAGTACCAATGAGTAACTATTCATCATCTTCAACCTCGCTACTATGCTACAGTACTCACGGCCATTGAAATGTCTTTTTTTTACTTGTTCTTCATTCTCCGGCTTTGGGCTTCAAGTCTCTCACTTTGGAGGATGGGATTGAATGAATTTGCCTCTGGTTCATGATTTTTCTCTCTTCCATCTTCTACAGTTCTCTGTTCTTATTTAAACATGCTGGAAAGATTTTTTTCTTTCTAATTCAAGCTCTCAATTCCATCCATGTTTAGGCTCTTTCTTTGTTTAATCATTACCTTTTCTTCCTTCTTTATTCTTGCCCAATCCTTTCCTTTCTCTTGTTCTATTGTTTTATTTAATCTAATTCGTCATGCTATGTTAGATGTTTTACTGTTCATACGAACTCAAATCTGGACGTTCCTTGCTGCAACTCGTTGGACATTGGCTAGGAACTAGTTGCTTCCATTCTGAAGTCTTTGCTTTGCTTTTATAGGCTAAAAATGAATGGAAGGAGGTCTTTCTCATGATAATGGGAAAGATCTCTTCACTGTAATCTGTTGCCGCCCTCTATGGTTTTTCTCTGCTTATGAACGTGGCAGCCCTCTGATTTCGGACTCTAGCTTGCCATAAGCTGATCTTTTGTCATTGATTATTCTCTCCTTATATTACTCTCTTCTAATCCTTCTTTTATTGTTGGATTAAAAGACAAAGACCCTTGAGTATATATGGATACTAGCAAAAGTACCAGAAGATGGAATTCTGCTCAATGATTTTCTTTTCATGTGAGGCTTATTCTCTCTAGTTTAATTTTCTGGTTTTCTCTTAATTTTTCTTCCTTTGAAACTACTGAATTTCTCTCCATTCTCTGTCCTTTCTTTTCTTTTGTTTTGTTGGCTTCATTGGCTTGTTATTGCTTTTACTCTTCTTGTGTCGATGCTGAAAAAGTAGTGAGAAAAAAATTGGTCATAGTTCTCTTTCTCTTCATGACAGTTCGTGCTATGCACCAACGTTTGATTTGTCTAAGATGTCTAAACTATGTCCAAATATTTTCTAAGTTACATGAGCATCAAGAAAGTTGTCCACACGACATTCACCTACAAAGCACAATAAGACCATAATTGAGACATGTAAAAATTAAATAAAATCCCAACTTGATTCAAATACACACCTAAACTACTAATAATGCCTAAATTAATTAAATATTAAATCAAACTACTGCTATATGTCTTAACATAAATAAATAAACCCTAATTAACCATAAATTAGCCTAATCCTACACTAGAAAATAAGGTAAAAAAGCGTATAAAATTTATAAAAACCACACGTATCACACATCAAATGCAAGGATTTTTTATGTTGAAACCTAAAATGGGTAAAATCCATAGTAGCCACTCACCGGCTAAATCAATGTACTATGGATGTAGAACTTACAAGACACAAAGCTACTAACCTATACCCCAACACTAGAATTCACTTCTCTAGTTGAAGTTGTTGGACATCAAGCTCCTCCTTGATCCTTGATGCTTTTCCATTTGGAGCTTGCTATTTGTCTTCTCTAAAGCACTTCAACCAATCTCATTTGTGAAGAACTCCTTCTCATATCCATTGTGTTATGATTTATGATGTGTACTTAATCACTGATACTTCACCTCTCATTAATTTTCACTCAAAGTTTAGGTGAATTAGGTAAGAACTATTAGCATGAAGCACTCTTTCTTTCTCTAAGAAATTTTGCTTCTCCTTGTGTTATTTTGTCCAAAAACTAGCCTTTAAATAGTATCACAAGTCGGCTAGGGTTTTAGTCTCCTAATTGGAAAGTGACTCATTCCAGACTTGGTTAAACGAGGTAACTAGTCATATATTGATTGATCGTTCTACAAGTATATGAATCGCTTTTTTTTGTATCTAGAAACCCAATTAATCAATCCTTCATACCAAATGATCTATTAATAAAGTATTGTATTCCGCCTATCAGGCATCGATCAATCCTTCTAGGCATGTGATTTATTGTTCAGGTTACTGTGATAGACGAACAAGCATCTGATTGATCTTTTAGCCAACCATTCGTTCGTTTTGTCAACCATAAAAAATACATAACATTCATCGCCAATCGATATCTTTATCATGGGTGATCGCTGAGTTATGAAGATTGCAAATTTTCATCTTTTTTGTCCAAAACACTCAAAAAACACTTTCTAAGATTTTTATAATTAAAATCAAAGTATTTTGTGCATGTGAGTGTGTGTAAGATTATTTAGATTATTTTGAAAATTGTTAATCTAGTAAAATTTGAATGGTAACTGTTGCACACTTTATGTGATCTATTGTGTAACCCAAACTTTCAAAATGCCATTATGCCAAATGTTCATTTAATTCACCCATAAATGGGTTGCCATATAGGCACTAAATACCTATAATTATAACTGATATAAATTTGGATTTAGTGGTCCCACCTACTATATTAAAATATCCATTGTCTTCAAATGTCAAAAACTTTCAATTCTAATCATACTTGACTTGCAGGTTTAAACTGTTGAGCTAATAATTAAAATCCCTATCTCTAATAAGTGGCAGTACGAGTGGGATTTTACAATGATGATAAATTGAACTATGATATAGATTATAGGAAATAATTTTACTAATTGACATTTTATAAATTTGTCGAACAGATTATGTGCCTAGTTAGGTGTCAGATATGCACAAAATATATATCCATTTTATACACATTGTACCTTGTTTGCTAGCTTAGTATTAAGTTAGGGTTAATTGTAGATTATTATTGTTAGGTTACAAATTAATATTTTTGTTTAATTATTAGCTAATTTGGGTGGCATTGTTAGTTTAGGCATGTATTTGAATCAAGACGGACTTTTATTATTGTTTACACATCTAAAATATGGTCTATGTTTTTTGTATGTAAGGTACTTTTTTTGAGGTACATGGACGACGTGTGAGAGAGCTCACAATATTCTTGATAGGCAAATGATTGATTTGGACACATTTAGAGGACCATAATGCATTTGAATTTATTATTGACATAAACAAGAGGGTTGAAATCCAAACATGAATATAAACAGAACTAGAAAGTAGATGGTGTACTAAAATAATATTGAATTAAATACCTTTAAAACTTAAATCGCAATCCTAATTTGTGTTAATTCATTACTTATTTGGACTGTTTATATTTTGAATAGGTGAGTTGGACCTCCGTTATGTTTGCATGTCCAAACAAGCTTCAAAAGTATCCAACTTGAAAAGGAAGTGAAGTCCAACTACTTAAAACTTGTTAAGAATGGATTCTTAATGGTCTAAGGATGCATTGAATGGTTGAACATAACCATGTGTACCCATTAGATTTTAGATTTACATCAAGAAAATCAAATTCGGGAAGGAGCTAAATTGGACAGATTGATGCATCCTTATTATTTTAGTCATATATTTTTATAATAAATTCGGATTGACATGAGTATGGGGGCATTAAAAAGAAGACTTCAATTAATACAATTATATTTCAGAAAGAAATTCATAATTCTAAAGATTTATAGTTCAAATCAGACATGAAAAGGCACAACTAGTTAGTCAACCGAGGCCAACACATAGAGTAGCTTTTTGATAGTTGTGATTACTACACATAAGGAAAAATGATGAGGCTGATTGGATGATCAGAGAAAGAATAAAAGATACTTGTTTGATGACAAATCTTTGATTTATTCTTCATGTTTCTTTGTGATCTTAATGCATAAGATGCTTGAAGACTCACCTTCTTAATCTTTTGTGATTTTAATACATATAACTCTTGAAGAAATAATTCTTTTAATCTTTCATCTATCTAAAGTATTACCTATCTTTATTTTTGCTTTTAATATTCATATCTTCCAGTTATATAAATTATTTATTTGATTCTAACCGAGATAACATAACACAAGAAGAACATCATTAAATGTTGTAGTGATCCTCAATGCCTATGTTTTATACTATTGAATTTCATCTTACCACTTTCAATGCCTAAGTAATCTTTTATTCTCCCTCTTAATTTTTCTTTACTCTTTGTAATCATTATGATAATTACACAAAGACAATCTTTGTGGATTTGACCATGCAAGACTATCTCTTGTGCACTTGCAAGTAATATAATGCTAAATTTCTATTCAATTTAGTCAATCAATAGTTTTAGTGTAACAAGCTTTTGGCACTGTTGCTGGGGATTGCAACGTGTGACAAGAACACCGGTAACAAAATATTCTCCCTATTAATTTTTTTGTTTCATGTTTTTATTTTTATTCTTTTTCTTTTGTTGAAAGTGAGAGTAGTGGGACAAATAATCATTAAAGCAACATAACCCAAAGGTTCTCTTGGACTTATCATTTCTCAAAGAATTAAAGAAAACCACTTGAATCATTCCGGGTAGTTTCATTCCACTTCCTTTACTTTATTTTTTTTAGTTCTTATATTTTTTTGTTTAGAATTATTTCTTTTCGATATTAAGTTTGAATTGCATACTTTGCTTTTGATTAATCCTTAGATCTTCTTTCTTTTAGTTTTACTTTGTTGATATTTTTTTTAGTATCATTTCTTTTTATGTGCACATGAGAACGTGACCAAAGTGACCGCTTAAAAAGTGTTGACATTTCTCTTAATATTTCTGAGTTTTCTAAACACTATGGAGTGTAAAAACATATGAGTCATATGCCAAGTTTGTTGGCTAATTTCTTCGTCAAAATTATGTATAGAAACCTTTTGTATGGACTTAGTCTTAAAATATGATTAGATGTTGTTGTGGTCAAGTCAAATTTGGAATTGAAAGACTTAAAAAATAAGAGTAGATGTGTTCTTATTAATAAACACAGAAGACTAAAGAATTTTGTAGGTTTTTTAAGCTTATTTAGATCACATTAACATACCAAAATCACATGCAGAAGTTTTAGAAGTGATTTGAGTGGTTTTAGGGGGGAAAGGACAAGATAGTAAAAATGTAGATAGAATGATCCATCGCTGCACAATATGAAGAAGAGAATGATCACTTGGCACTTAATTTTTCCATGTGTAAAATAAAGCTGAGAGTTATCGATTGATGTCCTTCATTCATCGATCGATTGCTTGAAGTATCATGCACAAAACAAGCAGTGAACGATCAATCACTGTTTAGAACGATAGATCACTTCAAGGACTAGTTACCATAATTAAGGCATTCCGATTTTAATTTTTTTCCTTATTCAAATCAACAATCTAAAATGACTTAGAGAGCTATATAAGGGATAAGAAATCATGAATTTTGAGAGAGTAAACCTAAAGGAGATTAGAGAAGAATCCTTTATACCTTTTGTATATTGTTTTCCAATAATGATTCACATAAAACTTTGAGTTGAAGATCAATGGTGAATTAATAAAGCTTTTCCACAACTAAGAAGAGATTTCACGCAGAGATTTCAAATAGGAGTTGCAGCATATCTTCGATGGTAGATTGAAGATTCCATGGAGGCAGCTTGTTGTAGGCTTGAATATGATAAAGACAAAGTAAAGAGGAAGAAGAAGTTTCAAGTGCTTGAGGGAGAAGACTTGAAGGCCAAGATAAAGGTTAGAGAAAACCTAAAGGAGATTAGAGAAGAATCCTTTAAATAAATAGAGTTTGTCTTAGAGTCAAAATAAAGGTTAGTAATTTGCTTGTGTCAAAGTAAATTACTTTGCTTGCTAGTAGTGCATTGATTTGGTTCTAGTTTGGAACTGCCTCAATTTTTACCCAAGTTTGGGTTTTCCACATTAAAACTGTTGCATGTCTATATGTGGATTGAATGCTTATGGTTTGAATGATTGATATATTGTGAGTTAGGTTTGAGAGAATATTTACTTGATTCTGCTACATATAAAAATTCTGCACAAAGAGGCTAGAACATTAGTCTTTATCTTTTATAGATAATCAGATTAGGGGCAATCTAGTGATCTAATATACTCTTCTAGATAGATATTAAACTCCTAATTGGTAGCTAAGGTATAATTACTAAAAATTTGATTTTGCTCCATGATATTAATCTGATTTGGCGTGTAAGTACTTTATAATCTTCACTACAACAAAAAGACTATTAGTGACGCTTTAAGGGTCGCTAATAATTACATAAGCATCTCTAAAATCGTCGATAATAGTCTCGTCACAACTGCTCATTAGTGACGCTTAACGAATAGCATCGCTAATAGTTAATATTAGTGACGTTTTATTTTGTTGTCGATAATATTAATTTAATAGTGACCCTTTTATAAGCATCACTAATAATTAGATTATTAGTGACATTTCTTAGAAATCATCGCTAATAATACATTATTAGCAATGCTTTTAGAAGCGTTGCTAATACGTTGATATATTATTAAAAAATTAAAAAGCATTAGCGACATTTTATAAAAATGTTGCAATTAAGATTAAAAAAACAAAATTTTCAATAAGCATCACTAAAAAGACATTATTAGCGACACTACAAAAATCATCGCTAATAATGTATTTTTTTATAAAAAAACATTGTGATGCTTGTTAAGCATCGTTAATTTTTAAAAAAAATTAAAAAATAATAAAAATAGTTATTGGCGATGCTTAAGAAAGAGTGGCTAAAAAGAAAATAAAAAAAAAAGTTAAACTGGTCGGTTGAGTGAAGACCTGCGCACGCGCGGGTCGGTGGTTACCCGTAGAAGTGGGTCAAGAGACATGCTTCTGTGGGTCATCTTCAACCTCTCTATCGAGAGGTTGAAGCTCATCGGTGAGTCCCGAAGTGCCTCCGTCATTCTTCCGGCGAGTCTCGCCCGTGACGGTGAATGAAAAAATCCCACGCGATTGAAAGTGATCACACTAAAATAAGTCCTTTTCTGACGTTTACATATGAATGTCACAACCGGGAAACTTATTTGCGACGCTTATTGAGTAGGTGTCACAAATAATGTAGATATTTGCAACGCTTATTCATAAGTGTCACAAATAAGACTCATATTGGTGACGCTTACTAATGTGCGTAGTCAATACTAATTTTTTTTAAATAAAATCATCTCCTCTCTCTACCCTCTCTCTATCTTCTCTCTCTCCACTCTCTACCCTCTCTCTCCCTCTCTTCTCTCTCCTCTCTCTCTTCTCTATCTCTCTCTTCACTCTCTTTCTTCTCTTCTCTTCTCTTCTTTCTCTCCCCTCTCTCTCTATACTCTCTCTCCTCTCTCTTCTTCCTTTATCTCTCTCCTCTCTCTACCCCCATCTCTCCCTCCCTCCCTCCCCCTTCACTCTCTCTCCTCTCTCTCTCTCTCTCTCCCCGTTACTCACTTTTTGTCTCTCCCCTCTTCCTCTCTCTTCCCCTTCTATCTCTCTCTCTCTCCTCCACTCTCTCTCTCTAATCCTCTTTCTCTCTCCTCTCTCTATATCATCTCTCTCATTTTTCTCTATTTCTATATATTTTAAAATTAATAGAAATAAATTATAAGGTAATAGCGACGCATATGAATATGTGTCGCTAATACGCTACGTATTTGCAATGCATAAAAATACGCATTGCAAATACCGAGGGTATTAGCGGCGCATACTCATATGTGTCCCTAAGAATGATAGATCGATAAACTCTCGGACAAATTTTACACAGTCTTATTCAGGTGCCAATCGATTGATTGACCTAGTACAATTTGTAGCGATCAATCGATGCATAGTAAAATTTCTCAATTTACCCTAATTCAATCTAAAACTTCTAGATTCACTTAATTAATTTATTTTAAGCTAACAGTAAGTGAATTGTGTATGTGTGTGTGCAAATGAACATTAACACTCAGCTTAGTTTTCAACATTGATCGATAAGAACATGTCTGCTCTTATTTTTCAAGTCAATAAATTCCAAATCTAACTTAACCACAACTAAATCTTATCATATGTCTAAGAATGAAAACATACATGAAGTTTAAACGTTAGTTTTTTATCGTCAAAATTAGCCAATTTATAATACATATGACTCATATGTTATTTGAAGGCATGCCATTGGGCATAATAGGTCAGTGACACCCTGGTTTGGGCCACTGATGGGTTGCTATGGCCATGGTGGCTCAAAAAAATAAAAAAATTTGAAGGCAACATTGCCCATGATGGTAGCAACACCAATGAAGCTTGACCATGTTAAGGACAATGTCATGATCGCCCTACCATGGTTGTTGTCATGGTCGTGAAAATGTTGCCATGTCACTGGTAGGGACATGGTTGTAAGATCCCTTATTTCTTTTCTTTATTTCCTTTCCATTGTGTGAATTATTGTTGGTTTAATCTAATTTTTGAGGTTATGGGTTAGTTTAATTATAAATTTCTTAAGGGTTAATTTCATTTTAAAAGTATTAGTGTCAAGCTTGATTTACCAAAATTTTTACCTATTTATAGGTACTTTCTTTCTATTTTTCCTTGGTCAAGGGAGCGGACCCCACCGTGGGACTCACGTCCATGTTGGACGACATGCAACCCATTTTAACCTTCAACATTCTAGTGATTTGTTTAAGTGGGTTTGGGTGTAATTAAATTCATTTTTGAGTCAAAAACACCTTTAATTGGTCACTTACGCCGTTTTCTCTTATTTTTCAGCCCAACAATTCGTATTCCCAACCCAAAACACTTACTATATAAGGAAAAACCCTAGTTGTTTGCCAAATAGGGAAGGGCTGTGTTTAGGTGGGATGTTTGCTCTACTCCCATTTCCAAAAGGAGAAACCCTTGATTACTGTGAGTTTTCTTCCCTTAATCACCTTTAATCTTCCAACTTTTATCTTAATCACCTCTATCTTCATTTCTCCTATTTTGATTCTTGATTTTGTTCATCAAAATCATGTTTTTAATTTCAAATTAGGACCCTAATTAGGTCATTTTTGTTTTTAACCCAAGGATGTCTTAGATCTATTTTTTCCCAAGTTAATTTGAGTTTATTGGTTAGTTTTAATTAGGTTTAACTAAAAGCCCTAATTTTTATGTAGGATTTATTAAGGTTGAATATCGTTCAAGGGATTCAAAGGCTTGTTAGAGGTAAGGGGTTTTTATCTTGAGTGGTTTTTTTCATTGGAATGCATGATTATGGGTTCTATTTGGTTTTTCTTCATCTTGATGTATAATGGTGATTTGTTAAAAGTATGTGATTTATGGTTATTTTGATATGATTAAGCATGAGAATGATTAGATCCATAATGTTCTAGTCTTAAATTTTCATTATACAATGTTTTATGGTGATTTTTTGATTTATATGAAATTTAGGAAGATTTTTTGTTTAAATTTTGAGAGGTTGAAGGTGAACCAGACAAATGAACTCTTGCATGCATTTGAACGCGCTAACAAACCGTTCAAATGGCCAGGCATTCAAACGGGCTAACATACCATTTGAACGGCCAGGCATTCTAATGGGCTATCTAGCCATTTGAATGGCCATGCGTTCAAACAAGCTACAGGGCCGTTCAAATGGCTAAACACATTTTTGGTGAAAATAGCTTATTTTGTGGATTTTCGGCCATTTCTTGTTCTTTTCTCATGATTCTAGTTCTCTATTGCTATGATGAGTTATGAATACTTATAATTGTACCTTATTTGCATATAAATTTCTTTGGATTATGATTTAGCTTAAGCATGAAGATGACTATATTTGTCTCTGTTTAGCATAATATTCTACTTGTTTTAAACCCATATTTCTATGATTTCTTCGCATTTACTCCTTGACTCCAGTAGATTATGACCATGATAAATTATGGATACTTGTACATGTCATATTGATTATAGGTGATTCATGTCCTACATGTTTTAGTTTAAGTGTGAACACTACCATGTAGGTATATTCTTGCTTATGCTTATATGATTTTATTTGTCACAAATGGACTATGTTACATGCACATACGGACTGATTAGAGTATGCTTGTTCATACTTAAATGCGTTAAACTTTCTCACTTATGTATCCTATTGGATGCATCATGGCAATGATTTATAAGCATTGATTTCTCAAGTTTAGCTGTGATTAATCGATTGGATGCGATTAGATGTCATTGCTTTCTGGATTAGCCTATCGGAGGTTTATCGAATCGGTTTTACGTCCCTTGTAAATAGGATTTTCATCCCTTGTAGATGGTCCTCCCCAGGTGAGAACAGTAGAATGCTATAATGAGTTAAACTAATGTGTATTATAGACTTGAGAATCCAAGTTGGTTTGTCTATATGCACAAGCTTACCAGAGGGTATTTTTCCAGTTATGGATCTTACCCAAACTGCTCTAGTTTTCCTTTTTAGGAATTCAGACCTTCTCCGTTAGGGATTGTCCTGGGCAAGCAACTTTCCCAATTAGGGAACTTACCCAAACTGCTCTAGTTTTCTATTTTAGGAATTCAGATCTTCCCCATTAGGGATTATCCTAAGTGAGCAGGTCTACTTAGGCTTCGGCTAGGGTGAGCATAATTATTTTCTCAATTGTGAGATATTCACCATATGGTTTATGCATGTGTATGGAATATAATACTCATTGACATAGGTTGTGTAGGGATAATGATGCTTATGTTACATATGGTGTGTATGACATGATTATACTTATACATACATGATGAAATATGGTTTGGTATATTTGATTATGCAAGGTGAATGTGAATATTGAGACATGCTTATGCAAGTTATGAATGCTATAATGAGATTTATATAATTGCACATGGTGTGCATGTCTGTTATGAATTATGAATGAACCTATGGTGCACAATTGTCATGAATGTGTTTATGGAATATGATCTATATCATGATGCATATGTGGTATGAAAACCTATATGGAATGTGATTTATCTCATGATGCACAAGTGTAGAGAATGGATATGTGATGCATGTTTAGATTGAGAATGCATGTAGTGTTTCAATGAGTTTATATTCCATTTCAAAACCCTTCCTGAGCTAAGCTCACCCCTCTTTTGTTTGTGGTTTTGTTTTAGGGTTGTATGTTGTGTCATGCAGATGCTTGAGATGGACTTTATGTTGAGCATGAGGTTGGACACGCGTCATGAAAGGGTATTTGATATTTGTTGTTATTAGACTTGTTATATGATGTGATAGTCTTATATTTGACTTTAACTCATACTATGGTTAGCCGGTGTTGACTTTTGTGTAGCCGTGGAGGTTTAATATTATGTTGTTATTTAGATAATGTGGGTATTGTGTGGACTAAAATTATGAATTACGTCTTTTTTATCTTCCTCTACTTGCTTTTGCACAAAGGGCATGTGCACGTACTTCGGTAAGAATTCACCAAAGATGGATAAAGCCTTCAGCAATTTCACTTCACTTCGTCATGCCGTGTACCGCCTTCTCCTTGGACCGGGTTCGGGTCAAGGTGGGGGTGGGACGGGGTGTGACAATGGCAGTGCTACCAAGGTTGTGGCTGCAATGTCGTAGCTCTTCCTTGGTTGTGGCAGCATTGACATGGCCATGGTTGTGTTGGCAAGATGTTGTCATGGTTGTGGCTGCACTACCATGGCTATGTTGGTAGGGTGTTGCCACCACTAAAAAAATGGATGCCATGGCTTACCAAGACCACGGTAGCACTACCATGGCTTTTCTAGCAAGGTGTTGCCATGGTTGTGGTTGCGCTGACATGTCACTATCATCATCGTGGTAGCACTGGCATGGTGCTACCATGGCTTTTCTTTGGTCGTGGTAGCATTGTCATAGCTATGGTTTTGTTGGCATGGTGTTGCCATGGTCATGGGTGTGTTGGCATGGCAATACCATGGTTGTGGCAATGCTGGCATAGCACTTCCATGGTCATGGTTGCAGTGTTGTGGCTCTTCGTTGGTTGAGGCATGGCTGTGCTTCCATGGCTACGGGTGTGCTACCAGGGCCAGGACTACTAAAAAAAGCATGCCATGGCCTTTTGGGGCCACGGTAGCATTGCAATGGTTCTTGCTTGGCAGTGGAATTACTGCCATGGCTCTTCCTTGGCCATGGAAGTGCTAGCATGGTGCTACCATGGTTTTTCTCTAGTCATAGTTGCTCTAGCATGGCACTGCCACGGGTCTGGTATTGCTGGCATGGTACTGCCATACGATGGTTGTGGTAATGATAGCATGGCATTGTCATGGTTGTGGCTACACTGCCATGGCTCTTCCTTGGTCATGGTAGTGCTACCACGGTAGCCATGGCTACTAAAAAAACCAAAAAAGGATGCCATGGTTTGCTTGGGCCATGGCAGTGCTACCATGACTCTTCCTTGGTAGTGCTAGCAAGGCACTACCATGGCCATGGTTGTGCTGGCAAGGCACTGCCATGGATGTGGTTACGCTAGCATGGCACTACCATAGCTAGGGTAGCACTGCCATGGCCATGGGCACGATGTCGGAGTCAGGTAGGTGAAGTTAGAGATGGAGGCATACCTGAGAGTTTAATACATATTATATGTAGAGGTTCACCACAGTGCCTCTAGCCCAAGGAAGAATTTTCTATGCTCCCTATTGACAGTGACTCAAGCAAAACAAACGCACGGGAGTTGTCTATCTATTAAATTAATGGCACACATGATAGCACACATTGGCATCAGGGCCAATAATGCTAATGTGTGTGTGCGTTGTCAATTTGATATCCTCCCATGTTTGCTAGTGTGGGCTTCTCTAGCCCAAATACCTTGCTAAGGTAAAAGATTATAAGATGTGTCTCCTTCTGCATAGGGGACATTATAGCAAAGTTAAAATACTAACATAATTTAAAAAAGCATGCAAAACATACAAACACAATAGTGATTTTATGTGAAAACCCAAATCAAAAAAAAAAAAGCACAATCAGCCTATCCATTTGATTGGATCAATGCACTAATAAATAAAGATCTTACAAGAGGTAGACAACCAACCTCTCAACTCACTAGAAGTCCTTTCTCCAATATTTGTTAACCACCATGATGCTTCCTTGATGTTTTTCCCTTTGAGTTTGATATATATCTTCTTCAATAGCCCTCCACTAATCAAAGCCCTCTTCAATTGTGGTGATGAAGCTCCTTCAAAACCCCTTTATGAATAAGCGTCTCAGCAATTATGGTTGTGTTTGTGATATGTGTCTCTAATAACTCTCTTCAATTAATAAGATGATGATGAACCAAAGTACTCAACCTGCAATTGATTTTCTCTAAAATAAAAAAGGTGGTTTTAGGGAAGAACTTAGGCAAAGTAGATCTCTTTTTTGCTTAGAAATTATTCTTCCCTTGTGTCCAATTTGTCATAAAAAAGCCTTTATATAGTCACCTGTCGGGAAAGAAACTACTCTCGGTTTGACTTAAAATAGGTAACTACAACATAGAGTGATCGATCGTTCCACAAGGTGATCTATTGTTCCTTATTTTGTTTGAAAGTAGATACACACTCGATTGATCCTTTAGCTAAATGATCTACCAATTGCGTTAATGGAATCTGTCTGATCTAAAAGGATCGATCCTTGCAACCTATAAACGATAGTTCAAGTTACTAGATATGATGAATAAGACTACCAATCAATCCATTGACCAATCGAACAATAGACGGGTCTACTGTCAAAAATCTCAAAGAGCCTTCAAGATCAAACAATCAATGTTTAAGGACGATTGATCAATTTTGAACACTGATTGCATTTTTTGTTTTTTTTTGTCCAAAACACTTAATAATGGTCTTCTATGAGGAATCTAAGTGTTTTGCTTATGAGTGTAAATTTTTTACCTTTTAGGCTTATCACTTTGTTATATCTTCCACCTTGAAAATCAAAACTGCTCAACTCCTATTTTCAAGTATATCAATTTAAATTTTACCTTGTTCACATCACTAATCTAATCAAATTCCTAAGACATATACCAATTTTGATATAATTTTACTTAACTAAATCAAGTCAATTACATGACATACACTCATATGTTCTAACAATATTTGCAAGAAGGCATCCATAGGCCATTGGTACACACGCAATTGATGGCTGGTGAAGCTACAAATGGAGGCTTGTGAGGGTTTTTGGGAGATGGTGGCATGGGCAAGAGCTCGAGCCTTTGAAGGACATAATTGTTAAAAATAAATTTGATTACTTCAGTAATCTCCTTTTAAGCAGATTACATGGGTAATCTATAATTAACTACTAATCATCCTTAAATTATAGATTAGTGAATAATTAGATTCTTCTATTATTTTATGCATCCAAATATGATAAGAAATTTTTTGCTTAAGCTCCCATGAATTTGTATCCAAACAGCCCCTTAGTATTTTCACAATGCTAGACATTAAAACTTACAGAAAGTATTAGTCTTTGGTAATCCCTTACTTAGCTGTTCACTTGCTCTTCAGAACACGTTATGCATTAATTTCTTGTCATTACTCCCATGACTATAAAATATAGCATTCTCATCATTCAGCATTACTGCATAATTACATCCACATACATATTACCAACCGTAACATGCTCAACCAAGTTCAATATACCACATTCTAATCACCTTCTGTAATTCAATGACCAATCTTTCCTCAATACTTTTCTCCCAATTCCATTTTCTGTTCAAAATTTTATGCTTGAATTTCAGTTCCCTACGTTGTTTGCCATCACATTCATATCCACAGCAGTCACCGGATTCAACAAAAAGACAAACTAAATCCTCAATCCATCGGCCATGTGGGGAAAGAGGGCAAACAAAAAACGCCGAGAAGATCACAAACATGGGTCTAATGCATACAAGCAGCCGTTTTGGTAAAGGAACTATGGGTTTAAAGGGATGGAGGAATTGCTACAAATGATCTATCAAAAGTCTCTTGCCATCTCATCTACACGAGCATGTCAACAACTCAAAGGCAACGATTTACAAGCCCCAGGTGCAAACTGACCAAATATCAGTTCAAAAATTCAAATAACGCACAAGTTTTCTTATCGGATTTTGTTCAGCTTCTTATGAACTCTCATATCCAGAATAGAACATACCACATTTTTTATCTCGCAAAGAGTCCAGTTTCAAGAAAATAAATTTACAAACTAATTAAAAAACATGGGCTACTAATAGTGGGAGCTTTTAGACCTAAACTTTTGCATTGAAAAGAGCCATTTCATATTGTCTATCATATGTTTTCTCAAGTGAACTTCAATGTACAAATTATACTATAGGCTTATTCCTCATAAAAGCTAGCACAGACAACCGTGCTTTGGTATTTTTTCATGCCAAAAAAGACAGCAGAAACAATGAATAATGAAAACCAAATCACCAATATTCTCTTATGAAAAAATAGTCGGTATAATACCATATTATTCTCAGTCTACTCAGCATCAACATTCAAACCAAAATGTTCAGTCAAAATTTTTCTGGAAGTTCTACCAAATCCTTTACTGACTTCCATCATTTGCCTAAGTTTTACAACTTCTCGTTTAATCTGATCCACTCGGCTCAAGACACTCGCCAATAGGGCATCTGACCCTCGTTTCTCAGGGGAAGATGTATGTTTTGCAAGTTCAGATCTTTCAAGCTCGAGTTGCCGATATAAACTGAGAAGGATATTTTTCTGAGAATACAGCTTTTGCTCTGCAAGTATAAGTTCTGATTCCTGAGAGTTTCTCAATAAGTGAAGTACCTGGTCAATCTCATTTTCAAGTTTCCGAGATTCAATCTGATAGTCAGAAGTTATGTACACGTCCCTTACATCCCCTTCTCCAAATTCCTTAGTAAGAGGTGAACTGTTGTCAAATCCTGCAATATCCTGCGCCAAGGGTATGTTCTGAAGATCAGAAGTATCACCTGTGGTTGGACAAAAATGGGTTCGTAAAAATTATTAGACCAGCAAGTTTGTGGTATGATTTTCCTTTTGGTTTTAAATTCAATTATGAGCTCAACTTTGTAACCAAAAAACACTACTATTAAGATTGTCTGGTTCAAGTAATATGGTATACCCATTTGTTCCTGTCCCCTCTCTGCCAACAGAAATTTTGGCTCGCTAATTTATAATTGATCTTACTTTAATACAAAGATATTGAACACTCTTTAACATGGTAAAGAAACATATCAGGAACTCAAATGTCAAAAGCACAAATTCTTCAGTTTTAAATGCCTGAAAATGGTTCTCTTTCTTATATATCATTCATAGACATTCACGAATAACGACCGTTCAGAACAAATCAAGCCAATCATAAACCCAAGAAATTTCTTCTAATGATTGAGATAAATAGAAGTTAATATAATTTGAACCGACTGGACAACCTGTTGTATAAAAAAAATTGAATTGAACGAATTATTTTGATGTCCTGTGACTTCAATTATCTCAAGCAGCAGATGGTTCATTCAAATATGTGCAAAGGTTTGGCTGCAGAGGTGTCTAGGCCCAATTCTAATTAAGAAATAAAGCTCTCCATAGAAGAGGTTCCAGGGTCGACTCCCATTGGCATAAAGTGTGTAAGGGAGTGTGGGCCTTACCTATCAATGAAAAAGAATATCTACATGGAACAGTGATTGGCATAAGAATAAACACACAAAAAAAAGCACAACATACTTGCGGCAATTGGTAAAATGTTGTCCTCCACCTTCCATAGTTCTCTAGGATTGACTCCACACTGAAGCTGGTGTAAAATGTCAGACAATCATGCTGATGTTGAGTAACCCTAGAATAAAATTATCATGACCATAGAAAAAACAAAAGAATTGTGCATGATACGTAAAAGGATCTAACTACAGAAAAAAGAGTATTACCCACTCCATAATACCTTTTCTAGGGCGAGCTGAATGTAATTCACCAATTTCTTTGCAGTTGCTTGTTCTGAACCATGCAATATACAGAATCCCAATTTCAACATCTTTGTAATTGCTTCATTTGAATTAACCGATTTACATGTTTCCAACAGCTTTGTCACATGTCCTATAAGGTTCATTCTATTATCACATCGTCTACAGTAATACTCCACATCCAACCCGATGTCTCCACCTACAGTTCCTGCCATGTAACAACGGAGTGCACATTCCAAATGTGCAACATGGCCACATATACGATTTTCGTACACATTTGCTTCACATCTAATGAAACTATAACCTCCATACATCAAATCAATAATGCCACTACAAAGTATACAACAACAATATCGACAAAACCCAGGTTCACTGCAGCATATATCACAATCCATTTCTTCCATGGAGAAATTTCTAGCCTGTTGTCGAAGAGAGCATATCTTATTACCAGCCATACAGCCCTCAGTCCCATTCGTAAGCTCTGAGTTTTGACTTCTAGCAACTAAAGCAATGGAATTGTTAATATCTGCAGTTTTTTGTCAAAAAAAAAACGAATAGTCAGAATGGGAATATATCACTGTATATGCTTCAAAACATATTTCAACATGTAAAAAACAACTTATCATAAAGAGATACCCTAGAAACCCCCCTGCACAGAGAACTATAACCTATCATATTGAAATGCATCTCCCAAGAAAATATCAGACCATTCACAGGTGGCATGAAACTACATTTACTCGAGAGAGTTTACAAATATAGGTACAGCAAGCCACATGGCATATAATGTTCTCTTGTGCCAATGGCTGACTGACCACATGGAGCATCAGTAGTAATCGATGGGGTAGTAGTGAGAATATTGTTCCCAAAGAGATGGTAGACAAGCTGCAATTAAAGGTGGAGAAGCACCCTCATCTATTTTCTTTTCATTGGATAAAGGATGTAGGAGAGACTAAGGTTGTTGAGAGGTGTAAGATGCCTTTCGCAAAAATTATAAAGCTGAGATTTAGTGTGATGTTGTAGATATGTCAGCTTGTCACCTTCTCCGAGGAAGACCTTGGCAATAGTCAGTGGACTCAATTCATGAAGGAATGAAGGATACATACTCTTACATTCATCATGGTGTGATGATTGTGTTGCTGCCCAGAAGTGGAGAGTCTTAACTCCACTCATGCTAAAATGAAAGGTGCTACCACCATGTAGGTGCGCAACCTCCAACCTGAGCTGAAGTACGAAGATAAGTTGACGTGCTAGTGGTAAAATGGGAGTCATCAAATAAATTGACATCAGGTGGACCCTCAAGTGCAGCCAATCAGCATCCACGACTGCTTAAGTTGCTGACTCAACTTGAAGAGATAGCCTCTGATAAGCTGCCACTTACTCTCCCATCAATGAGAAGCATTCAACAACAGGTAGACTTAATTCTTGGAGCTGGTTTACCTAATTTACCCCATTATGAGTCCAAAGGAGCACCAAGAGATGCAAAGACAGATGGAGGACTTGCTGAATCGGGGATTGGTTAGGGAGCACCTAAGTCCAAGTGCAGCCCTCTTGGTTCCAAAAAAAAAAGGTGAAACTTGGAGGATATGTGTGGACAACTGGGCAATTAACAAGATTACACTTATGTATAGGTTTTCTATACTAAGATTGGATGGATTTGTTAAAAAGGTCCAAAATATTTTCAAAGATTGATTTAAGGAGTGGTTATCATCAAATCAGAATTAGACTGAGGAGATATATGGAAGACAACTTTTAAAACCAAGGAAGGGTTATTTGAATGGCTAGTTATGCCCTTTGGGCTTACAAATGCACCATCCACCTTCATGAGATTCATGACTGAGGTACTTAAACCACTTCTAGGCAGTTCAGTAGTAGTTTATATTGATGACATTTTAATCTACATCGAGGGTAAGAAGAGCACCTACCCCACCTAAGAGAAGTATTCACAATTCTGCAAGCTAATACACTGCTGATTAACTTGGAAAAAGTGTAGTTTCTTCACTTCTCAGTTGGTGTGTCTGGCATATGTGATCAGCTCAGATGGGATAAAGGTGAATGACAGCAAAATCCAAGCTATCAAGGACTAGCCTACCCCTTGTACAATCAGCCAGCTTCGAAGTTTCCTTGAATTAGCCACATTCTATAGGAGGTTTGTTCAGAATTTCAGTAAAGTAGCTTCACATTTGACTAAATGTTTGAAGAAAAACAGGTTTGTATGGTCTGCAGCAGCTCAGCAGAGTTTTGAGATGCTTAAACAGGTTTATATGTATGTGTTCTTGATTACATGTGAATATTGCTTTTAAGGGATTAAAAAGCAGATCTATTGATCTCCCCTAAAACATGGCACAAGCTAATAACATAATCATAGCTGTAATCAAGTACCTTTTTTGAACATATATGGCATAGTCAAATCCTTACTTAACTCCATCGAAGTTCTCTTCTTACCCGGGCATCCCTACGTCTACTTTATATACGCTCATACCAACACAAGATATGCTCCCTAAACTTCTCCCCCAAAGGTGCTACTCCTAAGTTCAAACACATATATACCCGTTTCTAATTTTGTCTCTTAAGATCCTCATTTCGACTACATTTAGTTTATAAATATAACTTTACTTAGGGGTCCAACACACTGCTCAATTATGTATTAACAGTCTTAACTATAGAAATTACCTAGAAAATAGAAGGGATAATTCCTGCTAAGACCTAGCAGTCATCCAAATTTACCAATAAGTCCCTAAAAAAATTATATTGTACATAATAGTATAATTTTACTATTGTCCGCTTGCAACAATAGTAAAACATGGATAACCAATGGGTCTTAGTGAGAGACTGAGTCGGATAGCTTCTCATTTATTATAGCTTGGACCTTTTATGGTGGATATCAGTGCACAAACTCCTTTTTTCTATATTTTTAGAGAAAGGGAATTACTTTATAATTGGTCTGCGGTTCTAGGAGGTCCTTGAGCTGACTTATTGGTCACAATTAGCTTCACAAGGGAATTCATTGCAAGCGAACAATAGTAAAATTATACTTTTTGTAAAATTACACTATTGTGCAAAGTATAATTTTACTGTAGACCTATTGGTAAATTAATTGGGCCGTTTGTCCTTACTGGGAAGAACCCCAAAAAAAAAATCTACTTCCAACACATGCTTATATTAAGTTTTTTCTCTCTACTCCTTTCATATCCTCCTTGGCCTCTTCTTCCTGGTTTTAAGGAGTACCTTACTTCACGAACACTTATTTCAGCTAGACAAAGACAATTCAAACAAAAGGCAGTTTTACTCTTAATAAATGCCATCATACAAATTTCAAGTGTTAACAATTGAAAAACAACCATGATTTAAACAATATTATTCAAGCAAAAAACATCAAAATATGTTCTGCCAGAGAATTTAGAAACTTTCAGTAACTCAACATTTTCTAAATGATAAGAATGAAGGAATCTTTCTGTAGTTTCTGCAGTTCCATCAGCTTTCTCAAAGCCAACTATTGCCAGCAATGTATAAGTTTTTACTTTCCTCTCGGTAAAAGTCACTGAGATGGAAATCATTCCATGTTGAAATATGATATTTTTTATAGCTAAAGCTAGATAAAGACTGTCTGAGTGAAAAACATATCTCAAATATGAAACAAACAAGACTGAGCCTACAGCCCTGTGACCTTTCAGTTCCCAAGTCCCATATGCTGCACACATGCTCATTTTTTTACCACAAGATGGTATCCAATTTTTCCATTTACATACCAGTATTGACAACAAAACATCTAATTCCACCAGCCATGTGATAGAATAGGCCTAGCCTCTAACCTATAAGTAGAATCCAAAGTGTAAACATAACAATTATTTGACCACAGAATTCCCTACTAATTGAATGATTTGTAGTTTGAACCAATGCCTAGAACATTCTTGTCTGGGATGTCTCAAAAACAAGACTTAAAAACCGGTGATTATCCCAATATCTCCAATTATCTCAAAAACTGATGATTGCCCCGATATCTCTTCCAGCATATGGTTACGAAAATCAATATTTTAAGTTTTAGCACTGACTATAATGGGACACAAGCTCCATTAGCTGATAATTGAAGGAGCAATTTCAGCAAGCAGTTGGTGGCTGTTCAAAATAAGGCTCTAGGGGTATTTCGCGCAATGACGTGATGAGGAAGAAGTTTGATGGTCATTTCATCACACAGTTGGTGTATATTCTAGATAAGACGACAGGGGTAGCATTGGAAAATGACTAATAAGTCATTCTTTTCTGTTCTTTAGTAGGGTCAATTTGGTCAGTCCATTTATCTGGACATTAGTCAGCTGTTGTTAGCAAGGGTAAAATAGTCTTTTGAATCTTTCTTCCTACCCAACTCTATAAAAGAGGGGAAATCAGTTGTAAGTGGCAGTTTTTGAATTTCAATTTTGAAGATCTGTGTTCTCCGAGCCTTGCTCGACTTTCAGCACATGGAAATGAGTGAAATCTGGTGTTCTGGACTCAGCACAAGCTTGTTATCTCTGTGGAGTCAGAGATCGTTCTTAGACTGGAACTTTGTAATCCTTTCTTTCCGCTCAAATTCAAATAAAAGCTCCAGATCTGTTCTCAGATCTATTTCTCCGTTCTCAGTTTTGTCTTTTCAGTCTCGTTGTATGAATTGATCCTGGTCACATCATATTGGTATTAAAGCTTGGATAGCTTCCTTCCATGGCAGCTAGCAACACAGGAGAGATGGATCTTCATCAACTGTTGGCCCAGTTGCTGCAATCACAATAGCAGACTTCAGCTCAACTCCTACAGTCACAACAACAGACTCAACAGCAACTTTAGCAGCGCCAACAGCAGATGCAACACTTTTATCTTCAGCAAAATGTAGCTCGACCACCTCTGCAAGTGTATGGAAGTAGAACTGATGCTGGTCAAAATATGGCACCTCTGCAAAATTAGGAGACATCCACAATTTGCGGAAGGCTCAAATTTGAATTTTTTTTTTCGAAGAGAAAATGTTCCTCCAGTACATGCAAACATTCCCCAAGAGTTTGCTAAAGAGAACAGTGATGATAAACCAGAAATTTATCGCTTCCGACCACCTAGAAGAGGGAACCAAGTTCCTCAATTCCAGCATCAAAGGGGTGAGAATTCACCCTTCTATCAGTTTCGTCCCAAATTAGATTTACCTAGTTTTGAAGGTAATATACAAGTGGAAGAATACTTGGATTGGGAATATGAAGTAGAAAATTATTTTGACTGTTTAGAAGTACCTGAAGGTATGAGAGTGAAGTTGGTTGCCTGGAAACTGAAAAAAGGAGCAGTTGCTTGGTGGAATCAAGTTCAAACCAGCAGATTGTGTCAAGGGAGGCATCCTATCATGTCATGGATGTGAATAAAAAAAATGCCGAGTGATCGATTTTTACCTATTGACTTTGAACAAGTGTTGTTTAGACAGTTTCAGGATTGCAAACAGGGTGTTAGAACAGTGGCTGACTATACTGCTGAATTTCAGAAGTGGCTAGAAATGATGTGAATGAATCTCAGCAGAAACTAGTCTCTCGATTCATAACAGGACTGTAACCACAAATCCAAAAGAAAGTCACATTCCATCCAGTTTTCACTCTCTCAGATGCGATTCAAATGGCCAGCAGGGTAGAATTATAAGTTGAGAAGTTTGGGGGAAAGACATTCTTCAGCCAGATGAACTGTGTTCCCACTCAGGACAAGATTAGAGTTCCTACTGAATCTGTTGCAGCCAGCAAGAAAGGAAAAGTGGAACCAGTCAAAAAAGTACAAAAAGGTACAGCTACAGCCTCTTCTTCTCAGTCTATGCCTTTCCTACTAGTTCCACCATTTGCTACAAGCTCCAGGCCATATTTCTAGTCAATACCCCTTGAGAAAGGGAAATAAAACAGCAGCAGTTGTTACCCATGGTGAATATGAAGGTTTTAGTGAAATCGAAGATGGCAAAGATATGGAAACCGAGGAAATTACAGGAGATAGTGGTCTTTCATGTGAAGAAAATCCTCTAAACATGATTGTGATGAAACTTACGTTAACTCCCAAGCAGGCACTCACAGTCAAAAGACCCAACATTTTTCAAACAAAGGGGACTGTAAATCAAAGAGTTTGTATGGTCATCATTAATGGTGGAAATAGCGAGAACAACATAGCCAAAGGGGTAGTTGACAAACTACAATTGAAAGTGGAGAAACATCCTCACCCTTACTCCATCGGATGGATTGAAGATGTAGGAGAAACTCAAGTAAATGAGAGGTGTAAGGTTCCTTTCTCTATAGGGAAGCATTACAAGGCTGATATTTGGTGTGATGTGATAGACATGTCAGCTTGCCATATTCTACTTGGTAGACCAATGAAGGCAAGAAAAATGTTTATTAATTCATCTATCATGGTGCAAAGATTGCGTTGCTACCATGGGAAGAAGAAACTACGGTTTCAAAAGATATAAAAAGCAATCCTGCATTAATGATGGTTAGGGACATCAAACCAGTATTTCAGTAACCTGACAGGGTATTTTTGCTATTAATGAAGGATGACTCAAAAATGATTTCAGTTCAAAAAGAGGATGACACTGATTTCAGCCAGCAGTTGGTACATTACCTCTTCCACTACAAGCTCTTTTTAGTCAATTTGATGTCATCTAATGACTAATTACCACTTACTTTACCACCCATGAGGAACATCCAGCACTATATTGACTTAATCCCAGGTTCAAGCCTTCCCAAACTGCTACATTACAAAATGAGTCCTAAGGAGCACTTAGAATTACAAAGGCCGGTTGAAGACTTGCTGCAAAGAGGGTTAATCTGGGAGAGTTTGAGCACTTGTGGAGTTCCAACTCTCCTAATCCCAAAGAAGGATGGGATTTGGAGAATTTTTATTGATAGTAGAGCAATAAACAAGATAACTATTAAATCCAGATTTCTTATACCAACTCTGGATGATAGGTTGGATCTTTTGGAAGGATCTAAGGTGTTTTCTAAGATAGATCTAAGGAGTGGATATCACCAAATAAGACTTAGGGATGAATGAAAAGCACCTTTTAAGACCAAAGAGGGATTATTTGAATGGCTGGTTATGCCATTTGGTTTAACCAATGCACCCAGCACCTTTATGAGATTTATGACTGAAATTTTAAAACCCGTGCCAGGCAAAACAGTGATAGTTTATTTTGATGGCATCCTAATCTACAGCAACAGTGTGGAAAAGCACTATGTTCATTTGAAAGAAGTCTTTACTATACTACAAGAAAATAGCCTGTTATTGAACTTAAAGAAGTGTCACTTTGTTACCACTGAATTAACCTTTTTGGAATATGTAGTTACTTCTAATGGAATCAAGGTTGATGAAAATAAAATCAGTGCTATTAAGGACTGGACAACACCTTCCACAATCAGCCAGCTATGCAGTTTCCTTAGATTGGTAGCTTTCTACAGAATATTTGTGTGAGGTTTAGTTTGCTTGCTGCTCCTATGACTGACTGCCTGAAGAAAAACATATTTAACTAGACAAAAAAGGCGCAACAAAGCTTTGAAGAAGTAAAAAAAAATGCTGATGGAGGCACCTATTTTGGCTTTACCTAATTTTGACAAAGTGTTTGAAGTGGAATGTGATGCTTCATGTGTAGGGCTTGGGGCTGTGTTAAATCAAGAGGGGCAACCAGTGGCATTTTATAGTGAAAAGTTGAATGAATCTAGACAGAAATGGCCCACTTACAAGCTGGAATTATATGCTGTCATTCCATCCCTCAAGCATTGGAGACACTATCTTGTACACAAGGAGTTTATTCTCCGTACAAATCACCGAGCATTGAAGTATTTACAAGATCAGTAAAATCTAGATTGAATGTATGCCAAGTGGGTGTCTTATCTGCAGGAATATACCTTTTTATAAAATACAAGTCAAGACAGCTTAATAAAGTTGCTGATGCACTTAGTAAAAGGGTGTTCCTATTGACTACTTTGCAAACAGAGGTATCTGGCATTGAGTTCATCAAGGATATGTACCAAGAGGATGATAAGTTTCAAGAGGTGGGGAAAAACTGTCAAAACAAAAATGGCAGCCAGGGAGAGTACCATATTCACCAGGGGTTTTTATTCAAGGTAGCTCAGTTGTGTGTACCAAACTGTTCATTGAGGAATAAACTGATTTCTGAGCTATATAATGGCAGGTTAGCAGGTCATTTTGGCATCAGCAAACTCTTTATCTGGCAGCTGAAAAGTTCTATTAGCCAGGTCTGGGAAAAGATGTGAACAAGGTGTTCAAACATTATTTAATTTGCCAACAATCTAAAGGACAACACCAAAATACAAGTTCGTACATCCCATTACCAATTCCTAATATACCTTGGGAAGAGGTATCTATGAATTTTGTCCTCAGCCAACCCAAAACTCGGCGTGGATATTATTCTATTCTAGTGGTCGTGGACAAATTTCAAAGATGGTTCATTTTATACCTTGTAAAAGAACCTCTGATGCCTCCTATATTGCTCATCTGTTCTTTCAAAATGTGGTGTAACATCATAGAGTTCCTAGAAGCATAACATTTGATAGGGATAGTAAGTTTTTGAGTCATTTTTGGCGCACCTTGTGGGATAAAATGGACATAATTGAAGTTTAGTACTACTAACCACCCTCAAACTGAGGTGGTTAATAGAACTTTGGGAAATTTACTAAGGAGCTTATCGGAAACTAAACCAATGCAATGTGATATGGTTCTTGCCCAAGCTGAATTTGCCTACAATTCCACCATGAACAGATCTCGTGGAAAGTCTCCCTTTGAGATAATTTATGGTAAGAACCCTAATCATCCCTTTGACTTGTTACCTAAACCAAGAACTCAAAAGGATCATACACAGGCTCATCAAGCCAAGTCCAAAGTAGCAGAAATTTACCATGAAGTGAAGAATCAGATACAAGGGCTAATGACAACTACAAGACAAGGGCTGACAAGAAGAAGACAAAAGATCTTAGCTAAAAGGGATTTGGAAATGGTCTACCTGAGTAAAGAAAGGCAGCCTGTTGGTGGTTGTAACAAGCTCAAACAAAGGAAATATGGTCCATTTCCAATCCTATACAAGGTCAACGACAATGCCTATATTGTGGACCTACCTCCTAACCTGTCCATCTCAAAAACTTTCAATGTTGCTGACCGAAATGAGTACTATGATCTGGATGAGCTGCATGCAAATTCAAACTTGAGGTCGAGTTTTTCTAAGGAGGGGAGAACTGATGGGACACAAGCTCCATTAGCAGATAATTAAAGGAGTAAATTCAGAAAACAGTTGGTGCCTGTTCAAAATAAGGCTCCATGAGGCTCTAGGTGTATTATGGGCAATGACCTGATGAGGAAGAAGTTCCAGAAGAAGTTTGATGGTCATTTCATCAAACAGTTGGTGTATATTCTAGATAAGACAACAGGGGTAGTATTAGAAAATGACTAATAAGTCATTCTTTTCTGTTCTTTAGTAGGGTCAGTTTGGTCAATCCATTTATTTGGACATCAGTCAGACTTTGTTAGCAAGGGTAAAGTAGTCTTTTGAATCCTTCTTCCTTCCCATGTCTATAAAAGGACGAAAATCAGTTGCAAGTGGCAGTTTTAAATTTCAAATTTGAAGATCTGTGTTCTCTGAGCCTAGCTCGACTTTCAGCTCATGGAAATGAGTGAAATCAGGTGTTGCTTGGACTCGGCACAAGCTTGCAATCTCTGTGGATTCAGAAGTAGTTCCTGGATTGGAACTTTGTAATCCTTTCTTTCCTCTCAAATTCAAATAAAAGCTCCACATCTGTTTCTCTGTTCTCAGTTAGTTTTGTCTTTTCAGTCTGGTTGTGTGAATTGATCCTGGTCACATCAGATTGGTATTTTCCAAGCTGCAATTAACATAAAATATTCCAATAGAAAATTGTAAAAAAATACATGTAATCATCAAACAAAGTATATTCCTGCCTGCTTGCAAACATTTGACACTGCGTTCAAACAAGAAAAATATCATTTAAAAACCATAGAAAGATCTTGCATGCCTGCTAACATGCTTGGATGCATTTGTTTTTCAATACAGCAGGTTAAAAGTGCTTTTGTACTCAAATAGAGCTACTTGCAACAAATCTAACAGAAAGAGACAAGAGAGAGAGAACAAGAGCTACCTCTTTGACCATCGCTGAAGCAAGGGACCATCCAATTAAATGATGCAAAGAAAGTATTAACATCCGCACTAGGAAATTCTTTCCGCAAAAATGTCTTGATTGCCTGCTTGCTTGCAAATACTCGTTTTCTTCCCAATAACCTTTGAAGGCGATCAGGAAGATAAAGATATCTATCTACCCAATACCCAGAGTTGGAACTCCTCCATCCAACCCTCCATTTCCACTTGTCTCCAATTTTAGGCCAGTCTTCAGGGGCATAAGGTAAACCTTCACCTGATGATCCTGCTACCACAGACATGAGTTGTTTACCATTTCCCCTACCAGGAAAGCCATCATTATCCTCAACCAAATCCAGCTCCATTATTTGCAATTAGAAAAACCTACAAGAAAATAAATAAGTTCTTATATTCATTTTGGTGCAGAAGCTACGAGTAATATTAAAACAACAATTCATAAAAGTACATCGTATCTCACACTAATCTCTAATTGTATTCCACTGGGAAAGAGGGTATAAATTATGAATTGCAGTCTCGACTCCAAATTGACAGGTATAACAATTATACCTAAAACCACCATGCCCATTGCCGACCCACACCATGACAATGTGTTCGTCTGCTGTCTACTATCTCAAAAATCTATTTTACTGATCACTAATACAAGTGAGGTATCTAGGATAAATGGCGGACTTCCAAGAATGTACAAAGCAATTTTAGTTTTGAAGCAGAACACACAAAGACTTAGAATATAAGGGAAAAGTGGTAAATAGACGATTAGTTAATCATGAGGGATTGGATGAATACATAAGAAAAAGATGGTAGTATGCCCATCTACGCAAGCATAAATTAAGTAATGCTCTAGATTGACAAGTATAACAATAATACCAAAAACCACCATGCCCATTGCCAAACCACACCATGACAATGTGTTCATCTGCTTTCTATTATCTCAGAAACCTATTTAACCGATCTCTTAAAGTGAGGTACCTAGAATGCAGAACACACAAAGACATAGAATATCAGGGAAAATTGGTAAATAGGTGCTTAGTGAATCGGACAGATTGGAGGAATACAAAAGAAACAATTTGTAGTATGCCCATCTACATAAGCATATATTATGTCATAATGCAACAGCATTACATAATTTGTGCTCTCTCTCTCTCTCACTCTCTCTCCTCCTCTCCCTCTCCCTCTCTCACTCTTATGTGTCTGCCCTATGTGCCCCAGGGGGGAAAGAGAGGGAGTTATCTCTTTCAATATTGTTAATTGGACCAGAGGGATTGGATGAATATCTACGTACGCATAAAGTAATGCTTCAGCAAACACTATGCACATTTATTGCATGCGTTCTCTCTCTCTCCTACTCTCTCTAACACACTCTCTCTGCCATATGTGACTCGTGGCCCGCCCTAGGGGAGAGGAGTTATCTCTTTCAATATTGTTAATGGGCCCAAAAATTACCACGGTTCAGAACAAGGGGAGAGTAAAGTTCAGAGCCCTTTATGACATACGTGAACCAATTAAATTAAAAATTCAATGATGATTCCATTAATTATCCTGTATAAAGTTTGATTTTGGATCTAGATTGTGGGCAGCAGAGAAGAGCCATTATGATAAGATGACTGTAATGTAAATTAGAATGTTGAGATGGTCATGGGGAAAGGCAATAAAAAAAAACGACCATTGTCCTTAATAATAGCATGAGAGAGTCTACAGTTGGCTCTTATAAGCGAGAAAGCTTTGGCAAACCCTTTAAGATGGTCCTGTGCATGCGAAAAGGAGACCAGAAATGATATGTCAAAACCTATGCATAGAGAAAGATTTAAGACAAGAAGATCATTGATGGAGTATGTGAAAAAAGGCGTACAAATATTTTGGTTCAAATATGCAAATGGCCCATGATCGAGTGAAATGGCAAGATATGATCCATGTCACCGACTCCAAATGATAGGGTTGTGGTGTTAATGACGGTAGATTATGTACAACGACTGTGGATGTCAATACGATAAAACCATTTTTTTTAAAAAACACATATTTTACAGATGTTTCCTGAGGTTGAGCAATACATTGATCCCTAATTCTATCGTCAGTTCCCAACATTTACCCATCTTAAAAACCACACAAAAGAAATTCACAAGAAATAGAACAACTGAAATGATTTTCGTAAAGCTTACAGTTTGTACGCCGTACAAAAAGGCGTTAAGGAACTGCACGCCAATAATTTGACTGCAGGTTAAAGACATGATGCGTTAGAGGGTGAATATTCTTGAGACTCGCCAGCGAGCGGCCGCATGAGTGTAAGAGACCTGTTGCATCCTGATTGTTAGTTGACAGAAATCATATTCAAGATCCGTTACAAAAATTGCTCTTGTACAGGCAGCAAGGGTGGCTTACCTTGATGACGACAAGGATGTTATTCTTGACGAGGACGGACACCGACGACCTCCCCGGCGGTGGCGACTGAGACCTGAAGGGTGGAAAGCATAGACTCTAGGGCTTACAGCCTGAGAATGTGATGGCGGTTTCCGCGCCGACGGCGACGGCTATGGTGACCTTCCAGGCGGCGGTGACGGAGAAGCGTGGAAAGCAGCGGCTCTAGGGCATGGCGTCAACCAAGAGAGGGAAAAGCTGCGTTTGGCTTCGCTCATTTGAGCCGCTTTCGCGGCTTCAGACTTCTGCAAGAGCAAGGTGGTGTTGAAAAATAAGCCACTCACGGCTTGTACGAAAAGAGCATTTTCTTTCACCTCTGCAAAGCCAGTGAGGAGGCTGGAACCAGCTCATCAAAGGCAAATAATAATGGTTTGTTTTTATTAGGGTTAGGGTTAATTTAAAGAAAATTAGGAAAAAATACACATGCGTTGCACCTCTAAAGTATTTTTACCTAAGGAAATAACTTTATGATGTTGATCTTGGTGAATATAAGAATTAAATTTGACATTAAAACATACATCATGTATAAGAACGTGGCCTCCCTGTATAGCTTCCAATCTCATGAAGAAAATAGAATGTTCTAACGCTAGTCATTACCTCCAAATTAAGTTGCCAAAACCTATTATGTGCATTTTTACTAGAAACATAAACGATGACTTCTAATATAGGGTATATTTCCAAGGTACCAAAGATACAAGAATTTGAACATGCCTAATATAGACAAAAATGTAAAAATCTAGTGTCAAGAAGGTCAATGTATTTGTGGCATCTACTAAAAGTGCAAGAAAATATATTCTTTTATAGGGCTTGTCGAGAGTTTTTTAAGAGTATTAAGAACTTGCAAATCCTTTTGAGAGTGCAAGAAATAACCTTATAAAGTTATAAATAACATAGTATAAAAAGTGGGGTCCATGTTGTGTCACTGCAGCCGTGGGCTTGACATATGACACCCACGTGAAAAGATCTCGTCGAAGTAGGATAACTTTAAGTCTAAGGCATCATTTGGATTACGTTTTGTGTCATTTCAAAAGTTGTTTTTGGTTAAAATTACTTTTTAAAAAATAAAATAAAAATGGGTTATGTTTAGATATACATTATAGAAAATCAGTTTTTCAAAAAAAGTTCTAAAAATCTTGTTTAAGTAGCCATTATATTACATATCATCTTCGTTATAAAAAATACATATTTTGTTCTCAAATAATTAGAGGAAAAGGGGTCGGGTGGATAAAGGTAGTCATCAATGGCAGACAAGGGTGGTCATCAATGGTAGATGATGGCAGTCATAGTTGGAGGAGAAGGGGAATAATGTTTTACTAAATAGGAGAAAATGAGGGGAGTTAGCATAGGAAAGAAGAAGAAAAATGTGTGAGGGTAGTCATGGTAAGAAGAGAAGGGGGAAGGGAGTTTTATTGGATAGGAAAATTTGTACATGTAAAAAGAAAAAAATACCAGAGTGTTATAGCAAGAGAGAAGAGAGGGTAAAAATATCAACTCGTAATATTTTTACCTTTTTATATATGCTTTTAGTCTAACCCTCCTCAGGAGGAGAGTCAAACACAAAGTAGTTTAAAAGCAAAAGCGAGTCAAAAGCGAGGTTAAACGCGTTTTTGAAACAAAGCGAGGCTTTTGCTCTGAATTGGCTAACCAAACAAGATTTATATGCAAAGCAATAAAAAGTGGACAGAAAGCGGTTTTAAATCATCATCCAAACAATGCCTAAGTAAAGGGTTTTACTAAAATACACCAAAATTAGTCTAGAAAAATTATATAAATAATATTAAAAAACTTTACCAAAATAGTAGAGAGAGGAAGATAATTACCAAAATGGTGTTTATTTTAGCCACATAGGCGGTAGCCAAGCACTGGCGCCTATGTGGCTTTTTAAAAAAATTAAGATTTCATCCTTGATAAGGGCAAAATCAATTTTTAAGTTGATTTCATCCTTCTAGGGCAATTTTGTCCTTCACAAGGACAAAATCACCTACTTTGTATTTTTTTGGTTGGGTTTAAGTGGATTTCATCCTTTGCAATGATGAAATCTACCTTTTGTGTAGATTTCTCCTACTTAAAGGAGATTTTGTCCTTCCCAATGATGAAATCACCTCCATTTGCCCTTTTTCGGCTAAAATTAGAGTTTACACTACTTTTGTCCTTGCAAATGACGAAATCAAATTAATTTTTTTTAAGATTCATTAAACCCGGAAGCAACCCCTGCCCTTGTATAACCATCATATGTAACACACTAATATCCACACAACCAATACATAGATTACATGAATATCCACACATCGAGTGATTAGAAAGTCTATAAAATATATAAATTCAATACAATGTTCTCGAAATGTTTGGTTTACAAAGCAAGTATATAACAACTCTAAGTAGCCTCTCCTACCCCTATGAACTCGACCATGACCCTGACGGTGCTTACCGGCTCCTCCTGATCCTCCTGGTCCGCATAAGTAATAGATGGCTCACCCAAACACGCCTTTGAAGATAATGGGATAAGATCCACATGAGCTACCCGTTGTCATCTAGTATATACTATCGGATCAATCGGTATATTAACTGGCTGGGGATGGGCTAGATCTAGAGCAATTGAAAATGATGAACGAGGACGATCATGCAAAGCTAAAGCTTGTGAAAATAAAGGAGGAGCGCCAGGTTCTATAGATGAAGATGGAATATCCATGATTTGAGCATGCCTTGGTGGTGTCTGAGCTGCCTCGTCGGTGGGATAATGTCTATGAATGTCTGTAATAACCGACTGAAATAGTGGCAAACTATGAAAGACATCTTCATGGTGCCTAATGATTGACTAACATGATGCTAATAAGACCTCACCCAAAGTATAGGTGTTGATTGTGTTAGTCAAATGCGTAAATGTTCGTCGCGCTAAACCAAGCTATAAAAAAATTAAAATAAGTCATATATATAATAAACGAAAAATAAGAAAATATTATGATATAATTAAAATATACTTACCAAAGTTGCCTCAGACATGCCCCTAGGCTGATAGGTCATCTCTTCTGAATCATCACATGGTAGAATATATTTTCATGTAATAGGCAAATACCACTACATATACGGGCTACAAACATCACGCAATGTTGTAGACATCTCGCCTCGGATAATAGTGGCTCTCTTATTATCCCATTGAGTAATATATGTTGCATGATGTGCAACCCATTCGATAATGTGGTGGCCTTGTCAAGTGATTTGATGTATAAATTCTACCATATGAGGAGGGATATCTTGCTCTAAGTTAAATTGGAGCATCACTGAGCACATGCATCTCTACAATCTCAAAACATATGAGCGGCATTCGAGATAGCCACACATCCCTTCCCCATTTACAAAGAGGAGGTAACTCAACCAACGCCTTAGGTGAGTATGGCTGCCAAATGGCCTACACAATTTATAAGCATAATTAGTTTTTAATAACATTACATTGCTTATATTTATTATATTAAATGTGGCAATGAAATGTAATTCAAGGCACCCGGGGTCCTAAAATATTATAACCCAATATAACATATAGTCATAAATATTAAATCAAATGTATGTACAGTTGGAATGCCTTTCCTCGCCAAATAGAAGCCGGCCCATACGACTCCTGCTACACAAGTACTGACTCATCAATGGGGCCTAGCCCATAAAAAGGCTCCTTATGATCTATGAAGAAATGAGAATTTGAGGAACATATAGTCATATCTAATATAGAGAGTAAATAAAAAACCACACAATCTAATTGTATGTTTATCAATCAACAGGAGGGTTAGTGCATCTTTTACTATTATGCGCAGATTATTTGCACCTCCCACACTTATAACCTACTCTGCCATCTCTCTCCATAGTCACATGGTCTATTGTATTCCTAATGCAGACAGATCATGAGCAACCGAGTTTTCTTATTGCCTTTGGAGGTAATAACGCATAAGGAATATCTCTTTTCCAAAACTCCAGACCACTAGGAGAGTAGCATTGTGCGGAGTAGACATTTCTATAAGTGATTGATGTGTGACATACTCCTGGCTATATAGGCTACCACCGCTTTCCCTACATGGCAAGAAGATAACAACAAGGATACTGGTAGACTTGAGGGTAATTACATGTACAAGTTTGATGAACCGCATTCACCACAAGCATCCTTCCATGCATGGTCATCACTTCATAATCGGTGCAATTAATCATGTGAACTATATACTCCCTAATTTTATTTGTTTCTTACCTTATTATCTGTTCCACTCTGAGAGTATATGGGGTGACTAAGGCATCTAAAGCACAAGATCATTTCACAAAGAATTTTACTACCCAATAAAATATAGTTGATACTAAGGCCTGCATGGGTAATCTTCATGCCCCCTTCAAGATGCTATTTAAACTTTTTACCATATTTGTAGTCATCATGACAAATCTTCTAAAACCATTGTAAGCAAGAGAGCACTATTCAAGGTGTAATCCTTCTCAGGAGAGAAGTTGTTTTTCCCTTTATGACTTTTTTACCAATCAAGTCCATTTTAGCATCAAATTGTTCAACTATCAATACACATCCATATCCATACCCCAATTAAGTTTGTCCGTGTTTTAAGTCTTATTCTTTTTGTTGCTCCATATCCATACCCCAATTAAGTGTCTCATCTATTTGCTCATCTGTGATATGTGCATAAATTGGCTCCTCCTTGTAATAGTATAACGGCTCATCATTATCCACATTCATGTCATTTGCGGCAATTGCATCGTCTACTACATCATCCCCCTCGCCGTCAACCATCTGTTGAGCACTTTTATCACCTCTGACACCTTCTTCATTCATATTATAATCCTCACTAGCTTCACCGATATTATCTTCACCTTCATTAGCCTCATTCATCATGGACATGGGCTCCCCTACATATAAATAGCACAACACATTCATGTCATATTACCTAAAAACTTGTTTAATAACTAAAATTGTTATATTCGTTTATAAATGTCACAACCCGGATTTTCAAAACCCTTTTTACACGCGATAAATCACGATAATTTTTTTTTCTTTCTTAAACACAAAACAAATCATCCGATTAAATATCTAGGTCACGATAAATGGGGTTAACAAATACAAATATAAAAAATATATGATATTATTACACATGTCAAATTCTATAAATAGCAGGTTAACCCTCTAAGTACAAGTCTGTCATCTATCCGAAAATAAATAACCAAGTAAATTTGGCTCTCATGCCAATAATCACAATTACTTACACAATTGCAAAAGCAAGAGACTAGGTCCCACTAGTGAAATGTCATCCTCAAACGCCCACCAACGTCCTTATCTTGCAACGTCCCCATCTAAAGAACCTGCAAGCAAACAAGACCAAACAGGCAACAAAACATCTCCTCCCCTTTGAGGAGCGTTCAAAAGAACAAAAGTAAAATTTAATATTTTTCGGATCGGGCCAACATCACCCGATGTTAGTTGCCTACATACACATCAGACAACATTTTCAATGTTTCCAACAAGATCGGATCCAGGCGTAGTTCTACCTAAAAACTACATTATTCTAAGAAGCATAGCATCACACATGCAATGCTTAAGTATTTTAAAGCAACCTACATTTTATGCAAGTCTTTTAATCGTTCCACTTTTTCTAATTAAACAAGCAATATCAAACAATGTTATTAATTATCTCTCGAACCATTGTTCAATAATTAATATACCCGTCTAATCCCAATGACAGATAAACTCATCAGATATCAACCTAAGTGACAAATGATAATGAAACACCCTGGAATCCACCAGGCTCCTGGAATCCATTAGGCTCTGATTAGTATGAAATATATATTTATTTTATCTGCCTTTTTACCTTATTTGCTAGTATAGATTAGGTTAATTTAGAGTTAGTTATAGTTTATTTAGATTAAGATAGATATTAATATTTTAGTTTGATTATTAATTAATCTTGAGAGTTATCAGTAGTTTTAGAATGTATTTGAATCAAATTGGGATCTTAATTATATTCTACATGTCTAAAATGTGATGTTTTAATGTTTTGTAGGTAAAATGCACTTACTGAAGTACTTGGACGATGTTTGGAATAATTTAAAATAGTCTTGACATGTTTTAAAGTGATTTGGACAACTTTTCAGAGTTATAAACATATTGAAAATTAATATGGACATGAAAGAAAGAGCTTAATGAATAGAAAATGGACTGTCCAGAAAAATTATCCAGATTGCAAAAACAGTGTAGCCGTTCGAATGGGCATGCAGGGCGTTCGAACGGGATAACGTGATTTTGATGAAAAAAATAGTGTAGCCGTTTGAACGGGCATGCAGAGCATTCGAACGGCATAATGCACAGTTTCCTTATTTCAGCCAATTTCGAGTCTTTTTCATATTGGACTCTTTCCTACGGTTCTTATGCCTATATAAAGACATATTTGGCTCGAAATTGGGGGTTAGCAAGTAGATTTTCTGAAGAGAAGAAGGAAGAAGAAGATGGAGAAAAACCCAAAGCTTTCAATGGAGATTCAAGTGTTTTCTTCTACCATGGAAGGCTAAACTTTTCTTTTACTTAGGAGTTGATGAAGCTATAGATAAGTTTCAGTTTCTTTTCTTTTTAATTTAGATCTCAGTTGTGAATGATGACAATTGTATGATAAGGATTTCCTTTTTAATGGAAGAGTTTTTCATGTTTATTCAAATCTATGTTGATTTATTGTCTTGTAGATGATAGATTGATGTGGTTTTGATATTTACATCAATTCTAATTTCTGTGATTTAGATGAGATGGTCATGTAATAGTTTTAATATTCAAATAATTAATGAATTAGATGAGCTATACTAAGATTAGACGAGTCATGCCTAAAGCTAGTTTAGTGTAGATGATTCGTGCTATTGTCGAAGATAGTTCATGCTATAAATTTAATTAATTATTCTTTCTAAAGTAATTCTATTTTGTAGTGGAGAATACTTGTTCATATTCACACTAGATTTAGATTAAAAATTAAGGACTTGTTATGGTTCTATAGTAGATTTGATTTCTTGAGTAAATTCCATCATATTAATCTCTTGCTTTTAAACTAGATGATTCCTTTCTTTTGCTTAATTTAAGTTTAAGTTCTTTCTAGTTTTTAATTAGAAAATTCCTCTTTAGATTTAGTAATAATTCATTCGTCCCTGAGGTTCAACAACCCTTAAAAACTTATCCTAGTACAATTACCTTATACACTTACAAATGGTTTAATTATAAACGATCAAGTTTAGGCTCCTAAAAGGGAATGGCCCACAACTGCACTTGAACAGAAGTGGCAGGAAAAGCCAACCAAGCAGGAATGTCAGCTAATCCAAATGCATGTACACTAAAAGATCCTCAATAGATCGAAAGTGAGCTCAGCTCACACACAACTCCCTCCCATGGGGAGGTGCAACTACACGGTTAAATCAGCGGCTCCTCAAAAGAGCTAAAACTCAGGAAATCATTCTGAACCCTATCTTACTCATCATTAAGCCAGGATTTTGAATGACTATCTCAAACCCTATTAGTCCCTTCTAGACTAGGATTTAAAACTTGAAACTACCATTAGTTCATCAACCAAGGAAAATTATTAGGTCAAAGGCTTTGTTCACTCAATGAACTACTCCCAAACCCCTCAAATGTATATTAGTCTTTATCTTGATTAGGTGTTTTCGCCCAATCTAAAGCTACCAAACCCCATTAATTAATTCTTCAATAACCTTAAGCTAGTGATAAGTTATTATCACAACATTAATAGCAAATATCGAAACAATAAACAACATAAACAATCAGAACCACACAGGTCCAAGCAGATCATAATATCAATAACAAAATTCATTAATGATATAAGAATTATTCGAGCTATCGTGCCCTAACCCTCCTTGGGTTATCTTAATAAATCTTTATGAAAACTGGTTGTAATGCACCTAAGGGCATGAAAGTAATTATCCAATATTAGATACGATCATCTCTGCTCTCGGGTAAGTCTTTAACATCTCAAAAGGTTTCAGTATCACATTGGCCCATTAATAACATCCACGCGGATGGGGGCCGGTCCACTCATAAGGGTATTTCTATCTTTTTGTTCAAAGCTTTCTTGAACCTCAATGGGTCCAAAACTAATCTCAGGGTTACACCTGGATGTTATGAACCCGAGGTAATTTTTCTTGCCATTTAACAGGGTCGTAAACCCCTTGAACCGACCCCGGTTTAATTAACTGTCTTACCTTAACTCTAGGGGTATAACAGTCAATTATCTAATTACTGGGATTTTTTCCTAGCTTATGGATTGGTCCAAATTTAGGATACTCACTAGAATCTCACTGGGATTTTTCTCAATTTTTAAATCTAGTCATAAGCCCCTGAACCGGAGGCCCTAAGTTTGATCATTAATGATTATTCTATGCTACAACTTACAAGGGTAAATTGGTCATTTTAGAGACTCTGGGATTTTAACCCAGTCTAAAACTTGTTCCTAGAACCATCCATATGCTCAAGGTCATTTGTCATTTTTTCTAAATTTTTCTGACTACTCAAACTTACTGAACCCGGTTCAGAGAGTGTTTTGTTATTGTTTTTTTAAAACCGGACCAGATCGGGTCGGGTTACCTGACCCGGTCCAGGGAGCAAACGACCCGTACGCAGGTCATCTTCACTGAGACCGGCTAGAGGCCATTTGGCCTCTGGCGGTGACACCCCCTACTGTGGCGGAGGGGTGGGTGGCCCACGGCGGAAATGACGGCGTCTGTTTCGTTGTTGTCAGACTGAAGATGCATCGGCGGCAAGCCACCATGGCCAAGTGGTGGCCTGGCTCAACCAGGATCACCTTCTTCCGGCGATCCGGGAACCTCGACCCACCTCTGGCCAGGTTCTGCACCGTGCTGCCGCCGCTTGGTCTCTGTTTTTATTTTTTGCTTAGCGGCTGAATCGCCACGACCATGGCCACAACAGCCTTGGCCACTATGGACAGGACCGTCACGGCTAGGTCCAGGGTGGTCCCTTTGCCATGAAGGTTTAGACGACTAGCGGTAGATTTAAAATAACGAGAGTGCAAAAATCACCGTTCCTTTCAATTACGAAACAGGGATTGCAGAGATGTAAATTATAAAATATGAGATTGCAGAAGTAATGTACATTAAAATTTATGTAAGGATCTACTAATCTCAACTCAAAGTCCTACTTTAGTGGCCGATTTGTTATCGATCCACCAACATCGGAGTCTAGCCATAAAATTCCATCAGTGACTCCTCATTCTTCCCTTAACTGTCCTCGCTAACCCCCCTTTCCATTAGCCCTAATTAGCCTATTTATAGGCATAGTAATTGGGGTTCCAAAAGTTAGGCTAATCCCCCTCAATTAGGCCTCTAAAACTTAATTTCGGAATTCTAATTAATCGGGCTCGCAAAATGACTTAAACGGCCTAATTAAATGTTAAAATCGGGTAAACAGGCCCTATACAATATGTTTAACTTTAAACAGTCATATCTCCCTCATCCGAACTCCGATTCACACGATCTTGGTGGTGTTTTAAAGCTCTTTCTATCTACTTGATAACCACATAGTTTTTAGTCACAAATTCTATCGAAGAAGGAATTTATTCTACTAAGAAGGTCAAATAGTCAAACTCCCTATTTTCCACGTATTTAATTTTCGAAAGCTAGGAAAATTTGGGATATTACAATAAATATATATTTTGCCTTGGATTGGATGGTCCAACATCAGTATGAACCACACTTGTGTAAGGGTAATGAATGCCCATCGAGCTTTGAGTTCCAAACCATGCATTGCCTTGTGACATTCCAAGGCTAAATATCTCATGTGCATGCGATGTGTACTTTACATATTACCCACTAAATTCTTAATTCAATATCCTAATTTTCATTAACAATTAAAAGATTCACATAGGATTTACATATTAAAAAACCTTACCTCCAATTAGGTCTACTTCCATCGATAAATCACGATAATTTTTTTTAATTTCTTAAACACAAAACAAATCAATCGATTAATTATTCAAGACGTTATAACTTGGGTTCACAAATACGAATATCAAAACATATGATATTATTAAATGTGTCAAATTTCGATAAACAACAGACTAACCCTCTTAAGTACAAGTATGTCATCTGTTCGAAAATAAACAACAAAGTAAAGTTGACTCTCACACCAGTAATTACAATTACTTACAAGATTGCAAAAGTAAGAAACTAGATCCAACTAATGCAATGTCATCCTCAAATGCCCACCAACGTCCTGATCTCGCAACGTCCCCACATCTAAAGAACTTGCAAGCAAACAAGGCCAATCAACAACCAAACATCTCCTCCCCTTGGAAGAGCATTTCAGAATAACAAAAGTATTATTTAATATTTTTTGGATCGGGCCAACATCACTTGATGTTAGTTGCCTACATACTCATCAAACAACATCTCCAATGTTTCCAACAAGATCGGATCCAGATGTAGTTCTGTCTAAAACTACACTATACTAAGAAGCATAGCATAACGCATGTAATGCTTAAGTATTTTAAAGTAACCTATATTTTATACAAGTCCTTTAATCATTCCACTGGTTCTAATTAAACAAGCAATATCAAACAATATTATTAATTATCTCTTGAACCATTGTTCAATAATTAATATCCTGAGCTAATCCCAATGACAGACAGACTCATCATATGTCAACCTAAGTGACAAATGATAAACTCACCATAGACCACCCTCAAAGGTAAATCCATGACAAAACACCCTGGAATCTACCATGCCCCTGGAATCCACCAGGAAATACCATCACCAGAGTGGAAGGGCATAGCCCACAACTGCACCTGAACAGAAGTGGAGGGTAAAGCCAACCAAGTAGGATGTCAACTAACCCAAATTTGTGTACACTAAATGATCCTCAATAGATCAAAAGTGAGCCCGGCTCATGCAAAGCTCCCTCCAATGGGGAGCTGCAATTATACGGTCAAATCAGCAGTTCCTAAATAGAGCTAAAACTCGGGAAACCATTTTGAACCTTATCTTTCTCATCAATAAGCTAGGATTTCGAATGACTATCTCAAACCCTATTAGTCACTTCTAGACTAGGGTTTAAAACTCAAAACTACTATCGGTTCATCAACCAAGGCAAATCATCAGGTCAAAGGCTTTGTCCACTCTATGAATTAGTCCCAGACCCCTTTGAGGTATTTTAGTCTTTATATTGATTAGGTGTTCTTGCCCAATCCAAAGCTATCCACCCCATCAATTAATCTTTTACTAATATTAAGCTAGTGATAAGTTACTATCATCACATTAATAGCAAATATAAAAAAAATGAACAACATAAACAACCAGAACCACACAGGTCCAAGTAGATCATAATATCAATAACCAAATTAAATAATGATATTAGATTGTTCGAGCTTTCGTGCCCTAACCCTCCTTGGGTTAATTGATTAAGTTTTAATGAAAACTAGTCATAATGCACCTATGGCCATTAAAGTAATTATCCAATATTGGATATGGTCCTCTATGCTCTCAGTAAGTCTTAACCTCTCAAAAGGTTTCAATATCACATTGGCGCATCAATTTCATTCAAGCAAATGCGGGCCTGTATGCTCATTAGGGTAATTCTATCTTTTTTTTCAGGGCCTCCCTAAATCTCAATGGGTCCAAAAACAATCTTAGGGTTACATCTTGACATTATGAACTCGAGGTAATTTTATTGCCATTTAACGGGGTCGTAAACCCCTTTAACTGACTCCAGTTCAATTAATCGTATGACCTTAAACCATAGGGGTAAAATAGTCAAATATCAATTTATTGGGATTTTCCCTAACTTTTGGCTTAGTCCAAATTTAGGATACATATTAAAATCTCATTGAGATATTTTTCAATTATTGAATCCACTCATAGGCCCCTGAAATGGAGCCCCTAAGTCTGGTCATTAATTATTATTCTATGATCAACTAACTGGGCTAAATTAGTCATTTTAAAGATATTGGAATTTTCCCAAGTTTGAAACTTGGTCAAGATACTCAAAATGACCTCACAGTCATTTCTAGATTTTTTCAAATTTTTTGGACAATGTTAACTTACTAAACCGGACCTGATCCAGAGTAAGTTTTTTTTACCGGACTGGACTGGATCGAGTTACCCGACCCGATTCAGGGATTGACAACGACCCGCACTATGGGTCGTCTACTCCAGTGCTGACTAGAGACCTGTTGGCCTCTTGCAGCACTGCCACCGGCCACCATGGTGGGGGGGGGGGGTCTGGGCCCCACCAGATTGCGATCGCGACTGTAACGACCAGGGATTTTTTGTATGATTTATTGCCTCTAATAAAATTATTTTTATGAGTTTTTAATTATTTTAAATTATTTAGAGGCATATATTTGGATATATTTATATGGGTATGATAGAGCTCGGTGAGACGAGCGTAACGAACCTAAGAACGCATGAAACGGAGGTCGGGAGCGAAAGTTATGACCTCGAGAAATATGCCACATGGGCGGGACCTACTTTATAAGTGCGAGATAACCTATCCATGTGGGGTCTATTTTTTATGGTCTCATCAATATGAGTCCATCGATACCATGAACATGCAATTCTGACTTCGGGATAAGAAGTTATCGCGTTTTAAAGTTGGAATTGTATTTGATTAAAATAATAATAAAATATTATTAAAAAATAAGAAATGGACAAAATAGCTGGCGTCATGGATGACTCCAGCAGCTTGCTTCAAGCCTAGCAAAGCCATGTTGCGCACATGATGTGCGGCGGGTCCGGGCGAACCCTAGCGACGTGCGGACAGATGCGCGGCATCACCGCACCAAAGTGTGCACTGTGCACACGTCAAGTGCGGTGGAGCCGCGTTTTGGGCAAGTGGTGGCGCAACACATGTCACACGCACATCCGCGCGACTCATGGTCCACTCATATTTTTCTCCTATAAATTCCTATTTCGATTCAGTTTTCCGGAGAAGTTATTGGAGTCATTCTGAGTCCGTTTTCTTCAATTCAAAAAGTGTTCATAGCTAATTCGATTGTGTTCTACCCAATGGAAGCGTCTATTCCTCAAGTTAGCAAACCCATATATGGGAAATGTCCCGGGGCAAGGGGAGGTTCTGTCCATCGCCTATGGGCATGGGAAGGGTAAAGTGTCTCCGGGCAAGGGGAGGTTATGTCTGACGCCTACGGGCGCGGGAAGGGTAAAGTGTCTTCGGGCAAGGGGAGGTTCTATCCAATGCCTACGGGCATGTGAAGGTTAAAGTGTCTTTAGGCAAGGGGAGATTTTGTTTCTCGCCTACGGGTGTATTGTGAGAAAAGTGTTCTAGGTCAAGGGGAGGTTTTGTCCATAGCCTATTGGCATGGAAAGAGAAAAGTGTTCCGGGTCAAGGGGAGGTTCTGTCCGTAGCCTATGGGTATGGAAAAAGAGTTTCTGGTGTCGACTTGAGTCTGTTTTCTTCCATTCAAGAGGCGTTGTTACCTAAATCGAGCATGTCGGACATCGTGGCAGGGAAATTTTCTTGGTTGGAAACCTCCAGAACCCTAGATGTGGACATCCAATTTCGTGGTGTCCAGTTTATAGGTATCAAACTCGCACGGAGAGCGAGGTAGGGGCTTTTATTCTTTCTTATGGCATGATTATAAACTTTGGTTTTGTTTTAACTTATTATTTATATGACTCTCGCATGTTATGCATTAGAGGTTACTTTCAAGTTATGATTTATGATTTCTGCACATATATTTGATGTGTCGAATGGTTAATCGTTGAGATAGAATATGATTTATATATCCTATATTTATAGTGCTATTATGTATATTCAATTAGTCGAATGATTAGTCGCTAGAAGCGGATATATTTTATATACTACATGCTTTACGATTGCCTCATATATAATAGTTTGATCGAATGTTTATCCAAGGATTTTGATATAAATTGTACACATTGGAGAGTGTGAAATAGAGACAAACTAGCTTCACCACTGTTTTCATTGCGAATGAATACAATATGTTTGAAAGACGGTTTTAGATGACTTGTCCTTTTTGAAAGGAGGATTCTCAAGATTATTTTTGAAAAGATGTATAAGCATGGTGATCGAGTCACTGAAGCGGGGGACAAAGAAGGGGTAACTATCTCATTGGAATGAGCGACTAACCTTGCCTTTGTAGTCGTTGATAGTGATGCTCCCATGGCTTGTAGAGGCGGAGCTAGGGTTTTCAAAAGGATAAACATTGGGATAGAATGTTTTAAAAGAAAATAACCATTTTTGGAGTCTGGGAACTCTAGGATATTTTATATTTTAATGAGTTTTGGACCCAGGATTATGAGTCTGGGACTCAAGCATATGAGTCTAGGACTTAAGAGTGTTTTGGTTGTCCGAAGCTATTGTTTGACGCCCCAATAGAGCTTCATTGACTAGATAAGAGCATAATTAATCCGGTTCGGAATCGGATGCACGATACCTATTTTAGCATGGTGAACCCATAACGAAGGGCAAGACCCCTGATCGTTTATAATTAAACCATTTGTAAGTGTACAAGGTAATTGTACTAGGATAAGTTTTTAAGGGTTGTCGAACCTCAGGGACGAATGAATTATTACTAAATCTAAAGAGGAATTTTCTGATTAAAAACTAGAAAGAACTTAAACTTAAATTAAGCAAAAGAAAGGAATCATCTAGTTTAAAAGCAAGAGATTAATATGATGGAATTTACTCAGGAAATCAAATCTACTATAGAACCATAACAATTCCTTAATTTTTAATCTAAATCTAGTGTGAATATGAACAAGTATTCTCCGCTACAAGATAGAATTACTTTAGAAAGAATAATTAATTAAATTCATGGCATGAACTATCTTCGACAATAGCACAAATCATCTACACTAAACTAGCTATAGGCATGACTCGTCTAATCTTAGTATAACTCATCTAATTCATTAATTATTTGAATATTAAAACTATTGCATGACCATCTCATCTAAATCACAGAAATTAGAATTGATGTAAATATCAAAACCACATCATTCTATCATCTACAAGACAATAAATCAACATAGATTTGAATAAACATGAAAAACTCTTCCATTAAAAAGGAAATCCTTATCATGCAATTGTCATCATTCACAACTAAGATCTAAATTAAAAAGAAAAGAAACTGAAACTTATCTATAGCTTCATCAACTCCTAAGTAAAAGAAAAGTCTAGCCTTCCATTGTAGAAGAAAGCACTTGAATCTACATTGAAAGCTTTGAGTTCTCTTCCATCTTCTTCTTCCTTTTTCTCTCTAGAAAATCCACTGGAATCCTTTAATTTTGAGCCAAATATGTCTTTATATAAGCATAAGAACCGTAAGAAGGAGTCCAATATGAAAAGTAATCGAAATTGGCTTAAACAAGGAAACTGCGCGTTATCCCGATCGATCGCCCTGCATGCCCGTTCGAATGCCTATATTGTATATTTCTCCAAAATCATGTTTACCTGTTTGATCCTTAAACGCCTTGTTTGATTGGCTACACCATTTCTGCAATCTGGACAGTTCATTTTTTGTTCATTAAGCTCTTTCTTTCATGTCCATAGTAATTTCCAACTTGTTTATAACTCCGAAAAGTTGTCCAAATCACTTTAAAGCATGTCAAGACTATTTTGAATTATTCCAAACATCGTACAAGTACTTTGATAAGTGTGCTTTACCTACAAAGCATTAAAACATCACATTTTAGACATGTAGAATATAATTAAGATCCCAACTTAATTCAAATACATCTTAAAACTACTAATAACTCCCAAAATTAATTAATAATCAAACTAAAATATTAATATATATCTTAACCTAAATAATCCATAACTAACTCTAAATTAACCTAATCTATGCTAACAAATAAGGTAAAAAGGCATATCAAATAGATATATATTTTATACTTATCAACCCCTGATTAGCCCTTAATGAAGGGCATATATCAAGGCTACGTGCATTAGGGTAGAGAGTAATATGGGAAGACTCTCTAGAACCGGGCGCCCCATGAGCACGAGTGGCTATTCTATCCACAAGCACAAATTATTTTGAGATGATCTGTGGAGTAGTAAGATGTCGCTACTTTGTACCCGCAACAAATTCCTATTATTAATATATATGTCTAGGACATTTGTAGCGAGCCGTGAGAGCTTGCAAACCCTAAAATCATCTTAGATACATAGGAAAAAGCACTAGGGGTAGTTTTGGGTGAGAGGCACACCCTGTTTTTATGAAAAATATTATATATGATATGTGTTGTGAAACTGCCATGTGTTTATTCATGCATGATAGTATAAACTCCCCTACTAAGTATTATAAATACTCACCACCCCCCAGACTTTGCAGGACTTGATGAAGCTTAGTGTGCGAGTAGAAGGGCCTACTCCGAAGTTTTTTTGATGTGATTTCAAAGATTTCAACTGCACCGAAATGAGTAAGAACTCTTTATTATTTTTCTCTTGTGTGTTTGTACACGGACCGTGGTTCCTGGGGAAATTATTATTAGATTATCGCATAAGACAAATGGCTCCAGTCGCGAGCCCTGGTGAACTCCAATATTTTTGTGAAAAGAAATTTTATATGCTTCCAAATCCTGGGGCGCGATAGTGATGGTCCTGGCCCCGCCACTGCCAGCGGCTAAAGCCCCCGTTTTTATTTTTTGTTTTTTTATTTTTGAAACTAAACGGCGAAGCCATTGCAACCCAGGCCGCAGCAAGAGGGGCCGATGCAGCCATTTGTGTTTTTTTACAATGGCTCGCATGGTGGTGGCAGAACCTGCTGCTGGTGGGTCGCCTAACGATTAGGGTTCTGAAATAAAGGAAAATATAATAATCTCACACTGTTCAACGAAATTATAGAACATTGACTTCTGTTCATGTAAATTTTAAAAAATAGAATTGTAGAAATATAATTACACTCAAATTTAATTAATAAAATCTTTATTAATTTACACTTGAAGGCAACGACAACGATCCTACCTTAATCGTCGATTTGTTGTCGATCCATTGCCGCTGTAACCTTGCCAGAACCCACCGGAACCTCGCCGTTCACCACCTTCTCGCCCTTTCAGCAAAAGATCCCCATTATTGTGATCTAATCATCCCTTTTATAAGTATGGGGATTAGGGTTCCTAATCCCCCTAGAAGTTGGGCCAATCCTTTTAACTTAGACAACTTAATTAGGCCTCTAAAAATTAATTTCAAAATTCTCAACAACCAGGCCCGCAAAATGACTTAAACAACCCAATTACACGTTAAAATTGGGTAAAAGGGGCCTATACGATATGTTCAACTTCGAATAATCGTATCTCCCTCATCCAGACTCTGATTCACACGTTCTTTGTGGAATTTTGAAGCTTTTTATGTCCACTTTTTAACCACATAGGTTTTAGCCACAAATTCTATCTAAGGAGAAAGTTATTCTATTAAGAATATTAATGGGTCAAACACCTTATTTTCCACGTATTTAATTTTTGAAACCTAGAAAAATCCAGGATATTACATTTTCAATGATTGGGAAGAAAATGAATAGCGGCCCATCTGGTTCTCTGAACACTTTTTTCAATAAAGGCATGTAAAACGCTTTTCAATTCAAAGTTCTAAAAGCAATTATCCCACAAAATAGACAATAAAATCATCCTAATTTGAAATCACCATTGTCGCACATCCATGCATAACATTATTCAGAAAATCACATGCACACGTTTAATTACATCAAGAACTTGAAGAAAACCATTCTTCTACAAATAATTTTGACTAATTCAGAGAAAAGATTGCAATCCGACATGAATCCATGCAAGCTTTCTCCTCTCTGGAACCGAGTACTCCATGAGAGTTTGATATCAATCTAAAATCTAGCTAATAACTACAATGCCCCTAGTCCGATTATCTTAGGAAGATAAAGACTACAAAATGTGGCTTCTTTAAGCATGATTTTCTAATATAGCATAAACTAAACCAAGCACAACCCTAATATAGATATATAAATCAATCAACCACAAAAACATGCACGCACCATCACATAAGGAGTTAATGTGGAAAACTCATTTATGTTCAATCCTTTGTTGTTGTCCTTCAAGTTTCTCCTCCATGAACCCTTGAATCTTGTCATTTTGTGTTTCATCTTCATCTTCATCATTTTGGTGCTCAATGAAAAACTCCTTCTTTGATTGTTGATCACCTTTTGAATTTCATCAACACTCCGTATGAAGAACTCCTTAGTTGTGTTATGTGTTGTATGTGAATGTTCCTATTTAATTCATAAGAATCAAAGCTCTCTCACCAACATGAATTTACACTCAAATATGTGGTGACCATGGAAAACTCTAAACAATGAAACTCTCAATTTTTCCTTCTAAAAAATTTATTTTCCTCTCGAGTATTTTGTTCATGCCTAGGCCTTATATAGTGTCCCATAACAGCTAGGGTTAAAGGAACCCAAGTTTGGAATTACTCTATTATAGCATCCTAAACTAGGCAACTATTTTATTAAATGATTGATTGCATTAGAGGGCAATCGATCATTCCTTGTTATTGATGACCAAACTCACATCGTTCAATTTCTCTTTGAACGGATCAATCAATTGTGTCCTCGGTTAGAAAAACTCAAAATCATTCATTAAGCAATCGGTTCATTCTTATAACATGTACAAAACCAATTGATCTCTTAACTATTTTTGCGATATTTTTACCATATTTCTCCAAAACACCTAAAAACACATTCTTAGATTATTTTGGTGAAAACCTAAGTGTTTTGTGCATGTGAGTATGTGTAAAAATTACCTTGAAGTATGCACTCAATTATGTCTTTAAATCTTAAACTTTTAGAATGCATCGCTCTTATTTTAAGTCTTTTAATTCTAAATCTGACTCGACCATATTTCTAATCTCATCAAATCCTAAGACTAAAACATATAGTGTTTTGACATATTTTTGTTCACCGAAATCAGTGAATTACAATATGTTCTAACACTCCACAAATTGCTTATGGACTCTCACTTTAGAGACCTAACTCTCTCCCCAAATCGAGTTTCACTCACTTAAATACGGTGGTAACTGTTTCCATAGTTCAAAACCATGCACACCTTGTTTTCTAAGATAACTAACATGCAATTTTCATGAACGCATCACTGCCTACCAACAATAAAAGATCACTGTTCACCAATGATGTGCCGGCATGACAATGGCTTGCTGGTAAAAAATAAAAAGAAATAAAGGATTTAATATTTTTATAAAAAATACAGGGTGTCACATTTTCCCCCTAAAAATAATTGTCCACAAATTCCAAAGCACACATTCTTCAATCTTTTTTAAAACTCAATGCTTTTCATGGTTCCATTGACACATTAATAGGTTCATCGACATTACTTATGCTCACATTGATGGGTTTAATGGGTGTCACATTGCAACTGTCACACCCGCAAGAACCCTCTGTAGCACCTCATTCATCACTCCGATGGCGATTACTTCTGCTCACGGATGATCGGTGACAAGGACTTCTCCAACCACCACACTCTTGAAAAATCTCCATAATCTCACCATGAACGCGAAGGTAAGATATGCAAATCCCCTCTCTTTCTCAAATTCAAGTTCTTCGTAGCCCAAAATGACCGGCCACAAACACCGATGGGTGGAGCCGAAGGGTCGGACCCCATCCCCCCTACACGCAATCACCGGTCTAACAAAACACCTAACCCTCGCAAGCAAGAGAGGCACCAGTGGCGGATCAGTGCCAAGCACTCTGAACCGCATACTATGCCTCACCGATGCATCATCAATATGTCAATGTGACGGTAACCCTAGTACTGTCTGGTTACAACAATAAAACAAGAAGATCACCAGCATGTCAATAACATGTCAGTAACCAGCTGTCAATGGCAACCCTGCAATAGTGCTTCTAAGCTCACTCTAACCATTTTCATTTTCTCCTACAGATGCCAAGAACAAAAAGGTCGAGTTCCTCTACCTCAACATCTAATTCCTATCCTGCACCCTCAAAATAATCTCCCGACTTGAGGGAGGGTCCAGCTCGAGGGACACAAGATCCTCGTCCTCCGCTCGTCCCACTACTGAGTTGAGGGCGGACTCCCAACCTCTGGTCCATCAAAGGACTATCATCCAGTAGAGACACCGAAGATGAAGGCTCCCGCGCCCATCAAGAGCGGTAGGGGTGGAGCCTTCACCTTGAGTCCACATGCACCTTCCTCTGCCACACTACGGGATTGACCCTCCAGGTATCAGAGCTCCTAGCTAGCTGCTCCCATTGCCACTCAAGGAGCAACCACCATTGACAGGGCTTCATTGGTAGTCTACCCTTCTCCCACTGAGCCAATTGCTGCCACATCGTCTTCTGTTCTGCCCACCACAACTTCAGTGGACTTCATCGTAGCAGTACTTGAGCCTTCTACCACGCCAGTTCCTCCACCATATAGCCTATTCTGGCAGCTCTCTCTAGTTCCATCTCCTCTTCCTCCTCATAGGCTTCCACATCACCCTCCACCATCTGGCCGGTGATCGCTGAGTGGCCAGTTGTCAATAAGAACGACAATTGACTCTCATTCAAGAGAGGTTGGCAGCCCAGAACGTTAAGGCACTCCTTGAGTGGGGAGTTGAGGCCATCATTGAGGTAGTACAAAGGCCGATGAGATCGGCTGGGTTGGCACTCTCACCACAACCCGTGGGAGTGCCCAATGAGAGCCAGCCGCGTAGACGCGTTTACGCGGCTGGCTCTCATTGGGCACTCCCACGGAGCTCGGTGGGAGTGCCCACCCAGCTGATCTGGACTTGTACAAAGGGTGTACGCCACAATGTGCAACTTTGTCTCTGATTGATTCAAGTATAGCTTCTCCGTCGGCGACCAGCTAATGGGGCTTATGGTGGTCTCCACCCTCAATGCCCAATTCCTCCACCCCATCTACCTCAAAGACTGGGATGGGACCACACATGGTCTATGTGGTGACCACATGGACTGGTTCAGGGGCAACACTTTCTCAGCTTCCCAGATGTTCCCCTTTTCTAAGTCCACCACCATATTTTAATCCATAACCTCTACCCGAGGAAGGAGTGTATAGTGGCATCAAAGCGGAAGCGTTGCGGTGGGCGAGCCCAGGGGGAGGTGCCTTGCATAAAAATCCCAATTTTTAATCAATCGACTACACAAAACACACGAACATGCATAACCATAAGCAATAAACATGTAGATCAGGGCATAACATGAATCAAAATGAAATAGAGGAAAGAACCGGATTGACCTTTGGGGCTGATTAGCCCTGGGACGTCCCTTCCCTTCACGCTAACGACCATTCTCAATTGAATCACAAATCAATAAGCTAGTGAGAGAATTACATTGATTCTTGTGTAGATCCCTCAAACAACCCCTTTCTTGGATGGAGAAATCAGCAAAGGTGTCCAATCCTTGATCTTGAAGCCACACGCTTGTGAGGGAGAGGATTCCCCTTCTTGCACCAATCACAAAGGAGATTAGAGGGGCGGACAACCCCTTGCTCTCTTTGAGACAAGGGGGCCACACCAAAGAGAGGGAGAGAAGGGGCGGAATGGGAGAGAGAGGAGAGGGGGAGGGGGCGGCCCTTCAATTAGGGCTTCCTCTTCTCTCTTGTTCCATATTTATAACCCTCCATCTATTCCTATGTGGGCTTCGAAATAACTAGTCTCCTTCTTATCTAACCGGCTTCTCTTAGAGGTTTTGACACAACGGGAGTGGGCTATGCTTCTCAGAGCCCACGGGGACCTGAACCCTCTACACATGACCAAGCCCACGATAGGGTCAACCCCTCGCTAACCACGGGTCTGACTATCAATACTAATTAGTGAGTCGGGCCCCAGAATGTGATAATGCACACCCTAGTCACATGCCTAGTGTGCGTGTGTGATAGATGTGGGTCCCAAATGAATTCGTCCCTATGGCTTATGTGGGGTCAGCAACCGCCCCCACTAACCTTCGACCCTGTGGCCTATACTAGCTCACCGAACTATGATCCAAGTGGATGGAAATGGGCCTGAGCCCATACCTTGGTCCAACAAGGAGAACATGAACCAATTTATGGAGAGCATGGCAGTGGCCATCCATTGCCTCCGATTTGGCCTGTGGATCTGTCTCCCCTCCTACATTATGAGGTAAATCACGGGGTTTGCTCAACAACCATAGGCAAAGGCCTACCCATTTGGTCACTTAATGGCTAGATTGGCCATCAACCTGGGCTTCAAGGTCTCCACTTCACTAGCAATAGTGGCAGGAGCATGAATCACAACCTTTACCTAAAGCAATAGGGTCGCAAGCGGCCAGGGGATGAGCCCCAGCTAGAGCAATAACTTCCATAATGTCACCCACACTTGCAATAGCAACAAAAACAAAAGGAGGAGCAGGTTTCAGTTACACTAGTCCTACTACCACTGCTAATTGCCACAGGGACCACATGGTCCTAGCGGCTATTGAGGAGATCAAACCACTGTCTACATTTATGGACTCCACACCCCAAGAGCTCTGTTGTCTCACTAGGGTCCAAGAATACATGTAGGAGTACTTGGGCCACTTGAAGTTTTGAACATGGTGTTCCATGCATGGATGGAACTTCCATCCATGTACTCCTCATCCTTAAGTTTATTTTTATTTTTGAAAGTTCACGTAATCAAAATGTGCAAATCAAACGATGTACCCCAGTCATTTTGATGAATGAAAAACTTTTTGACTTTTCCATATATTAAGCAAAGAATTCCTCATTTAAACCAAGTATGAAAATCATGATAAATAAAAGAAGGAAGTGAAGGTCCACTCACCTAATCCGGCCTTCATAGGTGGTCTTGACTAGAATCTCATATCAGAATCAAGTTAGAGATGTAGCCCGAGAGAGACAAGGAGATGTGGATGATAGCCCCAAATCAGCGGCAAACTTGGATAACGCCACTGTGTTCTCCATGCATGTAACACCCGAGATTTTTCATACATTTTCCTTAAAATTCACGAACATTTTTTACAATTTAACACCTATAAATCGGAATAAAAATGACAAAATCAAAACCTGTATAAACATTTTATAATTTAAAACATCATACGGTTAAACATCGTACTGCCAAATTAAATATCCTCAGGCGCTACTTGAAAACAAACGTACGACTAAATTACCATGATCATGGATTTTTAAATACAAATAACTCCCAGGCGACCCCGAGTACAAGTCCCATAAACAGTCCATTGTCTGATCCAAATTAAAAGTCCAGAATACATACACTTTAAATATCATATCACCCAATACATGAGACCGTGGCACCAAAAATACTCTCATTGAGTCAAAAAAATTACTTGAGTCAAGGGGGAAATAATCCACCGCAGAAATGAGCATCCATCTCCAGGAGCTCTCCAACACAACTTGTAAAAGCCTCCCGAACCATGGGGCTAAAAATAGTAGGGTGAGTATTTTTATACTCAGTAAGAAAATACCCAGTAGGGGAAATCCCAAACGGTGAACTCAATAAGTTCATAAATACATGCGTCATGCAACTCAACATGAGGCAAACAACGTATAACATAATTATTCACATATGAAACTAATCATGCATAGCATACCATGAAACCAAACTCATACAAACACCCTTAATCAGGGTCTTACAAACATACTCATACCATCGTACGCTAACTCATACAACTTACACGTACCTGTATGACCTTACTCGTACAATCTTACACTTACTCGTACGACCTTACTCATACAGTCTTACACTTACTGTAGTACTCATATTCAAATTCTTACAGTCATGCTCATACTCACTCTTACAGTCGTGCTCATCCTCACTCTTACAGTCATGCTCATCCTCACTCTTACAGTTGTACTCATCCTCATAATCATACGCTTACTCAGAAACGCACATACTCATACTCTTACGATCGTACTAATACTATCGACCACTGAAGCTCATTACAACTAATAAGCTCCAACGTCGAAAGGGAAAAGAATGCCACTGGAGCATCACCTTAACCTTCGGGGAGTGACTAGACGCCATGGACTTTTCCGAAGATAAGGTACACCTATGCTCATGGGGCACAGGATCAAACAGGTAAGAGTAGGTCCATGATACTACTTACCTGAGCGTGCAAACATACACCCACATAAGGGGTCATACAATTGCCCACACATAAGGGGTCTTATAGTGCCATAGAATTGCCCACCATTATGGGTCTTATAGTGCCAGTGCCAGTGCCACTCTTGGGCAGAACATACAGTGTCATCTATAAGCATAAACATACAGAGCCCACGAAGGGCGCGGAAACTTACAGCGCTCTCAACAGAGCATCAAACGTCTGGGCTTAATACAACACACAGACCAAAACAAAGCATACATCGCTCTCAACAGAGCATTAGACGTCCGGTGCTCTATATAGCACACAGACAAAATCCCGCAGGATAACCACCATGGCAAGACACAAGAAGTGCTCAGCCGACTCATTATCGGCTAGCTCAAACACGGAATTTAATCCGTCGAACCCTCAGGTCTCAAACTCACAACGCTATCATTAGCTTTCTTATAATTCAAGTTTGAATTAAGTAAATTATGCAGTACAATTATGCCACACAAACTCACAGTCCTCGACTGATCAAACTGAAGTTGAGCCCGATCCAAACCCTAGTTCATCAGGGCAGCAGACTTCACTTAACACATCCATATCGTGATCAAACTCACCGTACATCAAATCCTTACGTACTCATACAGTCTCTGACATCCACCTTACGGTCAAAACATCTTACCTGCATCGTCAAATTGAGCTCCTCATAGCAGATCCCCGTTATCATCCTCTTACTTAATCCCTCACTTATTATACTTATTTTTTACTTCATAATTTGTACGTTATGCTTGTACAATTATGTACGCTCTTACTGTCTAATAAACCCTCATAAGGCTCCAAGCCTAAGTCCGCTTACATACCGAACCCCTAATGTACGCTCCAAACCGAACCAAACCAATATGCTCCACTCCTTTCCTGTCAACTTACATCTACCATCATTGTCACATGCTTACACATCCAAATTCGTACCAAACCCTTACCACTCTTACCGTCCATCGCCCATACCTCTGCCTACAGAGTCCACATACGTAACTTACTCACAATTGCTAGCCGTCACTAGCACGTACATCATACGTATATGGAGCACATTAACATATTTGCTAGCCATCACTAGCGCATACAAATTCTACATACATAAAGCATGCTTACAACTCACATACATACATACATGCATCTCAAAGTGGCATAATTCACTATCTTACATCATGCAACCATGTCATGATTTAATATCCAAAACATGGAATCATACAAGCCTAGCATGTTGCTAATCATTCAAAGCATGCTGTCATGAAATTACGAGCTCAAAGCTCCCCTACCTCGTAATCATGACGTTTGATGGCGAGCACACGACTGTGGTGACGTTGGTGGCGGAGTTGGCGGTCAAAACCATTGCCTAGCTGAGAGAGCTGCTGTCCCAAGGGTGTAAGAAACGCCGGAAGCACTCACGGCCAAACAGGGGTGACACTGATCAATGCAGAAAAATCCGTGATCCACGGCAGCACACTACTGGCGGCCGGGAGGAAGGTCATGCCAACAAGTGGCAAGTGCGACCGAATGTCCAGGTGTACACTAAAATTTGACCGGTGGTTGAACCATACTCAACCGTTTACAAAACATCGAAATCGGCTGTGGACAACACCCAACGGCGTCAATTTCGTGTTTACCAGGGCCCACATAAGGGCGGAGGGTGTGGGTGACACTCAAGGACGGAGGAGAGGTGAAGGAGGACTCCGATGTCAACTCCAGATGATGGCAGAGCCATCTGACGGTCTGGCGGTGCCAAAACAGCACCAATACCCTAACCCGCACGCTCGGCTACTTGCACACATGGCCAAAGGGAGGCGGAGAGGGCTAGACGGTGTCGGCCCAAAGCTCGGAAGGACAGTATGGCCATGCCCAAGGGTAGTGACCAACAAAGACGGCCTTTGCTGTTGCCATGCCGAGGCAGGCCAACTAGAGGCCAATCGGCGTCCGACGAGGGTAAAATGATGGCGCTCTAAATGGCGCGGTTAAACACATATCATCGGCAGAGGGGGAACCTGCCTCATGTCAAAAAAAAGAGGGGCAGTACCGCACTAGGGCGGCCTACCATCTCTAGGCTGAGACCCGCCAAATTACAAGGTCCAAAGGTGTTCGGCATCCAACAACGCTCGATGGCCCAAAACGGGTGAAAAACCCTAAGGGCACGAAGGAGTAGGGTTTACTGGCGGCTTTGGCTGACTCCATTGTGGCCCTAGCGGCTAGGAGGAGCTATCTCCGACCAGAGGTGACGGCCAAAGTCAGCGGCGACATGCCGGACAATTAGCACAGTGAGGAGCATAGGCTCGGTTTCTGTGGACGAGCACATCAACCGACGGGCGAAAAATCTCGTTCCAGCGGAATGGAGGGGACGAAAGCTAAACCGGGTTGGGTGGTAATATCCACCATCATTGCCCGGCCGGAGAGAAGCCGAACAGAGGTCTAGTGGGTCAAGTCTGGCGTCCGGCGTCCAGCTGACGGTGGAAGCCAGTGATCTCATACACAGCAAAAACAGGGGAGATGAGGGAGAGGCGGACTAGAATAGTGCTAGGGCCGGCGAACCTGAGTTGGGACGACGACTTAGCCATTGTCAGGCCAGGGCGGAGTAGGATGGAGGTCCATCAGCCAAGGCTCGCCGGCGGCGGCCTCTGTTTCACAAAACAGAGCATTGGCGGATAGGGCAAAGGGGAGAAAATGGGAGGAGAGGATGGGGCCGCGGGGAGGCTAATTGGGGCCAGGAGGGATGGCCCATCGCTGTTGCCGGACCAAGGCGGGGCCAGACGGAGGTCCAGCCGACAGTGACTCGCCGTCGCCGGCCACTGTTTAATCAAAATAGTACGGCGGTGAAAAACAGGGGCCAAGGGGGATGAGGACGGGGTGGCGGTACAAAGGCCTCTCACTGTCCCGGCCCAGGGCGGAGCTGTTGGTGGCCGGCTGGCCCTTGGCTGCCCACGGTGGCAGCTCAAATCATATCACAGTGAGAGAGGGAGGGAGAGCTCACCGGTGAAAACGGAACTCATGGGGCCAGCGGAGCAGGCTGGAGGCCGGGCTTGTTGTCACCGGCCCGTGGCTGGCTGGACGGAGGCCGGGCGGAGCCCACCAGCCACCGCCGGTGCTGCCACAACACAAAACAGAGAGTGAGCAAAGAGAGGAGAGAGCGTGTTGGGTGGTTCTGGGGGATTCCAGAATGGACTCGCCCGAGCCCGACGTTTTCATTTCATTTTTTTTTTCTTTTTCTTTTTTCCCTTCTCACTTATCTCTTCTCTACACTCTCATATTTTATTGGTTTTTCACACCAAAACGAGCATCTAGGCCCGTGGCCTACGATGAACCCGAGACCCGACTCTACGTGTACAAATACTGAGGCCAAATACACCAAAGCGTCACATTTTCTCTCCAAAAATGATCAGAAAAAAATAGCAGATAATTGTAATAAAAATCTGGGACATCACAATGCATGTTTGAAACCATGATTGTCCATTCTCAACAACTAACAAAGGTGGTCACTCAGCTACAGACAGTCCCTACAGTGCCCTTCTTGCCCAAACAACAGGCAGTCCACGCTGAGATGGGCGAGCCCTTGGATCTCGCACTACTGGCCTTCAGGCATCATTTGAGAGGGATGTGCACCCTCCTCCCCATTCTGTCCACTTTGGCACCTTCGATCAGATCAAAGAAGAAGGACGTGCAGGACTGGACACATGAGGCCCCTTACGTGTTCAGTTAAATGCCTCAACGACGCCGAATCACAGAAATTTGTCCCATGAGTTTGAGGAAGACTTAACAGAGTACTCCGGGTCTTATGGAAGACCTTCGGATGAGGATGAGTTTGTCTCGCCTTCAGTTCTCTTGCTATAATAGGGAAGAAGACCCGGTGGAATGGCTCTATAAGGCAGAGAAGTTCTTTGCCTACCAAGGGACACACTCTAAGGTTAAATGTCTGCGCATAGGTGCTTTTCATTTAGACGGCGATGCTTTTGTATGGTTCTAGAGCTTTGAGAAGGAGGTCCACTTTCCGACTTGGCCTTCTTTTGTCAATGAACTATGTGTCCAATTTAGTCCAAACGAGTTTTGGGACTTTAATGAAATGCTCTCCACCCTGCGCTAGGCCATCATTGCTCTGTCTGAGTTCATGAAGATTGCCAACCATCTACCCAATTGGCCGATGGCGGCCTTAGTGGGGACCTTTAAGAGGGGGCTCAAACCTGAAATTTTGGATGAGATGTGTCACTTCCATTGCACCTCAATGAGGGAAGTAGTATGTCATGCATGTATTGAAGAGGAGAAGCTTGCCTAGCAATGGTGTGGAGGCTCGCCTGGCTCTTTTCCATGGCCTACACCTAGTCCAGTGCCATCAGCCATCACATCGCTAGGCCTCTCTACCAACCAAACCAGCCAGACCTCCGCTCTTGCTGCCCCTCCAGCTCATCACCTCACTCCAGCCCAAATGGATGAGCGGCACTTTAAGGGGTTGAGCTTTAGAGATGAGAAGTTTGTGCCTGGACACCATTGCTCTATCTAGGGCAACTTGCTCATCAAGGAGGCCGACAAGGAGGATCTTTCCCCTTCCTTGGATGCACCACCTCCTTATAACACAGTGCTGTCAGAGATCTCTATGCACGCCTTCTCAGGGGCATTTACTCCTCGTACCATGCTCATCCAAGGCAACCTCAAGTGGCAACAAGTAGCCATCCTACTCGACGGTGAGTCCACCCACAATTTCATCAATGATAAGGTGGGACAACAATTGGGATATTTTGTGTCGGACTCCATGTAGTTCAATGTTTTGATTTGCGATGGAAAGCACATTCATAGTGCCAGTGTGTGCACACATGCTTCCTTATCTATTTCGGGCCATACATTCACCACTGACCTATTCTTGCTGCCCACAAAGGGGGAGAACGTGGTGTTGGACATCTAGTGGCTATAGGAACTTGGTGATGTGGTGTGGAACTTTCGTGACATGATTATCGACTTTGAGGTGCGGGGGAAGAGGGTGTGCATCTAAGGCTCTTAGCCGGGCTCCTTGCAATCAACCCAGTCGGTGAGATCACTCTTTTGCTTTGCACCTCAAGGATTTTTTCTCTAGTAGTGTGCAACAGTGGATGTGCACCAGGCTAGCCTTCCAGAGGACCTGCTTACCCTCTTAGCTGAGCACAAGGACATATTTGTTGAACCTAAGGGACTACGACCAGTGCGACGCGATGATCATTAGATTCCAATCCTTCTAAGAGCTTCACCTGCAAATGTTTGCCCTTACCATTATCCTCACATACAAAAGGCTGAGATTGAGCACTTGGTGTCAGACATGCTTTAGACAAGTATTATTCAGCCGAGCACTAGCTCTTTCTGTTCTCTGGTATTACTTGTCCAATAGAAGGACGGGACTTGGTGTTTCTGTGTGGACTATAGGGCACTCAATGACATCACCATCAAGGATAAGTATTCCATTTTGGTGATTGAGGAGTTACTTGACAAGTTGGCTAGTGCTACCATCTTCAGTAAACTTGATTTTCGTTCAAGTTATCACCAAATATAAATGCAGCCCTACGACATTCACAAGACAGTCTTTCGTGCTCATAATGGACATTTTTAGTTCTTGGTCATGTTGTTCAAGTTGACCAATGCACCTGCCACCTTCTAGAGTCTCATGAATGGTCTGTTCCACCCTTTCCTCTGCCGATTTATAACTCATCATGGGTGGGACCACTTGGAGCACATTGGGTCCATTTCCTCTATCTTGTGAGCTAATTCCTTGTTTCGTAAGCACTCAAAGTGTGGCAGTGAACAGGTGGAGTACTTGGCCATATTATCTCTCACAAGGGGGTTGCTATTGACCCTTCGAAGGTGGTTGCTATGCTCTCATGGCCGACCCCCACTTGTGTATGGGCATTTCACGGATTTCTGAGACTCACATGGTATTATCGGTGCTTCATCAGTCAGTATGGTTCGATTGCTAGTCCCTTAACTATTCTAAAAAAATAGGCATTTATATTGATAGAGGTGGGCCAAGAAGCCCTTGAGAGGCTGAAGCGGGCCAAGGCTACCGCCCCTGTGTTGGTTCTCCCAGATTTTGGCATTTCCTTTGTAGTTGAGATGGATGCTTTAGACGCCAGTCTTGGTGTCATTCTACTTCAGAATGAGCGCCCTATTGCTTTCTTCAACAAGATACTCTCTGGCTGCTCTCTATCTCTATCAGCCTATGAGAAGGAAATGCTCGCTATAGTGCATGCTGTCACTAAATGGCATCCTTACCTACTCAGCTGCTACTTCCTCATCCGCACAGATCATAAGCCCTTGAAATATTTCCTTAAGCAAGGGGTGTCCACTCCGGTGTAGCAGTAGTCGGTCAGCAAGCTATTGGGTTATGATTATGAGGTGGTATACAAGAAGGGGGAATAAAACATTGTGGCAGACGCACTCTCTCGCCGCCCTTCTGAGGGTTTGTGCTGCGGGCTCTCTATACCCTCTTGCCCATTTGTTCTAGATCTTCGGCGAGCTTATTTGGAGGATTCATCCACCCGTGAGTTGGTTGCTTGTCTGCACTCAGACCCAGCTACCTCACCCTTCTTTATGTGGCAAGATGAACTCCTCTTCTGGAAGGGGTGACTTTGGGTGCCGGATGCCTTTGACCTCCAACGGCTCATTCTTTCTCACTTCCAAGATACACCATTTGCTAGACACAAGGGTTCCATACGGACGTTTAAGTGGGTCAACCAGACCTTCTTATGGTAGAGTCTTTGGAGGGTGGTTCAAAACTATATTGCTAATTGTGACATCTTGCAACTGTGAAGGCTGCCACTACGTTTTTTTGTAGTTTTTAATTTGTTTAGCATTTGAAATAAGATCCTTAATTTACTCTTAAATTTAAAACATTATGATGTGTGGTTAATGTACCTTAACGAAGACAGTAATACACCAAGGAGACTGAACAACCATTCAATTTTCTTTTGCATGATGTTGCAATTCCAGTGGAGTCTTATTGATCAAAATTAGAGGAACTAAAACTAGGCTTCTATCTTGGATTCAATAACAAAAAAATTTCCTTGTAACAAGACATCAATTGTGTAATTCATTAATTTATGTTTTCAAACAAACAAATGAATTGTCCTCATAAAGACAATGGGGAATGGCTATCAACATAGGTCGGACTAGGCTAGTGTGAAGCTCCCATTCGCTTGACATAAAAAAAAATTACGGGAAAGAAGAATGAAAAAATGAATGATGCAAGTTGAGAGGATTTAGAATAAGTAAAGCCCTAGAAAAATGAATTGAAAAAAATATCATGTAAGAAAAAGGCAAAAATTTTATGAGTCAGAAATTGAGAACTATGTATTTACTAGAGTATGAATAAATTCGTCTCTTCTGAATAAGAAAGACCCTAAGAGATTCATGAGTGAAGGAGACAAGAGTTAAATATTGGTTGTTCTGAGTCTATCTAGAAGAGTATAGCGGATCACTAGATTGCCCCTAGTCCGATTATCTATGTAGATGAAGACTGAGTTCTAGTCTCTTTGAGAAAAAAATTTATATGTAGCTGAATTAAGTAAATATTCTCTCATATCTAACTCACGATGTATCAATCATTCAAACCATAAACATTCAATCAACACATGAACACACAACAATTTTAATATAGAAAACCCAAACTTGGGTAAAAAACCATGGTAGTTCCACACCAAAATAAAATCAATACACCACTAGCATGCAAGACAATTTACATTGACACATGCAAACCACTAACCTTTGTTTTGACTAACGCAAATGCCTTTTGTTTAGATCTCCACAAATCTTTGTTATTTCTGGCCTTTAAATCTTCTCCCTTAAGCACTAGCCACTTCTTCCTCCTTGCTTTTTCTTTGTCTTCTTCTAGACTCCAAAAAGCTCCTCTTGTTGTATTAACTTTGGCCTTCTTTGGAAATCTTCAATCTCCCATCAAAGACATACTGCAACTCATCTTTGAATCTTAATGTGAAATCAATTTTTAGTTATAGAAAAACTTCATGAATTCACCATTGATCTTCAACTCAAAGCTTCATGTGAATCCCTTTTTGAAAACAATATGCAAAAGGTATTAACCCTCTCTAATCTCCTCTAGGTTTTCCTCTCTCAAATTTCATAATTTTATAACACTTATATAGTTCCTTAAGTTGTTTTTTTTCATAATTTTTCTCTAGGTTTTCCTCTCTCAAATTTCGTAATTTTATAACACTTACATAGTTCCGCAAAAGGTATTAACCCTCTCTAGGAAAGAAATCGAAATCGGAATGGCTTAATTAGAGTAACTAGTCCTTGAAGCGATCGATCGTTTCAAATAGCAATCGATTGTTTACTGTTTATTTTGGGCACAATACTTCAAGTGATCTATCAATTAACGAAAGGGATCGATCGATAACTCTCGGCTGTGTATTACACATGATGAAATCTGGTACCAATCAATCGTTCCAATCATATAGCGATTGATCATTTTGTCTATATTTTTACAATTTTACCCTTTTTACCTGAAAACATAAACAGTACCCAGCTTCAAGCAAAGGAAAGGGGAGAAGATATGCCAAAGGAAGAAGGAAGAAGTAGTTCTCTTATTACATAAAACACAAAGGAGGAAGGAGACTCCCATATAAGGGAGGGCATGACTCCTTAGGCGGTTGTGCAGCTGTGGGGTGCACACCAACTGTGCGGGCCCTCAGTCAGTCCGTTACAATCAAATCCAACATCTCTCCCAAATTATAGCTTATTAAATCATAAAAGGAAAATACTGAAAAGTAAAGCAGTAAGTCCTAGGAATGGAAAGTAATGCAAGTCGGGACAGGCCACGACCCTGAGCTGGTGTACACAATAATCCACCATGCTATGCTTTCACCCTATCCTCAAGGCTGCCAAGTAGGAAAACACTCCATAAACTCATCTTCAAGCATCCAAGTGACATCCTCAAGAGGCAACCCTACCATGCCACGAGTATCTTAGTGACAATGTGATTGGAATGACGCACCCGTCACTTATCAATCAAAAGGTGGGCACAACAACATTGGACTCTGGAGGGCCCATTAGTGGAGGCGGTGGGACGTTGGAGACAAGGGTTGGATCCCCAACAAAGCGGTGGAGGCGAGAGACATGAAAGACTAAGTGCACCAAGGAACTAGCGGGCAATGCCAAGCGATAAGCCACAAGTCTAATGCGCTCGAATATGGGATAGTAGCTTTGGTAGCGTGAAGCCAATTAGCATGCTCAGCCTACAACAAACTGGTTTGGTGCTGAGGAATCACTGAAACATAAACAAGGTCACCCACTTGAAACTCCATATCTGAATGTTTCTTGTCATACACTTGCTTTAAGCGATTTTGAGCGGAAGCCAAATTGCTAGATAACCTCATCTTGAGTTTGTAGCATATAATCAACCTCGGCCACAGAAAAGCGGTGGGGCGCATATGGCAACACTGTAGGAGGAGGACGGCCATATACACTTCAAATGGAGTGAACCCAGCCTGAGTATGATAGGCTGTGTTATATGACCATTCCACCCAGGGAAGGAGCTAAAACCACTGGCGGGTCTGATCCCCTACAAAGCATCGTAAGTATTGTTACAAACAGCGGTTAACCACAAAACTACAGCCCCAAATTCAACACTCCGGTATGTGGCCGATGCGTGGAAACCGAGAGGAAGAAATAGAGGTTGGTGGAGATTGATGGTGGTTATGTGAGAAGGAACAGTAACAAGAGAAATGAGGAGTCTGAGCAGAGATGACGAGGCTTTCAAAAGCGTCGGCAAGAGGCAGAAGTGGCCAGCTCTGTGAGGCGGGGCCACGCCGGTGAGGGAGCGAGACAGAGACGACCAGAGGCAGAGCGGAGAGAAGCAACCCGACAGTCAAAAAATTTTATTTCCATAGGGTGGGGGGGTCGGAAAACAAAAATTTTCCATGTTTATTTTTTCTATAACCCCTGACCGCGTGCAGTATCATTTTTTAAAAAAATTTATTTTCCAACTATATTTTCCGTGACCCCTAAAAGGCCCTCCGTAAAACGGAAATCTTCTCTTCCATTTTCTGTTCGTGCATTCGCCCCGGTTTTGGTTTCTACACAAGTCATGCACAAACACGGCGGCTTCCACGCAAAACCGTTTGCTGTTTTGTGTTTTATCACATTCCGGAATCCTGCGACGGCTGGTTTCCTTGGGCATGTCAATTCGTGGGTGGGGCCCACAGCAATTTTGTCATTGTACTGCTACTTATCTCTTTAGCTCCTCTCCATTACTCTCCGTGTTTCTATAAATAGGAACACTGGGTATAACATTTCTTCTATCGTTCCTACATACAGCTAATCTTCACTACATTTCTTCTATCCTTCCTACATACAGCTAATCTTCACTGCATTTCTTCTATCCGAGTTAAAAGATGACTTCCAAGACTGTTCTTGCTTTGAGTCTTCTCCTCGCAGTTTTTCTTGCCATTTCATCTGAAGTGGCTGCTAGAGACCTTGTTGAGACTTCGGCGAAAGAGTTTAAAGGTAAAATAACTTAATTATGTCTTTACCTACTAACTGTTTCTTTTAGTTACTAATCACCTTTGGGCCTGATATCTAACATCTATACAAAATTTTTCCCAGGAAGGCCAATGGTTCTTTTCCTCTTTAACAAAAAGATTTATAATTAGGATGTCCTGAGTTACCCCTTAATAGATGAGCCTTGTACATAGCCGAGGGAATTGGCTACAGGATACGGTGCTCTTAGAGGCCGGTTGCCTTGTCAGAGTGACAATTTAGTCCGAGTGACTCGGATTAACTATGATTTGATGATTAATTGTACAAATTACGTACTGAGCAGTATTTGCTGGTGCAGGTGAAACATCAGCTGAGGATAGCGGCCGTGGAGGATATAACTCTGTGCATGGCGACTTTATCCATTTCCCCAAACCCAAACCCAAACCCAATGTCCATTTACCCCCCAATTTCAAACCCAAAATTATACATGCTCCACATTTATGCCACTGCTATTGCATAAAAAATGGTAAACCTAAGTGCTGCTCTGCTGCACAGGAGGGAGCTAAGTGCTGGTCTGCTGCAGAGGAGGCAGCTATAGCGGCCACTGAGAACAAGCCTCAAAACTAGAGACCACAGCTCCCTTATGTGCCACTTATGTAATTACTACAGCGTGGCTTATGTTGCCTGTGTATGAATAATGCGTGAATGCAGCTAGCTTGTTGCTTCACCGATATCCCTTAAAATAATTTAATCAGCCACTTTGTATGGAATGTATTGCATGGCTAATAGACAGTAATCGGCTTTACTTCCGTTTCTTACGAATGGAGATTTCTTTCATGATCATGAAATGGTCTAGTATGTTTGTTTACTTTTCTTGTGCGTCATGCATGCCACTGAACTTAGTAGCTCTTATTTTCATTGCTGTCCGGTCATTCTTTTGTTTTTATGGAAGAAGTTTGACAAGGTATGTAATCCTCTATGCAAGGTCGTGATTGCACCTTAAATTCCTTTAAAATTAGCCTCTATTGCTAATTGCACTTCACATAATTATAAAACAATGAGGGTCCAATTTGGTGGGCTTCACTGAATTTAACCTAAAAGACACAAACCCCTTCACAATGAGCAATTTCATGAACAAAAACAGTAAAAGCAATAAAAGCTGAAAATAACCGGATACAACCCACAATTTTCTTTTATTTCATGAACAAAAACAGTTGTCTATCACAATTCCCTCCATAAACACTTCTTACACCAAGAAAAATATAGCGGCTGGACTTGTAACAGAAGATAGCATTGTTGAACACAATTCCATGAACATTTGAAAAGACTTGGTTAAGGTTCAACAATACTTGATTTGGAAATTAAGTTCTTGTATGAAAAAGATCTTTAAACTTCAAGAAAAGGAACTAAATACAGTAGCAAAGCAATAAATGTGGCAAAAAATACATAATATAAATGATTTATTTCATGGACACAATAGTCTCTCTCCATGACAATGAGATATGCTAAGCTAGTGAAATGCATGCACTTTAGGACAAAGTTACAAACAGGTTCTAAGTTAACAACCATCATGAGTCTTAAGGCTTTCCTAGTTAGTTGACAATAACATTTTACTATCTAATAGAAGTAATTGCAATCAAATTATGTGGTTCAGTTGGAAATATAAATTACATTTTCCACTACTGACTCGTATTTCACTTACCTACGGCTACCCCCTATACTTGGCAGCGGACAACCAAGTTAGCCTAAGCAACAGACAGCCTAAGCAGCCCCTTGGGCACATATGGATGCTTGGAGCAGCGTTGAAGTGATTTCGGATGCACACTCGCCTTGCAGAGCAGGCTGAGGCAGAGTCCCTGTGTGTGTAGGACTCTAAGTAGCTTGCTGGGCACCACAACCCCTTAGAGACGGATTCCTAAGGTCGTTAAGATACAATCATGCAGCTCAGCCGGACTCCTAGTGCAGATAGGAGATTATGCACAAGTTTCCCTGGACGGATAGACTCTAGAAGCTGATGGGCGCTAGACTCCTAGCCGAAGACGGACTCCTTGCTAGTTTCTTGATTTGGTTGGGACGACCCTTCGACTGGGAGAGTTGGGACAGGGAGGGACTCTTGTATACATGGGTTGGGTTCTAGTGCGATACGAATCAGCCATGGCTGACAGAGATTGGTGAGGACGAACCAGAGAGAACTCTTGGCAGCGACATGGCTTGTCAGCCTCGGCCCTCTCCCTGCCATTGTAACTGACGGACTGTGATTACATAGCATTGGGTGGAGCCCCTTTGCACCAGAGTTGCCTGTGTTGGTTGATTCCTTGTTCCCCTTGCACATACGAGAGGGAAGGTTGTGAGAGAAGGCTGTTGGCTGTACGTTACAACCAGGCCATCACGGGTGTGGACGCTAGGCAAAGCTCTGTGCCTGTGACAGTTGGTTCCATTGTCGTGATCCCCAATGAACTGGGTACATTTGAAGGGGATTTGGCGAGCAAGGACCTAGGGATTCCTTGCTGATTATGGACATACGAGGTACCACTATGACGGGCTCTATGCTGCAGCGCTTGACAGACATGGAGGCAAAGTATGAAGCTGTGAAGACGACTCCATGGACGTTGACCAAAGTCCAAACTTCTCTATGATCTATCCAGGATCGCATTGGTGCCTTCGACCAACGTCTCTCCTTGGTGGAGATCAGTTCCTATGCAGACGAGGCCGGAGGAAGCACTTCTACAGGAGGTGCTGCCCGAGTCAATTCCCTGGCTGCAGACATGACAACCACTACGGATTACTTGAAGGATAAGTTGCAAGAATTGAGGAGGGAGACTGAAGGGAAGGTTCAAGAGTTGATGGACAAAATCGATCTCCTTGAGCGGGCTGTTTTGAACTCATCACCTTCAGGGACGGAGACAGAACCCAGACACAAGACATGGCAGTCTATGAAGAAAGCAAAGGTGTCTGAACTGAAATCCTACTCTGGTTCCCAAAGTGTTAAGGAAATCGAGAACATCGTTTGGGATATGGAGCAGTTCTTCGCGATCACCCATACCCCAAACAAAAAAAAGGTCATAGTGACGAGCTTGTATTTCTCGGGAGATTCCAAGCTTTGGTGGCGAACCGGGCTGAAAGATGACGCTACTGCTAGGCATCCCCCTATCTAGACCTAGGTGATGATGAAGAAGGAACTCAGGGTTTAGTTCCTCCCCACGAATACGACGTGGGTTGCACGAGACTCTCTCAAGAAATTGAAGCAGACAGGGACAGTTAGGGAGTATGTAAAACATTTCTATTCCTTCCTCTTAGACATCAAGCACATGACAAAGGAGGACAAGTTATTCAACTTCCTAACCGGTCTCCAGAATTGGGTACAGAACAAGTTAGGAAGGCAGAATGTTCGGGACGTCCAAGGGGATAGCTTGCTTCATCTACCAAGGCCCTCACTGCGCTAAGAGTGCCTGAAGAGGGAGAAGCTGAACGCTATTGTTGCTGAGAACGACTCTTCTTCGGAAAAGGAGGTCACTGCCCATATGAACCCCATGCAGATTGTGAGTGCTATCCGAAAGGAGAAGGATCATGGTGGGCTGATATACGTTGAGGCCATTCTGGACAAGCACCCAGTGCGAGCACTGGTTGACACAGGTGCTTCCTATAATTTCCTAGCAGGGAAGTGCGTGAAGGCATGGGGCCTGATGATAGAGAAGGCTCAAGCCTGGATCAAGGCAGTGAACTCAGAGGCAGCCCTAGTTTTGAGAGTTGTCCATGACATGGTGATGAGGATTGGTGAATGGACAGGCAGAGTTAACTTCACCATTGTTCCCTTAGATGACTTTGAGTTGATCCTTGGGCTGGACTTCATGAGGGTGGCTAGGGTGTTCGTGATGCCACACCTCAGGGGTATTCTCATCGGCAACGAGAAAATCCCTTGCTTTGTTGGTGGGAACAAAGGCGAGACAGAGGTGCAGGTTGTGTCTACCATTCAGCTAATGAAAGGCTTTGAACAGGGCCATAAGACCTACTTAGTCACGATGGTGGAAGCTGAAAACACATTTGTGGACGTTCTAGAGAAGGTGGAGAAGTTGCTGAGTGAGCTTGCGGACGTGATGCCACCAGAGTTGCCGCAAACCCTTCCTCCATGACGTGTTGTGGATCATGTCATTGAGTTGATGCCAGGAGCTCACCCTCCAGCCAGAGCTCCCTATCGCATGGCTCCACCAGAGTTAGCTAAACTCAGGAAACAGCTTGATGAGCTATTGAAGGCGGGCTTTATCAGACCATCCAAGGCTCCCTTCGAAGCCCCAATCTTTTTTCAGCGGAAGCAGGACAGTTCCCTACATTTATTTGTGGATTATCAAGCGCTGAATCAGATCACCGTTAAGAACAAGTATCCAGTCCCTCTTGAATCTAACTTGTTCGACCGCTTGGCGAAGGCTTCATATTTCACCAAGCTGGATCTCAGGTTGGGTTATTGGCAGGTTCGCATCGATGTGGGTGATGAGGTGAAGACAATGATGGTGACACGGTATGGGCTGTTTGAGTTTTTGGTCATGCCCTTTGGCTTGATGAACGTACCAGCCACCTTTTGCAAGCTGATGAACGATGCTTTCAGACCCTACTTGGACTGGTTTGTGGTCGTCTACCTTGACAACATTGTGGTATATAGCGCTTCCCTGGATGAACATGTTGGGCATCTCAGGATTGTGTTGGAAAGGCTCAGGGAGCACAAGCTGTTTCTGAAGCTTGAGAAGTGCCACTTTGTGCAGAAAGAGATCAAGTTCCTTGGGCATTGCATAGTGGAGGAAAGAGTAAGGATGCATGGGCAGATGGTTAGGGACATTGCAGAGTGGCCAGTCCCAACTAAGGTGAGAGAGCTGAGATCATTCTTAGGACTCGCAAACCACTACCGGAGATTCATTAGGAACTACTCAAAGAAGGTAGTAGCGCTGACCAACCTTCAGAAGAAAGACAGACCTTGGTGCTGGGCTGAGGCATGCCAAGCAGCGTTTGAGCGGCTGAAGGAGGCCATATCCTCCGAGCCTGTGCTCAAACTTCCCGAGTTTGATGCGCCCTTTGAGGTGCAAACAGATACTTCTGATCAGGTGATTGGAGGAGTGCTGATCCAATCCAATCACCTTGTTGCATATGAGAGCCGCAAGCTCAACGAGACCAAATAGAGGTATTCAGTCCACTGCCTTAGAACTTGGAGGCATTACTTGCTGGGAGTGAAGTTCCTTGCCCGGACAGATAATGTAGCCACAAGCTACTTTACCATGCAGAAGAAACTTTCTCCCAAGCAGGCATGTTGGCATGAATTCTTTGCTGAATTCGATTTCGTGTTGGAGTACAAGTTGGGCAAGGCTAATGTTGTGGCTGATGACCTCAGCCGATGAATAGACCCGGAAGCAATGATGGCGGCATTGGTGCAGATTGCAGGGGATATGTTGGAATAGATACGGGAAGCCACGGAGAAAGATCAAGTCTTCCTAAAGCTGATCGAATCCGTGAAGGATGGGTCTACACGGCAATTTTGGTTGGAGAAGGGGGTGCTGTATATGAAAGAGACCTATGACTCTGTGTGGGTAGGTCATCCCGGGCAAGAGAGGACTCATGCACTCTTGTCCCAGAACTACTTCTTGCCGCGGATGCTGGAAGATGTTGAGCACTATGTGAGAACATGTATGGTTTGCTGGCAGGACAAGACTGAGAGGAAGAAGGAAGCGGGCATGTTGCAACCCCTTCCCCTTCTAGACCGACCATGGGCCAGCTTGTCCATGGACTTCATAACTGGTTTGCCGATTGTGCAGGGATTTGGATTGATTATGGTGGTAGTAGACCGCTTCTTCAAGTACGAGACCTTCATAGCAGCCCCTAAGACTTGCAGTGCTGAGATGGCCGTGGACCTATTCTTCTGGAACGTTGTTAAGTATTGGGAACTGCCAGCGGACATTGTAAGCGACAGAGACACTCAATCTACAGGCATATTTTGGACTCAGCTGTTCGAGATGTTAGGCACTCAGCTTAACTTTTTGACTAGCAATCACCCCCAGACGGATGGGCAGACGGAGCGGGTGAACAATATCTTGGAGGAGTATCTACGCCACTTTGTCACAACAAACCAGAAAAATTGGGTCGACTTGCTGGAGGTCGCCTAGTTTTGCTATAACCTACACACGAGCTCGGCCACAGGTAGCAATCCCTTTGAGTTGGCCACGGGCCAACAACCTCTTACACCAACGGATGTGGCCTTGCAGCAGACAGGAGGTAGGTGTCCTGCTGCCTATTGCTTGGCTAAGGGGTGGACTGAGAGGATGGAGGAGGCAAGTGATTGCTTGGCCAAGGCAGTCAAGCAGATGAAGAAGTATGCGGACAGAGACTGGAGACCTCTTGAGTTTTAGGTTGGGGACAAAGTTATGCTGAAACTTACTCCCCAAATGTAGAAAAAGTTGAGAAGGAAGGACATGCACAAAGGATTGATATAGCGGTATGATGGACCCTTTGAGGTGAAGCGGTGAGTTGGTCAGCTAGCATACCAACTCGAGTTGCCTGAATGCTTCAAGCTTCACCCTGTTTTCCATGTTAGTTTCCTTTAGCCGTTTCATTCAGACTTAGAGGATTCTAGCAGAGGTACTTCAAAGAGAGCCCCGTCTACAATATGAACCTCTTTTGAGAAGGAGGTTGATGCTATTATTGACAGGAGGGTTGAAGGAATGAGCAAGAAGAATAGGAGGATCTTCTACTTGGTTAAGTGGAAGGGTCTTCCGGAGTCGGAGAACAGCTGGGAGCGAGATGTCGCGTTATGGCAGTTTGAAGACAAGGTTCGAGATTACTTGGCCTCGACGAGGGCGTCAAGTGGATTTGTTGGGGGAGGCCTATTAGCCCCTCCACTTTTTGCATAGATAAGGGGGCGGATACCCCCTATACTTGGCAATGGATAACCAAGTTAGCCTTGGCGACAGACAGCCTAGGCAGCCTCTTGGGCAACGATGGATGCTTGGAGCAGCATTAGAGCGGTTCCGGATGTGCACTAGCCTTGCCGAGCAAGCTGAGGTCGAGTCCCTGCGCAGGTAGGACTCTAAGTGGCGTGCTGGGCGCCACAACCCCTTAAGGATAGATTCCTAAGGCCGCTAGGATGCAGTCATGCAGCTCAGCCGGACTCCTAGTGCGGATAGGAGATGATGTACAAGTTTCCCTAGATAAATAGACTCTAGAAGCTGATGGGAGCTGGACTCCTTCCTAGTTTCCTGATTTGGTTGGGATGACCCTTGGGCTGGGAGAGTTGGGACATGGAGGGACTCTTGTATACATGGGCTGGGTTGTTGTATTCTAGTGCGATACGGACTAGCTAAGGCCGAGTCTATATAAGGGAGAGGATGGGATGGACATGGCTGACAAGATTGGTGAGCACGAACCCAAGAGAACTCTGGGCAGCGACTTGGCTTGTCAACCTTGGCCCTCTCCTTGCCATTGTAACCAACGGACTGTGATTACATAGCATTGGGTGGAGCCCCTTTGCACCAGAGACGGCTGTGTTGGCTGATTCTTTGTTCCCCTTGCGCATACAAGAGGGAAGGTTGTGAGAGAAGGCTGTTGGTTGTGCGTTGCAGCCAGGCCATCACGGGTGTAGACGCTAGGCAAAGCTCGGCGCCTGTGACACCTAGGATGGCTTTTATTTAATCTACACTATCTAATTCAGAAGATTATTATTTAGTGTGCATTTGAAATAAATCCTTAAATAATGTGTCTAGCCTAACTTGGCTTCGCGGCAAGAGCCCTGTGACCAACATGTATAGGGCTCCAAACATATTCATAAAAGGGCTTTTATTTTATATGTAACTGCCCTTTTATGTACTATGTTCAATGCCCTTTGTGAGCTGGTTACAGAATTAGTAAATAAAAAATTGGTCAAGAATATATTTTTTACCCTTAAATGGGTATTAAAATTTTCATTTTTCAACTTTTTTTCTTGCAACAATAACAAGCTCATTGCATATGCAAGCATCCTTGTCTTTTGCATTCATTGTGTCATTGTACTACTACGTATCTCTTTAGCTCCTCTCCAGTACTTTCCAAGCATCTATAAATAGGGGTACAACATTTCTTCCATCCTTCCTACATACTCCTAATCTTCACTGAGTGAAAGGATGGCTTCAAAGACAGTTCTTGCTTAGTCTCTTCTCCTGGCAGTTTTTCTTGCCATTTGAAGTGGCAGCTCGAGACCTTGCTGAGACTTCCGCGGTGGAGTTTAAAGGTGAAATAACTTAATAGTGTTTTAGCTACTAATCACCTTTGGGCCTGATGTCTAACATCTATACCAACAAAAATTATTATAATTAGGATAGCAAAGATGTCCTGAGTTACCCCTTCATAGATGAGCCTTGTACATAACCGATGGAATTGGCTACAGGATACGGTGCTCTTAGAGGCCGGTTGCCCTGTCAGAGTGACAATTTAGTCCGAGTGACTCGGATTAACTATGATTTGATGATTAATTGTACAATTTACTAACTGAGCAGCATTTGCTGGTGCAGGTGAAACATCAGTTGCGGATAGAGCCTTCTTGGCTGGCCCAAGCGTGGTGATGGACATCGCGGCAGCAGCGGATATGGTGCTGCAGAGGAGGCAGCTCTCGTGGCCGCTAAGAACAATGCGCCACTTCTGTAATTACTACAGCGCGGCTTATGTTGCCTGTGTATGAATAATGCGTGAATGCAGCTAGCGATGTCCCTTGAAATAATTTAATCAGCCACTTTGTATGGAACATATTGCATGGCTAATAGACAGTAGTCGGCTTTACTTCCGTTTCTTATAATGGTGATTTCTTTCATGATCATGAAATGGTCTAGAATGTTTGTTTACTATTCTTGTGCTTCGTGCCACTGAACTTAGTAGCTCTTATTTTCATTTCTGGCCGGTCATTCTTTTGTTGCACTGTCAAGATCTTCCATGAAAAATTTTCCTCATTCAAATTTTAGCTACAGTTGCGACTCCAACGAGTAGTTTGCTGATTAGACTTCTCACGGTCCAGGGAGAAATCCCAATCTTATCGCACCAAAAAAATAAATGTTTTGGCATAATTCACATCTCCCTTGCTGTTTCCCTCTATCAACCGTATATGTTCTTTTAAGTTATACTCTTTTCATCCAATATTAATAGCTCTATTTGGTTTTAAAAAATAAATTAATTTTAACTCATTTTGTGAAATTAACTGGAGCTAATAATATAGGACAAAGGGAATATATACACAGTGAGAAAGAGATATAGATAGATAAATAGATACAAATAACATTAGATGGAAGTTCCCTAAGGTTGTGATTCTACCCACTAGTTTCAGGAAGTGAATGATGGTACAACATGTGCATTAATTCGCCATTACACCTTATACCCTTAACTAAGAGATTCGAAGCAATTTCTGTTTCTTAGACAGTGGAGGACCATGAATTTTGTCTTAACCTTTCAAATTTAGGAGGCAGGGGATAATCAATTTTAGCTAGCGAATATATTTTCCTTTTAGTTTTAGCTAGCGAATATATTTTCCTTTTGGAGGCAGGGGATATTCCTAGCCATCAATTTTAGCATAATTTTGGTTTATTCCGCCTGCATCCAAGCATAATTTTAGATTTATTTTTAAAGAAAATATTTTATATATATCTAACATATATATTTTAATATATTGGATTGCTTGTTTCTCGTTTGACTCAATAAAGGTTTTTATTGGCGATGTAGAAAGTTATTTTTATCTCGTAAAAGTAAACAAAGTTATTCTTATCACTATTATTTTACACCATCACCCTCAACAATCACAAGTTGCGAACTCTCCCAAATGTAAACCATTTTCAAAAATTTGTGTCTGGATCTAGCCTTATTTTAGTCAACTTATTCACTAGCTAATAGTTATTAGTGATGCTTTTTAACATAGCTAATAGTTATTAGTGATGCTTAAAAGGCATTGAAAATAGTCTCGTTGGAAGTGCCCAATAACAAAGTACATGAAAACCGTCGCTAACAATACCGCACAATACTGCTATTAGCTATGCTTTTCTTTGTGTCGCTAATAGTAATCTATTAGCGATGCTTTCTCTTTGCGTACTATCAGTGACAATTTTTTTACGTTGCTAATATTCTATTAGCGACGTTTGCTAAATGTCACAAAAGCTTATTATTCGCTAATAATAAATTATTAGTGACGTTTTCAAAAGCATCGCTAATATTAAAAACTATTTAAATAAAATTAAAAAACATCTTAATTAGTGACCCTTTTTGTGCATCGCTAATAAAAAAATATTATTTTAACACTTATTAGTGACGCTTTTAAGAGCATTGCCAATAAAAAAATGGAAAAAATTAAATCTTGCTCAAGGCAGGATGAGGGGAGAGGGATGAATGAGTGAGGGGGGGAGCTGATCCAAGGGGAGGAAGGGCGGAGCCACTCCTGCTTCAACCGACAACAGGAGGGAGGGGGGAGCTGGGGTAGGAGATAAGGAGCGAAGTAGGGAGGAGAGAGGTAAAGGAGTGGGCTTTGTTTCCTCATGTGCTACTTGAGAAACATCACAAATAGTTGTCAATTTGCAACGCATTTTTATAAGCATCGCAAATAGTAACAATATTTGTGACACTTATATGAAAGCAACACTAATAATGTTGAAAAAAATTTAAAACCTATCCTATCTCCTCTCCCTCTCTCCTCTCTCTCTCTCTCTTCCCTCTCTTTTCTCTTTTTCTCTCTCTTTGTCTCTCTTGCTCTCTCTCTGTCTCTCTTGCTCTCTCTCTCTTTGTCTCTCTTGCTCTCTCAATGTAATGTCCTTGATTTTTCTATGATTTTATGTGATTTTTTTGCTTTTTTTCTGGTCATTTTCGGCGGGAAAATGTGATGCTGCGGCGTATTTGTATTTTTGTATTTTCCTCCATATTTATACCCGTAGAGTCGGGTGTGGGGCTTAGTCACAGGCCGTGGGCCTCACTGCGCGCTTACAGCGCGAATTTTGGAGCTATAACACGTAACCAGTGAGTTAACGCGCATTAGGGACGTGGATGTAAAAGTTGAAAAGATTATATATAAATCTTCCATCGGATTCCAGAACCGACATTTAGAAACTTTCGAAGTCAGTAACATTTTTCACGTCCAGTGCATTTTGTGAGAACCCGAGCCAGATTTCGGTCGCTCCGTTCTCCCTCCTTCGTCGTCGGTTTCCGCTGATTCTTGTCAGGATCTGCTTTGCCTCACCGCCACGAGTCCGTAGACACCGGCTATGACCGCCGCCACGGCCTCTTCGCTCCTCCATGAGGTACCAAACCTTTTTCGGGTTTTTTCTCTCCTTCAATCCCGTTTTTGTATTGTGGGTGTACGATTTTGACGTCGTTTGCGGCCGCTCTCAACTAGACTTATGTTTAGTTGGCCGCTAGGAACCCATAGGCGCTGGCCAGAGCCGCCACCGTGCTTTCTACGCTCCGCTGTGAGCTGCCGATCTTTTGATTGGGTTTTTATCACTATTTTGCATCTCACTGTCCGTGAGATTTTTTGGACGCTGGTGTATTTTCGGTCGTCGTCCGGCCACCGGTAGGACTTTGTCCAGCCTACCTCGACCCAATGTCGGTAGGGGGTTGTCGTTTCCGACCCCGCCCTGCCCCTATGGTCTTGATCCGCCCGATTAGACGTTTTGGGTGCGTCTCGGGTCGTTAGCATTGGCGAGCCGTGGGCCATTTGGCCATCGTGGGCTCTGTCCCGGCTTAGCGATAGTGAAGGCCAACCTCGATTGGCCCAATTTTACACTCCGCTCGGAACGGGCCGCTTGCCCTGCCCTATACCGTGCGAGATGCACAGTTGCCCGCACCAAATGTATTGGTTGTGGGTGGCGATCGGCGATGTCGCCGCTTTGATTGGCCACAGCTAGGGCCTTAGCCCTATTGGCCTTTTGTGGGCCTTGGGTTGTCTCCGTTCAGCCCTCTTCCCCGCCCCTTTGGGTCGCGTGTGCATGTGGCCATGCGTGCATTTTTGGGTTTAGGCGCCGTATTTGTGCCGCCTGACCGTCGGTTGGCTCTGCCACCGAGTGGAGTTGACACGTAGCCCTCCTCCACCTCTCCTTGGTCCTCGTGTGTCGCCCCATGCCCTCCACCCTTATGTGGGCCTTTGTTGACACGAAATCGTAGCCGTTGGGTGCTGTCTGCGGCCGATTTCGATGTCGTGCGGCCGGCCGAGTACTTCTACGCCGCCAGCCGATCTTCAGTGTACACCATCGACATTTGGTCGCACCGCCACATATGTTGGCACGTTATTTCTCCCGGCTGCCCCTAGTGTGCCGCCGTAGATCACGGGTTTTGCCGCATTGATTTCTGACATCCCGTTTGGCCGTGATTGTTTCCGGCACTTCCTAAATCCTCAGGACGGCAGCTCTCTCAGCTAGGCAACGGTTTTGACCTCCAGCTCCGTCGTCGACGCCGCCACCGTCGTGTGCTCGCCATCAAACGTCATGATTACGATGTAGGGGAGCTTTGAACTCGTAAATTCATGATAGCATGCTTTGAATGAGTAGTAGCATGCTAGGATTGTATGATTCCATGCTTTGGATGTTAGGTAACGATCTGATTGCATGATGTACGTGTAAGCACGATTGTATGGTATGTTGAAATGCATATGACATGCATGTTGGCTGTAAGTACATTGGATGTATGTATGTGCTAGTGATGGCTAACATGTTTGTTGGTAAGTTTCGTATGTTGATTGTGTATGTGCTAGTGATGGCTAGCATGTATGTTTGACGTGTGTGTGTATGTGCTAGTGATGGCTAGCTTGCATGTTTGAAGTATGTATGAATGTGTGTGCATGTGCTAGTGATGGCTAGCATGCATGTTTGAAGTATGTATGAATGTGTATGCATGTGCTAGTGATGACTAGCGTGCATGTTCGTAAGTTATGTATGTATGACCGTATGTGTATGTTATAAGTATGTGTAAAACATACGTATGTATGATGGCTTTTTGCCTATGGTATGGATATGTGTAAGTGTATGTGGGCAGAGGTATGGGTAATGGACAATAAGAGGTGACAGAGGTTTTGTCTGGATTTGGATTTGGATATGGATGTGTAAGCATATGACGGAGGACAGAGGATATGAGTATGACGGGCAAGGATTTGGAGCGGTTTGTTTGGCTTGTATCAGAGCATATGTTTGGGGGAGTGGTCAGACAGTAAGAGTGTGCATAATTGTACAAGCATAACGTACAAATTATGAAGTGAAAAGTAAGCTCAATAAGTGAGGTATAAGTAAGAGGGCGACAACTGGGTTGACTCTGAGGAGCTTCGTTTGATGATGTAAGTGTAAGATGATTTGGCCATAAGGGGATGGCGGAGTATGTAAGACTGTAAGATTTTGGTGTACGGTGAGTTTTGTTGTGACTTGGATGGGTAAGCGAAGTCTGCTGCCCTGACGAACTAGGGTTTCGATCAGGCTCAGCTTCGGTTTGATCAGTCGAGGACTGTGAGTTTGTGTGGCATAATTATACCGCATAATGTACTTAATTCAAACTTGAATTATAAGCACAGCTAATGATAGCGTTGTGAGTTTGAGACCTGAGGGTTCGACGGATTAAGTTCCGTGTTTGAGCTAGCCGATAATGAGTCGGCTAAGCATTTATCATGTCTTGCCATGGTGGTTATCCTACGGGATGTTGTCTGTGTGCTGTGTAGAGCACCGGACATCTTTTGCTCTATTGAGAGCGACGTATGTTTCCGATTTGGTCTGTGTGCTGTGTAAGCCCAGACGTTTGATGCTCTGTTGAGAGTGTTGTATGATTCCGCCCAAGAGTGGCACTGTATGTTTCTGCCCAAGTGGCACTGTATGTTTTCTGCCCAAGAGTGGCACTGGCACTATAAGACCCATTATGGTGGGCAATTGTATGGCACTATAAGACCCCTTATGTGTGGGCAATTGTATGACCCCTTATGTGTGGGTGTATGTTTGCGCGCTCAGGTAAGTAGTATCATGGATCTACTCTTACCTGTTTGATCTTGTGCCCCATGAGCGCTGGTGTGCTTTACCTTCGGAAAAGTCCATGGCGTCTAGTCACTCCCCGGAGGTTAAGGTGTTGCCCTAGTGGCATTCTTTTCCATTTCGACGTTGGAGCTTATTAGTTGTAATGAGCTTCAGTGGTCGTTGATATGTGTACGATTATGAGTGTGAGCACGACTGTAAGCGTTTGTGTATGAGAACGACTGTAAGTATATGAGTATGAGTACGACTGTAAGCGTATGAGTATGAGCACGACTGTAAGAGTATGACTATGAGCACGACTGTAAGATTATGATTATGAGCAAGACTGTAAGCGTAAGTTTCTGAGTAAGACTGTAAGTGTAAGATGTGTGAGGAAGGTCACACGAGTAAGTGTAAGCTGTACGAGTAAGGTCGTACATGTATGTGTAAGCTATATGAGTGAGCATATGATTGTACGAGTAAGGTCGTACAAGTACGTGTATGTTGTATGAGTATGTGTATGATGGTACGAGTAAGTTTGTAAGACCATGGATAAGGGTATTTGTGTAAGTTTCGTTTGATGGTACGATTTTGGCACGATGGTGCTTTTAGTATGTTTTTGGCACGATGGTGCATTTGGTATGACTTTGGCACAATGGTGCATTTTGGTATGTTTGTATGTGCATGAGCATGATATTGATATGCCTATCTGCTTCATGTTTGAGATGCATGAACGCATGTATTTATGAACATATTGAGTTCACCGTTTGGGATTTCCCCTACTGGGTATTTTCCTACTAAGTATGAAAATACTCACCCTACCATTTTTAGCCCCGTGGTTAGGGAGGCTTTTGCAGGTGTGCGTTGGAGAGCTCCTGGAGATGGATGCTCATTTCAGTGGAGGATTGATTCCCGTTGACTCAGGTATATGCTTGACTCACTGCGAGTTTATTTGTGCCACGATCTGATGTATTGGGTGAGACGAACATTAAGATGTTTATATTTTGGACTTTCATTTGGATTAGTCTGTGGACTGTTATGGGACTTGCACTCAGGGATGCCTGGGAGTGTTTTGTATTTAAAGTCTATGATCATAGCAATTTAGTCGTACGTGTATTTTCGAGTAGCGCTTGAGGATATTTGCTTTGGCCGTACGATGTTTAACCGTATGATGTTTTAAATGATAAACTGTTTATACAAGTTTTGATTTCGGCATTTTTACTCCGATTCAAAAACAAAAAAATTTCCGTAAATTTTGAGGAAAACATATGAAAAACCCCGGGCGTTACACTCTCTTTCTCTCTCTCTTCTCTCTCCTTCTCTCTTTCTAGCTTAGCAACCCCTAATGAGGTAGATGGGGAATAGTGGGAAATCTGAATGTGTTGTTGGGGAACAAAAGAATCAAAGGTAAATTGACTTTTGTATTGTCTTATATCAAACTTTCCTTTTATTATATGATAAATATCCTAGTAAATCATATTATTCAATACTGGTAAGGCATGCTAATAAAAAGCAAAATCTTTCATTACAAACTTTCACCCACACAACTAGGACTAAAAATTTTAAGAAGATCTAGTATGTGGAGGTATATGTTCTACTTTATATTGTCTACATTCTTTTTGCATTGTGTGTAGCTTGCTACCAATTAGATCTGATATATTAATTGTTTCTAAATGCAACAACAAAAAAGGGGAACTGATGTCCTAATCCGGCGATGGGATCTTTTCCTTTTAACAATAAAAAAAAATTGTGAGATTATTAATGAGGATGCAGAAAAAAAGATTGCAAGTGACCTATCTTTTATGAAGCAAATTTACTTGTTGTCTACTTAGTGCAATGAATTGTTTTTATTGTTTCATAATCCTCTTTTATTGCCACTATTTTGTCACATGTACAAAATCTTATCTCATTTCTCTTGCCCTAAATTGAAGGTTTTGACTTTTTTTTACAAGCATTTGTCACATTACCTATATCTTCAATCCTTTGCAAATATGACACATTGGTTTCTGGACTTCAATTCTCTAAATGTTTTATCTTATGTAGAAAACTAAAATTTTCAAACTTCAATCTATCTAACTTCTCATTTGATGACGTAAGTTTGCTTTCTAGGATCTTGACTTTTCTCTTTCTTGCTTTAGTTTAGTTCTCAAATTTTGATCCTCTTTTCTAATGATTCTTTACCCTCAGCTAATTGCAAAATTTGATTTGAATGGTGAGTCAAATGTTTCCTCATTCTTGTTGACAATTTTCTCAAATTTTTGAACTCTTACCCCAATCAATGGCTTATTTGAAGAGTTTCCCATGTTCATCAAGGAAATCCTCTTCATTAGATGGTTTACGATCAGATTCAACCTTATTTGATTCTTAAGATCCATTTTAAGGGTAATTCAACTTTACACTAGCATGCAATCCAATATAATTGCAAGTCAAAAACACTAGAGAAAGTTATTGCCATGATATATCAAGTGAACCACGCAAGCAAGTTGAAACAGTATAAGAGAGAATAAAGAGCAGAAGCAACACAAATCAAATATACAAAATTTCTATTTAAAACCTTAACTACCCTTCAAACCAAGAGGTCACCACAATGTTTCTACCCCAAAACTGAAGTTAAGAGTTACAAGATGTGGCTTCATGGCACAAGAACTAAGCTAATACAAAAAATTATCAATTGACCACACAAATATGCAAACAATTTTAAAGTGGAAACCCAACTAGGAAAAATTATACGACCAACCCTTGGATGATTAACGAATGCACTAAGAAGATCTACAACTTACAAAGACCTAAACAACATCATCACACTAGAATTCTATCTCTAGCTGTACCTTGGCTACCAAAATCCTTCTTAGTACTTTTGAACGTCGCCTTTTGTCTTGTTCGTCCTTGGCACAATCTTCTATGGAAGTGTAAACGAAAGTCTATCTTGATGCTTCATCTACGACTCTCGCATGTGATGACCTTCATTGTGTTGTATACAGTAACACACAACTCACTACTTAAGTCTTCACTCAGTTTAACTCGTGTATGCATGAAGTAACTAACTGAATCTACCAGGACTCTAATGCGTAATGACAATTTGCTGGTTTCTAATGCCTAAATAAAAAATCTCTCAATGAATAGTAGCCAATGAAAGCACTAACCTTCAAAGTATAGTAGAAAAGAATCACAAATCTTGTCACACTTTTTATGCCTTTCACTTATGTTTTTTCCTGTCCAAATATCTGTTACATATGCCCCTCAGTGGGTTTAGGTGTGAGAATTTTAATAGGAATCACATTCTTCTACTGGGAATGACCTATTTTAAGTAAAAATGGGTATGACCTATCAATTGATATAATGCCCAATCGATCATTGCTACAATATTGCTACAATACCAATTCAAGAAACAACAAAAAATCAATTACTATAGTGTCACTATAGAACTAAATGCACAATTCATTCCTGGTCGATCCCATTTTAACCCTAATTAATCGCAAACGAAAATTTTGCATAGTTATTCCATTTTTACTCTTTTTTACTCATTTTTTCAACAATATGATTTGATAAACCATATCATTCCTAAGTGTGTGACACGTGCATGATTTCCTACTTATTATACAACTAAAATTAAATTATTTCCATGTCTTCCACCTTGAAACCTTCAAAACACAACTGCTTTGAATTTCTAGGTCTTTCATTTTGAAATCTTATTTGATTTATCACAAATAGACTCAGATTCTATAAGACTTAAATGTACACATAGAATGGACCTAATTTTTTTTAGAGAAATAAAGTCAATCTAACACATTCGCACATATTTCCTAACAAATAGAGGAATCAATGATAATTACGTGTTTGGAATATTAGTGATTAGTTGTACTTTATGGCAGCAGTACCCCCTTCTTTATTAAAGATGTCTATAAAAGAAGTGGATATGCTCTCTTATTTGATGATTCAAAATTTGAAGTTTAAAACCCCAAAGTTCACATTTGTTAAACAAAACAAACCACTTCTCAACTACTGCAAATTAAATGTGGATGGTTCTTCTAGAATTAACCCCAATTCGTCTGGGGGTGGAGGTGTTATCAGAACCTCAAATGGGAGGGTTGTGGGAGCTAAAACACTGGTTGGGGGTATCCACACTACTATTATCTTTAATTTCATGTCTCTTATAGTTGAATGGGATTCAAAGATTTTGGTTGAATGTGGGATGACATCTATTTCATGGCCTAATAGGCATTTTGTGGAGAAAGAAGAACTTTTATAAAGATCAAATACTATTTTTTTTCCAACACATTTTCTGAGATGCTAACCAGTTTGTTTATTTCCTGACTAGAGTAGCTAGCGAAAGCATGGGGTCCTTGATTTCTTGGCACATCCCTTTAGAGGATCATACCTAGAGAGGCATTGTTGTGCTTGATTCTTCTAGCCTGCCTAATGTTGGATGCGAATAATGTTATTTTTTGTTTTTTATTCTTATAACACTATAAGAAAAAAAGACTATTAGTGATGCTTAAAAGTGTCGCTTATAGTCTTAAAAACATCGCTAATGACTATTAGCGACGCATAAAAAATATTGATAAAATCATCGATAATAGTCTCGTCACAACTACTCATTAGAGACACACATAAAAAAGCATTGCAATAGTACTGATATTAGTGACACTCTAAATTTTGTTGATAATATTAATTTTTTTCCAACATTTTAAAAAGCGTTGCTAGTAATAGAATATTAGCAATGCTTATTACAAAGCGTCACTAATAATTTAGTATTACGGATGTTTTTTAAAGCATTTCTAATATGATAACATATTTTCAAAATAAAAAAACATTATTAGCTACATATTTTAAATATTGCTAAAGTATTTTTTTGCTAATAAAATAAAAACCCTAAAGTTTTAAACAAGCGTTGCTAATAACAATTATTAGCGACACTATACTAATTGTTGCTATTATAGAATATGTTTAAAAAAATGATTAGCGATGCTTTGTTTGAATTGCTAAAAAGAAAACAAATTAAAAACTTTTTTATTAGCGACACTTGTTAAAGCATCACTAATAATAATTAAAAATTAAAAAAAAAATCCCACCTCCCCACTTGTTTCCTCCTCCTCCGGCAATCAAGAGGGGTGCAGGGGGCGGTAGTGGAAGATGAAGAGGATAGGGGGGTGGCCGGCAATGGAAGGGGGAGAGGGGTGGCCATCAATGAAAGGGAGAGATGGGGGCAATGGAAGGGGGAGAGGAGAAGGTGGAGCTGCGAAGGCTATGGGTGGATCTGATGTGGCCATGGAACCGGGGTGGCAGAGGAACTGGGGCGGTGATGGGGCAAGGGGACAATGGAGAGGTGGAGGGAGGGGGAAAGGGACAAGAGGGGACAATAGCGAGGCAACCAAACAACGGACAAGTGGGGGACTACAACAAAGCTGAGGTGGCGATGGAGCCTAGGCGGTGGGCGGGACCGTGGCAGCGGGCAGGATCAGAGCAGGGGGATTCAGAGAGAAAATAGGGGAGAGGGGGGAGCAGAGGCATGGGAAGCCTTGGTAAATCCTATCCAACTAGGAGTGCAGCCAACCAGTATCGCTGAATCTTATCTGCCTTAGGAGTCCTCCCCTAAGTCCAAGCAGTGCCCAGCTTTGCTGCTAAAGTCCCTCCCGCTCAAGGACTCCTACCCAACCTGCTTTGCAAGGTGAGTAGCTCGTCTAGAACACTTGTTGTGCTGTCCTAGCATCTATGTGTGCCCAAAGGGCTGCCTAAGTTGTCCGTCGCCTAACAAAACTCGGCTATCCGCTGCGAAGTATGGGGGTAGCCGCCCCCTTTCTACATCCGACAAATTAAGGGACTAATAGAAGCCTTGGTGCCTTGGCAAAGAGAAACCGAATCAGCTATAGAGGCTGATCTGTCATAGCAAAAGATTATTTGTCACTACATGTCATATTATACTCTAGTCCAGTCTCTCCATTCTACTTGCCTTGCCACATGTCCAAGAAAACGTTAGAATCCGCATATGGACGGGGCCTCGACTGCCTATTGCTCTTGGATTATTGGGTCAATGTTTGTGGTCTCCTTTTACTACAAAAGACAAACTAAAGCCCTCAAGTTGTAGGAATACTGGTCAATTTTGGTTGTCGACATTGCCATATTTTGCCAGCCTGGTAGAGCTGGACTCGAAGTCCGTGAATTATTTATTTATTTATTCATCCACCAATGACCAAAAACAGCTTAGAATGTAAACATCCCCTCTTATGTGGGCATGGGAGGGGAAGCATGTGAAAATGGGCCCACTTCACATGAAGGTTGACAGAGTAATGGAGCATTGATTAAATATGTTTTGACATCTAATTGACCCATAAATTATTTGCAAGTAAAGAAACTAGATGCATGATATATTAATAAAAAGTTAGAATACACGTATTAAGTAGGGTAAACCTACTTTTATTTTAGCCCTGTTTTAATCAGCCTTTGCCCGGAATCATGCAAGTCATACTTAGATCTTGATCTGATGGCCCACAACAAATCAGATGCACACTAACTATTTCCTTTTCATTTTGTTCCATGGAACTACAAGCATTACATTGGGGAAGAAGAATGCTAAGCCACTCAAAGAGTATATAATAAACTTAAGAGTAGCATTACTTCTTGCGTAAAGAATGCATAGTTTAGGCACTCGGCTACTTATGATTCAAGATTTAAAAACATTATGTCCTACCCAGAATCAACAATTTGCTGCAAACAAACTAAATATTAAGATATCTATGGATAGCGCAAAGTCAAAACTGGGTCACCATATGATGACCTATAAGATCATCGCCTTTATGCTATATTTGAGATGAATGTGGCTATATGTACCCCACTAAACTCCTACATCTCTCATTACTCGTGTACCTCCAATAAAATTTCTTAAATCTTTTATATGTATCCCTCATTTGAAATATATGAATTATATTTTTTTAATCAATATGCCCCACACATATTTTTTAATCAATCCACCCCACACATATTGCCCTCCTATATCCCCGACAAAAAACCCTTACCCCTATCGATCATCTTCTACCTCCATTCCCTCCTTTTCCCCCTCGTTGAGACCCCAAACCCTCACCTCGAATGACCTTTTTCTACCTTCCCCCACCCAACCATTCTTCCCCTCGTTTCCCCCCTACCCTAGCCTCATTTCCCCTCATTTCTGTTCTGTTTCATGCACACATAAGTTATCTCGTCTCTTTGTTTTGACACACTATGGGCCTATTAGGGGTTATAGAAAAATAAAATTCAAAAAAAAGTAACTTCATAAGAAAGTTATATTTCTATGGAAATAAATTGTCATAAAAATTGATATTTCTAAGGTTATGAGTTTATTTCAAAAAAATTAGGAAATATTTTAATATATATTTTAAAAAAATTACAAGATAAAAAAATCTATGTTAATAGAGAATATTATATTTATGTCATTTTACACATTTTTTAATGAGGTAACCTTTTTAGTCAATCATGGTTACGAATAAAAAAAACACAATTTGTTGCCCAAAAAATATCTTGGACTTTATTTTTTTATTTTTTTTAAAAAATTACATTAACTCAAATACACATTAATTATTATGCACATGCATCTATATAAAATTATCATTTAGCAATGATTCTATTCTATTTAATTTTTATACAAAATAATCTATAAAATATTCTATAAAAATCAAAAATAAAAAACAATACAAATGGCTGGAAGTCCCATAATTCTTTCATTTCTTTCAGAATACCAAACTTATTAAACAAACAAGAAATAAAATCAAGTATTCAACTCTATTTTCTCTCTCAACTACAAAACAACTTAGGATATAATATCCTATAATTTATATTTTTCTAAATAAATTTTTTTACTTGACAACTTCCTAAATATCATTGTAATTCCACGTATTTGTAGTAAGCTCATCACGAAAATAGCCCATCCTCACTATTCCATTTGCCAATGACTGATAATCTTCTAAATTTGGTGCCTCCGATGGAAGTTCTTAATCGTGTAATTCATCATCACTCTACTCATTATCTTTATCTTCTTTCCTAATAAAATTATGAAAAATAGCTATAGCAACAACAATTTTAAACTAGTGTCTCATATGAAAATTTAGGTCATTTATCCGATAATATTTCAAAATGGTTCTTCCATACTCCAAATGTGTGCTCACTAGAGCCTGCACAGACTCCCCCAGCACAATCAAAATTCAGTTTCGTATAGAGGGCGCATTTTCCAGAACCGCAATTTTTCAACATTGACTTGTAACTTTGTTCCAAATTAACGTACAATACTTGTGCAGTTGTCCATTGAATGAGTGGTTTTTTGCTAAAATATGTATTTTAGTTGCCTGAATTTAGACTGTCATTGTCTAAAAAATATAACAAGGATTACCAAGGTACAAAAGTACAATAAAAGTGCCAAAAAAATATGATTTTTATGATTATGACAATCCAAAACTTTATGAACAACGTTGGATAAATATTAGAGCAATTCTTGCCGATATTTCACAAATTATCATGATACAAAAAACTGAGCCACTGCAAAACTGTACGGAAGATGTTTATGCTTCTTGAGCGATTTGTGCAACCAAGTTATTCCTTAGGCCTATGAGAAATGCGCTTCAAGTCTGGAACAGTTCTTTTCATCTCCCTGCACATGACATCAATAATCTACACTAAAATGTGAAGAGCAACTAAAGTATATGATAATTTCATGTGCAGCTGAAAGCACACCTTTGGTATAGATAATAAATGACATAAAATAGAACAAGCACCATCACAGTCAGTATGGAAATGGTCAGATAGAACATGCTTGTCTCCTTATGTAGGGAAAAGGAAATACCTTATACGTAAGGAATATATAGCTTCCAAATTACTATCTAGTCATTTCAGGCACACATAGAGCTCGCAGCTAGATCATATGACAATAAAAATGAATATGGACCCATGAAGCATGAAGTGCATTTTATATAAAATTTTCATCTTATATAAGACCCAAATTACATGATTGAGAACACAACATATTATACTAACCATAACATAAACTTGGAATATAGAGCTCTCAACACTGAAGAAGGAAGTTATCTCTTAGTAATCCATATGGTATATGAGAATTAAAATGAAAATTAGTTGTACAAAAAGCAGAAAGGATAAAAATATTTGACAAAGGCAAATAAATATCAGAAAAGTTGAGAAGAGCCTGGGGGCTTAAGCTTCTGAGCTGCCCCCAGAAGCTGGGGGGCAGAATCCTTTTCTACCCCCTACTACTCTATGGCCACAAAATCAAGATCCCATATGCGCCTGGTGCATGTTAACGGGTCCCAACAAATACTAAGTGGGAAAAAAGGCAAGAATACTGCTTAAAGAAAAGGAATAACTAATCATTTAATAAGAAAATAATCTGGCTTCCCAGTGCAAGCAGCATAAAATAAGCAGCCTCTGTTTATTTCTGCCCTTCATAGGCGGTGATCACAATGTTGGGATCCTGGATGGATCTCTCCACTCACTTCCTTACCGTGCACTTCTGGCTGGTGCAACAAATTTCCAGCACACGTACAACAGATTGGCTTGATGATAGTAGCTTCTGCAGTAGGATTTCCTTTTTTCCTTGGCTTGCTAGTCCTGATGAATTTCCAACACACAAACAACAGATTGACTTGATTAGGCAGTGAACAAAAAGCCAACAGGAATGAGATAAGAAAGACTTCATATGGAAAACATTGGGAACCATTGGATTTGATGATTGCCTTTAGACTCAGCCATCGACTCTTGATCAACCAACAATTTTCTATGGGAAAATCCGTTGAAAATGAATGCCATATCCATCCTTTTACTATATAAATCCTACAGGCTTTTGAACCATATTGCTTAAAGCAAGGATAACAACCTTATTGTATTTGCAAAAGATGCTTGAACTAAATCTGCATAATAAATTAACACAAGGTATACACCTCTGATCAAAATACTAGCTCCTTGCAATGAGAACTACTAGATTGAGATTTCATAATTTGCCACTTGCTAACTTGACATATAAGATGCCAACAAAGTCGTAATTGCATTCCTCTCCCCCAACAAAGACCAATATATTTGATGTCCCACCTATCTCTGACACGAAAATCTATTAATAGAACAAGAGAATCAGCTAACCCAACACAATATACCGATAATCACAAAAGGAAAACATACAAAGTTCTGCATTCAAAACAGCTGATATGCCATTTACTGTTCCTAACAAGAGAACTCAAACAAATTTGCACCATAAGGAAAGCAGAAATAAGCGTGCTACATTAAAGAAACTGAAAACTGAAAAATAAAATAACCATACTAGAGTCTCCAACAACCAGGACCTGGACCTGCCCACAAGGCGGGCCCCCCTTCAGCTCTTTACTCTCCCTCTCCCACTCCCTCCAGAACATCATTCTCTCTAGTTCTCTTCAAAACTACAAAACTACAGCCCCAAATTCGACACTCCGGTATGTGGCCGATGCGTGGAAACCGAGAGGAAGAAATGGAGGATTATTAGAGATCGATGGTGGTTATGTGAGAAGGAACAAAAACAAGAGAAAGGAGGAGTTTGAGCGGAGATGATGAGTCTTTCAAAAGCGTTGGCGAGAGGCAGAAGTGGCCGCTTTGTGAGGCGGGGCCACGCCAGTGAGGGAGCGAGACAAAGACAACCAGAGGTGGAGCGGAGAGAAGCAACCCGACAGTCAGAAGTTTTTATTTCCATAGGGTGGGGAGGGGTCGGAAAACAAAAATTTTCCATGTTTAATTTTTCTATAACCCCTAACAGGCCCTCCTTAAAACAGAAATCTTCTCTCCCATTTTCTGTTCGTGCATTTGCCCCGGTTTTGGTTTCTACACAAGTCATGCACAAACACGGCGGCTCCCACGCAAAACCGTTCGCTGTTTTGTATTTTATCACATTCTGGAATCCTGCGACGGCTGGTTTCCTTGGGCATGTCAATTCGTGGGTGGGGCCCACAGCAATTTTGTCATTGTATTGCTACTTATCTCTTTAGCTCCTCTCCATTACTCTCCGTGCATCTATAAATAGGTACACTGGGTATAACATTTCTTCTATCCTTCCTACATACAGCTAATCTTAACTGAGTGAAAAGATGGCTTCCAAGACTGTTCTTGCTTTGAGTCTTCTTCTGGCAGTTTTTTTTGCCATTTCATCTGAAGTGGCTGCTAAAGACCTTGTTGAGACTTCCGCGAAAGAGTTTAAAGGTAAAATAACTTAATAGTGTTTTTCTTTTAGTTACTAATCACAGTTGGGCCTGATGTCTAACATCTATACCAAATTTTTCCCACGAAGGCCAAAGGTTATTTTCCTCTTTAACAAAAAGATTTATAATTAGGATCGCTAGGATGTCATGAGTTAACTACAGGATACGGTGCTCTTAGAGGCCGGTTGCCCTATTAGAGTGACAATTTAGTCCGAGTGACTATAACTTGATGATTAATTGTCCAAATTACGTACTGAGCTGCTTTTGCTGGTGCAGGTGATACATCAGCTGAGGATATAACTATACCCCGACCCCCCCCACTCAGACCCTGGAGACCCGTAAGACCCGTAAAACCCCCCCGTCTTCCGCCCTGCGTGTGCTTTCCCGGAAATGGTCGCTTTAAAAAAGGTTGCAAGTGCTGTCGCGTCAACCGTGGTCAGTGCATCATGTGCTGCTCTGCTGCAGAGGAGGCCACTGAGAACAAGCCTCAAAACTAGAGACCACAGCTCCCTTATGTGCCACTTATGTAATTACTACAGGGTGGCTTATGTTGCCTGTGTATGAATAATGCGTGAATGCAGCTAGCTTGTTGCTTCACCGATATCCCTTAAAATAATTTAATCAGCCACTTTGTATGGAATGTATTGCATGTCTAATAGACAGTAATTTACTTTACTTCCGTTTCTTATGAACGGAGATTTCCTTCATGATCATGAAATGGTATAGTATGTTTGTTTACTTTTCTTATTTTCATTTCTGTCCGGTCATTCTTTTGTTTTTATGGAAGAAGTTTGATAAGGTATGTAATCCTCTATGCAAGGTCATGATTGCACCTTAAATTCCTTTAAAATTAGCCTCTATTGATAATTGCACTTCACATAATTATAAAACAATCAGGGTCCAATTTGGTGGGCTTCACCGAATTTAACCTAAAAGACACAAACCCCTTCACAATGAGCAATTTCATGAACAAAAACAGTAAAAGCAATAAAAGCTGAAAATAACCAGATACAACCCACAATTTTCTTTTATTTCATGAAAAAAAACAGTTGTCTATCACAATTCCCTCCGTAAACACTTCTTACACCAAGAAAAATATAGCAGCTGGACTTGTAACAGAAGATAGCATTGTTGAACACAATTCCATGAACATTTGAAAAGACTTGGTTAAGGTTCAACATTACTTGATTTGTTGTAAGAAAAAGATCTTTAAACTTCAAGAAAAGGAACTAAATACAGTAGCAAAGCAATAAATGTGGCAAAAAATACATAATGTAAATGATTTATTTCATGGACACAATAGTCTCTCTCCATGACAATGAGATATGCTAAGCAAGTGAAATGCATGCACCTTAGGACAAAGTTACAAACAGGTTCTAAGTTAACAATAACATTTTACTATCTAAAACAAGTAATTGCAATCAAATTATGTGGGCCACCTGTAATAAGATCCGATGTAAAATTGAAGACATATGGAAGCAGGTAAGTGAAATACGAGTCACTAGTGGAAATGTAATTTATATTTCCAACTGAACCAAGTAGCAGGAAAGAGCAGAGGTTTCATGAGTGCCTAATGCAGTAATAGAGATCTTTTCTCGCCTAAAAAAAGTAAAGATTAACACATCCAACAGCAATTGGACATTAACTTGGTCGAATAAGCACATCTTTCTAATCAATTTTTTTAAATAGTCTACTGATATTTTTAAACATGCATCCAGTTAGTCTCCTTGAAATTCGTACTTAAAAATCAAATGGCCACAAGAACAATAAAAAAGTAATAAAATCGAATAAGGAAGAATAGCTTCAAAATTTTCAAAAGAACATATGGAAAGAAAAGACAACAGAAAAAGAAAATATTGAGTCTTTTGCCCACCAGGATTTCATGTCGTAAATAGAAAAAAGTGAATGTTTTTCTTTGGCTTATGGAAATGGCAATGGAGATCTTTGGCTGCGGGGAAAGGACCCTGAGATCCCGCTAGAGGCCCAGAGATGGGTGAGTACTAGTGTTGAGAGTAGTCGGAGTCTCCCCACAGGGAAAGGAGATCACACACAGGCGCTAAGAATGAGGATCTCCACATAGGCGCTAAGATTGAGGGGAGAGGGATGAACGAGCGAGGGGGGGAGCCGGTCCAGGGGGAGGAAGGGTGGAGCCACTCCTGCTCCAACCGACAACAAGAGGGAGGGGGGAGCTGGGGTAGGGGATAAGGAGCGAAGCAGGGAGGAGAAGCAAGCATGTGGTGGATGGCAATGGACGAGGTAGAGAGATAAAGGAGTGGGCTTTGTTTCCTCATGTGCTACTTGAGAAGCATTACAAATAGTTGTCAATTTGCGACGCATTTTTATAAGCATCGCAAATAGTAACAATATTTGTGACGCTTAGCAACCCCTAATGAGGTAGATGGGGAATAGTGGGCAATCTGAATGAGTTGTTGGGGAACTAAAGAATCAAAGGTAAATTGACTTTTGTATTGTCTTATATCAAACTTTCCTTTTATTATATGATAAATATCCTAGTAAATCATATTATTCAATACAGGTAAGGCATGCTAATAAAGAGCAAATTCTTTCATTACAAACTTTCACCCACACAACTAGGACTAAAAGTTTTAAGAAGATCTAGTATGTGGAGGCATATGTTCTACTTTATATTGTCTACATTCTTTTTGCATTGTGTGTAGCTTGCTACCAATTAGATCTGATATATTGATTGTTTCTAAATGCAACAACTAAAAAGGGGAACTGATGTCCTAATCTGGCGATGAGATCTTTTCCTTTTAACATGAAAAAAAATGGTGAGATTATTAATGAGGATGCAGAAAAAAAGATTGTAAGTGGCCTATCTTTTATGAAGCAAATTTACTTGTTGTCTACTTAGTGCAATGAATTGTTTTCATTGTATCATAATCCTCTTTTATTGCCACTATTTTGTCACATGTACAAAATCTTATTTGAATTCTCTTATTTCATTTCTCTTGCCCTAAATTTTGCCATGGCTTTTTTTTACAAGCATTTGTCATTACCTATATCTTCAATCTTTTGCAAATATGACACATTGGTTTTTGGACTTCAATTCATTAAAATTTTATCTTTTGTAGAAAACTAAAATTTTCAAACTTCAATCTATCTAACTTCTCATTTGATGATGTAAGTTTGCGATCTAGGATCTTGACTTTTCTCTTTCTTGCTTTAGTTTAGTTCTCAAATTTTGATCCTCTTTTCTAATGATTCTTTACCCTCAACTAATTTGAGATTTGATTTGAATGGTGAGTCAATTGTTTCCTCATTCTTGTTGACAATTTTCTCAAATTTTTTAACTTTCTTACCCCAATCAATGGCTTGTTTGAAGAGTTTACCATGTTCATCAAGGAAATCCTCTTCATTAGATGGTTTACGATCAGATTCAACTTTATTTGATTCTTAAGATCCATTTTAAGGGTCATTCAACTTTACACTAGCATGCAATCCAATATAATTGCAAGTAATATCATAAAAAACACAAGAGACAGTTATTGCCATGATATATCAAGTGAACTATGCAAACAAGTTGAAACGGTTTAAGAGAGAATAAAGAGCAGAAGCATCACAAATCAAATATACAAAATTTCTATTTAAAACGTTAACTACCCTTCAAACCAAGAGGTCACCACAATGCTTCTACCCTAAAACTGAAGTTAAGAGTTACAAGATGTGGCTTCATGACACAAGAACTAAGCTAATACAAAAAATTATCAATCAACCACACAACTATGCAAACAATTTTAATGTGGAAATGCAACTAGGAAAAACTATGCAACCAACCCTTGGATGATTAACGAATGCACTAAGAAGATCTACAACTTACAAAGACCAAAACATTATCATCACACTAGAAGTCTATCTCTAGCTGTCCCTTGGCTACCAAAATCCTTCTTGGTACTTTTGAACGTCGCCTTTTGTCTTGTTCTTCCTTGGTGCAATCTTCTATGGAAGTGTAAACGAAAGTCTATCTTGATGCTTAATCTACGACTCTTGCATGTGATGACCTTCTTTGTGTTGTATGCTGTAACACACAACTCACAACTTAAGTCTTCACTCAGTTTAAGTCGTGTATGTATGAAGTAACTAACCAAATCTACCAGGACTCTAATGTGTAATGACAATTTTCCGGTTTCTAACGCCTAAATAAAAATCTCTCAATGAATAGTAGCCAATGAAAGCACTAACCTTCAAAGTACAGCGAGAAAAGAATCACTAATCTTGTCACACTTTTTATTCCTTTCACTTGTGTTTTTTCCTGTCCAAATACCCCTTACATATGCCTCTCAGTCGGTTTAGATGTGAGAATTTTAATAGGAATCACATTCTACTGGGAATGACCTATTTTATGTAAAAATGGGTATGACCTATCAATTGATATAATGCCCAATCGATCATTGCTACAATATTTGCTACAATACCAATTCAAGAAACAACAAAAAATCAATCAATATAGTAACCTGATCGATCAGTTAATAGTAATACTATAGTGTCACTATAGAACTAAATGAACAATCCATTCCTGGTCGATCCCATTTTAACCCTAATTAATCGCGAACGAAAATTTTGCATAGTTATTCAATTTTTACTCTTTTTTACTCATTTTTTCAACAATATGATTTGATAAACCATATCATTCCTAAGTGTGTGACACATGTGCATGATTTTATACTTATTATACAACTGAAACTCAATTATTTCCATGTCTTCCACCTTGAAACCTTCAAAATACAATTGCTTTGAATTTCTAGGTCTTTCATTTTGAAATCTTATTTGATTCATCACAAATAGACTCAGACTTTATAAGACTTAAATATACACATAGAATGGACATAATTGTTTTTAGAGAAATAAAGTCAATCCAACATATTGGCACATATTTCCTAACAAATAGAGGAATCAATGCTAATTACGTGTTTGGAATATTAGTGATTAGTTGTACCTTATGGGAGCAGTACCCCTCCTTTGTTGAAGATGTCTACTAAAGAAGTGGATATGCTTTCTTATTTGATGATTCAAAATTTGAAGTTTAAAACCCCAAAGTTCACATTTGTTAAATAGAATAAACCACTTCTCAACTACTACAAATTAAATGTGGATGGTTCTTCTAAAATTAACCCCAGTTCGTCTGGGTGGAGGTGTTATCATAACCTCAAATGGGAGGGTTGTGGGAGCTAAAACATTGGTTGGGGGTATCCACCCTACTATTATCTTTAATTTCATGTCACTTATAGTTGAATGGGATTCAAAGATTTTGGTTGAATGTGGGATGACATCTATTTCATGGCCAAATAGGTATTTTGTGGAGAAAGAAGAACTTTTATAAAGATCAAATACTATTTTTTCTCAACACATTTTCTGAGAGGCTAACCAGTTTGTTTATTTCCTGGCTAGAGTAGCTAGCAAAAGCATGGGGTCCTTGATTTCTTGGCACATCCCTTTAGAGTATCATACCTTGAGAGGCATTGTTGTGCTTGATTCTTCTAGCCTGCCTAATGTTGGATGCAAATAATGTTATTTTTTATTTTTTATTCTTATAACACTATAAGAAAAAAAGACTATTGGTGATGCTTAAAAGTGTCGCTTATAGTCTTAAAAGCGTCGCTAATGACTATTGGCAACGCATAAAAATCATCGATAAGATCGTCGATAATAGTCTCGTCACAACTACTCATTAGAGACACATATAAAAAAACGTTGTAATAGTACTGATATTAGTGACACTCTAATTTTTGTTGCTAATATTAATTTTTTTCCAACATTTTAAAAGGTGTCGCTAGTAATAGAATATAAGCAATGCTTATTACAAAGTGTCGCTAATAATATAGTATTACGGATGCTTTTTAAAGCATTTCTAATATGATAACATATTTTTAAAATAAAAAAAACATTATTAGCTACATTTATTAAATGTTGCTAAAGTATTTTTTTGCTAGTAAAATAAAAACCCTAAAGTTTTAAACAAGTGTTGCTAATAACAATTATTAACGACACTATACTCACTATTTCTATTATAGAATATATTTAAAAAAATGATTAGCTATGCTTTGTTTGCGTTGCTAAAAAGAAAACAAATTAAATACTTTTTATTAGCGACACTTGTTATAGCATCGCTAATAATAATTAAAAATTTAAAAAAATCCCACCGCCCCACTTGTTTCCTCCTCCTCCGGCAATCAAGAGGGGTGCAGGGGGCGGTAGTGGAAGATGAAGAGGATAGGGGGGTGGCTGGCAATGGAAGGGGGAGAGGGGTGGCTAGCAATGAAAGGGGAAGATGGCGGCGGTGGAAGGGGGAGCTGCTAAGGCTATGGGTGGATCCGATGCGGCCATGGAACCGGGCGGCAGGGGAACTGGGGTGGTGATGGGGAAGGGGACAATGGAGAGGTGGGGGGAGGGGGAAAGGGACAAGCGGGGACGATAGCGGGGCAGCCAGATGATAGACAAGTGGGGGACTACAACAAAGCTGAGGTGGCGATGGAGCCTAGGCGGTGGGCGGGACCGTGGCAGTGGGCAGGGCCAGAGCAGGGGGATTCAGAGAGAAAATAGGGGAGAGGGGGGAGCACGGGCATGGGAAGCCTTGGTGACTTGGCGACGAGAAACCGGATCGGCTGTAGAGGCTGATCTGTCATAGCAAAAGATTATTTATCACTACATGTCATATTATACTCTAGTCCGCATATGGACGGGGCCTCGACTGCTCTTGGATTATTGGGTCAATGTTTGTGGTCTCCTTTTACTACAAAAGACAAACTAAAGCCCTCAAGTTGTAGGAATACTGGTCAATTTTGGTTGTCGACATTGGGCGGATTTCCTGCAATTGGTGGCCTCAAGGAAAGACTTTCGAACTTATTGACAGTATCTAGTCTTCCACTCCTGTCATTGGCCATATTTTGCCAGCCTGGTAGAGCTTGACTCGCAGTCCGTGAATTATTTTTTTATTTATTCATCCACCAATGACCAAAAACAGCTTAGAATGTGAACATCCCCTCTTATGTGGGCATGGGAGGGGAAGCATGTGAAAATGGGCCCACTTCACATGAAGGTTGACAGAGTAATCGAGCATTGATTAAATATGTTTTGACATCTAATTGACCCATAAATTATTAGCAAGTAAAGAAACCAGATGCATGATATATTAATAAAAAGTTAGAATACACGTATTAAGTAGGGTAAACCTACTTTTATTTTAGCCCTGTTTAAATTAGGAGTGCGCTGGGTGCAATTTTAATCAGCCTTTGCCCAGAATCATGCGAGTCATACTTAGATCTTGATCTGATGGCCCACAACAAATCAGATGCACACTAACTATTTTCTTTTCATTTTGTTCCATGGAACTACAAACATTACATTGGGGAAGAAGAATGCTAAGCCACCCAAAAGCCTGTGGGTTCATCCAGTATGTAAATAAGCTTAAGAGTAGCATTACTTCTTGCGTAAAGAGTGCATAGTTTAGGCACCCGGCTACTTGTCATTTAAGATTTACTTCTTAAATCTTTTATATGTCTGAAATATATGAGTTATATTTTTTTAATCAATATGCCCCACACATATTTTTTTAATCAATCCACCCCACACATATTGCCCTCCTATATCCCTGACATAAAACCCTTACCCCTACCAATCATCTTCTACCTCCATCCCCACCTTTTTCCCCTCGTTGAGACCCCAGACCCTCACCTTGAATGACCTTTTTCTACCTTCCCCCACCCAACCATTCTTCCCCTCATTTCCCCCCTCACCAAGCCTCATTTCTCCTCATTTTTGTTTTATTTCATGCACACTGAAGTTATTTGCCCTCTCTGTTTTGACACACTATGGCCCTATTAGGGGTTATGGAAAAAAAAATTCAAAAAAAACAACTTCCTAAGAAAATTATATTTCTATAGAAATAAATTGTCATAAAAATTGAAATTTCCATGGTTATGGGTTTATTTAAAAAAAAAATTTAGGAAATATTTGAAAATATATTTTTTAAAAATTATTAGATAAAAAAATCTATGTTAATAGAGAATATTATATTTATGTCATTTTACACATTTTTTTAATGAGGTAACCTTTTCATTTATGTCCTTTTACACATTTTTTTAATGAGGTAACCTTTTTAGTCAATCATGGTTACGAGTAAAAAAAACACAATTTGCTGCCAAAAAAATATCTAGGACTTAATTTTTTTATTTTAAAAATAAAAAAAATTACATTAACTCAAATACACATTAATTATTATGCACATGCATCTATATAAAATTATCATTTAGCAATGATTCTATTCTATTAAATATTGTATGCAAAATAATCTATAAAATATTCTATAAAAATAAAAAATCAAGAACAATACAAATAGCTGGAAGTCCCATAGGTATTTTGTGGAGAAAGAAGAACTTTTATAAACATCAAATACTATTGTTTTTCAACACATTTTCTGAGAGGCTAACCAGTTTGTTTATTTCCTGGCTAGAGTAGCTAGTAAAAGCATGGGGTTCTTGATTTCTTGGCACATCCCTTTAGAGTATCATACCTAGAGAGGTTGTTGTGCTTGATTCTTCTAGCTTGCCTAATGTTGGATGCAAATAATGTTATTTTTTATTTTTTAATTTTATAACACTATAAGAAAAAAAAACTATTAGTGATGCTTAAAAGTGTCGCTTATAGTCTTAAAAGCATTGCTAATGACTATTAGCGACACATAAAAAACTTCGATAACATCGTCGATAATAGTCTCGCCACAATTACTCATTAGAGACACATATAAAAAAGCGTTGCAATAGTACTAATATAAGTGACTCTCTAATTTTTGTCGCTAATATTAATTTTTTTCCAACGTTTTAAAAAGTATCGCTAGTAATAGAATATTAGCAATGCTTATTACAAAGTGTCGCTAATAATTTAGTATTACAGACGCTTTTTAAAACATTTCTAATATGATAACATATTTTTAAAATAAAAAAAAACATTTTCAGCTATATTTTTTAAATGTTGCTAAAGTATTTTTTTGCTAATAAAATAAAAACCCTAAAGTTTTAAACAAGCATTGCTAATAACAATTATTAGCGACACTATACTAACTGTTTTAAAAAAATTATTAACAATGATTTGTTTGCATTGCTAAAAAGAAAACAAATTAAAAACTTTTCATTAGTGACACTTGTTAAAGCATCACTAATAATAATTAAAAATTTTAAAACAATCCCACCTCCCCACTTCTTTCCTTCTCCTCTGGCAATCAAGAGGGGTGCAGGGGGTGGTAGTGGAAGATGAAGAGGGGGGAGGGGGTTTGCAATGGAAGGGGGAGATGTTGGTAGTGGAAGGGGGAGCTGCCAAGGCTATGGGTGGATCTGATGCGGCCATGGAACCGGGGTGGCAGAGGAACTGGGGCGGTGATGGGGCAAGGGGACAATGGAGAGGTGGGGGGAGGGGGAAAGGGACAAGCGGGGACGACAGCGGGGCAGCTAGATGACAGACAAGTGGTGGACTACAACAAAGCTGAGGTGGCGATGGAGCCTAGGCGGTGGGTGGGACCGTGGCAGCGGGCAGGGCCAGAGCAGGGGGATTCAGAGAGAAAATAGGGGAGAGGGGAGAGCAGGGGCATGAGAAGCCTTGGCGACGAGAAACCGGATCGGCTGTAGAGGCTGATCTGTCATAGCAAAAGATTATTTGTCACTACATGTCATATTATACTCTAGTCCATCTCTCCATTCTACTTGCGTAAAGAGTCCGCATATGGACGGGGCCTCGACTGCTCTTGGATTATTGGGTCAATGTTTGTGGTCCTTTTACTACAAAAGACAAACTAAAGCCCTCAAGTTGTAGGAATACTGGTCAATTTTGGTTGTCGACATTGGGCGGATTTCCTGCAATTGGTTGCCTCAAGGAAAGACTTTCGAAGTTATTGACAGTATCTAGTCTTCCTCTCCTGTCATTGGCCATATTTTGCCAGCCTGGTAGAGCTTGACTCGCAGTCCGTGAATTATTTATTTATTTATTCATCCACCAATGACAAAAAACAGCTTAGAATGTGAACATCCCCTCTTATGTGGGCATGGGAGGGGAAGCATGTGAAAATGGGCCCACTTCACATGAAGGTTGGCAGAGTAATGGAGCATTGATTAATATGTTTTGACATCTAATTGACCCATAAATTATTTGCTAGTAAAGAAACCTACTTTTATTTTTTTAGCCCTGTTTAAACTAGGAGTGCGCTGGGTGCCTTGGACGGTACAATTTTAATCAGCCTTTGCCCGGAATCATGCGAGTCATACTTAGATCTTGATCTGATGGCCCACAACAAATCAGATGCACACAAACTATTTTCTTATCATTTTGTTCCACGGAACTACAAACATTACATTGGGGAAGAAGAATTCTAAGCCAAAAGCCTGTGGGTTCATCCAGTATGAAAATAAACTTAAGAGTAGCATTACTTTTTGCGTAAAGAGTGCATAGTTTAAGCACTCGGCTACTTGTGATTCAAGATTTAAAAACATTACTTCTTGCGTAAAGAGTGCATAGAATCAACAATTTGCTGCAAACTAAATATTAAGATATCTACGGATAGGGCAAAGTCAAAACTGGGTCACCATATGATGACTTATAAGATCATCACCTTTATGCTATATTTGATATGAATGTGGCTATATGTACCCCACAAAACTCCTACATTTCTCATTACTCGTGTATCTCTAATAAAATTTCTTATATCTTTTATATGTACCCTCATCTGAAATATATGAGTTATATTTTTTTAATCAATATGCCCCACACATAATTTTTTAATCAATCCACCCCACACATATTGCCCTCCTATATCCCCGACATAAAACCCTTACCCCTACCGATCATCTTCTACCTCCATCCCCTCCTTTTCCCCCTCGTTGAGACCCCAGACCCTCACCTTGAATGACCTTTTTCTACCTTCCCTCACCAAGCCTCATTTCCCCCCTCACCAAGCCTCATTTCCCCTAATTTTTGTTTTGTTTCATGCACACAGAAGTTATTTGGCCTCTCTATTTTGACACACTATGGGCCTATTAGGGGTTATAGAAAAAAAATTCCAAAAAAAAGCAACTTCCTAAGAAAATTATATTTCTATGGAAATAAATTGTCATAAAAATTGATATTTCCATGGTTATGGGTTTATTTAAAAAAATTTCCAAGAAATATTTGAATATATATTTTTTAAAAATTACTAGATAAAAAAATCTATGTTAATAGAGAATATTATATTTATGTCATTTTACACATTTTTTTAATGAGGTAACCTTTTCATTTATGTCCTTTTACACATTTTTTTAATGAGGTAACCTTTTTAGTCAATCATGGTTACGAGTAAAAAAAACATAATTTGCTGCCAAAAAAATATCTTGAACTTAATTTTTTTATTTTAAAAATAAAAAAAATTACATTAACTCAATTGCACATTAATTATTATGCACATGCATCTATATAAAATTATCATTTAGCAATGATTCTATTCTATTAAATATTTTATGTAAAATAATCCATAAAATATTTTATAAAAATAAAAAATCAAGAACAATACAAATGGCTGGAAGTCCCATAATTCTTTCATTTCTTTCAGAATACCAAACTTATTAAACAAACAAGAAATAAAATCAAGTATTCAACTCTATTTTCTCTCTCAACTACAAAACAACTTAGGATATAATATCCTATAATTTATATTTTTCTAAATAAATTTTTTTACTTGATAACTTCCTAAATATTATTGTAATTCCACATATTTGTAGCAAGTTCATCACGAAAATAGCTCATCCTCACTAATCTTCTAAATTTGGTGCCACCCATGGAAGTTCTTCATCGTGTAATTCACCATCACTCTACTCATTATCTTTATCTTCTTTCCTAATAAAATTATAAAAAATAGTTATAACAACAACAATTTTAAACTTGTGTCTCATATGAAAATTTAGGTTATTTATCCGATTATATTTCAAAACGGTTCTTCCATACTCCAAATGTGTGCTCACTAGAGCTTGCACAGACTCCCCCAGCATAATCAAAATTCAGTATCATATAGAGGGGGTAGTTTCTAGAACCGCAATTTTTCAACATTGACTTGTAACTTTGTTCTAAATTAACATACGATACTTGTGCAGTTGTCCATTGAATGAGTGTTTTTTTTGCTAAAACATGTACTTTAGTTGCCTGAATTTATGCTGTCATTGTTTAAAAAATATAACAAGGATTACCAAGGTACAAAATTACAATAAAAGTGCCAAAAAAATATGATTTTTATGATTCTGACAATCCAAAACTGTATGAACACCGTTGGATAAATATTTGAGCTGCAGATATTTCACAAATTATCATGATACAAAAAACTGAGCCACTGCAAAACTGTATGGAAGTTGTTTATGCTTCTTGAGCCATTTGTACAGCCAAGTTATTCCTTAGGCCTATGAGGGCTTTGGCTTGCGCCCCTTCTGAGAAATGCTCTTCAAGTTTGGAATAGTTCTTTTCATCTCCCTGCAGAAGAAGATACATGACATCGATAATCTACACTGAAATGTGAAGAGCAACTAAACTATATGATAATTTCATGTGCAGCTGAAAGCACACCTTTGGTACAGATAATAAATGACATAAAATAGAACAAGCACCATCACAGTCAATATGGAAATGGCCAGATAGAACATGCTTGTCTCCTTCTGTAGGGAAAAGGAAATACCTTAAACGTAAGGAATATATAGCTTCCAAATTACTATCTAGTCATTTCAGGCACACATAGAGCTCGCAGCTAGATCAGATGACAATAAAAATGAATATGGACCCATGAAGCATGAAGTGCATTTTTTATAAAATTTGCATCTTATATAAGACCCAAATTACATGATTGAGAACACAACATATTATACTAACCATAACATAAACTTGGAATATAGAGCTCTCAACTCTGAAGAAGGAAGTTATCTCTTAGTAATCCATATGGTATATGAAAATTAGAATGAAAATTAGTTGTACAAAAAGCAAAAAGGAGAGAAATATTTGACAAAGGCAAACAAATATCAGAAATATTTGGGCGCTTAAGCTTCTGAGCCGCCCGATCATGATCCGGAAGCTTGGGGGCAGAATCCTTTTCTGCCCCTTACTACTCTATGGCCACGAAATCAAGATCCCGTGTGCGCCCAATGCATGTTAACGGGTCCCAACAAATACAAAGTGGAAAAAAGGCAAGAATACTACTTAAAGAAAAGGAATAACTAATTATTTAATAAGAAAATAATCTGGCTTCCCATTGCAAGCAGCATAAAATAAGCAGCCTCTGTTTATTTCTGCCCTTCATAGGCGGTGATCACAATGTTGGGATTCTGGAAGGATCTCTCCACTCACTTCCTTACTGTGCACTTCTGGCTGGTGCAGCAAATTTCCAGTACACATACAACAGATTGGCTTGATGATAGCAGCTTCTGCAGTAGGATTTCTTTTTTTCCTTGGCTTGCTTGTCTGATGAATTTCCAGCACACATACAGTAGATTGGCTTGATTAGGAAGTGAACAAAAAGCCAACGGTAATGAGATAAGAAAGACTTCAAATGGAAAACCTTGGGAACCGTTGGATTTGGTTCTCTTCTTACCACTTTTTTGGTGAAATCAATAAGTGCTGTCGCGTCAACCGTGGTCAGTGCATCATGTGCTGCTCTGGTGCAGAGGAGGCCACTGAGAACAAGCGTTAGAGACCACAGCTCCCTTATGTGCCACTTATGTAATTACTACAGCGTGGCTTATGTTGCCTGTGTAAGAAGAATGCGCGAATGCAGCTAATAATTTAATCAGCCACTTTGTATGGAACGTATTGCATGGCTAATAGACAGTAAGCGGCTTTACTTCCGTTTCTTATGAATGGAGATTTCTTTCATGCTCATGAAATGGTCTAGTATGTTTGTTTACTTTTCTTGTGCTTCATGCCACTGAACATAATTCATTTCTGGCCGGTCGTTCTTTTGTTTTTATGGAAGAAGTTTGACAAGGTATGTAATCCTCTATGCAAGGTCATGATTGTACCTTAAATTCCTTTAAAATTAGTCTCCATTGATAGTTGCACTTCACATAATTATAAAACAATCAGGGTCCAATTTGGTGGGCTTCACCGAATTTAACCTAAAAGACACAAACCCCTTCACAATGAGTAATTTGGCCACATTATGCATCAAGCATTTTAAACACTTGATATGAAAGAATGATCCTACGAATGGAATTGTATGTATCCTGTTGTTCCACGTCTAGAGAAATTATTTGTCTTAGTTGAGAGCCTAGACTAGGGAACTGCTGAGGTAAGGGAAGTAGTTTTTTAAGGATTCTTTTGCTCGACAGAGCATGTGCCTACCTTGGCTAATAAAATTCTACTCAGGGGGTGGTTGATAACAAGTCATAGCTTATCGGATATGCATATATCGCAGAGGGAACAATGAGTTTGCTTTTCAAAATGCTCTTTTGAACTAGTTCTTGCACATATGATGGTAAAGACTTATCGTAGCCACTCAAAAGAATTTCAACTTTAACATTTAGTCTAAATCATACAAAATTTTTACTTGCACAGGTTAAGTGTATTACTGATGTCTGAGTCATTTACGCAAAGGAAATTATTTAAACTTATTTTTCAATTAAAAAATAAGATTCTCATCCTGTAGTAACCAATTAATTTTGGTTATTTCTCATTACTTTCCCCACATGTGCAATCATCCACTAAGTTTAGCACATCTTAGATAACCGTTATTTTCTAATTATTAAATTTCTTTATATCTCAACAATTATTTTACCTAATTATAATTAGTAGATGAAGTGAAAACAATAAAAGCTGAAAAGAACCCGATACAACCCACAATTTTCTTTTATTTCATGAACAAAAACAGCTGTCTTTCACAATTCCCTCCATAAACACTTCTTAAACAGAAGATAGCATTGTTGAACACAATTCCATGAACATTTGAAAAGACTTGGTTAAGGTTCAACATTACTTGATTTGGAAAGAAAGTTCTTGTATGAAAAAGACCTTTAAACTTTAAGAAAAGGAACTAAATACCGTAGCAAAGCAATAAATGTGGCAAAAAATACATAATATAAATGATTTATTTCATGGACACAATAATCTCTCTCCATGACAAGGAGATATGCTAAGCTCATGAAATGCATGCACCTTAGGACAAAGTTACAAACAGGTTCTAAGTTAACAACCATCATGAGTCACCTAAAATAATGAAATAGAAGTAATTGCAATCAAATTATGTGGGCCACCTGAAATAAGATCCAATGTAAAATTGAAGGCATATGGAAGCAGGTAAGTGAAATACGAGTCACTAGTGGAAATGTAATTTATATTTCCAACTGAACCAAGTAATTTATATTATCTGGACCCTGAGATCCTGCCAGAGGCCTAGAGATGGGTGAGTGCTAGTGTTGAGAGTAGTCGTAAATTCAAATTAAAGCCGATGTGTTTGTCATGCACAGCCTGGAGGTTAATGTGCTAATCATTGGTTGGTGACACTCTGGCAAGAGTAGGGAAGGTGTATAAGATCGTATCTGCAACCGTTGTACGGGGCCACGTGGTAGATATGTTTTGATGAGAGACAAATTTAACTAATTTATATGTGTTTACAAGTAAGATAAGACATAAAATTTGGCTTACATGTTTAAATATAAATTGAGGTATGCACGGCTACATGGTAAAGCGGTTCCACCCAATACTTTCTCATATAAGATCTAGAGTAAGAATATCATTATCCTTAATAATTCCCTGTACACATATGAGAAATAATTGTATCTTACTTATTAATTAAGAAAAGTCTTCGAACATGAGTCAAAATTTGTGACCTGCCCACTGACTGCTTCTGTGGACAAGGACATCCTCGTATCTAGTCCACACAAGTCTAAGAAATAAATGGAGATCACGGTGGGTCCACATGTTTTGGACTAACAGTTCCAATTGGAAGAAAAACTCATAAACAGTGATCTAACGAATAATCTGCCTTGATACCATAAAATTATCTGTAAATACACACATATTCATAAGATTATCTTACATTTGATCTTTTTTTTAATACAACTGCATAGCCTGGGATGGTTCTTTTATTTATTCTGCACCATCTAATTCAGAATATTATATAAGCAAGGGTATATAAGGCTGTGCATTTGAAATAAATCCTTAAATAACGTGTCTAGCTTGACCTGGCTTCGCGTCAAGAGCCCTGTCCCTATGACCAAGCTCCAAACATATTCAAAAAAGGGATTTTATTTTATGTACTATGTTTAATGCCCTTTGTGAGCTAATTATGTAATTAGTAAAGAAAAAATTGGTCAAGAATATATTTTTTATCCTTAAATGGGTATCAAAAGTTTCATTTTTCAACTTTTTTTCTTTCAACAATAACAAGCTCATTGCATATGCAAGCATCCTTGTCTTTTGCATTCATTGTGTCATTGTACTACTACGTATCTCTTTAGCTCCTCTCCAATACTCTCCAAGCATCTACAAATAGGTACACTGGGTACAGCATTTCTCCATCCTTCCTACGTACTCCTAATCTTCACTGTGTGAAAGGATGGTTTCAAAGACTGTTCTTGCTTTGAGTCTTCTCTTGGCAGTTTTTCTTACCATTTCATCCCAAGTGGCTGCTAGAGACCTTGTTGAGACTTCTGCGGTAGAGTTTAAAGGTGAAATAACTTAATAGTGTTTTCTTTTAGCTACTAATCACCTTTGGGCCTGATGTCTAACATCTTTGCCAACAAGGGTCTGGATTCTAGCTATTTTTCCCAGGAAGGCCAAAGGTTCTTTTCCTCTTTAACAAAAGATTTATAATTAAGATTTACCCCTTGATAGATGAGCCTTGTACATAACCGATGGAATTGGCTACAGGATACGGTGCTCTTAGAGGCCGGTTGCCTTGTCAGAGTGACCATTTAGTCCTGAGTGACTCGGATTAACTATAACTTGATGATTAATTGTACAATTTACTTACTGAGCAGCATTTGCTGGTGCAGGTGAAACATCATTTGTCGCTGCAGGTGCTGCTCTGCTGCAGAGGAGGCAGCTCTCGTGGCCGCTGAGAACAAGCCTCAAAACTAGAGACCACAGCTTCCTTATGTGCCACTTATGTAATTACTACAGCGCGGCTTATGTTGCCTGTGTATGAATAATGCGTGAATGCAGCTAGCTTGTTGCTCCACCAATGTCCCTTTAAATAATGTAATCAGCCACTTTGTATGGAACGTATTGCATGGCTAATAGACAGTAGTCTGCTTTACTTCCGTTTCTTATGAATGGAGATTTCTTTCATGATCATGAAATGGTCTAGAATGTTTGTTTACTTTTCTTGTGCTTCATGCCACTGAACTTAGTAGCTCTTATTTTCATTTCTGGCCGGTCATTCTTTTGTTGTACTGTCAAGATCTTCCATGAAAAATTTCTCCAGTGAAATATTTTCCTCATTCAAATTTTAGCTACAGTTGCCAGTCCAACGAGTAGTTTGCTGATTAGACTTCTCACGGTCCAGGGAGAAATCATATCGCACCAAAAATAAAAAAGTTTTGGCATAATTCACATCTCCCTTGCTGTTTCCCTCTATCAGTCATATATGTTCTTTTAAGTTATACTCTTTTCGTCCAATATTAATAGTTCTATTTAGTTTTAAAAAATAAATTAATTTAACTCAATTAGAAAAACTAAATGGAGCTATTAATATATGACAGAGGGAGTATATATATATATATATATATATATATATATATATATATATATATATATATATATATATACAAATAATATAACACAAGGTAATGTTAATAAATTAGATGGAAGTTCTTAAGGTTGTGATTCTATTCACTAGTTTCAGGAAGTGAATGATGGTCCAACATGTGCATTAATTCTCCATTAAACCTAATAACCTTAACTAAGAGATTCGAAGCAATTTCTGTTTCTTTTGCCTTTGTCACTTATCTCTATTTTTCTACTGAATATATGCTCTTAGACAGTGGAGGGCCATGAATTTTGTCTTAACCTTTCAAATTAAGGAGGCAGGGGATAATCAGTTTTAGCTAGCGAATATATTTTTCTTTGGAGAGGCAGGGGATATTCCTAGCCATCAATTTGAGCATAATTTTGGTTTATTACGCTTGCATCCAAGCATAATTTTAGATTTATTTTAAAAAAAAAAGTTTATATCTATCTAACATATATATTTTTAATATATTGGATTGCATGTTTCTAGTTTGACTCAATAAAGGCTTTTTATAGGCAATGTAGAAAGTTATTTTTATCTCATAAAAGTAAATAAAGTTATTCTTATCACTATTATTTTGCACCCTCACCCTCAACAATCACAAGTTGCAAACTCTCCCAAATGTAAACCATTTTCAAAAAATTTGTGTATGGATCTAGCCTTATTTTAGTTAACTTATTCACTACCTAATAGTTATTAGCGATGCTTTTTAACATAGCTAATAGTTATTAGTGATGCTTAAAAGGCATTGAAAACAGTCTCATTGCAAGTGCCTAATAACGAAATATATGAAAAAACGTCGCTAACAATACCTCTATTAGCGATACTTTTCTTTGTGTCACTAATAGTAATCTATTAGTGATGCTTTCTATTTGCGTACTATTAGCGACAATTTTTGTACGTTGCTAATATTCTATTAGCGATGTTTACTAAATGTCACAAAAGCTTAGCATCGCTAATATTAAAAACTATTTAAATAAAATTAAAAAACATCATAATTAGTGACCCTTTTTGTGCGTCACTAATAAGAAAAAAATTTATTTTAACTCTTATTAGTGACGCTTTTAAGAGCATGGCTAATAAAAAAATGGAAAAAATTAAATCTTGCCTGAGCCGGGATGAGGGGAGAGGTATGAATGAATGAGGGGGGGGGGGGGGGGGGGTGGAGCCCGTTTAGGGGGGGGAAGGGTGGAGCCCCTCCTACTCTAGCTGGCAACATGGGGGAGGGGATAAGGAGTGAAGAAGGGAGAAGAAGGAGGCATGTGACGGACGGCGATGGCCGAGGGAGAGAGATAAAGGAGTGGGCTTTGTTTCCTCATGTGCTACTTGAGAAGCATTGCAAATAGTTGTCAATTTGCGGCACATTTTTATAAGCATCGCAAATAGTAACAATATTTGTGACACTTATACGAAAGCATCACCAATAATATTGAAAAAAAATTAAAACTTATCCTATTTCCTCTCCCTCTCCCCTCTCTCTTTCTCTCTCTCTTCCCTCTCTCTTCTCTTTCTCTCTTAGTCTCTCTCACCCTCTCTCTTTCTCTCTCTCTTTCTCTCTCTCTTCTCTCTCCCTCTCTCTCACTTCTCTCTCTCTTTCTAGCTTAGCAACCCCTAATGAGGTAGATGGGGAATAGTGGGCAATCTGAATGAGTTGTTGGGGAACTAAAGAATCAAAGGTAAATTGACTTTTGTATTATCTTCTATCAAACTTTCCTTTTATTATATGATAAATATCCTAGTAAATCATATTATTCAATATAGGTAAGGCGTGCTAATAAAAAGCGAAATCTTTCATTACAAACTTCCACCCACACAACTAGGACTAAAAGTTTTAAGAAGATCTAGTATGTGGAGGTATATGTTCTACTTTATATTGTCTACATTTTTTTTGCATTGTGTGTAGCTTGCTACCAATTAGATTTGATATATTGATTGTTTCTAAATGCAACAACTAAAAAGGGGAACTGATGTCCTAATCCGGTGATGGGATCTTTTCCTTTTAACATGAAAAAAAAAATGGTGAGATTATTAATGAGGATACAGAAAAAATGATTGTAAGTAACCCATCTTTAATGAAGCAAATTGAAGGTTTTTATTTTTTTTAGTAGCATTTGTCATTACCTATATCTTCAATCTTTTGCAAATATGACACATTGGTTTTTATTTTCCTATGGACTTCAATTCTCTAAAAAATTTATCTTATGTAGAAAACTAAAATTTTCAAACTTGAATCTATATAACTTCTCATTTGATGAGGCAAATTTGCTTTCTAGGATCTTGACTATTCTCTTTCTTGCTTTAGTTAAGTTCTCAAATTTTGATCATCTTTTTCTAATTATTCTTTACTCTCAACTAATTGGAAATTTGATTTGGATAGTGAGTCAATTGTTTCCTCATTCTTGTTGACAATTTTCTCAAATTTTTGAACATTCTTACCCCAATCAATGACTTGTTTGAAGATTTTCCCATGTTCATCAAGGAAATCCTCTTCATTAGATGATTTACGATCAGATTCAACCTTATTTGATTCTTAAGATCCATCTTTTTAAGGGTCATTCAACTTTACACTAGCATGCAATCCAATATCATTACAAGTAATATCATCAAAAACACTAGAGAAAGTTATTTCAATGATATATCGAGTGAACCAAGCAACCAAGTTGAAACGGTTTAAGAGAGAATAAAGAGCAGAAGGAACACAAATCAAATATACAAGTTTTCTATTTAAAACCTCAACTACCCTTCAAACCAATAACTCAATGCCTCTACCCCAAAACTGAAGTTAAGAGTTACAAGATGTGGCTTCATGACACAAGAACTAAGCTAATACAAAAAATTATCAATCAACCACACAAATATGCAAACAAGTTTAATGTGGAAACCCAACTAGGAAAAACTATGCGACCAACCCTTGGATGATTAACGAATTCACTAAGAAGATCTACAACTTACAAAGACCTAAACATTATAATCACACTAGAAGTTCATCTCTAGCTATCCCTTGGCTACCAAAATCCTTCTTGATACTTTTGAATGTCGCCTTTTGTCTTCTTCTTACTTGGTGCAATCTTCTATGGAAGTGTAAACCAAAGTCTATCTTGATTTTCTTCATCTTCAACTCTTGCATGTGATGACCTTCTTTGTGTTGTATGTAGTAACACACAACTCACAACTTAAGTCTTCGCTCAGTTTAACTCGTGTATGTATGAAGTAACTAACCAAATCTACCAAGATTAATGTGTAATGACAATTTGCCTATTTCTAATGCCTAAATAAAAAATCTCTCAATGAATAGTAGCCAATGAAAGCACTAACCTTCAAAGTACATTAGAAAAGAATCACAAATCTTGTCTCACTTTTTATTCCTTTCACTTATGTTTTTTCCTGTCCAAATACCCCTTATATAAGCCCCTCAATCGGTTTAAGTGTGAGAATTTTAATAGGAATCACATTCTACTGGGAATACCCTATTTTAAGTAGAAATGGGTATGACCTATCAATTGATATAATGCCCAATCGATCATTGCTACAATACCGATTCAAGAAACCCAAAAAATAATCACTATAGTACCCTGATCGATTAGTTAATAGAAATACTATAGTGTCACTATAGAACTAAATGCACAATTCATCCCTGGTCTATCCCATTTTAACCCTAATCAATCGCGAACGAAATTTTTGCATAGTTATTCAATTTTTACTCTTTTTTACTCATTTTTTCAATAATATGATTTAATAAACCATATCATTCCTAAGTGTGTGACACATGTTGTAACGCCTGAGATTTTCGTACATTTTCCATAAAATTCACAGAAAATTTTTTATTTTTAAATCGGAGTAAAACTGACGAAATCAAAACCCGTATAAACAGTTTATAATTTAAAACATCATACGGTTAAACATCGTATCACCAAATCAAATCTCCTCAGGCGCTACTCGAAAACAAACGTACGACTAAATTACCATGATCATGGATTTTTAAATACAAATAACTCCCAGGCGTCCCCGAGTACAAGTCCCATAAACAGTCTACTAACTGATCCAAATTAAAAGTCCAGAAGGTATAAACATTAAATCTCATCTCACCCAATACATCAGATCGTGGCATCAAATACTCTCGTTGAGTCAAATACACCTGAGTCAAAGGCGGAACGATCCACCGCAGAAACGAGCATCCATCTCCAGGAGCTCACCAACATATACTTGCAAAAGCCTCCCGAACCACGGGGCTAAAAATAGTAGGGCGAGTATTTTCATACTCAGTAGGAAAATACCCAGTAGGGGAAATCCCAAACGGTGAACTCCATAAGTTCATAAAAACATGCGTCATGCAACCCAACATGAAGCAAACAACGTATAACAAATATGCTCATATGCATATAATCATGCGTAGCATACCATGAAACCAAACTCATACAAACACCCTTAATCAGGGTCTTACAAACATACTTGTACCATCGTACGCTAACTCATACAACTTACACATACTTGTACGATCTTACTCGTACAATCTTACACTTACTTGTACAGTCATACGCTTACTGTCTTACTCAGAACCCTACTCTTACAGTCTTGCTCAAACATACACATACAGTCTTACTCGTATCATCTTACAGTCATGCTCATACTCACTCTTACAGTCGTGCTCATCCTCATAATCATACGCTTACTCAGAAACGTACATACTCATACTCATACTCTTACTCAAACTCATATGATCGTACTCATACTATCGACCACTGAAGCTCATTACAACTAATAAGCTCCAGCGTCGAAAAGGAAAAGAATGTCACTGGGGCATCACCTTAACCTCCGGGGAGTGACTAGACGCCATGGACTTTTTCGAAGGTAAGGCACACCTATGTTCATGGGGCACAAGATCAAACAGGTAAGAGTAGATCCATGATACTACTTACCTGAGCGCGCAAACATACACGCACATAAGGGTTCATACAATTGCCCACACATAAGGGGTCTTATAGTGCCATACAATTGCCCGCCATAATGGGTCTTATAGTGCCAGTGCCACTCTTGGGCAGAAACATACAGTGCCTCTCTTGGGCAGAACATATAGAGCCCACGAAGGGCGGAAACTTACAACGCTATCAACAGAGCAACAAACGTCTGGGCTTAACAGCACACAGACCAAAACAAAGCATACATCGCTCTCAACAGAGCATCATACGTCCGGTGCTCTATAAAGCACACAGACAAGATCCCGCAGGATAACAACCATGGCAAGACACAGAAGTGCTCAGCCGACTCATTATCGGCTAGCTCAAACACGGAACTTAATCCGTCGAACCCTCAGGTCTCAAACTCACAACGCTATCATTAGCTTTCTTATAATTCAAGTTTGAATTAAGTATATTATGCGGTACGATTATGCCACACAAACTCAGTCCTCGACTGATCAAATTGAAGCTGAGCCCTATCCGAACCCTAGTTCGTCGAGGCAGCAGACTTCACTTACCCGTCCAAGTCACACATAACTCACCGTACACAAATCCTTACATACGCATACATCCTCTGACATCCACCTTACGATCAGACATCTTACTTACATCGTCAAATGGAGCTCCTCACAGCAGATCCCCGTTATCAACCTCTTACTTAATTCCTCACTTATTATACTTACTTTTCACTTCATAATTTGTACGTTATGCTTGTACAATTATGCACGCTCTTACTATCTAATAAAGCCTCATAAGGCTCTAAGCCTAAGTCTTCTTACTTACCGAACCCCTGACGTACGCTCCAAACCACACTGATCCATCTCAAACCCTTGCTCCTCAAACTTACCTTCTCTGTCTTCCGTCATACACTTACACATCCCAATCCACATCCAACTTCGTACCAAACCCTTACCACTTCTTACCGTCCATCACCCATACCTCTGCCCCGACACACAAAGTCCACATACATAACTTACTCACAATCGCTAGCCATCACTAGCGCGTACATCATACACATACGTAGCACACTCACAAAATCGCTAGCCATCACTAGCGCATACAAATTCCACATCCATAAAATATACGTACAACTCATACATATCCATCATACTTACAGCTCATATGCATGCCATACATATCTAAACATACCATATAATCATGCTTATATGCACATCATGCAATTCCTAGCATGCTACTACTCATTCAAGCATGCTATCATGAAATTACAAGTCCAAAGCTCCCCTACCTCGTAATCATGATGTTTGATGGCGAGCACACGACGGTGGCGGCGTCGGTGGCAGAGTTGGCAGTCAAAACCATTGCCCAGCTGAGAGAGCTGCTATCCCGAGGGTGTAAGAAACGCCAGAAGCACTCATGGTCAAACAGGGTGACACTGATCAACGCGGAAAAATCTATGATCCACGACGGCACACTACGAGCGGTCGGGAGGAAGGTCGTGCCAATGAGTGGCAGGTGCGACCGAAGGTTTAGGCATATACTAAAATTCGACCGGTGGTTGAACCATACTCAACCGGTTACAAGACATCGAAATCGGCCATGGATAGCACCCAACGGCGTCAATTTCGTGTTTACCAAGGCCCACATAAGGGCGGAGGGTGTGGGCGTCACTCAAGGACGGAGGAGATTGATGGAGGACTCCGATGTCAACTCCAGATGATGGCAGAGCCATCTGACGGTCGGGCGGTGCCAAAGCGGCACCAATACCCTAACCCGCACGCGTAGCTACTTGCACACGCGGCCAAAGGGAGGGGGAGAGTGCTAGACGGTGTCAGCCCAAGACTCGGAAAGGTGGTAAGGCCATGCCCAAGGGCGGAGACCAACAATACGGCCCTTGCCGTTTCCGTGCCGAGGCAGCTGACTAGAGGCCAATCGGCGTTCGGCGAGATAGAACAGTGGCGCTCTAAGTGGCGCGGTCAAACACATATCATTGGCAGAGGGGGAACCTGCCTCATGCCGAAGAAGAGGGGCAGTGCCGCACTAAGGCGGCCAGCCATCTCTAGGCTGAAACCCGCCACACTAAGTGGTCCAAAGGGTGTTCGGCATCCAACGATGCTTGATAGCCCAAAACATGAAAACGGCCAAAAGCATAGAGGGGCCGGGGGGACATAGGGAGGAGCAATGGTTACCAATGGCTCTGGCCGGCTGTGTCGTGGCTCTAGCGGCCAGGAGGAGCTATCTCCGGCCAGAGTTGACGGTCAAAGTCAACGGCAACACGCCGGACAAACAACACAGTGAGGAGCAAAGGCTCGGTTTTTCCGAGTGGGAGCACCCGAGCAAGGGATGTGGATCGGGCTCTGATAAAGCGGAGGGGATGGAGGCTGAACCAGTCCGGATGGGGCCGTCCCTGGGCCATCGCCAGGTCTGGGCGGAGCCCACAATAGCCGGGCTGCCCTCACCAGCCAACGACGGCGGCGACAATCCACCGTAAACTCATACGGGCAAAACGTATGAACCGGGATAGAGGATGGCGGAGGAGATAGAACAGGGCTAGGCAGGGTGGTCCATAGCCTTCGCCGGACCAAGCCAAGGCTGGAGCGAGGTCCAATCGGCCGTGGCTCGCCGCCGGCAGCTCTGTTTCACCAAACAGAGCATCGGCGGAAAAAAAATATAGGGCAGAGGGGGAAAAAGACAGGGGCGGCGGAGCGGACGCCCTCGGGCCGGGAAGAGTGGTCCATCATCGTCGCCGGACCAAGGATAGTCAAACTGAGCATAGCCAGGCCGTCCAACGGAGGCCGAAGCCGGCCGGCGAACTCGATCGAACGGGGCGGAAAAACAGAAACAGAGGGGGAAAATGGGGCGGAACGGCAGAGGAGAGGCCAAGTGGGGCCAGGAGGGGTGGCCTCCCACCATCGCCAGCCCATGACGGAGCTGGACGGGGGTCGTGTCGGCCACAGCTCGCCGTCGGCGGCCTCCGTTTCACCAAGATAGAGCGCCGGCGGAAAACAGGGCAGAGAGGGGGAAAAGCATGGGGCGGCGGAATAGAGGCCTCTGGGGCCGGGAGGGATAGCCTCCTGCTGTTGCCGGCCCAGGGCGGAGCCACAGCCGGGCCTTGCCGACCAACGGCGGCGGCGGTACCAACAAAATAAAGGGAGTGAGGGAGCTAACCGGGGGAGCACCGGCGGAGGGCAGAGTGCCCGTGGGGGCCGGGGCAAAGGCCCCCTGCCATCGCCGAACCGGGGGCGGAGCCGGTGGTGGTGGCCCTGCGGCCGACCAACGGCCGGCGGAGGCTGGAGCAGAGAGAAGCCGGAGAGGGGGGTGGGGGTCATCTTCCGGAGGATTCCGGATTGGGCTCGACCGAACCCGAGCCCGATCCTTTCCTTTTTACTTTTTTTTCCCCTTTCCTCTCCCTTATCTCTGCACTTTCATTCTTTGTCGATTTTTCGCACTGGAACGCGCATCCAGGCTCGTGGCCTACGATGAACCCCACACCCGACTCTACGGGTACGAATACCGAAGTCACATACACCGAAGCATCATATTTTTTTGCCGAAAAATAGCAGAAAAATCATAGAAAATCGTAGAAAATTCCGGGACATTACACATGTGCATGATTTTATACTTATTATACAACTGAAATTCAATTATTTCCATAGGTCTTCCACCTTGAAACCTTCAAAACATAACTGCTTTGAATTTCTAAGTCTTTCATTTTGAAATCTTATTTGATTCATCACAAATCGACTCAAACTCTATAAGACTTAAATATACACATAGAATGGACATAATTTTGTTTAGAGAAATAAAGTCAATCTAACACATTGACACATATGTCCTAATAAATAGAGGAATGAATACTAATTACGTGTTTAGAATATTAGTGATTAGTTGTACCTTATGGTAGCAGTACCCCTTCCTTTATTGAAGATGTCTATGAAAGAAGTGGAGATGCTCTCTTATTTGATGATTCAAAATTTGAAGTTCAAAACCCCAAAGTTAACAATTGTTAAACAAAATAAACCACTTCTCAACTGTTGCAAATTAAATGTGGATGGGTCTTCTAGAATTAACCCCAATTCGTCTGGGGATGGGAGGTGTTATCTGTAACACCCCTGATTTTTTGTACGATTTCTTATAATTTTTCTGATCAGTTTCGGCAGAAAAATATGATGCTTCAGCGTATGTGGCCTCAGTATTCGTACCCATAGAGTTAGATGTGGGGTTCGTGGTAGGCCACGAGCCTCGACGCGCGCTTCTAGCGCGGAAAATCATTGAAGAATGGAACTACAGAGGATAAGTGAGAGAAAAGAAAAAGAAAAAAAATAAAAAGAAAGGAAAACGGGCTCGGGCTCGACCGAGCCCGATCCAGATTTTTCTGGAACAGTGGACGACCCCCCGGCTTCTCTCTGTCCCAGCCACCGCCGGTCGCTAGTGGGTCGTAGGGCCTCCGCCACCGGCTCCACCCCGGTCCGGCGATGGCAGGGGACCTCCGCCCTGGCCCCCACGGCCGCTCTGCCCTCTGCTCTGCCTTCCACCCCGCCCTCCTCTATTTTCTTCCCGTTCCACCTCACCTCTCTGTCTTGTGATTGGACGGTGCCGGCGATGGCCTATGGGCTCCTCCCAGCCTCCGTCCGGCCAGCCACAGGTTGGCGATAACAGGGCCGCTGCCCAGGCCAGCCCGTCAGGCCCCGACTAGCTTCTTCCTCCTCCCCCGATTAGCTCCCTCTCTCACTGTGTTTTGTGATTCTGCCACCGCCGTTAGCCGGCGAGGGCTGGACGGCCGGCCACGGCTCCGCCATGGGCCGGCACCAGTGGGTGGACACCCCTCCCGGCCCCAGAGGCCTCCGCTCTTCCGCCCCAGTGGTTTTCCCCCTCTGCCCTGTTTTTGCCGCACGCACTATTTTTGTTCAACAGTAGTTGCCGGTGGCGAGCTACACCTGATTGGACCACCGTCCGGCTCCGCCTGGGTTCGGCGAAGATCGTGGGCCACCTCTACCTACCTGATACTGCCTCCGCACTCCCTCTTTCCTCTAGCCTGATGCCTCCACCTCCCCTGTTCCGCCTGTATTTGGTTTTGGTGGAACGGAGGCCGGCAGTTATGAGCCACGGACGATAGACTTATGTTTGGCTCTGCCCCGGCCTGATGACGGCTGAGCCATCATCCCAGCTCAGGTTCGCTGGCCCTATCACTATTCCGGTCCGCCTCTCCCTCATGTCCCCTATTTTTGCCGTGTATGAGATCACTGGCTTCCACCGTCAGCTGGACGCCGGACTTGACCCACCAGACCTTTGTTCGGCTTCTCTCCGGCTGGGCAACGATGGTGGATGTTTCCACCCAGCCCGGTTTAGCCTTCGTCCCCTCTGTTCTGCTGGAACGAGATTTGTTGCCCGCCGGTTGATGTGCTTGTCCACAGAAACCGAGCCTTTGCTCCTCACTGTGCTAATTGTCCGGCGTGTCGCCGCTGACTTTGGCCGTCACCTCTGGCCAGAGATAGCTCCTCATGGCCGCTAGGGCCATGATGGAGTCAGCCAGAGCTGCCTGTAAACCCTACTCCTTCGTGCCCCCAGGGTTTTTCACCCGTTTTGGGCCATCGAACGTTGTTGGATGCCGAACACCTTTGGACCTTGTAGTTTGGCTGGTCTCAGCCTAGAGATGGCTGGCCACCCTAGTGCGGTACTGCCCCTCTTTTTTTTGGCATGAGGCAGGTTCCCCCTCTGCCGATGATATGTGTTTGACCGTGCCATTCAGAGCACTACTGTTTTACCCTCGCCGGACGCCGATTGGCCTCTAGTCGGCCTGCCTCGGCATGGCAATGGCAAAGGCCGTCTTTGTTGTTTACTACCCTTGGGCATGGCCCTACCACTCTTCCAAGCTTTGGGCCGACACCGTCTAGCCCTCTCCCCCTCCCTTTGGCCGCGTGTGGAAGTAGCCACGTTGCGGGTTAGGGTATTGGTGCCGCTTTAGCACCGCCTGACCGTCGGATGTCTCTGCCATCCTCTGGAGTTGACATCGGAGTTCTCCATCACCTCTCCTTTGTCCTTGAGTGTTGCCCACACCCTCCGCCCTTATATGGGCCCTGGTAAACATGAAAGCGACGCCGTTGGGTGTTGTCCACGGCCGATTTCGATGTCTTGTAACCGGTTGAGTATGTTTCAACCACCGGTCAAATTTTAGTGCGTACGCTTGGACCTTCGGTCGCACCTCCCACTTGTTGGCACGACCTTCCTCCCGGCCGCCCGTAGTGTGCCGCCGTGGATTGCGGATTTTTCCGCATTGACATGTGTCACCCTTGTTTGGCCGTGAGTGTGTCCGGCGTTTCTGAAATCCTCGAGACAGCAGCTCTCTCTATTTGGAAAAGATTTTGGTCGCCAACTCCGCCACCGACGCCGCCACCATCGTATGCTCGCCATCAAATGTCATGATTACGAGCTAGGGGAGCTTTGAACTCGTAATTTCATGACAGCATGCTTTGAATGAGTTGCAGCATGCTAGGCTTGTATGATTCCATGTTTTGGATATTAAATCATGGCTTGTTTGCATGATGTAAGATAGTGAATTATGCCACATTGAGATACATGGTATGTATGTGAGTTGTAAGCATGTTTTATGTATGTAGAATTTGTATGCGCTAGTGATGGCTAGCGAATATGTTAATGTGCTCCGTATGTATATGATGTACGTGCTAGTGACGGCTAGCAATTGTGAGTAAGTTACGTATGTGGGCTATGTGGGCAGAGTTATGGGTGATGGACGGTAAGAGTAGTAAGGGTTTGGTACGAAGTTGGATGTGTAAGCGTGTGACAAAAGACGGCAGACGTAAGTGTGACAGGTGAGGAATGGAGTGGATCAGTTTGGAGCGTACGTCAAGGGTTTGGTAAGTAAGAAAACTTAGGCTTGGAGCCTTTATGGGGGTTTGTTAGACAGTAAGAGCATGCATAATTGTATAAGCATAACATACATGTTATGAAGTGAAAAGTAAGCATAATAAGTGAGGTACTAAGTAAGAGGGTGATAACGAGGATTCACTTTGAGGAGCTCAGTTTGACGATGTAAGTAAGATGTTTGGACTGTAAGGTGGATGGCAGAGGCTGTATGATTACGTAAGGATTTGTGTACGGTGAGCTATGTACGATATGGACGGGTTAAGTGAAGTCTGCTGCCCTGACGAACTAGGGTTTCGATCAGGCTCAACTTCGGTTTGATCAGTCGAGGACTGTGAGTTTGTGTGGCATAATTGTACCACATAATTTACATAATTCAAACTTAAATTATAAGAAAGCTAATGATAGCGTTGTGAGTTTGAGACCTGAGGGTTCGATGGAATAAGTTCCGTGTTTGAGCTAGCCGATAATGAGTCGGTTGAGCACTTCTTGTGTCTTGCCATGGTGGTTATCCTGCGGGATGTTGTTTGTGTGCTATATAGAGCACCAGACGTCTGATGCTCTGTTGAGAGCAACTGTATATATGTTTTCGATTTGGTCTGCATGCTGTATTAAGCCCAGACCTTTGATGCTCTATTGAGAGCGTTGTATGATTCTACCCAAGAGTGGCACTTTATGTTCATGCCTAATAGTGGCATAGTATGATTCCGCTCAAGAGGCACTGTATGTTTCTGCCCAAGAGTGGCACTGACACTATAAGACCCATTATAGTGGGCAATTGTATGGCACTATAAGACCCCTTATGTGTGGGCAATTGTATGACCCCTTATGTGGGTGTATGTTTGCACGCTCAGGTAAGTAATATCATGGATCTACTCTTACTTGTTTGATCCTGTGCCCCATGAGCATAGGTGTGCCTTACCTTCAGAAAAGTCCATGACGTCTAGTCACTCCCCGGAGGTTAAGGTGATGCCCCAGTGGCATTCTTTTCCCTTTCGACGCTGGAGCTTATTAGTTGTAATGAGCTTCAATGGTCAATAGTATGTGTACGATCGTAAGAGTATGAGTATGAGTATGTACGTTTCTGAGTAAGCGTATGAGTACGATTGTAAGAGTATGAGCACGACTGTAAGATGATGATACGAGTAAGACTGTAAGTGTATGTTTGAGCAAGGCTGTAAGAGTATGGTTCTGAGCAAGACAGTGAGCATATGACTGTACGAGTAAGGTCATACGAGTAAGTGCAAGATTGTATGAGTAAGATTGTACAAGTACATGTAAGTTGTATGAGTTAGCGTATGATGATACGAGTACGTTTGTAAAACCTTGATTAAGGGTGTTTGAGTAAGTTTGGTTGGATGGTGTGCTATGCGTGATTATTTGCATATGTATACGATTGTTATATGTTATCTGCTTTATGTTTGAGTTGCATGAACACATGTATTTTATGAACTTATTGAGTTCACCGTTTGGGGTTTCCCCTACTGGGTATTTTCCTACTGAGTATGAAAATACTCACCCTACTATTTTTAGCCCCGTGGTTCGGGAGGCTTTTGCAAGTATGTGTTGTGAGCTCCTGGAGGTGGGTGCTCGTTTCTGCGAAGGATTATTTCCCCTTTGATTCAGGTATACTTGACTCACTTCGAGTATCATTTGTGTCACGATCTGATGTATTGGGTGAGATGAGATTTAAATGTTTATACCTTTTGGACTTTTAGTTTGGATCAGAATGTAGACTGTTATGGGACTTGCACTCGGGGACGCTAGGGAGTTATTTGTATTTAAAAATCCATGATCATGGTAATTTAGTCGTATGTTTATTTTCGAGTAGCGCCTAAGGCTATTTGATTTGGCGGTATGATGTTTAACCGTATGATGTTTTAAATTATAAACTGTTTATACAGGTTTTGATTTCGTCATTTTTCTCTGATTTATAAAAAAAAAAATTCCGTAAATTTTAAGGAAAATGTATGAAAATCTCGGGCGTTACAGTTGGTATCGGAGCCTAGGCATTCTGACTACAAGTCCATAACAGTCGTAAGTCCAGAGTCGTGGCATGTAAGAGTAAGTTGAGATTTGGGTTTGGTAGGGGTCAAGATGAATGTTTTCTCTTGATTCTGTTTGTTTCTGCGTTTGGGCAGAGTTGAGCCGTAGTGCCTCAGCCGCCGAGGGATTCGGGCGGTTAGATTGCATGTTTATTGGCTGAAGAGAGCCATTGGCTGGTAAGGTTTGTTTTGAGTTTGTGAAAGGTTGGCTAGAACCTTAATGGCTGTTAAGAGAGTTGGATGTTGCTAGTGTTTGAATTGAGAGTACGAAGCACCTCGTTGAGGTTTTGCGAGCTTCGAATGATCGGAAAGTGGTTACGGCCACTTACGCTTTGATTAGTGAAAATCTGTCAGACGTACCATTTATATTTGGTCATCTTTTGACCTAAATGGAGTACATTTCCGTGACCTTTGTTGTCAAAAGGATTTGATTTCCCTTTTGCTGGAGGCAAGGGAGTATGTAAGTGGTTAAGTTTGAGACTCTTTTCACCTCCTTCCGGAAATTTATGGTTAAGAGCGGTCTAAAGGATGAGTTTCAAGCCTCCAAGATTTTGGATGGCCTTTGTGTTAACTACTCGACACTAGTGAGTGTGGTAGTTATCATGTAAGATTTTAAGGAAGGATGGTGTGATTTAGGTATGGATTTGATGATTGGTTGGCTACTCAGAGAGTAGTGGCAGACCATCATAAGAAATAAGTGATGTTCGTGTACCCTGAAGGTTTAAATGTATGAAAATCTCGGGCGTTACATTATCAGATACTCAAATGGGAGGGTTGTGGGAGCTAAGCATTGGTTGGGGGTATCCACACTACTATTTTCTTTAATCATGTCTCGTATAGTTGAATCGGATTCAAAGATTTTGGTTGAATGTGGGATGCAATCTATTTCATGGCCTAATTGTGGTGGCCGCCCCTTTTTCGACATATAAATATAGTCGTCATAAATGTTCGACACGCTCGTCCATCACACGTGCATCCGAACACGACGGCCGTCAAAGCGGATCACAGTCACATATGCCTTATATTAATCATAGGCATACCACGGAGTTATAGCACAGCAAAATATTATACATGCTCTTAATAGAAAATTTCACACAAGCCATAGACTTAGGTTCGTAGAGTTGATAGTTTACAAGCCTTACAAGTCTTCGGGCACATCATGCCCTTAAATTGCAGTCATATAAATATTACATATTTTCCAAAAATAGAGAGCAGGTAAAATATATGGGACACTACACTTCCTTCATTTTCGCCCTCGCTGCATTACCTGCAGAATCTGGGGGGTGGGTGAGTATTTTAAAATACTCAGTAGGTTGATTTAAAATCTAACAGAGATGCTAAGCAGAAATCTCTTTGAAAACCCTACAACATTTTCTTTAGAAACCTTTATCACAATAAATTATGCAGAAAACACAACGATTCCAAATCACAACAAATCCACAAGCCGCGACACCCTACGGCCTACCCTCAGCACTGATGGGGCAAATGAGGGTGACTTAGGGACAGAGCTTTCCCACGATGCTCTACCCTGTGCGCGCCACTTGCCGATTTATTTTTCTCGGCGGGCATCATCACACTATGATTGTTCCGGGTTCTTAAGCCCAAGAATTAATCATCACATCGTTCAAACATAGCAACATCCATGCTAAAACAGTTCAATACATAGCATGTCTTTCATAAATCAGTCACATAAGTTTAATCATGCGTAAAGAAGTTATACTAAGCACACATTTAGAGTTTAAAGTCCCCTACCTTAACCTTTGGTTACAAATTTGTAACTGTGGAAGCACCAAAAAAAGAAACCGATTCCACCACAGCGTCCGAAATGTTTGATTCAGTAGGAAACGCCTTTTAAATCACTCGATTCAGACTTAAAACGGTTGAGAATGGAGGAAAACGGGTTCAGAAGTGGAAAACTCGAAATAGCCCGAAAAATGAGACCCGAAATATTTATAGGCGCGCGCATGTGGGGCCCATGTGTGCCACATCACGCACGCTCGTCGCACGTCACACGGATGTGACACGCGCGCGACTCGCGTTTCCCGCACCGCCCGGGCCCTGTCGCGCCGATCGGCACGACGACGTGCACCAAGCCCGCGGTCCTGCGGGCCCGGGTCCACGCGGTGCCGGCTGATGCCAGCCACGTGCGTCAGCCTTTTTTTATATAATATTTTTCTTTTTTTTAAAAAAGATCCGAAAACTTTAGACGCATGTATCTTTATCTCCCGAACTCCGATTCACGCGTTCTAGACACCGTTGGGCTTGTTCTCGTATTAACGAGCCCTAACAAACTAGACCCCACATGGGTAGGTTATCCCACACTTGTAAGGTGGGTCCCGCCCATGTGACACATTTCCCAAGGCCGTAACTTTCGGCCCCGGTGTCCGAATCAAGCGCTTTGAAAGCCGTTACACTCACTTTTCCGCACTCTACCATACTCTCATGAAGATTAAAAATGTAACAAACTTTAACTAATTAAAAGAATGATACCAACTCCAAAATTAACTTATTAGAAAACGTACTGGAAATTGAGGGTCGTTACACTAATAGGCATTTTGTGGAGAAAGAAGAACTTTTATAAAGATCAAATACTATTTTTTTTCAACACATTTTCTGATAGGCTAACCAGTTTGTTTATTTCCTGGCTAGAGTAGCTAGCAAAAGCATGGTGTCCTTGATTTCTTTGCACATCCCTTTAGAGTATCATATCTTGAGAGGCATTGTTGTACTTGTGTAACGTCAGGGAATTTTTTAAATTCCCGAAGTTGACCACAGGAAATTAAGGTGTTGGACCCCTTGACCTTCTCATTATAATAACTTATTCAATGCTCATAATTGGTAGCTGAAAACTATATGGATAGAAATTAGATAAAAAGAGCTTCGAAATGCCACCAAGAATGCATGAATCGGAGTTCGGATTAGGGAGATACGACCGTTTGAAGTTGAACATATTGTGTAGGGCTCGTTTACCTAAATTGGACGCGCGAATTGTCCGTGTAAGTCACTATACATGCCCAATCAATTAGTATTTCGAAATTGTGTTTTTGGGGCCCAATTTGGTTGCCGAATTGAGGAGATTTTGACCCAACTCCGTAAGGGATTAGGAACCCTAATCCCATGCATATAAAAGGGGCTAATTAAGGCTTTTAAGAGGGAGAGCTTGGACCGTTGAGGGAAAGTAGGAGCCGTTGATGAAAATTTTCCTGCAAGACTCTGGTGAGGCTTTGGCGGCGGCGGATCGACAACAACACGGCCATTGAGGTAGGATTTTGAGTTGATATTTAGTGGAGAATTGTTAGCTAATTTGAATGAAAATAGTGATTTTTACACAATACTATTTACGTGAACATTAATTAAATTTCTGATCGCCGGAGCCGTCATAGGACAGGGGCTGTACTAGCCCCTGACCGTCACGGCCTTGGCTCCGGTTTCATCATCCATGTCTTCAGCTGCATCGCCCCTGGAACTGGCCGCCCTGGCGGCGGCAATTTTCGCTGGAAGCCACCGGCTTGTCGTAGAAAAGAAAAACGAGAACTTGCAGCGACGCGGCGGAGCCGCCGGCCGGAGGATGGACCAGGGCTGCCAGAATCGATGGAAGATGGCGATCTGTTCAAGCCCGGCCCATCGGCTGGCAGTGGCGGCCTGCCGTCGCGATGCCACTGTCGGTTTAAAAAGAAAAAGGGTCGGCCGATTGGCCCTCTGTTGGCCACTGAGAGGCACCGGGACCCGGCTCAACAGAATCGCCGCCTAGCGGTGATCTTGTGTAGCCCAGCCTGATGCCCCACCGTGGAGGTCAGGGGTGGCACTGCCAGAGGTGTTTTCGCCTCTGGCCGGACGCGGGGAAGACGACCCGACCCGAACCGGTCCGGTTTGAAAAAATAAAAATAAAGGAAGGGTCGAACCCGGTCTGGTTCAGGGGGATAAAAATGTAAATTTTTTTATAGAAAATTATTATTGCAACTTGAGAGACATGGGAGTATTCTGGACAAGTTTCAGCTCAGGGGAAAATCCCAGAGACTATAAAATGACCCTTTTACCCCTTATTGTTAAATTGTCGTGTGAGAACTACTTACCCGACTTCAGGGCTCCGGTTCAGGGGCCTATGATTTGATTTAAAAATTAGGAAAATTCCCAGTGAGATTTTAATGGGTGAATTAAATATAGACCAAACCACTTAATGAGGAAAAATCCCAGGGACTGGTTAATTGACCATTTTGCCCTTAGGTTTTATAGTAAACCGTTAGTCAAAACCTGGGTCACTTCACGACCTCGTCACACGCTAGGAAAATTACACAAAGTCTATGAAGTCAAGTAGTACCCTTGAGTTCAATTTTGGACCTATCAGATGTCAATAATGCTTTAAACCAAATGACAGAAATACCCTTTGAGTGAACAGTTGAGATTCGTGTGCATAGAAGCGTGAGTGAGTTGGAGAGTGGCGCCTTTTGAAAGGTTATTGACTTAAAATAAACAGAAGGGTAGTGAGATGACCAAATGACCTAAGGGAGAGTACCATACCCTAAGTGGTAGAATTACCCTAATGCCCTTAAGGGCAGTATGGTCCATTTCTATCGAAACTAATAACCTAACTACTAAGCGTTAGGGTACGTTATACTAACGTGGAATGGCTTCAAAAGGAAGGGGTGTGACTAGTAAGTGACAAGAAGACCTTGTCAGGTCATAGTGTTGCGGGAAACAAAGGGAATGACCCTAATTTTCAAGGTTTAGGGTAGTGGATTACACATGTTTGCAACTGAGTACATCGATCAACTAGAGTATTAAATACATAATTCGCGTGATGCGTTAGAGTTGTTTGCACTCTCGGGCTTAGATTCTCTAAGCCCTGGCTCTGCAAATGAGTGCAACGGGCCTCCATTTACTATTTATGCACTTGTGTAAATGCATATTATATATGTTGATTATATTGATGCTTGCATTTATTATTGTTGTGTTAAGTTATATCAGTAACTTAAGGTTGATAAAGATTAATCAAGAGATTTTGGTTGTCGTTGGATTGGGGGGAGAACACCTAATCAAGATAATGACTAAAATATCTTTTTTAGGGTTGGGACTAGTTCATGGAGTGAATGGGGCTCTGTCATAGAATTTTACCTTGGTTAATGAATGAAGGGTGGTTACGAGATGTTTTCTGAGTCATAGCTCAGTGGATGAGCTATTTATTGGGCTGATTTACAAGGTGAAGAGGATCCAAATAGTTGAGCGTATACTTGACTAGATGAAAATAATTTAGTCCAAGGTGAAATATTTAGGGGAGTCAACGGTCATAAAGACATGAGGCTTCTATGGATATATTAGTAATGTCTTATAAGACATTTTCTCCCAGAGTTGGGATGATGGAGATTGCGATATGCTTCTTCATCGCCACGACAGTTTGGGTATTGACTAGAGGGTCTTTACCGCGGGTCTCCCGCAGGACTTCCGAAGACTATTTAGTACCTATGAAAAATGGAGTTGTATGAGCATAATGGAAGGCTTGTGCTTCTCGCCAATATGTATCCATGAGCATAGTTGAGATCCTCTTCTCTAGATTCATGACAGGCTATTGAGAGCCCTGGGGATTTGGGTAAAGCTGTTGTTAAGCAGTCTACTCTAAGGTTGGAGTACTATGTTTGGAGATTTCTCAAGGGGCGAGTCATATCTGAGTTACAGATGTGAGATAATTAATAACATTGTTTGATATTGCTTGTTAATTAGACAAGTGGAATGATTAAAGGACTTACTAAAATGTAGGTTGGTTAAAAATATCTAAGCATTGCATGTGTGATGCTATGCTTCTTAGGATAGAGTAGTTTCTAGGCAGAACTACATTTGGATCCGATCTTGTTGGAAACATTGGAGATGTTGTTTGATGAGTACGTAGGCAACTAACATCGGTGATGTTTGCCCGATTTAAAAAATATTAATAAAACCTTTTGTCCTTTAGAAGCTCTTCTCCTGAAGGCGGAGATATTTTATTGTTGTTGTTGTAGTTGTTTGGTTTGGCTGGTTGTAGATTTTCCAGGCGACGACAAGTGTGACCAGCAGGTAAGCACAAGATGAAGTTTTAGTGTTTCTACAACTCTAGTACGTAAGTGTTTCATTAACGTGAGAGTCAACTTAGTTATTTATTTTTCAGACAGATGACAGACTTGTACTTAGATGGATGAGCTGTTCTTGTTGAATTTTGAGATGTATAAATATAATATGATTCGATATCCGTAAGTGTGAACCCCAGTTATCATGGCCTAAATATGTAATCGAATGGTTTGTTTTGTATTTAAGAAAATGAAAAATTCTCACTACTTATCATTCGTGCTATTTAAAAATGCTTTTAAAAATCCGGGTCATGACAGCTATATTCCTTGGTGCAATCTTCTATGGAAGTGTAAACAAAAGTCTATCTTGATGCTTCATCTATGACTCTTGCATGTGATAACCTTCTTTGTGTTGTATGCAGTAACACACAACTCACAACTTAAGTCTTCACTCAGTTTAACTCGTGTATGTATGAAGTAACTAACCAAATCTACCAGGACTCTAATGTGTAATGACAATTTGCCGATTTCTAATGCCTAAATAAAAAATCTCTCAATGAATAGTAGCCAATGAAAGCACAAACCTTGAAAGTACAGTAGAAAAGAATCACAAATCTTGTCACACTTTTTATGCCTTTCACTTATGTCTTTTCTTGTCCAAATACCCCTTACATATGCCCCTCAGTTGGTTTAGGTGTGAGAATTTTAATAGGCATCACATTCTTCTGGGAATGACCTATAAAAATGGGTATGACCTATCGATTGATATAATGCTCAATCGATCATTGCTACAATACCATATCAAGAAACAACAAAAAATAAATCACTATAGTAACCTGAACGATTAGTTAATAGTAATACTATAGTGTCATTATAGAACTAAATGCACAAGTCATTCCTAGTCGATCCCATTTTAACCCTAATTAATCGCGAACGAAAATTTTGCATAGTTATTCATTTTTTACTCATTTTTTCAACAATATGATTTGATAAACCATATCATTCCTAAGTGTGTGACACATGTGCATGATTTTATACTTTTTATACAACTGAAATTCAATTATTTCCATGTCTTCCACCTTGAAACCTTCAAAACACAACTGCTTTGAATTTCTAGGTCTTTCATTTTGAAATCTTATTTGATTCATCACAAATAGACTCAGACTCCATAAGACTTAAATATGCACATAGAATGGACATAATTGTTTTTAGAGAAATAAAGTCAATCCAACATATTGGCACATATTTCCTAACAAATAGAGGAATAAATGCTAATTACGTGTTTGGAATATTAGTGATTCGTTGTAACTTATGGCAGCAGTACCCCCTCCTTTGTTGAAGATGTTTACGAAAGAAGTGGATATGCTCTCTTATTTGATGATTCAAAATTTGAAGTTTAAAACCCCAAAGTTCACATTTGTTAAACAGAATAAACCACTTCTCAACTACTGCAAATTAAATGTGGATGGTTCTTCTAAAATTAACCCCAGTTCGTCTGGGGGTGGAGGTGTTATCAGAACCTCAAATGAGAGGGTTGTAGGAGCTAAAACATTGGTTGGGGGTATCCACTCTACTATTATCTTTAATTTCATGTCTCTTATAGTTGAATGGGATTCAAAGATTTTGGTTGAATGTGGGATGACATCTATTTCATGGCCTAATAGGTATTTTTTGGAGAAAGAAGAACTTTTATAAACTTCAAATACTATTTTTTTTCAACACATTTTCTGGGAGGCTAACCAGTTTGTTTATTTCCTGGCTAGAGTAGCTAGTAAAAGCATGGGGTTCTTGATTTCTTGGCACATCCCTTTAGAGTATCATACCTAGAGAGGCATTGTTGTGCTTGATTCTTCTAGCCTGCCTAATGTTGGATGCGAATAATGTTATTTTTTGTTTTTTAATTTTATAACACTATAAGAAAAAAAAGCTATTAGTGATGCTTAAAAGTGTCACTTATAGTCTTAAAAGCGTTGCTAATGACTATTAGCGACACATAAAAAACTTCGATAAAATCGTCGACAATAGTCTCGTCACAACTACTCATTAGAGACACATATAAAAAAGCGTTGCAATAGTACTAATATTAGTGACACTCTAATTTTTGTCGCTAATATTAATTTTTTTTAACGTTTTAAAAAGTGTTACTTGTAATAGAATATTAGCAATGCTTATTAGAAAGTGTCACTAATATTAGCATTTCTAATATGATAACATATTTTTAAAATAAAAAAAAACATTATCGGCTACATTTTTTAAATGTTGCTAAAGTATTTTTTTGCTAATAAAATAAAAACCCTAAAGTTTTAAACAAGCGTTGCTAATAACAATTTTTAGCGACACTATACTAACTGCTGCTATTATAAAATATATTTAAAAAAATGATTAGTGATGCTTTGTTTGCGTTGGTAAAAAGAAAACAAATTAAAAACTTTTCATTAGCGACACTTGTTAAAGCATCGCTAATAATAATTAAAAATTTTAAAAAAATCCCACCTCCCCATTTGTTTCCTTCTCCTCTAGCAATCAAGAGGGGTGTAGGGGGCGGTAGTGGAAGATGAAGAGGATAGGGGGTGACCGGCAATGAAAGGGGGAGATGGCGGCAGTGGAAGGGGGAGAGGAGAAGGGGGAGCTGCCAAGGATATGGGTTGATTTGATGCGGCCATGGAACCGGGGCGGCAGAGGAACTGGGGCGGTGATGGGGCAAGGGGACAATGGAGAGGTGGGGGGAGGGGGAAAGGGACAAGCGGGGATGACAGCGGGTAGCCAGACGACAGACTAGTGGGGGACTACAACAAAGCTGAGGTGGCAATGGAGCCTCGGTGGTGGGCGGGACTGTGGCAGCGGGCAGGGCCAGAGCAGGGGGATTTAAAGAGAAAATAGAGGAGATAGGGGAGGAGGGGCATGGGAAGCCTTGGTGACTTGGCGACCGAGAAACCGGATCGGCTGTAGAGGCTGATCTGTCATAGCATGTCACTACATGTCATATTATACTCTAGTCCAGTCTCTCTATTCTACTTGCCTTGGCACATGTCGAAGAAAACGTGAGAATCCCCATATGGACTGGGCCTCGACTGCCTGTTGCTCTTGGATTATTGGGTCAATGTTTGTGGTCTCCTTTTACTACAAAAGACAAACTAAAGCCCTCAAGTTGTAGGAATACTGGTCAATTTTGGTTGTCAACATTGGGCGGATTTCCTGCAATTGGTTGCCTCAAGGAAAGACTTTCGAACTTATTGACAGTATCTAATCTTCCACTCCTGTCATTGGCTAAACCGGCCATATTTTGCCAGCCTGGTAGAGCTTGACTCGCAGTCCGTGAATTATTTATTTATTCATCCACCAATGACCAAAAACAGCTTAGAATGTGAACATCCCCTGCCCACTTCACATGAAGGTTGACAGAGTAATGGAGCATTGATTAAATATGTTTTGACATCTAATTGTCCCATAAATTATTTGCAAGTAAAGAAACCAGATGCATGATATATTAATAAAAAGTTAGAATACACGTATTAAGTAGGGTAAACCTACTTTTATTTTAGCCCTGTTTAAACTAGGAGTGCCTTGGACGGTTCAATTTTAATCAACCTTTGCCCGGAATCATGCGAGTTATGCTTAGATCATACTTAGATCTTGATCTGATGGTCCACAACAAATCAGATGCAGACTAACTATTTTCTTTTCATTTTGTTCCATGGAACTACAAACATTACATTGGGGAAGAAGAATGCTAAGCCACCCAAAAGCCTGTGGGTTCATCTAGTATGTAAATAAACTTAAGAGTAGCATTACTTCTTGCGTAAAGAGTGCATAGTTTAGGAACTCGGCTACTTGTGATTCAAGATTTAAAAACTAAATATTAAGATATCTATGGATAGTGCAAAGTCAAAACTGGGTCACCATATGATGACCTATAAGATCATCGCCTTTATGCTATATTTGAGATGAATGTGGCTATATGTACCCCACTAAACTCCTACATCTCTCATTACCCGTGTACCTCTGATAAATTTTCTTGAATATTTTATATGTACCCCTCATCTGAAATATATGAGTTATATTTGTTTAATCAATATTCCCTACACATTTTTTTAATGAATACACCCCGCACATATTGCCCTCCTATATCCCCGACATAAAACCCTACCCCTTTCGATCATCTTCTACCTCCATCCCCTCCTTTCTCCCCTCATTGAGACCCCAGACCCTCACCTCGAATGACCTTTTTCTACCTTCCCCAACCCAACCATTCTTCCCCTCATTTCCTCCCTCACCAAGCCTCATTTCCCCTCATTTATGTTTTGTTTCATGCACACAGAAGTTATCTAGCCTCTCTGTTTTGACACACTATTGGCCTGTTAGGGGTTATGGAAATTTTTTTTCAAAAACAGCAACTTCCTAGGAAAATTATATTTCTATGGAAATAAATTGTCATAGAAATTGATATTTCCATGGTTATGGGTTTATTTTAAAAAATTCTAAGGAAATATTTGAATATATATTTTTAAAAAATTACTAGATAAAAAAATCTATGTTAATAGAGAATATTATAATTATGTCTTACACATTTTTTTAATGAGGTAACCTTTTTAGTCAATCATGGTTACGAGTAAAACAAAACACAATTTGCTGCCAAAAAAATATCTTGGACTTATTTTTTTTATTTTAAAAATAAAAAAAATACATTAACTCAAATATACATTAATTATTATGCACATGCATCTATATAAAATTAGCATTTAGCAATGATTCTATTCTATTAAATATTTTATGCAAAATAATCTATAAAATATTCTATAAAAATAAAAAATCAAGAACAATACAAATGGCTGGAAGTCCCATAATTCTTTCATTTCTTTCAGAATACCAAACTTATTAAACAAACAAGAAATAAAATCAAGTATTCAACTCTATTTTCTCTCTCAACTACAAAACAACTAGGATATAATATCCTATAATTTATATTTTTCTAAATAAAATTTTTTACTTGATAACTTCATAATTATTATTGTAATTCCACATATTTGTAGCAAGCTCATCACGAAAATAGCCCATCCTCACTATTCCATTTGCCTATGACTGATAATCTTCTAAATTTTGTGCCTTCAATGGAAGTTCTTCATCGTGTAATTCACCATCACTCCACTCATTATCTTTATCTTCTTTCCTAATAAAATTATGAAGAATAGCTATAGCAACAACAATTTTAAACTTGTGTCTCATATGGAAATTTAGGTCATTTATCCGATAATATTTCAAAACGGTTCTTCCATACTCCATGTGTGCTCACTAGAGCTTGCAAAGACTCCCCCAGCACAATCAAAACATAGTATCGTATAGAGGGGGCATTTCGAGAACCACAATTTTTCAACATTGACTTGTAACTTTGTTCCAAATTAACGTACAATACTTGTGCAGTTGTCCATTGAATGAGTGTTTTTTTGCTAAAACATGTACTTTAGTTGCCTGAATTTAGACTGTCATTGTGTAAAAAATATAACAAGGATTACCAAGGTACAAAATTACAATAAAAGTGCCAAAAAAAATATGATTTTTATGATTCTGACAATCCAAAACTGTATGAACACCGTTGGATAAATATTTGAGCAATTATTGCGGATATTTTGCAAATTATCATGATACAAAAAACTGAGGCATTGCAAAACTGTACGGAAGATGTTTATGCTTCTTGAGCGATTTGTGCAGCCAAGTTATTCCTTAGGCCTATGAGGGCTTTGGCTTGCGCCCCTTCTGAGAAATGCGCTTCAAGTCTGGAATAGTTCTTTTCATCTCCCTGCAGAAGAAGATACATGACATCAATAATCTACATTGAAATGTGAGGAGCAACTAAAGTATATGATAATTTCATGTGCAGCTGAAAGGACACCTTTGGTACATATAATAAATGACATAAAATAGAACAAGCACCATCACAGTCAGTATGGAAATGGCCAGATAGAACATGCTTGTCTCCTTCTGTAGGGAAAAGGAAATACCTTAAACGTAAGGAATATATAGCTTCCAAATTACTATCTAGTCATTTCATGCACACATAAAGCTCGCAGCTAGATCATATGACAATAAAAATGAATATGGACCCATGAAGCATGAAGTGCATTTTTTATAAAATTTGCATCTTATATAAGACCCAAATTACATGATTGAGAACACAACATAATATACTAACCATAACATAAACTTGGAATATAGAGCTCTCAACACTGAAGAAGGAAGCTATCTCTTAGTAATCCATATGGTATATGAGAATTAGAATGAAATTTAGTTGGACAAAAAGCAAAAAGGAGAGAAATATTTGACAAAGGCAAACAAATATCAGAAAAGTTGAGAAGAACCTGGGTGCTTAAGCTTCTGAGCCGCCCAATCATGATCCGGAAGCTCGGGGGCAGAATCCTTTTTTGCCCCCTACTACTCTATGGCCACGAAATCAAGATCCCGTATGCGCCCGATGCATATTTACGGGTCCCAACAAATACTAAGTGGGAAAAAAGGCATGAATACTGCTTAAAGAAAAGGAATAACTAATTATTTAATAAGAAAATAATCTGGCTTCCCATTGCAAGCAGCATAAAATAAGCAGCCTCTGTTTATTTCTGCCCTTCATAGGCGGTGATCACAATGTTGGGATTCTGGAAGGATCTCTCCACTCACTTCCTCACTGTACACTTCTGGCTGTTGTAGCGAATTTCCAGCACAAATACAACAGATTGGCTTGATGATAGTAGCTTCTGCAGTAGGATTTCTTTTTTTCCTTGGCTTGCTAGTCTGATGAATTTCCAACACACATACAACAGATTGGCTTGATTAGGAAGTGAACAAAAAGCCAACGGTAATGAGATAAGAAAGACTTCAGATGGAAAACCTTGGGAACCGTTGGATTTGGTTCTCTTCTTACCACTTCTTTGGTGAGGTCAATAAGTTTTGGCCATGAAAATTGGTCATGTTAAACAAGTCCGGGAGATAACAACCTCATCTGCAAGGAATTTACACGAGCACTCTTTCAGTTTTTACATCAAATTTACTGAAGCTAATAAAAATGGGAAAGTTGGCCTTGAAGTAAATACAAACTGCTTTCTTCCTAAACAGATAAATAATCATATCAGAACATAGAGCAGCAAATCAATAAAACTCAAAATAAATTGAACATACATCATATAAAGAATATGTTGTTAATGTAACACCTGATGCAAGTAGATCTCCTGTTAGTATCAATTTTATGATTGCCTTCAGACTCAGCCGTCTACTCTTGATCAACCAACAATTTTCTACGGGAAAATCCGTTGAAAATGAATGCCATATCCATCCTTTTACTATATAAATCCTACGGGTTTTTGAACCATACTGCTTAAAGCAAGGATATCAACCTTATTGTATTTGCAAAAGATGCTTGAGCTAAATCTGCATAGTAAATTAACACAAGGTATACAGCTCTAATCAAAATACTAGCTCCTTGCAATGAGAACTACTAGATTGAGATTTCATAATTTGCTACTTGCTAACTTGACATATAAGATGCCAACAAAGTCGTAATTGCATTCCTCTCCCCCAACAAAGACCAACATATTTGATGTCTCACCCATCTCTGACACAAAAATCTATTAATAGAACCAGAAAATCAGCTAACCGAGCACAATATACCGATAATCACAAAAGGAAAAAATACAAAGTTCTACATTCAAAATAGTTGATATGTCATTCACTGTTCAAGTAATCGACAGTTCCTAACAAGAGAACTCAAACAAATTTGCACCATAAGGAAAACAAAAATAAGCGTGCTACATTAAAGAAACTGAAAACTAAAAAAGAAAATAACCATACCAGAGTCTCCAACAACCAAGACCCGGCCCGGACCTGCCCACAAGGTGCTCCCTCCAGAACATCATTCTCTCCAGTTCTCTTCAAAACTACAAAACTGCAGCCCCGAATTCGACACTCCGGTATGTGGCCGATGCGCAGAAACCAAGAGGAAGAAATTAAGAATGGTGGAGATCGATGGTGGTTATGTGAGAAGGAACAAAAACAAAAGAAAGGAGGAGTCGAGCGGAGACGACGAGGCTTTCAGAAGCGTAGGCGAGAGGCGGAAGTGGCCGGCTCTGTGAGGCGGGGCCACACCGGTGAGGGAGTTAGACAAAGACGAGCGGAGCAGAGATAAGCATCCCAACAGTCAGAAATTTTTATTTCCGGAGGGTCAGGGGTCTGGAAATAAATCCCACTTTTACACCCATATTTATTTTTAAGGGTAGAAAAACAAAAATTTTGCGTGTTTAATTTTTCTATAACACCTAACCACGTGCACTATCATTTTTTATAAAAATTTATTTTCCAACTATTTTCTCCGTAACCCCTAACAGGCCCTCTGTAAAACAGAAATCTTCTCTCCCGTTTTCTGTTCGTGCATTCACTGCCCAACAAGAAAGTCTGGCCCCGGTTTTGGTTTCTACACAAGTCATGCACAAACACGGCGGCTTCCACACAAAACCGTTTGCTGGTTTTTAGGTGGGGCCCACTCATGGGGTGGACCCCAAACCACAGCAATTTTGTCATTGTACTGCTACTTATCTCTTTAGCTCCTCTCCATTACTCTCCGTGCATCTATAAATAGGTACACTGGGTATAACATTTCTTCCATCCTTCCTACATATTGCTAATCTTCACTGAGTGAAAAGATGGCTTCCAAGACTGTTCTTGCTTTGAGTCTTCTTCTGGCAGTTTTTCTTGCCATTTCATCTGAAGTGGCTACTAGAGACCTTGTTGAGACTTCCGCGGAAGAGTTTAAAGGTAAAATAACTTAATAGTGTTTTTCTTTTAGTTACTAATCACCTTTGGGCCTAATGTCTAACATCTATACCAAATTTTTCCCATGAAGGCCAAAGGTTATTTTCCTCTTTAACAAAAAGATTTATAATTAGGATCGCAAGGATGTCCTGAGTTACCCCTTGATAGATGAGCCTTGTACATAACCGATGGAATTGGCTACAGGATACGGTGCTATTAGAGGCCGGTTGCCCTATTAGAGTGACAATTTAGTCCGAGTGACACGGATTAACTATAACTTGATGATTAATTGTACAAATTACTTACTGAGCAGCATTTGCTGGTGCAGGTGAAACATCAGTTGAGGATGGCGTCCGAATCCCAACCCCCAAAAAACCCTGGAAAATCCCCTATCCTCCGCCCTGCAAGTGCTCTCCCGATAATAAAGGTTGCAAGTGCTGTCGCTTCATCCTTGGTTACTGCATGTGCTGCAAAGGAGGCCCCTGAAAACAAGCCATAAAACTAGAGACCACAGCTCCCTTATGTGCCACTTATGTAATTACTACAGCGTGGCTTATGTTGCCTGTGTATGAGTAATGCGTGAATGCAGCTAGCTTGTTGCTTCACCGATATCCCTTGAAATAATTTAATCAGCCACTTTGTATGGAACGTATTGCATGGCTAAAAGACAGTAATCGGCTTTACTTCCGTTTCTTATGAATGGAGATTTCTTTCATGCTCATGAAATGGTCTAGTATGTTTGTTTACTTTTCTTGTGCTTCATGCCACTGAACTTAGTAGCTCTTATTTTCATTTTTGGTCGGTCATTCTTTTGTTTTTATGGAAGAAGTTTGACAAGGTATGTACTCCTCTATGCAAGGTCATGATTGCACCTTAAATTCTTTTAAAATTAGCCTCTATTGATAATTGCACTTCACATAATTATAAAACAATCAGGGTCCAATTTGGTGGGCTTCACCGAATTTAAACTAAAAGACACAAACCCCTTCACAATGAGCAAATTGGCCACATTATGCATCAAGCATTTTAAACACTTGATATGAAAGAATGATCCTACGAATGCAATTGTATGTATCCTGTTGTTCCACATCTAGAGAAATTATTTGTCTTAGTTGAGAGCCTAGACTAGGGAACTGCTTAGGTAAGGGAATTAGTTTTTTAAGGATTCTTTTGCTCGACAGAGCATGTGCCTACCTTGGCTAATAAAATTCTACTTAGGGGGTGGTTGATAACAAGTCATAGCTTATCGGATATGCATATAGTTCTTGTATGAAAAAGATCTTTAAACTTCAAGAAAAGGAACTAAATACAGTAGCAAAGCAATAAATGTGCAAAAAATACATAATATAAATGATTTATTTCATGGACACAATAGTCTCTCTCCATGACAATGAGCTATGCTAAGCTAGTGAAATGCATGCACCTTAGGACATAGTTACAAACAGGTTCTAAGTTAACAACCATCATGAGTCTTAAGGCTTTCCTAGTTAGTTGACAATAACATTTTACTATATCTAATAGAAGTAATTGCAATCAAATTATGTGGGCCACCTGAAATAAGATCCAATGTAAAATTGAAGACATATGGAAGCAGGTAAGTGAAATACGAGTCAGTAGTGGAAATGTAATTTATATTTCCAACTGAACCAAGTAGCATAAAAGAGCAGAGGTTTCATGAGTGCCTAATGCAGCAATAGAGATCTTTTCTTTCCTAAAAAATGTAAAGATTAACACATCCAACAGCAATTGGACATTAACTTGGTCGAATAAGCACATCTTTCTAATCAATGTTTTTTAAATAGTCTACTGATTTTTTAAAATATGCATCCTGTTAGTCTCCTTGAAATTCGTACTTAAAAATCAAATGGCCACAAGAACAATAAAAAACTAATAAAATCAAATAAGGAAGAATAGCTTCAAAATTTTCAAAAGAACATATGGAAAGAAAAGACAAAAAAAAAAGTGAATGTTTTTCTTTAGCTTATGGAAATGGCAATGGAGATCTTTGGAGCATTTTTTCTTGTATTTTTTTCTTTTTTGGGGGGCGGCGTGGGGACGGGGGAAGAGCTTGGGTCAGGGATGGTTCTGTAATTTTTTGGGCAAGGCTATGGGGAAAGGACCTTGGGATCCCGCCAGAGGCCTAGAGAAGGGTCAAAATTAATTGTAACTTAGTTATTAATTAAGAAAAGTCTTCAAACATGAGTCAAAATTTGTGACCTGCCCACTGACTGCCTGCTTCTGTGGACAAGGACATCCTCATATCTAGTCCACACAAGTCTAAGAAATAAATTGAGATCACGGTGGGTCCACCTGTTTTGGACTAACAGTTCCAATTGGAAGAAAAACTCATAAACAGTGATCTAACGAATCAGACAATCTGCCTTGATATATACCATAAAATTATCTGTAAATACACACATCTTCATAAAATTATCTATAACTCCATAGCCTGGTGTTAGCCCCTCCACTTTTTGCATAGATAAGGGGGCGGCTACCCCCTATACTTGGCAGTGGACAACCAAGTTAGCCTTGGCGACGGACAGCCTAGGTAGCCCCTTGGGTACGGATGGATGTTTGGAGCAGTGTTGGAGCAGTTCCGGATGCGCACTCGCCTTGCTGAGCAAGCTGAGGCAGAGTCCCTGCGTGGGCAGGACTCTAAGTGGCATGCTGGGCGCCACGACCCCTTAGGGATGGATTCCTAAGGCCGCTAAGATGTAGTCATGCAACTCAGTCAGACTCCTAGCGCAGATAGGAGATGATGCAGAGGTTTCCCTGGACGGATGGACTCTAGAAGTTGATGGGCACTGGACTCCTAGCCAAAGACAGACTCCTTGCTGGTTTCCTGATTTGGTTGGGACGACCCTTGGGCTGGGAGAGTTGGGATAGGGAGGGACTCTTGTATACATGGCCTGGGTTGTTGTATTCTAGTGTGATACGGACCAGCCAATGCTGAGTCTATATAAAGGAGAGGATGGGGCGGCAATGGCTTACAGAGATTGGTGAGGACGAACCAGAGAAAACTCTGGGCAGCGACTTGGTTTGTCAGCCCCATCCCTCTCCTTGCCATTGTAACCGACAGACTGTGATTACATAGCATTGGGCGGAGCCCCTTTGCACTAGAGACGGTTGTGTTGGCTGATTCCTTATTCCCCTTGCGCATACAAGAGGGAAGGTCGCGAGAGAAGGCTACTGGTTGTGCATTGCAGCCAGGCCATCACGGGTGTGGACGCTAGGCAAAGCTCTACGCCTTTGACAGTTAGTTCCATTGTCGGGATCCCCAACGAACCAGGTATGTTTGAAGGGGATTTGGTGAGCAAGGACCCAGGGATTCCTTGCTGATTATGGACAAACGAGGTGCAACCATGACGGGCTCCATGCTGCAATGCTTGACAGACATGGAAGCGAAGTATGAAGCTTTGAAGACGGCTCCAGGGACGCTGACCGAAGTTCAGGCTTCTCTACGATCTGTCCAGGATCGCATTGGTGCCTTCGACCAGCATCTCTCCTTGGTTGAGATCAGTTCCTATGCAGACGAGGCCGGAGGAAACACTTCCACATGAGGTGCTACCCGAGTCAATTCCCTGGTTGCGGACATGGCAGCCACCATGGATTACTTGAAGGATAAGTTGCAGGAATTGAGGACGGAGACTGAAGGGAAGGTTCAAGAGCTGATGGACAAAATCGCTCTCCTTGAGCGGGCTGTTTTGAACTTAGCACCTTCAGGGACGGAGGCAGAACCCAGACCCAAGACAGGGCAGTCTATGAAGAAAGCGAAGGTGCCTGAACTGAAATCCTACTCTGGTTCTTGGAGTGCTAAGGATATCAAGAACTTCTTTTGGGATATGGAGCAGTTATTCGCAATCACCCATACCCCGGACAAAGAGAAGGTCATGGTGACGAGCTTGTATCTCTCGAGAGATGCCAAGCTTTGGTGGCGAACCAGGCTGGAAGATGACGCTGCTGCTGGGCGTCCCCCTATCCAGACCTGGGTGATGATGAAGAAGGAACTCAGGGATGAGTTCCTCCCCAGGAATACGGTGTGGGTTGCACAAGACTCTCTCAGGAAATTGAAGCAGATAGGGACAATTAGGGAGTATGTAAAACAATTTCAGTCCCTCCTCTTGGACATCAAGCACATGACAGAGGAGGACAAGTTATTCAACTTCCTGACCGGTCTCCAGAATTGGGCACAGAATGAGTTACGAAGGCAGAACGTTTGAGACCTCCCCTCAGCCATCACAGTGGCTAAAAGGTTGGTCGACTACAAGTCAGAACCAACCACGCAAAAATGAGACAAAGGGCCTTCTTCCTCTCGGGGCGGATGCAGGCGGAATGGAGAGACATGTAGGAATGATTTCAAGGGTAAGCGCAGTGAGCAGGCTGAACCCAACAAATCCATGGGGATAGGTTGCTTCATCTTCCAAGGCCCTCACTGCACTAAGGAGTGCCCGAAGAGGGAAAAGCTACACGCTATTGTTGCTGAGAATGACTCTTCTTCAGAAGAGGAGGTCACTGCCCATATGAACCCCATGCAGATTGTGAGTGCTATCCGAAAGGAGAAGGATCATGGCAGGCTGATATACGTTGAGGCCGTTCTGGACAAGCACCCAGTGCGAGCATTGGTTGACACAAGTGCTTCCCATAATTTCCTAGCAGAGAAGTGCGTGAAGGCATGGGGCCTGAAGACAGAGAAGGCTCAAGCCCGGATCAAGGCAGTGAACTTAGAGGTAGACCTAGTTTTGGGAGTTGTCCATGACATGCTGATGTGGATTGGTGAATGGACGGGCAGAGTTAACTTCACCGTTGTTCCCTTGGACGACTTTGAGTTGATCATTGGACTAGACTTCATAAGGGTGGCTAGGGTGTCCGTGATGCTACACCTCAGGGGTATTCTCATTGGCAACGAGAGAATCCCTTGCTTTGTTGGTGAGAACAAAGGCGAGACAGAGGTACAGGTTGTGTCTGACCTTCATCTAATTAAAGACCTTGAATAGGGCCATAAGACCTACTTAGTCACGATGGTGGAAGCTGAGAACACATCTGTAGACATTCCAGAGAAGGTGGAGAAGTTGCTGAGTGAGTTTACGGACGTGATGCCACCAGAGTTGCCGCAAACCCTTCCTCCATGACGTGCTGTGGATCATGCCATTGAGTTGATGCCAGGAGCTCGCCCTCCAGCCAGAGCTCCCTATCGCATGGCTCCACCAGAGTTAGCTGAACTCAGGAAACAACTTGATGAGCTGTTGAAGGCGGGCTATATCAGACCATCCAAGGCTCCCTTCGGAGCCCCAGTCCTTTTTCAGCGGAAGCAGGATGGTTCCCTACGTTTATGTGTGGATTATCGAGAGCTGAATCAGATCACCGTTAAGAACAAGTACCCAGTCCCTCTTGTGGCTGACTTGTTTGACCTCTTGGAGAAAGCTTCCTATTTCACCAAGCTGGATCTCAGGTCAGGTTATTGGCAGGTTCGCATCGCTGTGGGCGATGAGACAAAGACAACGATGGTGACACAATATGGGCTGTTTGAGTTTCTGGTCATGCCCTTCGGCTTGACAAACACACCAGCCGCCTTTTGCATGCTGATGAATGATGTTTTCATATCCTACTTGGATTGGTTTGTGGTACCTTGACGACATTGTGGTATACAATGCTTCCCTGGATGAACATGTTGGGCATCTCAGGATTGTGCTAGAAATGCTCAGGGAGCACAAGCTGTTTCTGAAGCTCGAGAAGTCTCGCTTTGCGCAGAAAGAGATCGAGTTCCTTGGGCACTGCATAGCAGAGGGAAGAGTAAGGATGGATGGGCGGAAGGTCAGGGCCATCACATAGTGGCCAGTCCCAACTAAGGTGACAGAGCTGAGATCATTCTTAGGACTCGCGAACTACTACCAGAGATTCATCAGGAACTACTCGAAGAAGGTAGCAGCGCTAACCGACCTTCTAAAGAAAGACAGACCTTGGTGCTGGGCTGAGGCATGCCAAGCAGAGTTTGAGCGGCTGAGGGAGGCCATATCCTCCGAGCCTGTGCTCAAACATCCCGAGTTTGATGCGCCCTTTGAGGTGCAAAGAGATGCTTCTGATTGGGCGATTGGAGGAGTGCTGATCCAATCCTATCACTCGGTTGCATATGAGAGCCGCAAGCTCAACGAGACCAAACAGAGGTATTCGGTCCACAAGAATGAGATGACTGTGGCCAACCACTGCCTTAGAACTTGGAGGCATTACTTGCCGGGAGCGAAGTTCCTTGTCTGGATAGACAACGCAGCCACAAGCTACTTTACCATGAAGAAGAAACTTTCTCCCGAGTAGGCACATTGGCAGGAATTCTTGGCTGAATTCGACTTCGTGTTGGAGTACAAGCCGGGCAAGGCTAATGTTGTGGCTAATGTACTCAGCCGACGAACAGACCCGAAAGCAATGATGGCGACATTGGTGCAGATTGCAGGGGATATGTTGGAACATATACGGGAAGCCACAGAGAAAGATCAAGTCTGCCTAAGGCTGATCGAATTCGTGAAGGATGGGTCTACACGGCGATTCTGGTTGGAGGAGGGGGTGTTGTATGCGAAAGGAGGACGACCTTACATCCCCTTGGCTGGCGATTTGAGGCACCAGTTGCTGAAAGAAACCCATGACTCTATGTGGGCAGGTCATCTCGGGCAAGAGAGGACTCATGCACTCTTGTCCCGGAACTACTTCTAGCCGCAGATGCTGGAAGATGTTGAGCACTATGTGAGAATGTGTATGGTTTGCTAGCAGGACAAGACGGAGAGGAAGAAGGAAGCGGGCATGTTGCAACCCCTTCCCGTTCCAGACCGACCATGGGGCAGCTTGTCCATGGACTTCATAACTGGTTTGCTGATTATGAAGGGATTTGGATCAATTATGGTGGTAGTAGACCGCTTCTCCAAGTACGGGACCTTCATAGTAGCCCCTAAGACTTGCAGCGCTGAGATAGCTGCAGACCTATTCTTCTAGAATGTTGTTAAGTATTGGGGATTGCCAGCGAACATTGTAAGCAATAGAGACACTCGCTTCCCAGGCAGAGTTTGGACTCAGTTGTCCGAGATGTTAGGCACTCAGCTTAACTTTTCGACCAGCAATCACCCCTAGACGGATGGGCAGATGGAGCGGGTGAATGGTATCTTGGAGGAGTATCTACGCCACTTTGACACAGCAAACCAGAAAAATTGGGTCGACTTGCTGGAGGTCGCCCAGTTTTGCTATAACCTACACATGAGCTTAGCCACAGGTAGCAGTCCCTTTGAGTTGGCCACAGGCCAGCAACCTCTTACGCTAGCGGATGTGGCCTTGCAACGGACAGGAGGCAGGTGTCCCGTTGCCTATCGATTGGCTAGGGGGCGGACTGAGAGGATGGAGGAGGCGCGTGACTGCTTGGCCAAGGCAATCAAGCAGATGAAGAAGTATGCAGACAGAGACCGGAGATCTCTTGAGTTTCAGGTTGGGGACAAAGTTATGCTGAATCTTAATCCCCAACTTTGGAAAAAGATGAGAAGGAAGGACGTGTACAAAGGATTGATACAGTGGTATGAGTGACCATTTGAGGTGAAGCGGCGAGTTGGTTAGCTAGCATACCAACTCGAGTTGCCTGAATGCTTCAAGCTTCACCCTATTTTCCATGTTAGTTTCCTTAAACCATTTCATTCAGACTTAGAGGATTCCAGCAGAGGTACTTCGAAGAGAGCCCCGCCTACGATAAGAACCTCTTTTGAGAAGGAGGTTGATGTTATTCTTGACAAGAGGGTCAAAGGAATGAGCAAGAAGAACAGGAGGATCTTCTACTTGGTTAAGTGGAAGGGTCTTCCGGAGTCAGAGAACAGTTGGGAGCGAGACGTCGCGTTATGGCAGTTTGAAGACAAGGTTCGAGATTACTTAGCCTCAACAAGGGCATCGAGCGGATTGGTTGGGGGAGGCCTGTTAGCCCCTCCACGTTTTGCATAGATAAGGGGGCGGCTACCCCCTATACTTGGCAGCGGACAACCAAGTTAGCCTTGGCAACGGACAGCCTAGAAAGCCCCTTTGGCATAGATGGATGCTTGGAGCAGCGTTGGAGCGGTTCCAGATGCGCACTCGCCTTGTGGAGTAGGCTGAGGCAGAGTCCCTGCGTGGGCAGGACTCTAAGTGGCATGCTGGGTGCCACAACCCCTTAGGGACGGGTTTCTAAGGCCACTAGGATGCAGTCATGCAGCTCAGCCGGACTCCTTGCGCGGATAGGAGATGATGCACAGGTTTCCCTGGATGGATGGACTATAAAAGCTGATGGGCGCTAGACTTCTAGCCGAAGACAGACTCCTTGCTAGTTTCCTAATTTGGTTGGGATGACCCTTGCGCTGGGAGAGTTGGGATAGGGAGGGACTCTTGTATACATGGGCTGGGTTGTTGTATTCTAGTCCGATACGGATCAGCCAAGGTTGAGTCTATATAAAGGAGAGGATGGGGCAACCATGGCTGACAGAGATTGGTGAGGTTGAACCAGAGAGAACTCTGGGCAGCGACTAGGCTTGTCAGCCTCGGCCCTCTCCCAGGCATCCCTGAGTGCAAGTCCCATAACAGTTCACAATCTAATCCAAACTAAAGTCCAGAATACATAACAGCTTAATTCTCATCTCACCCAATACATTAGATCGTGGCACAAATAAACTCGCAGTGAGTCAAGCATATACCTGAGTTAACGGGAATCAATCCACCGTTGGAATGAGCATCCATCTCCATGAGCTCTCCATCACAAACCTGCAAAAGCCTCCCGAACAACGGGGCTAAAAAAAGTAGGGTAATGAGTATTTTCATACTCAGTAGGAAAATACCCAGTAGGGGAATTCTAAACAGTGAACTCAGTAAGTCTATACATAGACGCTTTCATGCAACTCAAACATGAAGCACTCAAGCATATAAATATCATGCTCATACGCATATAGTCATACCAAATGCACCATCATGCCAAAATCATACCAAATGCACCATCCTGCCAAAATCATATCAAATGCACCATCGTGCCAAAATCATATCATCAAATTAAACTTACACAAACACCCTTATTCAGGGTCTTACAAACTTACTCGTACCATTGTACGCATACTCATACAACTTACACATACTTCTACGACCTTACTCGTACAATCATAAACTTACTCGTACAGTCTTACACTTACTCGTACGGTCTTACACTTACAGCCTTACTCAGAAACTTACGCTTACAGTCTTGCTCAGAATCATAATCTTACAGTCGTGCTCATAGGCTTACTCTTACAATTGTACTCATACTCATACTCTTACAGTCGTACTCATACTCATACTCTTACAGTCGTGCTCATACTCATACTTATACAATCGTACTCATACTCATACACTTACAATCGTATACATACTATTGACCACTGAAGCTCATTACAACTAATAAGCTCCAGCGTCGAACAGGAAAAGAATGCCACTGGGGCATCACCTTAACCTCCGGGGAGTGACTAGACGCCATGAAATTTTCCGAAGGTAAGGCACACCAGTGCTCATGGGGCACAGGATCAAACAGGTAAGAGCAAGTCCATGATACTACTTACCTGAACGCGCAAACATAAACACCTACACATAAGGGGTCATACAGTTGCCCACCATAATGGGTCTTATAGTGCCATAGAATTGCCCACCATAATGGGTCTTATAGTGCCATAGAATTGCCCACCATAATGGGTCTTATAGTGCCAAAGAATTACCCACCATAATGGGTCTTATAGTGCCATAGAATTGCCCACCATAATGGGTCTTATAGTGCCATAGAATTGCCCACCATAATGGGTCTTATAGTGCCAAAGAATTGCCCACCATAATGGGTCTTATAGTGCCATAGAATTGCCCACCATAATGGGTCTTATAGTGCCAATGCCACTTTTGGGCAGAATCATACAATGCCACTTGGGCAGAAACATACAGTGCCACTGTTGGGCGGAAATCATATAGCACTCTCAATAGAGCATCAAACGTCTAGGCATAATACAACACACAGACCAAATCGAAAGCATACATTGCTCTCAACAGAGCATCAGATGTCTGGGGCTTCATACAGCACACAAACTAAATCGGAAACATACATCACTCTCAACAGAGCATCAGACGTCTGGTGCTCAATACAGGACACAGACAACATCCCACAGGATAAACACAATGGCAAGACATGAGAAACGCACAACTGACTCATTATCGGCTAGCTCAAATACGGAACTTAATCCGTCGAACCCTCAGGTCTCAAACTCACAACGCTATCATTAGTTGTGCTTATAATTTAAGTTTGAATTAAGTAAATTATGTTGTACAATTATGCCACACAAGCACTCAAACATACCACACTCCACTCATCAAACCGAAGCTGAGCCCGATCTGAAACCCTAGTTCGTTAGGGCAGCAGGCTTCCTTTATCCATCCATATCACAACAAAACCCACTGTACACCAAAATCTTATAGTCTTACATACTCCGCCATCCCCTTATGGCCAAATCATCTCACACTGACATCATCAAATGAAGCTCCTCAGAGTCAAACCCAGTTGTCAACCTTTTACTTATACCTCACATATTGAACTTACTTTTCACTTCATAATTTGTATGTTATGCTTGTACAATTATGCACACTCTTACTGTCTGACAATCCCCCAACATACGCTTTGATACAAACCATACAAACTGCTCCAATCCTCGCTCGTCAAACTTACATCTTCTGCCATCTGTCATACACTTACGCATCGGCATCTGTCATACACTTACGCATCCACATCCATATCCAAATCCAAACGAAACCTCTGTCACCTCTTACTGTCCATCGCCCATACCTCTGCCCACATACACTTACACATATTTATAGCATAGCCCAATAGCCATCATACATACGTATGTCTATCACCCATATGTATAACATACACATACTTTCATACATATGTAGCTTACAAACATGATCGCTAGCCATCACTAGCACATACATACACATATGAAACTTACCAACAATCACGCTAGCCATCACTAGCACATACTCAATCAACATACGAAGCTTACCAACAAACACGCTAGCCATCACTAGCTCATACTCAATCCACATACGAAGCTTACCAATGTACTTCAAACATACAAATGGATCATGATCTAACATCCATAGCATACAATCATATAGTCCTAGCATGCTGCTACTCATTCAAAGCATGCTATCATGAAATTACGAGTTCAAAGCTCCCCTACCTCGTAATCATGACGTTTGATGGCGAACACACGACGGTGGCGGCATCAACAGCAGAGTTGGCTGCCAAAAGCATTGCTTAGCTGAGACAGTTGTTGTCTCGAGGGTTTTGGAAGCACCGGAACTACTCACGGCCAAACGGGGTGTCAGATGTCAAAGCGGAAAATTACGTGATCCACGGCGGCACACTAGGGGCGTCCGGGAGAAAGTCGTGCCAACATAAGTGGTGGTGCGACCAGATGTCGAGGGTGTACTCACTGAAGGTCGGCCGGCGACTGAGAAGTACTCGACTGGATACAAGTTGTCGAAATCGGCCGTGGACAGCACCCAACCGCAGCGATTTTGCGTTATCAAGGGCTCACATAAGGGCGGAGGGCATGGGGCGACACTCGAGGACATAGGAGAGGTGGTGGAGGGCTCTAATGTCAACTCCACTCGGTGGCAAAGCCAATCGATGGTCAGGCGGCACAAATGTGGCGCCTATACCCTGAAACACGCGTGTGGCCACATACATACGCGACTACACACTCACGCGGCCCAAAGGGGCGGGGAGAGGGCTGAACGGAAGCGGCCCATGGCCCACATAAGGGCGGTAGAGCTAAGGCCAAGATGTAGTGGCCAATTGAAGTGGCGACATCGGCTATCGCCACCCACAACTGACACACGTAGTGCGGGTGGCTGTGCATCTCGCACGATATAGGGCAGGGCAAGTGGCCCATTCCGGACGGAGTGTATAATCGGGCCAAACGGGGCTGGCCCTCACTGTCGTATAGCCGGGGTAGAGCCCATGATGGCCAAATGGCCCACGGCTCGCCGATGCCAATGACCCGAGACGCACCGAAAGCATCTAATCGGGTGAAGCAAGGCAATAGGGGAGAGGCGGGGTCGGAAACGGCAAACCCCTACCGACACTAGGTTGAGGTAGGCTGGACGGAGTCCTACCGGTGGCCAGACGACAACCGGAAACACACCAGCATCCAAAAAAATCCCACGGACAGTGAGATGCAAATAGTAACAAAAACCCGACCAAAAGACCAGTAGCTCACAGCGGAGCAAAGAAAGCAAGGCGGCAGCTCTAGCCAGCGCCTATGGGTTCCTAGCGGCCAAACAAACATAAGTCTAGTTGAGGGCGGCTGCAAAGGACGTCAAAATCGCACCCCCACAGCTCAAAAACAGGATTTAGAGGAGAAAAAAAACCCGAAAAAAATTTGGTACCTCATGGAGGAGCGAAGAGGCCATGGCGGCGGTCATAGCTGGTACTGACGGACTCGTGGCGGTGAGGTAAATAGGATCCTGATAAGAATCAGCGAAATCTGACAACGGAGGAGGGAGAACGGAGTGACTGGAATCAAGCTCGGGTTCTCACAAAATGTTACTGGACGTGAAAAAAAACTTCTGGAAGTTGCTTCTGTGGAATCCGATCTTCGGATTGATATTTATATACTCTTTTTAATTTCTACATCTATGTCCCTAATACGTGTTCACTTACCGTTCACACGTTGCACCTCCATAATTTGCGTCGTAAGCACATAGCGAAGCCTATGGCCTGCGACTAAGCCCCACACCCGACTCTACGGGTATAAATACAGGGAAAATACATAAATATGAATACACTGAAGCGTCACATTTACTCACCGAAAATGACCAGAAAAATAGCAAGAAAATTACAGAAAATCGTAAAAAATTCAGGGACATTACACGGATAGAGCCTCCTTGGCCGGACCAAGCGGTGGTGATGGGCATCGCGGCAGTGGCGGATACAGTGGTGGATATGGTGCTGCAAAGGAGGCAGCTCTCGTGGCCGCTAAGAACAAGCCTCAAAACTAGAGACCACAGCTCCCCTCTGTGCCACTTCTGTAATTACTACAGCGTGGCTTATGTTGCCTGTGTATGAATAATGCGTGAATGCAGCTAGTGATGTCCCTCAAAATAATTTAATCAGCCACTTTGTATGGAACGTATTGCATGGCTAATAGACAGTAGTCGGCTTTACTTCTGTTTCTTATGAATGGTGATTTCTTTCATGATCATGAAATGGTCTAGAATGTTCGTTTACTTTTCTTGTGCGTCGTGCCACTAAACTTAGTAGATCTTCCATGAAAAATTTCTCCGGTGAAATATTTTCCTCATTCAAATTTTAGCTATAGTTGTGACTCCAACGAGTAGTTTGCTGATTAGACTTCTCATGGTCCAGGGAGAAATCCCAATCTTATCGCACCAAAAAAATAAATGTTTTGGCATAATTCACATCTCCCTATCAGTCATATATGTTCTTTTAAGTTATACTCTTTTCATCCAATATTAATAGCTCTGGTTTTAAAAAATGAATTAATTTTAGCTCATTTTGTGAAATTAAATGGAGCTAATAAAATAGGACAGAGGGAGTATATACAGAGTCAGAGAGAGATATATATAGATAGATACAAATAACATTACACAAGCTAATGTTAATAAATTAGATGGAATTCCCTAAGGTTGTGATTCTACCCACTAGTTTCAGGAAGTAAATGATGGCACAACATGTGCATTAATTTGCCATTAAACCTTATACCCTTAACTAAGAGATTCGAAGCAATTTCTGTTTCATTTATCTTTGTCACTTATCTCTATTTTTCGACTGAATATATATGCTCTTAGACAGTGGAGGACCATGAATTTTGTCTTAACCTTTCAAATTTAGGAGGCAGGGGATAATCAGTTTTAGCTAGCGAATATATTTTCCTTTTGGGAGGCAGGGGATATTCATAGCCATCAATTTTAGCATAATTTTGGTTTATTCCGCCTGCATCCAAGCATAATTTTAGATTTATTTTTAAAGAAAAAATTTTATATCTATCTAACATATATATTTTTAACATATTGGATTGCATGTTTCTCGTTTGACTCAATAAAGGCTTTTTATAGGCGATGTAGAAAGTTTTTTTTATCTCTTAAAAGTAAACGAAGTTATTCTTCTCACTATTATTTTGCACCCTCACCCTCAACAATCACAAGTTGCGAACTCTCCCAAATGTAAACCATTTTCTAAAAAATTGTGTATGGATCTTGCCTTATTTTAGTCAACTTATTCAATAGCTTATAGTTATTAGAGACGCTTTTTAACATAGCTAATAGTTATTAGTGATGCTTAAAAGGCATTGAAAATAGTCTCGTTGTTTGTGCCCAATAACAAAGTATATGAAAAAGTGTCGCTAACAATACCGCTATTATCTATGCTTTTCCTTGTGTCGCTAATAGTAATCTATTAGCGATGCTTTCTCTTTGCGTACTATTAGCGAAATTGTTTTTACGTTGCTAATATTCTATTAGCGACGTTTACAAAATGTCACAAAAGCTTATTATTCTCTAATACTATATTATTAATGACGCTTTCTAAAGCATCGCTAATATTAAAAACTATTTAAATAAAATTAAAAAACATCTTAATTAGTGACCCTTTTTGTGCATCGCTAATAAAAAAATATTATTTTAACACTTAATAGAGATGCTTTTAATAGCATTGCTAATAAAAAAAATAGAAAATATTTAATCTTGCTTGAGGCAGGATGAGGGGAGAGGGATGAACGAGCGAGGGGGGGAGCCGGTCCAGGGGGAGGAAGGGTGGAGCCGCTCCTGCTCCAACCGACAACAAGAGGGAGGGGGGAGCTGGGGTAGGGGATAAGGAGCGAAGCAGGGAGGAGAAGCAAGCATGTGGTGGATGGCAATGGACGAGGTAGAGAGATAAAGGAGTGGGCTTTGTTTCCTCATGTGCTACTTGAGAAGCATTACAAATAGTTGTCAATTTGCGACGCATTTTTATAAGCATCGCAAATAGTAACAATATTTGTGACGCTTAGCAACCCCTAATGAGGTAGATGGGGAATAGTGGGCAATCTGAATGAGTTGTTGGGGAACTAAAGAATCAAAGGTAAATTGACTTTTGTATTGTCTTATATCAAACTTTCCTTTTATTATATGATAAATATCCTAGTAAATCATATTATTCAATACAGGTAAGGCATGCTAATAAAGAGCAAATTCTTTCATTACAAACTTTCACCCACACAACTAGGACTAAAAGTTTTAAGAAGATCTAGTATGTGGAGGCATATGTTCTACTTTATATTGTCTACATTCTTTTTGCATTGTGTGTAGCTTGCTACCAATTAGATCTGATATATTGATTGTTTCTAAATGCAACAACTAAAAAGGGGAACTGATGTCCTAATCTGGCGATGAGATCTTTTCCTTTTAACATGAAAAAAAATGGTGAGATTATTAATGAGGATGCAGAAAAAAAGATTGTAAGTGGCCTATCTTTTATGAAGCAAATTTACTTGTTGTCTACTTAGTGCAATGAATTGTTTTCATTGTATCATAATCCTCTTTTATTGCCACTATTTTGTCACATGTACAAAATCTTATTTGAATTCTCTTATTTCATTTCTCTTGCCCTAAATTTTGCCATGGCTTTTTTATACAAGCATTTGTCATTACCTATATCTTCAATCTTTTGCAAATATGACACATTGGTTTTTGGACTTCAATTCGTTAAAATTTTATCTTTTGTAGAAAACTAAAATTTTCAAACTTCAATCTATCTAACTTCTCATTTGATGATGTAAGTTTGCGATCTAGGATCTTGACTTTTCTCTTTCTTGCTTTAGTTTAGTTCTCAAATTTTGATCCTCTTTTCTAATGATTCTTTACCCTCAACTAATTTGAGATTTGATTTGAATGGTGAGTCAATTGTTTCCTCATTCTTGTTGACAATTTTCTCAAATTTTTTAACTTTCTTACCCCAATCAATGGCTTGTTTGAAGAGTTTACCATGTTCATCAAGGAAATCCTCTTCATTAGATGGTTTACGATCAGATTCAACTTTATTTGATTCTTAAGATCCATTTTAAGGGTCATTCAACTTTACACTAGCATGCAATCCAATATAATTGCAAGTAATATCATAAAAAACACAAGAGACAGTTATTGCCATGATATATCAAGTGAACTATGCAAACAAGTTGAAACGGTTTAAGAGAGAATAAAGAGCAGAAGCATCACAAATCAAATATACAAAATTTCTATTTAAAACGTTAACTACCCTTCAAACCAAGAGGTCACCACAATGCTTCTACCCTAAAACTGAAGTTAAGAGTTACAAGATGTGGCTTCATGACACAAGAACTAAGCTAATACAAAAAATTATCAATCAACCACACAACTATGCAAACAATTTTAATGTGGAAATGCAACTAGGAAAAACTATGCAACCAACCCTTGGATGATTAACGAATGCACTAAGAAGATCTACAACTTACAAAGACCAAAACATTATCATCACACTAGAAGTCTATCTCTAGCTGTCCCTTGGCTACCAAAATCCTTCTTGGTACTTTTGAACGTCGCCTTTTGTCTTGTTCTTCCTTGGTGCAATCTTCTATGGAAGTGTAAACGAAAGTCTATCTTGATGCTTAATCTACGACTCTTGCATGTGATGACCTTCTTTGTGTTGTATGCAGTAACACACAACTCACAACTTAAGTCTTCACTCAGTTTAAGTCGTGTATGTATGAAGTAACTAACCAAATCTACCAGGACTCTAATGTGTAATGACAATTTTCCGGTTTCTAACGCCTAAATAAAAAATCTCTCAATGAATAGTAGCCAATGAAAGCACTAACCTTCAAAGTACAGCAGAAAAGAATCACTAATCTTGTCACACTTTTTATTCCTTTCACTTGTGTTTTTTCCTGTCCAAATACCCCTTACATATGCCTCTCAGTCGGTTTAGATGTGAGAATTTTAATAGGAATCACATTCTACTGGGAATGACCTATTTTATGTAAAAATGGGTATGACCTATCAATTGATATAATGCCCAATCGATCATTGCTACAATATTTGCTACAATACCAATTCAAGAAACAACAAAAAATCAATCAATATAGTAACCTGATCGATCAGTTAATAGTAATACTATAGTGTCACTATAGAACTAAATGAACAATCCATTCCTGGTCGATCCCATTTTAACCCTAATTAATCGCGAACGAAAATTTTGCATAGTTATTCAATTTTTACTCTTTTTTACTCATTTTTTCAACAATATGATTTGATAAACCATATCATTCCTAAGTGTGTGACACATGTGCATGATTTTATACTTATTATACAACTGAAACTCAATTATTTCCATGTCTTCCACCTTGAAACCTTCAAAATACAATTGCTTTGAATTTCTAGGTCTTTCATTTTGAAATCTTATTTGATTCATCACAAATAGACTCAGACTTTATAAGACTTAAATATACACATAGAATGGACATAATTGTTTTTAGAGAAATAAAGTCAATCCAACATATTGGCACATATTTCCTAACAAATAGAGGAATCAATGCTAATTACGTGTTTGGAATATTAGTGATTAGTTGTACCTTATGGGAGCAGTACCCCCTCCTTTGTTGAAGATGTCTACTAAAGAAGTGGATATGCTTTCTTATTTGATGATTCAAAATTTGAAGTTTAAAACCCCAAAGTTCACATTTGTTAAATAGAATAAACCACTTCTCAACTACTACAAATTAAATGTGGATGGTTCTTCTAAAATTAACCCCAGTTCGTCTGGGTGGAGGTGTTATCATAACCTCAAATGGGAGGGTTGTGGGAGCTAAAACATTGGTTGGGGGTATCCACCCTACTATTATCTTTAATTTCATGTCACTTATAGTTGAATGGGATTCAAAGATTTTGGTTGAATGTGGGATGACATCTATTTCATGGCCAAATAGGTATTTTGTGGAGAAAGAAGAACTTTTATAAAGATCAAATACTATTTTTTCTCAACACATTTTCTGAGAGGCTAACCAGTTTGTTTATTTCCTGGCTAGAGTAGCTAGCAAAAGCATGGGGTCCTTGATTTCTTGGCACATCCCTTTAGAGTATCATACCTTGAGAGGCATTGTTGTGCTTGATTCTTCTAGCCTGCCTAATGTTGGATGCAAATAATGTTATTTTTTATTTTTTATTCTTATAACACTATAAGAAAAAAAGACTATTGGTGATGCTTAAAAGTGTCGCTTATAGTCTTAAAAGCGTCGCTAATGACTATTGGCAACGCATAAAAATCATCGATAAGATCGTCGATAATAGTCTCGTCACAACTACTCATTAGAGACACATATAAAAAAACGTTGTAATAGTACTGATATTAGTGACACTCTAATTTTTGTTGCTAATATTAATTTTTTTCCAACATTTTAAAAGGTGTCGCTAGTAATAGAATATAAGCAATGCTTATTACAAAGTGTCGCTAATAATATAGTATTACGGATGCTTTTTAAAGCATTTCTAATATGATAACATATTTTTAAAATAAAAAAAACATTATTAGCTACATTTATTAAATGTTGCTAAAGTATTTTTTTGCTAGTAAAATAAAAACCCTAAAGTTTTAAACAAGTGTTGCTAATAACAATTATTAACGACACTATACTCACTATTTCTATTATAGAATATATTTAAAAAAATGATTAGCTATGCTTTGTTTGCGTTGCTAAAAAGAAAACAAATTAAATACTTTTTATTAGCGACACTTGTTATAGCATCGCTAATAATAATTAAAAATTTAAAAAAATCCCACCGCCCCACTTGTTTCCTCCTCCTCCGGCAATCAAGAGGGGTGCAGGGCGGTAGTGGAAGATGAAGAGGATAGGGGGTGGTTGGCAATGGAAGGGGGAGAGGGGTGGCTAGCAATGAAAGGGGAAGATGGCGGCAGTGGAAGGGGAGCTGCTAAGGCTATGGGTGGATCTGATGCGGCCATGGAACCGGGGCGGCAGAGGAACTGGGGTGGTGATGGGGAAGGGGACAATGGAGAGGTGGGGGGAGGGGGAAAGGGACAAGCGGGGACGATAGCGGGGCAGCCAGATGATAGACAAGTGGGGGACTACAACAAAGCTGAGGTGGCGATGGAGCCTAGGCGGTGGGCGGGACCGTGGCAGTGGGCAGGGCCAGAGCAGGGGGATTCAGAGAGAAAATAGGGGAGAGGGGGAGCACGGGCATGGGAAGCCTTGGTGACTTGGCGACGAGAAACCGGATCGGCTGTAGAGGCTGATCTGTCATAGCAAAAGATTATTTATCACTACATGTCATATTATACTCTAGTCCGCATATGGACGGGGCCTCGACTGCTCTTGGATTATTGGGTCAATGTTTGTGGTCTCCTTTTACTACAAAAGACAAACTAAAGCCCTCAAGTTGTAGGAATACTGGTCAATTTTGGTTGTCGACATTGGGCGGATTTCCTGCAATTGGTGGCCTCAAGGAAAGACTTTCGAACTTATTGACAGTATCTAGTCTTCCACTCCTGTCATTGGCCATATTTTGCCAGCCTGGTAGAGCTTGACTCGCAGTCCGTGAATTATTTTTTTATTTATTCATCCACCAATGACCAAAAACAGCTTAGAATGTGAACATCCCCTCTTATGTGGGCATGGGAGGGGAAGCATGTGAAAATGGGCCCACTTCACATGAAGGTTGACAGAGTAATCGAGCATTGATTAAATATGTTTTGACATCTAATTGACCCATAAATTATTAGCAAGTAAAGAAACCAGATGCATGATATATTAATAAAAAGTTAGAATACACGTATTAAGTAGGGTAAACCTACTTTTATTTTAGCCCTGTTTAAATTAGGAGTGCGCTGGGTGCAATTTTAATCAGCCTTTGCCCAGAATCATGCGAGTCATACTTAGATCTTGATCTGATGGCCCACAACAAATCAGATGCACACTAACTATTTTCTTTTCATTTTGTTCCATGGAACTACAAACATTACATTGGGGAAGAAGAATGCTAAGCCACCCAAAAGCCTGTGGGTTCATCCAGTATGTAAATAAGCTTAAGAGTAGCATTACTTCTTGCGTAAAGAGTGCATAGTTTAGGCACCCGGCTACTTGTCATTTAAGATTTACTTCTTAAATCTTTTATATGTCTGAAATATATGAGTTATATTTTTTTAATCAATATGCCCCACACATATTTTTTTAATCAATCCACCCCACACATATTGCCCTCCTATATCCCTGACATAAAACCCTTACCCCTACCAATCATCTTCTACCTCCATCCCCACCTTTTTCCCCTCGTTGAGACCCCAGACCCTCACCTTGAATGACCTTTTTCTACCTTCCCCCACCCAACCATTCTTCCCCTCATTTCCCCCTCACCAAGCCTCATTTCTCCTCATTTTTGTTTTATTTCATGCACACTGAAGTTATTTGCCCTCTCTGTTTTGACACACTATGGCCCTATTAGGGGTTATGGAAAAAAAAATTCAAAAAAAACAACTTCCTAAGAAAATTATATTTCTATAGAAATAAATTGTCATAAAAATTGAAATTTCCATGGTTATGGGTTTATTTAAAAAAAAATTTAGGAAATATTTGAAAATATATTTTTTAAAAATTATTAGATAAAAAAATCTATGTTAATAGAGAATATTATATTTATGTCATTTTACACATTTTTTTAATGAGGTAACCTTTTCATTTATGTCCTTTTACACATTTTTTTAATGAGGTAACCTTTTTAGTCAATCATGGTTACGAGTAAAAAAAACACAATTTGCTGCCAAAAAAATATCTAGGACTTAATTTTTTTATTTTAAAAATAAAAAAAATTACATTAACTCAAATACACATTAATTATTATGCACATGCATCTATATAAAATTATCATTTAGCAATGATTCTATTCTATTAAATATTGTATGCAAAATAATCTATAAAATATTCTATAAAAATAAAAAATCAAGAACAATACAAATAGCTGGAAGTCCCATAATTCTTTCATTTCTTTGAGAATACCAAACGTATTAAACAAACAAGAAATAAAATTAAGTATTCAACTCTATTTTCTCTCACAACTACAAAACAACTTAGGATATAATATCCTATAATTTATATTTTTCTAAATAAATTTTTTTACTTGATAACTTCCTAAATATTATTGTAATTCCACATATTTGTAGCAAGCTCATCACGAAAATAGCCCATCCTCACTAATCTTCTAAATTTGGTGCCTCCCATGGAAGTTCTTCATCGTGTAATTCACCATCACCCTACTCATTATCTTTATCTTCTTTCCTAATAAAATTATAAAGAATAGCTATAACAACAACAATTTTAAACTTGTGTCTCATAAGAAAATTTAGGTCATTTATCCGATAATATTTCAAAACGGTTCTTCCATACTCCAAATGTGTGCTCACTAGAGCTTGCACAGACTCCCCCAGCATAATCAAAATTCAGTATCGTATAGAGGGGGCAGTTTCTAGAACCGCAATTTTTCAACATTGACTTGTAACTTTGTTCTAAATTAACATACAATACTTGTGCAGTTGTCCATTGGATGAGTGTTTTTTTTGCTAAAACATGTACTTTAGTTGCTTGAATTTAGACTATCATTGTTTAAAAAATATAACAAGGATTACCAAGGTACAAAATTACAATAAAAGTGCCAAAAAAATATGATTTTTATGATTCTGACAATCCAAAACTTTATGAACACCGTTGGATAAATATTTGAGCTGCGGATATTTCACAAATTATCATGATACAATAAATTGAGCCACTGCAAAACTATATGGAAGATGTTTATGCTTCTTGAGCAATTTGTACAGCCAAGTAATTCCTAAGGCCTATGAGGGCTTTGGCTTGCACCCCTTCTGAGAAATGCTCTTCAAGTCTGGAATAGTTCTTTTCATCTCCCTGCAGAAGAAGATACATGACATCGATAATCTACACTGAAATGTGAAGAGCAACTAAAGTATATGATAATTTCATGTGCAGCTGAAAGCACACCTTTGGTACAGATAATAAATGACATAAAATAGAACAAGCACCATCACAGTCAGTATGGAAATGGCCAGATAGAACATGCTTGTCTCCTTCTGTAGGGAAAAGGAAATACCTTAAACGTAAGGAATATATAGCTTCCAAATTACTATCTAGTCATTTCAGGCACACATAGAGCTCGCAGCTAGATCATATGACAATAAAAATGAATATGGACCCATGAAGCATGAAGTGCATCTTTTATAAAATTTGCATCTTATATAAGACCCAAATTACATGACTAAGAACACAACATATTATACTAACCATAACATAAACTTGGAATATAGAGCTCTCAACTCTGAAGAAGGAAGTTATCTCTTAGTAATCCATATGGTATATGAGAATTAGAATGAAAATTAGTTGTACAAAAAGCAAAAAGGAGAGAAATATTTGACAAAAGTTGAGAAGAGCCTGGGTGCTTAAGCTTCTGAGCCGCCCGATCATGATCCGGAAGCTTGGGGGCAGAATCCTTTTTCTGCCCCCTACTACTCTGGCCACGAAATCAAGATCCCGTATGTGCCCAATGCATGTTAACGGGTCCCAACAAATACTAAGTGGGAAAAAAGGCAAGAATACTGCTTAAAGAAAAGGAATAACTAATTATTTAATAAGAAAATAATCTGGCTTCCCATTGCAAGCAGCATAAAATAAGCAGCCTCTATTTATTTCTGCTCTTCATAGGCGGTGATCACAATGTTGGGATTCTGGAAGGATCTCTCCACTCACTTCCTTACTGTGCACTTCTGGCTGGTGCAGTGAATTTCCAGCACACATACAACAGATTGGCTTGATGATAGCAGCTTCTGCAGTAGGATTTCTTCTTTTCCTTGGCTTATTAGTCTGATGAATTTCCAGCACACATACAATAGATTGGCTTGATTAGGAAGTGAACAAAAAGCCAACGGTAATGAGATAAGAAAGACTTCAGATGGAAAACCTTGGGAACCGTTGGATTTGGTTCTCTTCTTACCACTTCTTTGGTGAGGTCAATAAGTTTAGGCCATGAAAATTGGTCATGTTAAACAAGTTTGGGAGATAACAACCTCATCTGCAAGGAATTTACATGAGCACTCTTTCAGTTTTTACATCAAATTTACTGAAGCTAATAAAAATGGGAAAGTTGGCTTTGAAGTAAATACAAACTGCTTTCTTCCTAAACAGATAAATAATCAGATAAGAACATAGAGCAGCAAATCAATAAAACTCAAAATAAATTGAACAGACATCATATAAAGAATATGTTGTTAATGTAACACCTGATGCAAGCAGATCTCCTGTTAGTATCAATTTGATGATTGCTTTCAGACTCAGCCGTCTACTCTTGATCAACCAATAATTTTCTACCGGAAAATCCGTTGAAAATGAATGCCATATCCATCCTTTTACTATATAAATCCTACGGGTTTTTGAACCATACTGCTTAAAGCAAGGATATCAACCTTATTGTATTTGAAAAAGATGCTTGAACTAAATCTGCATAATAAAGTAACACAAGATATACACCTCTGATCAAATTACTAGCTCCTTGCAATGAGAACTACTAGACTGAGATTTCATAATTTACCACTTGCTAACTTGACATATAAGATGCCAACAAAGTCGTAATTGCATTCCTCTCCCCCAACAAAGACCAACATATTTGATGTCCCACCCATCTCTGGCACGAAAATCTATTAATAGAACCAAAAAATCAGCTAACCCAGCACAATAAACCAATAATCACAAAAGGAAAACATACAAAGTTCTGCATTCAAAACAGATGATATGCCATTCACTGTCCAAGCAATCGACAGTTCCTAACAAGAGAACTCAAACAAATTTGCACCATAAGGAAAGCATTAATAAGCGTTCTACATTAAAGAAACTAAAAACTGAAAAAGAAAATAACCATACTAGAGTCTTCAACAACCGGGACCTGGACCTGGCCACAAGGCGGGCCCCCATTCAGCTCTTTACTCTCCCTCTCCCGCTCCCTCCAGAACATCATTCTCTACAGTTCTCTTCAAAACTACAAAACTACAGCCCCAAATTCAACACTCCGATATGTGGCCAACGTGTGGAAACCAAGAGGAAGAAATGGAGCATGGTGGAGATCGATGGTGGTTATGTGAGAAGGAACAGAAACAAGAGAAAGGAGAAGTCGAGCGGAGATAATGAGGCTTTCAGAAGCGTCGGCAAGAGGCAGAAGTCGCCGGCTCTATGAGGCGGGACCAGAGGCTGAGCGGAGAGAAGCAACCCGACAGTCAGAAATTTTTATTTCAATAGGGTCTGGGGTCGCGAAATAAATCTCACTTTTTCACCTATATTTCTAGGGGTCGGAAAATAAAAATTTTCCATCTATAACCCCTAACCTCATGCAGTATCATTTTTTAAGAAAATTTATTTTCTGATTATTTTTTCCAGATCCCCTAACAGGCCATCTGTAAACAAAAATTTTCTACACAAGAAAAGTCTGGGCCCGGTTTGGGTTTCTACACAAGTCATGCACAAACACGGCGGCTTCCACACAAAACCGTTTGCTGTTTTGGCCCCGGTTTTGGTTTCTACACAAGTCATGCACAAACACGGCGGCTTCCACACAAAACCGTTTGCTGGTTTTTAGGTGGGGCCCACTCACGGGGTGGACCCCAAACCACAGCAATTTTGTCATTGTACTGCTACTTATCTCTTTAGCTCCTCTCCATTACTCTCCGTGCATCTATAAATAGGTACACTGGGTATAACATTTCTTCTATCCTTCCTACATACAGCTAATCTTCACTGAGTGAAAAGATGGCTTCCAAGACTGTTCTTGCTTTGAGTCTTCTCCTCGCAGTTTTTTTTGCCATTTCATCTGAAGTGGCTGCTAGTGGCCTCGTTGAGACTTCCGCAGAAGAGATTAAAGGTGAAATAACTTAATAGTGTTTTTACCTACTTACTGCTTCTTTTAGCTACTAATCACCTTTGGGCCTGATGTCTAACATCTATACCAAATTTTTCCAAAGGAAGGCCAAAGGTTCTTTTCCTCTTTAACAGAAAATTTTATAATTAGGATGGCCGGGATGTCCTGAGTTACCCCTTGATAGATAAGCCTTGTACATAACTGATGGAATTGGCTACAGGATACGGTGCTGCTCTTAGAGGCCGGTTGCCCTGTCAGAGTGACAATTTAGTCCAAGTGACTGGGATTAACTATAACTTGATGATTAATTGTACAAATTACGTACTGAGCAGCATTTGCTGGTGCAGGTGAAACATCAGCTGATATAACTATACCCCTACCCCGACCCCGACCCCGACTCGTACCCGGAAGACCCCGACCCGGACCTGGATTTCCTCTACCGCCCTGCGTGTGCTTTCCCGGAAATGGTCGCTTTAAAAAAGGTTGCAAGTGCTGTCGCGTCAACCGTGGTCAGTGCATCATGTGCTGCTCTGCTGCAGAGGAGGCCACTGAGAACAAGCCTCAAAACTAGAGACCACAGCTCCCTTATGTGCCACTTATGTAATTACTACAGGGTGGCTTATGTTGCCTGTGTATGAATAATGCGTGAATGCAGCTAGCTTGTTGCTTCACCGATATCCCTTAAAATAATTTAATCAGCCACTTTGTATGGAATGTATTGCATGTCTAATAGACAGTAATTTACTTTACTTCCGTTTCTTATGAACGGAGATTTCCTTCATGATCATGAAATGGTATAGTATGTTTGTTTACTTTTCTTATTTTCATTTCTGTCCGGTCATTCTTTTGTTTTTATGGAAGAAGTTTGATAAGGTATGTAATCCTCTATGCAAGGTCATGATTGCACCTTAAATTCCTTTAAAATTAGCCTCTATTGATAATTGCACTTCACATAATTATAAAACAATCAGGGTCCAATTTGGTGGGCTTCACCGAATTTAACCTAAAAGACACAAACCCCTTCACAATGAGCAATTTCATGAACAAAAACAGTAAAAGCAATAAAAGCTGAAAATAACCAGATACAACCCACAATTTTCTTTTATTTCATGAAAAAAAACAGTTGTCTATCACAATTCCCTCCGTAAACACTTCTTACACCAAGAAAAATATAGCAGCTGGACTTGTAACAGAAGATAGCATTGTTGAACACAATTCCATGAACATTTGAAAAGACTTGGTTAAGGTTCAACATTACTTGATTTGTTGTAAGAAAAAGATCTTTAAACTTCAAGAAAAGGAACTAAATACAGTAGCAAAGCAATAAATGTGGCAAAAAATACATAATGTAAATGATTTATTTCATGGACACAATAGTCTCTCTCCATGACAATGAGATATGCTAAGCAAGTGAAATGCATGCACCTTAGGACAAAGTTACAAACAGGTTCTAAGTTAACAATAACATTTTACTATCTAAAACAAGTAATTGCAATCAAATTATGTGGGCCAATTGTAATAAGATCCGATGTAAAATTGAAGACATATGGAAGCAGGTAAGTGAAATACGAGTCACTAGTGGAAATGTAATTTATATTTCCAACTGAACCAAGTAGCAGGAAAGAGCAGAGGTTTCATGAGTGCCTAATGCAGTAATAGAGATCTTTTCTCGCCTAAAAAAAGTAAAGATTAACACATCCAACGGCAATTGGACATTAACTTGGTCGAATAAGCACATCTTTCTAATCAATTTTTTTAAATAGTCTATCGATATTTTTAAACATGCATCCAGTTAGTCTCCTTGAAATTCGTACTTAAAAATCAAATGGCCACAAGAACAATAAAAAAGTAATAAAATCGAATAAGGAAGAATAGCTTCAAAATTTTCAAAAGAACATATGGAAAGAAAAGACAACAGAAAAAGAAAATATTGAGTCTTTTGCCCACCAGGATTTCATGTCGTAAATAGAAAAAAGTGAATGTTTTTCTTTGGCTTATGGAAATGGCAATGGAGATCTTTGGCTGCGGGGAAAGGACCCTGAGATCCCGCTAGAGGCCCAGAGATGGGTGAGTACTAGTGTTGAGAGTAGTCGGAGTCTCCCCACAGGGAAAGGAGATCACACACAGGCGCTAAGAATGAGGATCTCCACATAGGCGCTAAGATTGAGGGGAGAGGGATGAACGAGCGAGGGGGGGAGCCGGTCCAGGGGGAGGAAGGGTGGAGCCGCTCCTGCTCCAACCGACAACAAGAGGGAGGGGGGAGCTGGGGTAGGGGATAAGGAGCGAAGCAGGGAGGAGAAGCAAGCATGTGGTGGATGGCAATGGACGAGGTAGAGAGATAAAGGAGTGGGCTTTGTTTCCTCATGTGCTACTTGAGAAGCATTACAAATAGTTGTCAATTTGCGACGCATTTTTATAAGCATCGCAAATAGTAACAATATTTGTGACGCTTAGCAACCCCTAATGAGGTAGATGGGGAATAGTGGGCAATCTGAATGAGTTGTTGGGGAACTAAAGAATCAAAGGTAAATTGACTTTTGTATTGTCTTATATCAAACTTTCCTTTTATTATATGATAAATATCCTAGTAAATCATATTATTCAATACAGGTAAGGCATGCTAATAAAGAGCAAATTCTTTCATTACAAACTTTCACCCACACAACTAGGACTAAAAGTTTTAAGAAGATCTAGTATGTGGAGGCATATGTTCTACTTTATATTGTCTACATTCTTTTTGCATTGTGTGTAGCTTGCTACCAATTAGATCTGATATATTGATTGTTTCTAAATGCAACAACTAAAAAGGGGAACTGATGTCCTAATCTGGCGATGAGATCTTTTCCTTTTAACATGAAAAAAAATGGTGAGATTATTAATGAGGATGCAGAAAAAAAGATTGTAAGTGGCCTATCTTTTATGAAGCAAATTTACTTGTTGTCTACTTAGTGCAATGAATTGTTTTCATTGTATCATAATCCTCTTTTATTGCCACTATTTTGTCACATGTACAAAATCTTATTTGAATTCTCTTATTTCATTTCTCTTGCCCTAAATTTTGCCATGGCTTTTTTTTACAAGCATTTGTCATTACCTATATCTTCAATCTTTTGCAAATATGACACATTGGTTTTTGGACTTCAATTCGTTAAAATTTTATCTTTTGTAGAAAACTAAAATTTTCAAACTTCAATCTATCTAACTTCTCATTTGATGATGTAAGTTTGCGATCTAGGATCTTGACTTTTCTCTTTCTTGCTTTAGTTTAGTTCTCAAATTTTGATCCTCTTTTCTAATGATTCTTTACCCTCAACTAATTTGAGATTTGATTTGAATGGTGAGTCAATTGTTTCCTCATTCTTGTTGACAATTTTCTCAAATTTTTTAACTTTCTTACCCCAATCAATGGCTTGTTTGAAGAGTTTACCATGTTCATCAAGGAAATCCTCTTCATTAGATGGTTTACGATCAGATTCAACTTTATTTGATTCTTAAGATCCATTTTAAGGGTCATTCAACTTTACACTAGCATGCAATCCAATATAATTGCAAGTAATATCATAAAAAACACAAGAGACAGTTATTGCCATGATATATCAAGTGAACTATGCAAACAAGTTGAAACGGTTTAAGAGAGAATAAAGAGCAGAAGCATCACAAATCAAATATACAAAATTTCTATTTAAAACGTTAACTACCCTTCAAACCAAGAGGTCACCACAATGCTTCTACCCTAAAACTGAAGTTAAGAGTTACAAGATGTGGCTTCATGACACAAGAACTAAGCTAATACAAAAAATTATCAATCAACCACACAACTATGCAAACAATTTTAATGTGGAAATGCAACTAGGAAAAACTATGCAACCAACCCTTGGATGATTAACGAATGCACTAAGAAGATCTACAACTTACAAAGACCAAAACATTATCATCACACTAGAAGTCTATCTCTAGCTGTCCCTTGGCTACCAAAATCCTTCTTGGTACTTTTGAACGTCGCCTTTTGTCTTGTTCTTCCTTGGTGCAATCTTCTATGGAAGTGTAAACGAAAGTCTATCTTGATGCTTAATCTACGACTCTTGCATGTGATGACCTTCTTTGTGTTGTATGCAGTAACACACAACTCACAACTTAAGTCTTCACTCAGTTTAAGTCGTGTATGTATGAAGTAACTAACCAAATCTACCAGGACTCTAATGTGTAATGACAATTTTCCGGTTTCTAACGCCTAAATAAAAAATCTCTCAATGAATAGTAGCCAATGAAAGCACTAACCTTCATTATGAATAAATAATTTAATCAGCCACTTTGTATGGAACGTATTGCATGGCTAATAGACAGTAAGCGGCTTTACTTCCTTTTCTTATGAATGGAGATTTCTTTCATGCTCATGAAATGGTCTAGTATGTTTGTTTACTTTTCTTGGGCTTCATGCCACTGAACTTAATTCATTTCTGGCCGGTCATTCTTTTGTTTTTATGGAAGAAGTTTGACAAGGTATGTACTCCTCTATGCAAGGTCATGATTGCACCTTAAATTCCTTTAAAATTAGCCTCTATTGATAATTGCACTTCACATAATTATAAAACAATCAGGGTCCAATTTGGTGGGCTTCACCGAATTTAACCTAAAAGACACAAACCCCTTCACAATGAGCAATTTGGCCACATATGCATCAAACATTTTAAACACTTATATCTAGAGAAATTATTTGTCTTAGTTGAGAGCCTAGACTAGGGAACTGCTTACGTAAGGAAATTAGTTTTTTAATGATTCTTTTGCTCGACAGAGCATGTGCCTACCTTGGCTAATAAACCCCCACAACTCGCATTCTGGTTCATAAAATTCTACTCAGGTGGTGGTTAATAACAAGTCATTGCTTTTCGGATATGCATATATCGCAGAGGGAACAATGGGTTTGCTTTTCAATGAGTTCTTGCACATCTGATGGTAAAGACTTATCGTAGCCACTCAAAAGAATTTCAACTTTAACATTCAGTCTAAATCATACAAAATTTTTACTTGCACAGGATAAGTGTATTACTGATGTCTGAGCCATTTACACAAAGAAAATTATTTAAACTTATTTTTCAATTAAACTTCTTGTATGAAACAGAAAGTTCTTGTATGAAAAAGACCTTTAAACTTCAAGAAAAGGAACTAAATACAGTAGCAAAGCAATAAATGTGGCAAAAAATACATAATATAAATGATCTATTTCATGGACACAATAGTCTCTCTCCATGACAATGAGATATGCTAAGCAAGTGAAATGCATGCACCTTAGGACAAAGTTACTAACAGGTTCTAAGTTAACAACGATCATGAGTCTTAAGGCTTTCCTAGGCATTTGACAATAACATTTTACTATCTAATAGAAGTTATTGCAATCAAATTATGTGGGCCACCTGAAATAAGATCCAATGTAAAATTGAAGACATATGGAAGCAGGTAAGTGAAATACGAGTCAGTAGTGGAAATGTAATTTATATTTCCAACTGAACCAAGTAGCAGAAAAGAGCAGAGGTTTCATGAGTGCCTAATGCAGCAATAGAGATCTTTTCTCGCCTAAACAAATTAAAGATTAACACATCCAACAGAAATTGGACATTAACTTCGTGGAATAAGCACATCTTTCTTATCAATGTTTTTTAAATAGTCTACTGATTTTTTTAAACATGCATCCAGTTAGTCTCCTTGAAATTCGTACTTAAAAATCAAATGGCTATCAGAACAATAAAAAAGTAATAAAATCGAATAAGGAAGAATAGCTTCAAAATTTTCAAAATGATGCAGCAAACAAATTGAAGACAATTTGCAGAACTATTCCAGGATTTTCACTATTCAGAGTACAAATCATAGTTAATCAGCTCTTACTGAAATAACAGTCACAACTCAAACAGAGCTCAGTTTCTCATAAAACTCAGGGGAAATACCCAAATGAACAAATCAGTTTTCTCATCACAATCTAATGCTCCACATTACAATTTGAAAGACTATTTATGGTCACTGAAAACTAACAGAAAGAAATTTTGAATTTTGAAATCTGACGCCGTGAAGTTCAGCTGACATTTGTTACTGTAGAAAAGTCTGAAGGAGGAAGACAACTAACGAACTTAACGGCCTCTTTATTTGAACTCAAAAGTCCTAAATGCCCTTCACTAAATCCAGCATATTACTCGTTTTACTAACATACGTCCAACTGGCCATTAGTGAATACCAAATATACCCCTTTTACAAACAGGCACATCCACTTCTGTTTGACGAAATGCCAAACTCAGCTATTTCCATTACAGATTTATCAAAACTATCCCTGCTCTTCATGCTCCTGCATCAAACCATCCAACTCAATGAAAGCTCGACCACGAGCAAAATGTCAAGAGGAGAGTAGTACAGGATCATCTTCATGAACAAACATTTCTTCATCATGAAAAGGAACTAAATCTCGAATATTAAAAACATTAGAGATATGCATATCAGAGGGTAAGGCAACACTATAAGCATCAGAACCCAGTTTCTTAAGGATGCAACAAGGTCCAAATTTCTTGGCTTTCAATTTACCAGAATAGCCAACATGCATGTGTTCTTTGCTCAAATGAACCATGACCAGGTCTCCTTCTAATAATTGTACATCCTTGCGACTTCTATCAGCAAATGCCTTGTATATTCTCAGTGGATTGCAACAGATTATTTCTGACAGTATTATGTAGTTCAGAAAACTGAGAAATAATTTGAACAGCAGAAAGAGATTCACCCCCACGTCTAACAGGCATTGTAACATCCAAAGATTGTCGTGGCACAAATCCATATAAAATGTGAAAAGGTGCAAAACCAGTTGATTTGTTCACAGAGGAATTGTAAGCAAACTCCGCTTGGCACAAGAATGAATCCCATTGCTTAGGAGTTTTCCCAGATAAACACCGAAGTAAGCTTCCTAAACTTCTGTTAATTATCTTTATTTGACCATCAGTCTGAGGATGACATGAACTACTGTATTGCAATGTTGTACCCAATCTGCCCCACAATGTCTTCCAAAATTAACTGAGAAACCTACTTACTGTCCCTATCAGATGTAATGGTTAATGGAATTCCATGTAGCCTGACTATTTCTTTAAAAAATAAACCAGTGACATGACTAGCGTCAGTGGTTTTTTTACAGGAAATAAAATGAGCCTGTTTGGAGAATCGATTAGCCACTACATAAATGGAGTCGAATCCCTTTTGTGTTCTAGGCAATCCCAACACAAAATCCATGCTCACATCTTCCCATGGCCTTGTAGATATAGGTAATGGAGTATATAAACTTGCATTTGTTGCTCCTCCTTTATACTACAGGCATATAAAACACTGCTGCACACACTTCTGAACATCTTTATACATTTGTGGCCAGTAATACCTAGCTTTGACCAAAGCCAGAGTCTTGTCTCGTCCCACATGCCCTGATAAGCTTCCCCCATGTAATTCTTTAACTAGCTTCATCCGTAAAGAACTTATAGGTATACAAAGCCTGTTAGATTTGTACAGAAATCCTTCATCTAATACAAATTCCCCTTGTGGTTTCTGCATCTGACTGCACTTGTCCCATATTTCTTGAAATGTTTGGTCATCCTTGTATAAATTTTTAAGGTCTTCAAAACCAAAGCAAGAAGTTGACAATTGATACACAACAGCAGCTCTTCGACTCAAAGCATTAGCTGCTTTATTACTTTTGCCAGATTTGTGTTTTATCACAAAAGAATATTCCTGTAACTCACTTACCCAGCGAGCATGCAATCTATCAAGTTTGGCCTGGCTTTGAAGGTGTCTTAGGGAATCATGGTCTGTGTTTAGTACAAATTCTTTATACACAAGATAGTGCCTCTAGTGTTTAAGTGTCTGTATTAAAAAATATAACTCTAACTTGTATGCAGACCACTGTTGTCTGTTTTCAGAAAGCTTTTGACTGAAATAAGCTATAGGCCTTCCTTCCTGAGATAAAACTGCTCCACTTCCCTGTATTGAAGCATCACAATCAACCTTGAAAACTTTAGAAAAATCTGGTAATGCCAATGTAGGGGCTGTAGTAAGTTTATTCTTTAAAATTTCAAAACTCTTTTGTTGCATGGGCTGCCAATGAAACCTTCCTTTTTTAAGACATTCGGTTAAAGGTGCAGCCAATGAACTAAATCCCTGTATGAACCTTCTATAAAAAGAAGCCAAACCCAAGAAACTTCGAAGCTCAGTTGTGGTTTTAGGTATTGGCCATTCTAGAATAGTTTTAACCTTGCTCTGATCAACTTTTAGTCCTTCTCTGCTGACAACATAACCCAGGAATATAAGTTGTGCTGCCATAAACACACTTTTCTTCATATTGATGTATAAACTATTTTGAGTAGTACTTGAAAAACTTCAGACAAGTGTTCTAAGTGTACTTTCTCAGAGTTGCTATATATCAGTATATTGTCGAAATAAACCACCACACTTTTGCCCAAATAAGGTTGTAAAACTTGTGTCATTAACCTCATGAATGTACTTGGGGCGTTTGTTAAACCAAAAGGCATTACAAGCCACTCATAAAGACCTTCTTTTGTCTTAAAAGCAGTTTTCCATTCGTCTCCCATGTGCATTCTAATCTGATGATACCCTGATCTGAGATCAATTTTTGAAAATACCACAGGACTTGATAACATATCCAGCATGTCTTCCAATCTAGGTATGGGGAACCTATATTTCACTGTTATTTTATTAATTGCCCTTGAATCCACACACATTCTCCATGTTCCATCCTTTTTAGGCACTAATAAAGTAGGGACAACCACTGGACTCAGACTTTCCTTGATTAAACCCCTGTGTAAAAGATCTTGTACCTGCTTTTGTAATCTGCATGCTCAATAGGACTCATTCAATAATGAGGTAGATGTGGAAGGGTGGCCCCTGGCATAAGATCAATCCTATGTTGAATATCTCTCATAGGAGGAAGAGCTAGTGGTAGTTCATCATTAACCAATTTAGAGTATTGCTGAAGCAAATTTTGTACTCCTTTATGACTATGCTTAGGAATAGCATCAACAGTTAAAGCAGATCTATTAACAAATAATAAAACTATATGTTCAGATTTAAGGGTAGAAGAAATATTGTTGACAGTAACAAGAACTCTCTTACTGGTTTTCTTTTGTTTTCTCTGCCTGTTTGCAATTGTAACCTTTTCTTTTATACTGTCTTTATCCTCTCCATATTTGTTGTTGCACTAAATTGTACTAGGCTGACTTTGTAGTTCCTTGAGTATATCTGTTTTACAACTGGATTGCTTGGCAGAAGTCTTTCGCTCTGAAACACTTTCTTCCAACTGAAAACTTTGAGGATGCAACACTATAGTCTTCCCCTGAAATTCAAATTGTATAGTGTTTGTGTGTCCATTGTGAAGAATAAAAGTGTCAAACTGCCAAGGCCGACCAAGTAAAAGATGACATATAGACATATCAAGTACATCACAAAGTATATCTGCCTTATAGTTCTTTCCAATAGAAAAAGGTACTAGGCACTGCTTAGACACCTTAATTTCTCCCACTTCCTTAATCCAGCCAATGGTATAAGGATAAGGATGTGGACTGGTCTTCAACTTTAAAGCATCCACAACTGATTTGGCTACCAAGTTTTCAGTACAACCCCCATCTACTATTATTTTGCACTTTGAGTTATCAATTTTCCTGTTGTCGAAAACAAATTATGTCTCTGACTTGTATCTTTTTGCTTAGGAGTAATCAATATTTTCCTGGTAAGCAGACTCATTTCACCTACATCTTCTCTTTCCTGCATGTCATCTCCATACACCTCTTCCTGATCCTCCTCAGTTGCATCTCCTTCACTGTCTTCTTCCTCCATAACCTGATGAGATGTCATAGCCTTAGAAGTTTGTTTCGGATCTCCTGTCCTCAATGGACACTCTGAAGAATAATGACTAGGCTGCTTATGTAACGCCCGAGATTTTCACACATTTTTCTCAAATTTCACAAAATTTTTTTGCAATATAACTGTAAATCGGAGGAAAAATGACGAAATCAAAACCTGATAAAACAGTTTATAATTTAAAACACTAAACATCCATTTTCCATCCAAATATTTTCATCACATGGTCAAACATCGTACGGCCAAAGCAAATATCATCAGGCGCTACTCGAAAACACACGTACGACTAAATTGCTATGATCATAGACTTTAAATACAAATCACTCCCAGGCATCCCTAAGTGCAAGTCCCATAACAGTCCACAGTCTAATCCAAATAAAAGTCCAGAATATAAACATCTTAACGTCTCATCTCACCCAATACATCGGATCGTGGCACAAACAAACTCGTAGTGAGTCAAACATATACCTGAGTCAACGGGAATCAATCCACCGCTGAAATGAGCATCCATCTTCAGGAGCTCTCTGCACAAACCTGCAAATGCCTCCCGAATCACGGGGCTAAAAATAGTAGGGTGAGTATTTTCATATTCAGTAGGAAAATACCCAGTAGGGGAAATCCCAAATGGTGAACTCAATAAGTTCATAAATACATGCGTTCATGCAACTCAAACATGAAGCAGATAGGCATATCAATATCATGCTCATGCACATACAAACATACCAAATGCACCATCGTGCCAAAGTTATACCAAATGCACCATCATGCCAAAAACATACTAAATGTACCATCATGCCAAAATCATACCATCAAACAAAACTTACACAAACACCCTTATCCAGGGTCTTACAAACTTACTCGTACCATCGCACACATACTAATACAACATACGCATACTTGTACAACCTTACTCATACAATCATATGCTCACTCATACAGCTTACACATACCTGTACGACCTTACTCGTACAACTTACACAAAATCACACTTACTGTCTTACTCAGAAACATACTCTCACAATCATACTCATACACATACTCTTACAGTCGTACTCATACTCATACGCTTACAGTCATCCTCATACTCATACGCTTACAGTCGTGCTCAAACTCATACACTTACAGTCGTTCTCATACACATATCAACGACCACTGAAGCTCATTACAACTAATAAGCTCCAGCGTCGAAATGGAAAAAAATGCCATTGGGGCAACACCTTAACCTCCGGGGAGTGACTAGACGCTATGGACTTTTCCAAAGGTAAGGCACACCAATGCTCATGGGGCACTGGATCAAACAGGTAAGAGTAGGTCCATGATACTACTTACCTAAGCGTGCAAACATAAACACCCACACATAAGGGGTCATACAATTGCCCACCATAATGGGTCTTATAGTGCCATAGAATCGCCCACCATAATGGGTCTTATAGTGCCATAGAATTGCCCACCATAATGGGTCTTATAGTGCCAGTGCCACTCTTGGGCAAAAATCGTACAGTACCACTCTTGGGCGGAAACATACAATGCTCTCAATAGAGCATCAAACGTCTAGGCTTATACAGCACACAGACCAAATCGAAAGCATATATCGCTCTCAACAGAGCATCAAACGTCTGGGCTTCATACAGCACACGGACAAAGTCGGAAACATACATCACTCTCAACAGAGCATCAGACGTCTAAGTGCTCCATGCAGCACATAGACAACATCCTGCAGGATAAACACCATGGCAAGACAAGATAGATGCTTAGCCGACTCATTATCGGCTAGCTCAAACACGGAACTCAATCCGTCGAACCCTCAGGTCTCAAACTCACAACGCTATCATTAGCTTTTTTATAATTCAAGTTTGAATTAAGTAAATTATGCGGTACAATTATGCCACACAAGCACTCAAATGTACCGTGCTCCACTGATCAAACCGAAGATGAGCCCGATCTGAAACCCTAGTTCGTCAGGGCAGTAGACTTCGCTTAACCCGTCCATAGCAGGATCAAAACTCACCGTACACCAAAATCTTATAGTCTTACATACTCCGCCATCCCCTTATGGCCAAATTATCTTACACTTACATCATCAAATGAAGCTCCTCAGAGCCAACCCCAGTTATCACCTACTTACTTATACCTCACTTATTGAGCTTACTTTTCACTTCATAATTCGTACGTTATGCTTGTACAATTATGCACACTCTTACTGCCTGACAGTCCCCCAACATATGCCCTGATCCAAATCGATCCACTCCAAACCTCGCCCGTCATACTCATATCCTCTGTCCTCCATCATACGCTTATGCATCCACATCCATATCCAAATCCAGACGAAACCTCTGTCACCTCATACTATCCATCGCCCATACCTCTGCCCACATACACTTACACATATCCATAGCATCGGCCAATAGCCATCATACATATGTATGTCACATACGTATAACATACACGTACTCTCATACATAGCTTACTATCATACTCGCTAGCCATCACTAGCGCACAAACATACACATACGTTTAACATACACACTAGCCATCACTAGCACATACATACGCATCCATACATACTCCAAACATGCACGCTAGCCATCACTAGCATATGCATACATACGTCAACATACACGCTAGCCATCACTAGCACAATACATACATACATACTTCAAACATACACGCTAGCCATCACTAGCGGATGCATACATCCAACATACTTACAGCCAACATGCACATCATATGCATTTCAACATACCATATAATAATGCTTACATGAACATCATGCGATCGGATCGTTACTTAACATCTAAAGCATGAAATCATACAATCCTAGCATGCTGCTATTCATTCAAAGCATTCTATCATGAAATTACGAGTTCAAAGCTCCCCTACCTCGTAATCATGATGTTTGATGGCGAGCACACGACAGTGGCGGTGTCGGCGGCAGAGTTGGCGGCCAATAGCTTTGCCAAGTGGAGAGAGCTGCTGTCCCGAGGATTTTAAGAAGTGTCAGAAACAATCACGGCCAAACAAGGTGTCAGAATCAATGCGGCAAATCCCGCGATCCACGGCGGCACACTAGGGGTGGCCGGAAGAAATGTCATGCCAACATAAGTGACGGTGCGACCAGAAATCAAAGATGTACTCACTGACGGTCGGCCGGCGGCTGAGAAGTACTCGGCCGGCGGCAAGACTTCGAAATCGGCCGTGGACAGCACCCAACAGCGGCAATTTCGCGTCAACAAGGGCCCACATAAGGGCGGAGGGCATGGGGCGACTCTCAAGGACAGTGGAGAGGTGGAGGAGGACTCTAATGTCAACTCCATTTGGTGGCAGAGCCAACCGACGGTTAGGCGGCGCAAAAGCGGCACCTAAGCCCAAAAATGCACACGTGGCCACATGCACACGTGGCCAAATAGTGACACTATAGGGGGAGGTCGGACGGTGGCGACCTAAGGCCCACATAAGGGCGGTCGAGCTAAGGCCAAGACATGGTGGCCGATCGAAGCGGCGACATCACCGATCGCCACCCACAACCAACACATTTGGTGCGGGTAACTGTGCATCTTACACGGTATAGGGTAGGGCAAGCGGTCCTTTCCGAGCGGAGTGTATAATCAGGCCAAGTGGGGCTTTCCCTCACTGTCGCCGAGCCGGGGCAGAGCCCACAATGGCCAAATGGCCCACGGCTCGCCGATGGCCAAGACCCGAGACGCACCCAAAGCGTCTAATCGGGTGGAGCAAGGCAATAGGGGCAAGGCGGGGTCGGAAATGGCAAACCCCTACCAACACCGGGTCAAGGTAAGCTAGACGGAGTCCTACCGGTGGCCGGATGACAACCGGAAACCCACCGGCGTCAAAATAATGCCATGGACAATGAAGAGGGAATAGTGATAAAAACCCGACTAAAAGACTGACAGCTCACAGCGGAGCGCAGAAAGCACGACGGCGGCTCTAGCCAGCACCTATGGGTTCCTAGCGGCCAACTAAACATAAGTCTAGCTGAGGGCGGCCGCAAATGATGTCAAAATCGTACACCACAGTTCAAAAACGGGATTGAAGGAGAGAAAAAACCCGAAAGAGGTTTGGTACCTCGTGGAGGAGCGAAGAGGCCGCGGCGGTGGTCATAGCTAGTACCTATGGACTCGTGGCGGGGAGGCAAAGCAGATCCTGACTAGAATCGCCGGAATCCGACAACGGAGGAGGGAGAACGGAGCGATCGGAATCGAGCTCGGGTTCTCACAAAAACCACTGGACGCGAATGAAAATTAACTGGAATGTCGGTTCTGTGAAAACCGATGGATGGATTGATTTTTATATAAAATCTTTTTAATTTTTACATCCACATCCCTGACACGCATTCACCTCCCGGTTACACGTTGTACCTCCAAAATTCACGCCGTAAGCGCGCAGTGAGGTCCACGGCCTGCGACTAAGCCCCACACCCGACTCTACGGGTATAAATATGGGAAAAAATACATAAATATGAATACGCCATAGCGTCACATTTTCCCGCCTAAAATGACCAGAAAAATAGCAGGAAAATCACAGAAAATCGTTGAAAATTCAAGGACATTACAGCTTACACTTCCAGCAAGTGTTAGGCTTCGGCTTGGCATATATATATTTTTTGCTAACAGGAACAGAAAATGTTGTCTTATCCAATTTAGGACCCTCTTTCTTGCTAAATTTTGATTCAACAGCTGCAGTTTCTTTATTTTTGTTCTGAATCACAGACAAACTTTCACCAGAAACTTTGAATATTGCAGTCTTCTTATACTTGTTCTCTTCAAGCAAAGTTTCATTGCGCAAGGCCATTTGTATAGCCTCGGTAACTGTTCTAATTGGTTTGGTAGCTAAATGTATCTGTAGTTCATATTTAAGTCCATTCACAAACCTCTGAACTTTCTGTGCTTCAGATTCCTGTAAACATTTTCGAGAAGACAACTTATAGAATTCCTCTACATACTCTGAAACAGTTCTAAAATTCTGTTTGCAATTATGATATTGTTGGAATAAAAATTGCTCAAAATCCACAAGTCTACATGTCTTTTAGCATTCTTTTCATACGAGACCATGATTGAATAGGATGTTTCCTTTATTAATTCTATCCTGTTGTACCTGGTTCCACCAAGCAGACGCACCACTTTTTCATTTGCAGGCAACCACTCTGCATTTCATATCATCAAGAACATCTAGACAATAAAAGTAATTTTCTACTTCTGATATCCAATCCAAAAACTGTTCGATATTCATCTGCCCATTAAAGCAGTTCAATTCCATTTTTGGTTTAAAACGAGGGTAAAAATTATTTGGACCTGGATTCTGTTGAGGAATCTGAACTGGTGGAGCTTCTTCATCACTGGAAGATGAATTGTGACCTCGACGAAATATCGGAAGTCCATGATTTCTTCGATGTATTGCTTCCGCATTTCTAGGATCTGCTTGCACATTTCTCGGAATTTGTGGCTCTAGAGTTGGAGCTACCCATTCTTCATTCATTCGTCGTAAACTAGCTGTAATTTCTTGCATCTGTACTTGCATTTGTTGTTGAAACTGCATTTGCATCTGCATGATCTGCTGAATCAAAGACAATTGATTCATACCTTCATTAACTCGATCGTGGCTAGACATCGTAGACTAACCAGAAGCTTTGATACCAATTTGATGCAGCAAACAAATTGAAGACAATTTGCAAAACTATTCCAGGATTTTTACTATTCAGAGTACAAATCATACACAGAAAATGAAAACAACTGTTAATCAGCTCTTACTGAAATAATAGTCACAGCTCAAACAGAGCTCAGTTTCTCACGAAACTCAGGGAAAATACCCAAATGAACAAATCAGTTTTCTCATCACAATCTAATGCTCCACATTACAATTTGAAAGACTATTTATAGTCACTGAAAACTAACAGAAAGGAAATTTGAATTTTGAAATCTGACGCCGTGAAGTTTAGCTGACATTTGTTACTGTAGAAAAGTCTGAAGGAGGAAGACAACTAAAGAACTTAACGGCCTCTCTATTTGAACTCAAAAGTCCTAAATGCCCTTCACTAAATCCAGCATATTACTCATTTTACCAACATACGTCCAACTGGCCATTAGTGAATACCAAATATACCCCTTTTACAAACAAACACATCCACTTCTGTTTGACAAAATGCCAAACTCAGCTATTTCCATTACAGATTTATCAAAACTATCCCTGCTCTTCATGCTCCTGCATCACAAAAGAACATATGGAAAGAAAAGACAACAGAAAAGAAAATATTGAGTCCGAGTGACTCGGATTAACTATAACTTGATGATTAATTGTACAATTTACTAACTGAGCAGCATTTGCTGGTGCTGGTGAAACATCAGTTGAGGATAGAGCCTCCTTGGCCGGCCCAAGCGGTGGTGATGGACATCGCGGCAGCAGCGGATACGGTTGTGGATATGGTGCTGCATAGGAGGCAGCTCTCGTGGCCGCTAAGAACAAGCCTCAAAACTAGAGACCACAGCTTCCTTATGTGGGCCACTTATGGAATTACTATAGGGCGGCTTATCTTGCCTGTGTATGAATAATGCGTGAATGCAGCTAGCGATATCCCTTAAAATAATTTAATCAGCCACTTTGTATGGAACGTAATGCATGGCTAATAGACAGTAATCGGCTTTACTTCCGTTTCTTATGAATGGAGATTTCTTTCATGATCATGAAATAGTCTTGTATGTTTATTTACTTTTCTTGTGCTTCATTCCACTGAACATAGTAGCTCTTATTTTCATTTCTGGCCGGTCATTCTTTTGTTGCACTGTCAAGATCTTCCATGAAAATTTTCTCGAGTGAAATCTTTTCCTAATTCAAATTTTAGCTACAGTTGCCAATCCAACGAGTAGTTTATTGATTAGACTTCTCACGGTCTAGGGAGAAATCCCAATCTTATTGCACAAAAAAAAAAAGTTTTGGCATAATTCACATCTCCCTTGCTGTTTCCCTCTTTCAGTCATATATGTTCTTTTAAGTTATACACTTTTCATCGAATATTAATAGCTCTATTTGGTTTTAAAAAAGAAATTAATTTTAGCTTATTTTATAAAACTAAATGGAGCTAATAAAATAGGACAGAGGGAGTATATACACAGTGAGAGAGAGATTTATATAGATGGATACAAATAACATTACACAGGGTAATGTTAATAAATTAGATAGAAGTTCCCTAAGGTGATTCTAGCCACTAGTTTCAGGAAGTGAATGATGGTCCAACATGTGCATTAATTCGCCATTAAACCTTATACCCTTAACTAAGATATTCGAAGCAATTTATGTTTCTTTTTTCCTTGTCACATCTCTCTATTCTTCTACTGAATATATGCTCTTAGACAGTGGAGGACCATGAATTTTGTCTTAACCTTTCAAATTTAGGAGGCAGGGCATAATCAGTTTTAGCTAGCTAATATATTTTCCTTTTGGAAGGCAGGGGATATTCCTAGCCATCAATTTTAGCATAATTTTGGTTTATTCCTCCTGCATCCAAGCATAATTTTAGATTTGTTTTTAAAGAAAAAATTTTATATCTATCTAACATATATATTTTAAATATATTGGATTGCATGTTTCTCATTTGACTCAATAAAGGCTTTTTATAGGCGATGTAGAAAGTTATTTTTATCTCATAAAAGTAAATAAAGTTATTCTTATCACTATTATTTTGCACCCTCACCCTCAAGAACACAAGTTGCGAACTCTCCCAAATGTAAACCATTTTCAAAAAATTTGTGTATGGATCTAGCCTTATTTTAGTCAACTTATTCACTAGCTAATAGTTATTAGAGATGCTTTTTAACATAGCTAATAGTTATTAGTGATGCTTAAAAGGCATTGAAAACAGTCTCGTTGTAAGTGCCCAATAACGAAGTATATGAAAAAGTGTCACTAACAATACCTCTATTAGCTATGCTTTTCTTTGTGTCGCTAATAGTAATCTATTAGCGATGCTTTCTCTTTGCGTACTATTAGCAACAATTTTTTTACGTTGCTAGTATTCTATTAGCGACGTTTACTAAATGTCACAAAAGCTTATTATTTGCTAATAATATATTATTAGTGATGCTTTCTAAAGCATCGCTAATATTTAAAACTATTTAAATAAAATTAAAAAACATCTTAATTAGTAACCCTTTTTGTGCATTGCTAATAAAAAAATATTATTTTAACACTTATTAGTGATGCTTTTAAGAGCATTGCTAATAAATAAATAGAAAATATTTATTCTTGCTTGAGGCCGGATGAGGGGAGAGGGATGAACGAGTGAAGGGGGGGGGGGGGGGGGGGAGCCGGTCCAAGGGGAGCAAGGGCGGAGCCACTCCTGCTCCATCCGACAACAGGATCGAGGGGGGAGCTGGGGTAGGGGATAAGGAGTGAAGATGAGAGGAGAAGCAAGCATGTGGTGGATGGCAATGGCCGAGGGAGAGAGATAAAGGAGTGGGCTTTGTTTCCTTATGTGCTACTTGAGAAGCATCACAAATAGTTCTCAATTTGCGACACATTTTTATAAGCATCCCAAATAGTAAGAATATTTGTGACACTTATATGAAAGCATCGCCAATAATATTGAAAAAAAATTAAAAACCTATCCTATCTCCTCTCCCTCTCTCTTCTCTTTCTCTCTCTTTGTGTTTCTCTTGCTCTCTCTCTCTTTCTAGCTTACCAACCCCTAATGAGGTAGATGGGGAATAGTGGGCAATCTGAATGAGCTGTTTGCGAACTAAAGAATCAAAGGTAAATTGAATTTTGTATTGTCTTATATCAAACTTTCTTTTTATTATATGATAAATATCCTAGTAAATCATATTATTCAATACAGGTAAGGCGTGCTAATACAGTTAAGAAGATCTAGTATGTGGAGGTTTATGTTCTACTTTATATTGTCTACATTCTTTTTACATTGTGCGTAGCTTGCTACCAATTAGATCTGATATATTGATTGTTTCTAAATGCAACAACTAAAAAGGGGAACTGATGTCCTAATCCGGCGATGGGATTTTTTCCTTTTAACATAAAAAAATGGTGAGATTATTAATGAGGATGCAGAAAAAAAGATGGTAAGTGACCTATCTTTTATGAAGCAAATTTACTTGTTGTCTACGTAGTGCAATGAATTTTTTTCATTGTATCATAATCCTCTTTTATTGCCACTATTTTGTCACATGTACAAAATCTTATCTCATTTCTCTTGCCCTAAATTAAAGGTTTTTACTTATTTTTACAAGCATTTGTCATTAAGTATATCTTCAATTTTTTGCAAATATGACACATTGGTTTCTGAACTTCAATTCTTTAAAAAAATTGTCTTATGTAGAAAACTAAAATTTTCAAACTTGAATCTATCTAACTTCTCATTTGATGACGTAAGTTTGCTTTCTAGGATCTTGACTTTTCTCTTCCTTGCTTTAGTTTAGTTCTCAAATTTTGATCCTCTTTTCTAATGATTCTTTACCCTAAGCTAATTGGAAATTTGATTTGAATGGTGAGTCAATTGTTTCCTCATTCTTGTTGACAATTTTCTCAAATTTTTGAACTTTCTTACCCAATCAATGGCTTATTTGAAGAGTTTCTCATGGTCACCAAGGAAAGCCTCTTCATTAGATGGTTTATGATCAGATTCAACCTTATTTGATTCTTAAAATCCATTTTAAGGGTAATTCAACTTTACACTTGCATGCAATCCAATATAATTGCAAGTAGTATCATCAAAAACACTGGAGAAAGTTATTGCCATGATATATCAAGTGAACCATGCAAGAAAGTTGAAATGGTTTAAGAGAGAATAAAGAGCAGAAGCAACACAAATCAAATATACAAATTTTCTATTTAAACCCTTACCTACCCTTCAAACTAAGAGGTCACCACAATGTTTCTACCCCAAAAATGAAGTTAAGAGCTACAAGATGTGGCTTCATGACACAAGAACTAAGCTAATACAAAAAATTATCAATCAAGCACACAAATATACAAACAATTTATATGTGGAAACCCAACCAGGAAAAACTATGCGACCAACCCTTGGATGATTAACGAATGCACTAAGAAGATCTACAACTTACAAAGACCTAAACATTATCATCACACTAGAAGTCCATCTCTAGCTGTCCCTTGGCTACCAAAATCCTTCTTGGTACTTTTGAACGTCGCCTTTTGTCTTGTTCTTCCTTGGTGCAATCTTCTATGGAAGTGTAAACGAAAGTCTATCTTGATAATTCATCTACGACTCTTGCATGTGATGACCTTCTTTGTGTTGTATGCAATAACACACAACTTACAACTTAAGTCTTCACTCAGTTTAACTCGTGTATGTATGAAGTAACTAACCAAATCTACCAGGACTCTAATGTGTAATGACAATTTGCCAGTTTCTAATGCCTAAATAAAAAATCTCTCAATGAATAGTAGCCAATGAAAGCACTAACCTTCAAAGTACAGTAGAAAAGAATCACAAATCTTGTCACACTTTTTATGCCTTTAACTTATGTTTTTTCCTGTCCAAATACCCCTTACATATGCCCCTCATTCGGTTTAGGTGTGAGAATTTTAATAGGAATCACATTCTACTTGGAATGACCTATTTTAAGTAAAAATGGGTATGACCTATCAATTGATATAATGCCCAATCGATCATTGCTACAATATTGCTACAATACCAATTCAAGAAACAACAAAAAATAAATCACTATAGTAATCTGATCGACCGGTTAATAGTAATACTATAGTGTCACTATAGAACTAAATGCGTAATTCATTCCTGGTCAATCCCATTTAACCCTAATTAATCGTGAATGAAAATTTTTCATAGTTATTCAATTTTTACTCTTTTTTACTTATTTTTTCAACAATATGATTTGATAAACCATATCATTCCTAAGTGTGTGACACATGTGCATGATTTTATACTTATTATGCAACTGAAATTCAATTATTTCCATGTCTTCCACCTAGAAACCTTCAAAACACAATTGCTTTGAATTTCTAGGTCTTTCATTTTGAAATCTTATTTGATTCATCACAAATAGACTCAGACTCTATAAGACTTAAATATACACATAGAATGAACATAAATTTTTTTAGAGAAATAAAGTTAATCTAACAAATTGTCACTTATTTCCGAACAAATAGAGGAATCAATGCTAATTACGTGTTTGGAATATTTGTGATTAGTTGTACCTTATGGCAGCAGTACCCCCTCCTTGGTTGAAGATGTCTACAGAAGAAGTGGATATGATCTCTTATTTGATTATTCAAAATTTGAAGTTTAAAACCCCAAATTTCACATTTGTTAAAAATAAAAAACCACTTCTCAACTACTGCAAATTAAATGTGGATGGTTCTTCTAGAATTAACCCCAGTTCGTCTCAGTGTGGATGTGTTATCAGAACCTCAAATGGGAGGGTTGTGGGAGCTAAAACATTGGTTGCGGGTATCCACACTACTATTATCTTTAATTTCATGTCTCTTATAGTTGAATGGGATTCAAAGATTTTGGTTGAATGTGGATGACATCTATTTCATGGCCTAATAAGCATTTTGTGGAGAAAGAAGAAATTTTATAAAGATCAAATACTATTTTTTTCCAACACATTTTTTGAGAGGCTAACCAGTTTGTTTATTTCCTGGCTAGAGTAGCTAGCAAAAGCATGTGGTCCTTGATTTCTTGGCACATCCCTTTAGAGTATCATACCTTGAGAGGCATTGTTGTGCTTGATTCTTCTAGCCTGCCTAATGTTGGATGCAAATAATGTTATTTTTTGTTTTTTATTCTTATAACACTATAAGAAAAAAAGACTATTAGTGATCCTTAAAAGTGTCGCTTATAGTCTTAAAAGCATCACTAATGACTTTTAGCAACGCATAAAAAACATTGATAAAATCGTTGATACTAGTCTCGTCACAACTACTCATTAGAGACATATAAAAAAGTGTTGCAATAGTACTGATATTAGTGACACTATAATTTTTGTTGCTAATATTAATTTTTTTTTAACATTTTAAAAAGCGTCACTAGTAAGAGAATATTAGCAATGCTTTTTACAAAGCATCACTAATAATATAGTATTACAGACGCTTTTTAAAGCATGTTAGGGGTTATGGAAAAATAAAATTCCAAAAAAAGCAACTTCCTTAGAAAATTATATTTCGATGGAAATAAATTATCATAGAAATTGATATTTCCAAGGTTATGAGTTTATTTAAAAAAATTTCCAAGAAATATTTTAATATATATTTTTAAAAAATTACAAGATAAAAAAAATCTTTGTTAATAGAGAATATTATATTTATTTCTTTTACACATTTTTTAATGAGATAACCTTTTTAGTCAATCATGGTTACGAGTAAAAAAAAAAACACAATTTGTTGCCAAAAAAATATCTTGTACTCAATTTTTTTCTTTTAAAAATAATAATAAAAAATTTCCATTAACTCAAACACACATTAATTATTATGCACATGCATCTATATAAAATTATCATTTAACAATAAATCTATTCTACTTAATATTTTATGTAAAATAATCTATATAATATTCTATAAAAAAATAAAAAAATCAAGAACAATACAAATGGCTGGAAGTCCCATAATTCTTTCATTTCTTTCATAATACCAAACTTATTAAACAAACAAGAAATAAAATCAAGTATTCAACTCTATTTTCTCTCTCAACTACAAAACAACTCAGGATATAATATCCTATAATTTATATTTTTCTAAATAAATTTTTTTTCACTTGACAACTTCCTAAATATCATTGTAATTCTACATATTTGTAGCAAGCTCATCACAAAAATAGCCCATCCTCACTATTCCATTTGCCTATGACTGATAATCTTCTAAATTTGGTGCCTTCGATGGAAGTTGTTCATCGTCTAATTTATCATCACTCCACTCATTATCTTTATCTTCTTTCCTAATAAAATTATGAAGAATAACTATAGCAACAACAATTTTAAACTTGTGTCTCGTATGGAAATTTAGGTCATTTATCTGATAATATTTCAAAACGGTCCTTCCATACTCTAAATGTGTGCTCACTAGATCATGCACAGACTCCCCAGCACAATCAATATCGTATAGAGGGGGCATTTTCCAAAACCGCAATTTTTCAACATTGACTTGTAACTTAGTTCCAAATTAACGTACAATACTTGTGCAGTTGTCAATTGAATGAGTGTTTTTTTGCTAAAACACGTACTTTAGTTGCCTGAATTTAGACTGTCATTGTCTAAAAAATATAACAAGGATTACCAAGGTACAAAAGTACAATAAAAGTGCCAAAAAAATATGATTTTTATGATTATGACAATCCAAAACTGTATTAACACCATTGGATAAATATGTGAGCAATTCTTGTGGATATTTCACAAATTATCATGATCCAAAAAACTGAGCCACTGTAAAACTGTACGGAAGATGTTTATGCTTCTTGAGCGATTTGTGCAGCCAAGTTATTCCTTAGTCCTATGAGGGCTTTCGCTTGCGCCCCTTCTGAGAAATGCGCTTCATGTCTGGAATAGTTCTTTTCATCTCCCTGCAGAAGAAGATACATGACATCAATAATCTACATTGAAATGTGAAGAGCAACTAAAGTATATGATAATTTCATGGAGCTCGCAGCTAGATCATATGACAATAAAAATGAATATGGACCCATGAAGCATGAAGTGCATTTTATATAAAATTTGCATCTTATATAAGACCCAAATTACATGATTGAGAACACAACATATTATACTAACCATACAAAAACTTGGAATATAGAGCTCTCAACACTGAAGAAGGAAGTTATCTCTTAGTAATCCATATGGTATATGAGAATTAGAATGAAAATTAGTTGTACAAAAAGCAGAAAGGAGAGAAATATTTGACAAAGGCAAACAAATATCAGAAAAGTTGAGAAGAGCCTGGGCGCTTAAGCTTTTGAGCCGCCCGATCATGATCCAGAAGCTAGAGGGCAGAACTCCATGAAATATTTGGCAGAAACCTTTTCTGCACTCTACTACTCTATGGCCACAAAATCAAGATCCTGAGCCCGATGCATGTTAACGGGTCCCAACAAATACTAAATGGGAAAAAAGGCAAGAATATTGCTTAAAGAAAAGGAATAACTAATTATTTAATAAGAAAATAATCTGGCTTCCCAGTGCAAGCAGCATAAAATAAGCGGCCTCTGTTTATTGCTGCCCTTCATAGGCGGTGATCACAATGTTGGGATTCTGGAAGCATCTCTCCACTCACTTCTCACTGTGCACTTCTGGCTGGTGCAGCAAATTTCCAGCACACATACAACAGATTGGCTTGATGATAGTAGCTTCTGCAGTAGGATTCCCGTTTTTCCTTGGCTTGCTAGTCAAATGAATTTCTAGCACACATACAACAGATTAACTTGATTAGGTAGTGAACAAAAAGCCAACGGTAATGAGATAAGAAAGACTTCAGATGGAAAACCTTGGGAACCGTTGGATTTGGTTCTCTTCTTACCACTTCTTTGGTGAGGTCAATAAGTTTTGGCCATGAAAATTGATCATGTTAAACAAGTCTCGGAGATAAGAACCTCATCTGCAAGGAATTTACACGAGCACTCTTTCAGTTTTTACATCAAATTTACTGAAGCTAATAAAAATGGAAAAGTTGGCTTTGAAGTAAATACAAACTGTTTTCTTCCTAAACAGATAAATAATCAGATCAGATCAGAGAGCAGCAAATCAATAAATCTCAAAATAAATTGAACAAACATCATATAAAGAATATGTTGTTAATGTTAATGTAACACCTGATGCAAGCAGATCTCCTGTTAGTATCAATTTGATGATTGCCTTCAGACTCAGCCGTTGACTCTTGATCAACCAACAATTTTCTACTGGAAAATCAGTTGAAAATGAATGCCATATCCATCCTTTTACTATATAAATCCTACAGGTTTTTGAACCATATTGCTTAAAGCAAGGATAACAACCTTATTGTATTTGCAAAAGATGCTTGAACTAAATCTGCATAATAAATTAACACAAGGTATACAACTCTGATCAAAATACTAGCTCCTTGCAATGAGAACTACTAGATTGAGATTTCATAATTTGCCACTTGCTAACTTGACATATAAGATGCCAACAAAGTCGTAATTGCATTCCTCTCCCCCAACAAAGACCAACATATTTGATGTCCCATCCATCTCTGACACGAAAATCTATTAATAGAACCAAAAAATCAGCTAACCCAGCACAATATACCGAAAATCACAAAAGGAAAACATACAAAGTTCTGCATTCAAAACAGCTGATATGCCATTCACTGTTCAAGCAATCGACAGTTCCTAACAAGAGAAGTCAAACAAATTTGCACCATAAGGAAAGCATAAATAAGCGTGCTACATTAAAGAAACTAAAAATTGTAAAAGAAAATAACCATACCAGAGTCTCCAGGACCCGGACCTGCCCACAAGGAGCTCCCTCCAGAACATCATTCTCTCCAGTTCTCTTCAAAACTACAAAACTGCAGCCCCAAATTCGACACTCCGGTATGTGGCCGACGCGCAGAAACCGAGAGGAAGAAATGGAGGATGGTGGAGATCGATGGTGGTTCTGTGAGAAGGAACAGAAACAAGAGAAGGGAGGAGTGGAGACAACAAGGCTTTAAGAAGCGTCGGCGAGAGGTGGAAGTGGCCGGCTTTGTGAGGCGGGGCCACGCCGGTGACGGAGCGAGACAGAGAGGACCAGAGGCGGAGCGGAGAGAAACAACCCGACAGTTAAAAATTTTAATTTCCAGGGGGGGGGGAATAAATCCCACTTTTCAACCCATATTTCCAGGGGTCGGAAAATAAAAATTTTCCGTGTTTAATTTTTCTATAACCCCTTACTGCGTGCAGTATCATTTTTCAAAAAAATTTCTTTTCCGACTATTTTTTTCGAGAACCCCTAACAGGCCCTCTGTAAAACAGAAATCTTCTCTCGCGTTTTCTGTTCCACCAAGAAAGTCTGGCCCCGGTTTTGGTTTCTACACAAGTCATGCACAAACACGGCGGCTCCCACACAAAACACGTTGGCTGTTTTGTGTTTTAACACACGGCGGCTGGTTTCGTTGGTCATATCAATTCGTGGGTGGGGCCCACTCATGGAGTGGACCCCAGACCACAGCAATTTTGTCATTGTACTGCTTACTTATCTCTTCTATCCTTCCTACATACAGCTAATCTTCACTGAGTGAAAAGATAGCTTCCAAGACTATTCTTGCTTTGAGTCTTCTCCTAATAGTTTTTCTTGCCATATCATCTGAAGTGGCTGCTAGAGACCTTGTTGGGACTTCGGCAAAAGAGTTTAAAGGTAAAATAACTTAATTGTGTTTTTACCTACTAACTGTTTCTTTTAGTTATTAATCACCTTTGGGCCTGATGTCTAACATCTATACCAAATTTTTCAAAAAGATTTATAATTAGGATCGCCAGGATGTATACCTTTGGGCTTGATGTCCTAATTACATACTGAGCAGTATTTGCTGGTGCAGGTGAAATATCAGCTGACGGCCGTGGAGGATATAACAGTGTACATCCCGGACATGGTGGTGTACATCCGGGACCTAAAGGACATCTCCCCGGACATGGCGATCACGGTTGCCAGCACTATTGCAAAAAAAATGGTCACTATAAGTGCTGCTCTGCTGCAGAGGAGGCAGCTATAGTGGCCACTGAGAACAAGCCTCAAAACTAGAGACCACAGCTCCCTTATGTGCCACTTATGTAATTACTACAGCGTGGCTTATGTTGCCTGTGTATGAATAATGCGTGAATGCAGCTAGCTTGTTGCTTCACCGATATCCCTTAAAATAATTTAATCAGCCACTTTGTATGGAACGTAATGCATGGCTAATAGACAGTAATCGGCTTTACTTCCGTTTCTTTTGAATGGAGATTTCTTTCATGATCATGAAATGGTCTAGTATGTTTGTTTACTTTTCTTGTGCTTCATGCCACCGAACTTAGTAGCTCTTATTTTCATTTCTGGCCGGTCATTCTTTTGTTGCATTGTCAAGATCTTCCATGAAAAATTTCTCCAGTGAAATCTTTTCCTAATTCAAATTATAGCTACAGTTGCCAATCCAACGAGTAGTTTATTGATTAGACTTCTCAAGGTCCAGGGAGAAATCCCAATCTTACCGCACCAAAAAAAACAAGTTTTGGCATAATTTACATCTCCCTTGCTGTTTCCCTCTATCAGTCATATATGTTCTTTTAAGTTATACACTTTTCATCCAATATTAATAGCTCTATTTGGTTGCACAAGGTAATGTTAATAAATTAGATGGAAGTTCCCTAAGGTGATTCTAGCCACTAGTTTCTGGAAGTGAATGATGCTCTTAGACAGTGCATTAATTCGCCATTAAACCTTATACCCTTAACTAAGATATTCGAAGCAATTTCTGTTTCTTTTGTCTTTGTCACTTCTCTCTATTTTTCTACTGAATATATGCTCTTAGACAGTGCAAGACCATGAATTTTGTCTTAACCTTTCAAATTTAGGAGGCAGGGGATAATCAGTTTTAGCTAGCTAATATATTTTCCTTTTGGAAGGCAGGGGATATTCCTAGCCATCAATTTTAGCATAATTTTGGTTTATTCCGCCTGCATCCAAGCATAATTTTAGATTTATTTTTAAAGAAAATTTTTTATATATATCTAACATATATATTTTTAATATATTGGATTGCATGTTTCTCATTTGACTTAATAAAGGCTTTTTATAGGTGATGTAGAAAGTTATTTTTATCTCATAAAAGTAAATAAAGTTATTCTTATCACTATTATTTTGCACCCTCACCCTCAACAATCACAAGTTGCGAACTCTCCCAAATGTAAACCATTTTCAAAAAAATTATGTATGGATCTAGCCTTATTTTAGTCAACTTATTCACTAGCTAATAGTTATTAGCGATGCTTTTTAATATAGCTAATAGTTATTAGTGATGCTTAAAAGGCATTGAAAACAGTCTCGTTGTAAGTGCCCAGTAACGAAGTATGTGAAAAAGTGTCACTAACAATACTGCTATTAGCTATGCTTTTCTTTGTGTCGCTAATAGTAATCTATTAACGATGCTTTCTCTTTGCGTACTATTAGCGACAATTTTTTTACGTTGCTAATATTCTATTAGCGACAATTTTTTTACGTTGCTAATATTCTATTAGCAACGTTTACTAAATGTCACAAAAGCTTATTATTCGCTAATAATATATTATTAGTGATGCTTTCTAAAGCATCGCTAATATTTAAAACTATTTAAATAAAATTAAAAAACATCTTAATTAGTGACCCTTTTTGTGCATCGCTAATAAAAAAATATTACTTTAACACTTATTAGTGACGCTTTTAAGAGCATTGCTAATAAAAAAATAGAAAATATTTAATCTTGCTTGAGGCAAGATGAGGGGAGAGGGATGAACGAGCAAGGGGGGGAGCCGGTCCAAGGGGAGGAAGGGCGGAGCTGCTCCTACTCCATCCGACAACGGGAGGGAGGGGGGAGCTGGGATAGGGGATAAGGAGTGAAGCAGGGAGGAGGAGCAAGCATGTGGTGGAGGGCGATGGCTGAGGGAGAGAGATAAAGGAGTGGGCTTTTTTCCTCATGTGCTACTTGAGAAGCATCACAAATAGTTGTCAATTTGCGACACATTTTTATAAGCATCCCAAATAGTAACTATATTTGTGACACTTATATGAAAGCATCGCCAATAATATTGAAAAAAAATTAAAAACCTATCCTATCTCCTCTCCCTCTCTCCTCACTCTTTCCCTCTCTCTTCCCTCTCTCTTCTCTTTGTCTCTCTTGCTCTCTCTCTCTCTCTCTTTCTTTCTCTCTTCTCTCTCCCTCTCTCTTTCTAGCTTAGCAACCCCTAATGAGGTAGATGGGGAATAGTGGGCAATCTGAATGAGTTGTTTGGGAACTAAAGAATCAAAGGTAAATTGACTTTTGTATTGTCTTATATCAAACTTTCCTTTTATTATATGATAAATATCCTAGTAAATCATATTATTCAATACAGGTAAGGCGTGCTAATAAAAAGCAAAATCTTTCATTACAAACTTTCACCCACACAACTAGGACTAAAAGTTTTAAGAAGATCTAGTATGTGGAGGTATGTGTTCTACTTTATATTGTCTGCATTCTTTTTACATTGTGTGTAGCTTGATACCAATTAGATCTGATATATTGATTGTTTCTAAATGCAACAACTAAAAAGGGGAACTGATGTCCTAATCCGGCAATGAGATTTTTTCCTTTTAACATAAAAAAAAATGGTGAGATTATTAATGAGGATGCAGAAAAAAAGATTGTAAGTGACCTATCTTTTATGAAGCAAATTTACTTGTTGTCTACTTAGTGCAATGAATTGTTTTCATTGTATCATAATCCTCTTTTATTGCCACTATTTTCACATGTACAAAATCTTATCTCATTTCTCTTGACCTAAATTGAAGGTTTTGACTTTTTTTTACAAGCATTTGTCATTAACTACATCTTAAATCTTTTGCAAATATGACACATTGGTTTTTGGACTTCAATTCTTTAAAAAATTTGTCTTATGTAGAAAACTAAAATTTTCAAACTTGAATCTATCTAACTTCTCATTTGATGACGTAAGTTTGCTTTCTTGGATCTTGACTTTTCTCTTCCTTACTTTAGTTTAGTTCTCAAATTTTGATCCTCTTTTCTAATGATTCTTTACCCTCAGCTAATTGGGAATTTGATTTGAATGGTGAGTCAATTGTTTCCTCATTCTTGTTGACAATTTTCTCAAAATTTTGAACTTTCTTACCCCAATCAATGACTTATTTGAAGAGTTTCTCATGGTCATCAAGGAAATCCTCTTCATTAGATGGTTTATGATCAAATTCAACCTTATTTGATTCTTAAGATCCATTTTAAGGGTAATTCAACTTTACACTAGCATGTAATCCAATATAATTGCAAGTAGTATCATCAAAAACACTAGAGAAGGTTATTGCCATGATATATCAAGTGAACCATGCAAGAAAGTCGAAACGGTTTAAGAGAGAATAAAGAGCAGAAGCAACACAAATCAAATATACAAATTTTCTATTTAAACCCTTACCTACCCTTCAAACTAAAAGGTCACCACAATGTTTCTACCCCAAAACTGAAGTTAAGAGTTACAAGATGTGGCTTCATGACATAAGAACTAAGCTAATACAAAAAATTATCAATCAAGCACACAAATATGCAAACAATTTATATGTGGAAACCCAACCAGGAAAAACTATGCGACCAACCCTTGGATGATTAACGAATGCACTAAGAAGATCTACAACTTACAAAGACCTAAACATTATCATCACACTAGAAGTCCATCTCTAGCTGTCCCTTGGCTACCAAAATCCTAAGAAGATCTACAACTTACAAAGACCTAAACATTATCATCACACTAGAAGTCCATCTCTAGCTGTCCCTTGGCTACCAAAATCCTTCTTGGTACTTCTGAACGTCGCCTTTTGTCTTGTTCTTCCTTGGTGCAATCTTCTATGGAAGTGTAAACGAAAGTCTATCTTGATGCTTCATCTACGACTCTTGCATGTGATGACCTTCTTTGTGTTGTATGCAGTAACACACAACTCACAACTTAAGTCTTCACTCAGTTTAACTCGTGTATGTATGAAGTAACTAACCAAATCTACTAGGACTCTAATGTGTAATGACAATTTGCCTATTTCTAATGCCTAAATAAAAAATCTCTCAATGAATAGTAGCCAATGAAAGCACTAACCTTCAAAGTACAGTAGAAAAGAATCACAAACCTTGTCACACTTTTTTTGCCTTTCACTTATGTTTTTTCCTGTCCAAATACCCCTTACAAATGCCCCTCAGTCGGTTTAGGCATGAGAATTGTAATAGGAATCACATTCTACTGGGAATGACCTATTTTAAGTAAAAATGGGTATGACCTATCAATTGATATAATGCCCAATCGATCATTGCTACAATATTGTTACAATACCAATTCAAGAAACAACAAAAAATCAATCACTATAGTAAACTGATCGATCGGTTAATAGTAATACTATAGTGTCACTATAGAACTAAATGCACAATTTATTCCTGGTCGATCCCATTTTAACCCTAATTAATTGCGAACAAAATTTTTGCATAATTATTCAATTTTTACTCTTTTTGACTCATTTTTTCAACAATATGATTTGATAAACCATATCATTCCTAAGTGTGTGACACATGTGCATGATTTTATACTTATTATACAACTGAAATTCAATTATTTCTATGTCTTCCACCTTGAAACCTTCAAAACACAATTGCTTTGAATTTCTAGGTCTTTCATTTTGAAATCTTATTTGATTCATCACAAATAGACTCAGACTCTATAAGACTTAAATATACACATAGAATGGACATAATTTTTTTTAGAGAAATAAAGTCAATCTAACACATTGGCACATATTTCCTAACAAATAGAGGAATCAATGCTAATTACGTCCCCTCCTTTATTGAAGATGTCTACGAAAGAAGTGGATATGCTCTCTTATTTGATGATTCAAAATTTGAAGTTTAAAACCCCAAAGTTCACATTTGTTAAAAAGAATAAACCACTTCTCAACTACTGCAAATTAAATGTGGATGGTTTTTCTAGAATTAACCCCAGTTCGTCTTGGGGTGGAGGTGTTATCAGAACCTCAAATGGGAGGGTTGTGGGAGCTAAAACATTGGTTGGGGGTATCCACATTACTATTATCTTTAATTTCATGTCTCTTATAGTTGAATGGGATTCAAGGATTTTGGTTGAATGTGGGAAGCCTTGGTGACGGGAAACCGGATCAGCTGTAGAGGCTGATCTGTCATGGCTGGTATGGCCAAATAAGGCTAACAACAAGCGAAAGAAGGGTAGGGGGGCTGATGGGCTGTGGACGGGCGAGGATAGGCAGCGAATGGGAGGGAGAAGGACAGCAAAGGGAGGAGCAGGGGGTGGAAGAAGGGAGGAGGGGGAGGGGATGATATATGCATGGCCGGGTGAAATTTTTCCCACAGCCGTGCTCTGGATGAAGTTTTGCAAAACAATGTCATCCATAATCCGTATACAAAGATATCTACCGACAAGGCTAAAATTCAAACATATGCCATTTTACTGAAAGCAATCGCAATTGCCTCGGCCACGACATGTTGTCCTACAAAAGTCTTTTGCTGAAAAATTTGTCTTTCCTAGAGGACTAGCAAAAGATTATTTGTCACTACATGTCATATTATACTGTAGTCCAGTCTCTCCATTCTACTTGCCTGGTAGAGCTTGACTCGCAGTCCGTGAATTATTTATTTATTTATTCATCCACCAATGACCAAAAACAGCTTAGAATGTGAACATCCCCTCTTATGTGGGCATGGGAGGGGAAGCATGTGAAAATGGGCCCACTTCACATGAAGGTTGACAGAGTAATGGAGCATTGATTAAATATGTTTTAACATCTAATTGACCCATAAATTATTTGCAAGTAAAGAAACCAGATGCATGATATATTAATAAAAAGTTAGAATACACGTATTAAGTAGGGTAAACTTACTTTTATTTTAGCCCTGTTTAAACTAGAAGTGCGCTGGGTGCCTTGGACGGTGCAATTTTAAATCAGTCTTTGCCCGGAATCATGCGAGTCATACTTAGATCTTGATCTGATGGCTCCAACAAATCAGATGCATACTAACTATTTTCTTTTCATTTTGTTCCATGGAACTACAAGCATTACATTGGGGAAGAAGAATGCTAAGCCACCCAAAACTTACCCTTGGATGGGGACGTTTCCTAAAAAAGCCTGTGGGTTCATCCAGTATGTAAATAAACTTAACAGTAACATTACTTCTTGTGCATAGTTTGGGCACTCGGCTACTTGTGATTCAAGATTTAAAAACATTATGTCCTACCCAGAATCAACAATTTGCTGCAAACTAAATATTAAGATATCTAGGATAGCGCAAAGTCAAAACTGGGTCACTGTATGATGACCTATATGATCATCGCCTTTATGCTATATTTGAGATGAATGTGGCTATATGTAACCCACTAAACTCCTACATCTCTCATTACTCGTGTACCTCTGATAAAATTTCTTAAATCTCTTATATGTACCCCTCATCTGAAATATATGACTTATATTTTTTTAATCAATATTCCCCACACATTTTTTTAATGAATACACACATATTGCCCTCCTATATCCATGACATAAAACCCTAACCCCTACCGATCATCTTCTACCTCCATCCCCTCCTTTCTCCCCTCGTTGAGACCCCAGACCCTCACCTCGACTGATCTTTTTTTGCCTTCCCCCACCCAACCATTCTTCCCCTCATTTTCCCCCTCACTAAGCCACTTGACCCTCACCCTAACCGATCTTCTTCAGCCTTTGTCCCATTAGATCCTATAAAGGAGATATGGTAGGGCACCTCCTGGGAGGCCCCACCAGGGGCTAAAAAGGAGATCGGCCCTTGTCGCCATAGGCACCCAGAGACACACAAGAGGCCTATTTTGGGGGAAAGAGAATTTTCACCTGCAATCTTAATTGAATAGAATTGGGGATTAGGTATTTCTGGTAGTTTAAGACTTTTTTTCTATAGTTCCTTGTCCAAAACTTTGAATACTCAGCTTATTGTTTTTATTCCTAAGGTCAAGGAACCTTCTTCCCCATATAAATATAGAAAGATTAGTTTATTTAATTTTTCTTATAAAATCATTTTAAAATTTTCATGTAGAGGATGAAAACAATAATTTCTAAGCTTATCAATTAGAACCAAGTTGCCTTTGCATCCAATAGGTCTATTCATGAGAATATATTGTTAGCTCATGAACTCTTTCACAAGAACAAGATTAGGGAAAGGGGGGTTTGTTTGTCATCAAACAAAACCTTGCCAATGCTTAAGATTGCATGATATCACATTTAATTGCAAAGATGTTGTTCTGATTAATGGAAGTTGTTCACCCTCCATTTCTACCATGCATCATTTACAACAAGGGGACTTATGGACTTTTATTAGAGGGCACATGGACTTTGATTAAAGCTTCAAAAGGATCAAGAGATTGTACTACGAAGACAAAAACAAGTTCGAGAAGCACCGAGATGGACTTTGGTGGCCAAATCAACTAGAGATTGACTTCTAAATTGGGAGGTTGGTAATGTGTTTTGTAAGTTCTTAAAATTTCATAGTGTATTGATTAATTGGCCTAGAGTGGTCGATTGTTTTTTCCGTCTTTGGTTTCCACATAAAAAAACACTTGAGTGTTTCTTTTTGTGGTGTGTTTTTTTGCTACTATTCTGCATGAGTAGCTAGGAATTTCTTGCATAAAAGATGACACAACCTGTAGCTCTCTACCTTTGATGTGTTGGGCTAGAGGCACTATGGGATGGGTATTAAAATCACATCTATTTGGTAGGATACTCATAGAGGGAGTCCTAGGCTTTTTGAAAGCTTCCCAACATAGGACTCTCTTTTCTCTCCCTATATGATCCCCATGCCACCTCTACCCTCTCTATTGAACTGCCACATCTCTCTCTTGCCCTCTCCCAATTTGTCCCCTATCCTCTCCTCTCTTCTCCCCCTTGAACTCTCTCTTTCTCCTCTCTTATCCCTCTACTATCTAAGAGTTTAATATCATTCTAAGTACATACCAAAGGTTTTGAGACATAATTGTGACAAAGAAATTAGCTAATAAACTTAACATATGACACATATGTTCTTACAATCTCCCATTAGCTATTTCTTGTCAAAACACTACATATTTGAAAATCAAAATAAATTCAAACTCTCGATATAGTGCATTGACTTTCAAATTGTACAAAATAACTTGAAACTCAAAGTCTCAGCATAGACTCATTTCAAATTGATTTTGAAAAGCCTTGGATAATGTACTTATCCTGCACATTTAAAATCAAATTGTTTTGCATAGTATTGTTCAATAAAGTAAAGATAAGTACTTTGATTTTCATTAATTACTTCTCCCCCTTTTTGACATAAATAGACAAAAAGTTAAAGTGATAATTAACAAAAATACTCATTAAAGCATAATCAAGTGATCATTATCACTAGAAGACAAGAATATATATATATAAATCATCCCATCACCATGTCCATCACATATCTCAACATAACATTATTTTCAAAGTACATCTCAAAGTCATACTAAAATATAACTTAACTAAAACAAGTTTAAACAAGGAATACATAAAAAGTGGTACACAATCAATATAAAAATCAATCATCATCATCATCATCACTATACTTCCCCTCACTATCTGCATGTTGAAGTCAGGATCTGAGCAAACAATTGATGTTTGTAAGGCTCTACATCACAACATCCTAAAAATATCTAAACTTGGCAATAGTAACTAGTCTATTCGGATTATCCATCGGTGCTGGTGCATCTGTTTCTACCTGTGGCTCTTATGCATCACCCTAATGGTGACAAAGCATCCTATGAAGCACAACAATGTCAATTGGTCCCTTACCAATCATAGTAGGCTCTGCTCTAAGTATCCTAACATGTACCATAATGAAAATCCAATACATGATGTACGAGTAAGGTAACATCTCATGTGCATGGCCATGAAGGAATGTCATCATATGTCCAAAAATAATGGAAGGCTGATCCATCTAATTATTAGGATGTACTAGGAGATGTAGTATTTGTGTCATCGTCTGATCCACTCTCTCCTTCCTAACACTTCATATGTCATACTGAGTAATGACATGTAGCAAATGAAAATTTGATGTAATGGAGTGAGCAAGCATTGAAACCTCTAGCTCTGGACCTCTCGGTGGACCAAGCAAACTCCATGTACTCTCACAATCTGGCAGAAAGACATAACAGTCAAATTGTGGGTACGTGAGTGGTCTCCTCTCACATCCTATGATGTCTGCGATGATATTAGGTGAAACTATCACCTGGATGCATCCTGCTACTCCTACCAATGCATCATCATCCTCCAAGTGAAGTGATGCATACCATTGTAGAACCAATCGATGATAGATAGACTAACCAGATGTAGAGATCGTTCTAAAATACTCCATCCAGTACGGATGAGCCTCAATCCAACCAATAATAGTCTCAAGTGGAATGTGCACTAAGCAATGTTCACACCATATGGGTCTAACTCTATCTGAACCACTACTCGATATCCCTGGGTCCTGACTCAGCCATCTTCTATTTCTCTATTCTCCCCATATAAATAAATTACAATAAAATAACATAGGGCTAATCATAAACTAGGAACAAATAAATGATAGTAATAAACATCCTAGTATTTCAAAAAAAAATTGTATTAGATTGACTCCAAATTTGAACCCAAGAGAGATCTTAGTGATTAGAACAAACTTTATAACTAGACCTACAACAAATTTTGATCAAAAAAAACCAATTTCTAAAAATCCCCAATTTGTGACAAAAAGTTTAAACTGCACATGATTTTTCATGAAATCTCAAAATTTAACGAATCAAATTGCATGAAACTTAAGCTAAGGTAGATCTAACTATTTTCTAACGATCTCATTATCCAAATCACATTGAAATTGATTGAAAATCCTCTAAAAATCAAAATTTTAGTTTCGGAACATACCTTGGCCATGACGAAAAACTTGAAATTGATGTGGAAATCCGGTCTTAAAGCATGCAAAACCTCCTCAAATTGCCTCTATTCGCTCTCATAGACTCTTTGGGAGAGTTTTGAGTAAAATGGATTTGAAATGGAATATCTTCAAATTTAAAATAGTGATTCGACATAAAAAACCCAACTAGAGATCGATCACTATTGTCAATCAATCAATCGATCTTGAAATAGATGCAATTTTTTATTTTTTAAAAATAAAAAAAATTGCAACAATTCAATAAATTTCTAAAAATATTTCATGACACTTCCCATCAAAATAAAACTTTTCTGACACCTGGAACTCAAATTAAAAATTTACAAAGTTGAGCTCCTTTTGACAATTTTTAAATAAATTTTCCTTTAATCTAAGTGCATCCACCAATTATGTTCTTTAATACCTTTCCTTAGATTAGTCAACCCAAATGTATGTGATTGTTAATTTTATTCTCATCTTTATAACTCATTAATCTTCTTTTATTAATTATGAAGAATCAAAGTGTTTATCTTTATACTTTAATGGATAGTTCTATGCAAATCTTTTTCATTTTAAGTGTGTAGGATAAGTATATGGTTATACAAGGTTTTTCAAGCTCAATTCGAAATGAGTTTATGTTAAATGAGTCTATGTTATGTCTTTGTAGTGTCAAGTTATTTTATACAATTTGAAAGTTAATGCACTATGTCAAAAGTTGTAATTTATTTTTATTTTAAAAAATGTAGTGCTTTCACAAGAAATAGCCAAAGGGGGAGATTGTAAGAACATATGAGTCATATGTCAAGGTTATTGGCTAATTTCTTTGTTAAAATTATATCTTGTAACCTTGTGCATGTATTGAGTCTTAAAATCCGATTAGATGTTGTTGTGATCAAGTGAGTTTTGAAATTGACAGACTTGAAAAATAGGAGCAGATGTGTTCTTATGGATTAAGACAAATGACTAAAGAATATTGAAGGTTTTTGAAGCATATTATTCGCATACCAAAATCAACTGGACTAGTTTTGGAAGTGGTTTTAGAAGGTTTTAGCGTTATAAGGGCAAAATTGTAAAAATATAAACAAAATGATCAATCACTAGACATATGGTTGATTGGAATGATCGATCGGTACCTAATTTCATCCTATGTAATATGTAGCCAAGAGTTATCGATTGATCACCTTCGTTAATTGATCGATCACTTAAAGTATCGTTCACAAAATAAACAGTGAACGATCGATTGTTGTTTGGAAGAATCGATCGCTTGAAGGACTAGTTACTTTGATTAAACCTTTCTAGTTTCAATTTATTTCCTTATTCAAGTCAAAGACCTAAACCGACATAAGGAGCAATATAAGGGTTATGAAATAACAAAATTTGAGAGGAAAACCTAGAGGAGATTAGGGAAAAAGGGTTTATACCTTTTGTATATTGTTTTCAAAAGGGGATTCACATAAAGCTTTGAGTTGAAGATCAATGGTGAAATCGTGCAGCTTTTCCACATCTAAAAGGAGATTTCACAAAGTGATTTCAAAGATAAGTTGAAGTATGTCTTTAATGGGAGATTGAAGATTTTTAATGGAGGCCGAACTCAATACAACAAGAGGAGCTTGTTAAAGGCTAGAAGAAGACAAAGATACAACAAGGAGGAAGAAGAAGTTGCTAGTGATTGAGGGAGAAGACTTGAAGGCTAGCAAGAACACAAATTTGTGGAGATATAAATAAAAGGAGTTTGTATTAAAGTCAAAATAAAGGTTAGTGGTTTGCTTGTGCTATTGTAAATTGCCTTGCTTGCTAGTAGTGCATTTATTTGGTTCTGGTGTGGAACTGCCATGATTTTTTACTAGAGTTTGGGTTATCCATGTTAAAATTGTTGTGTGGTCATGTGTGGATTTAATGCTTAAGGTTTGAATGATTGATACATGAGAAATGAGTTTTGAGAGACTATTTATTTGATTCCGCTACATATAAAATTTTGCTCAAAGAGGCTAGAACCCGATGTCTTTATCTTTATAGATAATTGGACTAGAGGCAATCTAGTGATCTACTATATTCTTCTAGATGGAGATTAAACTCGCAAGTGGTCGCTGAGGATTAATTATTGAAATTTAGATTTTGACCCATGATATCAATATGATTTGACATGTTAGTGCTTCGTTATCCTCCTTAATCTTCACTAGTTTGATTTCTCATGGTAGGGTTTGAATTCTGAATTTTGCTTACATTTACTTACTTTTCTCTTAGAAATACTTAATTAAAATTGTTAATTTGTGTGCCCTAGATTGTTAGATGCTTCTCTTATACTTTTCCATAGTTTAAGTGCTTAAATTGTTGTGCTTGGGTAGTATTTTTGTTGGATTAAATCAATGGCTTGTTTGAATAACTCAATGAATGAACATAGGGGCTTAGGCAATCCAATGAATAGACCTCCCTTATTCTATGGCCAAAATTTCTCATATTAAAAAAATAGGATGAGAGCATTTATACAAGCGCTTGGTGAGAATGCCTGGAAAGCAGTTGTCAAAGGCTGAAGTCCTCTAATGACCAAAGATGAGGAAGAGAATTCTTTTCTAAATGATGAAACTTAATGGGATGAGAATTAGATTAAACATGCAAATCAAAACAATAAAGCTCTTAGTGCACTATTCAATGGCCTAGAGCTTATCTTTAATTATGTATCTGCTCAAGATGCCTAGGAAAAATTGGTAAAACATAATGAGGGAACTGAGGCTATGAAGGTGTCTAGGATACAGATGTTGACCCTAGAGTTTGAGATCATGATAATGAGTGAAGAGGAGACAAATTTTGAATACTATGCTAACTTTTAGATATAGTAAACACATGTGATCAACTAGGATAACTTATAGTTGATTACCTTGTTGTGAGAAAGTTATTAAGGTCCTTGCCATCTAAATTTAAAATTAAGGTGGCTGTCTTTAATGATTCTAAGAAGATTGACACCTTAGACATTGAGGAGTTAGTTGGTAATCTTAGAGCCTTTGAGATGTAAGAAGAGTCCTATAAGAATAAAAAAGGAGTTTTCTGAAAAGTCTAAAGGAAAACAAAATGGCCTAAAAACATCTAAAAGAACTTTAAAGAAAAATAATATGTTAAACACCGTTGATGAATCTAAAGAGTCTAAAGATGATGAAGAACTAATGCTTTTATTGGCTAGGAACTTTAAGAAGTTCATGAAAGCTCAAAACTTTAGATTTGGCAATAAGGGATAAAATTTTCTGAAAAAACAAGGAGAGAAGATAGATGAGAGGCAAACTAAACAAGACAAGAAGAAATTGAAATGTTCTAAATGTAGTAAGTTCGATCACTTTGCTGCTAATTGTCCTAACATTAATTATGACAATTCTTCTAATGATAAGCCTAAGAAATTAAAGGGGTTTGATTATAAGAAAAATGGAAAGGTGCTTCAAATAACTTATTCTAATTAGAGTTCTTCTAAAGAAGAATAAATGTGTAACTATACTGCCTTCCATGCAAGTGTGAAGAATGATAGTCCTAAAGAAGATTCTTGATAGTCCACTTCTCTTGAATAAAACTCAGAGTTTGATGTTTCTTCTAATAAGTTTAAGGGATTCCTCCAACAATTCTTAGTGTTGACTAACAAAACCAAATGCCTTTAGTGATAGTTGAACAAGAATGAAGATGAAAAAGTTTAGTCTTCTAAAGAGGCAAATAGGTTAGTGGAGTTAAATAACAAACTTGAAAAAGAGGTGCATGACCTTAAGAAAGACCTAGAGAGTGAGAAAGATAAGTCTAGTGCTCTCAATAGAGAACTTATGTCCTCTACAGAGAAATTAGATGGATTCAAGAGTGGGAAAAAGTAGTTGGGAACTATACTTAACATTAGTCAACCAACAAAATGGGCTTAAGTTTTATGAATTACTTGTCTACACCCTCAACAAAACTAACTATCTTTATGATGGCAAAAGAGAGAGATAAAGACCTTAAGATAGTGCCAAACTTACCTAGGTCAAGATTGAAAGGATGAATGATAGGTTCTAGTATTGTGGATGTGTGTGACATTTGTCATAGTGAGACCTGTGCTAGAAGAGAATGTCCTAAGAATTACCCATCAAACTTAAGTCAAAGAAGAATGAGAAGAAACACACTACCCCAAAGTTGCCCCACAAAGTGTATGAAAATAAGATGAAGAGAATGTGGAGGAAGAATGTTAATCTTCAAGCTTTGAAGGATCAATTAGGAAAAGCAAGGAAGTCTACCTTAGGTTGCCTTAGGATTGGAAAGCTAGATAAGGCTAAGGAGTCTCAAATCTCTAAGTAAGAAACTCTGATTTGTATCCATGGTTTTATCGCATTTTACTATGTTTTTCATGTCTTTTAATTCATATATTTTGAATTGAAAAAAAACAAAAAACTTGAATATGATAAAAAACACAAAAAAAATTTAATGTAGCTTTTGCTTGAGTTTACAATTGGTTTTGTTTTGGTTTATGATAAGTTCAGCTCTTGAGAGATATTGAGATTAATTTTCTTTTAAGCTAAAAAGTAATATGATTAGTGGTCAAATATACACCAAGGAGAGTGATGATCAATTTGAATTTTTTGCTTGATATTATAAGTCTCTAATTTTAATGCACACATCATGTGGAGACTCAAGTCAGGTTTATGTATGAAAATTAAGAGAGAATTCTTAACATAAGTTGACTTATGCGCTTGGATTTTAGGGGAGTTGAGACCAAATTAGAGGATTTTTTGCTAGATTTCTATGTAGAATTTAAAACAAAAGAAAATTGTATGCAATGTACTTCAATGTTTACAAGTCTTAAGTACTTTAATATCTTTTTAAATAATGGAATAGTCCTCATAAAGATGATGGAGAAGGGCTACCTACTTAGGTTGGCGTAGGCTAGTGTGAAGCTCTCATCCGCTTTACATCAAGAAAAATAAATTAAAAAGAAAGAAAAGAAAAAAATGAATGATGTAAGTAGAGAGGATTTACAAAAAGCTAAGCAATAGAAAAATGAATTTAGGAAAAATATCATAACTTAGCAAAATGCATGGGCATTTTAATTATGAGCTTTTGATTGTTTTTATTTTTTTTAAGAAAATCATCTACATAGATTCTAGCTAAAGAGAGTTTAAAATGGAACTTAGTCTTTAATTGGGTTTGAACAAATTTGTCTCATTTTTGTTAAGAGTGATTTTGAGAGATTTAAGATTAAAAGAGACAAGAGTTGATTATATTGGTGGTTTTTCTAAAAAATTAATAAAAGATGATTAATGTGTCGAAAATAAGAAAATAAAATTGATAATCACATACCAATGAGGTTGACTGATCTAAGACAAGGTCTTAATAAACATAATTTGTGGATGCACTTAGATTAATTGAGAATTGGTTAAAAATTTTGAGTTATGTGTGCCAGAAAAAATTTATTTTGATGGGAACTGTCTTGAAATATTTTTATGAATTTTTTTAAAATTTTTAAATTTTTGTAATATTTATTTTAAAAAAAATAAAAAAACACATTTATTTCAAGATCGATCAATCAACCCTAGCAATCGATCGATGGTCGGGTTTTTCGCACCAAAGCTGGGTTTTAAATTTGAAAAAACTTCATTCCAACTCTATTTCTCTCCAAACTTCTCCAAAGTTAATGGGAGAGATTAGAGGCTACTTGAGTGAATTTTGGGTTAAAATTAACTGGGTTTCTTCATCAAATTTTTGTTTTTCACTTGGCTAAGGTGAGTTCCGAAATAAGTAGATTTAGCTCTGTCTAAAATCTCATGCAACTTGGTCCGTTGAAATTTGAAATTTCATGAAAAATCTAGTATCATGGTTTTTGCACTGTTGTGTATGCTAGCTCAGGGTCGGGGCCTGTCCCAAGTTGCATTACTTTCCATTCCTAGGACTTATCATGCTAGGGCTTTACTTTTCCATATTTTCCTTTTATGATTCAATAAGCTGTAATTTGGGAGGGATATTGGATTTGATTGTAACGGACCGGCTGAGGGCCTGCCCAGTTGGTGCACACCCCACAGCTGCACAACCACCTAGGGAGTTGTGTCCTCCCTTATATGGGAGTATCCTTTCTCCTTTGTGTTTTATGCAAAAAGATAACTACTTCTTCCCTCTTCTGTCTTCATATCTTCTCCCATTTCCTTTACTTGAAGCTGGGTACCGTTTGTGTTCCAATCCAGGGACACAACATTGGTATCAAAGCGTCAATGATCAGCCATGACGCAAGACAAGCAGTTGGCACAAGCCCCAGAGATGTAGCCCGAGAAAGAGAAGGAGAACGTGGAGGATAGCCCCAAACCAACGGCAAACTTGGATAACGCCACTGTGTTCTCCATGTTTGAAACCATGACCGCCCAATTTCAGCAACTAAACAAGGTGGTTGCTCAGCTATAGGCAGTCCCTGTAGTGCCCCTCTTGCCCAAACAGCAAGCAGTCCACGCTGAGATGGGCGAGCCCTCCCAGCCCCTTGGATCTCGCACTATTGTCTTTCAGGAGTTATTCGAGAGGGATGTGCACCCTCCTCCCCATTATGTTAGCTTTGGCACCTTTGATCAGATCAAAGAAGAAGGACGTGCATGCCTGGACACACGAGGCCCCCTAGGTGTTCACTTAAATGCCTCAATGATGCCGAACCACAGAAATTTCTCCCATGAGTTTGAGGAAGACTTAAGAGGAGTACTCCGGGTCTCATGGTGGACCTCAAGGTGGGGCTGAGTTTGTCTCGCCTTCAGTTCCCTTGCTATAATGGGGAAGAAGACCCGGTGGAATGGCTCTATAAGGTGGAGAAGTTCTTCGCCTACCAAGGGACACACTATGAGGTTGAACGTCTGCGCATAGGTGCTTTTCATTTAGACGGCGATGCTTTCATATGGTTGTAGAGCTTTAAGAAGGAGGTCCGCTTTACGACTCGGCCTTCTTTCGCCAATGAACTCTGTGTCCAATTTGATCCAAACGAGTTTCAAGACTTTAACGAAATACTCTCCACCCTATGCCAGGCCACTGTTGCTCAATTTGAGTTCATGAAGATTGCCAACCGTCTACCCGATTGGACGATGGCAACCTTAGTGGGGACCTTTAAGAGGGGGCTCAAACCTGAAATTTTGGATGAGATGCTCCACTTCCATTGCACCTCAATGAGTGAAGTAGTGTGTCATGCATGTATTGAAAAGGAGAAGCTTGCCTAGCAACGGCGTGGAGGCTGGCCTAGCTCTTTTCTACAGCCTAGTCCACCGCCATCAGCCATCACATTGCCAGGTCTCTCTACCAACCGAACCAGCCAGCCCTCTGCCATTGCTGTCCCTCTAGTTCATCACCTCACTCTGGTCCAAATGGATGAGCAGCGCTCTAAGGGCTTCTGCTTTAAGTGAGATGAGAAGTTTGTGCCCGGCTACCATTGCTCCGTCTGGGGCAGCTTGATCATTGAGGAGGCCGATGAGCAGGATCTTTCCCCTTCCTTGGATGCACTGCCTCCTTATAACATAGTGATGTCAGAGATCTCTATGCACACCTTCTTAGGGGCATTTACTCCTCGTACTATGCGCATCCAAGGAAACCTCAAGCGGCAACAAGTAGCAATCCTAATCCACGGTGAGTCCACCCACAATTTCATCAATGATAAGGTGGCAAAATGATTGGGATGTTTTGTGTCGAACTCCACTCCGTTCAATGTTTTGATTTGAGATGGAAAGCACTTTCAGAGCACCGGTGTGTGCACACAGGCTTCCTTGTCTATTCAGGGCCATACCCTTCACCACTGACCTATTCTTGCTTCCGGGCGGACGTGGTATTGGGCATCCAGTGGCTATAGGAACTTGGTGACATTGTGTGGAACTTTCTTGACATGATTATGGACTTTGAGGTGTGGGGCAGTGGGTGCTCATCCAAGGCTCTTAGCTGGGCTCCTTGCAGTCAACCCAGTTGGTGAGCTCACTCTTTTGCTTTGCACCTCAAGGATTTTTTCTCTAGCAGTGTGCAACAGTGGATGTGCATCGGGATAGCCTTCCAGAGGACCTGTTCTTGGTGTCAAACATGCTTTAGACAAGTATTATTCAGCCAAGCACTAGCTCTTTCTGTTCTCCAGAATTACTTGTACAATAGAAGGATGGGACTTGGCATTTCCGTGTGGACTATAGGGCACTCAACAACATCACCGTCAAGGATAAGTATCGCATTCCGGTGATTGAGGAGTTACTTGACAAGTTGGCCGGTGCTATCGTCTTCAGCAAACTTGATCTTCGTTCGGGTTATCATCAAATATGAATACAGCCCAGTGACATTCACAAGATGGCCTTTCGCGCTCATGATGGACATTTTTAGTTCTTGGTCGTGCCGTTCAAGTTGACCAATGCAACTGCCACCTTCTAGAGTCTCATGAATGGTCTGTTCTACCCTTTCCGCAACCAATTTATAACTCATCATGGGTAGACCACTTGGAGCACCTTGGATCCATTTTCTCTATCTTGCGAGCTAATTCCTTGTTTCTTAAGCACTCAAAGTGCTCCTTTGGCAGTGAACAAGTGGAGTACTTTGGCCATATTATCTCTCACGAGGGGGTTGCTACTAACCCTTCAAAGGTGGCTGCTATGCTCTCATGGCCGACCCCCACTTGTGTACGGGCACTCCATGGATTTCTGGGATTCATGGTATTATCGGTGCTTCATCAGTCAGTATGGTTCGATTGCTAGTCCCTAACTTCCCTTCTGAAAAAATGGGAATTTATATGGACAGAGGTGGCCCAAGAACCCTTCGAGAGGCTGAAGCGGGCCAAGGCTATCACCTCGATGTTGGTGCTCCCAGATTTTGGCCATTCCTTTGTAGTTACGATGGATGCTTCAGACGCTAGTCTTGGTGCCGTTCTACTTTAGCAAGATACTCTCTGGCTGCTCTCAATCTCTATCAGCCTATGAGAAGGAAATGCTCGCCATAGTACATGCCATCACCAAATGGCATCCCTACTTGCTCGGCAGCCACTTCCTCATCTACACATATCATAAGCCCTTGAAATATTTCCTCAAATAGGGGGTGTCCACTCCGGAGCAGTAGTGGTCGATCAGCAAGCTATTGGGTTATGATAATGAGGTGGTATACAAGAAGGGGGCAGAAAACACTGTTGCAAATGCACTCTCTCGCCTCCCTTCTGAGGGTTCGTGGTTCGGGCTCTCCATGCCCTCTTGCCCATTTGTTCCAAATCTGCGGCAAGCTTATTTGGAGGATTCATCCGACAGTGAGTTGGTTGCTTGTCTGCACTCGGACCCAGCTGCCTCACCCTTCTTTATGTGGCAAGATGTACTCCTCTTTTGGAAGGGGTAACTTTGGGTGCCGGATGCCTTTGACCTCCAACGATGCATTCTTTCTCAATTCGAAGATACACCATTTACTAGACACAAGGGTTCCATCCGGACATATAAGTGGGTCAATCATAGCTTCTTATGGTAGGGTCTTTGGAGGGCAGTTCAGGACTATGTTGCTATTTGTGATGTCTGGCAACTATGAAGGCTGCCACTACGTCACCATTGGGGTTACTTCAGCCCCTTCCTATTCCAAATAAAGTTTGGGAAGATGTGTCTATAGATTTTGTGGAGGCCTTGCTAGTGATGCAGAGCAAATCAGTGATATTGGCGGTTGTAGATCACTTGTCCAAGTATGCACATTTTTGTGCTCTGGGTTGTTCGTTCATAGGCAAAACTGTGGTTGAGCTCTAAGTTTGTGAGATATCAAAGTTGCAGGGCATACCTTGCACCACTATCTTTGATAGAGATCAGATTTTCCTCTCTTAGTTTTGGTGAGAGTTCTTCGCACTCTAGGGCACCGAGCTTCATATGAGCACTGCTGATCACTCACAGTTAAACGGGCAAGCTGAGGTGGTTAACCACTACTTGTAACAATACTTGTGTAAGATCCCTGAACTTGAACCAATTTAAATTCATTATGTTTAATTACTTTTGTGTGGTTTACTATCAATTCTTATTGGTTCTGGACTATTTTTAAAATTGAAGTATTTTCCAAAGGTTTTAAACAAAAACCAGCTTCACATTTATGGGTTTTAAGTGAATTTGAGTCAATTGTGAATTTTTGGGAATTTTTAAAAATTTTACGAATTTATCAAAAATTAGGGTTTGGCGGGACCACCTATGGGCCCCGCTAGCGAATTTAGGGTTTTTGGTTGAAAACACCCCAGATATTAAAATAAGTCAGTAAAAAAATGTTCAGAATTTTTCTGGTCTTAATTAGAGCTTAAATGGCCAAAATACATACTTTTAGTTAAAAATCTTATTTATACCCCAAGGGTTAGTTAGGTTCACCCCATTCCTTCCTATAAAAGGAAAGAGGCTAAGTCATTCCATATTGGGAATATGTTGTGCAAGGGTCTTTAGAGCTTAATCCCCAATTAGGCCCAAAGAGGAAGTGATTAGAGGTATGTTCTTCCCTAATCTATGCTTAATCATTAGGGTTTTTCCTAATCCTCTCTTAATCTATCTTCCTCCATTGATTCAATCCAATTTCAAACCATTTAATCACTGATTTACTCCTCTTTTTAAAACCCTAATTTTCAAATTTTCATTTTTATGTCTCCTAAGCTCTAGATCTAGGGTTTGCTTTATGATTTTCTAAGTTAAATCGAGTTTTGATGTGTATTAATATAAAAATCATACTTTTGGAAGGTTTCAGAGGTGATTGAAGGATTAATCAAACTCAAATCAAGTGGGCACATAATGAGTTTTCAAATCTCAGCCTTGTTATGGTGAAAATCTCAATTTTTTTTATGTGTTTTGCTTGAATGGGTTTTCTTCATTAGGGCTTTAATGGTAGATTAATCAAATGTTAATCTTTTGCCTTGATGTATTAGGGTTTTACTTTGGAATGGGTTTAATTAGCTTTCTGGAATGTTTAATGGAATTTTGATGGTATATGAGGCTTAGGATGAAGATTTTATAGTTCAACAAATGTGTTTTGGTTTTGAATTTTGAAAGGAAGAAGAAGGCTCGAACTGCTTGTTAGCGATTGATCGGGACAACTGGCATATCGATAGGGCCATTCGAACGGCCTGCCAGGCCAATCGATCGGCCACACAACAGTTTTTGATCCTTTTCAATTTTCATGCTTATTTCGGTGTTTTCCTCCCAATTGATGATTCAAATGTTTATGGGGAGTGTTTTATACTAGAATTAAGCTATTGGAAGGGGGTAGAATTTGTGATAGAAATTTATGAAGTATGCTTAAGTACTTATTATGTGGAATTATATGTTGATAGTTATACATGTTTACATTTAATTATCTTGAATCTATGGATGATGGAATTCTTATTATTGGAGCATGTTTTAAGCAGGGCTATTAGATGGTAAATGATAAGATATGTCATCATATAATTAGAATGGATTGTAGGTGAATGATGTTATTATGTTATAGTTTCATGTGTAGAATAATCATGCTTGTAGGAGTTAAGCATTTGATTTCACATGAACGGATTTGTGGTTTATGGTAGATTTCACCCTAGATTTCAGTTGATAATCATGATTTGAATGTGTTTAAACATGCGTGTATTGCCTTATAAGCTTATGTCAAAGCATTGGTCATGTGCTTAAGAAATGTATGAACACACACGTGTGGGGAATTTACTATAAAATCATGGTTATTTATGATTCAATTATGATGCATGAGGGGACGGATGGGAACACTTTCCATGTATTGAATTCACGTAGAGATTGCTCACGAATGTATCATGTTGCATGCATCATGAAGCGGATTTTATGAATGAGACTTTACCGATGTTTAGCCGTGGTTGATCGTTTGGATGCAATGTTGTGAGATTGCGTGCTGGATTAATCGATCGTTGGCTTAATCAGAACATGGTTGGTCCGAAATGACATGATTTTGATTTAAGTTCCTATGTGGAACATGGATACTCCCCGGGTTGAGTCGATCTGAATTGTTAATGCGGTTGAGATTTATTTATTGAGATAGTTAAACCTGGACCTTGAGAATCCAGAGTAGTATGCCTATGTGCACCGGCTACCATGTGTTCTAGTTAATTCGGACTCTTCCACCGCAGAGATGTCTAGAGTGAACATACTGCTCTAGTTGATTCAGACATTCCTAGCCTAGACTGTCCAGAGAGCGAGTAGACCTGCTCTAGTTAATTTGGACTTCCTGTGTGGATTGTCTAGAGTGAGTAGAGGGGCTGACTACCCCTACACCCTAGTTTTCCTTATGGAAATCGGACTACATCCAGAGCGGGTGATATTAGAGCATTCTTGATATGATTGTATTCCTCTCCATGATGAAGACATTCACCATTTGATGATAATGCATTTGTATTAGATAATATTATGCCCAGATTACACAAGTTGTGTAGGGATATTTGAGATTATGTGACACATGTGGATGCGATTTATTATGCATGATCTTGATGTAGTGTGGTTTAGACACTTGTCGTGCAGGTGAATGAGCTATGGAATGTATGAGATTTATATGAAAGTATGATCTGAATTATGTGTTAGATACACTCCTCATGCAGGTTGATATGATATGAATACACAATCTGAAATCGTGTGATTGAGACACTATTATGTAGGTTTATGAGATATGAATGCATGATCTGAATGGTGTGAATGAGACACTATTATGCAGGTTTATGTGATATGGTCGCATGATCAGAAAGTGTGTGAAAGACACTTCTCATGCGGTTTATGGTGTTATTATGCTTGATTTGATTAGATGTGAACAATCTATGCAGGATGGATGTTAGGTTATAACTTGATCATTTATGTCTTGACTATGATAGGTGTGTCATATGCATGCTAGCTCTTATGTTTATGGGTAAATAAGGGTTTAGCAAGGGAATGAGCAGAAAATGGTATTTGATGTTAATTTTGAATCTGAATTACTATATTGCCATGCCGTGATGGTTTTCTGATTATTGTCATCGTATTCAAACCTTACTGAGTTTTACTCACCCCACTTTCTGTGTATCTATTTTGGGGCTACGTGGTGCAACATGCAGATGGGCAGGACCCTCTGTATGAGGAACGGTCAGGGAGAGCATGGGATTAGGCTTGGTTGTCTCTAGACTTTCTTGTGCTGTTCTGATTTACTCTATTATGAGAATAGAATGTCATGTATGGTGGTTCTGGTTTCAAACTCGGGTACATCTTATGTTTTTAGAGATGTTTGAAACTTTATGATTCGAGCCCTTTGTCTTGGCTCAGGATTCTAAGTATGTGGGTATATGACTTGTGGACTTAGTTCAGAGTTAAAGTCCCCATTTGTTCTACTTATTACTCTTGTTCAAAGTAGTGTGTAACTCTGCTAGTTAAATTGCCCGTAGGAGGGGCTAAGTCTTCCGCTATCCATTAATCTCTTTCAATTCCGTCGCCCCACATGCTTGGCCAGCCCTTGGACCGGGTTCGGTTCGGGTCGGGTAATGCTGGGGTGTGACAACTTGCGATGCTTTGTAGGGGATCAAACCCACTGATGGTTTCAGCTCCTTCCCTAGGTGGAATGGTCATATAACACGGCCTATCATACTCGGGCTAGGTTCACTCCATTTGAAGTGGTATATGGCCATCCTCCCCCTACCGTGTTGTCATATGCTCCCCACCACTCTTCTGTGGCCGAGGTTGATTATATGCTACAGACTCAGGATGAGGTTATCTGGCAATTTGACTTCCGTTCAGAATCACATGAAGAAAATGTATGACAAGAAGCATTTTGATCAAGAGTTTCAGGTGGGCGACCTTGTTTATGTTTCGGTGATTCCTTAGTGCCAAACCAATTTGTTTCAGGCTGAGCATACTAAGTTGGCTCCACACTACCAAAGCTACTATCCCATATTCCAGCGCATTGGACCCATGGCTTATCGCTTGGCATTGCCCGCTAGTTCCTTGGTGCACCCGATCTTTCATGTCTCTCGCCTCCACCACTTTGTTGGGGATCCCACTCATGTCCTGAGCATCCCACCTCCTCCACTAATGGGCCCTCTAGAGTCCGATGTTCCCGTGCCCGCCTTTTGATTGATAAGCGACGGGTGTATCGTTCCGGTCGCATTGTCACTGAAATACTCGTGGCATGGCAGGGTCAGCCTCTTGAAGATGCCACTTGGATGCTTGAAGTTGAGTTTATGGAGCGCTTTCCTACTTGGTTGCCTTGAGGATAAGGTGAAAGCGGAGCATGGTAGAGTGTTGTGTATGCCAGCTCAAGGTCAGGGCCTGTCCTGACTTGCATTACCTTCATTCCTAGGACTTACCTTGCTAGGGATTTACTTTTCAGTATTTTCCTTTTATGATTCAATAAGCTATAATTTGGGAGGGATATTGGATTTGATTGTAACGGACCGGCTGAGGGCCCGCCTAGTTGGTGCTAGCCCCACAGCCGGAGTCGTGCCTTCCCTTATATGGGAGTATCCTTCCTCCTTTGTGTTTTATGCAAAAAGAGAACTACTTCTTCCCTCTTCCTTTTTCATCTCTTCTCCCCTTTCCTGTGCTTGAAGCTGGTACCGTTTGTGTTCCAATCGGGGGCACAACATGAACAAATTGGGGAATTTTCAAAATTGGATGTTTCTGATCAAAATTGACAGTAAGTCTAGTTATAAAGCTTGATCTAATAACTGAGATCTACTTTGGGTTCAAATTTAGGGTCAATCTGATATAAAATTTTTTAGGGTTTATTTAAAATTAAAATTTTGAATTTTGGCAAGCATTTCATGATTTTTTTGGAATTCAAGGATGTTCATTACTATCATTTATTTTTTTCTAGTTTATTCTTAGCCCTAGATTATTTTATTATCATTTAATCTAGATGGGGGGAGCTAAGAAATAGAATATCATTGAGTCAAGATTAGCGGACCTTGGGGCATCCATTAGTAGGTCAGATAGAGTGAGACCGATTCAACGTGAGCGGAGTTTAGTTCACGTACCCCTAGAGACAACTATAGGATAGATTGAGGCTCATCCATATTGGATGGGGTATTTTAGCACGATCCCTACATCAAGTCAGTGTGTTTACCCTAGGTTGGTCAGGCAACGGTTATATCACTTCGTTTAGAGGATGATGATTCACTAGTTGGAGTTGCAGATGGAGTTCAGGTGAGAGTGACACCGACTTCATAGCAGATGTTTTTGGATGTGAGAGGAGACAGCTCATGTATCCTCAATTTGATGGATATGTATTTCCACTTGATAGGGAGCTTATTGGGAGTTTTCTTGGTCTACCAAGAAGACCTGAGCTAGAGGTTTCTTTGTTGGCACACTCATTGGCATGGGATTTCAGGTCATTTCATGTCATAGCATAGTATGCCATTTGGAGTGCTAGGAAGGAGTGAGTAGATAGGATGATGACACGACTTCTACACATCCTAACACAACCTCAACTAGAGCTGGATCTGCCCTCCATTATTTTTGGTAGGATGATGACAATCCTGCATGGCCACATACATCAGATGTTACCTTACACATATGTCCTATGTCGATTTTTTATTTTGGTACATGTGAGGATACCTAGAGCATTGCCTACTGTGATTGGCATGGGACCGATTGACATTGCAGTGATTCATAGGATGATATCTCACCATCAAGATGATGCTCATGAGCCACAGAGAGCAGCTGATGTAGCAACATAGGCACTAGCACCAATGGATGATCCATATATACCAGTTACTATTAATGAGTTTCGAGTGTTTCAGGATATTGTGTTTCAAAAGCTTACATGCATTGATTGCTTGTTTAAAACTTGTTCAGTTTAGTTAGGTATCATTTTAACAATGAAATGTACCTTGAAACTGATGTTATGTTGGGCTATGTGATGGACATGCGATGTGTTGATGTTTATATGTATTTTCACATCTTTTAGTGATGGTAATAACTTGATTGTGCTTTAATAAGTTTTTTATTAATTATTGCTTTAAATTTTTATTTATTTATGTCAAAAAGGGGGAGAAATAATTAATGAAAATCAAAGTGCTTATCATTATACTTTATTGGATAGTACTATGCAAATATTTTTTATTTTAAGTTTGTAGGATAAGTACATGATTATACAAGGCTAAGCTCAATTCCAAAAGAGTTTATGTTAAATGAGTCTATGTTAAGTCTTTGTAGTGTCAAGTTATTTTGTACAATTTAAAAGTTAATGCACTATGTCAAGAGTTATAATTTTATTTTGATTTTCAAATATGTAGTATTTTGACAATAAATAGCCAAAGGAGGAGATTGTAAGAACATATTAGTCATATGTCAAGGTTATTGGCTAATTTCTTTGTCAAAATTATGTTTAGAAACCTTGTGTATGTATTGAGTTAGAATTTGATTAGATATTTTGTGCGAGAGTTAGATTTAGAATTGACAGACTTAAAAATAGGAGCATGTGTGTTCTTATGGATCAAGAAAGAAGATTAAAGAATGTTGTGTAGGAACATATGAGTCATATGTTTAGTTTATTGGCTAACTTCTTTGTCAAAATTATGTCACCAAACCATATGTATGTTAGAAGTGTTAGAGTTTGATATAAGGTTGTTGTGGTCAAGTTAGATTTGGAATTAATAGACTTGAAAAATAGGAGTAGATGTGTTCTTGTTGATCAAGGTGAAAGACTGAAGAATGTGAAGGGTTTTTAAATATATCCAGATTACAATGGCATGCATAAATTACTTGGAAAAAGTTAAGAAGTGATTACAAAGGTTTCAAAAGGTGTTTAGGTAAAAGGGCAAAAGTGTAATTTGCTAGGCATAACGATCAATCTGCACATAATGTTGAATGGAAAGTTCGATCACTAGCTCATATTTTATGAAGACTGACGAATCGATTGATCACCCTAAAAAACAATTGAAAGCTGCAGTTATGGTCCTGTGCAAAATAAGCCAAGAGTCATCGATCAATCACTCTCGCAATAGATCAATTGATTGAAGAATCATGCACATTGACAATAGTGACCATTTGATCGTTGTTTAAAATGATCGATCATTTTAATTATATTTTACCTAAATTAAGACATTCTGATTTCTATTTCATTCCTTATTTAAGTACAAGTCCAAAACTGACTTATTGGGCTATATAAGGGTTATAACATCACAAAATTGGAGATAGGAAATCCTAGAGGAGAAAATAGGGTTTACACCTTTTATTATTGTTTTCTAAAGGAGAATTCAATTGATCTTTGTATTCAAGATATATGGTGAATTGAAAAAAACAATCCACAACTGAAGAAGCTGATGCATGGAGTATTCAAAGAGGAGTTGCAATGTCTTTAATGGGAGATTGTTGAAGGCTAGAACCAAATAGTGACAAAGCAAGAAGGAGAAACTTTCAAGTGCTTGGAGAAGACTTGAAGGCCAACAACAATAATCTAAACAAGAGGAGCTTGTGTTAGTGTGACAGCTGCCCCTCCCACCTTGATTTAATCGCAATCTCCTCATTTGACACGTGTAAATTTCAAGCACGTGATTGAATGTGATGGCCGTCGGTGCACAAATCGATAAACAAACATTAACGGAGTTATTGCACATCCATAACTACATATTTATCACACATGCCCAGAGGCCACCATGCATAGAGCCGATAGTTTACAAACGTTTATAATTCACAAGGCACATTATACCATTACACATCGTTCACATAAATAATAATACAACATAAAAACCATTCAAAAATCCCTTCTGCTTCCACCTCTGTCCTTGCTGAAACACCTACAAGATCTGGGGGTGGGTGAGTATATTTATACTCAGTAGGTTGTGTTAAAATCTAAAACTATGCTAAGCACCAAAACCTTCAAAAACACAGTCCTTATACTTTTTTCACAATCTTGTATCCTCGGTAATTCACCCAAAAATTCACTTCGTTCGGAAGCAAATCAAATCCACAAGCTTAATTCCAAAACACGTCAAATCCACAAAATTCACTTCCGAGTCAAATCCACACGTTCAATCCCATAATCAGATTAAATCCATGAGATAAATTCCGCATCAGATCGACAAGCTCAAATATGGAATCAAATCGGATTTGCAATCTCAAAACCAAGTTACAACACATCCACAATTTCAAATGTGGATCAAATCATTTTCATAAATTCAAATCCAAAACACATCACAAGCCATGATACCCTACGGCCTACCCTCAGCACTCATGGGAAAAATGAGTGCCACTTAGGGAAGGAGTTTTCCCATGATACTCCCCCTGTGCGCGTGCCACATGCTGATTATTTTTCTCGGTGGGCATCCAGATCAATCCACGTAACCAAACACTCAGAGGTACACACAAAGATCCATTCAAATCACATCACTGTACAAAACCAAAACACTACGTGGCTTGTACGAAATCACATTACATCACTGTACGAAACCAAATGACTAAGTGGATCGTACGAAATCAAATCACATCACTATACGAAACCATTGCACTAAGTGGCTCATATGAAATCAAATCACATCACTATACGAAACCAAAACACTAAGTGGCTCGTATGAAAACAAATCCACAACACTGCACATAACCCAAGAACTAAGAGGCTCGTACGTACAAAATCGAATAAAAAAAGTAAATGTAACCAAATCACTACGTATCACATACCAAATCGGTTCACTACATAATATATTTATAAAAAACAAGCCTCATAAATGTCGCCATACTAAAACATTCATAAAAACTACACTAAGCATGCATTTAGAATTTAAAACCTCCTACCTCGCTTTCCATGCGAGAAAGAAAATGATGCGCCAAACACGCCGAACTTGGACGTCATGTTTCTGGGCTATAAAGGTCTCAAATCAGAAAAATAACCCCTCCACGACATCCAGCACGCTTGATTTAGGGAAGACCGCCTTAAGAATGACTCAAATCCAACTTTAAATGAGGAAGAAACGGAGAAATGAAGTTTGAAAAACATAGGAGAAAATGAAGAAACGTGGGAGAGAAAGAATAACTCGAAAACCAGACGCTCTGGATGCTATTTATAGAAAAAGTGGGTATACATGAGGTTGACACATGGTAGATATGATTGACATGTGTCAATCCTATCCGATACATCACCGATCTTATCCACTACGTCTTTGATCCTATCCGCTTCGTCGTCAGTCTTATCCACAACGTCGTCGATCCTATACGATTAATATTATTTTATTTAAATAATATCCTAGCCTCAAAACGCAATAACTTCCAACCTCGACGTTGGAATTACATGTTCTTATTACCGGGGACTTGTGTTGACGAGACCTTTGAAACAAGACCACACGTGGGTAGGTTATCACGCACTTTTCATGTGGGTCCCGCCCATGTGGCACACTTCTTGAGGTCATACTTTTCTACCCCGGTGTCTGATTTAGGCGTTCTTAGGCTCATTACGCTCATCTTTCAGACCTCTAACACATCATTATGAATACTCATCAAGTAAACACAAGTCGATGAAAACTTGAATATAAATATTATTAAAATCATAAAATCACATCCAAAAATCAGGGTCGTTATAGTTAGAGTCTAAACAAGGTTGGTGGTTTGCTTGTGTTCATTTAAAGTATGGGTTTTAATGCATTGATTTGGTTCATTGGAACTGTCATGGTTTTTTACCCTAGTTAGCGTTTTCTACATAAATTATTGTGTCTATGTGTGGATTGATTGGTGGTTTATTGATTGATAATTTGAGATTGAGTGAACAATTAAGTTTTAATCATTTCTGCTTGATAAAAAAAATTTGCACAAAGAAGCTAGAACTCTTAATTCTTACTTTGAAAGTACTAGTTTTGAGAGCAATCTAATGATCGCTAGGTCGATTAGACGGATATTAAACTCTTAGGTTAAAGGCTTTTGAAGCATATTATTCACATACCAAAATAACTTGGACTAATTTTAGAAGTGATTTCAAAATGTTCTAGGGTAAAAAGGGTAAAATTATAAAAATATAGACAAAATGATTGATTGCTAGACATATATATGATTGGAATGATCGATTGGTAGCAGATTTCATCCTATGTAATATGCGGCTGAGAGTTATCAATTGATCACCTTCGTTAATTGATCGATTACTTGAAGTATTGTGCCCAAAATAAATAGTAAACGATCGATTGATTTTTGTAACGATCGATCACTTCAAGGAATAGTTACTCTAATTAAGCCATTCCGATTTCAAATTTTTTTCTTATTAAAGTTAATTATCTAAACCGACTTAAGGAGCTATAACTCATGTCTCCTTCACTCTTGAATCTCCTAGTGTCTTTCTTATTCAAAATAGACGAATTTGTTCAGACTCTAGTAAATACATAGTTCTCAATTTTTGACTCATAATCAATTGTTTTCCCTTGCCTTTTTCTTATATGATATTTTCTTCAATTCACTTTTCTAGGGCTTGACTTATTCTGAATCCTCTCAACTTGCATCATTTATTTTTTCATTCTTCTTTCCTGTATTTTTTTATGTTAAGCGAATGGAAGCTTCACACTAGTCTAGTCCAACCTATGTTGATAGCCAATCCCCATTATCTTTACAAGGACAATTCATTTGTTTGTTTGAAAACATAAAGTAATGAATTACACAATTGACGTCTTATTACAAGGAATTTTTTTTGTCATTGAATCCAAGATAGAAGCCTAGCTTTAGTTCCTCTAATTTTGATCAGTAAGACTCTTACTCCACTAGAATTGTAACATCACGCAAAAGAAAATTGAATCATTGTTCAGTCTCCTTGGTGTATTACTATCTTCGTTAAGGTACATTAACCACACATCATAATGTTTTAAGCTTAAGAGTAAATTAAGGATCTTTAATTCAAATGCTAAACAAATTAAAAACTACAAAAAAAACCAACACTTAAAGTAAAGGAAACCCATATTTTTTGTGTTTTTTGAGGTATTTTATTTTATTTTTTGTTTTTTCATTCAAAGCATGAGGTGGTAGGGTGTTCGACTAAAGTCGAAGTCGACTAATGTCTGATGTGGTGGAGACTTACATTTGCTTGAAGGAATTGTTGGACACAAAGGAAAGGGCAAATGTTCCTAATTTTGAAGAGGAAATAGGAGAAGATATAGAAAACTTGACAATCAATAATTAGTTAATAATGTAATTTAAGGTTTTAAATTATAATTGCAAATGATAGATATATAGGTGAGTGGGTGCCAACCTAGTTAGGATATACTCATTCTATTGTAATGTAAATCTAATCTTCACTTTGTATGTTACAATTCTATTTTGTGATTTTATGAATTATTTAATAAATACTTTTTTCAAATTTTTTATTTACTTTTAATTTTTTTGAAAAAATTACAAAGAGGGAGGGAAAGTGGGCCTAGCGGGCCGGCCAGGCCAGACCATCAACACTTTATAAGAGGATCATGGGCCAGGCTCCCCTCCTTCGCCTTCGGGCCGGGCCGAGCCAAGCCCAACCAATAAGCTGGCCCCAACGGGCCCATGCCCACCCCTACATCCTCAAGTCTTATAGTTTTCTCCCACCTTTCTTTTTCTTTGTCTTCTTTTAGCATCTTCATACAAGCTCCTCTTGTTTATGATTTGAGTATTGAGACTTCAATCACCCATTAAACTTGACTAACTCTCTCCTCATATATTTGTGTGTGAAGGACTCACTTTTTGTCGTGTGTCATTCAAACAATCACCTTTAACATGAAGCTTGGAAGCACAATGATGATCCCTTGGAAAATAATGAGCAAAGGACTTCTCTTTTCTCTCTAAAATTCTAGGTTTTTCTTTTTTCAATTAACCTAGCCCTTATATAGTCTATTAAGTCGGTTTAGAAGTTGGACTTGAATTAGGAATGAACTCTTTCTCGAAATTCTTAAACTAGGTAAGTTGCACAGACATCAATTAATCAGGGCTAACAACGATCGATTGTCACTATTCTAATTAAGGTAAAACTCTTCTAGTGATTGATCTATGTACTCTCTGCCAAATTTTATGTAGTCTGATTTAAGGGCAGATTAATGTACTTTGAAGCAATAGATTGATGCACAATAAATTTTCACATTTTATCCTAATTTAGTCTTAAACTTCTATAATCACTTTAATGACTATTCCCAAGATAAATTAACTGATTTGTGTATTTGAGTGTGTGCAAATAGACCTTTTACCTTCGACACTTAGCTTAGTCTTTAACCTTGACCGATAAGAACACGTCTGCTCCTATTTCTCAAGATAATCAATTCCAAATCCGAATCGACCACAGCTAAATTTAGTCAAATTCCTAAAAATAAAGCATACAATAAGCTTAGACATTGTTTTGGTCACCAAAATTTGCCAATTTCTAATACATATGCCTCATATGTTTCTTCAATCTCCTCCTTTGGCTATTGCATGACAAAACACCACAAGAATGAAAATAAACAAAAAATTACAACTCTTTGACATATTGTATTGACTTTCACTTGTACATATGACTTGACTCAACTTAGACACAACTAAGACCTTTTGGAATTAATCTCGAAAAACCTTGTAAAACATGTACTTATCCAGCATACTTACAAAAAAAGCTCAAATATATATGAAAATAAGCACTTTGATTTTTATTGATCATTTATCCCCCTTTTTTCATAAATAGACAAAAAGTAAATCAATAATTGACAAAAAGAAATTCAATTAAAGATAAATCTAGCCATAATCATCACCATAGGACATGAAAATTAAATAACCATAACATAAACATGTCCATGTTGTATCCAATAAACATAAAAACAATTTCAAAATACATCCCAATATTTCAAAGAACATATAATGAGTTGTCAAATTTTCAACTCACAAATACATGAAAAAGTGATGGAAAAACGTAAAGAAATCAAGAAGCGGCATCGCCTATGTAAGATCTCTAATTTTAATTTATATTAATTTTTTGTAATTGTGTGAAATTGGGTGGTTTTGTTGGTTTATCGGTTTGATTTTATTGTTGGGCTTATGGGTTAGTTAATTATGACTTTATTAAGGTTTAATTTCATTTTTAAGAGTTTTCATGTTAAGCTTGATTTACCCAATTTTTACCGATTTAATGTCATTTCTCTTATTTTACCTTAATTAAGGCAACAGACCTTGCCCTGGATCCCACATTCATGTTGGACGACGTGACCCTCTAACCTTCTAGTGTTTTATTTAAGTGGGTTTGTGTGTGATTAAATTTATTTTTAATCCAAAATAATCTTAATTAGCCACTTAGGGCGTTTTGACCTATTTTCTTGCCAAATAGTTTGTATACCGAGCCCAAAGCCCTTACTAAATAAGGAAAACCTTAGCCTATTAGCCAAATGGGGAAAGGCTATGTTAGGAAGGAAGAAGTGCTCTACCACCATTTCCCAAAGGAGAAACTTGGATTAATGTGAGTTTTCTACTCTAAGTCACCCCTAATCTTTCGATTTTGGTTTAAATCACTTCTATCTTCATTTCTCTTATCGTGATTCTTGATTTTTTTTCATCAAAAACTTATTTTTAATTTCTATTTAGAACCCAAATTAGGTGATTTTCACTTTTAACCCGAGGATGATGATCTACCTTATTTCAAGTTGATTTGAGTCTATTAGCTAATCTTAAGTAAGTTTTACTAAAGCCCTAATTTTGGGTAGAATTTTTTTATGATTAAGCTCGTTCATAGGATTGTTAGAGGTAAGGGATTTTTACCTTGAGTGGTTTTCTTTATTGGAATACATGATTATAGGTGTATTTGAGTTCTTACTTCATTTTGATGTTTAATGGTGATTTGTTAAAAGTATGTGATTTATTGTTATTTTTGTATGATTAAGCATGAGAATGATTAGATCCATCATGTTCTAGACTTTGATTTTTATTATATGATGTTCTATTATGATTTTTGAATTTATATAGAATTTCATACTATTTTTTATTTGAATTTCAAGAGGTTGAAGACAAAGTAGAAAAGTGGATTGTTCAGACCAATCAAACGGGCTAACAGCCGTTCAAATGGCCAGCCATTCAAACGGGTTGTCTGGCCATTTGAACAACCTACTAGGGCATTTGAACAACCAAAAGATAGAAGGGTGTTTTAGACTGTTTTGTGGATTTTTTTGTCATTTCTTGTTTTTTTCTCATAATTCAAATTCTCTATTACTTTTATGAGTTATGATTACTTATAAATGTCACTTAATTACATGTGAACTTTCTTTGAATTATGATTTAGCTTAACTATGATGATAACCATATTTGTCTAGGGTTAGCATGATGTTGTCCTTATTTTAAATTCGTATTTCGATGATTTCTTTACATGTACTCCATGATTCTAGTAGGTTAAGGCCATGATAAAATATAGATGCTTGCACATGTCACATTGATTATAGGTGATTCATGTTCCACATGTTTTATTTTAAATATTAACACTACCATGCATGTATATTCTTGCATATGCTTATATGATTTTATTTGTCACAAATGTAAGATATTTCATGCACATATGGACTGATTAGAGTATGTTTAGCTATGCTTGCACTCATTTAACACTTTCTTATGTATGTATCATGTTGCATGCATCATACAAATAACTTATAAATAAAGATTAATCGTGATTAGCCATGATTAATCGATTTGATGCAATTGGATGCTATTGGTTATCGGGTTAGTCGCTCGGAGGTTTATCGAATCAGTTTAAAACTGTCCGAAAGGACTAGATTTTCATTTTACGTCCCTTTGAGGGCGGGTTGCCTCCCCGGATTAAGAATAACGGATTTGCTATGTGAGAAATTGATGTGTTATCTAAACAATTAGAATCTAGGCTGGTATGTCTGTGCGCACCAGCTTATCAAGGGATATTTCCCAGTTAGGGACTTACCCAAACTACTATAGTTTTCTTTTTTAGGAATTTAGACCTTCCCCGCATGGGATTGTCCTGGGTGAGCATTGAGTACTTTCCCAGTTAAGGAACTTACCCAAACCGCTCTAGTTTTCCTTTGTAGGAATTCGGATCTTCCCCGTAAGGGATTGTCCTAGGCAAGCGGGTCTACTTGTGCTTCGGCTAGAATTAAGTAGAATTATTTTCTCAATTGTGAGACATTCACCTGATAGTGTATGCATATGTATGGAGGATAATGATCAATGAGACATGTTGTGTAGGAACACTGATGCTTATGTTACACATGGTGCGTATGACATGATTATACTTGAACATGTAGGATAGAATGTGATATGACATAATTAATTATGCAGGGTGAATGTGTATAATGTGTATAATGAGATATGATTATGCAGGATGTGAATATTGATCATTTATTCATGCAGGATGTGAAAGCTATAATGAGATTTATATGATTACACGTGATGTGTATATGTATTATGAACTATGGATGAACTTATGATGTATAGGTGGCATGAATATGTATCTATGGAATGTGATTTACATCATGATGTACAGGTAGTATGAATATGTATTTATGGAATGTGATTTATATCATGATGCATAGGTGGCATGAATATGTATATAGAATGTGATTTATTTCATGATGCATAGGTTTAGAGAATTGATATATTATACATGTTTAGATTGAGAATGCATATAGTGTTTTCATGAGTTTATATTCCATTTTAAAACCCTTGGTGAGGTAAGCTCACCCTTCTTTGTTTGTGGTTTATTTTGGGGCTGCATATTGTGCTACATGCGGGTGCTTCATATGGGGCAAGAGTAGTTGCTCTTATTTAGTTTTTTCACTATTATTTCCACCATACACGGCTAACTTTAGCCATCACTGATAGATCCTCATTTCGTCAACTCGCGCCTTTTCCCCTCTCGAACTGTCATTTCCCCTCCTAATTTCATCAACCCACGCCTTTTCCCCTCTTCCCCTGCCTTTTCCTCTCCTGCTCTTTCCCCTCTCCCCCATCACAAATTTCCCGCGCCTCGAATTTCCTCCACCCTTCCCCTCTCCCTAGCATTTTTGTCCCCATTTTCCCTCTTTCTTCGTGGGTAACATCGTATCTAAGCATGACAAACGTTGTGACACTAGATAGCGGTCACAAAATCGCCTTTAAGAGATTCAGGGGCTGTTTGGATGAAGATTTATGAACAAGATTTTTCTAAGATTAAGGAGAAATCTTGTAAATTAGGTTTGGTTGCAAAAATTCTTAAATGTATCATATTTACAATGAATCGTTGGATTCATCAAGATTTGTGATTAATTTTTACTTTCTTAAGAAATCTCCTCGTCAGGAAATTTGGTGACTAATCAACGGCAGTATCTATTTTTTTCTTCCAATTATACCCTTTGAGTCTCTTTGCAGAATCTTGAAGCTGTGATCGAAAGGTTCGACGATTCCCTCGGGCATTTCCCTCTCTTCTCCATCTTCATTCATTGATTCTTCTCTGTCGGGCATTCAAACAGGATTTGCGCCTCGGGTGGAAGTTCTAATTCCGTTGTTCTAGTATTAATGCGAGGAGTCAAGTCACGGTTTATATGTGATTGGCAGCTCGATGTGAGTTTCTTTTTGTTCAATTCAGTTGAAATGTTTGCTTTTGGTATGGCAAATCAAGCGGCATCTAGTTTTGTTCTCATATTCATTGGCTTACTATTTGACATTTCGATTTCAACCGGATCTGAATTTTTTTTTCTATACAAATTTCTATTCATGATAGAAAAATGGAATTGTGGAGATGGTAATTTTTCCTTTTTGTAGTGTTCGAATTCTGGTTTAAGATGCAGCTTGTATTATTTGTGTTTGGCTTGGAAAAATTCAAGCCAAACACCTAACACAGAAAAGCAAAATGAGCCATATATCAATTTGTTAGAGCTAATTTTTGGGGGTCATTTTCTAAATGAATTTCGGCACTTTGATCTCATCTTCAAATCCTTTTGCTGGGAGCTATTTTTTTGCTAATTATTATGGGTGCATTTTATAGAGTTTGCTTTTTGACACTTTCATCTCATGTAGTATGGAAGTTGTGGGTGAATATACGCTTCTTTTAATTGTCTTTTAACTGTTACCTCTATTTGCCGCCTGGTTTCTGTTGTTGAATTCTTCAGGCAATTGATTGTTTTATATTCGCTCATTATTTTTATAATTTAATCAAACATCCATAGATGAACTTTATGATATTTAGTTGTTCCATAAGCTTAACTTATATTAGGTACTGTCTTTAAAGAATTTTGTGCACATCTAAAAAACAACTTACGAAATTTATGCCATTTACTGTGGTTATTAACTACGATTCTCATGGAATTCCTCCATCTGCTTATCTTACTAGTCATTTTCTTTATTTGCTAAATTACTCTAGTGTCAATGGTAATTTGAGGGCTCCTGTGGGGAGGTAAAAATTCTTTTGATGTTTAGGTTTGAAGATTTCAGTTATCTTGATCTGTTTTTAATTACTGTGATTGGTGAGATCTCGCCCACGTCAAAAACATAGAAGATTTATTTTGCACTGAAGCATTATGTACTGTTCATGCATTTTATGCTCTATTTTTTTATCCTACGTCCATTGGTGGGTTGAAGCTTTTAAGTTGTGATGACTTAGTGTAATGCTTAGTAGGTGGAAATTATGATGAAGGTTTATGCTCCTTTTTGTATAGTTGTGAATTTGATGGTATGGAACATCTGCCGAAGGTTTCTATTGTTTTATGCTCTGGTCCTACATATTCATACTCTGTTATTTCATTAATTTCTAGTTGAAGTCCTCGTGGACATGATTAGCTTTGATCCCACATCAGGGGTTGGAAATACACAAGTGACCAGGTTCGTCTATATGCGAATGGCATGGCAAGGAGTTGCCGTGTTGAAAGGCTTTGTTTTCAATCAGATCCTGTTCATCCCTTAGAGTTCCCATTTGAAAGCCAATATATTATGTGATATATCAGTATAGTTGATATGGCCCTTTGTCTCGGAGTGCTTGTTTTGTTCTCAGTACATATATGGGGTAATGTTTCCAAAGCATGTAGTGAGAAAAGCATTTAAAAATACTCCCGTCATACCATATGCATGTTCTATTTGTCTTTCCAAAATAAATTAATTTTAATTTATTAAAAAAAATAAATAAGACAACATATAATGAAGAAAGTATTCTCTCCGTCTTGGAAGTTGCAAAGAAATTTAGTGGGTATATGTGTAATTTTAACTGTTGAATCCATCTTTTATATGGTTTTAACCAACATGATTCGTTCACAAATTTCTCATTAATTAAATTTATAAAACATGTATTAACCAAGCATAAAATACTTCATCAATAGATTTACTAATCAAATTCACGTGAATCTTGATTTACTGCACCGACTAATCTGTATAGTTGAACGTCGTGACGCTGGATGGTGGTCGCAAAATCGCCTTTAAGAGATTCAATAGATCCACCTGGCCCGATTCCCGCCAGTTCCTCGTCTGTCTTCTTCTCTAGGTTTTTTCATTCCCTGTTTTTCAGTTGCATATTCCTATTTGTTTCCTCTGTCTCTGATTCTCCTTGTTCCCTATTTTCTTGCTCAATCTCATTTGTTTCGAATACATAGGATGAAGGCAGGTCGGTAGGGTCGCTACGTAATGAGAGACTGGCCAATTTGATCCCTTTTGCACTACTTCACATTTGATTGTAAATTTTGTTTTTTTACAAAACAAATTGCTCGTACAAGGGTCTGTGGTATGATTTTTCTTCGAAGTATGTTTAGCGTTCCTTGGAAATAGTTCATGATTAGCTTGTATTAAACTTCCATATATATTTGCTCAATTCTGTTAATGCAAGTGCATCTATTTACCCCTCCATATCAGACCGTACGCATTTTCATTGAAAGACTGAAGATTTACTTTGTTGTCTAAACTTTTTAATTTTTTTTGGTTGCGTTTATGTTAAATCTGATTACCAGACACTTGCATAGCAACATTTCGTCATACAAGGTAAACCTTATGTTTCCAGCCATCAACACTGTTATAATAGTTTTAACATGGGTGAATCATTGTTGTTGCTAAGTAGGAAACTTCAAGTTGGACAAGTTTTAAGTCTTTAGAACAGAAAACACGTTTCTGCTTTGCATATCTGTCAACTATCATGTTTATGCTTTAGACCAGGAAAATTCTTTCCTAAAATCTGATATTTCGTGAAGGGGTCTTCAGATGAGTTCATCGATGCAAATATTCAACTTGCCTTGTCTGTTGTTAAGAAGCTTCAAGAGAAGAAGGGGATCAAGTCCTGCATTGTGTGTTTCTAGCTCTCTCACTCAGCTTTTTTCTGTGATGTAACTGCCTTTAATGATGCTTGTTCACACTATAATGAGTGTTGATTTTAAAATTTAGGTATTTCCAGACCAGCCTGAGAAATGAAGGGCTTCTCAGTTGTTAAAGACAGCTCTGGAGACAGTACGGAATGATCCCATTATCTCCCTGTAAATTATAATTGTACCAAGTTTTGTAGGTGCTTGCGTTTGTGGAACTCTTTTTGTCTGATCTAAAACAAAAACTCTCTTTTTCCATGTTACTTTCATCTATGACCAGCCCAGCTCATTTAGGCTGAGTTTAGACCTCATGACTGCCTTCTGATTGATACCTTGTACTCATTTAGGTTGTATTCCTGGAGCTGTGTGAAAGTCGAGTGGCAGTTTTGACCCCTCGAGATCTACAGGTGTGTACGTGTTTCATATCCCCTTTTCCGTGTTAAATGTGAACCATGCGTCAATAGATGAGTGTAGTTCATTAAGTCTGCAGCCTAAAGATAGGAAAAGAGAAATTTTAATTCCGGACCTATGAGTTATCTACTGTTCTTATGCGTGATTGTTTCTGAATAACAGGTTCCATCCATGAGCAACATGATTGACACGTGGAGGAAGAAAAAAAGAACAGTTTTGGAATTCTATACAGCTGGTTTCTTGCTAAGGCATGTATTTGCGTGCAAATTCTGATAGTTCTGGATCTTGTTGTATTTTTGTTCTTATTAATTATTTTTTTCTGTTTTCTTTTTCTTTTCCCTCTCTTTACATGTACAGGCTGCTGATAAGCTTGAACTTCTTCCTGGTTCCAAGTTTCGTGTGGCATTTGAAGCAGGAAAGAGCTATGGGGCGAAGGTTATACTGGGTGACCATCCAATGAATGTAAGATGTTATGTTTCACAGTACCAAAGACAGTATAAGATGTGTGAACATAAGATATTGACACGAAAAGAAAACCAAATGCATTAAGTGGTGTTTATGTATATATTTTATGAGCAACCTTGTTCATTAAACTTCATGAATGTTGTTTGTTGGCCTTTGATTGCGGAATGCACCAGTTTTCATTCGAGCCTGCTCTTTACCCATTTAGTTTTTGTTCAATTATTGAAGATGAAGTATATAAAGCTTAGATTTAAGTGGTTTCTTAGATCAAAATCAAGTCCTTAATCCAATTGGAGTGATAACCAAGCAACCACAGATTCAAAACTGAGATAGTTTGCCACACTTTCTAGATGGCAGTGCTCAACTTGGTGTGAAGCATAGATGTCAACTACATTGCCTTTTATCTATATGATTTCTTATCTATTATGTTTACACTCAATCTGCTGTGCTGATAGATCACTCTTCGGAGAACATGAGGGAAAATTTCCTTGTGGCACAAAGTGAAACTCATCTTCTATCTATTTTTCCAATCAGTGTTCTAACCTAGTCCCGATGATCTTCAGATATCCTCTTTAACAAAAAGATTTATAATTAGGATGTCCTGAGTTACCGCTTGATAGATGAGCCTTGTACATAACCGATGGAATTGGCTACAGGATTCGGTCCTCTTAGAGGCGGGTTGCCTTGTCAGACTGACCATTTAGTCCAAGTGACTCGGATTAACTATAACTTTGATGATTAATTGTATAATTTACTTACTGAGAAGCATTTGCTGGTGCAGGTGAAACATCAGTTGCGGATAGCGTCTCTGCTTCCGGCCCAAGTGAAAATGGTGGTGAACATCGCAGCCGCGGCGGATACGGTGGTGGATACGGCTGCAGGTGCTGCTCTGATGCAGAGGAGGCAACTATAGTGGCCGCTGAGAACAAGCCTCAAAACTAGAGACCACAGCCCCCTTATGTGCCACTTGTGTAATTACTACAGCGCGGCTTATGTTGCCTGTGTATGAATAATGCGTGAACGCAGCTAGCTTGTTGCTTTGCCGACGTGCCTTTAAATAATAGACAGTAGTCGGCTTTACTTCCGTTTCTTATGAATGGAGATTTCTTTCATGATCATGAAATGGTCTAGAATGTTTGTTTACTTTTATTGTGCTTCATGCCACTGAACCTAGTAGCTCTTATTTTCATTTCTGGCCGGTCATTCTTTTGTTTTTATGGAAGAAGTTTGACAAGGTATGTACTCCTCTATGCAAGGTCATGATTGCACCTTAAATTCTTTTAAAATTAGTCTCTATTGATAATTGCACTTTACATAATCATAAAACAATCAGGTTTTGGTCGGCTTCACCGAATTTAACCTAAAAAACGCAAACCCCTTCACAATGAGCAAATTGGCCAAATTATGCATCAAGCATTTTAAACACTTGATATGAAAGAATGATCCTAAAAATGCAATTGTATGTATCCATCCTGTTGTTCCACATCTAGAGAAATTATTTGCCTTAGTTGAGAGCCCAGACTAGGGAACTGCTTAGGTAAGGAAATTAGTTTTATAACAATTCTCTTGCTAGACAGAGCATGTGCCTACCTTGGCTAATAAACCCCCACAAACTCGCATTCTGATTCATGAAATTCTACTCAGGGGGTGGTTGATAACAAGCCATAGCTTATCAGATATGCATATATCAATCGTAGAGGGAACAATGGGTTTGCTTTTCAAAATGCTCTTTTGAACTAGTTCTTGCACATCTGATGGTAAAGACTTGTCGTAGCCACTCAAAAGAATTTTAACTTTAACATTCAGTCTAAATCATACCAAATTTTTACTTGCACAGGATAAGTGTATTACTGATGTCTGAGCCATTTACACAAAGAAAATTATTCAAACTTATTTTTCAATAAAAAAATAAGATTCTCATCCTATACGAACCAATTAATTTTGGTTATTTCTCATTACTTTCCCCACCTATGCAATCATCCACTAAGTTTAGCACATATTAGATAACCATTATTTTCTATTTATTAAATTTCTTTATATCTTAACAATTATTTTACCTAATTATAATTAGGAGATGAAGTGAAAACAATAAAAGCTGAAAAGAACCAGATAATGAACAAAAACAGCTGTCTATCACAATTCCCTCCATAAAAACTTCTTACATAATGAAAAATATAGCAGCTGGACTTGTAACAGAAGATAGCATTGTTGAGCACAATTCCATGAACATTTGAAAAGACTTGGTTAAGGTTCAACATTACTTGATTTGGAAAGAAAGTTCTTGTATGAAAAAGACCTTTAAACTTCAAGAAAAGGAACTAAATACAGTAGCAAAGCAATAAATGTAGCAAAAAATACATAATATAAATTATTTATTTCATGGACACAATAGTCTCTCTCCATGAGAATGAGATATGCTAAGCTAGTCAAATGCATGCACCTGAAGACAAAGTTACATACAGGTTCTAAGTTAACAACCATCATGAGTCTTAAGGCTTTCCTAGTCAGTTGACAATAACATTTTACTATCTAATAGAAGTAATTGCAATCAAATTATGTGGCCACTTGAAATAAGATCCGATGTAAAATTGAAGACATATGGAAGCAGGTAAGTGAAATACGAGTCACTAGTGGAAATGTAATTTATATTTCCAACTGAACCAAATAGCAGGAAAGGAAAGAGCAGAGGTTTCATGAGTGCCTAATGCAGTAATAGAGATCTTTTCTCGCCTTAAAAAAGTAAAGATTAACACATCCTGTTAGTCGAATAAGCACATCTTTCTAATCAATGTTTTTTAAATAGTACTGATTTTAAACATGCATCCTGTTAGTCTCCTTGAAATTCGTACTAAAAAATCAAATGGCCACAAGAACAATAAAAAACTAATAAAATCAAATAAGGAAGAATAGCTTCAAAATTTTCAAAAGAACATATGGAAAGAAAAGACAACAAAAAAAGAAAATATTGAGTCTTTTGCCCACCAGGATTCCATGTAGTAAATGGAAACTGATCAAGACAAAAAAAAAGTGAATGTTTTTCTTTAGCTTCTGGAAATGGCAATGGAGATCTTTGGAGCATTTTTTGTTCTATTTTTTTTAGGGGAGACGGGGGAAGAGCTTGGGTCAGGGATGGTTCTGTGATTTTTTCAGGCAAAGCCTTGGATTTCCAAGGCTGCGGGGAAAGGACCCTGAGATCCCGCCAGAGGCCCAGAGATGGGTGAGTTCTAGTGTTGAGAGTAGTCGGAGTCTCCCCACTGGGAGAGGAGATCACACACAGGTGCTAAGATTGAGAGAATGAGGAGAGGAGTGGCTGAGAGTTGGGTGGGGTGGAGGGGAAGGAAAAACGAGTAGGCGGAGAAGGCACCATCGCAAATTGGAAGGCAGTTTTACTGTTTTGGATCTAAAATTCAAATTAAAGCCGATGTGTTTGTCCCGCACAGCCTGGAGGCTGATGTGCTAATCATTGGTTGGTGACACTTTGGCGGGAGTAGGGAGGGTGTATAAGATTGTATCCCGAACCGTTGTATGGGCCACGTGATAGATATGTTTTGATGAGTGACAAATTTAACCAATTTATATGTGTTTACATGTAATTCAGAATATTATATAAGCAAGGGTATATAAGGCTGTGCATTTGAAATAAATCCTTAAATAACGTGTCTACCTGGCTTTGCGTCAAGAGCCCTGTGACCAAGCCCCAAACATATTCATAAAAGGGCTTTTATTTTATAACTAACTGCCCTTTTATGTACTATGTTCAATGCCCTTTGTGATTAGTAAAGAAAAAATTGGTCAAGAATATATTTTTTATGCTTAAATGGGTATTAAAATTTTCATTTTTCAACTTTTTTTCTTGCAAAAATAACAAGCTCTATGCATACGCAAGCATCCTTGTCTTTTGCATTCATTGTGTCATTGTACTACTACGTATCTCTTTAGCTCCTCTCCAGTACTCTCCAAGCATCTATAAATAGGTACACTGGGTACAACATTTCTTCCATCCTACGTACTCCTAATCTTCACTGAGTGAAAGGATGGCTTCAAAGACTGTTCTTGCTTTGAGTCTATTCCTGGCAGTTTTTCTTGCCATTTCATCTGAAGTGGCTGCTAGAGACCTTGTTGAGACTTCCACCGAAGAGTTTAAAGGTGAAATAATTTAATAGTGTTTTTACCTACTGACTGCTTCTTTTAACTACTAATCACCTTTGGGCCTGATGTCTAACATCTTTACCAACAACGGTCTGGATGCTAGCATTTTTCCAGGAAGGCCAAAGGTTCTTTTCCTCTTTAACAAAAGATTTATAATTAGGATGACCAGGATGTCCTGAGTTACCCCATGATAGATGAGCCTTGTACATAAGAGATGGAATTGGCTACAAGATATGGTGCTCTTAGAGTCCGGTTGCCTTGTCAGAGTGACCATTTAGTCCTGAGTGACTCGGACTAACTATAACTTGATGATTAATTGCACAATTTACTTACTGAGCAGCATTTGCTGGTGCAGGTGAAACATCAGTTGTGGATAGCGTCTCTGCTTACGGCCCAAGCGAAGGTGGTCCTGGACATGGCGAAGGTGGTCCTGGACATCGCGGTGGTGGATATGGTGGTGGACATGGTTGCCGGTGCTGTGGCTACTACTATGGTCGCTGCAGGTGCTGCTCTGCTGCAGAGGAGGCAGCTCTCGTGGCCGCTGAGAACAAGCCTCAAAACTAGAAACCACAGCTTCCTTATGTGCCACTTATGTAATTACTACAGCGCAGCTTATGTTGCCTATGTATGAATAATGCGTGAATGCAGCTAGCGTGTTGCTTCACCGATGTCCCTTTAAATAATGTAATCAGCCACTTTGTATGGAACGTATTGCATGGCTAATAGACAGTAGTCAGCTTTACTTCCGTTTCTTATGAATGGAGATTTCTTTCATGATCATGAAATGGTCTAGAACGTTTGTTTACTTTTCTTGTGCTTCATGCCACTGAACTTAGTAGCTCTTATTTTCATTTCTGGCCGGTCATCCTTTTGTTGTACTGTCAAGATCTTCCATGAAAAATTTCTCCAGTGAAATCTTTTCCTCATTCAAATTTTAGCTACAGTTGCCAGTCCAACGAGTAGTTTGCTGAATAGATTTCTCACGGTCCAGGGAGAAATCCCAATCTTATCGCACCAAAAAAATAAGAAGTTTTGGCATAATTCACATCTCCCTTGCTGTTTCCCTCTATCAGTCATATATGTTCTTTTAAGTCATACTTTTTTCATCCATTTGGTTTTAAAAAATAAATTAATTTAGCTCAATTTGAAAAACTAAATAGAGCTATTAATATAGGACAGAGGGAGTATATATATATATATATATATATATATATATATATATATATATATATATATATATATATATATATATATATATATATATATATATATATATATATATATATATATATATATATATATATATATATATATATAATATAACACAAGGTAATGTTAATAAATTAGATGGAAGTTCCCTAAGGTTGTGATTCTACTCACTAGTTTCAGGAAGTGAATGATGGTCCAACATGTGCATTAATTCGCCATTAAAACTTATACCCTTAACTAAGAGATTCAAAGCAATTTCTGTTTCTTTTGTCTTTGTCACTTATCTCTATTTTTCTACTGAATATATGCTCCTAGACAGTGGAGGGCCATGAATTTTGTCTTAACCTTTCAAATTAAGGAGGCAGGGGATAATCAGTTTTAGCTAGCGAATATATTTTTCTTTGGGGAGGCAGGGGATATTCCTAGCCATCAATTTGAGCATAATTTTGGTTTATTACGCCTCCATCCAAGCATAATTTTAGATTTATTTTTATAGAAAAAAGTTTATATCTATCTAACATATATAGGCGATGTAGAAAGTTATTTTTATCTCATAAAAGTAAATAAAGTTATTCTTATCACTATTATTTTGCACCCTCACCCTCACCCTCAACAATCACAAGTTGCAAACTCTCCCAAATGTAAACCATTTTCAAAAAATTTGTGTATGGATCTAGCCTTATTTTAGTCAACTTATTCACTACCTAATAGTTATTAGCGATGCTTTTTAACATAGTTAATAGTTATTAGTGATGCTTAAAAGACATTGAAAACAATCTCATTGCAAGTGCCCAATAACGAAATATATGAAAAAGTGTCGCTAACAATACCGCTATTAGCAATACTTTTCTTTGTGTCGCTAATAGTAATCTATTAGCGATGCTTTCTATTTATGTACTATTAGCGACAATTTTTTTACATTGCTAATATTCTATTAGCGACATTTACTAAATGTCACGAAAGCTCAGAATCGCTAATTTTAAAAACTATTTAAATAAAATTAAAAAACATCATAATTAGTGACCCTTTTTGTGCGTCACTAATAAGAAAAAAAATTATTTTTACTCTTATTAGTGACGCTTTTAAGATCATTGCTAATAAAAAAAATGGAAAAAATTAAATCTTGCCTGAGGCGGGATGAGGGAGAGGGATGAACGAGCGAGGGGGGGAGCCCGTCTAGGGGGAGGACGGGCGGAGCCCCTCCTACTCTAGCCGGCTACAGGGGGGAGCTGGGGCAGGGGATAAGGAGCGAAGCAAGGAGGAGAAGGAGGCATGTGACGGACGGCAATGGCCGAGGGAGAGAGATAAAGGAGTGGGCTTTGTTTCCTCATGTGCTACTTGAGAAGCATCGCAAATAGTTGTCAATTTGCGACACATTTTTATAAGCATCGCAACTAGTAACAGTATTTGTGACACTTTTATGAAAGCATCACCAATAATATTGAAAAAAATTAAAAACTTATCCTATCTCCTCTCCCTCTCCCCTCTCTCTTTCTCTCTCTCTCTTCTCTTTCTCTCTCAGTCTCTCTCCCTCTCTCTCTCTCACTTTCTCTCTCTCTTCTCTCTCCCTCTCTCTCACTTCTCTCTCTTTCTAGCTTAGCAACCCCTAATGAGGTAGATGGGGAATAGTGGGTAATCTGAATGAGTTGTTGGGGAACTAAAGAATCAAAAGTAAATTGACTTTTGTATTGTCTTCTATCAAACTTTCCTTTTATTATATGATAAATATCCTCGTAAATCATATTATTCAATACAGGTAAGGCGTTCTAATAAAAAGCAAAATCTTTCATTACAAACTTTCACCCACCCAACTAGGACTAAAAGTTTTAAGAAGATCAAGTATGTGGAGGTATATGTTCTACTTTATATTGTCTACATTCTTTTTGCATTGTGTGTAGCTTGCTACCAATTAGATTTGATATATTGATTGTTTCTAAATGCAACAACTAAAAAGGGGAACTGATGTCCTAATCCGGCGATGGGATCTTTTCCTTTTAACATGAAAAAAAATGTTGAGATTATTAATGAGGATGCAGAAAAAATGATTGTAAGTAACCCATCTTTAATGAAGCAAATTTACTTGTTGTCTACTTAGTGCAATGAATTATTTTCATTGTATCATAATCCTCTTTTATTACCACTATTTTGTCACATATACAAAATCTTATCTCATTTCTCTTGCCCTAAATTGAAGGTTTTGATTTTTTTTTAGAAACATTTGTCATTACCTATATCTTCAATCTTTTGCAAATATGACACATTGGTTTCTATTTTCCTATGGACTTCAATTCTCTAAAAATTTTATCATATGTAGAAAACTAAAATTTTCAAACTTGAATCTATATAACTTCTCATTTGATGATGCAAGTTTGCTTTCTAGGATCTTGACTATTCTCTTTCTGGGTTTAGTTTAGTTCTCAATCTTTAATCCTCTTTTTCTAATTATTCTTTACCCTCAGCTAATTGGAAATTTGATTTGGATAGTGAGTCAATTGTTTCCTCATTCTTGTTGACAATTTTCTCAAATTTTTGAACTTTCTTACCCCAATCAATGGCTTGTTTGAAGAGTTTCCCATGTTCATCAAGGAAATCCTCTTCATTGGATGATTTACGATCAGATTCAACCTTATTTGATTCTTAAGATCCATCTTTTAAAGGGTCATTCAACTTTACACTAGCATGCAATCCAATATCATTGCAAGTAATTTCATCAAAAACACTAGAGAAAGTTATTGCCATGATATATCAAGTGAACCAAGCAAGCAAGTTGAAACGGTTTAAGAGAGACAACTACCCTTCAAACCAAGAGGGTCACCACAATGCCTCTACCCCAAAACTGAAGTTAAGAGTTACAAGAAGTGGCTTCATGACACAAGAACTAAGCTAATACAAAAAATTATCAATCAACCACACAAATATGCAAACAAGTTTAATGTGGAAACCCAACCAGGAAAAACTATGCGACCAACCCTTGGATGATTAACGAATGCACTAAGAAGATCTACAACTTACAAAGACCTAAACATTATCATCGCACTAGAAGTCCATCTCTAGCTGTCCCTTGGCTACCAAAATCCTTCTTGGTACTTTTGAATGTCGTCTTTTGTCTTCTTCTTCTTCCTTGGTGAAATCTTCGATGGAAGTGTAAACCAAAGTCTATCTTGATTTGCTTCATCTTCGAATCTTGCATGTGATGACCTTCTTTGTGTTGTATGTAGTAACACACAACTCACAACTTAAGTCTTCGCCCAGTTTAACTCGTGTATGTATGAAGTAACTAACCAAATCTACCAGGACTCTAATGTGTAATGACAATTTGCTTGTTTCTAATGCCTAAATAAAAAATCTCTCAATGAATAGTAGCCAATGAAAGCACTAACCTTTAAAGTACAATAGAAAAAAATCATAAATCTTGTCTCACTTTTTATGCCTTTCACTTATGTTTTTTCTTGTCCAAATACCCCTTATATAAGCCCCTCAATCGGTTTAGGTGTGAGAATTTTAATAGGAATCACATTCTACTGGGAATACCCTATTTTAAGTAGAAATGGGTATGACCTATCAATTGATATAATGCCCAATCGATCATTGCTACAATACCGATTCAAGAAACTCAAAAAATAATCACTATAGTAACCTGATCGATTAGTTAATAGAAATACTAGTGTCACTATAGAACTAAATGCACAATTCATTCCTGGTCTATCCCATTTTGACCCTAATCAATCGCGAACGAAAATTTTGCATAGTATTCAATTTTTACTCTTTTTTACTCATTTTTTTCAATAATATGATTTAATAAACCATATCATTCCTAAGTGTGTGACACATGTGCATGATTTTATACTTATTATACAACTGAAATTCAATTATTTCCATAGGTCTTCCACCTTGAAACCTTCAAAACACAACTGCTTTGAATTTCTAAGTCTTTCATTTTGAAATCTTATTTGATTCATCACAAATCGACTCAAACTCTATAAGACTTAAATATACACATAGAATGGACATAATTTTATTTAGAGAAATAAAGTCAATCTAACACATTGACACATATGTCCTAATAAATAGAGGAATGAATGCTAATTACGTGTTTGGAATATTAGTGATTAGTTGTACCTTATGGTAGCAGTAGCCCTTCCTTTATTGAAGATGAAAGAAGTGGAGATGCTCTCTTATTTGATGATTCAAATTTTGAAGTTTAAAACCCCAAAGTTAACAATTGTTAAACAGAATAAACCACTTATCAACTACTGCAAATTAAATGTGGATGGTTCTTCTAGAATTAACCCCAATTCATCTAGGGGTGGAGGTGTTATCAGAAACTCAAATGGGAGGGTTGTGGGAGATAAGCATTGGTTGGGGGTATCCACACTACTATTTTCTTTAATTTCATGTCTCTTATAGTTGAATGGGATTCAAAGATTTTGGTTGAATGTGGGATGCAATCTATTTCATGGCCTAATAGGCATTTTGTGGAGAAAGATAAACTTTTATAAATATCAAATACTATTTTTTTTCAACACATTTTCTGAGAGGCTAACCAGTTTGTTTATTTCCTAGCTAGAGTAGCTAGCAAAAGCATGGCGTCCTTGATTTCTTTGTGCATCCCTTTAGAGTATCATACCTTGAGAAGCATTGTTGTGCTTGTGTAACGAATTTTTTAAATGCCTGAAGTTGATCACTGGAAATTAAGGTGATAGACCCCTTGACCTTCTCATTATAATAACTTATTTAATGCTTAGAATTGGTGGCTGAAAACTATATGGATGGAAATTAGATAGAAAGAGCTTCGAAACACCACCAAGATCACATGAATCGGAGTTTGGATGAGGGAGATACGACAGTTTGAAGTTGAACATATCGTGTAGGGATCATTTACCTGAATTGGACGCGCGAATTGTCCGTTTAAGTTACTATATATGCCCGATCAATTAGTATTTCAAAATTGTGTTTTTGGGGCCCAATTTGGTTGCCGAATTGAGGATATTTTGGCCCAACTCCTTAGGGGATTAGGAACCCTAATCCCATGCATATAAAGGGGCTAATTAGGGCTTTTAAGAGGGAGAGCTTGGACCGTTGAGGGAGAGGAGGAGCCATTGATGAAAATTTTTCGGCGAGACTCTAGCAAGGCTTTGGTTGTGGCAGATCGACGACAACATGGCGATTGAGGTAGGATTTATAGTCGATATTTAGTGGAGAATTGTTAGCTAATTTGAATGAAAATAGTGATTTTTGTACAATACTATTTACGTGACCCGGACCGTAATGGCCTTGGCTCCGGTTGCATCGGCCATGTCTCTAGCCGCATCGCCCCTGAAACCAGCGGCCCTAGCGGCGGCAGTTTTGGTTGCCACTGTGCAAGCCGTCGGATCGTCGTAGAAAAGAAAAACGAGAACTTGTAGCGGCGCAGCGGAGCCGCCGGCCAAAGGATGGACCAGGGCTGCCAGAATCGCTGTAAGATGGTGATCCGGTCAAGCCCGGCCCATCGGCTGGCCGTGGTGGCCTGCCGTCACGATGCCACCGCCGGTTTAAAAAAAAAAGGGTCGGCCGATTGGCCCTCCGCTGGCCACTGAGAGGCACCAGGCCCCGGCTCAACGGAATCACTGCCTGGCGGCAATCCTGTGGAGCCCAGCCTGCTGCCCTGCCATGGCGGCCAGGGGTGGCACTGCCAGAGGTGTTTTCACCTCTGGCCGGACGCAGGGAAGATGACACACATTGCGGGTCGTCGACCCGACCCGAACCGGTCCGGTTTGAAAAAATAAAAATAAAGGAAGGGTCGAACCGGGTCCTATTCAAGGGGATAAAAATGTAAAAAAAAGTATAGAAAATTACTATTGCACCTTGAGAGACGTGAGAGTATTCTGGACAAGTTTCAGCTTAGGGGAAAATCCCATAGACTATAAAATGACCCTTTTACCCCTCATTGTTAAATTGTCGTGTGAGAACCACTTACCCGACTTCGGGGCTCCGGTTTAGGGGCCTATGATTTGATTTAAAATTGGGAAAATTCTCAATGAAATTTTAATGGGTAAATTAAATATAGACCAACCACTTAGTGAGGAAAAATCTCAGTGACTGGTTAATTGACCCTTTTGCCCTTAGGATTTATAGTAAACCGTTAGTCAAAACTTGGGTCGCTTCAAGCGAATCACGACCTTGTCACCAGGAAAATTACACAGAGTCCATGAAGTCAAGTAGTACCCTTGAGTTCAATTTTGGACCCATCAGATGTCAATATTGTTTTAAACCAAATGACAAAAATACCCTTTGAGTAAATAGCTGACATTCATGTGCATGGAAGCATGAGTCAGTTGGAGAGTGAAGCCTTCTGAAAGGTTATTGACTTAAAATAAACAGAAGGGTAGTGAGATGACCAAATTACCTAAGGGAGAGTACCATACCCTAAGTTGTAGAATTACCCTAATGCCCTTAAGGGCAGTATGTTCTATTTATGTCGAAACTAATAACCTAACTACTAAGCATTAGGGTATGCTATAGTGACGTGGAATGGCTTCAAAAGGAAGGGGTGTGAGTAGTAAGTGACACGAAGACCTTGTGAGGTCATAGTGTCACGGGAAACAAGGGGAATGACCCTGATTCTCAAGGTTTAGGGCAACGGATTACACATGTTTGCAACCGAGTACATTGATCAACTAGAGTATTAAATACATAATTCGCGTGATGCATTAGAGTTGTTTGCACTATCTGGCTTGGATTCTCTAAGCCCCAGCTCTGCAAATGAGTGCAACGGGCTTCCGTTTACTATTTATGCACTTGTGTGACTGCATATTATATATGTTAATTATTTTGATGCTCGCATTTATTATTGTTGTGTTAAGTTATATCAGTAACTTAAGGTTAATAAAGACTAATCAAGAGATTTTGGTTGTCGTTGGATTAGGGGGAGAACACCTAATCAAGATAATGACTAAAATACCCTCTTTAGGGTTGGGACCAGTTCATGGAGTAAATGGGGCCCTGTCATAGATTTTACTTTGGTTAATGAATGAAAGGTGGTTACGGGATGTTTTTTGAGTCATAGCTCAGTGGATAAGCTATTTATTGCGCTGATTCACAAGGTGAAGAGTACCCAAATGGTTGAGTGGATACTTGACTGAATGAAAATAATTTAGTCTAAGTTCATATATTTGGGGGAGTCAATGTTCATAAAGACCCGAGGCTTCTATATATACATTAGTAATGTCTTATAAGACATTTTCTCCCAGAGTTGGGATGGTGGAAATTGCGATATGCTTCTTCATCGCAACGACGGTTTGGGTATTGACTAGAGGGTCTTTACCGCAAGTCTCTCGCAGGTCTTCCCAAGACTATTTAGTACCTACAAAAAATGGAGTTGTATGAGCATCATGGAAGGCTTGTGCTTCTCGCCAATCTGTGTCCATAAGCACAGTTGAGATCCTCTTCTCTAGATTCATGGCAGGCTATTGAGAGCCCTGGGGATTTGGATCAAGCTGCTATTAAGCAGTCTACTCTAAGGTTGGAGTACTATGTTTGGAGATTTCTCGAGGGGTGAGTCATCTCTGAGTTACAGATTTGATATTATTAATTATCAAACAAAGGATGTAGATAATTAATAACATTGTTTGATATTGCTTGTTAATTAGACAAGTCGAATGATTAAAGGACTTACTAAAATGTAGGTTGGTTAAAAATACCTAAGCATTGCATGTGTGATGTTATGCTTCTTAGGATAGAGTAGTTTCTAGGCAGAACTACGTTTGGATCTGATCTTATTGGAAACATTGGAGATGTTGTCTCATGAGTACGTAGGCAACTAACATCGGTGATGTTAGCCTGATCCAAAAAATATTAATAAAACCTTTTGTCCTTTGGAAGCTCTTCTCCTAAAGGCGAAGAGATTCCATTGTTGTTGTTGTAGTTGTTTGGTTTGGCTTGTTGTAGATTTTTCAAGCGACGACAAGTGTGACCAGCAGGCAAGCACAAGATGAAGTTTTTGCGTTTCTGCAACTCCAGTACGTAAGTATTTCATTAGTGTGAGAGTCAACTTAGTTATTTATTTTCAGACGGATGATGGACTTGTACTTAGATGGATGAGCTGTTCTTTTTGAATTTTGAGATGTATAAATATCATATGATTCAATATCCGTAATTGTGAACCCCAGTTATCATGGCCTGGATATTTAATCGAAAGTTTTGTATTTAAGAAAAAAAAAATCTCACTACTTATCGTTCGTGCTATTTAAAAATACTATTAAAAATCCGGGTCGTGACAGCTATATTCTTCTAGCCTGCCTAATGTTGGATGCGAATAATGTTATTTTTCATTCTTTATTCTTATAACACTATAAGAAAAAAAGACTATTAGTGATGCTTAAAAGTGTCACTTATAGTCTGAAAAGCGTTGCTAATGACTATTAGTGACGCATAAAAAATATCGATAATAATCTCATCGCAACTACTCATTAGCGACACATATAAAAAAGCGTTGCTAATAGTACTGATATTAGTGACACTCTAATTTTTGTTGCTAATATTAGTTTTTTTGTAACGTTTTAAAAAGCGTCTTTAATAATAGAATATTAGCAATGTTTATTACAAAGCACCGCTAATAATATAGTACTAGGGATGCTTTTTAAAGCATTGCTAATACGATAACATTTTTTGAAAAAAATCAAAAACAATATCAACAACTTTTTTAAATGTTGCTAAAGTATTTTTAGCAACGTCGCTAATAAAATAAAAGCCTTGAAGTTTTAAACAAGCGTTGCTAATAACAATTATTAGTGACACTATACTAGCTATTGCTATTATAGAATATATTTAAAAAAATGATTAGCGATGCTTTGTTTGCGTTGCTAAAAAGAAAACAAATTTAAAACTTTTTATTAGCGACACTTGTTAAAGCATCACTAATAATAATTAATTTTTTTTTAAAAATCCCACCTCCCCACTTGTCTCCTCCTCCTCCGGCAATCAAGAGGGGGGCAGGGGGCGGCAGTGGAAGTTGAAGGGGATAGGGGGGTGGTCGGTAGTGGAAGAGGGAGAGGGGCCGGCAATGAAAGGGGGAGGTGGTTGCAATGGAAGGGGAAGCTATCGGGGTTGTGGGTGGATCTAATTTGGCTGTGGAACCAAGGCGGCAGAGGAACTAGGGCTATGACGGAGCAAGGGGACAATGGAGAGGTGGGGGGAGGGGGAAAGGGATGATCGGGGACGACAGCGGGGCAGCCAAACGACGGACTAGCAGGGCACTACAATGGAGTCGAGGTGGATATGGAGCCTAGGTGACGGGCGGAACCGTGGCAGTGGGCAGGGCCAGAGTAGGGGGAGTTAGAGAGAAAATAGGGGAGAGGGGGGAGCAGGGGTAGGGGTGTCAGGGCAGATGGTCAGTATGGGTTACTTGTGGCTTGGCGACGGAGAAACCGAGTCGGCGGCAAATGTTGATCTGTCATGGCAGGTTTGACCAAAGAAGGCTAACAACAAGCAAAAGAGGGGTAGGGGGGCTGATGGGCCGTGGACGGGCGGGGATAGGCGGCGAATGGGCGGCAGAAGGACAGTGTAGGGAGGAGCAGGGGGTGGAAGAAGGGAGGAGGGGGAGGGGGTGATATATGCATGGCCGGGAGAATTTTCCTACGGTTGTGCTCTAGATGAAAATGCAGGTGAAATTCACCCCTATTTTCATTTTTTTTATGATGCTTTCATTGTATCGAAAAATGATATTTAACGATGCTTAAAGAAAAATGTCGCTAAAAATAAAAAAAAGACAGAGAAAAGAGGCAGAGAAGAGAGAGAGAGCGGAGAGAGAAAGAGAGAGAGGAGAGAGATGAGAGAGTGAGGAGGATAGAGAAAGAAGAGAGAGAGAGGACAGATAGAGAGTAGAGAGAGAGGAGGAGAAACTGAGAGAGAGGAGATAGTGTAGAGAGAGAGAAGAGAGAGAGGGAGGAATTTGGTTTTGATTTTTTTTAGAGTTTTTAATGTATTTTTTGAAAAAAAATAAAATAAAATGAATTAGTGACACATAGTAATATGTGTCATTAATACCCCAGCTATTAATGACGCATACGCCTATGCGTTGCTCACAAATACCTAGTGTATTAGCAATGCATATACCTATGTGTCGTTAATACCTTATATTCTCTTTTATTTAATTTAAAATATAATATATTTTAAAAAATTCTAAATAAAATAAAATAAAATTCCCCTAGTCTCTCACCTCTCTTCTTTAGAGCCGGGGCTCTGGTTGATGCGCATGAGAGAGAGAGAGAGAGGAGGAAAGGGAGAGAAGAGAGGGAGAGGAGGAGAGAAAGAGAGAAAGAAGTGAGAGAGAGGGGGAGCGAGAGAGAGATATAGTGAGAGAGTAGCATAGGGAAAGGATAGAGAGAAGAGGCAGAGAGTAGAGAGAGAAGAGCGAGTGAGGAGATAGAGAGGAGAGAGATTTTTATTATATATTAAAATTTTAAAAATATTAAAAGTAAAATAAAAAACTATATTAGTGACACATAGGAATATGTGTCATCGCTAATACAACAGGTATTAGTTACGCTTATGACTTTACATCACTAATACGTATTTGGTGATGCTTACACCTATACATCGCTAATATATTTTTTTAATTATTTTTTATTTTTAAAAAATATAATATAAAATAAAAAATTAGAAAAAATCAAAATTAATTTCCTCCCCTATCTTTCCTCTCTCGCTTATCTCTCTATCTTCACTCTCTATTCTCTCTCCCTCTCTTATTTCTCTCCTCTCCCTATATTTACAAAGCTTTTTTTAATTTTCTTACGATTTATTATATATTATATATTTGCAATGCTTTTTAAAAAGTATTGCAAATAGTCTTAATTTTTTTTAAAAATAACCTTATTTTATTTGCGATGTCTTTTTATACATCACAAATAATACAACTATAAATGCATCACTATCAGTTCTAAATTTTTTATTTTTTAAAAACTTATAGCTATTAGTAAAGCTTTTAAAAAAGTGTTGCAAAAGTGTCACTACTAGTTTGTGTATTATTTGCGACACTTTTTAAAAAGTGTTGCTAATTGTTATTTGTTTTACGATATTTTTATATACGTCGCAAATAATAATTTTTAGTGACATTTTATATTGCGTCATTAATAAAAGTATCGCTAATAGTCCTTTTTATTATAATGTATTGGTCTTAGGCCAACACTTGTTTGTAATTTTTCTTATTCAATAATCTATTGGTTGGGGTCTACTTAACCCCCCACCTATTGATGGGTTTTTTTCTGCAAAAAATATCTTCCTGAATGTGACTTTGCCTCATGAATTTTGAAAAGGTGGTTATTTGAATCATATTTTTTTTTGTCCATAGTTGTGAAATGCAAATTGTACTTTTTATTATTTGTATTTTAGCTTGATGTTTTTGTGCAAAATACTTAAATGTTAATATACAACTCCATTTGTACTCTATATTATGGGAAAATCAACTCCACTCAATTATTTTTTAAACCGGTCAAAGTCTTGAGTTTTAAAATATTTGTCACATGCATGGTTTGACGCATAGTGACAAAATTCTTTGAAATTTTCTAAATTTTCCAAAAAATACCAAAATAGTCCTTGAACGAAATTCTTGCTAGTTTTGCAGCCCCAAATTTATTGCCATTTTGGGTTTGTCCCAAAGCCTTTTTTTTCAAGCTGTTTTAGCTGGGTCTTTAAAAGGGGTTTTATTAATAAGTTAATTATTGGGTCCTACAGTACCGACTGAAGCACACTTACGGCCCTTCATGCAACCCTTTCAGCCGAACTTTTCTTCAAAAGTTTACAAATTGAACCAAAATGACTTGTACATGAATCAAAGTTGAGTCCTGAACTTGTCACTTGGATTTTCAAATTGACCGTTATTGAAAATAGTTTTCCAATTATCGACTTCTAATATTATATCAAGGACAACGAGTTTTGGTATCTATTAACAATATCAAAAAATATTTCTTGTGTCCTTGCTTGGTATACCTGAAAAACATCCTGGTTTGGATAAACCAAACAAATTTGGCCAGCTCAGTAGAGTTAATTCATTGTCTTTGAAATTTTTTTATTATCACATAGTGAAGAAAATAGGAACATACATCCAAAATTTTGACACTGAATGATCATTATAATTATTTTCAATTATAAGGAAAAACAGGTGCATATCAACTTGCAAAACATATAAATCAGAATATAGTGAGGAAAATGCATGTGAGTTGATTGATTGTGAAAGAAAGCATCACATGGACTCGGCGAAGGTGATTGATGTTTTGCAAACGATGTCTTATCCACGATCCGTACAACTTGCTAAACAGGTCAATATAGTGAGGTAAATGCACCCGCATTGATTTATTGTGAAAGAAAGCATCACAGACTCGGCTAAAATTCAAACATATGCCATTTTACTGAAACCAATAGCAATTGCCTGGGCCACGACATGTTGGCCTACAAAAGTCTTTTGCAGAAAAATTTGTCTTTGCTAGAAGACGTACATGGCTTATCATCCTCTAGTCCTGTCTGTCCATTCTACTTGCCGTGGGTTAATGTTTGTTGTCTCCTTTTACTACTAAAGACAAACTAAAGCCCCAAAGTTGTAGGAATACTGGTCAATTTTGGTTGTCGACATTGGGCGGATTTCCTGCAATTGGTTGCCTCCATAGATAAGGGGTTCACTAGCGTCTTAAAAAAGATCTCAAGGCAAGACTTTCGAACTTATTGACAGCATCTAATCTTTCACTCCTGTCATTGTTTGGCTAAACCGGCCATATTTTGCCAGCCTGGTAGTGTTTGACTCGCATTCCGTGAATTATTTATTTATTTATTCATCCACCAATGACCAAAAACAGCTTAGAATGTGAACATCTTCTCTTATGTGGGCATGGGAGGGAAGCATGTGAAAATGGGCCCACTTCACATGAAGGTTGACAGAGTAATGGAGCATTGATTAAATATGTTTTGACATCTAATTGAACCATAAATTATTTGCAAGTAAAGAAACCAGATGCATGATATATTAATAAAAAGTTAGAATACACGTATTAAGTAGGGTAAACCTACTTTTATTTTAGCCCTGTTTAAACTAGGAGTGCGCTGGGTGCCTTGGACGGTGCAATTTTAATCAGCCTTTGCCCGGAATCATGCGAGTCATACTTAGATCATACTTAGATCTTGATCTGATGGCCCACAACAAATCAGATGCACACTAACTATTTTCTTTTCATTTTGTTCCATGGAACTACAAACATTACATTGGGGAAGAAGAATGCTAAGCCACCCAAAAGCCTGTGGGTTCATTCAGTATGTAAATAAACTTAAGAGTAGCATTAATTCTTGCGTAAAGAGTGCATAGTTTAGGCACTCGGCTACTTGTGATTCAAGATTTAAAAACATTATGTCCTACCCAGAATCAACAATTTGCTGCAAACTAAATATTAAGATATCTACTGATAGCGCAAAGTCAAAACTGGGTCACCATATGATGACCTATAAGATCATCGCCTTTATGCTATATTTATGATGAATGTGGCTATATGTACCCCACTAAACTCCTACATCTCTCATTACTCGTGTACCTCTGATAAAATTTCTTAAATCTTTTATATGTACCCCTCATCTGAAATATATGAGCTATATTTTTTTAATCAATATGCCCCACACATATTTTTTTAATCAATCCACCCCACACATATTTCACTCCTATATCCCCAACATAAAACCCTTACCCCTACCGATCATCTTCTACCTCCATCCCCTCCTTTTTCCCCTTGTTGAGACCCCAGACCCTCACCTCGAATGACCTTTTTCTACCTTCCCCCACCCAACCATTCTTCCCCTCATTTCCCCCCTCACCAAGCCTCATTTCCCCTCATTTCTGTTTTGTTTCATGCACACAGAAGTTATCTGGCCTCTCTCTTTTGACACACTATAGGCCTGTTAGGGGTTATAGAAAAAAAAATTCTAAAAAATACAACTTCCTATGAAAATTATATTTCTATGGAAATAAATTGTCATAGAAATTGATATTTCCATGGTTATGAGTTTATTTAAAAAAATTTAGGAAATATTTTAATATATATTTTAAAAAAATTACAAGATAAAAAAATATATGTTAATAGAGAATATTATATTTATGTCATTTTACACATTTTTTTAATGAGGTAACCATTTTAGTCAATCATGGTTACGAGTAAAAAAAAAACACAATTTGTTGCCAAAAAAATATCTTGGACTTAATTTTTTTATTTTAAAAATAATAATAAAAAATTTTACATTAACTCAAATACACATTAATTATTATGCACATGCATCTATATAAAATTATCATTTAGCAATGATTCTATTCTATTTAATATTTTATGCAAAATAATCTATAAAATATTCTACAAAAATAAAAAAAAAAAATCAAGAACAATACAAATGGCTGGAAGTCCCATAATTTTTTCATTTCTTTCATAATACCAAACTTATTAAACAAACAAGAAATAAAATCAAGTATTCAACTCTATTTCTCTCTCAACTACAAAACAACTTAGGATATAATATCTTTTAATTTATATTTTTCTAAATAAATTTTTTTACTTGACAACTTCCTAAATATCATTGTAATTCCACATATTTGTTGCAAGCTCATCATGAAAATAGCCCATCCTCACTATTCCATTTGCCAATGACTGATAATCTTCTAAATTTGGTGCCTCCGATGGAAGTTCTTCATTGTGTAATTCATCGTCACTCCACTCATTTTCTTATCTTCTTTCCTAATAAAATTATGAAAAATAGCTATAGCAACAACAATTTTAAACTTGTGTCTCATATGGAAATTTAGGTCATTTATTTGATAATATTTCAAAACGGTTCTTCCATACTCCAAATGTGTGCTCACTAGAGCCTGCACAGACACCCCCAGCACAATCAAAATTCAGTCTCGTATAGATGGGGCATTTTCCATAACCGCAATTTTTCAACATTGACTTGTAACTTTGTTCCAAATTAACGAACAATACTTGTGCAATTGTCCATTGAATGAGTGTTTTTTTGCTAAAACATGTACTTTGCCTGAATTTAGACTGTCATTGTCTAAAAAATATAACAAGGATTACCAAGGTACAAAAGTACAATAAAAGTGCCAAAAAAATATGATTTTTATGATTATGACAATCCAAAACTTTATGAACACGTTGGATAAATATTTGAGCAATTCTTGCCGATATTTCACAAATTATCATGATACAAAAAACTGAGCCACTGTAAAACTATACGGAAGATGTTTATGCTTTTTGAGCAATTTGTGCAGCCAAGTTATTCCTTAGGCCTATGAGGGTTTTGGCTTACGCCTCTTCTGAGAAATGCACTTCAAGTCTGGAACAGTTCTCCCTGCACAAGATACATGACATCGATAATCTGCACTGAAATGTGAAGAGCAACTAAAGTATATGATAATTTCATGTGCAGCTGAAAGCACACCTTTCGTACAGATAATAAATGACATAAAATAGAACAAGCACCATCACAGTCAGTATGGAAATGGTCAGATAGAACATGCTTGTCTCCTTCTATAGGGAAAAGGAAATACCTTAAACGTAAGGAATATATAGCTTCCAAATTACTATCTAGTCATTTCAGGCACACATAGAGCTCGCAGCTAGATCATATGACAATAAAAATGAATATGGACCCATGAAGCATGAAGTGCATTTTTTATAAAATTTGCATCTTATATAAGACCCAAATTACATGACTGAGAACACAACATATTATACTAACCATAACATAAACTTGGAATATAGAGCTCTCAACTCTGAAGAAGGAAGTTATCTCTTAGTAATCCATATGGTATATGAGAATTAGAATGAAAATTAGTTGTACAAAAAGCAAAAAGGAGAGAAATATTTGACAAAAGTTGAGAAGAGCCTGGGCGCTTAAGCTTCTGAGCCGCCCGATCATGATCCGGAAGCTTGGGGGCAGAATCCTTTTCTGCCCCCTACTACTCTATGGCCAAGAAATCAAGATCCCGTATGTGCCCAATGCATGTTAACGGGTCCCAACAAATACTAAGTGGGAAAAAAGGCAAAAATACTGCTTAAAGAAAAGGAATAACTAATTATATAATAAGAAAATAATCTGGCTTCCCATTGTAAGCAGCATAAAATAAGCAGCCTCTGTTTATTTCTGCCCTTCATAGTCGGTGATCACAATGTTGGGATTCTGGAAGGATCTCTCCACTCACTTCCTTAGTGTGCACTTCTGGCTGGTGCAGTGAATTTCCAGCACACATACAACAGATTGGCTTGATGATAGCAGCTTCTGCAGTAGGGTTTCTTTTTTTCCTTGGCTTGCTAGTCTTGATGAATTTCCAGCACACATACAATAGATTGGCTTGATTAGGAAGTGAGCAAAAAGCCAACGGTAATGAGATAAGAAAGACTCCAGATGGAAAACCTTGGGAACCATTGGATTTGGTTCTCTTCTTACCACTTCTTTGGTGAGGTCAATAAGTTTAGGCCATGAAAATTGGTCATGTTAAACAAGTTCGGGAGATAACAACCTCATCTGCAAGGAATTTACATGAGCACTCTTTCAGTTTTTACATCAAATTTACTGAAGCTAATAAAAATGGGAAAGTTGGCTTTGAAGTAAATACAAACTGCTTTCTTCCTAAACAGATAAATAATCTGATCAGAACAGAGAGCAGCAAATCAATAAAACTCAAAATAAATTGAACAGACATCATATAAAGAATCTGTTGTTAATGTAACACCTGATGCAAGCAGATCTCCTGTTAGTATCAATTTGATGATTGCTTTCAGACTCAGCCGTCTACTCTTGATCAACCAATAATTTTCTACCGGAAAATCCGTTGAAAATGAATGCCATATCCATCCTTTTACTATATAAATCCTACGGGTTTTTGAACCATACTGCTTAAAGCAAGGATATCAACCTTATTGTATTTGAAAAAGATGGTTGAACTAAATATGCATAATAAAGTAACACAAGGTATACACCTCTGATCAAATTACTAGCTCCTTGCAATGAGAACTACTAGACTGAGATTTCATAATTTGCCACTTGCTAACTTGACATATAAGATGCCAACAAAGTCGTAATTGCATTCCTCTCCCCCAACAAAGACCAACATATTTGATGTCCCACCCATCACTGGCACGAAAATCTATTAATAGAACCAAAAAATCAGCTAACCCAGCACAATAAACCAATAATCACAAAAGGAAAACATACAAAGTTCTGCATTCAAAACAGATGATATGCCATTCACTGTTCAAGCAATCGATAGTGTTGGGGTTACTACAAAATTATCATGCAGATTGAATACAGAAATCACAAAACATACAAATCATTCCACATAAATATAATACCACAATATATATGTCTATAATATAAAAAACTAGAAAGAAGGGAATTTTATGAACCAGGTTCGAGGCGCGATACTCGCTGACCTTGAAACAGATACGCCGCCCTCCGTGCACAGGCGTTCCAGAGCGTTCCGTTCCTGAGATACAACGAACCACACAGCCCGTCTGAAGGTGCACTTCCACTCAGATAGGCAGGAACTCAATCAAGGAAGAATCCACTACTCAGTGTAGAACTCAGAAATCAAGAGTGAATGAAGAGAGAGAGAGATTATCAGGAATTTCCTCTCTGAAAACCAGAGAAAGGATCGGTGAAATTTTTGAAAAAGGGCTCTCTGTTTTTTCCTCTAAAACTCCTTTTCATCAATATTTTCCGATCTGTGTAAAACGAAGCCGAAACGCCTCAATAAAAAATCCCGTCGCGCAAATCATCGCGACTGTTTTATTTTTCTGAAATCCGTTAGTCCGTTCGAACGGGGCAACACCCGTTCGATCGGGGCGATCGATCGGGAGTCAGGGAGTTCGAACGGCTTAACTTGAAACTACTTTTATATCGCGTCAAAAGCAACAACCCCACCATGACAAGATATAAAACAAGTCCATAAACACAAAATTTTTATAAGATACAAACTGAGACACTGAGCAATAGTACTCCAAGTTTTCGGCGATAGGTACCTTGCGGGTTTGAACCTACACCTAGTTTGGTAAGCCGCCATTCTCACAAGTTCGAAGTGAACTAAGTCTTGAACTTGAACCTTTCAGCAAGAGCTTTAACAAACCTAACACTTAGAATAACTCCCTTTTCGAGATCATTCGGGGTAGCGCTTTACGGCCATGCGCCTTGTATCTTTTCATGAGTTGCACATTAGAGAACAAACCCTCGTTCTCTTTAACTGCGACCTCAGTGGCACTCATATAGGTGACAGTCTCCAAGGGTAATATGCATATCAATTCCCTGCTTTATAAGCCTTGACTACATTAAGACTTTCGTCAACCTGTTCCATATGCATTAAGAGCACTCTCATCATAACACAGGAATGAGCAAACTAATTTTTAATAGTGCTCTCTCCAAGTCACGCATCAGCTTATTTTTACCCACTGAATCTTCGTAGTGGGATCTCCACGCAGAGAGATTGGGTTGCTACTAACGATGACTTTAATCATAGGCTTTCAGCCCCATTCCCCTAGATGAGTTAAGGATTTGTCCTGCCGACAACCCTTTTGTAAACGAATCAGCCAAATTCTCAGCTGATCGTATAAAACTTAAGGTAATGACTCCTGAGGTAGTCAACTTGCGCAAGATTTTATACCTTAGTTCAATGTGTCTGGAGGACCTCTTATTATGATTCTTACTCTTAACCTTATCAAGAGCTGATTGGCTATCACAGTGAATCAATATTCCAGGAATTGGCTTATTCAACCAGGGTATATCTATCAAAAGATCCCTAAGCCATTCCCCCATTCTACCAGTTTTATCAAGAGCTACCAACTCTGCATCCATGGTAGACCTTGTTATCACTGTTTGTTTAGAAGATTTCCATGAAACCGCCCCACCACATAGTGTAAACACATAACCACTAGTAGCCTTAGTTTCATCAGAATCTGATATCCAATTTGCATCACTGTATCCTTCTAATACAGCAGGAAACCCGGAATAATGTAAACCGTAGTTTACACTTCCCTTCAGATATCTAAAAACTCTCTCAATGGCTGTCCAGTGAGATTCATTAGGGCTCTTAGTATATCTACTTAGTCTTCCCACAGCATAAGATATATATGGTCTCATCATAGCTTAGCCAGATAACTCAAACTTCCTATTAGCTGTGAATATCTAAGTTGTGATACACTTTCCCCACAATTTTTCTTAAGTCTTACACTTGTATCATATGACGTATTGACAGGTTTTCTATCGAAGTATCCATACTTCTTTAGAATTTTCTCCACATAGTGTGATTGACTCACAACTATTACTTGAGAAGTCCTATCAATCTTCAAGCCCAATATAACCTTTGCAAGACCTAAATCTTTCATATCAAAATTCTCATTAAGGAAGCCCTTAACCTTATTCATATGATCCACATTATCACCAAACAATAATATATCATCCACATACAAGCATAACATAACATAAGAGTGATCAAATGACTTCCAATACAAGCATTTATCAGAAGTACAAACAACAAAGTTATGAGAAAGAAGAACATCATCAAACTTTTGGTGCCATTGTTTAGGAGCCTGTTTTAAACCATAGAGAGATTTTACTAACTTACATACCTTCCTTTCTTGACCAGGAACTACAAAACCTTCAGGCTGCTCCATATAAATTTCCTCCTCTAATTCACCATTTAAAAATGCTGTTTTGACATCCATTTGATGAATTTCGAGGTTATAATGAGCTGCCAATGCAAGAAGCACTCGAATTGTAGTTATCATAGACACAGGAGAATATGTGTCAAAGAAATCTTGACTTTCCTTTTGACTATATCCTTTAGCCACTAGTCTAGCTTTATACTTTTCAATAGATCCATCAGGATAATATTTTCTTTTAAATATCCACTTGCAACCAATTGGTTTAAACCCTGGAGGTAGATTCATTAGAACCCACGTCCCATATGCAAGTATTGAATCCATCTCACTCTATACCGCTTCCTTCCATAAAGGAGCTTCACTAGACGACATAGCTTCATTAAAAGTTAAAGGATCCTCATTCCCCACCATGAAAGTATAGAAGTCATCCCCAAAATTCTTCTCTATCCTAGTTCTCTTAGATCTCCTAACATCCACATTAGTTCCTGAATCTTCCATTCTAGGAGTTGAAGAGGATGTAACATCTTCTTTACGCACTACAGCCTTATTCTTTTCCTTCATAGGAAATACATTCTCAAAGAATGTTGCATCATCGGACTCCTTAATAGTATTGGGAGCATAATCCTGTCAATTAGACCCAATTACTAAAAACCGATAAGCTCTACTATTTTGTGCATAACCAATGAACACTACATCATAAGTTTTAGAACCTAATTTGTCCATTTTCACATTAGGGATTTTAACTTTAGCAAGACATCCCCAAACCTTAATAAACTTTAAACTTGATTTTCTTCCTTTCATTAATTCATAAGGGGTTACAACTTGTCCTTTATGAGGCACACGGTTCAAGATTGTACATGCCGAAAGAATTGCTTCTCCCCATAGATTTTTAGGTAAACCCGAAGAGGAAAGCATAGAATTTATCATATCTATAAAAGTTCTATTCTTTCTTTCAGCCACACCATTAGATTGAGGAGAGTAAGAGGCTGTGGTTTTATGTATTATTCCTTTATCTTCACAAAATTTGCAAAATTCAAGAGAACAATACTCCCCACCATGATCAGACCTTAGTCTCTTGATCCGCCTCTCAGTTTGATTCTCTACCTCCATCTTATAAATCTTAAACTTCTCAAAAGCCTCATCTTTAGACTTAAGCAAATATACATTACAATATTTTGAGTAATCATCAATAAAAGTAATAAAATATCTCATACCACCCCTAGTAAATAATCCATTCAACTCACAAATATCAGAGTGAATTAAATCAAGCAAGCATGTAGATCTATAAATAGATTTATATGGTTTCCTAGGCTGTTTTTCTTGTACACAAACTTCACATTTATTAAGAGATTCAACATGCAATTTAGGAATCAAATCAAGACTCATCATTCTCTTTATAATTTGAAAATTCACATGACCTAGCCTCATATGCCACATATCAAAAGAATCAACATGACAAATTAAAGAGTCATCTACTTGAAATAAAGAGTTATTACAAGAAATCAAATTTAACTTAAAGAGACCATCACACACATAGCCTTTACCAACAAAAGTACCATGTCTAGTTATTACAACTTTATTTGACTCAAACAATAATTTATATCCTTCACTACTAAGAAGCACTCCACTAACAAGGTTCTTCCTTACACTTGGCACATGTAACACATTATGGAGAGTTAATGTATTTCCCGATGTAAACCGGATGTCCACACTTCCAACTCCATGAACTCTAGCCACAGAGGAGTTCCCCATCGTTACTGTCCTATCCTTTACTTCCTGTCATCTGAAGTAACCACATTAGCCTGAGCAGAAGATGCAGCCCCACCATGACTCTAGTCCTGGCCTTTTTTCTCTTTGCACTTGTTTGCAAAATGTCCAGGTTTCCCACAGACCCAGCAAACTTTCACCTTCTTGTCCTTTTGGATATTTGAACAAGGTTTGAGAGACTGATTTTTAGACTTCTTGTTCTTCTTCTTGTTACCAAAAAAAACTTGGGTTTCCCTTCCACAACATTAGCTTGAGCACTCTCATTGGCTACAGAAGAAATACCTTGCAAGACTTTCATCTTACCCCTGTGCTTCTCTTCAATTTGAATAGCCACTATCAAGTCATCAACGGACATGGCGTCCCTCTTGTGCTTCAAGGTAATTTGGAAATCCTGCCATGAGGGTGGTAGTTTGTCAATGAGAGCAGGAACTTGGAGCCTCTCGTCAACGAGAATGCCTTTCCCAATGATCTTAGCTACCAAATTCTGTATTTCAACTACCTGGTCTCTAACAGATTTGTTATCAACCATCTTATAGTCAAAATATTCTCCCACAACATACTTTTCTTCCCCTTCATGCTCTTTTCCAAATTTCTTATCTAGGGTATCCCATAATTCTTTAGCAGTTTTTGTGTTCACATGCAAATCATACAATTCATTGCTCAAAACACTAAGAATTTGACCATGGCATAGTTCATCATCTTGTTTGAATTTCTCACTTTCTTGAGTCTTATCAATCCCAATTTCAGACGAGCTAGCCGTCTTGTCAGATTCAGAAGAAACAGTTTTGTCAACAATTACATCAGAAACCACATAAAATATGTTTAATTGCGTCAGCCAAAACTTCATTTTGGTCTGCCATCTGACGAAATTTTTCCCATCAAACTTTTCAGGTTTTAATGATTTGTCTACACCCATTGTAGTATTCAATCAACACAATCAAACGATATTTGTTTCAAGATTGTTGGGGTTACTACAAAATTATCATGCAAATTGAATACAGAAATCACAAAACATACAAATCATTCCACATAAATATAATACCACAATATATATGTCTATAATATAAAAAACTAGAAAGAAGGGAATTTTATGAACCAGGTTCGAGGCGCGATACTCGCTGACCTTGAAACAGATACGCCACCCTCCGTGCACAGGTGTTCCAGAGCATTCCGTTCCCGAGATACAACGAACCACACAGCCCGTCTGAAGGTGCACTTCCACTCAGACAGGCAGGAACTCAATCAGGGAAGAATCCACTGCTCAGTGTAGAACTCAGAAATCAAGAGTGAATGAAGAGAGAGAGATTATCAAGAATTTCCTCTCTGAAAACCAGAGAAAGGATCAGTGAAATTTTTGAAAAGGGGCTCTCTATTTTTGCCTCTTGTAAAACTCCTTTTCATAAATGTTTTCCGTTCTGTGTAAAACGAAGCCGAGACGCCTCAATAAAAAATCCCGTCGCGCAAATCATCGCGACTGTTTTATTTTTCCGAAATCCGTTGGTCCGTTCGAACGGGGCAACACTCGTTCGATCGGGGCGATCGATCGGGAGTCAGGGCATTCGAACGGCTTAACCTGAAACTACTTTTATATCGCGTCAAAAAATAACAGATAGTTCCTAACAAGAGAACTCAAACAAATTTGCACCATAAGGAAAGCATTAATAAGCGTTCTACATTAAAGAAATTGAAAACTGAAAAAGAAAATAACCATACTAGAGTCTCCAACAACCAGGACCTGGACCTGGCCACAAGGCAGGCCCCCATTCAGCTCTTTACTCTCCCTCTCCCGCTCCCTCCAAAACATCTTTCTCTACAGTTCTCTTCAAAACTACAAAACTACAGCCCCAAATTCGACACTCCGATATGTGGCCAACGTGTGGAAACCAAGAGGAAGAAATGGAGCATGGTGGAGATCGATGGTGGTTATGTGAGAAGGAACAGAAACAAGAGAAAGGAGAAGTCGAGCGGAGATAATGAGGCTTTTAGAAGCGTCGGCAAGAGGCAGAAGTGGCCGGCTCTATGAGGCGGGACCAGAGGCAGAGCGGAGAGAAGCAACCCAACAGTCAAAAATTTTTATTTCAATAGGGTCCGAGGTCGCGAAATAAATCTCACTTTTTCACCTATATTTCTAGGGGTCGGAAAACAAAAATTTTCCATCTATAACCCCTAACCTCGTGCAGTATCATTTTTTAAGAAAAATTATTTTCTGATTATTTTTTCCAAATCCCCTAAGGCCCTCTGTAAACAAAAATTTTCTACACAAGAAAAGTCTGGGCCCGGTTTGGGTTTCTACACAAGTCATGCACAAACACGGCGGCTTCCACACAAAACCGTTTGCTGTTTTGGCCCCGGTTTTGGTTTCTACACAAGTCATGCACAAACACGGCGGCTTCCACACAAAACCGTTTACTGGTTTTTAGGTGGGGCCCACTCATGGGGTGGACCCCAAACCACAGCAATTTTGTCATTGTACTGCTACTTATCTCTTTAGCTCCTCTCCATTACTCTCCGTGCATCTATAAATAGGTACACTGGGTATAACATTTCTTCTATCCTTCCTACATACAGCTAATCTTCACTGAGTGAAAAGATGGCTTCCAAGACTGTTCTTGCTTTGAGTCTTCTCCTCGCAGTTTTTCTTGCCATTTCATCTGAAGTGGCTGCTAGTGGCCTGGTTGAGACTTCCGCAGAAGAGATTAAAGGTGAAATAACTTAATAGTGTTTTTACCTACTTACTGCTTCTTTCAGCTACTAATCACCTTTGGGCCTGATGTCTAACATCTATACCAAATTTTTCCAAAGGAAGGCCAAAGGTTCTTTTCCTCTTTAACAGAAAATTTTATAATTAGGATGGCCGGGATGTCCTGAGTTACCCCTTGATAGATAAGCCTTGTACATAACTGATGGAATTGGCTACAGGATACGGTGCTGCTCTTAGAGGCCGGTTGCCCTGTCAGAGTGACAATTTAGTCCAAGTGACTGGGATTAACTATAACTTGATGATTAATTGTACAAATTACGTACTGAGCAGCATTTGCTGGTGCAGGTGAAACATCAGCTGAGGATATAACTATACCCCGACCCCGACCTGGACTCGGAAGACCCCCCCATCTTCCGCACTTGCCCCATCTTCCGCCCTGCGTGTGCTTTCCCGGAAATGGTCGTTTTAAAAAAGGTTGCAAGTGCTGTCGCGTCAACCGTGGTCAGTGCATCATGTGCTGCTCTGCTGCAGAGGAGGCCACTGAGAACAAGCCTCAAAACTAGAGACCACAGCTCCCTTATGTGCCACTTATGTAATTACTACAGCGTGGCTTATGTTGCCTGTGTATGAATAATGCGTGAATGCAGCTAGCTTGTTGCTTCACCGATATCCTTTAAAATAATTTAATCAGCCACTTTGTATGGAACGTATTGCATGGCTAATAGACAGTAAGCGGCTTTACTTCCTTTTCTTATGAATGGAGATTTCTTTCATGCTCATGAAATGGTCTAGTATGTTTGTTTACTTTTCTTGGGCTTCATGCCACTGAACTTAATTCATTTCTGGCCGGTCGTTCTTTTGTTTTTATGGAAGAAGTTTGACAAGGTATGTAATCCTCTATGCAAGGTCATGATTGTACCTTAAATTCCTTTAAAATTAGTCTCCATTGATAATTGCACTTCACATAATTATAAAACAATCAGGGTCCAATTTGGTGGGCTTCACATGGAATTTAACCTAAAAGACACAAACCCCTTCACAATGAGCAATTTGGCCACACTATGCATCAAGCATTTTAAACACTTGATATGAAAGAATGATCCTACGAATGCAATTGTATGTATCTTATTGTTCTACATCTAGAGAAATTATTTGTCTTAGTTGAGAGCCTAGACTAGGGAACTGCTTAGGTAAGGGAATTAGTTTTTTAAGGATTCTTTTGCTCGACAGAGCATGTGCCTACCTTGGCTAATAAAATTCTACTCAGGGGGTGGTTGATAGCCTATCGGATATGCATATATCGCAGAGGGAACAATGGGTTTGCTTTTCAAAATGCACTTTTGAACTAGTTCTTGCACATATGATGGTAAAGACTTATCGTAGCCACTCAAAAGAATTTCAACTTTAACATTCAGTCTAAATCATACAAAACTTTTACTTATACAGGATAAGTGTATTACTGATGTCTGAGTCATTTACGCAAAGGAAATTATTTAAACTTATTTTTCAATTAAAAAATAAGATTCTCATCCTGTAGTAACCAATTAATTTTGGTTATTTCTCATTACTTTCCCCACATGTGCAATCATCCACTAAGTTTAGCACATATTAGATAACTATTATTTTCTATTTATTAAATTTCTTTATATCTCAACAATTATTTTACCTAATTATAATTAGCAGATGAAGTGAAAACAATAAAAGCTGACATGAACCAGATACAACCCACAATTTTCTTTTATTTCATGAACAAAAACAGCTGTCTTTCACAATTCCCTCCATAAACACTTCTTACACAAAGAAAAATATAGCGGCTGGACTTGTAACAGAAGATAGCATTGTTGAACACAATTCCATGAACATTTGAAAAGACTTGGTTAAGGTTCAACATTACTTGATTTGGAAATTAAGTTCTTATATGAAAAAGATCTTTAAACTTCAAGAAAAGGAACTAAATACAGTAATAAAGCAATAAATGTGGCAAAAAATACATAATATAAATGATTTATTTCATGGACACAATAGTCTCTCTCCATGACAATGAGATATGCTAAGCTAGTGAAATGCATGCACCTTAGGACAAAGTTACAAACAGGTTCTAATTAAGTTAACAACCATCATGAGTGTTAAGGCTTTCGTGTTAGTTGACAATAACATTTTACTATCTAATAGAAGTAATTGCAATCAAATTATGTGGGCCACCTAAAATAAGATCCAATGTAAAATTGAAGACATATGGAAGCAGGTAATTGAAATACGAGTCACTAGTGGAAATGTAATTTATATTTCCAACTGAACCAAGTAGCAGGAAAGAGCAGAGGTTTCATGAGTGCCTAATGCAGTAATAGAGATCTTTTCTCGCCTAAAAAAAGTAAAGATTAACACATCCAACAGCAATTGGACATTAACTTGGTCGAATAAGCACATCTTTCTAATCAATTTTTTTTAAATAGTCTACTGATATTTTTAAACATGCATCCAGTTAGTCTCCTTGAAATTCGTACTTAAAAATCAAATGGCCACAAGAACAATAAAAAACTAATAAAATCAAATAAGCAAGAATAGCTTCAAAATTTTCAAAAGAACATATGGAAAGAAAAGATCGAGTCTTTTGCTCACCACGATTTCATGTCGTAAATGGAAACTGACCAAGACAAAAAACAGTGAATGTTTTTCTCTAGCTTCTGGAAATGGCAATGGAGATCTTGGGTCAGGGATGGTTCTGTGATTTTTTCGGACAAAGCCTTGGATTTCTAAGGCTGCAGGGAAAGGACCCTGAGATCCCGCCAGAGGCCCTGAGATGGGTGAGTGCTAGTGTTGAGAGTAGTCAGAGTCTCCCCACAGGGAGAGGGGATCACACACAGGTGCTAAGATTGAGAGAATGGGGAGAGGAGGGAGTGGCGGAGAGTTGGGTAGGAGGAGGGGAAGGAAAAACCAGTAGGCGGAGATGGCACCATCACAAATTGAAAAGCAACTTTTACTGTTTTGGATCTAAAATTGAAATTAAAGCCGAAGTAGGTTGGTGACACTCTGGCGGGAGAACTTTGGGAGCTAATGTGCTGGTTGGTTTACATGTTTAAATATGAATTGAGGCATGCCAGTGGTTTCCACGGAATACTTTCTCATGTAGTAAGAATATCATATGGGAAATAATTATATCTTACTTATTAATTAAGAAAAGTCTTAAAACATGAGTCAAAATTTGTGACCTGCCCACTGACTGCTTCTGTGGACAAGAACATCCTCGTATCTAGTCCACACAAGTCTAAGAAATAAATGGAGATCACGGTGGGTCCAACTGTTTTGGACTAACAGTGATCTAACCAATCAGACAATCTACCTTGGATACCATAAAATTATCTGTAAATGCACACATATTCATAAAATTATCTGTAATTGCATAGTTTGAATGTGTTCTGCTCACCATCTAATTCAGAATATTATTATTTTAAGATGCGTTTGAAATAAATCCTTAAATAACGTGTCTAGCCTGACCTGGCTTTGCGTCAAGAGCTCCGTGACCAACATGTATAGGGCTCCAAACATATTCATAAAAGGGCTTTGATTTTATATGTAACTGCCCTTTTATGTACTATGCTCAATGCCCTTTGTGATCTGGTTACGGAATTAGTAAAAAAAAAATTGGTCAAGGATATATTTTTTACCCTTAAATGCGTATTAAAATTTTCATTTTTCAACTTTTTTCTTGCAAAAATAACAAGTTCATTGTATACGCAAGTATCCTCGTCTTTTGCTTTCATTGTGTCATTGTACTCTACGTATCTCTTTAGCTCCTCTCCAGTACTCTCCAAGCATCTATAAATAGGGGTACAACATTTCTTCCATCCTACATACTCCTAATCTTCACTGAGTGAAAGGATGGCTTCAAAGACAGTTCTTGCTTCGTGTCTTCTCCTGGCAGTTTTTCTTGCCATTTCATCTGAAGTGGCAGCTCGAGACCTTGTTGAGACTTCCGCGGAAGAGTTAAAAGGTGAAATAACTTCACCTTTGGGCCTGATGTCTAACATCTATACCAACAAAAATTATTATAATTAGGATACCCAGGATGTCCTGAGTTACCCCTTCGTAGATGAGCCTTGTACATAACCGATGGAATTGGCTACAGGATACGGTGCTCTTAGAGGCCGGTTGCCCTGTCAGAGTGACAATTTAGTCCGAGTGACTCGGATTAACTATGATTTGACGATTAATTGTACAATTTACTAACTGAGCAGCATTTGCTGGTGCAGGTGAAACATCAGTTGAGGATAGAGCCTCCTTGGCCGGCCCAAGCGGTGGTGGTGGACATCGCGGCAGCAGCGGATACGGTGGTGGATATGGTGCTGCAGAGGAGGCAGCTCTCGTGGCCGCTAAGAACAAGCCTCAAAACTAGAGACCACAGCTCCCTTATGTGCCACTTATGTAATTACTACAGCGTGGCTTATGTTGCCTGTGTATGAATAATGCGTGAATGCAGCTAGCGATGTCCCTTAAAATAATTTAAGCAGCCACTTTGTATGGAACGTATTGCATGGCTAATAGACAGTAGTCGGCTTTACTTCCGTTTTTTATGAATGGTGATTTCTTTCATGATCATGAAATGGTCTGGAATGTTTGTTTACTTTTCTTGTGCTTCATGCCACTGAACTTAGTAGCTCTTATTTTCATTTCTGGCCAGTCATTCTTTTGTTGCACTGTCAAGATCTTCCATGAAAAATTTCTCCAGTGAAATCTTTTCCTAATTCAAATTTCTCCGGTGGGCTGAACTAGTTTATTGATTAGACTTCTCACGGTCCAGGGAGAAATCCCAATCTTATCGCACCAAAATAAAAAGTTTTGGCATAATTCACATCTCCCTTGCTGTTTCCCTCTATCAGTCATATATGTTCTTTTAAGTTATACACTTTTCATCCAATATTAATAGCTCTATTTGGTTTTAAAAAAGAAATTAATTTTAGCTCATTTTATGAAACAAAATGGAGCTAGTAATATAGGACAGAGGGAGGGAGTATATACACAGTGATTCAGAGATATATATAGATAGATACAAATAACATTACACAAGGTAATGTTAATAAATTAGATGGAAGTTCCCTAAGGTGATTCTACCCACTAGTTTCAGGAAGTGAATGATGGTCCAACATGTGCATTAAATCGCCATTAAACATACCCTTAACTAAGGGATTCGAAGCAATTTATGTTTCTTTGTCTTTGTCACTTCTCTCTATTTTTCTACAGAATATATGCTCTTAGACAGTGGAGGGCCATGAATTTTGTCTTAACTTTTCAAATTTAGGAGGCAGGGGATAATCAGTTTTAGCTAGCGAATATATTTTCCTTTTGAGAGGTGGGAGATATTCCTAGCCATCAATTTTAGCATAAGTTTGGTTTATTCTGCCTGCATCCAAGCATAATTTTAGATTTATTTTTAAAGAAAAAAAGTTTATATCTATCTAACATATATATTTTTAATATATTAGATTGCATGTTTCTAGTTTGACTCAATAAAGGCTTTTTATAGGTGATGTAGAAAGTTATTTTTATCTCATAAAAGTAAATAAAGCTATTTTTATCACTATTATTTTGCACTCTCACCCTCAACAATCACAAGTTGCGAACTCTCCCAAATGTAAACCATTTTCGAAAAAATTGTGTATGGATCTAGCCTTACTTTAGTCAACTTATTCACTACTTAATAGTTATTAGTGACGCTTTTTAACATAGCTAATAGTTATTAGTGATGCTTAAAAGGCATTGAAAATAGTCTCATTGCAAGTGCCCAATAACGAAGTATATGAAAAAGTGTCGCTAACAATACCGCTATTAGCGACGCTTTTCTTTGTGCTGCTTAGTAATATATTAGTGATGCTTTCTCTTTGCATACTATTAACGATAATTTTTTTACATTGCTAATATTCTATTAGCGACGTTTACTAAATGTCACGAAAGCTTATTATTCGCTAATAATATATTATTAGTGATGCTTTCTAAAGCATCGCTAATATTAAAAACTATTTAAATAAAATTAAAAAACATCTTAATTAGTGACCCTTTTTGTGCGTCGCTAATAAGAAAAAAAAATATTTTAACTCTTATTAGTGATGCTTATAAGAGTATTGCTAATAAAAAATTGGAAAAAAAATAAATCTTGGTGGAGGAGGGATGAGGGGAGAGGGATGAACGAGCAAGGGGGGGGGGGGGGAGCCAGTCCACGGGGAGGAAGGGGAGAGCCGCTCCTACTCCAACCGACAACAGGGGGGAGCTGGGGCAGGGGATAAGGAGCGAAGCAGGGAAGAGAAAGAGGCATGTGCCGGATAGCGATGGCCGAGGGAGAGTTATAAAGGAGTGGGCTTTGTTTCCTTATGTGCTACTGGAGAACTATCACAAATAGTTGTCAATTTGCAACACATTTTTATAGGCATCGCAAATAGTAACAATATTTGTGATGCTTATATGAAAACATCGCCAATAATATTGAAAAAAAAATAAAACTTATTCTCTCTCCTCTCCCTCTCCCCTCTCTCTCACTTCTCTCTCCCTCTCTCTCACTTCTCTCTCTTTCTAGCTTAGCGACCCCTAATGAGGTAGATGGGGAATAGTGTGCAATTTGAATGAGTTGTTGGGGAACTAAAGAATCAAAGGTAAATTGACTTTTGTATTTTCTTCTATCAAACTTTCCTTTTATTATATGATAAATATCCTAGTAAATCATATTATTTAATACAGGTACGGCGTGCTAGTAAAAAGCAAAATCTTTCATAACAAATTTTCACCAACACAAATAGGACTAAAAGTTTTAAGAAGATCTAGTATGTGGAGGTATATGTTCTACTCTATATTGTCTACATTCTTTTTGCATTGTGTGTAGCTTGCTACCAATTAGATCTGATATATTGATTGTTTCTAAATGCAACAACTAAAAAGGGGAACTGATGTCCTAATCCGGCGATGGGATCTTTTCCTTTTAGCATGAAAAAAAAATGGTGAGATTATTAATGAGGATGCAGAAAAAAAGATTGTTAAGTAACCTATCTTTTATGAAGCAAATTTACTTGTCTACTTTGTGCAATGAATTGTTTTCATTTTATCATAATCCTCTTTTATTGCCACTATTTTGTCACGTACAAAATCTTATCTCATTTCTCTTTCCCTAAATTGAAGGTTTTGACTTTTTTCGAGAAGCATGTGTTATTACCTATATCTTCAATCATTTGCAAATATGATACATTGGTTTCTATTTTCCTATGGACTTCAATTCTCTAAAAAATTTATCTTATGTAGAAAACTAAAATTTTCAAACTTGAATCTATCTAACTTCTAATTTGATGACGTAAGTTTGCTTTCTAAGATCTTGACTTTTCTCTTTCTTGTTTTAGTTTAGTTCTCAAATTTTGATCCTCCTTTTCTAATGATTCTTTACCCTCAGCTAATTGGAAATTTGATTTGGATAGTGAGTCAATTGTTTCCTCATTCTTGTTGAGAATTTTCTCAAATTTTTGAACTTTCTCACCCCAATCAATGGCTTGTTTGAAGAGTTTCCCATGTTCATCAAGGAAATCATCTTCATTAGATGGTTTACAATCAAATTCAACCTTATTTGATTCTTAAGATCCATCTTTTTAAGGTTCATTCAACTTTACACTAGCATGCAATCCAATATCATTGCAAGTAATATCATCAAAAACACTAGAGAAAGTTATTGCCATGATATATCAAGTGAGCCAAGCAACCAAGTTGAAACTGTTTAAGAGAGAATAAAGAGAAGAAGCAACACAAATAAAATATACAAATTTTCTATTCAAAATCTCAACTACCCTTCAAACCAAGTGGGTCACCACAATGCCTCTACCCGAAAACTGAAGTTAAGAGTTACAAGATGTGGCTTTATGACACAAGAACTAAGCTAATACAAAAAATTATCAATCAACCAGACAAATATGCAAACAATTTTAATGTGGAAACCCAACTAGGAAAAACTTTGCGACCAACCCTTGGATGATTAACGAATGCACTAAGAAGATCTACAACTTACAAAGGCCAAAAGATTATCATCACACTAGAAGTTCATCTCTAGTTGTCCCTTGGCTACCAAAATCCTTTACTTTTGAAAGTCGCCTTTTGTCTTTTTCTTCCTTAATGCAATCTTCTATAGAAGTGTAAACCAAAGTCTATCTTGATTTGCTTCATCTTTGACTCTTGCATGTGATGACCTTCTTTGTGTTGTATGTAGTAACACACAACTCACAACTTAAGTCTTCACTTAGTTTAACTCGTGTATGTATGAAGTAACTAACCAAATCTACCAAGACTCTAATGTGTAATGACAATTTGCAGGTTTCTAATGCCTAAATAAAAAAATCTCTCAATGAATAATAGCCAATGAAAGCACTAACCTTCAAAGTACAGTAGAAAAGAATCACAAATCTTGTCTCACTTATGTTTTTTCCTGTCCAAATACTCCTTATATAAGCCCTTCAGTCAGTTTGGGTGTGTGAATTTTAATAGGAATCACATTCTACTGAGAATGACCTATTTTAAGTAAAAATGGGTAGGACTAATCAATTGATATAATGCCCAATCGATCATTGCTACCTATAATATTGCTATAATATCGATTCAAGAAACCCAAAAAATCAATCATTATAGTAACCTGATCAATTAGTTAATAGTAAAACTATAGTGTCACTATAGAAATAAATGCACAATTCATTCCTGGTCAATCCCATTTTAACCCTAATCAATCGCGAACAAAAATTTTGCATAGTTATTCAATTTTTACTCTTTTTTACTCATTTTTTTCAACAATATGATTTGATAAACCATATCATTCCTAAGTGTGTGACACGTGCATGATTTATACTTATTATACAACTGAAATTCAATTATTTCCATAGGTCTTCCACCTTGAAACCTTCAAAACACATCAGCTTTGAATTTCTGAGTCCTTCATTTTGAAATCTTATTTGATTCATCACAAATCAACTCAGACTATAAGACCTAAATATACACATATAATGGACATAATTTTGTTTAGAGAAATAAAGTCAATCTAACAAATTGGCACATATGTCCTAACAAATAGAGGAATGACATGTTTGGAATATTAGTAATTAGTTGTACCTTATGGCAGCAGTACCCCCTCCTTTATTGAAGATGTCTATGAAAGAAGTGGATATGCTCTCTTATTTGATGATTCAAAATTTGAAGATTAAAACCCCAAAGTTAGCAACTGTTAAACAGAATAAACCACTTCTCAACTACTGCGAATTAAATGTGGATGGTTCTTCTAGAATTAACCCTAGTGTGTCTGGGGGGTGGAGGTGTTATCAGAAACTCAAATGGGAGGGTTGTGGGAGCTAAAGCATTGGTTGGGGTTATCCATACTACTATTTTCTTTAATTTCATGTCTCTTATGGTTGAATGGGATTCAATGATTTTGGTTGAATGTGGGATGACATCTATTTCATGGCCTAATAGGCATTTTGTGGAGAAAGATGAACTTTTATAAAGATCAAATACTATTTTTTTTCAACACATTTTCTGAGAGGCTAACCAGTTTGTTTATTTCCTAGCTAGAGTAGCTAGCAAATGCACGACATCCTTGATTTCTTGGCACATCCCTTTAGAGTATCATACCTTGAGAGGCATCGTTGTGCTTGATTCTTCTAGCCTGCCTAATGTTGGATGTAAATAATGTTATTTTTCGTTCTTTATTCTTATAACACTATAAGAAAAAAAGACTGTTAGTAATACTTAAAAGTGTCGCTTATAGTTTGAAAAGCGTCAGAAATGACTATTAGCGACACATAAAAAACATCGATAAAATCGTCAATAATAATCTCATCGCAACTACTCATTAGCGATACATATAAAAAAAATGTTGCTAATAGTACTGATATTAGAGACACTCTAATTTTCATTGCTAATATTAGTTTTTTTGCAACGTTTTAAAAAGAGTCGCTAATAATAGAATATTAGCAATACATATTATAAAGCGTCGCTAGTAATATACTATTAGGGACACTTTTTAAAGCACTGCTAATATGATAACAATTTTTTTTAAAAATAAAAAAAATTATCAGCGACATTTTTTAAACGTTGCTAAAGTATTTTTAGCGACATTTTTCGCTAATAAAATAAAAACCCTGAAGTTTTAAACAAGCGTTGCTAATAATAATTATTAGCGACACTATACTAACTGTTGCTATTATAGAATATATTTAAAAAAATAATTAGCAATGCTTTGTTTGCGTTGCTAAAAGAAAACAAATCTAAAACTTTTTATTAGCGACACTTGTTAAAGCATATAATTAAATATTTTAAAAAAATCCCACCTCCCCACTTGTCTCCTCCTCCTCCGACAGTCAAGAGGGGGCTAGGGGGTGTCAATGGAAGACGAAGAGGATAGGGGGGGTGGCCGGTAATGGAAGGGGGTGAGGGGAAGGGGGAGTTGTCGGGGCTGTAGGTGTATCTGATGTGGTTGTGGAACCGGGGCAGCAAAGGAACTGGGGTGGTCTCAGAGCAAGGGGACAATGGAGAGGTGGGGGAAGGGGGAAAGGGACAAGCGGGGACGACAACAGGGTAGCCAGACGACAGACAAGCGGGGGACTACAACGAAGCTGAGGTGGTGATGTAGCCTAGGCGGCGGGTAGAACCATGGAAGTGGGCAAGGCTAGAGCAGGGAGCAAGGGCAGGGGAGCCATGGTAGATGGTCAGCTGGGGAAGTCTTGGTGGCTTCGTGACGAAGAAACTGGGTCGACGGCAGAGGCTGATCTGTCATGGTAGGTATGGACAAATAAGGCTAAGAACAAGTAAAAGAGGGGTAGGGGGGCTGGTGGGCTGTGGACGGGCAGGGATAGGCGGCGAATGGGCAGCAGAAGGACGGCGAAGGGAGGACCAGGGGGTGGAAGAAGGGAGGAGGGGGAGGGAGTGATATATGCGTGGCCGGGAGAAATTTTCCCACAGTCGTGCTGTAAATGAAAATGCATGTGAAATTCGCCCCCATTTTCGTTTTTTTATGATGCTTTCATTGCGTCGCAAAAACGAGATTTAGTGATGCTTAAAGAAAAATGTCGCTAAAAAAAGACATAGAGAAGAGACAGAGAAGAGAGAAAGTGAAAGAGAGAAAGATAGAGATGAGAGTGAGAGAGACTGAGTACGATAGAGAAAGAAGAGAAAGAGTAGAGAGAGAGGAGGAGAAAGTGAGAGAGAGTGAGAGGAGAGAGAGAAAAGAGGAGAAGAGAGGAGAGAGTGGAGAGAGAGAGTAGGTAGAGAAGAGAGGGAGGGAAGAATTTGGTTTTGATTTTTTAGAATTTTTAATATATATTATATTTATATTTTTTTGAAAAAAATCAAAATAAAATGAATTAGTGACACATAGTAATATGTGTCATTAATACCCTAGCTACTAGTGATGCATATGCCTATACATTGCTCCCAAATACCTAGTGTATTAGCATTGCATATACTTAAGCGTCTTTAATACCTTCTATTCTCTTTTAATTAATTTAAATATAATATGTATTAAAAAATTCTAAAAAAATAAAATATAATTCCCCTAATCTCTCACCTCTTTCTTTAGAGTCGGGGCTCCAATTGATGCGTATGAGAGAGAGAGGAGGAAAGGGAGAGAAGAGAAGGAGATAAAGAAGTGAGAGAGAGGGGGAGCGAGAGAGAGAGTAGAGAGTAGAGAGAGCTAGCATAGGGAAAGGAGAGAGAGAAGAGAGAGTAAGGAGAGAAATTTTTTATTATATATTAAAATTTTAAAAATATTAAAATTAAAATAAAAAATTGTATTAGTGACGCATAGGAATATGTGTAATCTCTAATACATTAAGTATTAATGATGCATATAACTTTGTGTCACAAACACTACATGACGCATATGACTTTATGTCACTAATACGTATAGTATTAGTAACGCTTATACCTATGTATTGCTAATATATATTTTTTAATTATTTTTTAATTTTTAAAAATATAATATAAAATAAAAAATTAGAAAAATCAAAATTAATTTCCTCCCCTTGCTTTCCTCTCTCGCTCATCTCTCTATCTTCTCTCTCTCTTCTATCTCTACTCTCTCTCCACTCTTATTTCTCTCCTCTCCCTATATTTACGAAGTTTTTATAAAATTTTTTATGATTTATGATTTATTATATATTTGTAATGCTTTTTTAAAAAACATCGCAAATAGTCTTAATTGTTTTTAAAAAATAACCTTATTTTATTTACAATGCCATTTTTATACATCACAAATAATACAACTGTAAATGCATCACAATTAGTTCTAAATTTTTTATTTTTTAAAATTTTATAGCTATTAGTAAAGCTTTTAAAAAAGTGTTGCAAAAACGTCGCTAATAGTTTGTATATTTTTTGCGACACTTTTTAAAAAACATTGCTAATTATTATTTATTTTGCTATATTTTTATATGCGTCGTAAATAGTAATTTTTAGTTACACTTTATATTGCGTCGTTAATAAAAGTATCACTAATAGTCCTTTTTGTTATAAAGTATTGGTCTTAAGCCAATACTTCTTTGTAATTTTTCTTCAATAATCTATTGGTTGGGGTCTACTTAACCCCCTACCTATTGGTGGTTTTTTTTCTGAAAAAAATATCTTTCTGAATTTGATTTTGCACCGTGAATTTTGGAAAAGGTGGTTATTTGAAACATATTTTTTTTTGTCCATAGTTGTGAAGTGCAAATTGCACTTTTTATTATTTGTATTTTAGCTTGATGTTTTTGTGCAAAATACATAAATGTTAATACACAACTCCATTTGTACTCTATATTATGGGAAAATCAACTCCACTCAATTATTTTTTTGAACTAGTAGAAGTCTTTGAGTTTTAATTAAAATATTAGTCGCATGCATGGTTTGATGCATAGTGACAAAGTTCTTTGAAATTTTCTAAATTTTAAAAAAATACCAAAATAGTCCTTGAGCGAAATTCTTGCTGAATTTTGCAGCCCCAAATTTATCGCCATTTTGGGTTTGTCCCAATACTTTTTTTTTCAAGCTGTTTTAGCTGGGTCTTTAAAAGGGGCTTCATTAATAAGTTAATTATTGGGTCTCACTTACGGCCCTTCATGCAACCCTCTCAGCTGAACTTTTCTCTAAAAGTTTACAAATTGAACCAAAATGACTCGCGCTTGAATCAAAGTTGAGTTCTGAACTTGTCACTTGGATTTTCAAATGGATTGTTATTGAAAATAATTTTCTAATTATTGACTTCTAATATGATATTATGATTGTCTTTATCATTACCTTAAGGATAATGAGTTTTCAAACCTATTAACAATATCAAAATTTTTTTCTTGTGTTCTTGTTTGGTATACCAAAATAAATCCTGATTTGGATAAACCACACAAATTTGGCCAGCTTAGTAGAGCGTAACTCATTGTCTTCGAAATTTTTTTATTAGTACATAGGCCAATAGTGAAGAAAACAGGAACATACATCCAAAATTTTGACACTGAATGACCATTATAATTATTTTCAATTATAAGGAAAAACAGGTGCATATAAACTTGCAAAACATATAAATCAGAATATAGTGAGGAAAATGCATGTGAGTTGACTGATTGTGAAAGAAAGCATCACATGGACTCGGCGAAGGTGATTGATGTTTTGCAAACGATGTCTTATCCATAATCCGTACAACTTGCTAAACATATCAATCAGAATATAGCGAGGTAAATGCACCCGCATTGACTGATTGTGAAAGAAAGCATCAGAGACTCGGCAAAGGTGAAATGAAGTTTTACAAAACAATGTCTTATCCTTAATCAGTATACAAAGATATCTACCGATACGGCTAAAATTCAAATATATGCCATTTTACTGAAAGCAATAGCAATTGCCTGGGCCACGGCATGTTTGGCCTACAAAAGTCTTTTACTATTTGTCTTTGCTAGAGGACTTACAAAAGGTTATTTGTCACTACATATCATATCATACTCTAGTCCAGTCTGTCCATTCTACTTGCCTTGGCACATGTCAAAGAAAATGTTAAAATCCGCATATAGACGGGGCATCGACTTTAGGGGTGCAAAAGGTCTTTGTTTTTCTGGTATTCATTGGCATCTGTTTTCGTTTACACTAAAATAGATAATATTATTTTTTATCCGTCCTTAATAAGGACGGATATGGACAAGAGTTGGCGGTGTTCGTAGTGTCTACCAATTATATATTTTATTATTATTATTTTTATTTTATACTAAATTACTAATCTATGTTACATAGTTAATCTTCATAAAAATATTATAAAAAATACATATTATACTCTCACATGTCTTCTATGATATTATTATTTATTTATTTTTGAGATTAGACTATCTTATTATTATTATAACTTATTTTTTAATTAATTTTTTATCAACCACCTTTAATTTAAGAACAAAGTAGTATGTTAAACTTTCACTTTTATTCCGCCTTTGTCAGTCTGTTTTCTCGTTTGTGTCCATCATAGACAAATACAAATAAACAAGCACATGATCTACATAAAAAAGGACTGCTGTAGATATGCCTTGTCTGCATCTGCGACTATCGGCTTGCACTCCTACTCGACTACCTATTACTCTTGGATTATTGGGTTAATGTTTGTTGTCTCCTTTTACTACAAAAGACAAACTAAAGCTCCAAAGTTTTAGGAATACTGGTCAATTTTGGTTGTCGACATTGGGCGGATTTCCTGCAATTGGTTGCCTCCATCGATAAGGGTTCACTAACGCGCGTCTTAATCAGTATCTCAAGGAAAGACTGACTGAATCTAGTCTTTCATTCCTGTCATTGTTTGGCTAAACCGGCCATATTTTGCCAGCCTGGTAGAGCTCGACTCGCAGTCCGTGATTTATTTATTCATCCATGTGAAACGAAACGGGGGAAGAAGTAGAATGTGAACAAACAAAAACAGCGTAGAATGTGAACATCCCCTCTTATGTGGGCATGGGAGGGGAAGCAAGTGAAAATGGGCCCACTTCACATGAAGGGAACCCACCTTTACCAGCACACCAATAGTGACAGAGTAGTGGAGCATTGATTAAATATGCTTTGACATCTAATTGACCCATAAATTATTTGCAAGTAAAGAAACCAGATGCATGTTATATTAATAAAAACTTAAAAAGTTAGAATACACGTACGAAGTTGGGTAAACGTACTTTTATTTGAGCCCTGTTTAAACTAGGAGTGCGATGGGTGCAATTTTAATCAGCCTTTGCCCGGAATCATGCGAGTAATACTTAGATCTTGATCTGATGGCTCACAACAAATCAGATGCATACTAACTATTTTCTTTTCATTTTGTTCCATGGAACTACAAACATTACACTGGGGAAGAAGAATGCTAAGCCACCCAAAACTTACCCTTGGATGGGGACGTTTCCCAAAAAAGCCTGTGGGTTCATCCAGTATGTAAATAAAGTTAAGAATAACATTACTTCTTGCGTAAAGAGTGCATAGTTTGGGCACTGCTACTTGTGATTCAAGATTTAAAAATATTATGTCCGGCCCAGAATCAACAATTTATTGCAAATTAAATATTAAGATGTCTACGGGTAGCGCAAAGTCAAAATTGGGTCACGATATGATGACCTATATGATCATTGCCTTTATGCTATAATTGAGATGAATGTGGCTATATGTACCCCACTAAACTTCTACAGCTCTCATTACTCGTGTACTTCTTGATAAAATTTCTTAAATCTCTTATATGTACCCCTCATTTGATATATATGAGTTATATTTTTTTAATCAATTTGCCCCACACATATTTTTTTAATCAATACACCCCACACATATTGCCCTCCTATATCCCCGACATAAAACCCTTCCCCCTACCGATCATCTTCTACCTCCATCCCCTCCTTTCTCCCCTTGTTGAGATCCCAGACCCTCACCTCGACTGATCTTTTTTTGCCTTCCCCAACCCAACCATTCTTCCCCTCATTTCCCCACTCACTAAGCCACTCAACCCTCACCCTAACTGATCTTCTTCAGCATTTGTCCCATTAGATCATTCTAAAAAGGAGATATAGTAGGGCACCTCCTAGGAGGCCCCGCCAGGGGCTAAAAAGGAGATCGGCCCTTGTCACCATAGGCACACAGAGACACACAAGAGGGCTGTTTTGGGGGAAAGAGAATTTTCACCTGCAATCTTAGTTGAATAGAATTGGGGATCAGGTAGTTCTGGTAGTTTAACTCTTTTTTTTCTCTAGTTCCTTGTCCAAAACTCTGAATACGAAGCTTATTGTTTTTATTCCTAAAGTCAAGGAACCTTCTTCCCCATATAAATATAGAAAGATTAGTTTATTTAAATTTTCTTATAAAATCATTTTAAAATTTTCATGTAGAGGATGAAAACAATAATTTCTAAGCTTATCAATTAGAACCAAGTCGCGTTTGCATCTGGTAGGTCTATTCATGAGAATATCTTGTTAACTCATGAACTCTTTCACAAGAACAAGATTAGGGAAGGGGGAAAGGGGCGGTCTGTTTGTCATCAAACAAAACACAAACAAAACCTTGCCAACGCTTAAGATTGCATGAAATCACATTTAATTGCAAATATGTCGTTCTGATTAATGGAAGTTGTTCACCCTCCATTTCTACCATACATCATTTACAACAAGGGGACTTATGGACTTTGATTAAAGCTTCACAAGGATCAAGAGATTGTACTAGGAAGACAAAAACACTTTGGTGGCCAAATCAACTAGAGATTGACTTCTAAATTGGGAGGTTGGTAACTTGTGTTTCGTAAGTTCTTAAAATTTCTTAGTGTATTGATTAATCGGCCTAGAGTGGTCGCATGTTTTTTCCGTCATTGGTTTCCATGTAAAAAAACTCTTGAGTGTTTCTTTTTGTGGTGTGTTTTCTTGCTACTAATCCGTATTAGTAGCTAGGAATTTCTTGCATAAAAGATGACACAACCTGTAGTTCTCTACCTTTGAGGTGTTGGGCTAGAGGCGCTATGGGATGGGTATTAAAATCACATCTATTTGGTAGGATACTCATAGAGGGATTCCTAGGCTTGTTGAAAGCTTCCCAACATAGGACTCTCTTTTCTCTCCCTATATGATCCCCACGCCACCTCTATCCTCTCTATTGATCTGCCACCCCTCTCTCTTTCCCTCTCCCTTTCTCTCCCAATTTATCCCCTATCCTCTCCTCTCTTCTCCCCCTTGAACTCTCTCTTTCTCCTCTCTAATCCCTCTACTATCTAAGAGTTTAATATCATTCTAATAGCCTAGCGGGATCACTTCATTTCCCCTAGTCCAATTATTTAGAAAAGATAAAGACTACGAGATATGACATCGTTGCCAAAAAATTTCTTATATAACAAAAACAATTGAAACCAAAAGTCTTTGTATAATATCTATCAAGCATTCAATCAACCCAAACATGTAAAACACATATGAACACACAACAATTAAATGTACAAAACCTAAACTTGACTGAAAAACAATGATAGCTTCGGAAGGCCAAATCATTGCACTAGTAAGTAAGAACTTACAAGACCCAAAGAACAATCAACTTACCTCTTTAGCTTGATACAAACGAAGATACTTTTTCTTTGTTCAGTTCTCTTTGTTGTTGGCCTTCAAGTTTCTCCTTCCGTCAAAACCTTGAAGCTTTCCCTCTTTGTGTTCCGTCTTAGTCTCCTTCTAGCAACTAAATTAAACACTCCTTCTTCAATTGTCGATCTACCTTCGAGTTTCTTCACCTGCTTTTAGACTTTACTATAATTCATCTTTTATTTGTTGTGTGAGATTATTCTCTTTTAGTTGTGTGTCTTCATGAAACCACCAATAACATGATCATGAAGTTTTTTAAGTATTTTCTCTAGGAAAATAATAGAAAAAAACTCTCATCTCTTCTCTATGATTTGTTCGGTTTTCCTCTTTTCAATTTTATGATTCCTTAGCCTTTAAATAGGTTTCTATGTCGATTTAATAATTTGACTCCAATTCAGAATATAATCTCTACTAAAAAGGCTTAACTTAGGCAATCAAAACTAATTGTGATCGATCATTCCAAACATCGATCCATTGTTTACTTTTTATTAGGGCATGACTTAGTTAGCAATCAATCCATCAAGTGGTCAATCGATCGATAAACTCTCGGTCTGTTTTTACAAATGATTATTTTAAGAGTTGATTGATCAATTTATCTTTGTAATTTGCAGCAATCGATCGAGTCTAAGTTGACATCAGTTAATAGAGTGTCAAGTATAATCAAGTAGATAAAAGTCTCAATATAGTATGCTATATAAGCAATAAAAAAACTCAAGATCTCCAAGTAACCACTCCTAAGAAACATCATCACATATATGCTCCACAAAAAGTCCATCCGAAAAACCTGCATGGCACGCTATGCAACTGTTGTGAACGTCCTAGGGGCTGCCAGGGGGTGCCACTGGGGCCACGTATTAGGGTATTTAGGGTTTTCATATAATAAGGGTATTTAGGTAATTAGGTTAATTAGGGTTTTGTTTAATTATGTTAACGGGCCTTAGGCACCTGTTAGTGAGCCCATTAGTTTACTTATTTAAATGTAAGGGTTGCGCCCTAATTGGATTATGAAATGAATGATTAATTCTCTCTTCTTCTCCTTTGCCTCTCCTCCCTGTCCGGCGGCCATGCCGCTATCCTTTCCCTTTCCTGGCCTCTCTGCGCCGCTCCCGTCTCGTTACTGGCTAACCAGGCCGTTGTGCCACTCTGGGCACAACATTGGTATCAAAGCCTTTGATCGCCGGACACCACACTTGCCAGAGCCGCCGGATCCACCACTGCGATTGCCCGCTGTCCGGCGAGACATTGATTAGTCACCATTCGACGGCGGCGAGGTCTCTGACCTGCATGGTGTGCAGCAGCGCAATGATCGGCATCAAGGAGGCGGCAGAGCTCATCGAAGGGGAGGTGATAGAGGTCCAGACCTCGCTCGAGACGCCCCCTCCCTCTCCCTCGGTGGCAGCACACCTGACTTCTACCGCGACAGCGTCGCCGTAGGCGCCTTCACAGCCATGCAGCGGGGGCTCCTTGATTCCCACTCCACAGACCACGCTGGTTCTGGCTCCTTCAGCCTCTCCAGTGTCATCCCGGGGATCACCACTGTCGGCGCCCTTAGCAACGCCAATAACGTCACCGATGACAACCTCTGCATGAACGGGACGCTGTTCCCAGAGAAGGTCGACCAGAAGATCAGCGCCATCTCGGACCTCAAGCATCTCATCGGGGACCCAGGCGTGCAACTCAGAGTGGTTGCGTGCCTGTTGAACGGTGGAGTTGGTGTCGATGGAGAAGCAGCTGACGGAGTTCAGTTGGAGGACAACGTGCTGGAGATTCATGGCTTCTCAGATCAGTCGTCCCCTTCGGTGCTGAATCCACTCCCTATTTCACAGTCGAAAAACAGGGGAGGCGACCTTGCTGCTGGCGCCATTGCCTGCCTTCTCGACTTTCTTGGATCCAGCGATGGCGCGGTGGAGTTCTGGAACTGCGGGCAGTCAGTCGGTGTTGTCTGCAACGGCCCGGCGGCAATCTTCCGGAACAAGCCGCTCGTCGTCAGTGGGGGTGCGTGCTTTCTGCATCTCCTCACGGACGTTCTGCACCGGCCGATTCCTAAACTGGATGCCATCGACAACCTTCACATGAGAAAAATGATGGCTTTGCCGAGACACGCCCAGCTTTCGTTGAAACGACCTGCGCCCCAGTCGCCGCTCAAACCAGCAATGGCGAACTCCCAATGGATCTGCCTACCGCCCTGGCCGCGCTTGTGTCCGCATGGCAACCTCCCGGTCCTCTGTCTCACCGCCGTGGGATCAGACCGCAATACACCGAGGAGGGCAACTCCTTCTGTCCTCGCATCACAGGGAGGACCCTTCTGCAACGTCCCTAGCATCTCTGGCTCCGGAAACAGGGGATGCATTCTTCAAGCAACCGGGGTTTCAGTGACTACCCCGTCGCCGATGAGCACTCTCTAGCGCCGCCTGCCGCCACTGGCCCAGACGCCGGAGTAGCCTGCTCCTCAGATGCCGGAGCGGCCTGTGACTCAGAAGCCACAACGGCCCGCGCTCCAGACGCCAAAGCGGCGTGCGCTCCATATCATGAGCCCCGGTCTCCACCGGCCGCCACTGCCGTCTCCATCCTCTCCGCCGTCCCGTTCCACCCTCTCGTCCGTCTTCCACTATGCTCTGCCTCCAGCTGCTCCGTCGGCATCTCCTCCTGCAGAACCGCCGCAATCTTTGGCTCGGGAGAATATGTTCTTTCACCAGCCGGCGGGAAAGATCTTCAGGAGATTTTCGGCCAATCTTCTGGAGGATTCTTTACAAGCTGGAGATGGTGCGTCCCTGCTCAGACGGGATTTTATGATTCTGTTTTCCCGGTTTGGAGCTGCCGCTCACCTCTTGAATCGGAATTCTGCGAAGGGACAAATTTTTTGGATTAACTTACCTTGTCCGGTTTGTTTACGCTAGCCGCCTACAGTTCACATATTGGACCCTCCATCCACGGGTCTGCCTTCATCCCTCTTTTCAGTGGGTTTTCACGAGGAGTTATACCGGCGAGACTTGCCTTATTGTGTTCGCTCGCCACTTCCACATTATGTGTGTGCCGTTGGCTATACTCTAATTTGGCAGTCCTAATGGGTGGGTTTGGCGTGTGTCTGACTTTACTCGGATCTATTAGCCGCAGCTTCGTACGTGGGATGGACCTTCCGTTGGCTATAACACTGGGGTGGCCAAATGTGTTCAGTACGTCACCTATGTCCAAGGCTGTTACACCGCTTATGTCTCTGTTGTTTGCTGCCCTCTGTGGGCCGACCATGGTACCGTCTGCTGCCCTTTGTGGGCCGACAATGGTGTTGTCTGCTGCCCTCTGTGGGCCGACCATGATGTTATCTGTTGTTGCCCTTTGTGGGCAGTCTTGGGGTACACTGTAGTCGTGGGATGATCCCACTTGTTGGAGACTTGTGTGGACAGTCTACTTGTCCTGCATCCAACAAGTCGAGGCCACTCCTTTGCTCTGCCCTTGGTTTCCGTTAACTACAGTTCCATCATATTTGTTCTGGCTTCTACACGTTTCCTTTTGAGTAGCGACCCACTATCTCCATCCTTCGGCGTGTCTCATCCACAGTTTCGGACCGGCTGTTCACAGTGGAGCATTGGTGGGCCCGATGCCTGGAGTTTTAGGTCACCTCGAGGATGAGGTGTTGCGCAAGCGAAGCGTGGTGGAATGTTGTAAACGTCCTAGGGGCTGCCAGGGGGTGCCACTGGGGCCACGTATTAGGGTATTTAGGGTTTTCATATAATAAGGGTATTTAAGTAATTAGGTTAATTAGGGTTTTGTTTAATTATGTTAACGGGCCTTAGGCACTTGTTAGTGAGCCCATTAGTTTGCTTATTTAAATATAAGGGTTGCGCCCTAATTGGATTATGAAATGAATGATTAGTTCTCTCTTCTTCTCCTCTGCCTCTCCTCCCTGTCCGGCGGCCATGCCGCTATCCTTTCCCTTTCCCGGCCTCTCTGCGCAGCTCCCGTCCCGTTACCGGCTAACCAGGCCGTTGTGCCACTTTGGGCACAACAGCAACCCCAAAATAAAACACAACAAAGAGGGATGAGCCACAAGCTTAGCAAGGGTTTTTAACTATGGAAAGTAAATCCAAATATGACAACACAGGCATAAACGCACAACACTCATCACATAATCAGCCATCATACCCATGTCATATTATCTCATCATCACATATTCATGCTCCCTATATATCATACTATCCGTGACATATCTCATCATCACATGTAACCTCATGCGTAAACATGTGGAATTCACAATCATAATCATAACCTGCATGAATATCTTCTCAACATAAACATATCATGCATAATCTATTTCTCAATGGAAACATTCACCCTATAATGCAAGTGTCTCAAACATACTATCCTACATATCATGCAAATTAAGCCATAACTACATGTGTAACATAAGCTCCATTATCACTTCATAACATGTGTAAGTGAGCATCGTAATCCAGACACATGCAACAATTGATAGTGAACATCTTATAATAGGGAAAAACAAATATTCTGCCCACTAAGGACAATCCCTCGTGGGGAAGGTTGTAATTCCACAAAGGAAAACTAGGCATTGGGCGAGTTACCCCCTCTGCTCACCAAGGACAATCCTAAAAAGGAAGATCCGATTTCTACAAAGGAAACCTAGAGCAATTTGCCTGCTAAGGACAAACTTGGCCGGGAATGTCCGATTTCCACATAGGAAGCCTAGGGCAGTATACTCTCTAAGGACAATCTCTTGCAGGGCAGAGTCCAATTTTTACAAAGGAAACCTAGAGCACATGGTAGCTGGTACACGCGGACATACCATACTGAATTCTCAGGGTCCAGATAACTCAACAAATAAACTCATATTGCAATTAACTCATCTCAAACAGGGGAGGTACCAAGTCTTGAGCCTTACTGCTCATCAAGACCAACTCAAAACTAAATCATGTCCTTTTGGACCCAAACCGATTTTGATAAGCCTTCGATCGATCAATTTGACAGCCATTGTCATCCAATCTCATCCAATAAATCAAGCATGGATAATCATGATCAATCTCATTCATAAATCATTTTCATGATGTATGCAACATAGTACATATGTGAACAATGCTACATGAGCCCAAATACAAGAGACATGTTCAAATCAGTCCACATGTGCATTACTCATGGTCCATTGGTGTCAAATAATCATCACAAATACCTACACAAGTGTGTACATAATGGTAATATTCAAGTCTAAGCAAAGACATGTGAAACATAAACAAACCATAATCAATACTATATACATGCATCCATAATTTTATCATAGTTCCTCCTTACTGAAATTATGAAGAAAATATAATAAAAACATCAAAATATGAGTTCAAGATAAGTATAACATCATGCTAGACTTAGGCAAAGATAAGCATCACTATACTTAAGCTAGAGCATGGAAACATGATTCACCAATAATTAGCATAACATGTGCAAGCATCATGCACATTTTCATGATTAAACCTACTGACAATATCAATAAATCATGAAGTAGTCATCAAACATGAACTTATGGCAAATAGAATATCGTGCTAAAATTAACCAAAAATAGCCTAAATTATGCTTGAACGAAGCCAAAAATTCCAAGATGATCTTCATGCAATCCCAACAGCAATTATAGGTAATAATAACTCATTTTAATCACAAGAAACTAGATTCATGGAGAGAGAACAAGAAATTACCAAAATGTACAAGAATGACAAAAATTGCTATTTGGCCATTCGATCAGCCAGATAGGCCATTCAAATGCATGTTGGGCCATTCAAACACCATTAACATTTTACTTTATGCCCAAACCTGGTTCGTCTTCAACCTCACGAACGTCAAACCAAAAATATCCAAAAATGCTAAGAAAATTCTCAAATCACTCCAAAAATTCATGGTATCAAAATACAAATCTAAAACATGATATATATAACCATTCTTAAGCTTGATCACGAAAAAATTAACACAAATGACATGCTTTAAATAATCTACCATTAAAGCTCATAAATAAGCAAGAACCTACTTGAACGATTCAAACATGAAATCCAAATCATAAAACCACTTTAGATGAAAACCCCTTCCCTTCAAGAAGTTTTTGGGTTGAAATCAAAGCTCTACTCTTCAAGAATCCCTACCCAAAATTAGGGTTTTGATTGATACTTAATCAAAATTGACTATTAAGCTTAAATAACCTTGAAAACAAGTAGATCTATGACTTCCATTCATTAAAAACTAAAATCCCTCTTTTAGGGTTTGAAATAGAAATTAAAAATAGTATTTTTAATATTATAAATCAAGAATCTATTTGAGGGAAGTGAGAATAAGAGATTAAGAGAAAATCCGGAAGATTAGTGAAGATTAGGGCTTAAAACATACCTAAATCAGGTTTCCTCTTTGGGAAATGGGGATTAGGACACTACCTTGCCTCCTAGCATAGCCATTCCCCGATTAGGAAATGGGCTAGGATTTTTTTTATATAGTACGCTGTTGAGGTATAAATACAAACTGTTAGGCTGTAAATACAATTATAATGCCCTAAGTGGCTAATTAGACTCATTTTAGGGCTAAAAATAAGTTTAAAATTTTTGAAACTCATTAAAATAAAATAATTAAAGTTTAGGGTCATGTGGGTCACTCACCGTCCAAACGTGGACGTGGGGCCCATGGTGGGGTCCACAACCTTAATTTATGAAAGATTCCCATAAAAGCCCTAAAAGTAGGATAAATTAAGTTTGATATTAAAACCCTTAGAAATGAGATTAAACCTTGTTAAAACCATCATTACCATCCTATAAACCCAAAATTAAGTTAAAATGGAAAATTTAAGCAAAACCACACCTTAACACATAATTAAATCGAAATTAAACCGGGTTAAAGTTAGAGTTCTTACAACAACTCTCAAACTTATAGTGCTCCACTGATCAAACGGAAGCTGAGTTCATCAGGGCAGTAAACTTCACTTAACGCGTCCAACTCATAACATAACTCACCGTACACCAAAATCTTATGTATTCATACAATCTTCACCAACCACCTTATGGCCAAAACATTTTATTCGGAAGTCATCAATTTCGAGCTCCTTAGAGCCAACCCCAGTTACCACCCTCTTACTTATACCTCACTTATTATGCTTACTTTTTATTTCATAATATGCATGTTATGCTTTTACAATTATGCAACACTTACTGTCTGACAATCCCCCAACATACACTCCAATCCAATCCTCGTTTATCAAACTTACAACCTCTATTTTCCGTCATACACTTACACATCTACATCCAAATCTATACTAAACCCTCTGTCACCTCTTACTATCCATCACCCATGCATCTGCCCCCACACACATACACATATCCATCGCCACTACAAAAAAAAAAAAAACTATTAGTTGGGGTTTTAAAACCCTCACTACAAGTCTCAGAACCGCCACTATAACTTTTAGCAGCAGTTTTGAGGTAGCCGCTGAAAAGAGCTCCGCAGAATGTTTATGTGGGGAACTTAACGGTGGTCCTTGGAGCCACTGCTAAAAATTAAGCATTTTAGCAGCAGTTCTTGGAACCGCCGCTATTGAGTTTAAAAAATCAATTTTTTTTAGCGGCGGCCAGAGTAGCCCCCGCTAAAACCTTTGTTTAGTGACAATTTTGAAAACTGCCACTAAAGTGTTTAGGAGGGGGTCTATATGAGTTTCAAAAACTGCCGCTAAAAACCTTTAGCAGCAATTTGAGAAACTGCTACTAAAAGTCAAAATCACCAATAAAAATAATTTTTTATTTACACAAAATTTTATTTAAATTTTCTTTTATCACTTGTACATTTATGTATTGTCAAACACACTTTGCTTCAATTTGCACTTTACATATAACTATAATTTGACACTTTAATAGTAATAACATAAAACATCTTAAAATAACAAAATTATTTAAATCAAGTACGTAATACAACAAGTATTGAAAAAGAAGTTTGTAAATACAATAGTTCCAAGTATTTACAATGTCTAGGTACTAATGGCAAGATTATTTAATATAAATGAAGGAGGAAAAGTCTTCGTTAAGATTTAGATCCGTCAATGCAACTTGTCAATTTAAAACCATTCACCATTAGCCTACACAAAATTAAAATAAAACAAAATTAGCTTATGAAATTGTTGAACGACTAAAAAAAATATAATTATACTTTACAGCTACTTTGTATGTTTTTACTTGACTTATTTAAGACTAAAAAAAACTCAGCATTTGATCCATCTTTAATAATAATTTTGCAGGTTGATCTTTAAGTTACACTATTTTCTCCTTGTACTTTGAGCTCTCATCTTTTAATTTTAAGTGTCATTTTCTATATTTGACAATTTTTCTTTCATAGAATTATATTCAACTACTGAGGAAGGTCTTGGATGTTTAGATGATGCCCCCCATAAACTAGTTGGAGTTATTCTGTGACCAAAACCTTGGACACGTCCTGGTTTCTCATCTCCCGTGGCAATAGAAAATATATCATTTGGTGAAGGAAGTGGTGCCTCCTGGAGACAATCTTTTTCGATGCGAGCCTCAATTTTCTGCAATTCATGAATTCTTTTAGTTCGTAATATAATTTTTGAAGGTCTATTTATAATTAAAATGACACATACATAATGGTTAAGAAAATTAATCCAAGTGTTGAGAATGTTTAACATACAATCTTACTTTCTGCATCTTTGTTGACATACTTGCCATTCTTTTTTGTACGTGTTAAAATAAAAAGATCATCGTGGAATTAGGACATCAGTTTTTCATTTCGATTGCTTCAAAAATAAATAAATAAAATAGAAAATTTTAGACCTATTAATAAAAAGTAAAGTATAAAATAAATAAAGTATACATGTAACAAAAAATATGACAATTACCTCCTCAAACTGTATTTGCTTAAAGCTTTTAGTTCCAGTCGTGGAGGAATGTTGGTTTTGCACGATTACTTTTATTAGTAGTACTCATTACCTGTATTAATTTATTTAGTTTTGTTAGCTTATAACACAACAACAAATTTAAATTGGAGATCATTATGATTCACTATTATATAGTTTACCTTTGCTTCTTCTGATTCCCAATAACTCAAAAGAGTTTTCCATTGGTCCTTATCCACTTCAATAGGTGCCTCAATGTTTGCAAGTGCACCTTCAAACTTAGTATCATAATATTTAATTTTCACCTGCTTCTGAAGTCAACCCATTTCTGATTTAAAGAGGACATAACATTTTTATTACATCAAATACAACATCCTCATCAAATTTAAAATACTTCTACATCACACAAGAATTACCAAAATAACATTAAACTTGGCCTCATATTTAAGTTGATTTTATTTATAATATATAGATAAATTACACATCAATTAGTGAGCGACCTAAAACATTATAAATACCCAAAAATCTAAATCTTCATAATCTGTTACATAATCATTTTCTATTTAGATCACAACAAATAAAAACTAAAAGGATAATGCTTACCAGAACTTCTTCCTAAGCCTTGTCTTTTTTATCTTTAAGCATTAATTTCCATGTAGCAACATCTATAGGAAATTTAGATCGATCCTTTGCCAAAGGCCCCAAAAAATAAGGTAAACCATCCAGCATGCTCTCGGTAGGGTTGGCCCTCATCAAACCTCACATGATATTTATCTCCATGTCCTTTCAATAAAAATTTACACATCATGGGTCCTCTTCCATTCTTCCTTGCTGGTGACGAAACATCATCGTCATAAAACATATATTGGTCATCCATATGCACCTTCTCAAAATGGGAACAAAATATAGTAAGTGGCATTAGTAAATGGTTGCTCAAACTACAAGTTTTAAATGTGCATAGGAAACTCATGCACAAGAGAACATATCATTCACTTAAACTTATCCCCATTCTCTAGAAGCATCTCACTAACCATATTCTTAGAGCTTACTATAATTTTTCAAAACCTTCTAAAAATTATAGAGAATAGTGCCAATTCTGTGAACTGAGAGCATGCGTTCAAAAGTCACATTCTTAGATAAATTTCACATGAAATTTACTCACATTACAATCAAGCCATGCATCCTAATCTCACTATTTCATACTTCAGTTGTTTACCAAAGTTCCCTTATAATCCCACAAAGGCAAATTTTGATCTATAACTAGGACAAAAATACAGCTGTTGCTAAATATAAAACCATAAAGTTCTCTTCTATGGCTGAGATAACTCACTGGGCGTATTACATATATTCAAGAGAAGTATGCAAACAATATACCAGCACCTGAATCAAGATGTCCAGAGATCCAACTTCAAAGCAGTAGAGACAGACAACCATTTTAGACGATCTAAATCTAAAGTCAAAATACACACTTGAAGACATAAATTATTCCACATTCTCATCTGGAGCTCGGCCATTTTCTCACGAATCTAAATAAACTGAAGTTGACTGTCACAAGAAGACTATTTTATTTGCTTAAGTATTAAATAATTGTTCTGAACATACAGTAAAATGCATAACCAAATGTGCGAAAGTTTAGCACATATAAGACATCATGGCCATCAGTTCACAAGAGCACCAACATAAAGATGGATAGTGAGAAAGCAAATAAATGGGTTTCAATTGATCTCATTGCATCATATATTAAAAACCATCAAAACAGCAATGTTAATTGGATTTTTGCATTTTCTACTACCTCCTTCAACATAGTGTATTTTTGCTAATTATCTTATAACTAATATATCTCTAGACTGCTCTTTTAGATAGGATAAGCTCAAGTTTCTTTTATATCAGGGTTCACTTAAATAATCTTTAGTATATCTAAAAATTGAGCACACCAAGAATCCTATTTCTCATCTTACGAGACAGCAGGGTATTAATGCAGGCAACAGAAATAACAGAAACCCTACAATCCTGCTGTTGAAGCTGGTTAGCATTGTGCACTCAGGCCTTTCCTTAATTTACTGTATTTATTTGTATAAACCAAAAGAAAAGATAAGGTTAACATGATAGTTCAGTCTGCCTATATTAAATTAGTAGTCCAGTCTTACTGTATTATACATAGTTCTGCTCCCACAAGTACAAGGGCATTTTTTTTTCTAAATACAAGAACAAGGACAAGTTACCATAATTGATCAAAAACAACAATTATCGAGGTATGAACTGCCAGAAAGGGAACAATAAGAAATGATCAAACATTGTTGTCTAAAATATTTGGACTTGGCCAAGCAGAAGCCAATTATTCTTCCAGTAAGCAGAATAAATTCTTCTTCCAAATAAGCTTGGTCAAACCTAAAAGAAGCCCATCGTTCAACTCAAATAAGCAGATATTACAGGCAATATTTATAACTGTTTGATCAATCTATGATGCAAATTACTACTTTATTTATTTATAACTTTATAAGCTTTAATGTTACAACATAAAGGGCTATACTTATTCAGAAAAACAAGGCCAGTCTTACACAGCCCACAGCCACTTACAAAAAGGAAGATGAAAGTAAATAACTCATTAGAAGATGAACAAAATAGGGGAAGAAGAAGAGTGGAGAACAGTGAGAGTGGTAAACTATTGTATAAAACTCTCAATTCTATGCCCCAAATATAGATTGATGTTAGTTGAGAGTTTTAATTATACTTAGCAAACTTACATTTTTATTAGTTCTATTAACTAATTACATGAGGAAAAATGATCAGAATACTGCTATTTTCTCTACAGTGCATAGCCTCAAATCAAAGCCTATTTTTCTCCACAAAAAAAAATCTTGACAAACATTTTTCTAGACTTGAGAAAAGAAAGTAAAGAATTGGCAGTTTTTACCACATATTTCTTTTCCAGGTTTATGAGACCCTTCTACTATTTGTCCAGAAAACTTGCAAGATTTGATGATTCTAGCAACCTAATCAAACAAAGAAACTGTAGGAAATAATGAATAAGACAATGAATTATAACAGTACAGTGATAAACAGAGATGATAAACAGAAGTTGACTGTCAGAAGAAGACCATTTTATTTGCTTAAGTATTAAATAATTGTTCTGAACATACAGTAAAATGCATAACCAGTAATTAATAAGATAAATAAACACATTTAAAAATATTAGCATATCCAATTTAAATAGAATGATAAATAACTGTAGCAAAAAAATTGAAGAGATCTATCAAGGTTCTGCCTGATTATGCATTTGACACCCATTTAGTTATTTCCTGTTCAATCATAAAACCTATCATGAACTTAACTTTCAGGAGAAAAACCTGCCCCAACAGAAAATTTTGGTCCCTTTCCATGTAATACCAAACTCATACACCTCCAATAGGCTTCTGCCTGATTATCTACAGGCAACTCAATCATACTTTGTTGAAAACTAAAGCAGTAATACTCATAATTACAATACTGCTAGATACTTGAAACAAATTTATTTTAACTACATGCATCTCTGTAAATATGTCTAAATGATCTAAAAGACAGTTGAACACCACAAGTCATTCCATTTACTCTTTGAGCATTACTTAAGTCAACAAAAGGGGCTCTTCTTTATCTAAGAACCAAAACTAGGTGAGTTTCACTCATTACTCTGTGCAATTCTAATGTTGATCTCAAAACTGTGCATCCAAATAAGATTCTAATGTTCATCTCAAAACTGTGCATCCAAATAAAAGACTACCTGAAACTAATTGAGGTGTGTTGACCCCATTTGATCCATGAAATCTTACAAGTTTTGAAGTAGATTGAACAAAATATGGTAGCCAAACCAAGGGAGCCAACATGTATATATCACATCATATTACAACCAAGAATTTATACATTTATGAACTGTTCTAGACTGACAAAAATAAGTAATTAGAAAGATTATAGGAATTCTGAGCAAATAATCAAACTGATAAGGCAGACTGAACAACTAATCAAACTAGACACTACTTAGATAGAACAGAAAAGCATACAGAGAGAGAGAGACTAAGATAGACACACATCTTAATCAAACCAAGTGAAGCAGGGAAGTAGTACCAAATCTTGTATACACAAAATTTATGCCGACTAACAAATCATGAAATAAGAAATAATGACATGGAACAGTTAACGATAGTAGCTTCCTTTAGATTGGCTAGTAAATTAAACAACTTAATATAAAACCAAAAGCTAGAAAAGTAAATGAAATGTGCAACAAAACTAAAAATTAGGTAATGGTAATAAGAATAAAGAATGGGACTATGACATAGTGAAAGAATAAGTTGAACAAAAATATAACTCTTACAAGAGAAAGGAATTCAAATTTGTAATAAAATACTGAATATTATATTATTAATCATCAAAATAGTTTCATTCTCATCTCCAAAAATTGATAGGTCATCTATTTATGTGGAATTTTTTTTTTAAAATGTATTGCCAGTGGCTCCCTCGGCATTTGGTCGCAACTAGTTTACAACTTCTGTATCTTCGTCTTCAAAGTTGCCTGGAGGTTGCTGCCAAACATCGCAACTATTGACAGTTCCGAATCATCATCATCACCAATTTCTTTCAACATGGTTTTCACAACAACATGCCAATCAGGTTCAATTGGATCTTCAAGACAGAAAACTTGTATTGCCTGAGATGATAATACATATGGCTCATCTGTCTCACTATGACTAGAAAACAACAATCTCGAAAAATTCACAAGTGTGAATCCATTCTCACCAATCTTAATTCCTCTTCCTTGCACTCTTATATCATCCCAATCGCATTTGAACAATACAAACCTAAATTCATTGGAATATTTCAACTCAATTATATCAATTATGTGGCCATAATAAGTTAAGGGCACTGAAACAGAAGATTTATCCCTCGAGCTTGCATAACTTATAGTTTCTGTCGTAACTGCAATACCACTATTCTGAGTGTTAACTCTTCTATCCTTATCTAATATTCAAAATTTAAACCCAGATTTGGTTGTGTAGGCACTAAATCTATATACAATAGGATGTGGGCCTTTTGCAAGCAAGTTGACTCCTTCAATACTAATATTTGCCTTCACCTTTCGTTGAACCTACAATCATGGAAAAAAATAATAAAAATCACTTTATGGTACCGACTAAGCTAAACATGTGTACGAACAAATGTTTGTTTTGTAACATACTTCTTGCTTTAACTAATCATTAAATTGTTCATTGTGCAATTTTTGAATCTCAAGAGGATTTGCTCTCATGTGTCTTAGTTTAAGAACACTAATGTGTTGTCTGCACACATTTTACGTAGATATGTCACTATCAACTATTCATGTATTAAATGTATGTAGACATTAATTTCGTTAAGAGTGTACAACCAATGTAATGGTTTAAAGTTCACCTTATATAAGGTCCAACCATGTCATCATTATTGAACAACACAAAACGATGTATTTGCTCCAATTCAAATTTGCTTAGAAAGAATTGTAACTAACATAATGTATCTTCCTTTTTTAACCTTGGGGGTCTACTTAACTGTGTTTTAAAATTGTCAAAATATCTTGAACAAAATGAAATACATTCATCAGCAATGTATGCTTCAGCAATAGACACCTCTAGTTGAGCCCTATTACGCACATACAACTTTAAAGTACACAAGTACCTACACATCTCAAAATTCATTTTACGTAAGTTATCACATAAAATTACATTTTACTTATAATAATAAATTTGTATAAAAATGATTACCTTTCAATTGGATACATCCATCAATAATAAACTAGTTCTCCTATAAGGGCCTCTAAAGCTAGATGTATAGGCAAATGCTCCATAACATCAAAAATTGTTGGAGGAAAGATTCTTTCTAGATGGAAAAGGACTACTCCAATATGTTGATCAATGCATTTGAGGTCTTCAACATGACACTCTTTAGAGCATAATTCACGAAAGAAGTTGCTCAACTCTAAAAGTGCATACTTTACATTGTTGGGCAAAATTCTTCGAATGGCAAGGGGCAAAAAATGTTGCAGAATGACATGAGAACATAACTTTTAAGCCCAAAAATCTTACACACTTTAACATTTACTCGCCTTGATATATTAGATGAGTAGCCATTAGGAGTCATCAAAATTTTCAAAACCCTACAAAACATTTGTTGCTCCCCTTTGTTCATATAATAACATGTAAGTGGTAGATAAGAAAATGGAGAATATAAAGAATCAAGTTGTTTCCAAGCTGGAGAATCAGCTGGGTGTCTTAGGATCTCATCTCTCTTTATGCTTCTTCTCATGCCATAGCATATCACCTGCAATTTTGGATGACATATACAATCTTTGCAACCTTGACTTTAGGGGAAAATGATGAAGTATCTTTGCTAGGATCCTCCTTTTAGTACCGTCTTCATCACCTTTTGAAGTCTTCCAATGAGGTGTCTCACATACATGACATACATTTTGGTCAGTCGTGTCCTTCCAATACAACTTGCAATTGTTTGGGCATGCGTCAATCTTGTTGTACTCAAGTCCCAACATTGATATAATTTTCCTACATTGTCCAAATGCCTTAGGTGGGTTGTTGTTTTTCGGATGTAGTTTATGTAGCAAGTCAACTAACATAGTGATAGACTTGTTGCTCCATCCACCTAGACATTTCATGTGTCATAGTCTAAGACAAAAGAGAATTTTGTGAGTGTTGTACACCTTGGAATCACCTCACTCTCAACCTCTTCTACCAATTTACAAAAGTTGGGTCAATGTTCCATGGGTATGTCATTTATGCCATTATCAAAACTATCTATTGGATCTTCATGGACTCCAAATACATCATGCAACATTGACCACATATCATTGCCTGTGTCACATAAATTGACTCCAATATCTATCGAATTTTTGCAGCTTGAACTACCTATTTGGCTAGATGAGTTCTCCCCATGATAAACTCATATAGTGTAGCTTTGTATAATACCATTGCATATCAAGTGTTCAAAGGTTGTAACCCCATCTTGATACAACACATTGTTGTATTTATTACATGGGCATTTCAACTTCCCATTTATGCTTAACCCACGTTCTATGGCTATTTCTATGAATCTTTTTAAACCTTCAATGTATTAAAAAGAAACTCTAGACTTATTAATCCAACTCTTATCCATCAACTGCATTATTTACAAAATTGTATATGCTAGTTTAGTAAAAAAAATAATAATACAGGACCAAGAGAATAAGAAAGGAAGTGGATGAAAGTAGATCCTCCAATGAATCGGACATATGTACAATACTAAGTCAACCCACATACCATTCAACTTGTCCCTTACAATTTGGCTCAAACAATGAGCCAAACACCAATAAAAAAAGGAAAATGATATAAAAGATAGACTATGTAATGCCCGAGATTTTTTGTCACAGTTTCTTAAAATACATTCTTACACTTACCCATACTCATATAACTTACACATACTCGTACGACCTTACTCATACATTCTTACACTTATAGTCTTACTCAGAATCATACTCTTACAGTCTTGTTCAGAATCGTACTCTTACCGTCTTCTTCAAAATCATACTCTTACAGTCTTGCTCAGAATCATACTCTTATAGTTTTACTCAAAAACTTACACTTACCTAGAAACATACGTACTCACTCATACAGCCGTACACATACTATCAACCACTAAAGCTCATTACCATTAATAACCTTCAGCGTCGAAATATAAAGGAATGTCACTAGGGCATCACCTTAACCTCCGGGGAGTGACTAGACGCCATTGACTTTTTCGAAGGCAAGGCATACCAATGCTCATGGGGCACAAGATCAAACAGGTAAGAGCAGTTCTATGATACTACTTACATGAGCGTGCAAACATAAACACCCACACATAAGGTGTCATACAATTGTCCACACTCTAAGGGGTCTTATAGTGTTAGTGTCACTCCTAGGCAAAAATCATACAGTGCTACTCTTGGGCAGAATCATACAGAGCCACTAGAGCAAAAATCTTACAGTGCCACTCTTGGGCAGAATCAAACAACGCTCTCAATAGATCGTCAAACGTCTAGGCTTAATACAACACACAGACCAAATCGAAAACAGACATCACTCTCAACAGAGCATAAAACATCTATGGGCTCAATAAAGCACACAGACAATATCCCACAGGATAAACACCATGGCAAGATACAAGAAATGCTTAGCCGACTCATTACCGGCTAGCTCAAATACGGAACTTAATCTGTCGAACCCTCAGGTCACAAATTCACAACACTATCATTAGCTTTGCTTATAATTCAAGTTTGAATTAAGTAAGTTATGTAGTATAATTATGCCATAAAAACTTACAGTGCTCGACTGATCAAACCAAAGCTAAAACCCTAGTTCGTCAAGGCAGTAGACTTCACTTAACCCGTCCAACTCACAGCATAACTCATTGTACACCAAAATCTTACATATTCATACAATCTCTGCCTTCCACGTACGACCAAAACATCTTACTTTGACATCATCAAACTGAACTCCTCATAGTAGATCCCCGTTATCCCCCTCTTACTTAATACCTCACTTATTGTACTTACTTTTCACTTCATAATTTATATGTTATGCTTGTACGATTATACACACTCTTACTATATATCTACTAAACCCCCAACATATGCTCCAATCCACACCGATCCATTCCAATCTTCACTCATCAAACTTACCTCCTCTACCTTCTATCATATGCTTACACATCAACATTTAACTTCATATCAAACCCTCTGTCACCTCTTATCGTTCATCGCCCAAACTTTTGCCCACACACTTAGTCCACATACATAATTTACCAACATACTCGCTAATTGTCACTAGCACAGACATATTCTACATATATCAACCATACTTGCAGCTCACATACATATCATATACATTTCAACATACCATATAGTCATGATTACATGCAATCGGATCGTTATTTAGCATCCAAAGCATAAAATCATACAATCCTAGCATGCGACTACACATTTAAAGCATGCTATCATGAAATTATGAGTTCAAAGCTCTCCTACCTTGTAATCATGATGTTTGATGGTGAGCACAAGATGGTGGTGACGTCAGTGGCAGAGTTGGCGGCCAAAAGCATTGCCTAGCTGAGAGAGCTGATGTCCCGAGGGTTTAGGAAGTGTTAGAAGTATTCACGGCCAACTAGGGTGTCAGAAGTTAATGCAAAAAAAGTTGTGATCCATGGACACACACTAGGGGTGGCCAGGAGAAAGGTCATGCCAACTAGTGGCATGCGAGACGAAAAGTCGAGGGTGTACTCACTGAAGGTTGGCCGGCGGCTAAGAAGTACTCGGCCGGCTGCAAGACATCGAAATCGGCCGTGGACAGCACCCAACGACATCGATTTTACTTTTACAAAGGGCCTATATAAGGGCGGAGGGCATGGGGCAACTAGCAAGGATGGAGGAGAGGTGGCAGATGACTCTTGTGTCAACTCCATTCAGTGGCAGAGCCAACATATGGTCAAGAGGCACAAATACGATGCCTAAACCCTAAACTGCACGTGTGGCTATACATACAAACAGCCAAAGGGGAGGAGGGGAAGAGGGCTGGATGGTGGCAGCCCAAGGCTCATAAGGGGCCGACAGGGCTAAGGCCCTAGTGGTGGCTAATCAAAGCAGTGACACCGTCAATCGCCCCCTATAACCAAAACAATTAGTGCAGGCGGTGATGCATCTAGCACTGCAAAGGGTGAAGGGATTTCTCATAATTGAGTGAAGGCAGTGCAAAGGCCATGGGGAAAATGTTGTGCCAAGGTCGATGAAGATAACCTCCACTATCGCCGAGTTGAGGAAAACTAATCCAAATATGGTTGAAGGCCATTCTAAGGCCGATTACAGAAAATGGGTAAAATAAGGGTCGATCGTACAAACAACACAAACAATCAAAGAGGGGCTGGGAACAATGGCCTCCCCTCACTATCGACAAGCTGTAGCAGAACCCAGGGCAGTTCCATACAGCCACTAGTCAACCGCGAGGCCAATGAAGGCAAATCGATGACTGATTGGCTGCAAGCGGCAACAAGATAAACAAACATATTAAAAGGGGCAGTTTTTATTGTGTTGTGCGGAAGAAGCCAGAGGAGGTGGAGGTGTAACCATGCTAGGGGCTGGTGAACCTAGCCATCTCAGGCTAAAACCGGCTGGACAGAGGTGGTTCAAAGGCCATTCGACATCCAACGGTGCTATGGCGGCCCAAAATAGCAAAACCGGTAGAAAACATAAAGGGACTGGGGGACACGGGGAGGAGTAAGGGGGTTCCGATGGCTCTAGCCGGCTCCGTCGTGACCCTAGTGGCGGGTCGGAGCTGGGTTTAATGGAGGACAATGACAGTGGCAACCCTCCGGTTGAGAACCAAAATCGGGGAGGGGAGTCCAAACCTGAGAAAAGGAGAGATAGAGAGGGACAAGGAGGAATTGGGCTCGGTGGGATTGCCGCTCCTCCCCCGACTTCGCTGGACCAAGGCGGAGCCGAAAGGAGTTTCGGCCGGCCATGGATCACCGCTGCCGGCCACTATTTAATCAAAATAGTGAACTAACATCAAATAGTGGAGCATATAGGAGGAGAGGATGGGGCCGCGGGGAGGCTAAAGCGGGTGGAACCGGGCCATGTGGGGCCGTCCCTGGCTATCACCAGGCCGGGGCGCAATCCACGACGGCCATCCGGCCACCACCGGCTTCCTCCGGCTGCGCCAAAATTCAAAATTGAGAGGGAGAGAGGGGCTGACCGAGGACTAGGGGAGCTGGCTAGGGGGCGGCAGAGCTGGCTGGGGGTCAGCCTTGCGATTGTCGGCCTGTAACTAGCTAGATTGAGGTTGGGCAGAGCCCACCGGCCACCATCGGCACCACCACAGCACAAAAAAGAGTGAGAGGGAAGAGAGATTGGGAAAATGGGGTGGGGCGCGGAGCGGCCAGGGGGCTGGGGCGGTGGCCCCTTGCCATCGCACCGCCATCTGTCGGCGACTGGGGCAAAGGAAACAGGGGGGCTATCTTTGTTTTGGGTGTTTTTGGATCAGGCTCGACCTCCAATCTTTTTTTTTTCTCTCCCTTATCCTATTCTCTCTTAATTTTTCGCACCGTAAGCGCGCACCGAGGACCATGGCCTATGACTAAACCCCACACCCCACTCTATAGTTATAATTAATTACTGAGGCCAAACATGCCAAAGCATCACATTTTCCCACTGAAAAATGATTAAAAAATAATAAAAAAATAACAAAAAATTGTAATAAAATCCTGGACATTACAAAATATGCTTATAAAAGATAAAATATGCTTATAATTTGTCATGATAATCAAGTCTTACTATTTCTTGCTTATAATATGCGTGCTATCATAATAACAAAATGAATGTTAAAATCTTGAATCATGAATTATTAAAAAGTTTATAGACAAATCTACCGATGTGATAAATGTGGTTGCAAGGCTTTCTAATTTCTATTAATAGCTCTACAATCCAAGTAATCTTCAAGATGATCAATGTCCTCCTGTGATACATTTACAATATACACATAACCATGAAATTGGAATAGCAGGATCAGTTTGGGAACGGCGAATGATGAAAGTAGAATTTCAAGCAAAAAGCATAGAAAACACATATAATAAAAGGATAGTTGGTAGTCTGGAAGCCTTTGACATAGTTCTAGGTTTCAGGGTGGGATGTAACGTGTTCCATTCCTCCCTTCCCTGCTTCCATAATCATTACTTATTGTTAGAAATTATCGACACACTATCTCACTTGAGAATATTGTAAAATAAATTAAGAAAAATTATATATGTAGTCATGTAAAGCTCAAAACAAGGATGCATTCAGCTAACATGACTATCCATTTTAAGGAAGCCCAAGCAATGAAATAATTTCACCGCTGCCTTCCCTTTCCCTTTCATAGAATGAAAAAAAAAAAGTCACCTTCAACCAAGCAGAAAATGCTTCATATGGTGTTCCACATGATAAATCTCACAATCAAATATTAAGAACAGGACGTAGTCCCTCCAATTCATGCAATAGTACTAGGGGAAAAGAGCAAACTTTCTACTTACAAATGGCTAGTACACACGACATTTGCATTCACAAAATAAAAAAAACATTTGACTCAACAGAAAATAATACCTGAAAATCAACATAAGAACCTGTGCCTATTTACTTCTTGCTAGATATTGGAATATGTTAGTGGCTTGCCGCAACTACATTCTTCCAAATTCTTAAAAAACATATATATGATATTCTTCATTTGTTATCTTCATTTTCCTTACTTTCTTTTCCTTTGAAACAAATTCATTAAACAAGGAGAAAAAACATTGTATCATCAGGAAGAGAGGCAACAGACATGGACAACATATAGACATTGTGGTGGCAATGGAAGAGAGGCTTGTCATTAAAAGTGTCAAACATCATGAAGATAAAATGCATAGACATAAAATGTGAGAAGACAAAACAGGAAAGAGACATGTCAAGTCATAGCCATATAGGCCTAACTAAACTTTCATAATAGACACCTTTTGAAAGGAATAACTTAAAATCTTGACAGTGAGGAATAAGATAAGAAAGTACCTGAGGAATGTAATATGGAAATAGAATAAAAAGTGAAAATAGAAGTGTTTCATCCAAATAAAAACACAGTCAAATTCACAATTATATGAGTTATTAGCATGACAAAATTAACAAAAGAACCAAATAATTCAATTCATGTTATACCTGAAAGGCTTCAATCTGAACAAAAGAACAACAATGTCTAACTTGACCCTGCTATTACACTAGTCATAATTGGACTACCTACCATGGTTTGGAATCTTGCATACACTGCAGAGAAGATTTTTACCTCATGAAGAAAAAAAAGAAGAAGAAATTAGCATGACAAAAACAAAAGTCATAAAGAAAATCTTTGAAGCCAAGGGTTTCTCCATACATAAAAAAACTCTATGGCCAACCCATATAGGGCTAAAGAATTTTCTCCATACATGAATATAGATCATCATTCAAATTACCCAGTTAAGATCTGAATAATTTCCACATTCTTTTACAAGATAATTTATCTGCATCTAAATTATGCCTCTTATTTCTCCATTATGTACTGTTGAATAATTTCAATAAAAAATCTCTGCATCTTTTATCAGGAAATCATTTTCAGAATAATGCATCTAAAGGAAGTTTTTAGATTTTCTAAAAAAGTCCACAAATGCTAGAAAACATTTCCGAAAAACCCTTGTCTGCTCATTTGGTGGTGGTAAGTCCAAGTAAAATCAAATTCATTCACATTAGTTGATCTTGACTGCTACGACTAAAATTAAGAGGCAAAATTTCCAAAATTCCTTAGAATTCAAGCCTGCAGGCACAACCAATAAATTATCTCTAGAAGTATGGATAGTGTTTCTGTGTTTCCCATACTTATTATAGCCAATATTCTTGCTACCATTTTGCCATTTCATTTATTTATCTATTATCTATAAAAGAAATTTAATTTTGTATCTAAAATATGATAACAAGCATAATAGCATGTTGCAGCATATATTCCTTGCATGCTACTATTTTAATTTACCGAAAAGAACTTTATTATTGTGCTCTTGCAATTAACACACTTCAATTAAATAGGTGAACTCAACAAGTGACTTGTCTAGACACCATCCTAATGTGGAGAATTCATTCAAAGTCAAGACTGCTTAACAAATGTGTTCGTAAAAATGACAAATTACATACATAGTCAATCAGGCACAAATTTAAAAAATTATGTTAAGTTTATTTGCCTTTACAGGAGACTAGGCACCCTCATAAATAAATAAATCAAACTAGTTCACTCTGCGAATACAAATAGAATAACTGGGGAAGTACCCGGTGAATACACAAGAAGGGCTGGTAGATGATGGTGGCGGCATTGGCCGATGCCATTGCATTCATAGTGGCCAGGATCGGGCAGCGGCTATGCTATCGCCAGGCTATGTGGCTGGCCCAATGGAGGCCGGCTTGTGACACCTCGTTTTTCGATTACGCTTAACCAAAAGGTTAGAGGTAATTATGTAAGTTTTAATTAAGTTTTAGGGGGTTTCAAAGGATGGACTTCCTATATTTGGTTAGAGCTCGAAGTAATGAGCATAACAAACCAAAGAACGAGCGAAACGGAGGTCAGAACCAAAAGTTACGACCTCGAAAAATATGTCATATGGGCGGGACCCACTTAAAATATATAGAATAACCTACCCATTTGGTCTAGTTTCAAAGGGCTCATCGATACAAGTCCATCAGTACCAAGAACGCGAGATTCCGACTTCGGGATAAGAAGTTATCGCGTTTTAAAGTTAGAATTGTATTTGAATAAAATAATAATAAAATATTGCATTAATGACGTGAGCCAAGCCAGAGCTGTTGCTTCTGGTTAGTCTAGTTTTAATTTTTCTGTTTATTTTATACGCTCCAATTTTTGTCTTCTGGGTCGAGGTGTTACAAATGGTATCGGAGCTTTGCTCTGTCTACGAGAGAAAAATATTTTAAAATATTTGAAAGTTCCATTCTACTGAGGATTGTTTTGATCTAAAGTTTTCTTTTGGTAAGTGTTGTATCGGAGTTAATATAAACTCCGATTATATTTTTTCTGTTCTGTATGTGTGTCATCTGCATGTGTGTCATCGGATTTAATACAAATTCCAATTTTATGACTTCTAATTTTGAATCAGAAATAATTTTAAATTTCTGTCTTGCATGCTTTGCAAGTAATTGATGCTAATGTCGATTTTATGAATTTTGATTTCGACCAATCTTAAAGTTGTCCCTTCCATTTCCTAATCTTTGTTGCGCCCATAGTGTGTCCATCTTCTCCAAACTTATCTCCTTCACTTCGTTCGAAATATTTGCAGCAAGGTACATCAAACACCATTGGCTCAGCTATTTCTGTACTTCATGGCAGATACAACACACTTACTTGAGCTATCTTGATTTCCTTGAAACACTAAGCTCTCTTTTCCAAAAGTTTTTCTCTTTTCCATAATCTATTCTCTTGTCAGAAGAGAAATTCCTTTCCGTTGATGGTCGCCACAAAGATGCCTTCCTCGTTCTGTCAAAAGATATCTCATCTTTCTATCAATTAGAACCTCCATCACCTTAAAACTCTTTCCACTTCAACGGTCCACTTCTCGACTGCCTTAGAATCGTCCTATCCTGTAAAGATGGAGAAATCTTCTTGACTCACTCTAACATATGGTCGTAATCACTACAATTATTCTCAACATAATAATTACAGTCACTTCAGCAACTAGAATTAGGCTTGCACCGCTGCGCTTGATTCAATATCTAGCTTCTTCAACCAATCGTTTTCCACATCATCAAAACAATGATTTCCATAAAGGTCCTCTGAGCGACTAATTCTTGAACTGATACTTCAGCAGAAATCGAGTTATCTAGACCATGTCTACCTCCTCCACGATTAGAAACATCCTTGGGGTAGTACTCAATTATAACCACCATGAATTAACTGTTTGTTTCAGACACACAAACAATTTTTTTCTTCACTACTCTTTCTTAAAACGAGGCATGTGTTTTACAACACCCCGCTCACTCATTTTCAAAACCAAAACATGCAAAAATCCTTCCGATAATAATAATTATTATCGAGAAACAAAATTGTGAAAACAAAACATTAATTGTTGGGTTAACGTATCTAGAAGTATATGTGTAACGGCACTTCTGAGTGGCCAATTCAAAAACAATATTACGTTGCAGTAGCACAACCAACCTTGGAGCTACCCACTAACACCGCATGTCTCATACCATGGGTGTTTGGTTGTTTCTCCCCGGTAGTTCCACAACCCTTTGAGACATGTTACCTAATTATCTGCATTGACATATTTTGAAGTGTACATGTAACGACGCTTCTGAGTAGCTGCTATTACTCACGTCCCATACCACGAGTATTTTGTGACGCCACAAAAACAACTTTACGTTAATACGACGGGTGTTTGGTGGATTTCTCCATAGCAGTTCCACGACCACACAAGATATACCACTAGTAGAACTATGTTTATTAACTTACGTGCTACACCCCTGACTCAGACGAAAACAAATCAGTCTAGGCTCAACATTATTTTTCATCTCATGTATTTGTAGACAAAGTTTCCTAGTTGCTCTGATACCAACTGTCGCACCCCGAGATTTTGGAAGCATAAAAGTTTTCTTTAATAAAGATATTGGAGTTTACCTGGACCCGCAACAGGAGCCTCTCGCCATATGCGATAATATAATAATGAATTCCCCAAGAACCATGGTCTGTGTACAAACAAACAAGAGAAAAATAATAAGGAGAGTTCTTACTCGTTTTGGTGCGGTTGAAATACTTGAAATCACATCAATAAAACTTAGAGTAGGCCCTTCTACCCGCACACTAAGCTTCGTCAAGTCCTGTAAAGTCTGGGGGGTGGTGAGTATTTTAAAATACTCAGTAAGGGAGTTTATACTATCAGGCATGAATAAACACATGGTAGTTTCGCAGCACATATCATATATAATAATTTTCATAAAAATAGGTGTTCCTCTCACCCAAAACCACCCCTAGAGCTTCTTCCTACGTATTGAAGATGCTCCTAGGGTTTGCAAGCTCTCATGGCTCTCTACAAATCTCCCAGACATATATATTATTAATAGGAATTTGTTGCGGGTACAAAGCAGTGACCTCTTACTCCTCCACAAATCATCTCAAAACAATTTGTGCTTTTGATAGAAGAGCCACCCGTGCTCATGGGGCGCCGGGATCCAGAGAGATGAAAGTTTTCCCATGATACTCTCTACCCTAGCCCGAGTAGCCTTGATAGATGCCCTTCGTTAAGGGCTTATCAGGGGTCTTGCCCTTTGTTAGGGGCTCACTAGGCTAAAATAAGTACCATGCATCCAAATCTGAACCGGATTAAAATTGTGTCGTCATCTAGTCAACATAGCTCTATTGGGGAGCCCAACAATATCTCAAGATAATAAAAAATACTCTTGAGTCCCAAACTCATAATCCTGAGTCCCAGACTCATAATCTTGAGTCCTAGACTCATCATCAAAATATCCTAGAGTTCCCATACTCCAGAAAGGGCTATTTTCCTTTAAAATATTCTATCCCAATGTTTATCCTTTTGAAAACCCTAGCTCCGCTTCTACAAGCCCTGGGAGCATCACTATCAATGACTACAAAGGCAAGGTTGGTTGCTCATTCCAATGAGACAGTTACCCCTTCTTTGTCCTGCTTCAATGACTCGATCACCATGTTTATATGTCTTTTCAAAAATAATCTTGAGAATCCTCCCTTCAACAAGAACGAGTTCTCTAAAATCATCTTTCAAACATATTGTTTTCATTCACAATGATAAAAAGTGGCAAAGCTAGTTTGTCTCTATCTCACATGCTCCAACGTGTATAATTTATATCAAATTCCATAGATAAACATTCGATCAAACTATCATATATGAGGTAATCGTGAAGCATGCAGTATATACAACTTATCTGTTTCCAACGAAATCATATATATATATGAGGAAATCAAAAGGCATGCAATGTATAAAACATATCCGCATCTAGCGGCTAATCATTCGACTAATTGAATATACATAATAGAATTATAAACATATGATATATAATTCATATTCTATCTCAACGATTAATCATTCGACAAATCAAATATATGTGCAGAAATCATAAATCATAACTTGAAAGTAACTCTAATACATACCATGCAAGAGTCATATAATTATTAAGTTAAAAACACAACTAAAGTTCATAATCATGCCTTCAGAAATGATAATTTCGGTACCAAGAATGGGAGTTTGGAGCCGATACGCCGGATACCGCGAAATTGGACATCTCCTTTTGGGGCTTTAGAGGTCTCCAACCAGAAAAATAATCCCACCATCACGTCCGGCATGCTTGAGAACGCCTCTTGAATGGAAAAAAACAAACTCAAAACGACTCCAGAAACTCCTCCAGAAGTTTGAACGGAAATAAGAATTTATAGGACAATGACATGCGAGTGTACGGATGAAAGAGGAATGAACGTGTCACATGCATCGTACATGGAGCCATCTGATCATGCATTGTGGATGGCTGTGATCATGTGGCTTTGGCGTGGCGCGGTGGTGACGGCTCCACTCAGCGCCGCTGACAACAACAATTCTATTATTTTATTCAAAAATAACTCTAACTTCAAAACATGATAACTTCTTATCCCAAAGTAGGAATCACGCGTTCTTGGTATTGATGGCTTCATATCAACAAGCACTTCAAAACTAGACTACACATGGATGGGTTATCTCACACTTTTAAAGTGGATCCCGCCCATTTGGCACATTTTCCGAGGCCATAACATTCGCTCCCGACCTCCATTTCGTGTATTCTTATGTTCGTTACTCTCGTCTCACCGAGCTCTATCACACCCATATAAAAACTCTCCAAATATTTGCCTCTAAATAATTTTAAAAAATTTAAAACTCATAGAATAGCTTTATTAGAGGCAGGAAATCATACAGAAAATTCACGATCATTACAATTTGGACAATTCATTTTTGAATCAATTGTATCGAATTTTATTTAACATTCTATTTTTCATATGTTACATCAAATTCCCAATGGACTCCGATTTTGTGAATTCCGATTTGTGATTCAGGAATGATAAGAAATTTTATTTTGTCTGTGTAGTATCGGAACTGATCTAACATTGATTTTACGATTTTCGAATTTGAATCAATCAAAAATATCTATTATGAATCCATTACATGATCAAATTTTAGTAACGTCAATTTCAAATAGTCTTTTAAATTTACGACAATATAATCGCCAAGGAGCAGCCACCACACACCCGGGGTATGGGAGACAAGGCACTATTGGAAGACTCCATTGTTAATTCTACCGATATATTGAAATAAAAATTCAAAATTTGAAAGTTCCAAAGATATGTTTTGAAAGACGGTGGAACTACTTAGGAGAAATAGCTACACACCACAATATGCGACGTGAGGTGTTAGTGGATAGCTCTAGGGTTTGTTCTGCCAGAATGTTAAAATTAAAATTACATTTAAAATTATTTGTGTTGAAAAACATTCATTTGCTTATCAACTGAATATATTTCAAAAAGCAGTAGAGTTACCAAGGAGCAACCACTACACACCATGGTATAGGATGTGAGGTGTTGGTGGATAGCTCTACGACGAATTTTGCCAATATTTTGACACAAGATTTACTTTTGAAGTGTCTGCAATTGAAAGATGTTTTTAGAAAAATAGTGGTATTCCCTAAAAGAAACCGCCAAATACCCATGGTATGGGACGCACTATATTAGTGGTCCACTCTAAGGTTGAGTTTGCTAATGGATTTAACATAGAAATTGAATTCAAATCTTTTGTGTTTTGGAAAAATGATTTGAAATTGTAAAGTTGTCCCAAAAGTAGAATTATTGCAAATAAGCCATCAAATGCCCGTGGTATGGGACGTGGGGGTTAGTAGATAGCTCTAAAGTTAATTATGCTAGTGTATTGTGATGAATTTCAATTTCAAGTCTAGATTGCTTTGAAATGTTGCTCTAAGTGTAATGTGACTCTAGAATATACACTTTGACTTAAATGTGTGACACATTTATTTTAAGTTTTCTTCTGCCTCTATGAAAAGAGTATTATTGAATTCTAATCTATTTTCTCTCGAATGATTTAGTCTCCGTAAAAAGTCTATTTTTTGTTAGATGTTTTAATTTTCAAATGATTCTGTGAAAAAATTACGAGTACATCTGTTTCTTATAAAAATATTCTGATTTGATGCATACAATGATACGCGGGTGCTTGCACTCTCTGGATACCCACCGAGAAAAATAATCGGTTTTGACATGCGCATATAGGTGTGGAGCATCATGGGAAAGCTCTTATCCTTCTAAGCCTCACGCTGCCCCAAGAGTGTCAAGGGGAACGCCGTTCAGTATCACGGCTTCGGTTTTCTCGTCACTCGGATGAACCGACAAATTGTGCATATGTTTCTGCATCAAATTATTTTTGACATGATTCTTTTCCTGAAAAAGATCATAATCATTTTCATCTATTTTTGCTTAGCATTATTTTAGATTTTAACTCAACCTACAGTGTAGGGGGTTTTAAATTCTAAATTTATGCTTATTAGCCATGTTTTCAGGAAAAATATTATTTTTTTTAAATGATCTACATATGCTGCATTATGTTTTAAATACATGCACTTTCTAGGTAGTTCTATGGTAAAACCTTGGATTATCAGTGCACTCTCTATATGGATACCTACCGAGAAAAATAATCGGTTCTAGTGTGTGCATGGGTGTGGAGCATCATGGGAAAACTCCTCACTTACTGAGCCTCTTGATGCCCCATGTGCGGGGTGGGACACTGTTCGGTATCACGATTTTGAATTGTGTTTTCCGTTTTGATTCTAAAACTTTAACTAATTTTTAAATTAATAATCAGATTATGTTATCCGATCTTAAAATTATCGTATTTTGATTATCTCATTTATTGGATGATTTAATTCCGACAAATTTTGTCTTGATCTACTATGCTTTTGAAACTAATTTATCCAATGTTAAATTAATGATGGGATCTTGTTTATAGTGTTTTATGTAATCATTTTTTTAATCGATTTTAGATTGATCTATCTACTCTATATATGCTCTGATCGGATCTTGTTTAATTCACGACAAATGATTTATTCAATTTTAAAAGTCCATAATTGTATTCCGTATGATATGATTTATCCGAATTTAAATTAGTCAGATTTTGTTTCAAGTATTTTATCCGATCATACATTATCGGCTTGTGTTTCTGAAGGGTTTTAGAATTATGTCTATAGATTACATTAATCATCTGCTCTAAAAGTCATACTTAGAATTGTGTTTCAAGTGTTTTATCCGAATGTAAATTACCGACTTCTGTTTATGAATGTAAAATCCAAAATTTTTATCGGATTTTGTTTACAAGAGTTTAATCCAATTACAATTTATTGGGATTTCGTTTGGTGTTATCCAAGTAGTTATCAGGTTATGTTATCCAATTATAACTTGACCAAAGCTTGCAAATCGGATCGTAAACCACGATCAAAGCAGATTCTGGCCAATTAGAAACCCAATTAAATAACTTTTCGAATTCATCTTAATAAGCTTTGACGGTGGTAGTTTGGCGAACACGTGAAAGACGAAGATTATAATCTTCGTAATCCATCGGTCCAATGCAAATAAGGAGAGCTCATTCCACGGCATCCCATGTAGTAGACAGAGTATGAGAAAGATCAATACGCTCATGAGCTGGAGTCTAGTGGAAATGAAAATCGTCGAGTGCAGGATACTCATTCATCTGGTTTGTCACCTTTAAAGATCAGAAAAGTGAGTCGAACTGGACGGGCATGGACAGCGCCCTCATAGTCATGGGCATTTGCAGCATAACCAAGTGGATGCACGCGGAGTAGGGGACCTCCATTCCCACGGCCGTGAGGATGACTGCTACGGGAACGGGTGCAGCCTGATAGGGCCCTTGGGCACGAGCAACTAAACGATGTGGAAGTGCAGAAGAGAGGTGGTGGATCCTCGTGTGGGAGAAGTGGTGGGGCCACTGTTGGAGCTGAAAGCAAGTGGAAGGGGTTGGGAACAAGACCTGCATAATGTCCTGCCTACAACCAAGAAGGACCTGTTCGAGTAGGGAATGGGACCGGACCGGAGTTGGAAGTAGATTCCATTGGAGGTGGAATTAAAGGTGGAACGGCTTGCCCAAACCCAACTTCGTCTTGCCTAACTGGAAGAGGACATCCGGCAAAACTGAAGAAGCCAAGGGCGATAGCCGCTAAGGCGGCGGATAGGCCAGAGCAAGGGGATTCACGGCAGGCAGCTGAGGATGATGCAGAAGGAGACGTGAACGGCCAGCCAATTGATCAAGGTGATGCGGCTGGTGGACAACGTCCAGTCGAAAGGAGGATGGGAGATCTTGCCCAGGAGCGGCCGGCAAGGAGACGAAGGCCTTGTGATGCAACTCCCGGATAGCGGATTCAAGTAGAATCGGTGCTGGATCAAGGTGATGTAAACCCTAGGGCTTACAAGATAATTTGGTTATAGAAATAGGATGAAAATAAGGAGGGGAACGATTGTGCTTATGAATGTTGTATCCGATTGTAAATCAATTGGATTCATGTTTGTTATCCAACTGACGGTTGAATTATCTTCTCATTTTGTTGTGTTTTGAAAAGCATTTTTGGGTGAATTGCGAAGACGCAATTCGTTGAAGAGTGAAGAATGTAACACCTCGTGTTCCGATTACACATCAGCTGATGGGTTAGGGGTAATTACATAATTTTAGGGGGGTTTTAAGGGATGGAATTCTCGTATTTGGTTAGAGCTCAAAATAACTAGCGTAACAAACCAAAGAATGCTCAAAATAGAGGTCAGGAACGAGAGTTATAGCCTCGGGAAGCTTGCCATATGGGCTGAACCCATTTTAAAAGTATGAGATAACCTACCCATGAGAGGTCTAGTTTCAAAAGGCTCGTTGATACAAGTCCATCGGTACCAAAAATGCACAATTCCGACTTCGGGATAAAAAGTTATCACATTTTGAAGTTGGAATTGTAGTTAAAAGAAATAATAACAAAATATTCAAGAAAAGATGAAATTGATGACGATAGCCGAGCCGGGGCCATTAGCATTGAGCAGCACCAATTCGATCAATCTCGGCCGTCCACTCATCCACAGGGCCATGTGATAGTGCGGGTCCACACATGACGGGGACGGGACACACACAGTCCAATTGGAATGTGCCTTGTGGCGCGAGCGCTTACGGCCGTATTCTGCCTTCCTCCGTACGCTCGCACGTCATGCTCCTATAAATATTCATTTCCGTTCAAACATTCGGAGGAGTTTCTGAAGTCGTTCTAAGTTTGTTTTCTTCAGTTCAAAAGGCGTTTCTAGCTAATTCGATGGTCTTCTACACAATAGAAGCATCCATTCCTCAAGTTATTGACTCTATAAGGGAGAAACACTCCCGGACAGGAGGAGACTCTGTCCTTCGTCCACAAAAGCGTAGAAGAAAAAGTGTCTCCTAGTAAGGGGAAGTTTTGTCCGTCTTCTACGGACGCGTAGAGGGAAAAGTCTCTGGGTAAGGGGAAGTCTTGTCCATCATCTACATACGTGTAGATGGAAAAGTGTCTCTGGGTTAGGGGAAGTTTTGTCCGTCATCTACGGACGCATAAGGAGAAAAGTGTGTCCAGGTATAGGAAATTATGTCTGCCGCCTTCAAGCCGTAGAGAGAAAGAAATGCCCGGGTTTAAAGAAAGGGTTGTTCACCACCATGGAAGGCCGTACCAACCGATATGGGTCCGTATCGGTCGACACCGATACGGTACAAGGGGGCGATACACCCCCCACACGATTCATTGATACGTACCGGCCATACCGTATCGATACGGCCGATATGTTTTTGAAAAAAAAAATTTAAGTTTTTTTTTAAAATAAAAACACAATTCAAACCCAACTTCTTTGAAAGTTTAAGTTTTAGTTATATTAAAAATAATAATTTTAAAGTTATATGAGATCAATACGGGTAGGTCCATACAATTTACATAAAATTTTTTTTACATAATTTAAACATATAACTTAGACTCATATTAAACATATTATTTATTTTTAAAATAAACTAATTTTAAAGCACTTAATATGGGAAAGAATGACAAATAATTTATATAGGACGAAGAGCATAATAGTATATGGTTCTGAATGAACTAATTTTAGAATACCCGTATCAGTTAATATGACATTATATGGTCTTATTATGCTCTAAAAGAAAGTATTATAATGATATGTTATTAGTTATAATATTTTTTTATGTTTATAAAAGGGTTTATGCCCGTTTCGGTGCATACCAAGCGTATCATCGGCGCGTACCCGTATCCATAGTCATCGATACTCTCATGCGTATCGATACGGCCTTCCATATTCACCACCTTCAAAGGCAAGGAGAAAGTCGTATCGAAACAAGGAAAGATGTTGCAGCTATCTCCAGACATGGAGAGGACGTCCAAAGGAAATGAGCAACTCAGATTGCCACGACTTTCAGAAAAAAGGGGAGTACGCGTTTCTGATCCTTTAATTTAATATGATTTATATGCATGCACATCTTACTTATTATTATTAATATACTAATTATAATAAATGATTTGCTATGATCGGATATATGCTGATATCTTTTGATTCTATTTGCTTTGATATAATCTGTTTTGATCTTATCTACTCTGAAATGTTCTGTGGTTATCGAATATGATCCGATCTGTTCTGTTGTGTATTGTGTTCCGCTCAGTAATAGAGTGGTACGTGTGATTTTGCTAGGGTTTTGATTTTGTTGATTTACTGGCTTTCGTTCGACTCTGATGATTTATAAGATTTATGTTTGATTCCGAATGATTTATTCAGACATATGGATATACGTATTTTATCGTATATGATTTTGTGATGTCTAATGCATGTATTAATTGTTAGGCAGAACTACATTCGGATCTGATCGTATTAGAATAACGTCAGAGATGGTATCTAATACGTATGTAGGTAACAAACAGTATGATAACGTTGGCCCAGTCCAAATTAGTTATAAAATTAGACTTGTTCTAAGCTACACACAAGGGAATGCGTAGAAGAACGTTATGACTCTTGCACACAGAGTCCGTTGCTCCTGGTCAGTATCGTTTTAATTTTATTTACTCCGATTTTTGTCTTCTGAATAACCCCCGGTCCAGGTGGGTTTTTCGGGTAAGGGCGTTACAAATGGTATTGCATGCACACGAACGCACGTCACACATGCGTTGGCATGCACTGACCACGAAATGTGCTCAGTTTTTTGTGTGATGCATGGCGCACACCAATGTGAACATACCCCAATTCCATCATACGCTAACACACATTCTATTATAAATACTCATTTCTGTTCAAACTCCTGGAGGGGTTTTTGGAGTGGTTTTGTGTCCGTTTTCTTCCGTTCAAAAGGCGTTCTTAGCTAATTCAAAGATATTCTACGTAATGGAAGTGTTCATTCATCAATTTAGCGATTTTATAAGGGAGAAATGCTCCAAGACAAGAGGAGACTTTGTTCGTCGTCCACGGGATGGAAAAGTGTCTCTGGGTAAGGGGAACTTCTGTCCGTCGTCTATGGACGCGTAGAGGGAAAAATGTCTTCATGTAAGGGGAAAATATGTCCGTCATCTACGGACACGTAGAGAGAAAAGTATCTCCAGGTAAGGGGAAGTTATGTCCATCATCTACGGACGCATAGAGGGAAAAGTGTCTCTGGGAAAGGGGAAGTTATGGGCGTCAACTTCGGACTACAATGAGGGAAACATCCCAGTTTAAAGGGAGTTATATCCGCCACCTTCAAACATAATGAGAAAGATGTGTTGGAGCTAGAGGAGATTCTGCCCGCCATCTTCAGACCTAAAAAGGAAGACGCTCTGAGGAAATGAGTAACTCTGAACATTGTGACTTCTAGAACAAAAAGGGGAGTAAGCATTCTAGACTTTTCCATTTAATTCATTTTATTTGCATGCATATCTTAATTAATAATTATATATTAATTAAGATATAGGATTTGCTATGAGTTGGTAGTATATGTTATTATCAGATGTGATCTTATATGATATTGTAACGCCCGGGGTTTTTCATACATTTTCCTCAAAATTCACGAAAAATTTTTGCAATATAACGTCTGTAAATCGGAGGAAAAATGACAAAATTAAAACCTGATAAAACAGTTTATAATTCAAAACACTAAACATCCATTTTCCATCTAAATATTTTCATCACACGGTCAAATATCGTACGGCCAAAGCAAATATCATCAGGCGCTACTCGAAAACACACGTACGACTAAATTCGCTATGATCATAGACTTTAAATACAAATCCTTCCCAGGCATCCCTGAGTGCAAGTCCCATAACAGTCCACAGACTAATCCAAATGAAAGTCCAGAATATAAACATCTTAACGTCTCGTCTCACCCAATACATCGGATCGTGGCACAAACAAACTCGCAGTGAGTCAAACATATACCTGAGTCGACGGGAATCGATCCACCGCTGAAATGAGCATCCATCTCCAGGAGCTCTCCAACACACACCTGCAAAAGCCTCCCGAACCACGGGGCTAAAAAAAATGGTAGGGTGAGTATTTTCATACTCAGTAGGAAAATACCCAGTAGGGGAAATCCCAAACGGTGAACTCAATAAGTTCATAAATACATGCGTTCATGCAACTCAAACATGAAGCAGATAGGCATACAAACATCATGCTCATACGCATACAAACATACCAAATGCACCATCGTGCCAAAGTCATACCAAATGCACCATCGTGCCAAAAACATACTAAAAGCACCATCGTGCCAAAATCGTACCATCAAATAAAACTTACACAAACACCCTTATCCAGGGTCTTACAAACTTACTCGTACCATCGTATGCATACTCATACAACATATGCATACTTGTACGACCTTACTCGTACAATCATATGCTCACTCATGCGACCTTACTCGCACATCTTACACTTACTGTCTTACTCAGAAACTTACACTTACAGTGTTGCTTGGATTCATACGCTTACGGTCTTACTCTTACAATCGTACTCATACTCTTACACTTATAGTCATTCTCATACACATACGCTTACAGTCGTACTCATACTCATACAGTCGTGTTCATACTCATACTCATACAGTCGTACTCAAACTCATAATTGTACACATATCAACGACCACTGAAGCTCATTACAACTAATAAGCTCCAACGTCGAAATGGAAAAGAATGCCACTAGGGCAACACCTTAACCTCCAGGGAGTGACTAAACGCCATGGACTTTTCCGAAGGTAAGGCACACCAGTGCTCATGGGGCACAGGATCAAACAGGTAAGAGTAGGTCTATGATACTACTTACCTGAGCGCGCAAACATACACCCACACATAAGGGGTCATACAATTGCCCACACATAAGGGGTCTTATAGTGCCATACAATTGCCTACCATAATGGGTCTTATAGTGCCAGTGCCACTCTTGGGCAGAAACATACAGTGCCACTTTTGGGCAGAATCATACAACGCTCTCAACAAAGCATCAAACGTCTGGGCTTACACAGCACACAGACCAAATCGGAAACATACGTCGCTCTCAACAAAGCAAAAGACGTCTGGTGCTCTACACAGCACACAGACAACATCCCGTAGGATAAACACCATGGCAAGACATGATAAATGCTCAGCCGACTCATTATCGGCTAGCTCAAACACGGAACTTAATCCGTCGAACCCTCAGGTCTCAAACTCAACGCTATCATTAGTTGTGCTTATTATTCAAGTTTGAATTAAGTAAATTATGCGGTACAATTATGCCACACAAGCACTCAAACGTACCGTGCTCTACTGATCAAACCGAAGACTAGCCCGTTCCGAAACCCTAGTTTGTCAAGGCAGCAGACTTCGCTTAACCCGTCCACATCATGATCACAACACATCATACATCAACCCTTACAGTCTTACATACTCCGCCATCCCCTTATGGCCAAATCATCTTACACTAACATCATCAAATGAAGCTCCTCAGAGTCAACCCAGTTGTCGCCCTCTTACTTATACCTCACTTATTGAGCTTACTTTTCACTTCATAATTTGTACGTTATGCTTGTACAATTATGCACACTCTTACTATCTGACAAACCTCACCCTTCATACCCATAACCTTTGTCATCCATCATACGCTTACACATCCATAACCAAATCCAGATAAAACTCTGTCACCTCTTACTGTCCATCGCCCATACCTCTGCCCGCATACACTTACACATATCCATAGCATCAACCAATAGCCATCATACATACGTATGTGTATCACACATACGTATAACATATACATACTGTCATACATATGTAACTTACAACCATGCTCACTAGCCATCACTAGTGCACACATACACATTTATACATACGTCAAACATACACGCTAGCCATCATTAGCACATGCATACATATGTCAGACATACACGCTAGTCATCACTAGCACATGCATAATCCATACATACTCTAAACATGCACGCTAGCCATCACTAGCACATGCATACACACGTCAAACATATACGCTAGCCATCACTAGCACATGTATAATCTATACATACTTCAAACATGCACGCTAGCCATCACTAGCACATGTATCATCCATACATACTTCAAACATGCATGCTAGCCATCACTAGCACATGCATAATCCACACCTACTTCCAACATACACACTAGCCATCACTAGCACATACATACATATATGAAACTTACCAACAAACACGCTAGCCATCACTAGCACATGCATACATCCAACGTACTTACAGCCAACATGCATGTCATATGCATTTCAACATACCATATAATTGTGCTTACACGTACATCATGCAATCAGATCGTTACTTAACATCCAAAGCATGGAATCCTACAATCTTAGCATGCTACTACTCATTCAAAGCATGCTATCATGAATTTACGAGTTCAAAGCTCCCCTACCTCGTAATCATGACGTTCGATGGCGAGCACACGACAGTGGCGGCGTCGGCGGCGGAGATGGCGGCCAAAAGCTTTGCCAAGTGAAGAGAGCTGTTGTCCCGAGGATTTTAGGAAGCGCCGGAACTAGTCATGACCAAACGGGGTGTCAGAATCAATGCGGCAAAACCCGCGATCCACGGCGGCACACTAGGGCGGCCGGGAGAAATATCGTGCCAACATATGTGGCGGTGCGACCAAATGTCGATGGTGTACACTGAAGATCGGCCGGTGGCTAATATGTGCTCAGCCGGCCACAAAACATCAAAATCGGCCGTGGACAACACCCAACAACGACGATTTCGCATCAACATGGGCCCACATAAGGGCGGAGGGCATGGGGCGACACTCGAGGATAGTGGAGAGGTGGAGGAGGACTCTAATGTCAACTCCATTCGGTGGCAGAGCCAACCGACGGTCAGGCGGCACAAATACGGTGCCTAAACCCAAAAATGCACGCGTGGCCACATGCACACGCGGCTAAAAAGTGCCACTCTAGGGGAAGATGGGTCGGACAGTGGCGACCCAAGGCCCTCATTAGGCCAACAGGGCTAGGGCCAGGAAGTAGTGGCTGATCGAAACGGCGACATCGCCGATCGCCACCACAACCAATACCATGATGCAGGCGGTTGTGCATCTCGCACGGTATAGGGCAATGACAAGTGGCCCAATCTGGGCAGAGTGTATAATCGGGCCAATCGGGGCTGGCCCTCACTGTCGCCGAGCCGGGGCAGAGCCCACAATGGCCAAATGGCCCACGGCTCGCCGATGGCCAAGACCCGAGACGCACCCAAAGCTTCTAATCGGGCGGAGCAAGGCAATAGGGGCAAGGCGGGGTCGAAAACGGAAACCCCCTACCGACACTAGGTTGAGGTAGGCTGGACGGAGTCCTACCGGTGGCCGAATGACGACCGGAAACACACCGGCGTCCAAAAAATCTCACGGATAGTGAGATGCAAAATAGTGATAAAAACCTGATCAAAAGACCGGCAGCTCACAGCGGAGCGCAGAAAGCACAACGGTGGCTCTAGCCAACGCCTATGGGTTCCTAGCGGCCAACTAAACATAAGTCTAGTTGAGAGCGGCCGCAAACGATGTCAAAATCGTACACCCATAGCTCAAAAACGGGATTAAAGGAGAGAAAAAACCCGAAAAAGGTTTGGTACCTCATGGAGGAGTGAAGAGGCCGTGGCGGCGGTCATAGCTGGTACCTACGGACTCATAGCGGTGAGGCAAAGCAGATCTGGACAAGAACCGCCAGAATCCGACGACGGAGGAGGGAGAACGGAGCTACCGGAAATGGGCTCGGGTTTTCTAAAAACTCACTGGACGTAAAATTTCTTCTGGATGTCGGTTCTGTAAGTTTCTGGAAAAACTTACTGGAGATGGCTTTTTAATCCATGATTTCACTATTCACCTTTTTTATTTTTACATCTATGTCCCTAATACGCGTTAACTCATTGGTTACGCGTTATAGCTCCAAAATTCGCGCCGCAAGTGCGCAGTGAGGCCCGCGGCCTGCGACTAAGCCCCACACCTGACTCTACAGGTATAAATATGGGGGAAAAATACACAAATACGAATACGCCGAAGCGTCACATTTTCCCGCAAAAAATGACCAGAAAAATAGCAGGAAAATCACAAAAAATCGTAGAAAATTCAGGGACATTACAGATATGCTTTGATCCGATATGCTCTGATCTGATTTGATTTGATCTATTATGGTAAGATGAAATCTGTTTGATGGAATCCGATATGATCCGATCTATTCTGTTGTGTATTATGTTCTGCTCTGTAATAGAGTGGCGCATGTGATTCTGTTAGGGTTTTGATTCCGCTGATTTATTGGCTTCTATTCGACTCCGATGATTTATAAGATTTCTGTTTGATTTTGAATGATTTATTTGGATATAAGGTTATACATATTTTATCATATATGATTTTGTGATGTCTAATGCATGTATTAGCCGTTAGGCAGAACTACGTTCGGATCAGATCATATTGGAATAATGTCAGAGATGGTATCCAGTACGTACGTAGGCAACAAATGGTACGATAATGTTGGCCCGATCCAAAATAGTTATAAAATTAGGTTTGTTATGATCTACGTGCAATAAAATGCTATAGCTTCGTAGTGCATAGAAGAACGTTATGACTTTCGCACTTAGAGTCCGTAGCTCCTAGTTGCTCTTGTTTTAAGTTTTATGTTTATTTTATTTACTCCAATTTTTGTTTTCTGAATAACCCCCGGTTTGGGTCCAGTTTCTAGGTTGAGGTGCTACATGACTAGAGTCCACTGGCCGATTCCGATGCCACCTCATATAGAGAACAAAAAGTGGGAGAGGGTGTGCCAACAAGGCAATCGAGTGCGGAGGGCAACAAAAGTATAGAGGCAGCGGGGTTAGGTTGGGTTGGCGGCCATGCCTTCACCAGCCCATGGCCAGTCGAAAAGAAGTGGATAGGAGGCTAGACGACAACTAAAAAAACTCCGATGGCCAAATTCATTTTGACACAGTGAGAAATTGGGAAAAATATCTATAGATTGTGGAAGAGCAAGGAGAGCATGGTGGCGGCCCTGGCCGGCGCCTATGGGGTCTTAGTAGTCGTAGAAGCTAAGTCTAGTGGAAGACAACAACAAATGGAGGCGAAATAGCTCGCCAATGGCCCAAAAACGAATTTAGATGTTGAGAAAAACCGAGGAAAAGACCGGTATCTCATGGAGGAGAGAGGAGAGGGTGGCGGCAGTCCTAGCCACACCATTAGACTCGTGGCGGTAAGGTGAAGTAGATTCTGGCAAGAAGCGGCAGAATTCAGCGAAGGAGGAGACACGACAGAGTGACTGGAAACTCTCTCGGGTATCTCTCAAAACTTCTAGACGAATGTCGGGCATTCCAAACATTTTGGAATGTGTCATGTTTTGGACGTTATTTATTTTATACTCTTTTGTTATATGTCCCCAACATGCACTAACCTCCTGTTTACGAGTCGTGCCTCCAAAATTCTTGACAAAAGCATGCGTTGAGACCTACGGCCTATGACTAAGCCCCACACCCGACTCTATAGTATAATATTGAGGTCAAATAAGCAAATACAAATACAATCAAGGGTCACAATTTTTAGGAAAAATAATAGAAAAAATCAGGGACGTTACAATAACCCACCTAGTGTTAGTTGTTGGGATACACATTTTTCAAGTTGAGGAGATCACTAGGCATCCTACTCCTATTATAGCTGCATGTCTTCAATGAATTGGGTCTCATAGACCCTCTTCCTTGAAGAGGCAGCATGCAGGAACTCCAGTGAAGGCAAAGGAGGGCTTTGATGTCTCTTATAATGATACCCCTACTCCACCACCACCTTCTTACATTGTTTCATCTTCTCGGATCACTCTGGCCTCATTTATGCAACATCTAGCCACTTTTAGCACCTATTTTGATTATATGTCTCAGGCTTTGCATCATATTTAACGACCACAAAGACATCTAAATCATCTGCTTCTTCATAATGAGGACACATCTTAGCAATTGAGCTTGAGCCTATTTCAACTTTTGAGGAGGAGCCCACTATTGGTTTGTTAGATGTGGCATAGACAAACCGAGAAAATAAAGTACCTCTAGCCCGCAATTAAGTTACAAGATTTATTTCCCCCCTTTAAACAAATTACACCTAGAATTTTTACATGGAAACCTGACAAGGGAAAAATCACAACAACTATACACTATATGAACTCAAGATTACAAAATTACCAATTGCATAGACAAAAGACTCATTTTTCTTCTAACCAGTTGGTTCTTCACGTCACTCTTAAATTATGAATCAACCACTCCTTAGTTGTTTACCAACCATAGCTTGATCTTCTTCTCATTTGTACTCTTTTGATCAACATAGATCTTTCATCTCATCTTTGGAATAAATCTTCCAATCACTTGATCTTCTCAAAAACAAGCTTCAGCAAACACATAATATTTTATGCTCTAATCTCACCTCTAATCATTCTTTTTGATATATGGTAGAGATTTTCTCAATCTAGAAGGCAACCATCTCAAAACTCCATTAAAGAGACTCCACACAAGCTCTCAAGGTTTTCTAGGTCTTCTCTCCTCCTTCATCACATTCCAATGCTTTTTTATAGCCTCCCATACCATAAAAGGAAAAGGTCTCTAATTTGGAATCATAACCAAACCGGAAAAAACTTAAATTTGGCAACCGATCGTTTCCACAGGGCAATCAATCACTCCCTATATTTCTCTTCACGATTTATAGCCGATCGATTGTTATACCATACCGATCAATCGCTAACTCTTACCTTCGTTTTAAACATAACAATTTTAGGTGCCAATCAATCATTTCATAGATCCTATCGATCGTTCTATCAATTTTTTTATTTTTCACTTTCTAAATATCCAAACCTCACCATTCTTTAACGTAAGGTCTTTTTTACCCTAAAGTGTGTGAATGTGATGTGAATGTGTGCTTTTACCTAAAAAAAACATTGATTTGAATCTTCTTTTAGTTCCACTATTAGAAATACATCTTCAGACTATAAATTGACTCAAAATACACATTTCATGACATTATTTTGATCACAAAAATAAGTCAATACATGACATAAGGACACTTATATTCTTACACCCACAGCTGTTGATGTGGAGGATGACATATCTTCCACTAATAGTGATGTTGATTAGTTTTCTTTTTATTTATTTTTGCTTGTAGTTTTCATTATTTATTTGGTGTTAGTTGTTGTTTCTGTTTTGTGCTATTGGATGAGATTATGTTTTTCTTTGAGCATATATTATAATCTCTTTATTATGCTTAATGAAGATCTTTCTTGGTTCCTTTCTTAATGTTGCTATCATATGATATTTATTTTATTTCTTCCTTTCTTCAATTTGTGACAAAAAGGGGGAGAACAACATTGTATTGTTTATTCAAATATTCACCATTTCCATTTCACATGTTATGCATAGTATAGGCTGTTATATTTGGTATGCAGGTGATTTTTATGATGCATTAAGGAGGGGTTTCAAGACAAGATTCAAAATTTTCAAGACAAGAAATGTTACAATGTAAATTGTTGAAATTTCAAGTTGTTCTTGAATTATACTTTGGGTCTATAATACAATGTAAAGTGTTTTGTCACTCTAATTTCCAAAGGGGGAGATTGTAGGGGAATATTATGTTTTGTATTAGTTAATTCCATGACAAAACTCTAGTTAAGTGTACTTACGTGAATTTATCCTAAACTTAGAATTTTGAAGTTTGTTTAAGTGATCAAGATCAACAATGGAGCTTGAAGATTGAAGATTTAAAGGAATTAAAGTTAAGTCAAGCCCTTGGTGAAAGTTTCACCGAGTCATAGGATGGATTGGTTGTTACTCAAGATCACATAGTGAAGATGAAGCCGAAAAGAAAACTCAGAAGTATTTTAAAAGTGTTTTGATAGGTAAAAAAATGCACACACATCATATTCACACACTTGGGATAATGGTATTATCATGTTAGAGTGAGAAAGAACAAAGTGTTCAACATCTATCTATAATATTGTGATGGATCTGAATTTTTCTATCCACTATGAAGATAAGTTATAAAATAGTAGTTAATAAAAAAACTCAACTAGAAAAAAAAATGAGATTACTTGCATACCTAATTTGACCTAACCAAATTTCCAATCTTAATCTTCTTTGTCCCTTTGCCCACCCTATAAATCCTTCTAATTTTTATATATTTTAGGGAAATTTATTTAAATAATATTAAAAAAATTACCGATTTGGACCACTTTGGGAAATATTTCCCAAAGTGGTATTCCTTTTTGCCACGCAGGTGCCAGCCAGCGTGGCTTTTTTTTTAGTTGATTTCGTCCTTCTAAAGGATGAAACCGGTTCAAGTTATAATACAGTTGAACCGATTTCATCCTTTAGAAGGATGAAATCAACTTAAGCTCATTTTGTCCTTCTAAAGGACGAAATCGCAACACTTAGCCACTTTCGCCCGTCCGCCTAGCTGATTTCGTCCGTTTAAAGGACAAAATCACGTAACATTGATTTCGTCCTTATAAAGGACGAAATCAAGTTAAGTTTTTTTTAAAGATATGTTTTAAACTAAATTTAACACTTGTCCCTATTCATGCATTCCACACATTTCATGCATACCAAAGATAACATTAAATTTATTGACATCATTGAATAAAAACAAACATAAAATATAAATGTTAATCAAATATATTACACACAAGGGGAGAAAATATTTAGTTTAAAATAAACATAAAACAACGCAAATGTCACAATCTCCTACGTCCTCGACCTCGACCTCATGATCTGCCTGTTCCGGCTCTGGCTATGGCTCCAGCTCGGAATGTGGCTCTAGCTCTGGCTCCGGCTCGGGATGTGGCTCTAGCTCTGGCTCCACATAAGTAATAGATGGTTCAACACGAGCTGGCCGATGTCGTCTATAATATAAAATCGGCTCTGCCTGAGCTACATGTGCAGTGACTCCAAATGATGAACATGAAGGAGAGCTATGCGCTGCTGATGATGATGGAATATCATGGAATGAAGAGTGCATCGGCTGTGTCTGAGCAGCCTCGTGGACAGGATAATCTCTAGGGACATCCGTAATCACCGACTGAAGCAGTGGCAAGCTACAAATGACGTCATCATGCTCCCTAATCACCGACTGACATGCTGCTAATAAGTCCTCGCTCGAAGAGTAGGTGTTAATTGCGTAAGTCAAATGTGTATGCGTATGTCGAGCTAGACGAAGCTATCAAAAAATAAATTAAAAAATAGATAAATAATTAATAAGAAATAAGAAAATAATATGTGCCTTAATTAACAAAGTTATACTTACCAAAGCTGCCTCAGATGCTCCCCTAGGCTGATATGTCATCTCCTCTATATCATCGCGGGGCAAAATATATCGTCGTGTAATCGGTAAATACCACTGTATATATGCGCTATGCACATCTCGTGATGCCATCTCCCCTCTAATAATAGTGGCTCTCCTATCCTCCCATCGAGCGATATATAACGCTTGATGTAATGTTCAATCGGTAATATGGCGGCCCTGTCGAGTGATGCGATGGATATACTCAACAGGAGACGGTGGGACCCCTTGCTCCAGGTTAAATTGGAGCATTACCCGATCTGGCACATACATCTCTACTATCTCGTAACATATTAATGGAGCTCGAGATAGCCACACGTCTCGACCGTCAGTACATAGAGGAGGTAAGGCAGCCAATACTTCTAGTGAGTACGGCTACTAAATAACCTATACAATATATAAAGATAATTTAGCTTAAATAACGACAATATTTTTTATAAACACTACAAGAAAAGTTCAACACATAAATAAAATTACTTGATATGGCCACTGGGGGTCTAACTCTCCTCTGTACAATCGGAGGACTCCTTGTGGATTTTCTGTTCTCTTTCTCCGAACATTTTACCTTAAGGAGTTAAATTTAAAAAATGAGTTCAGCAAATGTATATAAAACGATTCTAAAATAATCAAGTGTTAAACAAAAATAAAGCCTACCTCGCTCCTAATGGAGCACCCTTGGCTAAGCGACCCATCTCAGCACTTGGTCGTCCGACGTATAAATGCTCCCACGACCATAGCTATGCCAGAAAATATGAACATATTAAATAAAATTAAAGAATTATACATGAAAAAAACTATTTAAAGTAATAAATCCATTTACCTGAAGAAGGATCAGGCAACTTGCAATCCCCGAGGTCATGGTCTGACATGCTTTCCCTAACTTGGTATAAAAACGCAAGAGTGGCACTGCCCCATGAATACGCACCCGCCATGTCGAAATCCTCAAGGAGGGAGAGATAGACCACATGTACATGGCTACTCATGGTAACCACAAATATCATCGCTCCAAGTAGATGTAAAAGATAGGTTTGTGCATGCTGCTCGATAACTACCTCCGTAGCATCGGCTGGGAGCTCTCGAAACTCCTGTAAGAGCCATCGAAGGCTCACTCGGCTACCACACATGAATGTAGCAGGAGGGGCTCTACCAAGGAGTCTAACTAATATATCACCATGAGCTCCTCCTGTCGTGCCCGTCACCGCATGGCCATCGATGCGAAGTCCTAATAGAACTGCCACATCCATGAGAGTGATAGACATCTCTCCATAGGGCAAATGGAACGTCTGTGTCTCCCTCCTCCATCTCTCAACGAGAGCTGGCAATAGAGGCCTATCGAGACGGACGTACCTAAGATGAATGAAATGCCTGAATCCCACTTGCTCAATGTAGGGTAACAGACAATCATCCACTGGCCAATGGCAGAGATACGTAAAAAGTTCGGTGCACTCAAGGCACCCGGGGTCTTATAATAAATTTAAAAATTATAACCCATCATACTATATAGTCTAAAAAACCTAAACAAATGTTAAAAAGAGTTATCATACCTCTCCTCTCCAAATGGCTGCTGACCTATGTGTCTCCTGCTATAAGAGTACAGAATCATCAATCGGGCCTGGCCCGTAAGAAGGATCTGCATGATCCATATGATCTGCGGACGGAGAATTAAAATCACATCATTATTCTTCAGGAACATATGCTTATACCTAAAATAGAGAATAAATAAATAGATTGATTATATGTTTACCAATCAACAGGAGGGTTTCTACATGCTCTACTATTGTGCCCACTTTGTTTACACCTCCCGCATTTATATCCTCCTCTACCATCTCTCTCCATCGTTCTACGGTCCATTGTATTCCTAATACAAACAAACCGTGGGCAATCGGGTTGCGTTGTTGGTATCGGAGGGTACAATACAAAAGGCATATCCCTCTCCCAATACTCCCGACCACGAGGAGAATTAAATTCTACGGAGTACACATTTTTATTAGTGGACTATGTGTAGAACAATGCTGCCTGTATCGGCTCCTGCCGCTTTGCCCACACGGCGATAATGTGAGTGCAAGGATAACCATAAACCTAAGGGATGTTGCATGTACAAGTATGCATTCTTGCATTTACCATAACCTTCCGGCCACGAATAGACGTCACTTCATATTAACCGCTGTTGATCCTATTAACTATATACTCCCCAATTTTTCTTGTTTGTTCTCTCATTATCACTTCCACTCTGGGAGTATATGGGGTAGCCATGGCAGATGCGGTAGACGATCGTTTAACAAAGAATTTTATGCCCTAGGACTCTCCTGACCAATCAAGTCCATTTTAGCATCAAACTTTTCGACTGTAAGTGCACAAGCTGCTGCTCCAATCAAGTCCGTCAGTGTATCATTTTTGAACTCCTTAAAATTTGCTTTTATGTGACGGATGCAACAACGATGGTGGTACAGAGGCTCGGGAAGAACCTCAGGCACGGCCTTTTGAACCTCCCACTTTGTTTACACCTCCCGCATTTGTCAACATGATACTTCTCCTTCATTCTTTGAATAATATCCCCTGGTGTGAGAGTTAATTCGGCTTGGATAGCGGGCATTATGACCTTTGAAATAAAGGAGGCACTGCACTGCTTATGATCTGTGCTAAGCTGGGCATTCCAACATGTGTGATCACCTTTGTACGTCCTCAATTTAAAGAACCATCCACCCCTTTTTAATGAGCCATGAACTCTCCAAGGGCAAGTACTATCAATGCACTTCACTGTATACTCTGAAAAAAATTTTTGTACAACCTTGTATTAGACATGATTTTGAATGGAAAACTCCTGCAAGGTTGTAACGAATGATTCTTTATTCTCAAAGATGCAACCAACATATAACTCATCTTCCTTTTGTTGGTCCATATCCATGGCAGAATTAACTGCCGCATCTATCTCCTCATCTGTGATGTGTGCATAAAGTGGCTCCACTTCATAGTATGGCGGCTCTTCATCATCCACATTCATATCATTTGTAGTAATAGCATTGTCTACCGCATCATCCCCCTGCTGTCAACCATCTGTTAAGCGCTTTCTTCACCTCTGACCTCTTCTTCATTCATATCTGAATCTTCTCCACTTACTTCACCAATATTATCTTCACCTTCGTTAGCCTCATTTTCATCAATATCTTCATCATGGACATATGCCCCCCTACATTAGAACATCGCATATGTATTAAATTACATATGCCTAAAAATGTTATATTCATTTATGAATATAAATTTCACCTTTAATTGGATGGTCCAGCATCGGTATGACCAACATACGTGTAGGGGTAATGAATACCCATCGAACTTTGAGTTCCATACCATGCACCGCCTTGGGACATTTGAAAGCTAAATGGCTCGTGTGCATGTGTTGTGGACCTTCCATATTACACATAAACAAAATTCAAAATTTAGCATCCTATATTTCATTAATAATTATAAGATTCAAAAAGGATTTACAACTTAATAAACCTTACCTCCAATTCGGTCCACTTCCATCGTAAATAGGGGTAGACGACCTATGATGTTCATTTGAAGCTACTGTCATAGATAAATTCCCTTCTTCTTCATCGTCCACCGGCATTTGCATATGCATTTCATTGTTCACATTTCTATCCGAGCTCATGTGTGAGCTCCTGTGAGAGCTCCTATGTGAACTACTTCACCTTTCACTAGTCACTCGGGCCTCTTTTTCGAGAAATAACTTGAAAGAAATTATGTGACGCGAGTGGTGAAACATAAAACCCATTGATGCATCATCATTTATGCATATTAGTGTCATCCTCGATCTATATGATGGAATATTACATTTTATAGTAATTTTTCATCTTCTTCGATCCCATCCAACTTTGCTTGCTATGTGCATCTCAAATTCATCAAATGTAGATGGTTTCTTAATTAATAATCCTTCTACACATCCGTTGTAGTTAATTAAAAAACTAACTATTTCTTTTGCCATCTTTATTAACTTAATTCATAAATAATAAATTAAAATAATATTAGATCAAGCAATCTCTCTATACCTATTGATAGAAATATTAAACTAAAGACTAACCAGTCCCTAAAGACTTTAGAAAAGAGGAGCAAATTCCAAGTTCGTTAAACTAGAAAAAGTAGCAAACACGACACAATAATATAGACTTCTTAGCTTTGAATAAGAGATGAATAAATTATGCAGTTCAGGCCTTTGTCACTTCTTCTTTGACAATATAGCACATCTTTTATTTATTTATCCAGTCTAGTTCATCTTAGGACTTGGTAAAATATTACTATGTTAATTTAATAAATCTAATTAGTACAAGTCCGGCCACATACAATCAAGGCCCTAACAATTAAATCTTTAAGCACACAAAATTCCTAAGATGAACTAACAAAATTCCCTAACAATTTAATCTTTAAGCACACAAAAACGTTTTTTAGGACTAACATAACACAAGAAGATCACTAAAATCTAACAATTAAATCTTTACGGCATACATTATGAAAGATTACAAATTCAAAGTCAATACCATAACAATTGAATCTTTAAGTACACAAATTCCTAAGATGAACTAACAAAATTCCCTAACAATTAAATCTTTAAGCACGCAAAATCATTTTTAAGGACTAACATAACACAAGAAGATCACTAAAATCTAACAATTGAATCTTTAAGGCATACATTATAGAAAATCACAAAATTCTCTTACTAGATTAAACGTATCAAATCCCTAAATTAAAACTAGGGCAAAAAAGAATACCTAAATCAGCTTGGCGGACTCGGCGGCAAGGTGGTAGTCAAAACAGAGCTCAATCAAGGTTGAGCGAACGAAATAAATGCTGGGGCGAATGAAATCGCGTCAAAGCGGATGAAATTGCAGCGGAGCATATTGTCGGGATGGAGAAAAATGCGAGAACAAACGAGGGTGAACATGCTGTAAAAAGACGACGATTTCGTCCTTTAAAAGGACGAAATCAACTTAAGTTGATTTTGTCCGTTAAAAGGACGAAATTGGCTTCTGCTGTCGTCGCAATTTCATCCTTTAGAAGGACGAAATCAACTTAAGTTAATTTTGTCCTTCTAAAGGATGAAATTAGGTCAGGTATTTAAAACTTGAATCGATTTCGCCCGTTATAAGGATGAAATCAGCTTAAACCTGATTTCGTTATTCTAATAGAAAAAAGCCACACAGGCGCCAGCCAAGCAAAAAGGAACACCACTTTGGGAAATATTTCCCAAAGTGGTCCAAATCGGTAATTATTTTTTTTAATATTATTTAAATAAATTTCCCTATATTTTGATTATTAAAACATAATTTGTTAAAAATTATATTATATATATATAGAAAAATTATTTAAATAATATTAAAAAAATAAATAATTACCAAAATTGCGCACTTTAGAAAATATTTTCCAAAGTGGTGTAGCTTTTGGCCACATTTTTTTTTCATCCTTCAGAAAGACAAAATTAATACAAATGTATTGGTTTTGTCCTTTAGAAGGACGAAATCAGTATTGGTTTCGTCATTCAAAAGGACGTATTGATTTCGTCCTTATGAAGGACAAAATCAATAAAAATCCATGTCCTTCCCTCTCTCTCCTCTTTTTCTCTCTATTTACTCTCTCTCCTCTCTCTCTCTTCTCTCTCTCTCTCTCCTCTCTCTCTCTTCACTCTCTCTCCTCTTTCTCTCTCTATTCACGCTCTCTCTCCTCTTTCTCTCTCTATTCACGCTCTCTCTCTTCTCTCTTTATTCACTCTCTCTCCTATCTCTTTTGGCTATCTCTCTTCTCTCTTCACACACACTCTCTCCTCTTTCTCTCTCTTCACTCTTTCTCCTCTCTTCTTGAGAAAGATGAGAGGAGAGAGAGTGAAGAGAGAGAAAGAGGAGAGGAGAGAGAGTGAATACAGAGAGAAGAAGAGAGAGAGAAAATAGGAGAGAGAAAAATATGAGAGAGTGAATAGAGAGAGAGAGGAGAGAGAGAAAAAGAGGAAAGAGAGGGACAAAATCAATAAAACACATGTGTCCACTTCCCTCTCTCTCCTCTTTTTCTCTCTCTCTTATCTCCCTCTATTCAATCTCTCTTCACTCTCTCTCCTCTTTTCTTTCTCTTTCTCTCTCCCTATCTTTCTTAAATACAACTATTAATGTAAGAGAGAGTGAGTATTTTATGGGAAAGAGAAAGAAGAGAGGGGAGAGCTTGAAGAGAGAGAAGGAGAGAGAGTGTATGTGAAGAGAGAAGAAAGAGTGAAGAGAGAGAGAAGAAGAGAGATAGCCGGAAGAGAGAGGAGAGAGAGAAAAAGGAAAGAGAGTGAATAGAGAGAGAGAAATAAAGAGAGAGAGAAAGAGGAGAGAGAGAGAGGGAAGGACATGAGTTTTTATTGATTTCGTCCTTTTGAAGGACGAAACTAGTACATTTGTATTGATTTCATCCCCAAATAGGTGTCGGAGCTTGGTTGGCACCTAAATGGCCAAAAACGACACCACATTTGGAAATATTGCCCAAAGTACACGATTTTGGTTATTTTTTTAATATTATTTAAATAAATTTTCCTATATATATATAATTTTCATGATGGAAGGTGTCACAGGTGAAGAGCTTTGCCTAGCGACCCATGCTGGCCTGGTTGCAACGCACAACCAGCAGCCTTCTCTCACAACCTTCCCTCTCGTATGCGCAAAGGGAACAAGGAATCAGCCTGTACACCCGTCTCTGGTGCAAAGGGGCTCCACCCAATGCTTGTAATCATAGTCTGTCAGGTTACAATGGCAGGAAGAGGGCCAGGGCTGACAAGCTAGTCGCTGTCCAGAACTCTCTGGTTCGTCCTCATAAGGTTTTCTGTCAACCATGGCCGCCCCATCCTCTCCCTTATATAGACTCAGCAATGCTGGTCCGAGTCTCACTAGGAATACAATATAGCCCAGCCCAAATACAGCGTCCCTCCCTGTCCCAAACTCTCCTAGCCCAAGGTCGTCCCAGCCAACTAAGGAAACCTGTGGAGGATTCCGTCTTCGGCTAGGAGTCCAGCGTCCATCAGCTTCTAGAGTCCATCCGTCTAAGGAAAGTCTGCTGCCTCTGCTCCTATCCGCACTAGGAGTCGGCTGCCTCTGCTCCTATCTGTACTAGGAGTCCGCTGTGCTGCCTCCAAGTATCCCAGCTCCCCTAGGAGTCCATCCCTAGGGTGTTGTGGCACCCAGCACGCTACTAGAAGTCCTGCCCGCGCAGGGACTCCGCCTCAGCCTGCTCCGCAAGGCGAGTGCTCATCCGGAACCGCTCCAACGCTGCTCCAAGTATCCGTTTGTGCCCAAGGGGCTGCCTAGGTTGTCCATCGCCAAGGCTAACTTGGCTGTCCGCTGCCAAGTATAGGGGTTAGCCGCCCCCTTGTCTATGCAAAAAGTGGAGGGGCTAACAGGCCTCCCCCAACCAATCCGCTCGACGCCCTCGTCGAGGCCAAGTAATCTCAAACCTTGTCTTCAAACTGCCATAACACGACGTCTCGCTCCCAGCTATTCTCCGACTCCGGAAGACCCTTCCACTTAACCAAGTAGAAGATCCTCCTATTCTTCTTGCTCATTCCTATGACCCTGCTATCAAGAATAGCATCAACCTCCTTTTCAAAAGAGGTTCTTATCATAGGCAGGGCTCTCTTCGAAGTACCTCTGCTGGAATCATTTAAGTCTGCATGAAAAGGCTTAAGGAAACTGACATAGAAAATGGGGTGAATCTTGAAGCGTTCAGGCAACTCGAGTTGGTATGCTAGCTGACCAACTCGCTGTTTCACCTCAAAGGGTTCATCATACCATTGTATCAATTCTTTGTGCACATCCTCCCTTCTCAACTTTTCTAGAGTTAGGGAGTAAGTTTTAGCATGACCTTATCCCCAACCTGAAACTCAAGAGGTCTCCGGTCTCTGTCCGCATACTTCTTCATCCTCTTGACTGCCTTGGTTAAGCAGTCTCGCGCTTCCTCCATCCTCTCAGTCCGCCCCCTAGCAAAGCGATAGGCAGTGGGACACCTGCCTCCTATCCGCTGCAAGGTCACATCCACTAGCGTAAGAGGTTGCTGGCCTGTGGCCAACTCAAAGGGACTGCTTCCTGTGGCTAAGCTCGTGTGTAGGTTATAGCAAAATTGAACGACTTCCAGCAAGTCTACCCAATTTTTCTGGTTTGTTGTGACAAAGTGGCGTAGATACTCCTCCAATATACCATTCACCCGCTCTGTCTATCCATCCGTCTGAGGGTGATTGCTGGTCGAAAAGTTAAGCTAAGTGCCTAACATCTCGAACATCTGAGTCCAAAATCTGCTCGTGAAGCGAGTGTCTCTGTCGCTGACAATGTCCGCAGGCAGTCCCCAATACTTGACAACGTTCTGGAAAAATAAGTCTGCGGCCGTCTCAGCGCTGCAAGTCTTAGGGGCTGCAATGAAGGTCCTATACTTGGAGAAGCGGTCTACTACCACCATAATCGATCCAAATCCCTGCACAATCGGCAAACCAGTTATAAAATCATGGACAAGCTAATCCATGGTCGGTCTGGAATGGGAAGGGGCTGCAACATGCCCACTTCCTTCTTCCTCTCTGTTTTGTCCTGCTGGCAAACCATACATGTTCTCACATAGTGCTCAACATCTTCCAGCATCCACGGCCAGAAGTAGTTTTGGGACAAGAGTGCATGAGTCCTCTCTTGCCCTAGATGGCCTGCCCACGTAGAGTCATGGGTCTCTTTCAACAACTAGCGCCTCAAACCGCCAGCCAAGGGGATGTAAGGTCTTCCTCCTTTTGCATACAACACCCCCTCCTCTAGCCAGAATCACCGTGTAGACCCATCCTTCACGGATTCGATCAGCCTTAGGCAGGCTTGATCTTTCTCCGTGGCTTGCCGTATCTGCTCCAACATATCCCCTACCAATGCCGCCATTGTTGCTTCCGGGTCTGTTCGTCGGCGCATTAGCCACAATGTTCACCTTGCCCGGATTATACTCCAACACGAAATCAAACTCAGCCAAAAATTCCTGCCAACAGGCCTACTTGGGAGAAAGCTTCTTCTGCATGGTAAAGTAGCTTGTGGCTACATTGTCTGTCTGGACAAGGAACTTCACTCCCAGCAAGTAATGCCTCCAAGTTTTAAGGCAGTGGATGACCACAGTCATCTCCTTCTCGTGGACTGAATACCTCTGTTCGGTCTCGTTGAGCTTGCGGCTCTCATATGCAACACGGTGATTGGATTGGATCAACACTCCTCCAATCACCTAATCAGAAGCATCTGTTTGCACCTCAAAGGGCGCATCAAACTCGGGAAGTTTGAGCATAGGCTCGGAGGAGATGGCCTCCTTTAGCCGCTCAAACGCTGCTTGGCATACATCAGCCCAGCACCAAGGCCTGTCTTTCTTCAGAAGGTCAGTCAGCGCTGCTACTTTCTTCAAGTAGTTCCTGATGAATCTCCGCTAGTAATTCGCGAGTCCTAAGAATGATCTCAGCTCTGTCACCTTAGTTTGGACTAGCCACTCTGCAATGGCCCTGACCTTCCGCCCATCCATCCTTACTCTTCCCTCTGCTATGCAGTGCCCAAGGAACTCGATCTCTTTCTGCACAAAGCAGCACTTCTCAAGCTTCAAAAATAGCTTGTGCTCCCTTAGCCTTTCCAGCACAATCCTAAGATGCCCAACATGTTCATCCAGGGAAGCGCTGTATACCACAATGTCGTCAAGATAGACAACCACAAACCGGTCCAAGTAGGGTCTAAAAACATCATTCATCAGCGTGCAAAAGGTGGCTGGTGCGTTCGTCAAGCTGAAGGGCACGACTAGAAACTCAAACAGCCCATACCGTGTAACCATCGTTGTCTTCGCCTCATTGCCCATAGTGATGCGAACCTGCCAATAACCTAACCTGAGATCCAGCTTGGTGAAATAGGAAGCCTTCGCCAAGCGGTTGAACAAGTCAGCCACACATAAACGTAGGGAACCGTCCTGCTTCCACTTAAAAAGGATTGGGGCTCCGAAGGGAGCCTTGGATGGTTTGATAAAGCCTGCCTTCAACAGCTCGTCAAGCTGTTTCCTGAGTTCAGCCAACTCTGGTGGAGCCATGCGATAGGGAGGCCTGGCTGGAGGGCGAGCTCCCGGCATCAACTCAATGGCATGATCCAAAGCCCGTCATGGAGGAAGGGTTTGCGGCAACTCTGGTGGCATCACACCGCAAACTCGCTCAACAACTTCTCCACCTTCTCAGGAACGTCCATGGCTGTGTTCTCCGCTTCCACCATTGTGACTAAGTAAGTCTTATGGCCCCGTTCAAGGTCTTTCATCAACTGAAGGGCAGACACAACCTGCATCTCTGTCTCACCTTTGTTCTCACCAACAAAGCAAGGGATTCTCTCGTCGCCAATGAGAATACCCCTGAGGTGTGGCATCACAGACACCCTAGCCACCCTCATGAGGTCCAGCCTAAGGATCAACTAGAAGTCATCCAAGGGAACAATGGTGAAGTTAACTCTGCCCGTCCATTCACCAATCCGCACCGGCATGTCATGGACAACTCCCAAAACCGGGGCTGCCTCTGAGTTCACTGCCTTGATTCGGGCTTGAGCCTTCTCCGTCTTCAGGCCCCATGCCTTCATGCACTTCTCTGCTAGGAAATTATGGGATGCACCTATGTCAACCAGCGCTCGCACTGGGTGCTTGTCCAGAACGGCCTCAACATATATCAGCCCGCCATGCTCCTTCTCCTTTCAGATAGCGCTCACAATCTGCATGGGGTTCATCCGGGCAGTGACCTCCTCTTCCGAAGAAGAGTCGTTCTCAGCGACAATAGCGTTCAGCTTCTCCCTCTCTGGGCACTCCTTAGCGCGGTGAGAGCCTTGACAGATGAAGCAAGCTATCCCCTTCGATTTGTTGGGTTCAGCCTGCTCACTGCGCTTGCCCTTGAAATCATTCCTGCGTGTGTCACCATTCCGCCTGCGTCCGCCACTAGAGGAAGAAGGCCCTTTGTCTTTTTTCTGCGTGGTTGGTTCTGACTTGTAGTCAACCAACCTTTCAGCCGCTATGATGGCTGAGGGGAGGTCCCGAACGTTATGCCTTCTCAACTCATTCTACACCCAATTCTGGAGACCGGTTAGGAAATTGAACAACTTGTCATCCTCTATCATGTGTTTGATGTCCAAGAGGAGGGACTTGAATTGTTTTACATACTCCCTGACTGTCCTTGTCTTCTTCAATTTCCTGAGAGAGTCTTGTGCAACCCACGCCGTGTTCGTGGGGAGGAACTGATCCCTGAGTTCCTTCTTCATCACCACCCAGGTTTGGATAGGGGGATGCCTAGCAGCAGCGTCATCTTCCAGCCTGGTTTGCCACCAAAGCTTGGCATCTCCTGTGAGATACAAAGCTCGTCACCATGACCTTCTCTTCGTCCAGGGTATGGGTGATCACGAAGAACTGCTCCATATCCTAAACAAAGTTCTTAATATCCTTAGCACTTCGGGAACCAGAGTAGGATTTCGGTTCAGGCACCTTCGCTTTCTTCATAGACTGCCCTGACTTGGGTCTAGGTTCTGCCTCCATCCCTGAAGGTGCTGAGTTCAAAACAGCCCGCTCAAGGAGAACGATTTTGTCCATCAACTCTTGAACCTTCCCTTCCATCTCCGTCCTCAATTCTTGCAACTTAGCCTTCAAGTAATCAGTGGTAGCAGCCATGTCCGCAACCAGGGAATTGACTCGGGCAGCACCTCCTGTGGAAGTGCTTCCTCCGGCCTCATCTGCATAGGAACTGATCTCAACTAAGGAGAGGCGCTGGCCGAAGGCCCCAATGCGATCCTGGACAGATCGCACAAAAGCTTGGACTTCAGCCAGTTTCCCTGGAGTCGTCTTCAAAGCTTCCATCCTGGCCTCCATATTTGTCATCCTCTGCAGCATAGAGCCCGTCATGGTGGTCCATCGTCTGTCTGTAATCCGCAAGGAAACCCAGCGTCCCTGCACACCGAAACCCCTTCAAACATACCTGGTCTGTCAAGTTCGTTCAGGATCCTAGCAATGGAACCAACTATCACAGGCACAGAGCTTTGCCTAGCGTCCACACCCGTGCTGGCCTGGTTGCAATGCACAACCCGCAGCTTTCTCTCACGACCTTCCCTCTCGTATGCGCAAAGGGAACAAGGAATCAGCCTACACACCCGTCTCTGGTACAAAGGGGCTCCACCTAATGCTTGTAATCACAATCCGCCGGGTTACAATGGCAGGGAGAGGGCTGGGGCTAACAAGCCAGTCGCTGTCCAGAACTCTCTGGTTTGTCCTCATAAGGTTTTCTATCAGCCATGGCTGCCCCATCCTCTCCCTTATATAGACTCAACAATGCTGGTCCGAGTCTCACTAGGAATACAATATAGCCCAGCCCAAATACAGCGTCCCTCCCTGTCCCAAATTCTCCCAGCCCAAGGTCGTCTCAGCCAACTAAGGAAACCTGTGAAGGATTCTGTCTTCGGATAGGAGTCCAGCGTCCATCAGCTTCTAGAGTCCATCCATCCAAGGAGTCGGCTACCTCCGCTCCTATCTATACTAGGAGTCCGTTGTGCTGCCTCCAAGTATCCCAGTGCCCCTAGGAGTTCGTCCCTAGGGTGTTGTGGCGCCCAACACGCCATTAGGAGTCCTGCTCGCATAGGGACTCCGCCTCTCCGTAAGGCAAGTGCTCATCTGGAACCGCTCCAACGCTGCTCTAAGTATCCGTCTGTGCCCAAGGGGCTGCCTAAGCTATTTGTCGCCAAGGCTAACTTAGTTATCCGCTGCTAAATATAGGGAGTAGCCACCCCCTTGTCTATGCAAAAAGTGGTGGGGCTAATAGAAGGCTAGGTGACCCCCACATCACCCCATAAATGGTAAAGAAAACCTTGAGAACTGGATTAAACAGTTCCATGTTCCCCTTTCACATATCCACCGGTGAGAAGCAATTTGTCAGAAACAATTTTTTCTTTCACATACCCACTGGTCGGAAGCAATCTGTTAGAAACAATTTTTTCTTGCGGAACCACACCGGTCAGCGGGCCAGCTTGTAATAATGGAGGCTGCCGTTAGAAAGAGGTTGAAGAGGCGAGTGGGTCCCACAATCCCAATTCCATTATTCTAATTTTATTTTCCCACTTTAAATTCATCTGGCTCCCCGTCTTTTAGCTCTTCTTCTTCCACTTTCTCCGCCTTCGTCGTAATTTCTCCTCTACTTCGTCATTACTGCAAACTCTTTGAGCATCTCCGCGCTGATTGCTGATCTGGGTTCTTTTCGGTGTCCGGTTTAGACGGACTAGTCGCTTACATCAGGCATCAGCTCTCCTTTCATCGCCTCTCCGGTCTTGGTAGTTTTTTCTTTCCTTTTTCTTGATGGACCAATTTTTCAGTTGCTTCTCGATTTCTAAAGGTTCCGATAATTGAATTTGAATTTGATTCATGGAAACTCATTAAAGATCAGATCAAAGTATGCTGATTTTTTGTGCCTGCTTTGGTAATTGCGGTTTTTCATATTTGATTATTGGTCTTTTGGATATATCCCTTTGCAAATATGATTCTCTTACCTTTGTTTGGCCTGTAGATTGAAGTGTTGCTATCTGATCTGAATAAAATGGGAGCATTTATGTCAAGATTTTGGTATATGTTATTTCCTGCAAAGGAGTATAAAATTGTGGTGGTTGGATTGGATAATGCGGGAAAGACAACTACCCTTTATAAGTTGCACCTTGGGGAGGTCATTACTACACATCCGACTGTAGGGAGCAACGTTGAAGAGATTGTTTATAAGAACATTAGGTTTGAGGTACGATCTTGATTCTATTTATGTATATATAAATGTTGTCTTGTGGAGAACGTCTAAGAGACTTAATATCAGTGACGAATAAGTGTTTCTTTTTATTATATACCTTTTACTGGTGAAGGATTTAGATCCTAAGACTAGATGCTTGGGCTCTTAAGCCTGATAGGTGTTGGGTTTGGAATCTCTTGTTTTGTCATGAGAGACCCTAACCTACTGAACTAGATGGTTTGGGGAGTCCCTTTCTCTTGAAATCCTTTTTAAGAAAGTAAATACGGTATGGGTTTTGACAACTTGATGAGAAAAAGGTTTATGCCTATCCCAACTTGTTAATGCTTCGTGGCTTGGGGAGGATTTCCATTGTTTGAGTTGCCCCAACCCAGTCAGTCTCTAGTAATGTTGTGTCTGCCTGCTTTGCTGTACACGTTCCATTGTTTAGTGCCCAAGTTTATGGTTTGATCACAAGATAACATATCAATTTAAAAAGATAATTAAGCAACGGGATATGCTTGCGATTTTTATTTTAGGTCTGTAGCATATGGCAAACTGACAATATATTTGCTCTCTTAAGTAATATATTCTGACCTTGGCTTTAATATTAAATCTTCTATGAAGATTCAACTTTGAGGTGCAAGAGTTCCATTATGGAATACATTTAACACAGACACAAGGTGACCATTATTTATATTTTTTTGGAGTACAGTTAGCATAGGGTGACTGCCTCATGTGACTAATGAACTAACTTTTGATCATTAACAGTGTAAAAATGGTAGACAAAGGCCAATGTAAGGTCATTGAGGACAATAGATGCTTTCATATGGAAAACTTCTTTTTTATTAATTATATGATGTCTTAGGTTCTTGTAAAATTTTGTAAGTCATATTTAGACCATAGAATTTCATCTTGTGGGATCTAGCAAAGACCTCGATGAGATCTTTGTCTTTGCCAAGGTGGTGCGAGAAAAAATCTTAAACAGAGGATCTCTAATTTGATCCTCACCAATTTTTCTCTAATGACAGTTATTCTGTTTTTTTTTTTTTTTGTAATTTCTTTTTAACTTGAAAAGGAACGGCTATATTTCTAAGTCTGATGGTATCTAATTAATCTATGCTCTATACATGGTATAGGTGATACACAATAACTTACATAATATTGCCATATTAAGCAAGTATTTCATATATGCCTACACGTTTCATTTGTTACAGTATTATGATTTTAGTCCGAGAAATTCTAATCCTCTTTGAGATGCCACCTCTCTCTCTCTCTCTCTCTCCTGGCCATCCTTGGTTTAGACATAATAATGCATACGATATACAATGGGTCATACTCTTTTTTTGCAGGCCTGTATATTAGCTGTGATGTATTACTGACTTTTTTTTTTAATGCACTTATTTCTAGCAGTCAGTGTGGAAGTGTCTTGATAAAAAATTTGTCCTCAATGTAACTAATGCAAATACTAAAATGTCAAGTTAGTCTGGCTCCCCTCTTTCCCCCACTCTTTTTATTCGAAGCTCAAATTTAGCTCAAATTTTGAAATGACAATGGTTTAGGGGTTTTATATTGCGTTCTGGTAATTATGTGATGAGTCCTATCTGGGAGAATAGGAGATAGCAAGACACACACAGCAAGAGTGAAGCCAAAAAGACTGGTGCAGCTTAAGCATAATATACTCTAGAAGCTGGATAATTAAGGGCCTGTTGGCATAAGAGTTGGACAGGACTGATCTCTCTATGGGTTGGATTTGGGTTGTGAACTTGAGTTTACTGATTGGATGGGTTTAAGATGCAGTTGAATGGGCTAGAGTGGTGTTTAAGAGATCACCTATAGTGCAAAGGAGTTTGCTGAACTTTATGTTGGATATGACTTAGGAAAGGAAAGATTAAAAGGAAGAAGCTGTCTAATGTCGTGACTGGAAACACGAAGTAGGAAATTAAGATTTATCAAATGTGCATATGTAGTTAAATTATTCTTAAATTTTTGGATTATAGCGATTGCAGACATGTGATACAATAGGAAAGGAAAATGTGCGGAGTGCCCTTGTATGAGAATTATGACCTCGCATGAACAATAGAGGCAGCTAAGCAGAATTATGTCTGACTGTGGTAGCTCTATTACTTTTAAATTTTAGTGTAATTAGCTCTCCTCTGCTGACTTTAATTGGGGATTATCTTGAGTGACTAATTCTAGAAGCCATAACATGATAGTGGAACCTCTTGTATTCTCAATTTCAAGCAGGTAGTTCCTGTTTCAACTAATGTGTTGACACCACTGCCTCGTAAAGCATTTGTGTAAGATAAGACTTGAAAATTCCGCTTCCACTATTTGTTTGACAATACAATATTGAAATGCAGAAGATTTATGATAGAAGATGGTGGCACTTCAGATTTTCAAGGTGTTGTAAAATCCATACTAAGCATCTTGAAGTTGTAAACTGTTAGATTAATACCTATGTCCTTCCAGAGATGGAATTGGAGTTGGACTTTGCAAGTTATGGCATATACTGTTGATATGTCTCTTAAGTTATGCTTAGTTCCAATTAGGAGTAGGTTTATCAGTTTATTTATTAGTCTTCTTTGATTCTATAGGTCATTGGATTTGGGTTGTAGGGAAGGGATTAGATCAGTTACTATGTGCTTGGGCTCTTTATTGGGTCCACTATGGGGTAATCGGGTTACTATGTAAGGGATTATCTGGTTAATGAAAAAGCAGAACATATTTAGCCCTCTCTCTCTCTCTCTCTCCCTCTCTCGTCCTCCTCCTCTGTGTGGTACTGGTTGTGCAGATATAGTCAGATTGTTTTGCTACTGGAGACATAAGCAACATGTAGAACACAGATGTTACTATTTATTATATTTTCAGGGCTGCAACAGATAGTCTGTGATTGCATTTGAAACCGAGTTCCAGGCATTCATGTCAGATCCAGCCATTTGTTTCTACATTCAAAAGTTGGACATAGATGCAGACAAAGCCTTGTAGCATCCATGTTCACCCTAACTTTATATTTTAGTATTTTTAATAATAATCTTAGCATATATTTCTATCTAAATTTGAAGAATTTAATAGGAATACATGTAAATTACCATATATGCGATTGTTTTATGATTGGAGTTATAATTTTGATATATTCAATTTTAATTTTCACAGTAACAACAATTTAGATGTGGTGGTTTCATTGTCCATGAACATGTCTCTGTCCTCCTGTTACCTACCGTGTCTGGTTGTTTGTGTGTGTATGTGGCCCAGTTGGTATGCATACACAAACATGGCTTTGTCTCCACCCACTGCCCTTATCTCTAATGTTCAGAAAAAAAGCTTGACAGGTTGGCTTTTCTGAGATAGATATCTTGTCACTTTATTGTAATTCTTGCTTCAAATTTGAAATAGCGAAACAGATAGGTGAAAAAGACATTGTCATTATCCTCTGTTGAATTAAGTAATGAACAAGATTGTCATCATCAACTCCTTTTGCATTTGTGTGGGGTTAGCAATAGATTTGGCTACACTGTTCACGCTATTATAGGGCAGTTCCTCATTTAACTCATACATCATCAAGTCTTTTCTCCCTAGTTCCTTCCAAATTATCTTGAAGGTTCCTATACTTGTCCTACAAGCCCCTTCAATCCACAACGAACATTTGATGGGTGATAGTGAAGTGTGAACATGTCTAAACAATCTGAACGGGCTTTCTTTGAACTTATCATTGATCAAGCTATTCTGAGCTGTCCTTAGTAAGGTTATTTGTAGTACAACCCCTAATAGTTTCTCTCCTCATTCATCTTGACTTCTCATGTCAACCAAACACATTTTATATGGTTATTCTTTTTTTCCATCATTTTGTGGTATAACATTGCATGGCTTAATGTTATTCAATAAAATATTTTCCCTTAGTTCGCTAGGGGATGCCTATAACCCAGTGCCCTGAAGCTACATCCGGCGTCAATCACTCAGACCTACTCATATGCATCATCTTCATTGCATTAAACATTGATCTAGAATATCTAAATTGATTACATGTAGGTATCTGTTTTCCATCTAATATAACAAGTGATCATTTAGTTGCTTTCTTAGTGGAATATGGATTCCATTTATTCAATCCTAGTTATGCCATTCTTGGATGCTAAATCTTCTCTCCCCAACTTATTTATCTCCTCTAGACAATTGTTTATTGCTTCATTTGCAAAAGCATACACTATAGGACATTTTTCTTGAATATGATTACCCAAGTTATCCTTTAGTACGGGAGCTTAAAGCTGATAATTATGTGATCCTACAATACGGGACTTCTTATGTCTCGCCACTAATTATGTTAGTCACAACACTTTTGTGTCACCTTGTGTAACTCCTTTTCTCTATGGCACCTCCATAGTAATATCTCTTGACACCTTTTCATGGGTTTTTTTTAATTCATACCCCACAAGAACATTATTTAAGTGAGAAAATCACCGCCACAGGCATTAACAAGTTGCTTGGTCATACTTGGCAACATATTCTAACAATGGCAGTGTGTCTTATCTTACTACAGAAATAAAAGCCTATAAATGCCGACTCCACACCAGTGAGAGGACGGATCATTTTAAAAACGTGCAAGGACTTGTTAACCTGTAGTGTAATGGTGCCTTTATATCCAATAGTAGCCTGCTTATCTTGTTAGTTGGGGTTAGTGCTTCTGAAATGTGAAGGTTTATAGGTCATTGTGCATACCTCATTGGGTACTGCAAGCCTCATCTAAGCAATCTATTTGTTCACTGAGAGCCTGGTTTGTAAGGTGTGTTTGATAATCTTATGCATTCATTTTGTGCAAGGATGCTTTGAAGATTAAAATTGAGACTCTAGATTGTTTAGGGGGTTTCTAGGGGATGAAATAAATTTTTTTTTGGGTTGCTGTAAGCCCTTCGGCTTGGCCTGCCCTAGCGGACCTAGCCACGAAGGCCCAGGGGCAGATGCAGAGTTGTTGGGCTGCAGGAAGGTGTGCATGTGGGCAGAGTGGCAAGGTTGGTGGTCGCATAACCGACTAGCATGATCGCCAAGTGCATCATGGCGACAAATGTGGGCATAGTGGTTGGTAGTTGCTAGCCACTACATGTGTGGTTGCCGCGTACACTCATGGGCATAACTGCAAGCAGTTTCGCACAGTTGCTGAAGGTTTCGGATGGCTTAGTGGGTTAAGTTGTGGGGAATCTTGTTGTAACCGCTTGGCTATGGCCAGCAGGGTATAAATGTGGGCAGGATCATGGTGTAGAGAGAGAGAGAGAGAGAAAGAGAGCAACTGCTTTCAAGTTTCAGCACTCAGATTTGAACCAAGTACTTCCACAAACATCAAGTAATAAAGGTTTTGGGCTGGGCCCTTTTCCCTTAATTTTTTTTGTTGTTGTTCCTTGTGTATGTGTGCGTTCTTGGCGTGCTTGTGCATGCAAGAGGGGTGAAGGTTGTTGGGGTAAACAGGCCACATGGGGCAAGGACTTCCTAGTGAAAACCCTGATTGTGTGATAGTTGGTAGCTGAGGAAAGTGATGATGGTGGGTTCAATGTGATGTTGTGCGATGCTTGGATTTGAAGGAGTTTGAAGGCTCATAGATGGGCTCAATGCAAGAAAGTTGAAGGATTTCGTTAGGGTCCTAAAGACTTGGTAGGTTGTTGGAGATGATAGTTCGCTAGATGGTAGGCTCGATGTTGACCTGTATGTCAGAGCTCGAAGGAAAGGTGGATGGTATGTCTACAACAAAGGAAACATTGCCTGATTTCAAGAGCAGTTGGGTGAGATCGACAGAGGTGTCCATTCTAGAAGTCGCTCCCCATTTGGGCTAGTCTCAGAAAGGCAGTTTGGCCAAAGGGGCAGTTGGTATCATGACATTGGGTGCTATGTGGCTGAAGTCCGGGCCTCCTTATGGGAAATTCAAGAGTTGTTAGGTGCATTCGACCAGTGGGTGTCCATTCTAGAAGTCTCTCCCCATTTAAATAAATCTTAGAAATGCAGTTCGGTTGAATGGTAGTTTGCATCACGACGTTGGCCGTTGATGTGGCTGCAATGACGATCTTACTGGGGTAGAGAATGCAACAAGTTGCAAATGATGTGGCGGCAAAGTTTTTGGTGCCGAAGAAGGCAATCATCAACCCCGCTCCATGGGATGGGGCGAAGGGTCATATTAGCAGGTAGCTAAGAAGGCAAAGGTGCCTTGAGTCAAAGGTGTTCTTGGGGACGCGAGGTGCCAAGGAGAGTAGCAACTACCTTTGGGGCACAAAAAGCTATTTCAAGCTGAACCATACACGAGGAGGAGAAAGTTACAATGGCAGCGATTTATGTCGAGGGGGATGTAAAGCTTTGGTGGCAGACATGGCTGGATGATGACACAATTGTGGGTCGGCCAAGGATTGGGATGTGGTACATGTTCAAGAAGAAGTTGCAAGCACAATTCCTTCCTAAAAATGTGGCTTGGATTGTATTAGAGGTGTTGAGAAACTTCAAAGATACAGAGGCAGTCTAGTATTTTGTGAAACAATTTCAGTCACTTGTGCTAGGAGTGACAAGCATGACAGAGGATGACAAGGTGTTTTACTTCATGTTGGGCTTGCAAACAAGGGCACAAAACCAGTTGCAAAAAGGGGAAGTGGAGGACCTTCTCGCAGCCATTGCTATGACGGACAACTTGGTGGATTTTAATCAAGATTCTGTTGGGCGAGGAAAAAAGGGCAACAAGTTGTCCAACAAGGAGGGTGACAACGGTGGCAAGGACAAGGGCGGTGAGCAGTAAGGCAGGCTGAACAAAGGTGCTAGTCGTTTCATTTGCAACAGGCTTCCCTGTGCCAAGGAATGCCCTAAGAAAGGTTGAACATACTAGTTGTTGTGGAAGAGAACAAGGCTGAGTTCGATGCTAAAGACTTAGTCTATTTGGGCCCTTTGCAGAGTGTGGGGTGCATTCAAGTGCTAAAGTCCTATGAAAAGGAGGTTGATTGGGGTCATTGAGGCAACTTGCACTTAGGGGAATCAGTTTTCCCAAGGACCTTGTTGATCAAAGTAGCCAAGAAGGCATGCTGTGGGTGTAATGCACATGGTATTTGAGAGTTAAATATTCATTTAAATTGAGCGAATTACCACATTGCCCATACCCAAATACTTAATCAATAAGCAACGAACTACAAGATATAGCCTCGTGAAATTGTGAAGCAAAAATGAACTAAAACATTATCAATCACATAAGCATGCAATCACCATTACACAAGGTTTTTACGTGAAAACCCAACATTTGAAAAAACCATGGATAACCACTCTTCGTCTAACATTAATATACTAAAGATTAGAACTTAGAAAAGTTACCAACCTCTACCCAACATAAGAAACCTTTATCTTTGTGAAGTTGTTGGCCAAAGCACTTCTCCAAAGTGCTTCAATCAGATTTTTGATGTAGAGCTTCTTCAATCTCCTTTGTAAGGAACTCTTTCATTACCTTTGTTGTGATGTGAGGTATGTGATGTATACAAATCAAAACTTTCACTTCTCTTAATTTTCTCTCCAATATAAGGTGAATTAGGGAAGAATTAATCTCTTGAAGAAGTTTATTTTCTGTCACAAATATTGCTTCCCCTTGTATTATTTCATCCCAAACTAGCCCATATATAATCTCCCTAGGCTGCTTGGGTTATAGTCTTCTAGTTGGAAAGAGATTTATTCCGGATTGCTTAAACTAAGTAACTATTTCATAGATCGATTGATTGCTCCATAGGGCTATCGACTGTTCCTTGTTCAGTGTATCGTGGAGGCCATTGAGCTTTGATACCAGTGTTGTAGGCTGGGTGATCTACAATGAGAATGCAATAGCATTATTGTATATAAGAGAGACAAACTAACATCTAAGAAAGTAGAATACTAATGACAAATAAACTATAGTAATTTCTCCATTGCTTGACTAGAATAGAGGATGTACCCCTTACATTAGATAGGCTTAAGAGATGGCTAATTATAGTATTCCTAAATAATCAAGGAAACAACTGTAGTCCATATCCTACATATAATAAACTATATATTATTAAGGGATTCTATCTAAACTTAGAAAGCTATGTAATCCCTAATTAATCTTCAGAAGCATAGTGGCCAGTGGCAATGAACTCCTAAGTGGCCTGACCGAGTGGGCCATTACAGGCAGGCAAGGACCAAAGCCTGGACCTCCTGGCTTTGGTGCCATGTTAGAAACCAAGTTGACTAAAAGGCTCGAACTGTTAAGGAATGGCCTAACAATGTGTATCAAGCCCTAGACAGGCCTAGTTAGACAGATTCAGTAAGTATTGATACAATGTCTTGGTAACAAAACAATTAGCAGTTTTGTTGTGTCCGCTGCCATATTGGCCATCATCTTGGCCCTAGTATTTGCTGCTTAATTTCTTTCTCATTGGCCTAGTTGCTAAAGTCATTTCTTTCCTAGCTTTGATTAAATAATCCTTAGTTGTGGGCCCATCTGGTCAGAACTATGTAAGGTGGATGCCTAATCCTGATTATTTGGCAGGCAAGGATTAGGGAAATTACTTGCCCTAATCCTCTTCTCCCTATCATCTTCCTCCACTGGCTGGCGCTTCTGGTGCCTGTTATGGGATCCTTTATTCTTCCCTTTATCCCATTTCTTAACTATCTCGGCAGTTCACTCTATCATGCACAATACTGGTATCAAAGCCATTGTATTCCTGCATAGCCATGACTAAAGCCAAACCTGCTGCTGCAGCACAGGAGAGTCAAGCAGAAACCTCGTGCAGCCTGCTGCTGACATTGCTGTGATGCAGCCTTCTGTCTTGGAGGCAATCCTCGTGAAGCTGATAGAGCACTCTGTGTAGAAGCAACAACAGGCTCAGGCCCAGCACCAGGAGTTGGAGCAGAACCAGGGTCTTCTCCAGAGTTTTGCAGTGCTGGGGAAGTCAATCAGAGTGTTTTGCCCTAGCAGCAATCCATCCAATTCCCTGACGAGGGCAAGGGCCTGCTGAAAGCCCTGGCATCCGCTGGGCTGCCCCTCTCAGCCCTGCCTCTGTCCAAGTTGCCTCTTGGCGCATCGATGATTGGGTTGCACACCCTCTTCCTTGATGCAAAACCCCATTTTGCCACTGGAACTCAAGGTATTCACTTGCTTCCAAAGGTGGCCTTGCCATCCCGGGCATTTATCTGCCCGACCACAATGACAAGGATCTGGAAATGGAGTTTGACGAAGACATGGTGGCCAATATGGCAGCAGACAAAAATTTATGTAGAAGAAACATAATTAAAGACAGTTGATATCTTGATAGTCAAGAGTGCGCTGTTTGTGGAATTTCATAGATTATTTGATTTGCAGTTTAGGGAATTTTTTTTTTTAGGATTGATAAATTAGAAGGTTTTGAGACTCTTTTTGAATTTATGTTGTAATTAAATTTAGACAAACTAAGTGTGTCTAGTAGTGATCTTGTAAGCCTACTTTTTTAAAGTTTAAAAAAAAAAGTTTTTTTAGGGGGGAGGGGGAACCCATGCTATGAGACTGCATTTTTGCAGGACTCCCAACACATAATCCGGATCCTCGACTCCACCGAGGTCGTGGGCAAGTTTGTCAGTTCCAGTTGAAGTATCCATATATTATACTGCAATAATGTGATTCCTTGATTGGAATATTAGTCACTTACCTATAGAGCCGTGGTTGATCTTGACTTCAGGCCACTTTAGACTGAAGTTGCAGTCTTTTCTAACTGCAAATGAGTGTGTTTATGTTACCAATAAATGGGAAGACATGAAATGGAGAGTTTTTACAGTGAAAATGGTATATTCGTTGTGTCTTTTTCTGAACATAGTCATCAGACCCACCTCGCTGGAAATTTAGTTTGGCAGGCTGCTTGGTAGCTCGGTCATCCGTGGCTTGTCTCTTAGATTCATCTTCTGCCTATATCTTCTCTCCTTTCTGCCTTCCAGCTCTCCTCCTTACATTAAGAGCTTGGATGAGGAGAAGAGGGTTAGGGTGGTGGGTCATCTTCATCTTCTTTCAGGAAGAAGAGAAGGTTTTGTCTCATGATACAGTGCTGGAGGTCATGGCCCCTCTCTCTCTTCCCTCCTCTGTCGAAGGAGAGAGAAAGTGTTAAGATAGATGATCCAAGTCAGAGGAAAGGGAAAAAGAGGCCGGCATTTTCATCCCATGTACAAGACGGGTTTCCAAGAAATAATTAAATGTGTTTTTTCTGTTTTGAAAAATAAGTGGCCCAAGTAATTGTGAATATGCCAAATGGGTGCCTCTACAAATTGGGCCCCCCCTGCAAGTTTCTTGGGTGTTAGGATAGGGAGCCTACCCCTTTTTATCTTCTCTGTTCTCTCATTATTTTCTTCTGTGTACCCTTTTCTACTCCTACTTTCTGCATCGGCATTCTTGAATCTATTTTTTTTTTCTTCTTCTTAAAACTCTGATTCTTCCCTTTGTATCCATTGATGCTTTTACCTATCACTGCTCGCCTAAATTTTTTTTCTGTACTTTCAATTGTAGTTTAAATTTTGGTTTTGTTTTGTCAAGAAGTGCCTTATTTGTCATAACAAGCATCTTTTGGTAGGAGGAAGTATTGTTAGATCAGTGCCCACCAATTCAGAAATCTTATATGAATTGCAAGCACATTTTCACGTGAAAATGCTCATTAGTTCTTGGCATATACTGACTCGTCTTTTAAGTTTTGAAAATTTTACGAGTGTTTAGTGTTGTATAATCTGCTGATGTAGTCTGCTGTACAATTCCAGATGAAGCTTTCTTTTCAGACATCACACTTGTTTATACTGTTTTTTCTGCAAGTAACTGGTAGGACTGTCGTGGAATTTTGGCCTGAGGCCCTCAAGTTTTAATGTGTAATTTCATATAATAGGATAGCTTCTTACTTGTGGACTGAAGTATTTCTTTTTTCCATTTTTCTGTGTCATGTCCGGAATATTTTTCAGCAAGCAAAATGTCTCTTTTGCTGCAACGATCTTATTTCATAGTTTATCTAATCATGATGATTGTTATTTTTCTTGTGCGCTTCAATTAAATTTTTGTTGATGGACTTCTTAAACGTGGGTATTTGTCTTTGATGGTAATTTGATTGCTTGTTGCTAGGTATGGGATCTGGGTGGACAAGATCGTCTGCGGACTTCATGGGCAACATATTATCGTGGAACTCATGCTGTGATTGTGGTGATAGATAGTACAGATCGCGCAAGGATATCTATAATGAAAGACGAACTTTTTAGGCTCCTTCAGCATGATGATCTTGAACACACGGTCATACTTGTGTTTGCCAACAAGCAAGATCTCAAGGATGCAATGCCTCCAGCTGAGATCACCGATGCACTGTCTCTCCACAGCATAAAAAACCATGACTGGCACATTCAGGCGTGCTGTGCCCTCACTGGTGAAGGGTTATACGACGGATTGGGATGGGTAGCCCAGCGAGTTTCTGGGAAAGCTACAACATAGTACGATGAAGAAATGCAAATAATTTTGTTGGCACTCATGTAATTGCTGTGGAAGATGAATGAAAGCAATGGGAATGTATTCTGAAAATTATCCTTTGTATTCACACGACAGGGGTTTCCCCCCCTGAGCAGATTGTTAAGATGCAATACATTTGAAGTTTTACATTGGCCTTGTTGAAACAATCAATGATGCATTCTATCGCACAATATTCCTCCACTCAGTTTTTGAACAGCCCGAGAAAGGGAAAATGAGAAAATCCTTTTCGGCAAACAATAAATAACAAGTTCAATGAAATCATAGACCACAGTGTGAAGACTTAGAGGATCCAGCACCGGCAACCCCGTGAGTCTTGAGGGCCCTCAAACCATCGGTCCCATAATGCGTTTGGTGGGCCAATCGTTCTGCATATACACAGTACAAATAGAACGCCATTAATGATAGTGATGGAAATATATACCAAGGGTGTCATTGATTCTGAATGTAGTGTAACTAACGTGATCAACATTTGCCAAACAAAACGACGTAACAGATGCCACTCCCTGAGTGGACTGCCAATTTTATTGCATTTGGGACAATTAGAAGATTTAGTCAGGTGATACATAACACATCTATTGTGCTAAGAGTAGACCATCAGTTCTTTATCTTATTTTTTACGAACACTCTACCAGAGGAAATCAGCTCAATTTTTTTTCTACTATGGTTGATGCTGCAATTCAGATGGAATGAATCAAGTATGGAGGGGATACGTCCTTTCTAGATCTGAAATCAAAAAGGGAAATCTCAAGACTTACTCTGGGAGCAGAGGATCAGGTCTAGCTTCTATTGTGAGCAGCAATCTGCAGAAGTGGAAATGAAAATCCAGTTAAACAAGAAAGTACATAATTTCCCACTCCACTGTTTGCACTCTATCCCAAAGAACACATAATCTGTATTTTTGTTTATATTCTTTTCCCAGTCATGTGGGGTGGGCTCATAACAAAACGGGGTTTAAAAATACAAACCCAACAAGAAAACACAGACCATCAGAATGATCTCGACAGCCTCCAGCAGAAAAGATGAGCAATTGAAATAGTAAAGGAGAAAAGAGAATTGTAGCTTTCTACTGTTTCATGGACTTACTCCTGACATGCACTCGAGACTCTTTCTGTCCTTTCAAGCTGTTCCAATTCTTCCTGTGACATAAATAACGGACAAAATTTGAAACTCGTCTATACAATGATCATCAGGAAGACAGTGTTCACATTATTGAAATCACCACATTATGTTGCACTGCATGTAAACATATTGCCTAGAAAATTCCATCAACACTTGGCGTATCAAGGAACCATGGTCGCACAAAATTCCATTAACAGTTAGCATCTCAAGAAACCAAGGTCATGCAAGCTTACAAAGTTAAGATGCTTCCTACTGTTACCAACTGAAACTCCATATTAGGTCTCAAGTTCCATGTTGACTGAAAATTTTTTAACAGTCTGTATTGGTAGAATCTGCTTCAAAATATCCATGGCATTAATCCTTACATAGACCACAATTTTTTTTTCACAGAATAACATAAACACAACAATAAAAAGGGGAAAACTTAGTCCGCACAATAGCATGGACTAAGTTTTCCATGGACAAGGGGGTTGTGCACCATCAGGTTTAAATTTGACAGCACACATAAAATAGGTGTGGACAGGACCCTCAAAACCAGCATGCCCTTAACTAGAATGGGCCGCCTGATAAATTCAGGCAGCTCCCACCCCCGTGACTGCAGAGTCCACAGACTGTGGTGTACCACAGACTAGGTGGACTCCTAAAAGAATTTGTTGTACCGGTGTGTGAGCATGGAGAAATTTAATAGAACTTCAGGCAGAAAGAAAACCTTTATCCATGCATATTGTCTCTAAGATCATGAAAACTGGTAAAAAGAGGCATAGCCATTTAGATCATTTCTCCTACCTTGCAGATAGCAGAAGCCTTGAACTGAAACCTAGCTTAATTAACCAATCATGTGGCTGCCTGCCAAAGCAACTGGTTGGTCCTTAAATTAAACCAAATTTTCCTCCAAAAAAGGTTTTTAAACAATTTCACTTCTTTATCACAATAAAGCAGAAATTTTATCTCACATAGGTTTTCATCAGAATTTTCAGTCAAGAAACTGGATGTATGTGTGGAATCATTTATTTATACATCACAATCATTGCAAACTAGATTCAGGTAGATGGTTATAATTTCTACTAGGCAATCATAACAACCAATGAAAACTTGGAAGGTGCATAACTCGATCTCCTTTCATGTCAAGAGAGAAGTTATATTATATTTTCATACAAACACTAGCATAATCTTGTAGTTCTTAATTTATCTTTCGGGTGAAAATATTCATTGCAAGGTTCATATCCATACAGAATACATGGTTTCAAGCTTTTGAATTATATGGAAAACAACAGGTTAATCGACATATATGATACAGAGGTTTAGAAGTCAAGTTATATAAAAAATCTGAATAGTGAAATTACACCAAAAAAAAAACAATCACAAAACTCAACCTAGTGGTTGCCAATTCCATCTTGACCTTATTTTCTTGCAATTTTATTGAGTAAAGACAATAAGTTAATTGCATCACATCCTAATGATAACACTCAAATAATGGCTTTATAAACAAACATGGCCAAGAGAACAAAGCAGAGGACCATGCTCAGCCCTAATCCTGCTAATAGCATAACATATTTTGTTCTGTTACTGCAGTGTTCATTCTTCTGTACTTCTGGAATAAGCCTTCCAACTTAAACTGCTGCCACATCATCATTTCACTATGCCATCATCAAGGTAGAAAAATGGCATCTTGCAAACTAAGTTAATAATGAAGGCAGGTCTAAGAGGGCAAGATAGGAGTACTTGAAGAAAAATATCATCATGACATTGAAGTACTTTGCTTTGTTGAAGTTGAGGATCCTAGAACAGAAAAGTATAATTAGGAAACCACTCCTCGTAAAAAATTGATGTTCCACAAAACAGTAGGTACTCTCTGAAACAACAAACAAATCACCTCACTTATCATTGTCAAAGAAAAAAAATTGCCTCACTTGTAAAGAAACGGAATTCATTTAGATAAAGCCGGTACTCACTGAAACTACAAACAAATCACCTCACTTATCATTGCCAAAGAAAAAAAAATTGCCTCGCTTGTCATAAAGCAGCATTCATTCAGATAAAGTTCAACCAATTTTATCTTGTCATCTTTCAAGAATTTGCTTGGTCATCTTCTAAATAAAACACTTATAATATTGAAATCTTAGTTAAAAGAAATACAATGCTAACTAAGATAACTTTTGCAAACACCACTCGTATGATATGTCACATAAAGTCAAACTGGAGTAATCCAAGATCCACTTGGAAAAGTTCAGAAAACGCACTTTTTCTTCTTCAAATAAACGGCTGATTCAACTAAGACCCCACATCTGAAATTTCAGAAACAAAAGACATAACAGATTCTGTATCTTCTCCTTATGTTCCATTTTAGGGAGACATGGTAAGAAAATTCTGATTATCATATTATAAAAGATGATTAACTGCCTCAAACCAAATCACAAAAAATTTCTGAACATTTCCTAATCAATGTTTAATAATACTATAATTCTAAACCAAACCCCTTCTTTGTTAGAAAGTTATTTGCTAAAACACCTCTATTGGTGATTAACAGTTGCCAGCAGTTTACTCCGCTCCTAATTCTTCCTCATTGCCAGGTGATGATACATTTGCACAGGCTGTAAGACAATTTCACTTATTTTTCAATATAGTTGTTAATTTTCAGAAAAATCAAGGGCATTCATAATTACATTAAAAGTTCACAGAAATTTCAGAAAATTTCTTCAGCAGGGTCCACAGGAATTCAGAAGCATCTTAGCTTTGATTGGAATTTCAGATGGCCAGCAGAAAAAATTAAGAGTATTGACAGGAAAATAGACAGGGTCTTAGATTTTATTTCCGAAATTAAATATTTCCAAGTATAATTAGGATTGCTGCAACTGGGTGAACAGACGTTGCCATTATGTATCACTAGCTTGGACTTCTATCAGCCTTAGGGGAATCCATGCCAAATTTTTTGTCTTCAGGCTGGACCATGACTCCCTGATGTGGGCTGCCTTCAAAACCTCCAGGCAACACCTTCCTTTTCTCCATCCAACAGCTAACACTACAGATGGAGAACCATCATCCGGACCCTCTCCTCTGGCACCATGCTATTAGTGGCCACATGTTTTTATCTCCAAATGCTTCTGTCTGGGGCAAACCTACGACCTACAACTTCCCCTTCCTTCAGAAGTGCTGCACAAAGATTCGGGTGGTTGGGATGGGGAGACTGATTCATAACGAGAATGCTAGGGCACATTTCAGATTCCTTCATCCATACTTCTCTAATTAATATGTATGCACAAAATAGTGAGATCAGTGATGCATCAGAGTGTTTGTAAGAAGTAATCAAAGAGATCCAGTTTCATTATGGACTTTGTGCAATTTTTTGAATGCCAGTGAAAGATATGGTAATGTGGGATGCAATGATTTCACACCATGCTCAGTGTACAGATTTTAGATTTTTAAAAAACACTTCAAGTTAGGTCTGCTCATGCCCCTTAACCCAGACGGGGTCCAGGTAATTTTTAAATCTTTTCTCTGAGTTAAAGGTATTTTGTCCTTTCATATTTTGTCTCTTCCAGCACTAGTTAAGGCTGACGGCATAGAGGAGGTAATTGGTTAATTAGTTGAAGGCAAATATGTAAAAGGTACTCTCTTTAAAAAGTACATTTTTTAATCAGTTTTCTTCTGCATTTTAATGGGGTTATTGAGAGGTATAATTTGATTCCCAGTGGGTACTTCACTTGTTTTTTTTTTTCATTTTAATAATGAGTATTTCACTTGGTTTTAAGGCAGGTGTAAATTCAACGAGTTAGTGAATTAATAGAAAATTGAATGGGTAGCTAGGTTATAGGGTACGAATTCCATTTCTCTCTCTCTCTCTCCCTCCCTCTCTCCCCCCCCCCCCCCATCCAAAAATAAAATAAAATTAGGCAGCCCACATGTCCCTATACACGGTGGGTGGGGATACACAGTCCATGAAAAGAGGGTGGCAAGCAAGGCATCCTTTAGGAAATTGCATGGGCAATCAAAATAAGTGAAAAAACACCTCACTAACCTGTGAATTGGATTCCCTAGATATCCAAACTAAAGGTTTTCCATCTCTGATCTTAGTTAACTGCAGAAAAAGAGATTCTGGAAATATTCAAAATAAGGTTTTCCATCTCAAATCCTGAGAAAAAGTGATCTCAGAGAGATAACTGAAGGTACCTAAATTACATTAAAGACTGCAAAGTTATTGCCAACTGGGAAAAAACATAGATAACAGAAGAAGAAAAAACACATCCTATAACGTCCATATCATCATCAACAACAGAAAGAGGAGCCATGTGGCTCATAATCTCCAAAAGGGCGAAGGTCCGACAATAAACGTGCTCAAAATTTGGCATCATATAATGATATATGTGTATGTACGTGGGGCAGAGCAGATAGACAAATCCAACAGTCGTGACAGGCGCTGCTATCGGTTTTCTGTATAAATCATCACTTTCTAATTTTTCATGCAGCAACGCCCAAATAAATCAGTTCAAAAGCAAATTATTCAACAAGCATCCTTAACGCAATAACCAAGAATGATCTCCAATCCCAGCAAGCAATCCATATTTCAATTTCAACAAGGCTGCCGCAAAAGAAACATAAATCAGATACATGAAATAACTCACCTCCAGGAACCGGGTCTCTTGTTCCAGCCTCTTCAGTTCCGCGAGAAACCGGTGCTTCCCGCGCGTGTCCACCGGAGGGACTTGAAGTCCCATCCCCGCCCCCTCTGGACCGGGCTCCACCGCCGGCACCGCCTGCATCTCCGCCACACCCGACCAGGGTCTATGCGCTATGGCCCAAATCAAAAGATCCGCCCAAATCAAAGAAGGGGTTCGAGTAAGCGGGTCGCTTACGCCATTAACGAATTCCCTGCGACGACTGCGGCAAAGCCAAGTGGAGTTGAACTTGTTTTGCTCGAGTCTTTGGAGTTCATGAGATTGAGTGGGGGATGTTTTTTTTGTATTGGGGATTGGGCCCCACATCGCCGCTTTTATAGGAGGGAAAAAAGGCGAGGAACTACATTTTTGTTTCTTTGCGCAGGATTCCTGCTTTCCACTTACCTTTCTGTTATTTCTTTCTACACCCCTTGGAGTAGACTATTCAGGACTGTTGGTGTTAAGATCTTTGCTGCCATTTTCAAATCACATGGCTGGAACTTAACTAGGCGAGACTAGAGCTTGGAGTATTTTCTACGGTAAGGACTCTAGTGTGTCCTAAACGAGAATTCTTTAATGGTGAATAATTAGAGCCTTTTATTATAGAACGTTTCAATTTTTTCATATATATATATAAATATAATACACACTTAAAGGTTCCTGCTCTTTTTAAATTCTAATAAAATTAAACAATTACTGATGCATAATTGTCCCACTCTACTAATATTTTATAGAGATTTTTCTATATTACCTAGCTCAATATATAAATATTCTATATTTCTTAGATTTTAACACTTAATCCCTTATGATATGGTTTAGGACAAATATACTCTTAGATCATAAATGAACCCATACCCAAGTTTTTATCTAATTAATGAATAGTAAAAAGGGGTCAGGGGCGCTGTTCTAGTAGGGAGGTGTCATTAGTGGCGAATTACAGACTATAGGTCATCAAAGTTAGATCACCCGTGGCAACTCACCGACAAGTGGCAGAGGTAGTAAAACCCTCTTTTCTTCATTTTTTCCTCCATTAGTATTAGCAACCCATCCTCCAGCATAATGGACAAAATGACTTATAAGATGATGTGGCTCATATTGCATCAACGATAACACGATATGTAAATAGTACATTTTATTGATTATATGATATGTGCATATGATATTGTGTTAACGATAACACACTATGTTCTTTGAGCGAGCGACCTATAATACGATATGCTCCATATTACATATACGATAACATGACATGTCCATAATACGTGTTATTGATAATATGATATTCTTCATATCACATATACGATAACACGATATTCGTCATATCATGTTGACGATAGATGTTCGCTATATTGTGTTGACGATAACATGGTATGTATTCTTTGAATCAGTGGCCAATAATACGATATGCTCCACATCGCATATATAATAGCACGATATTCGTCATATAGTGTTAATGATAACACTTAATGATAACACGATATATGTTATTTGAGCCAGCTACCCATAATACGATATGCTCCATATTGCATATACGATAACACAACATGTCAATAATACATGTTATTGATAATACGATATGCTCCATATTGCATATACAATAACGAAATATTCACCATATCGTGTTAAAGATAATACGATATGTGTTCTTTGAGCCAACAACACATAATACGATATGGAGCATATCACATATACAATAACACAATATTCGCCATATCGTGTTAACAATAACACGATGTGTTCTTTGAGACAGTGGCCCATAATACAATATGCCCCATATCGCATATACAATACGATATTCGCCATATAGTGTTAACGATAACACAACATGTGTTCTTTGAGCCAGCGACCCAGAATACGATATGCTCCATATCTCATATACGATAACACGACATGTCAACAATACATGTTATTGATAATATGATATACTCCATATCGCAGAAATGATAACACATTATGTGTTCTTTGCATGTATTTGAAAATACGAAATTCATGACAATATTTGCAAATATGCGTTATTGATACAAGTGTTCATCAAGTCAGCAATGAAAGCCTCTAAGATTGTGTACATGCTTACATACGATGTTCTACATAATGAAACTTACATACAAAAAACCACACTAGAGTCCTCTTTACACAATAGGGTAAGAGGCCATCGTGGCCATTCTACAATGTCCTTCCTTAGCATCCACATTACTCTCCATTCTTATATAACCTTGTTCTCCCCTGCTAGTTCCCCATGATTCTTTGTCGGAGTTGCAAGTGTCATCCTCTCCTTTGTAGGGATAAGTAGTTTATGTAGTTAGAAATTTCTAGACAAAAATTAGAAAAGAGTGATTACCAATGAAGTGATGGAGGTCGATAATCACCAAACAGGAATCGGAATTCACTACTGATGGGAATCGCTCGACAAAAATCACAAATCATCACTGAGCTCCGATTGACTCATTTTTTATGCATCGTCGCGACTAGTTTACATGATTCTAAACCTTGTCTTGCTGTAGGGGATTTTGGTCTAATTTTTTTAAAATTTTGTGTAAATTAAGGTTCATGGAATAATTTTCACAAAACCTGGGAATATGAAATATTTGCATCTTAGGCCAGGTAATATGGAAAAATCCCAATTTTATAGGGAAAATTATATAAATAATTTTAAAAAAAATTACAAAAATAGTGGAGATATGAAAATAATTACCAAAATGGCGATGGTGTTGGCACCTGTGTGGTTTTTTAGGTGATTTTGTCCTTGCCTTCATAAGGATGAGATCACCACATTTGGGTGATTTCGTCTTTTTGAAGGAGGAAATTACCCTAATTTAGCAATTTTCCATAGTTCCTGTTGTTTTTGTCCTTTTAAACGACGAAATTAAATCAAAATTTTTTAAAGATTTGTTAACCTCGAAATAAGTACCTATGAAAACAAAATATAAAACACCTAAATAGCCACACATTGAGTAATTAGAAAGTCTATGAAACACATATAAATTAGATAAAATGTTCCCTAAATGTTTGGTTTACAAAAGAAGTTTACACTTTATACATTTGAAATAACATATCACAACTCTAATTAGTTCTACCTTTCCTACTCCTAAGACCTCGATCCCGACCACGCCCTTGTCCATGAAGCTACTCTACTAGGTCCTCTTGGTTCACTTAAATAATGGATGGCTCACCCAAACACTATAATGGGATTGAATCTACACGAGCTGCCCGCTATCATCTAGTATATACTGTTGGAATAATTAGCATCTCAACTGGTTGAGGATGGGCTAGATTCACACGAGCAGCTGGAGATGATGAGCATGGCTATCATGTGAAGCTCGTGGAAATAAAGGAGGAGAGAAGGCTATTGCAAATGAAGATGGAATATCCATGTATGAAGCATTCCTTGGTGGTGTCTAAGCTACCTCGTCGGTGGGATAATGTCCATGTACATCCATAATAACCAACTGAAGTAGTGTCAAGCTATGAAGGACATCTACATGATGCCTGATGATCGACTGACATGATGCTAATAAGACCTCACTCGAAGTCATATATATCCATGTATATGTCTGTCGCGCTAAACCAAGCTATAAAAATAAATAAAATAAGTCATATACATCCATGTAATAGTCAAATACCACCGCATGTACAGGCTACTAACATCATGCGATGTTGTATCAATCTTGCTCGGATAATAGTCCCTCCTGCTATCCCATTGAGCAATATTCATGTGGCCTAGTCGTTAATGTGGCGGTGTTGTTGAGTTATCCTATGGATGAACTCTACTGTATGAGGAGGAGTATCATGCTCTAAGTCAAATTAGAGCATCACACGATTAGGCACATGTATCTCCACAATCTGAAAACATATAAGTGTCATTCTAGATATCCACACATCCCTTCCCTCTGTACTTAGAGGAGGTAACCCAGCCAACACCTTAGCTGAGTATGGCTGCCAAATGACCTGCACAATTTTAAGCATAATTATATTTTAATAACATTACATAGCTTATATTCATTATATTACATGCGACATAATGAAATATAATTTCTTGATAAGGGCGTTGGTCCAACTATCCTCTATACAGTTGGAGGACTCCTTGTGGATTTTTTATTTTCCTCCTCCAAACATTCCACCACAAGGAGCCAAATTTAACATATCAAATTACACATCTACATAAAACTATGTTAAAAATATAATAGTTTAAAAAATATATACCTAGCTCCTAATGGAGTACCCTATTTCAATAGTTGGCCAGCCGACATGTAAATGCTCCCACGACCATAGCTGTGGAACAAAATATCATAAAAGCAAATACTAAAAATGAGTACGCAAGGGTAGCACTACCCCACATGTAGGTGCCTGCCATGTCGAAATTTGCTAAGAGGGTGAGGTACGCGACATGCACATGGCTATTGATGTTATCAGCAAATATAGTAGCACTAAGTAGATGATGCAAATACACACGCTCGATGACTATCTCGTTGGCATCGGCTGGGAGCGCACAAAACTCACACAATAGCTATCTAAGGCTCACTCGGCTACCATGCACTGCTGAAGGAGGAGGTGCTCTGCCAAGGAGTCTAGTTACTAAATCTAAATCTCCTCCTCGTATAGTGCCTGTCACTACAAGGCCATCGATGCGAAGTCCAAGAAGTATTGTCACATCCATAAGGGTGATGCACATCTCCCCATAAGGCAAGTGAAATGTTTGTCTCCCTCCTCCATCTCTCGATGAGAGCTATGAACAAAGGCCTATTAAGTTGAAGGTACTGCAAATGGATGAAATGCCCAAATCCAACCCACTAAATATATGGCAGAATACTCTCATCTATCTCCCATTGTCGAAGGTACCTGAAATGCTCCATGCACTCAGGGTCCCACAATAAGTTAAAATGTTGTAAACCAACGTACCATTTCATAACAAACGAAATCAAAGATATGCTAAGTGGGAATATGTCTCCTCGCCAAATGGATGTTGACCTATGAGAGTCGTGCTGAACAAGGATGGACTCATCCATAGGGCTTGGCCCATAAAAAGGCTCGATATGATCCATATTACTTCAGGAACATATGACCATATCTACAAAGGAGATTAAATAAAAAGGTTACACAGTATAATCATATGTTTGCCAATCAACGAGAGGGTTAATGCATCTTTTACTATTATGCCTAGATTGTTTACACCTCCTACACTTATAAGCTACTCTACCATATCTCTCTATGGTTAGACGGTCCATTGTATTCCTAATGCGGAAAGATTGTGGGCGACTGGGTTGTCTTGTTGATATTGGGGGTAATAACACAGAAGGAATATCTCTGTGCCAAAACTCCTAACCAAGAGGAGAGTAGAATTGTGCGGAGTACACATTTCTATAAGCAGTAGATGTATAAAATACTCCTACCTATAAAGGTTGTCACTGCTTTCCTCACACAACAAGAGATGAGAGTAAGGATATTGGTAGACTAGATGGTAATTACACGTATAAGTTCAATGAACCACATTCACCATAAGCTTCCTTCCACACATGGTCATCACTTCGTGATCGCTATAGATGATTTTTTAAACTATATACTCTCCAATTTTATTTGATTATTTCCTTATAATCCCTTCCACTTTGGGAGTGTACAGAGTAACCATGGCCTTTGAAGTGCAAGATCGTTTAATAAAGAATTTTATCACCTAGTAAAAAATGGCTGACATTAAAGCCTGCATGGGTAATCCTTGTGCCTCCTTCAAGATGCTATTTAAAATTTTTGCCATATTCATAATCTTCATTCCAAATCTTTTAAAACCATCATAACCAAGAGACCACTATTCAGGGTGTACTCCTCCTGCAAGGAGTTGTTTTGCCCTTTGACTCTCCTTACCAATCAAGTCCATTTTAGTGTCAAATTGTTTAACTATTAGCACACATGCAACTGCCCTAATCAAACCTTAAAATTTGCCTTTATGTGACGGATGCAATATCGATGGTAGAAGAATGGAGGAGGAAAAACTTTAAGCATGGCCTTTTGAAGCCCCTTATGTCAATCTGAGATTATTATTACATGTGTCATATCCATAAAACCTTCTCCCTCAATTGACTTAAGAACCATTTCTAATTAGGGTAACCCTCCTTTGATAATATCTCAAAAGCTACAGGAAAAACCCCTTGTTCATGTCTATAGTTGTTGCCACCATAAGAGATTTAGAATACTTGTCATACAAATGAATGGCATTGACACCAATAATCGAGATGAAATGCCTAAACCAGAGTATAGATGGCTCAAATGCCCAAAACATATATTGAAATCTTCGATGTGGGCTACCTTTCAGTTCATCAGATTCTAACTCATATACAATACCAAGATTCACATCTTGTATTACCTGGAGGTACATTGACAACAATTTGTATGATTCAACCCAATCCCCATAAATGACTTTTATGGTCATACCCATGCCTTTTAATAAGAAATGTCCACATGGAACCTTTCCTTAATTCTTTGAATATTACATGGTGTGAGAGTGAATTAGCTTTGATGGCAGGCATTATGAAAGGTTCCTACCGTATGTGCACGCAATGCACTACACTACCTATGATCAATGCTAAGTTGGGCATTCCTACAAGTGTGGTCACCACCGTATGTCTTCAATTTATAGTAGCCTACACCCCTCTTCATTGATCCATGAACTCTCCACAGGCAAGCACTATCAATGCACTTAACTGTATATTCTGACATATTTGTATGCAAAATCTTGTATTGGACATGATTCCTAATTGAAAACTTCATCAAAGCTGTGATGAATGCCTCTTTATCCTCAAAGATTCATCCCACATATAACTCATTTTTGTTCAATTGCTCCATATCCATACCCCAATTAACTACCTCATCTATTTCCTCATTTGTGCTATGTTCATAGATGGGCTCCTCCTCATCGTAGTACGACGGCTCATCATCATTGACATTCATGTCATTTGCGGCAAATGCATTGTCTACTACATCATCTATCTTACCGTCAACCACCTTTTGAGCACTTTCCTCACCTCTATCACCTTCTTCGTTCATACTGTACTCTTCATCACTAGCTTCGCTAATATTATCTTCACCTTCATTGCCTTCATTCATATCAACATCATCCTCATGGACATGGGCTGCCCTACATATGAATAACACACATGCTTTGCATTTTGTGTTCCCCAAAAACTTGTTCAATAACAAAAATTGCTAGATTCATTTATAAAATATATATTTCACCTTGGATTGGATGGTCCAACATCTGTAAAGCCAATACTTGTGTAGGAATAATGAATGCCCATCAAGGTTTGTGTTCCAAACTATGCACCACCTTGTGACATACCAAGGCTAACTGTCTCATGTGTATGTGATGTTTACACACAAATTCAATCTCATTATTTTCATCAACAATTAAAATATTCACATAGAAAAATCGTATGAAACTTTACCTCCAACTAGATACACTTCCATCGCCAATAGGTGTAGACGACCTATGGCGTTGGTTCGACGCTACCGCCATGGACAAATCATCATATGCATTTTTATCCACTGGCATTTGCATTCACCTTCCACTACTCACATTTCTATGAGACCTCCTTCGGGATCTCTCCTACTTACGCCCCACCCTTCACTTTCAAAACTAGGCACTAGGGCCTCTTTTTTGAGAAATAGCTCGAACATGCATACTTGAGATGAATGATAAAATATTTGACCAAATGAAGCCTCGTCCTTTACACATATTAGGGTCAATCTCATTCCAAATATCAGGAGGTGACACTTTATTATAATCTTCCATCTTCTTCAATCCCACCCAATTTTGCTAGCCACTTGCATCTCAAGTTCATCATAATTAGAAGGCTTTGTAATGAATAATCCCTCTGATACCCCTTCATGATGAAGCAAAAAACTAACCATTTCTCCCACCATGTCTATTCACTTAATTCATGACAAATTATATCAATCTTGGATACATCACAATATGCCATCAAGAAGTATTCACTTAATTCATAACCATTTTTGCATGATAGATAGCATAAAGGACACATCTGCTCCAATTTTGCTGTGTTATTACTCTCATATTTATAAACCTAACTGGAAAACAAAGATATGGTTGGTTTCATACTACCAAGTTTCTTTATACTAAAATATATTATAGAATTTGGTGGCTTCTAGTTATAATTAGCTACCTATGCATCTAGAGACATAGCTAAGAGAGTCAACTTCAATTAGTATTAGACGCATAAAAAAAGGGCAAATCATAGATCATAGCCTCCTGGATCAATTAAAAAAGCCCTACTTTGCATAATCTATTTGATAAAAAGCTTTACATACATAATACACAACACAATAGCAAGCAAGTACTAGATTGAAGTAATGTCATTGACAAAACCTGCATCAAACGCAAAAGTGAAGCTGAGAAATGAAGCTTGATAGAAGCTAAATAGTAACACAAATTTATTTTACAACTTGGAAGAGGAAAATAAAAACACAATTACACAAGCATACTGCATTGTGGAAAATTTTATTCAAAGATTTGATAGGAGGTGCAAACCAAAAAGATAACAAAAAGGATCTCTAAAATAAAATGTACCATAAATACCATAGATAATAAGATCAAATTCTTCCTTCTTATTTTCTCTCTCATATGATAAATCTATATGTGCCAAATGAAGTAGATAACAAAACATGCTTGAACATCACGAGAAGAAATTGCCCAAGAACAAAGACAGATATAATCAACATGACAAGATTAGTGCCCCTAATCTCATACCCAATTTGAATTCCTTTCCAAAATTCATCTTTGCTTAAAAGAATGCATAGAAAATACTTCAAACTATGTAAAAAACTATGGCAAGTTCTCAAAACATTCATAAATTCCATAGTGGATTTAAAAACTACATAAAAGCGGCCACATAATCAGCAATGTGAACATTATACTAGGTGAAAAAGGAGATGGATGGACTGATCCACATGGCAGTCTCCATCATCGATGTTGTCCAAGATATTGGCACATGAACCAAATCCTATAGGAGGTAAGGGCAAAGAAAGCGCATACCTTTTCTTGGACGAGGAGAGGGCGAGATCGAGAAAGCGATCGAGAGTGAGAGTTAAAGTGGGAAGACGGTCAGGACGTCAAAGAAGAGTGGTGGAATACACAAGGCAGAAAGAGGAGTGGAAGAGAGAAGGGCAGAATGCAAAAGGCTTAAGAGACAGTCAGGTTTGGGGGTAAATAGACATGATTTTGTCCATCAGAATCTTCTAAATGAATAAATCAACTTAACATCTAAGTTGATTTCGTCTTATCTAAGGAGGAAATCACCTAAAAAAAGCCATACAAGCACCTACGTGGCAAAAAACAACATCATTTTGGTAATTATTTTCATCTCTCTGCTATTTTGGTAATTTTTTTTACATTATTTATATAATTTTGCCTATTTTATAACTACCCAAAAAATACTCCTTTGGCACCAACTACGCTAGTTTTTTATGCCAATGGGACCATCCCTAGCCTTTGCTCCTAGTGGTGAGATCCAAATCTGGTCTGGTTAGATGCCCTGCCATTTGTCGAATCATCTAGGCCAAGGCTAGTCCTAGCAGTGGCCTCCGTAGGCCTTGGCCTAGCTGCGGTGGCCGCTGCTATTGACATTTTTTTGTATATAGTCAAGTACGACCAGTTTTACCATAAGATATGAGTCTAAGAAAAAAGAGAGGAAAGAGAAAGAAAGAAGGAAGAAAATCACATCATAATTTAGTAGTGCCTTTTTCCAAGAATTTGGGGTGGCAGCATGGATCTTATGTCTCTATTTTAGCCTATTTCGTATCAACTCTTTTGTAAGAAGGAAAAAAATAATACTAATAAAAAAAAAGTCAATTCTTGCCCTAAAAATGTAGGAATAAGTTGAGGTTTTTAACATAGAAAATGAGAGGTTGGGTGAGCCCTCATGGGCCCCACCTTAAAATTAGCCAAAAAAATCAAATCAGTCAAGTGAAATCCTCATGGGCCTACACTAAAAGTTAGTCATAAAAGATTAAATTGAGTATGTGGAGGCTCAAGGGCTCCACAAAACTCAATTAGTTACTTGGAGGCCTTCATGGCCCCTTTATACTTAAATTAGCTACAAAAAATTAAATTAGCAAAGTGAGGCTTCATAAGCCTCATGTTGAAATTAGTCACCAAAATCAAAATGGCCAAGTTGAGATCTTAAGGGCCACATTGAACTTAGTCATAAATAATTAAGTTATAAAGGTGGACTCACAAGGACTCAACAAAACCCAATTGACTATTTGGAGGCTCTCATGAGGCCACCTACACTTAAATTAGCCACAAAAATTTAAATTGGCTAAGTGAGGCCTCATGAACCTCACGTTGAAATAAGCCACTAAAGTCAAAATGGCTAAGTGGAGGATTCATGGACTCACACTTAAATTAACTATAAAAAAATTCAAAATGGCTAAGGTCCCACTATGAATTGAAAAAAAATCAAATCAAATTGGCTAAAGCGAGACCCATGAAACAAATCTAATTAAATTTTATGGCCTCAAAAGCCAAATTAGATTAAAAAATCCGTAGGTCCTACTTCTCCAAAAGAATAAGCAGCCCTGGTTAAATAAAAAAAGAAAATAAAAGAGAAAGACTTATATAGGAGAATCTGAAGGAGTTGAGGAGACCAAGACAAATGGACCCCACTATCACCCAACAATGCTCCACTACTCCTAAAACTACCCCATTCCATCTCAAACTACCCTACTATCACCCAAGACCACTCTAGTACTGTAACATCCTTCATTTTTTTGCATTTTTTTGCTACATTTCTACTATTTTTACTCTCATTCTCCAATAAGGAAATTTGACAACGGTGTATTTAGTTTTGTGTATGTTACTCTTGTATTTGTATTCATAGACTTGGGCGTGAGATCTAGTTACGGGCAATGGGCTTGTTGCGCCTATTGAGGAAATCAGCACAAAAATAGGAGAAAAACAAAAGAGAAGATAAATTAGGAGAGCAAAAGAGAAGGAAAAAAGTATTATAACGTGGATCGGGCATGCCTAATGCGTCCTACCCTTGACAGTGGAGTCCTCCCTTCTGAACCTTCTATCAAATGATAGTGTGCTAGCTTTAAATGTTTAGTAGCATGCTAAGATTATATCACTCAATGCCTTTGGAAGTTAGATAAAGATTCAATGGCATGATGTTAGAGGGAAAGATAATTGAATATGGTATATTTGTTTATGCAAATGGCATGCATGTAAGCCCTGAGTATATGTTATCTATGTGGAATATGTGTGTGCTAGTGATGTCTAACGAGTATGTTAGTAAGTTATGTGTTGATTTGTGGATGTGTGATGCATAAGTAAGATGAATTATGTGTATGTGATACTTATGTGTTATACACATAAGTATGTATGATGGTTATACGCATGTGTGATAGATATGTGTATGTGTATAGGGCATATGTATAGGCAATGGATGATAAAAGGTGATAAAGGGTTTTATATGGATTTGATGTGTATTTGTATCAGTATGAAAGATGTCAAAGGGTGTATAAATTACGAGCAAGGGTTGGTTTGGATTGGAGCATATGTTGGGGGTTCAATGAGTAAGGAAAATAGGGTTTGGACTGGAGCATATATTAGGGGTTCAGTGAGTAAGCAAAATAGGGTTTGGAGCCTTTGTGGAAGATTGTAAAATAGGAAGACTTCATAGCATAATTGTACAAGCATAATGTACATATTATGAACTGGAATATAAGAACAATAAGTAATATATTAGCAAGAAGTTGATGATTGGAGTTAGATCAAGGGAATTGATTTGATGACTACCAAGTAAGGTAATTTAGCCATAAGGATGACGGCGAGGAATGTATGAGTATGTGAAGAGTAAATTATATAAATAAGCTGACATGTATGATGAGTGATGATTTGAGAAGGATGGGTTCAACGAAGTGTGTTGCCCTGATGGATTAGAGTTTCAACGCGGGCTCAGCTTTGGATTCATTAGCTGAAGAGGGTCAGACTGATGGATTCCTTGACATAATTGTACTTGATAAATTATATAATTCAAAATTGAATTGTAAGTAAATTGAAGAAGATAATGTTGTGACTTTGAAACCTGAGGGTTTCGAGTAATTCAGTTTTGTGTTTGTGTGAGCTAGTTATTAGTCGATTGTGCATTTTCCATGTCTAGCGATGGTGTTATCCTGCGAAATGTTGTGTTGGTGCTATATTTTAAGCTCAAATTTTAGATGCTCTGTTGAGAGTGGTATATGTTTTGTCAGTCTTGTCTTAGTGTTGTATTTAAGCTAGACATTTAATGCTCTATTGAGAGCATTGTAAGTTTCTTCGCTTAGTTGGCACTGTAAGATTTTTTACCTATTGATGACTGTATGATTCTGCTCTTATGTGACATTGTAAGTTTCTACCCAAAAGAGGCATTATATGATTTCCTCCCTTAGTTGGCATTGTATGGCCCTCGAGTGGGGGCATTTACACGCTTAGGTAAGTAGTATCATGGATCTACTCTTGTTTAATATTGTGCCCCATGATCATTGTGTTGTCTTGCTTTTCGAAAAGTCCATGGTATCTGATTGCCCCATGGAGGTTAAGGTGATGCCTCAATTACATTCCTTTCCTTTGATGATAGAGTTAATTAAATTGTAGTTAGCTCTAATTGTCAAGAGTTTGATTGTATGAGTATGTGAATGACTAGAAGAGTAAGCTTGAATGATTCTATGTAAGAGTAAGATTGGAAGATTTCAAGTAAGATTGTAAATGTAAATTTTTTATCAGGACTATAAGTGTAAGTATCCTATTAAGAATTCTAATCAAGATTGTAAGCATATGAATATGAGTATGATGGTACGAGTAAGACAATATGTGTAAGATGTATGGTAAGATGACTTTTGTGTGAACATAGATATTGTTTTTTGTGAGATTTGCTTTGTTATGCATGCTTCTTGTGAAAATTGCATGACCGCATTTATAAATGGGCTTACTTAGTTTACTGATAACTCTCTTACCGAGTATAAAAATACTCATTTTCCCTTTTTTAGCCCCGTATGTTTGGGATACTTTTGCAGGTCTTTGATTGAGAGCTCCTTAGATTGGATGTTTGCATTCCTTGGTGGATTGCTGCAATGAGTTTCTTTTATGTCTTTGGCTCATTGTGAGTATATCTTAGTTGCCAAGATCTGATGTATTGAGTAACATGAGTTATTCCTTTGTGTCTGGACTTGTATATTGGATATAACTTTAGACTATTTGTGGGACTTGTACTTAGATATGCATGGGAGGTATTTGTCATTAAGCCCATTTCCATGGCGATTTATTTTGTATGTGCTATTTTTATTCACGTCTGAGAATGTTTGGCTTGGCCGTATGATGATTTAATAGAAATTTATGTGTAAAAATGTATGTATGATGTTTTAGATTTATAAAAATTATTTTCACGGGTAATATTGCAAATTTGTTCTCTGAATTTTAAAGAAAAAAGTGTAAATTTTTTAGGTGTGACAATTACCCCACTATAACACCCAACACCACTCTATTACCCCACTATCACCACCTACCCATTGTCCCAACCACTCTCTAAGCAATAACTACCTCTCAACTTCTATAAATACCCCTTAATCCTATGTAAAAGGGATGGCTTCCAAATTCCAAAATCTCATCACAATCAACTTCCACAAAAGTCTTGAAGATCTTTTCCTTCATCAAAATCTACAAACTTAGGAGGATTCCAAGGAGCTTGAAGACAACTGGAGGTGTTGCACTAAGTGAAAGAAGAAGCAAAAAGAAATCCTATTCAAGACAAGGGAGCTCCCATCTCTTGGAAGAAGTTTTTATCTTGTTTATTCCAAGGATCTTGTGTGAGTTTAATATCTACATACTCAACCTAGCGGATTACCACATTGCCCCTAATCCGATTATCTAACAAAAATAAAGACTATGAGATATGACATTTTTTTCTCATAATTTTCTTATAAAACATAAACAAGTAAATCTTCTCTCAATGTGCAATTACAATGTATCAAACCATCAAGCATTCACTCCATACATAGACACACAACAATTTAATGTGGAAAACCCAAACTCGGGTAAAAAACTACGACAATTCCAACAATGAACCAAATCAACGCACTACTAGTAAGCAAGATAATTACATTGATAAGCAAACCACCAACCTTTGTTTTAAGTCTAACACAAACTTCTTTTGTTTTGATCTGCACAAATTCATGTTGCTGTTGGCCTTCAAGTCTTCTCCCTCAAGCACTTAAAATTTTTCTTCCTCCTTACTTTGTCTTTGTCTTCTCCTAGCCTTCAACAAGCTCCTCTTATTGTATTGACTTTGGCCTTTTAGTTTCATCAATTTCTCATTGAAGATTTGCTGCAACTCCTCCTTGAAACTTTTGTATGAAATCACTTCTTTCATTTGTGTAATAGCTTCATGAATTCACTGTTGATCTTCTCTTCAAACTCTATGTGAAATCTCTTAGAAAATAATATGCAATGGTCTCTCCCTTCTTCACTAATTTTTTCTAGTTTTTCCTCTCTTCAAATTCGTCACTTATTATCCTTTATATAGGTCTCCAAAATAATTTTGGTCTTTTACTTCAACAAGGAAAAAAATTAAATTTGGAATGACTTATTTAGGGCAACTAGAATTGTTAGTGATTGATCGTTTCAAACAACAATCGAATGTTCACTATTTTTTGAACGCACAATACCTTGAGCTATCAATCGGTCCATGAAGTGATCAATCAATAAGCTATCTTCTTCATTTTACATAGGACTGGTTCAGGTGCCGATCAATTGTTCTCTTCTTCCTTATTCCAACGATCGATTGATTTGACAGTATTTTTATAGTTTTGCCTTTTCCCCCCTAAAACTTCCTGAAACCACTTGAATCACTTCTAAAACTTATCCAAATGATTTTAGTATGCAAATGTGATCTTAATAAACTTTAAAACACATCAACATCCTTTATCTCCAAGCTTGAGCCATAAGAAATTGTCTACTCTTATTTTTCAAGTTCATCAATTCCAAACATTACTCGGCCATAACATCATCTACTCATTTTTTTAAGACTATGTATATTCTCAAGGTTCCTGACATAATTTTGGCAAAGAAATTATCCAAATAGCCTTATCTATGACACATATGTCCTTAAAGCTTGAAGACAAATGGTGGTGTTGCACCAAGTGAAAGAAGAGGACAAAATAATATTCAAGACAAGGGAGCTCTCATCGCTTTGAAGGAGTTTCTATCTGTGTAGTTTCTTCATGTTCATTTGATTTCATCTTGCATCCACTTCTTTTGGCAATTCTCTTTTTATTTTAATATAATTCAATTTGCTTCTTTATTTGTCATTTAATCGAAGGACTTTGAAATTTGGTTAATCAGCACTACTTCTAAGTTATAAAGAGTAGTCTTAATTAATCAAGAGATGGTCATCCTATGTCACACCCTGAGATTTTTAAACTTATTTTCCATAATCAAGCAACATGCATATTTTTCCAATATATTTTGTCAAACCTTCGATAACATATCTCGGGGTATGAGTGACTCATTTTCAAACATACACATTCAAATTAGGCTACTATATTAAACAAGGATAAACCGTGCCACAATCCAACAGGGTCTAGCCTGAGTATATGTCACGAATACACAATATATATCAATTTAAGTAATTGACACTCGTGTACCTAAAGTCAAATACACACATACTAAAAGTTTAATTAACAAGGTCAAAAGCCCTACATCAATGTACGGTGTTACTTATCGTCCTTTACAATCACCAAGATCCCAACCTGATCCCTCATTTGCATCATAAGCATGCTTAGTATACTACTATTTTCAGTGGGATTGGCTAAAAAAGAACCATAATGGTTGCAACAATTCTCAGATTAGGAGTATATATATATATATATATATACATATAACATGATTAAGAACACATGCATACCATCAAGACAATATAAGGGTAGAGATCAACAACTATGTAAGAACATAATCAATAGCATTAATGAGAGTTTAATATCCATCTAATCAACCTAGCAGATTTCTAGATTGCTCTTATAACTAGTACTTTGACAAGTAAGAATTAAGAGTTCTAGTCTCTATGCACATAAATTTTTATATAGACAAAGAACTCAAATATCTCTCTCTACACACTCTCGATGAATTAATCTATCGAATCACAAGCATTCAATCCATATATGAACACACAACAATTTAACATGGAAAACAAAAACTCAGGTAAAAAACCATGGCAATTCAAAAGTAACCAAATCAATGCACTACTAGCAAGCAATACAATTACATTGACACAAACAAACCACCAACCTTTGTTTTAACTCTAACATAAACTCCTTTTGTTTAGATCTCCACAAATTCCTATCATTGATGGCCTTCAAGTCTTCTCCCTCAAGCACTTGAAACTTTTCTTCCTTCTTACTTTAACTTTGTCTCCTTCTAGCCTTCAACAAGCTCCACTTATTATATTGGCTTTGCCATGTTGGAATCTTCAATCTCCTATTGAAGATAAGTTCAACTCTTCTTTAAAACTTCTATGTGAAACTTCTTCGTAATTATGGAATAACTTCATGAATTCACCATTGATCTTCAACTCAAACTTTTTGTGACTTATTCTAGGAAAACAATATGCACAAGGTAGAAACTCTTCTTCTCCAATTTTCTCTAGGTTTTTCTCCCTTATATAGCTCTCCAAATCGATTTTGGTCTTTGACTTCAACAAAGAAAGAAATTGAATATAGAATGACTTGTTTAGCTCAACTAGAACTGCTAGCGATCAATCATTTCAGACAACGATCAATCATTCACTATTTTCTAAACATACGATACTTCAAGTTATCGATCAATGAACAAAGCGATCCATCGATAACTCTCAACTTCATTTTACATAGGGATAAATCAAGTGTTGATCGATCTTCCATTTAGCTTTATGTCCAGCGATCGATCATTGCATCAATTTAATTACTATTTTACCTTGAAACCTTCTAAAACCCTTGAAATAACTTCTAAAACTTCCCCAAGTGAATTTTGTATGTGAATGCGATATGAATAAGCTTAAAAAATCTTCAACATTCTTCAGTCTTCTATCTTGAGCCATACGAACACATTTACTCTTATTTTTGAAATTTGTCAATTCCAAACTAACTCAAACACAACTACCGCTAATCATATTTTAAGACTAAGTACATACCTAAAGTTTCTGACATAATTTTGAAAAAGAAATCACTCAATAAATTTGACATATGACTCATATGTTCTTACAATCTCCACATTTGGCTATTTCTTGTCAAAGCACTACACATTTGAAAATCAAAATAAAAGTACAACTCTTGACATAGTGTGTTAACTTTCAAATTATACAAAATATCTTTGTACATAAAGACTTAACATAGGTTCATTTGGAATTGATCTATTGATCTTGAAAAGCCTTGTATACCCTTGTAATTATCCTGCACACTCAAAATCAAATTGATTTGCATAGTACTTTTTAATCAAGTAAAGATCAACACTTTGATTTGCAATAATCACTTCTCCCCCTTTTTTCACATATATAGACAAAAAGTTAAAACAATATTTAACAAAAATACTCATTAAAGCATAACGAAGTTATCATTATTACCAAAAAATATGAAAATATATATACAAATCATCACATCACCATGTCCATCACATAACCCATCACAACATCAATTTCAAACTATATCTCAAGGTCATAATGAAACATAACTAAACTGAAAAAGGTTTATACTAGGAATACATGAAAAAGTGATAAAAATATAAAAAACAATTAGCATCATGAGTCCGCTTCCCCTCACTATCGGCATGTGGAAGACGGGCTCTGAGCAAGCGACTAATGTCTATAAGTCTTTGCATCACAGCATCCAGAAAAGCTCTAAACTCAGCAATGGTGATTGGTCTATTTGGATCTTCCATAGGTGTTGGTGCATCTGCTAGTCCCTATGGCTCATGTTCACACCCTGGTGGTGAGAAAGTATCATGTGATCCATTGCAACATCAATCGATCTATATCGATCATAGTTGGCTCTCCTCTAGGAATCCTAACATGTACCACTATGAAAATCCTACACATGATGTACAAGTAAGGTGACATCTAATGTGTGTGGCTATGAAGGAAAATAATCATGGGACAAAAAATAATGGAAGGCAGATCTAATTGTAGCTCAAGATGTGCTAGGAGATGAAGTATACATGTCACGTACGATCCGCTTTCTCCTTTCTAGCACTCCATATGTCGTGCTGGGAAATGCCATGTAGCAAACGATAATCTAGTGTCATGGAGTGAGCAAGTTATTAGACATCAAGCTTTAAACTTCTAGGCAAATCAAGTAAACTCCATGTAAGCTCACTATCAAGCAAAAAAGCATATTTGGCAAACTGTGGACACGTGAGTGGTCTCCTCTCACATCTAACGAGCTCAACAATGATATCAGGTGTCACTCTCACTTGAATGCCTCTTGCTACACCTACTAATGCATCATCATCATCCAAACGGAGAGATACATACCAATGACAAACTAATCGTGGATAAACAGACTGACCAGACGTAGAGATGGTGCTAAAATAATTCATCCAATAAGAACGTGCCTCTATCCATCCTATGACAGTCTCTAGGGGAACAAGTACTAAGCTACACTCATAATAGATGGGTTCTACCCCTATCTACTCTGCTACTCGACGCCCCCATTTCTTAGACTATGACTAAGGAGTCTTCTACTCCTTTGCTCTCCCCATCTAGATTAATTGTAAATAAACAACCTCGAGCTAAGCATAAAGTAAGAACAAATAACTGATAATAATAAAAGTCCTAGAATTTCAAGAAATCTTGAATTGCGCATCAAAATTCAAAAATTTTAATTTTAAGTAAACCCTAAAATTTTTAATGTCAAATTGACTCCAAATTCTAACCCCAGACATATCTCAGTGAGTAGAACAAAACTTATAACTAGACCTACAACCAATTTTGATGAAAAATATGCAATTTAGAGAAATCCCCTAATTGTGACAAAAAATTGAAATTGCGAGTGAATTTTCACGAAATCTAAAAATTTAAAGGATCAAATTGTATGAAACATTAGAATAAGGAAGAACTAACTCTTTCTAACATCTTATCAATTCAAATTATGTTGAAACCTATTTAAAATCTAATAAAACATTTGGATTCAATACTCACCTCGTGCGCAAGAAAAACTCAATTTGATGCGAAAATCAAAACATTGACCATGCAAAACCTCTTCAAATGGTCTCTAATCGTCATAAAAACTCTTTGGGATAGGTTGGAGTGAAATATGTTTAAAATTAAGTGTAGCTAAATTTAAAATACTGCTTTGATGTGAAAAAACCGACCATCATTTGATCGCTAGGGTCGATCGATCGATCTTGAAATAAATGTAATGTTAAAAATTTTAAAAATAATAAAAATTATAAAATTCAGAAAAAAAAAATTCAATAAACTCTTAAAAATATTTCAAGAACTTCCCATTATTCATTTCATTCTTTTTCATTCATTTTTCTTAATGTCAAGTGGATAGGAGTTTCACACTAGTATAGACCAACCTAAGTAAATAATCCTTCACAATCATATTTATGAGGACAATTTCATTATATAACGAGATATTAAAGTACATACGACTCATAAATATTGAAGTACATTACATAAAATTTTCTTTTCTTTTTAATTCTAAATAAAAATATAGCCAAATATATCTAATTTGATTACCTAGACTCCACTAAAATGTAAATGCCTAAGTCAACTTATGTTTAAAAATTCTCTATTGATGTTTAAATATAAAAGTGATTTGAGTTTCAACATGATGTGTGCAAGTTTTAAAATCAAAGAATGACAACATCATGCAAAAGAAAATCAAATTGATATTCACTCTCCTTAGTGTATCCTTCAATTCGTTAAAGTAAATTTGACCAACAATCATGTTATGTTTTAGCTTAAAAGAAAATTAATCTCAATATGCCTCAAGAGGTGAACTTATCAAAGACCAAAACAAAGCCAATTGCAAAGTAAAGCTAAAACTACATTAATTTTTTTGTGTTTTTATGATATTCCATTTTTTTATTTTTTTCAATTCAAAACTTGTGAATTAAAGACATGTAAAAACAAAGTAAATGCGATATAACTAAAAAACATGAATATCCAAAATATAGAAAGAAGTAAATTATGGACAAAAATCAAAATCTCTTACTTAAATATTTCTCCTTAGTCTTGCCAAACCATTAAATCCTAAGGCAACCTAAGATAGACTTCTTTGTTTTTCTTAATTGATCCTCCAAAGCTTGATGATCAATCTTCTTCACCCACACTTTCTTCAAGTTCTTTTCATACACTTGGTGGGGTAACTTAGGGGTAGTAGGGGTGGTGCGCTTCATCTCATTCTTCTTTGACCTAAGTTTGAAAGCATAATTCTTAGGACATTCTCTTTTATATGGGTCTCACTATAGCAAATGTTACACACACCCGCAATACTAGAACATGTCCTTCCTCTTCACTCTTGGCCTAGGTGTGTTGGGTACTATCTTAGGGTTTTTGTCACTCTCTTTTGCCTTCATAAAGATAGTAGGTTCTACTATAAGGGTAGTCAAGTAGTTCCTAAAACCTAAGTCCATTTTGTTTGTTTGACTAATGCTAAGCATAGTTTCCAACTTCTGCTTCCCACTCTTGAAACTATCTAATCTCTCTTTAGAGGATTTGAGTTCTCTATTGAGAGCACTAAACTTCTCTTTTTTACACTTTAGGTCTTTCTTAAGGTCATGCATCTCTCTCTCAAGTTTGTTATTCAACTTTGTTAACTTTTTTGCCTCTTAAGAAGACAAAACTAGTTCATCCTCTTTCTTCTTCAACTCTCTCTCAAGGCTTTTTGTTTTCTTAGTCAACACTAAGAATTGTTGGAAAAATCCCTTAAATTCATCAGAATCAACCTCAAACTCTAAGTTCTCTTCAAGAAGAGTGAATTCATGAGACTCTTCTCCATAACTATCATCATTCACACTTGCAGGGAAGGCAATATAGTTACACAGTAAGTTGCTTGAAACACCTTGCCATTTCTCTTATAATAAAACCCCCTTTATTTCTTAGGGCTATCATCAGAAGAATTGTCAAAACTAATGTTAGAATAATGAGCAACAAAGTGACCAAACTTACCACATTCAAAGCATTTTAGATTTTTTTTTTGACATGTTTAGTTTGCCTCTCATCTCTCTCATCTCCTTATCTCTTCCCAAAATTTTGTCCCTTATTGCCAAATCTAAAGTTCTGAGTTTTCTTCAATTTCTTAGCCAATAAAAGCATTAGTTCTTCATTATCTTTAGACTCTTCATATTCTTCTAAGGTGTTTAACACTTTATTTTTCTTGGAAATTCTTTTAGATGCTTTTAGGGCATTCAATTTTCCCTTGGACTTTTCAAACAACTCTTTTTGGTTATCATAGGAATCTTCTTACATCGTAAAATTTCTAAGGTTCTCAACCAACTCCTCAATGTCTAAAGTGTCAATCTTTTTAAATTCATTAATGGTAGCCACCTTAAACTTGAATTTAGAGGAAAATGACCTTAACAACTTCCTCATTACAAGGTAATCAAGCATAGGTTCTCCTAGTTGATCACATGAATTTACTATGTCTGAAATTTCAGCATAGTATTCAAAAATAGTCTCTTCTTTACTCATTATCATGTTCTAAAATTCTAGGGTTAGCATCTATAGCCTAAAAACTTTAACAACCTAAATTTCCTCATTATATTTTACCAAAATTTCCCATGCAACCTTGGTAGATATAATAATTGAGATCAACATGTGTTGTGATTTTCCTACGACATTGATTAATGCACTTAGGGCTTTACTGTTTTGATGTACAAGTTTATTCTCATGCTCATCCCATTTACTTTCATCTTTTAGAATAGAATTACCATCATTGTCTTTGGTCATTGGAGGACTTCAGCCTTTAATAATTGCTTTCCAAGCATTCCCATCAAGTGCTTATGTAAATGCTCTAATCCTATTTTTTTCAATATGAGAAATTTTGTGTAAGATCTAATTTTATTTTATCTTAAATCCTTGTTATTGTGTGAATTTGTGTGGTTTTGCTTGTTTGATTTAGCTCAAGCATGATTTAGGCTATATTTGTTTAATTTTAGTATGATATTTTACATGTTATAAATCCATGTTTGATGACTTGTTAGTAATTACTTGATGAATCCAATAGGTCTTAGCCCTGATCATGTATATATGCTTGCACATGTTATAATAATTTTAGGTGAATCATGTTTCCCATGTTTTAGCTTAAGTATCGTGATGTTTATACTTGTCTAGGTTCAACAAGATGTTATACTTGTCTCATACTCGTATTTTGATGTTCTCATCACATTTAGTCCATGATTCCAGTAGGGTAGGACTATGATAAAATTATAGATGCTTGCATATATAACATTGATTATAGCTTGTTCATGTTCACATGTCTTAGTTTAGGCTTGCACACTACCCCTTATGTACATTCTTGTGTAGATAATTATGATTCTATTTGACAAAAATAGACCATGTTTCATACACATTGTGACTGATTTCAACATGTGTATTTATACTTGTACTTGTTTTGCATTTGCCCATGTACGTATCATGTGGCATGCATCATGAAAATGATTTATAAATAAGGATTAATCGTGATTGGCCATGATTCCATTGGATGACATTGGATGTCAAATTAATCGTTTGGAGGCTTATTGAATCAGTTTTGCTTTCAAAAGGACATGGTTTCGTTTTACGTTCTTTCAAGAATGTGGTGCCTCCCCGGGTTGAGATGAGCTGATTGTTATATGAGTTATTTGATAAGTTATCTGGACCCTGAGAATCTAGCATTGTATGTCCGAGTGCACTGACTTACCAAAAACTACTTAGGCTTTAGCTAGGGTGGACATGTCTGCTTAGGCTTCAGCTATGGATGAGCAGGTCTGCTTAGGCTACTACCATGGTGAGCAGGTCTGCTTAGGCTATGGCCAAGGTGAGCAGTAGGTCCGCTTAGGCTTCGGCCAGGGTGAGCGGGATCATTATATTTCTCATTTGTGAGACAATCACCATTGATGATTGCATGTGTATGAGAGATAATGCTCATCGACACAAGTTGTATAGGAAGAATGAAGCTTATGTTATACATGTGATTATGGTATGATTTGCATGGATATGCAGGATGGTGTGTGGTTGATGCACTTGATGTTGTAGGGTAAATGTTTTTATTGAGAAATGATTATGCATAAGTTTATATTGGGAATGATTCATGCATGATATGATTATTATAATGAGATCCATATGCTTACACATGAGGTGTATAAGTATTATGAGCTATATTTGAACCCATGATGCACATGTGGAACAATATGTGCTTATGGAATGTAGGTTATAGCATGATATACAGGTGGCATGACTATATGTTGATGAGATATGTTATACATAGTATGATATGTAGGTGGCATGATGATGTGTTGATGAAATATGTCATATATAGCATGATATGCAGGTGGCATGAATATGTGATGATGAGATAAGTTATTGACGACATGACATGTAGGTGGCATGAGTAGATGCTTATGGAATGTAAATTATGACATGATGCACAAGTGGCACAGGTTTATGTTATTATTCCATGATGAATGGGCATAATGATTGATTATGTGATGAATGTTATGATTGTTTATGCCTGTGTTGTCATTATTAATTTACTTTCCATATTAAAATCCTTGTTGAGCTTTGGCTCACCCCTCTTTGTTTTGTGTTTTGTTTTGGGGCTGGATGTTGTGCCATGCAGTTTGTTCGGACGAGCTCTATATTGAGCATGTGGATGGCGTTGATCATTGAGAGGGGATGCATAGAGATGTTGGGATTTATGTTAGCTTGTTTATGTCATGTTGAGATATATACACTTAACTCTACTTCACACTTTCTATTTAGCTATTGTTGGCTTAGACTCTTATTAGCCATTGTTAGCTTAGACTTATTTTAGACATGTGTGGGTTTGTTTATGACTAGTATGTGGGTATGAGTGGACTAATGTTTTAAATTGTAGCCATTTCTTTGTTTTTTTTTTACAAAGTATATTTGTGGCAACTCGGTAGTGTTCTACCCAAGGTTGGGTTAAGTCTTCCTCAATCTAACTCCACCTTGTCGTGTTGTGTGCTACTTCCTCCTTAGGCAGTCCAGCTCAGAGGTGGCGTGTGCGGGTATGACAATATTGAAAATTAATTCATGCCGGATGTGAATGTTATAATGAGATTCTTATGATTACACATGATGTGTTTATATGTTATGAGCATTGGATAAACATATAATGTGCAGGTGACATGAATATATGTTTATAGAATGTGATTTACATCATGATCCACATGTGGCGTGAGTATGTGTTTATGAAATGTGATTTACATCATGATGCAAGTGGCATGAATATGTAGATGGGCTGTGAATTATCTCATGATATACTAGTTTAGAGAATGAATATATGATGCATGTTTATATTAAGAATGCATGTGGTATTTTTATGAGTTTAAATTCCATATTAAAACCCTTGTTGAGGTAAGCTAACCTTTCTTTGTTCATAGAGTTATTTTGGGGTTGCATGTTGTGCCATGTACGTGCTTCAGATGGGCTCCACGTTGTGCATCATGATGGCCACTTTCATTAAGAGGGGCTATAGCTACTTGAGGTTATGTTAGTTTGGATCTATGTTATGTTGAACTTATACATTTGACTCTACTTCACATTATGTTTAGCCATTGTTAGCTTAGACTTGTTTAGCTCTAGAGGCTTGTTATTATTATGTTAACTAGATGATGTGGGTATGTGTGGACAAAGATCTATAATTAATCTCCTTCATTTTCTCTATTTGCTTTTCCACAAAGGGTTCATGCACTCACTTCGATATGTGTTACACCCAAGGATGGGTTAAGTCTTTCGCATTTCCACTTCACTTCATTATGCCGCATACTGCTTCCTCCTTAGACTAGGTTCGAGTCAAGGGTGGCATGTGTCGGAGCATGACATTCTGGCCATCAAACAAGGAAGGTTTATTCATTGGATTACCTAAGTCCCCGTGTTCATTTTTTTAGTTATTTCTATTGAATTAATTCAAAAAAAATTACCCAAGAAACATTTTTAAGCACTTAAATCAAGGAAAATTATAAGAGAAACAACTAACAATCTAGGGCACACAAATCAGCAAGTTTAAACAAGTAATTCTCACAAAAAGACATGTAAACTAAGCAAAATTCATAAATCAAACCCTAGCACAAATAGTGGAAGATTAAGCAAGATTATAACACACTAACATGCCAAATCAGAATGATAACATGGAGCAAAATTAAATTTTTAAACAAATAACCTCAGCTACCACTTGAGAGTTTAATATACATCTAATCAACATAACATATCTCTAGATTGCTCTTAAAACTAGTACTTTGATAAGTAAGAAAGAAAAGTTCTAGCCTCTATGCATAATTTTTTTATCCTGCGGAAACACTCAAATTTCTCTCTATGCGCGCTCTCGATGAATCAATATATCAAATCACAAGCATTCAATCCACATATAAATACACAATAATTTATGTGGAAAACCCAAACTCGGGTAAAAAACTATGAAAATTGCAAAGGAACCAAGTCAATACACTACTAGCAAATAAACCAATTATATCAACACAAGCAAACTACCAACCTTTGTTTTGCCTCTAATATAAACTCCTTTTGTTTATATCTCCACAAATTCTTTTCATTGTTGGCCTTCAAGTTTTCTCACTCAAGCACTTGAAACTTTTTTTCCTCCTTGCTTTGTCTTCGTCTCTTTCTAGCCTTCAAAAAGCTCTCCTTACTGTATTGGCTTTGGCCTCTTCAAATCTTCAATCTCCCATTGAAGATGAGTTTTAACTCCTCTGTGAAACTTCTGTATGAAATCTCTTCTTAGTTATGGAATAGTTTCATGAATTCACCATTAATCTTCAACTCAAGCTTTTTGTGACTTATTCTTGTAAATAATATACATAAGGTAGAAACCCTTCTCCAATTTCCTCTAGGTTTTCCTCTCTCAGAATTCATGACTTCTTATCCCTTATATAAATTTCCAAATCAATTTAGGTCTTTGGCTTCAACTAGGAAAAAAGTTGAATTCGGAATGACTTATTTAGGGCAACTAGAACTACTAGTGATCAATCGTTCATTGTTTTCTGAAGAAACAATACTTCGAGCGATCGATCTTTGAACGAAGCAATCGATTGATAACTCTCGGCATGTTTACAGTGGGCTGATCAAGTGTTGATCAATCGTTTCATTTAGCTTTATGTCCAGTGATCGATCATTCTATCAGTTTAATTATTGTTTTGCGTTTTTTACCCTAAAACCTTTTGAAACCCTTGAAATCACTTCTGAAACTTCTCCAAGTGATTTTGGTATGTGAAAGTGATCTAAATAATTTAAAAACCTTCAATGTTCTTAAGTCTTTTGTCTTGAGCCATTAAAACACATCTAATCCTATTTTTCAAGTCAGTCAATTCCAAATTTGACTCAACCACAACTACCACTAATCAGATTTTAAAACTAAGTATATACCGAAGGTTTCTAACATAACTTTGACAAAGAAACCACCCAATAAACCTGACATATGACTCATATGTTCTTACAATAAGTAAGTCATCATTTACATACTGTGACCACACACAATAGTCCATATTCCTCCATAAGTGCAAGTTACAAAGATTATCTATGACACAATAACCACATCTAGGAGTCTTTCTCCATCACTAGATCATGGACTAGTAAAAAATCGACTCAATTTTTCTAAAGCCTGTTTGTCTTATCTACTCCATGAAGCTAAGACTCACAATGACTCATTAACCCAAGTACTGGAGATATCATATACCATAATTATTGAAACCTCTTTAATAGTGCTACATGGGACCAATCTTCTTTTAATGTTCTAGTCCATTTGAACCTAACTCCCACCCTTGGAGAGCCAAAAGACCATGATCATTTTTCATACTATACCCTTCCCTCAATGTGGCTAAACGACTCACTTGAGGATTCAACCAGACAGTAGGATCCCTTGTCCTTGAGTGTCAAACATCATTAGTCTGGGCTACGATCCAACACAAGGATTCATATACACAAACGGGTTTACTTACCCTTACATAACCAGGCAGATCATCACTCATACATGTATAAAAATGCACCAAAAATCATGTCATTATAATAGTCAATAATAGCATATATCATGACATAACTCTTGCTTAAAAAATTCCCAATACTGACTTATCATCAGTATGCTCACCAACATGTTGGCCAGAATGTCGATGCCTATCGAAAACTCCTCGATGCATCAAACCCTCATCAACAGTGGGTTGGATGCAGGTAACCTCCCATATTTATGCCACATTTACGTGTTAACCTCATTGCTAGTAACCAGCTAGAAGTACACTGATGCATCGATGTCTGTTAATGTTAGTATTGCCATCTCCCTCCTTCTGCCTATATATCTGTGCTCATGCCGATGATTAGGAAAGAAACAACAGAAATTGCTCAGGTTTCCTAAATCACTCCAATATATGTCATAATATGATCCTTCACACACATAATGATAAATAATATTTCAACAATAATAAATTTTACTGAACATGGGAAACATGATTTCACAACATAATCATAACGTAAATTCCAAAAATCATTCTTAATATGTTTTCATGTCAATTAACAACTATAAAAAATGTCATATCTTCACTTTAAAGTCCTTTATAGTAACAAGGTTAGCAATCCCACCTGTTCCCTCTATCAAATGCGTAGGTCTCGCAAATCCAGTCGCTTCTCCTTCTTCTCCGGACTTTGATGTGCCCTAATCCTTCCTCTTCGACCCCAAGGTCAGAGATTCCAAAGGATTTGGGTAGAAGATATAAGAACATATGAGGCTTACATATTGTAAATTTGCTAATTTTGATGATCAAAAGTGTCTAAACTTCATGTACATTTTAGTCTTATGAGTATGACTAGATGTAGTTATCGTTGAGTTAAATTTGGAATTGATTGACTTGAAAAATGGGATGATACATGTTCTTAAATATTAAGGTTAAGGACTAAGCTAAGTGTCAAAGGTAAAAAGTTTATTTTTGCACACTCACATACACAAATAAGTTAATTTAATTAGGAATAAATAATTTAAGTGATTTTAGAAGTTTAAGGTAAAATTAGAGTAAAATATGAAAAATTACTATACATCGATCAATCGCTATAATATACATTGGATCCATTGATTGATCAACCCTTGAATCAAATAGTATAAATTTTGGTCAAGAGTATATCAATTGATAACCACAAGTAAAAAATTAATCACTAGAAGAGTTTTACCTTAATTAGAACAATGACCGATTGATTGGTCTTTGAAACATTCAATCTCTCTCTATAACTTACCTAGTTAAAGCATTCTGAGAAAGAGTTCAATTCTAATTGATGTCTCACACTTAAACTGATTTAATGGACTATATAAGGCCTAGGTATACACGAAATTGAAGAGAGGACACCTAGAATTTGAGAGAGAAAAGAGGAGAAATCTTTTTGCCATTGTTTTTCCAAGAGATCATTATTGTGCTTAAGAGTTCAGTTTTAATGATGATTGTTTGAGTGACACACAACAAAATAAGAGTTTTTCACATACAAAAACCTAAGAATAGAGTCAGCCAAGTCAATGGGAGATTGAAGACTCAAGTCTAAAGTCGTATCAAGATGAGCTTGATTGTAGAGGCAAGAAAAAGACGAATATAAAGCAATGAGGAAAAAAGCTTCAAGACTTGAAGAGAGAAGACTTTAAGGACAACAAGAAAAGAAGAGGGAGATCTTAACAAAGTAGGAGTTTGTGTTAGAGTCTTCACAAGAGGCTGTTGGTTTGCTTGTGTCATGTAAGTTCTTACTTTCTAGTACATTGATTTTGGGCCGAGAGTGGTTGCAGTAGATTTTTTTACCCTAGTTGGGGTTTTCCAAATAAAAATCGTGTGTTCTTGCATGATTTGTGGTTTAATTGATCATTAGAATAATCATGATTGCGCATAGAGATTAGGTCTTTGTCTTTTCCACTACAAAAAATTTTTGGCACAAAAGAGGCTAGAACACTTAATTTCCTACTTCTTGAAGTACTAAGTTAGGCGTGCATAGGAAACCCAACCGTCACTTTCCCTCATGAATCCTCACACATGTAGATTGGGCTCCCGCTAGGCAATTCAAATGTCGCCTTCTTCCCGTTGCCCAATCTAGTCGTCCAACCTCTGCCTTCATCTCTGATGCTACCATGGCTTCCATTGACTTGTTCTCACGTGGCAAAATGCCCACCAAATCCCCCCGCTATGCCCCACTCATATTCTTCATCGCAATCACACCTTTCATGGAAAATCAGTAGTGAGGACAATCTTGCCACTACTTCCCTAGCAAAGTCTCTGCAACCCTCCAAGAACAAAGAGGCAAGGCATGTAATTGACACGCTGCATCGGTGGCATGCAAACATTAACCTGCACCACACCATCTCCAGTTCCTACTCTAACCCCCTTTTACTCTTTTTGTAGATGCCAACGGTTGAATGGGAAAGTTCTTCCACCTCTGCCTCCTCCCTAGAGACCTTTAGCTAGTCTTCCAGCTTGAGGGAGGGATCAAATTTGAGGGATGCAGGGTCCCTGTCTAACACTTGTGCCACCCCAGAGTCAGACTCCGACTCACAACTACTGGCCCAAAGGATGATATCCCACCTGATAGGGGTGGAGAAGAGGAAGGCTCCCAATACACCAAGGGAAGACACGAAGATGTTTGAGAACAGTGTCTCTACTTCATGTTCATAGGAACCCTCCATTGCCTTGTCGTCTGTCATGCCACAAGCTTGAACCACAAGGGGTTAGAGCCCCTGGCCAACTACTCCTACCGTTGCTTGAGGAGTAGCCACTCCCTCTAGAGATCAACTAGCACTGTTAGACCAACCATCGTTGCACTATCCACTACTCCGTTTGTCATAGCCATAGTGGACCTCACTGTAGATAGGCCATGAGAGTTTAATAGGTCATCACATTACCCCTAGTCTTATTATTTAACAAAGATAAAGAGTACGAGTTATGACCTCTTTTGCACATGAATTTATTTACAAAGTGGAAATAATTACCTAATCACTATCTGGAATTCATAATTACTCTACCAAGCAATCAAATTAAGTATGCAAGATCATACAATGATTTTAATGTGGAAAACCCCAGCTAGGGTAAAAAAACCATGATAGCCTCTCTCAGCCAAATTATGGCACTACTAGCAAGCAAGACCCTTTTACAAGACTCTAAGAACTACCACCAATCTATAGATACTCTATCACAAACAAAACTCCTTGTTTTGTTCAGACCTCTTCCTTTTTGTTGTTGGCCTTCAAGTTCTGCTTGGACCCTTGAAGCTTTTCTCCTCATGTTCCATCTTTTTCTTCTTCTATCTCTTCAATCAAAACTCATTTTTGATTGTTGATTCACCTTGAGTATTCTTCAATTATTCTTTGTTAAGAATTTGTTCCTCCTCCTCAAGCTCTTGTGTGTGAAAAAGTGTTTGTATATCACTCTTTTCAATATCTCTCACCCAAAAGATTTCCTCTCAAAAACTATGGTATTCAAATAAAATTTAAGCTAAGGTCTCTCCCTTTTTCTTCTCTAAAACAATTATTTTTCTCTCTCCAAATTCATCCAAGTCTAAGCCTTTTATAGAGTCTTAAGTCGGTTAGGGTTAAAGGAACTAAAGATGGAAATGATACTATTGTCGAACCCTAAATTAAGTAACTAAAGCTACAATCGATCGATCATTTCACCCATGCTATCGATTGTTAAGTAGTTCAGTTTGAATGAAACACTCAATCAATCCATCTTTTGATCAATTAATCATCGGTTGTGCTCTCAGCTTAAAATCTAAAAAACATTCACTAAAAGATCAATCTTTGCAACTCTTGTGTTCAAGGGTGATCGATCCTTTATGAACAACTTTCTAGATTTGACAACTATTACCCAAAACTTGCAAAATCACTTAAAATAATTATTTCTACTTAAATCTAAGTGATTTGTGTAGATGAGTGTGTAGATCATACCTTTAAACCTCTGAAACTCAATGTAGCCTTGAACCTTGAACTTTTAGAACACGTCCACTCCTACTTTTCAAGTACTTCAATTTCAAATTTGACTTGACCACAGCACTAATCTACTCAGACATTTCAACTAACATCGTACATGAAATTTTGACATAGTTTTGATCACCGAAATCAGCCAATTACGATACACATATCATTATATGTTCTAATATGCCCTCCACTGCAACTAGTCCCTCCATTATCCTAAGAGTTTAATATCATCTAGATGGCTTAGCATATCACTAGATTGTTCCTAACCTTAGTACTTAATTAAGTAAGCAATTAAGAGTTTTAGCCTCGATGTACAAGAATTTTCCTTAAAGAAAAAACAACTACATTTAATAATGAAGTGCATTCATTCTTGTTTATGACTTTAGCCTTGAGTCTTCAATCCTTCATTGAACTTGGATGACTCTCTCCTTAAGGTTTTTGTGTGAAAAACTCTCTTTTCAGTTATGTGTCATTCAATCAATCACCATTATCATCAATTCTTAAGCACAATGAGGATCTCTTTTGGAAAAATATGGACAAATATTTTTCCTCTTTTCTCTATCTAATTCTAGGTTTTTCTCTCTTCACTTCCATGTTTACCTAGCCCTTATAGAATCCATTAAATGGGTTTATGAGTTTGACTTTAATTAGGAACGAATTCTTTTTCAAAATGGCTTAAACTAGGTAAGTTACACATACAATAATTGATTAGGGCCAACAATGATTGATCATTCACTATTCTATTAGGGGTAAAACTCTTTAGTTGATCGATCTCTCACTATAGTCAATCCATAGATAAACTCTCTCACTATGTAGCAATTGATCAATGCATAGTAAATTTTCACATTTTACTCTAATTCACTCTTAAACTTCCATAATCACTTAATTCACTCTTCCTAAGTTAAACTAAGTGAATTTTGTATGTGAGTTTGTGCAAATCAACCTTTTATGTTTGACAATTAACTTAGTCTTCAACCTTGTTCTATAAGAACACATATACTCCTATTTTTAAAATCAATCAATTCCAAATCTGACTCGAACACAATTAAATCTAGTCAGATTCCTAAGACTAAAACATGCATGGAGTTTTATAAAGCGTCACTAATAGTAAAGCAACGCTTATTCACATGTATCGCTAAAAGTAGATTATTAGCGATACTTTATAAATTGTCGCTAATATTAAAATATTTTTGAAAAAAAACTTATGAGCAACGCTTTCAAAAGCATCACTAAAAATAGAAAATATTATTAGTGATGCCTTCAAAAGCATTGTTAATAAAGAAAAATTAAAAAAACAATAATATAAACAGTTATTAGCGACACTTTTAAAAGCATTGCCAGTAGACATGAAAAAAAACAAAATCCCACTAGGATGGAATCCGACACCCCTACTCCGGCATGGGAAGGGGTAGAGAAGCCCCGGTTGAAGGAGCAAGAGCCCCTCCTCCTATTGGAGGATGAGGATGAGGAGGTTTGGCCGTTAGTTCTCCCCCCCCCCCCCCCCCCCCCCCCCCACACACACACACACACAACTAAGGACCATATTTGCGACGCAGTTGGGGGGGGGGGGGGGGGGTAAATGCCACACAGGTGAATACACCCGCAAATAGTATATATTTGCACTGCTTCTGACTAAGCAGCACTAAAAAAATCTACTTTTGCAACGGTTAGAAGGAAGTATCACAAATAGTCTTCTATTTGCAACGCTTCCTTGCAAGCGACGGCTTCCTTGAAATCGTTGCAAAAAAGTATATATTTGCGATGCTTATAGATAAGTGTTGCACATAATGCACATATTTGCAACACTTAACCATAACCATCACAAATAATCTTATTTAAAAAATCCCCTCTCTTCTCTATCTCCTCTCCCTCTCTCCCTTCTCTCTCTCCTCTTCCACCTCTATCTTCTCTCTCTCTCTCTTCTTCCACCTCTATCTTCTCTCTCTATCTCTCCTCTTCCACCTCTATCTTCTCTCTCTATCTCTCCTCTTCCACCTCTATCTTCTCTCTCAATCTCTCCTCTTCCATCTCTATCTTCTCTCCTCTCTCTCTCTCTTCTCTCCTCTCACTCTCTCCCTATCTCTATACTCTTCCGCTATCTCTACTATCTCTCTCCTCTCCTCTCATCTCATCTCTCTCTCTTCTCTCCTCTCTCACCCTCTCTCTATTATCTCCTCTCTCACACCATCTCTCTCTCCTCTCCTCTCTCTATCATCTCCTCTCTCTCCTCACCCTCTCACCTCTCTCTCTACCCTCTCTGTCTCCTCCCTCTCTACCCTCTCTCTCCTTTCTTTCTTCTCTTTCTCTCCTTTCTTTTTTCTCTCTTCTCTCCTCTCTCTCTCCTCACTCCTCTCTCTCTATCTCTTCTCCTCTCTCATCCCCTCTCCTCTCTTTACCTTTCTAGTAAATTTTGAACTATTGGTGATGCTCACAAGAAGTGATGCTAATACTTTATAACACTTGCAACACATGATTATATGTGTCCAACGTATTAGTACTATTGGCGACACTTCTCATGAGTGCCACCAATAGTATGGAATATTTCACAACATACTATTTGCAATGCTTCGAAGAGGCGTCACAAATATTTTTAACATTTGCAACGCTTACAGTATTATAACTATTAGTGATGCTTCTTGTGAGTGTAGTTAATAGTTCAAAATTTATTTTATATAAACCTTTTTGTTTTACTTTTTCTCTCTCCTCTCTTTATCTCTCTTCCTCCTCTCTCCTCTCTATCTCTCTCTTCTCCCCTCTCTCTACCCACACTCCTCTCCATCTCTCTACCCTCACACACTCTCTCATCTCTCTCTGTCTCTTTCTCTTCTGTCTCTCTCTCTTTTCTCTTTCTTATCTTTCTCTCAATCTCTCCTCCCTCTCTCTCTCTCTATATATATATTATATTTCATTTTTTATATTAAGTATATATTTTGTAATATTTATTATATATTTTAAAAAAAGGAAAATTATATAAATAATCTTTTTAAAAAATAATTACCAAAATAGTTGAGAGATGAAAATATTTACCGAAATGGTGTTGCTTTTTTCCACATAGGTGCCAGCTAGGCGATAGCGCCTATGTGGCTTTTTTTAAAAAAAAAATTGTGATTTCGTACTTCTATTTAGAAAGGACAAAATCACCATTAAATGGCAATTTTTTAGTTCGTCCTTCTAAAAGGATGAAATGAGAGATCTTTTTACCCCCATGTCTTGTTGCCTCTTCGATCCGCCCTGTCTCCTCTTTCTTCTCACAATGCCTCTGTCTCCTCTACAAGAAGTGCCTCCCTTTTAACTTTGTTGCCGTCAACTTGTCCACCAGTGAGCACAAATGTCTCGCCTTCTTTTTATGCTCACCTTCCTCTGCAAGAAGGACCTCCCTTTTATGCTTACCTACGGACAAGTTGACGGTGATGAAGTCAAAAGGGAGGTCCTTCTTGTAAAGGAGACAAAGGCGACATGAGGAGAAAGAGGAGACAAGGCCAGTGTGAGAAGAGGGAAGAGACGGCCAGATCACCCATGAGAAAGGACTAGAGAGGGGGGTAAAAAGACTCCTAATTTTGTCTTTTTAAAGGATGAAATGACCATTTAATGGTGATTTTATTCTTTGCAAATGGTGATTTCGTCCTTGCAAAGGACAAAATCACCATTTACAAAGGACAAAATGGCCTTGTGGTGATTTTGTCCTTTGTAACAATGAAATCAAATTTCATCCTTTAGAAAGACGATATCACCATTAAATGGTTATTTCATCTTTCTAAACGATGAAATCGCCAAAAAAATTTAAAAAAGAAAACCATGCAGGCACCAACACATGGCTGACACCTGCGTGGCAAAAAATAACACCATTTTGGTATTCTTCATCTCTCTGCTATTTCTGTAATTATTTTTTAAAATATTATTTCTATAATTTTTATTTTAAAAAATATATACTTTTACAAAATAAAATTTATTATTTTTTATATATAATAAAAAATACCAAGTCTCACTTACAAGGCTAGGTCTCTCGTTGAAGCGCGTGAACCCAATTTCATACAAATGAGACTAAAGAAAATGCGTCTAGTAATTTCGATGTTTAAATATAAGTTTTGTAAATAGTAAAGAAATAAAATTTAGTTTATATTTTTAAAAAAATAATATCATTTGTGACGCATATATTAAAGTGTCGTGAATGCTATATATTTTTTTAAATTAATTTACTATTTTCGACGCTTTTAAAAAAGTGTCCCAAATACTGTTGCCTATTAGCGATGCTTTTGAAAAAGTAACTCTAATAGTAAAAAATATAAAAAAATTATCGCAAATAGTAGTACTATTTGCGACGCTTTTAAACCAGCTTTGCTAATAGTATTTTTGATGTTACACTTTTTTAAGCGTCACTAATAACTAATTTTAGAGATGCTTTTAATTGTGCTCTTTAAAAAATGTCACTAATAGTCCTTTTTATTGTAATGGTTGTCCTATATAACCTTCAAACACAAAATCTGCCAAGGAGCATCGTGCGCATGCACATGGATAGGGGTAGAAATGTAGTCTATGATGTGCTCACCGTGTTGTACGAAATATATTATGACATGTGTCACATGGACAAAAAAACATCAATGAGGTTATGTTATGAAATGAGGGTTGGTGATTATCTCAAAGATAATAGGAATATATCAATGGAGGAGCAAATGTGCTATTTTATGCAAATTGTTGGCCACAGGGATGGTCACCAAATTGTAGACCATCTAATGTCACACTCCCTAGAAAAATTAAATTGACATTTAAATAATGTTCTTGATGCAATGCATGTATGGGCTACAACTAAGAACAAGTATTGTTTTTTGTTTAAGAATTGTATAGATTAATTGATGGTATGCATGTAGAAGAAGTAGTCCCACTGGATAAGGAGCAAGCTTTATTAGAACATATGAAGGCATATGTATTGTAATTGGCTAATTTTGATAATCAAAACAATGTCAAAACATCATGTACACTTTTAGTCTTTAGAGTCTGATTAGATTTAGTTGTGGTCAGGCAAGATTCAGAATTGAAAGACTAGAAATAGGAGTATACATGTTCTGAAAGTTTAAGGATGAAGACTACATTGAGTGTTAAAGGATTGAATACACACTCACATACATAAATAACTTAGAATTAAGTAGAAATAATTAGTTATAGTGATTTTGGAGATATTTAAGATCAAAATCTAGGAAAATGTTCATAAGGGAATGATCACCTTTGGACACATGACTTGCAGGGATCGATCTTTTAAATGGTTATTTTTTATATTTTAAACTAAATTAGTGACCGATCTTTCAGTTGTTCAAAAGATAGATTGATTGGGTATCTCGTTTAACTTTGAATTCTTTTACCTAACTAACTTAATACACTATAAAAGGACAAGGTATGGATAAATTGAAGAGAGGAAAATCAATATTCAAGTTTTTTTTTTTAAAGTCCCTTGTCATAATTTTCTTAAATAACCATTATTTTTTAGTGAATTTGCTTCATGGTGAGAGAGATATAAGAGAGATACAACAAGTGCACATTAACACACATGAGCTTGAGGAGGAGTAGCTAAATCTTCATCAAGGAGTGATTGAAGAGACTCGAGTCATATCAACTATCAAAAAGGTGTTTTGATTGAGGAGCTAGAAGGAGACAAAAATAGAATGAGGAGAAAAACATCAAGACTTAAGAAGAAAAGACTTGGAGGCTAACAATAAAAGAGGAGGAGGTCTACGCAAAAGAAGTTTGTGTTAGTCTCAATAGAGGTTGGTGGTTTATTTAGGTCACACTTACTAGTGCATTGATTTGGGCCTTGTTAAGCTGTCTCAAACTCTTATGTAATTACCAACATTCCCAAGTGTGTGTTATGTGTATGTATGTGTTTTACCAGTTGAAACGCTTTGTCTTCATGTTATGTTTGGTCTTCATCATATGATCTTGAGCAGAATCCAAACACTTTTATGACTCAAATTACACATCCTTTGACGTTATTTTGATAATCAAAATAAGCCAATATTTTACATATGAATCAATATATACTTACATGCAGTTTTGCCCATTAGAGTTATGCATCTTATTATGTTGATTAAATATTTATCTATCATGTAGAAAACTTGTGTGCATGACTTGAAATGTAATTTTTAATGAGTGAATCCATCGTTCTATATTATTTGTTGGATGAAAACTTGTGTGAATCACTAGGAATATATTTCTTTGAAGCATGAATGAGCCATTGTACATTATGTCAGGTTGAATACTTGTGTGGATATCTATGACTACATAATTTCTACATGGTTTATTGCAAAATTGGTACTAATACATATCATGGGGTTGACCACATGTTAGGGTATCTATAATTTTTTATATTCCTAGCAAACTACATTGCCGATAGGGCATACTATCGAGTTGGATATCACACGATAGCATTTTCTATTGCATTTAATGACACAAGTAGTACTATAGTACCCGAACACATGCAATGGATCCCTATCACTGGGTCAAACATACAATAAATATATACTCCCTCCATCCTAAATTAAAAGCTCTATTTGGAAAAAAGTTTGTTCCATATTAATAGCTCCGTTTTGTTAAATTTAAGTGGTTGGGTACATAAAAAAGAGTATCACAAATTTTTTTCCTTCTCTTAGATGTGACTTTCACCATTCAATAAAAAACACCACTTTTCCAAATGTAACTATTAATATAGGGCGGATGGAGTATATATCATATACTCATTGAGTTAGCAAATGTCCCAACATAAGGCCCTATTATCGCATAGGCTATCACATGTTGTCATTCTCTAGTGCATGTATAAGCAATACTCTAGTACCTAATCATACGCAAAGGATATCCCCTGGCAGAACACATGATAGATATACAAAGTGTATGCCCATTGAGTTAGCAAATGTTCTAGTGTTTGGCCTCATTAACACATAGACGTTCCCTATCACTTATAATGGCAATACTACATTACCAAGCACACACAATTGATCCATGTTACAAGGCCAAGAATATGATAAACGTACATATTGTATACATGATCATATAAAACCTATCTGACGTTTTATCCTCTTCAGGCATATTCTATTAGATGATAGGGTATATATTGTATAGGCGACCATATATTTGTAATCATCTGCCCGTATTTGCACTTGAGAGTGTGACAAAGGGAAACAATTTTCAAAATATAGTACTCCCTCCATCCTCAATTAATAGTTCGATTTGGTAAAAAAATTGTTCCATATTAATAGCTCTATTTCAATAAATTTAAATTGAGTACTTCAAAAAGAGACTATAAGCTTATTTTTCCTTCTCTTAGATGTGGATTTCACCATTTAATTAAAATATTATTTTTTAAAATATAACTATTAATATATGATGGAGGGAGTACATTGTTAAAAAATAAGCAAAAATAATACAATGTTAAGAAATATTACATTGTTAAATGAGTACTACACAAAAATTTACAGTCACAAAAAATTATTGGGCAGACGTCTCGTCATCCCCTTTTTTAAGTACTTTAAATATTGAACTTGCAACCAACTTGATGATAAAGATCCTGCAATCAACATTGTTATCTTGATACGTTCACTTGCCAATTCATGTCACATATTGTGTAATTAAGACGAAGCCGTAGAATGTATGAAGCTTTTGTTAGGATGCTACCCGTTTGTGCCCGACCAGAGTCTCTGTCCTTCAGGGTTCTAAAGGGTGAAGATATACCCCATTGGAGCATGTCGTGCACAGCTGTGGCCCAGGCATAACTTTGTACTTTACCTCTATAGATAGTCACACAACGCTAGACTGACGGTCATGTTGCTTGGTGTGAATAAGACGAGACGAACATGTGCACTATAGGCGGACTATGTCATCTGGTGCGAAGGCAGATGTGTGATTCTTCTCCGAGAAAAACTTCTTGAAGGAATCAATCACCTTTTTCTTAGCCAACTTTTCCATCTTTTCCGTAATGGCTGACCAGCTCCCCTGATACTCTCAAGCCCGTTATGAGAACCACATCTACTTCCATTAACAAGACTGGTTTCCTCTTGATGTTAAATATATCCTTGAAGTCATCCCAAAATTTGCAGTTGACAACGTCCAGGGAGGTTGTGAGAGATAATCACATCTATACAATCAAATGTAGTGTAAAATCCCGACTGCTATAACAGATTTTTACTTTCTATAGACGAGTTTGCTATGTCAAACGATAACTTCAACCCTACAAGGTGGCACACAGTGCCTAGCGAATCCCACCTGTTGTAAGTCTTCTTTGTTTACTTTGGGACCTCCATTCTTTGATTTTAGCTGCAACGAAACAAGGGCATGAGTTAGACTATATTTACCTATCGCGTGTCCTGTGTGAATGCCTTACTATCGTGTGGTAGTGGTACTGCACATGATAGTCAAAGCCAGCGTGTGACCGAATACATCATAGTATTACCTACTGTTTGTTGGATTAATCGTCTCCTACCCATGAAACCGGGAGAAAGAGACATGTTGAGGAGAGTAAGTAGGCTCACATGGTAATTCAATTAAAGATAGGACTGATCAAGTCTATCTAGACTAAAATTACGTGGGGCCGTTATAAAAGCAAAAATGCTTGGTCATTATGGGATGCGCACATGAATAAAAAAGTAATGTTTTTCCTCATCAAGACGAACTAAGAAAGATAAGAGTTGTTTCTATATTAACCGCCTCAATATATAAATATTTCATATTCTCTAGATTTTAACCCTTAATCTCATATAACCTGGTTTAGGACAAATATACTCTTAGGTTATAAATGAACTCATGCCCAAGTTCTTATCTCATTACTGAATAGTGAAAAGGGTGGGGGGCATTGTTCTAGGGGGGAAGTGTTATTAGTGGGGAATTACTGACGATGGCTCACCGGTGGCAACTCGCCGATGGGTGGCGGAGGTGGTAAAACCCTCATTTCTTCATTTTTTTTCCTCCACATAAATTTTCCCGGTTAACTCATCCTCCAGCATAATGGACAAAATAACTCATAATATGATGTGACTCATATTGCATTAACGATAACACGATTTGTTAATAATACATTTTATTGATTATACGATATGTGTCATATTGTATTAACGATAACACGATGTATTATTTGCGCTAGAGACCCATAATACAATTTCGTTCATATTACATATATGATAACACGACATGTCAAAAGTACGTGTTATTGATAATATGATATGCTCTATATCACATATACGATAACACGATATTCACCATATCATATTAACGATAAAACAATATGTATTCTTTGAACCAATAACCCATAATACGATATCATTCATATCGTATATACAATAACACGATATTTGTCATATTATGTTAACAATAACACGATATGTGTTCTTAAGTCAGTGACCCATAATACAATATGCTCCATATCGCATATACGATAACACAATATTGGCCATATAGTGTTAACGATAATACGATAAGTGTGTTCTTTGAATCAATGACCCATAATATGATATATTTCATATCGCATATACGATAATACGACATGTCAATAATATATGTTATTGATAATATGATATGCTCTAAATCGCATATACAATAACATGACATGTCAACAATATGTATTATTGATAATACAATATGCTTCATATTGCATATATGATAACACGATATGTACCGTATCGTGTTAATGATAACACGATATGTGTTCTTTGAGCCAACAACCCATAATATGATATCTTCCATATCGCGTTAACGATAACATGATATTCGACATATCGTGTTAACAATAACACAATATATATTCTTTGAGCCAAGCCATAATACGATATGTTCCATATCGCATTACGATAACATGATATTTGTCATATCGTATTAACGATAACACGATATTTGTTATATCATGTTAATACTAACACAATATGTGTCCTTTGTTTTAGTGACCCATAATACGATATGCACCATATCATATATATGATAATACGATATTCGCCATATAGTGGTAACAATAACACGATATGTGTGTTCTTTCAGTTAGCGACCCATAATACGATATGTTTCATATCGCATATACGATAACATGACATGCCAATAATATGTGTTATTAATAATATGATATGCTCCATATCATATATAAGATAGCACGATATGTGTTTTTTGTGTATTCAAAAATATGACATTCACGACAATTGTCAATATATGTTATTGATACAACAAGTGATCATCAAGTCGGGGATAAAAGCCTCTAAGATCGTGTACATGCTTAGATAAGATATTCTACACAATAAAACTTGCATACAAAAAACTATAATAAAGGCCTCTCTTTACACAGTAGGGTAGGAGGCTATCATGGCTATTCTATAGTGTCCTTCCTCAACATCCGCATCCTTCACCATTCTTATATAACCTTGTTCTCCCTAGATAGTCCCCCAAGATTCATTTTTGGAGTTTCAAGTGTCATCCTAATCTCCTTTGTAGAAATAAGTAGTTTATGTAGTGAGAAATATTTAGACAAAAATTAGAAAAGAGCGATCGCTAATGAAGTGAGGGAGGCTGCCAATCATCAGACAGAAATTGGAATTCACTGTTGATGGGAATCACTGGGCGAAAATCACAAATCGCCACTGAGCTCTAATTGCCTCTTTACATATGCGCCATCGCAACTAGTTTACACGATTTTAAACCCTAACCCTTGCTACAAGGGTATTTTGGTCCTATTTTTATAAAATATAGTGCAAACCCCAGTTCTATGGAATGTTTTTTACAAAACCAGGGGAATATGGAATTTTTGCATCTTAGGCCAGATAATATGGAAAAATCTCGAAAGAGAAAGAAGTTTATCTCTTATGTGTGCATGACTACCCAATGGATGAACCAGAGGTTCTTCTTCAAGCTATTGCACATAAGGATATAAGACTCTTTTATCTCTCTGTCTTATTCTTCCTTCAAGTCTTCTCAAGCAAATTTTCCCAACAAATTGGATAAGGAACGAAGGGCTTTCTCTTAGTCTTAAGAGAAGGGATACATCAAAGAGGTAATTTTGGTTTCCTTTATTTATAATTGAAATAAAGAAAATGTCGTGCTTGATATTGGGCGATTGACCACGTCCTTGGGACTTAGCCCCTAAAGGCTAGTAATTTTTAATTCATGCCTTGATTATTGTTAATCTCAAATATTTTTGAATTAATCGACTCCTTATATGCATGTTCTTGTTTTGAATGCATATGAATTGATTATGGGGACATAAAGGTTTAATTTTTGCACATCCACACACCGGGCTTACTACCAGGCTTCCACTGCTACTACCCAACACTATTTACTCTTCAAAAAGTATGATCCTTCATCGTGTTGGCAGCAACCCACTACAAATCGTCTAACTGCCACAACAAAGCTATCTTCCGAAGGACAATACAACTGGCTTGGGTAAATGGTTCAACAATAGATATGACAGGGTCATTGGAGATATGGTCGAGCTTACCTCACAAACTCGATAGTAAGGATTGTTTTATGCCCTAGAAGCCGGCTTGAGATGCTTTGTCGGGGAAGAGTTTTTCATGCTCCCCTCTGACAATGAGCCCAGTGTAAGATACTCATGGGAGCCGTTGATATTTCAAATTGACGATACATACACTAGTACATGTTAGCGTAAGTATTACTTATGTTAGCATGTGTTGTCAATCTCGTGGATAAAATGCTCTCATGTGTATCTTATATTGTGCTCATTGTTAGAGGGGAGCATGAAAAATTCTTCCCAACTGTCAAAGATGGCTAAGGATAAGGAATACATCTCAAATCGTCATAACATTGGGGGATATTGGTATAGACGAGGAATGTGGAACTGGAGCGGCTGAAATGAGGATAAGAGCGGAGATGATGGGTGAGCTGTCAGGGTATTTGTCTAGGCGAGGTCGCCTTCTCAACCACATGTTCAATTGTGTTTGCCACTGTGATAGATGTTGCCGGTTATGATGCATAGATGAGCTGGTGGGCAGGGAAGTGGTGATATGAATAAACAGTTGAGATGGAGGGGTTTATGGTATGGGGTCATATGAATCGATGTCATAAATGAGTTTTAAGGGCCAAAAGAGACATTTTCTTTCTCTTGAATGACATTTCTAATGTTTCCAAACCAAACATTCTATTAGATCTATTTTAACAACTGCATTTCCAATCAAGTGCCCATTTGGCTTCTGTTTTTTAAAGGAAAATGTGGGAAAGACATTCATTTCAGCACGAAATTTGCATCTAAATGATCCCTAAGTGAACACATTTTAAAATCACTAAAACTTGTGCACCATCCTCAGGCCAGGGTGTTAACAAGCCAAGCAAAGTCAAGTATTGACTTGAGATTGAAATTTGAACGGAAAGATCGAGCTCAACTCGAACAAGGCTCAAAACTTGCAGCCCGATATTGGCTCAATTAACAAACTCGAGGCTCAACTTAAACTTGAACTCAAATCTCTTAGGTAAGAAACTTGGTTTAGGCTCCACATGGACTTAGATTCAACCATTTTTTTTGTTTTTTAATAAAATTTAACTTAATTAATAGAAACTGTATATTAACATTTGCAAATCATATTTAAGCTCGGGCTTGAACCAAGCCAAATATAATTTCCATTCAAATCAAGCTGAGTCGAGCTTAGGTGGGCTTGAATTCGACTAAAGTTAATTTAAACTCAAAATAAATTTGAGTTGAGCTTACTTTGAGTCTAATCGAGCAGGCCGGCTTTGCTGAACTCGTTAACACCCCTAGCCATCATTGTATTCATCAAAGTCCACAATGCCAGAAGTTGGGCGTATATCTATCTATTGAATGATGGTTGGTACATCAAAACGCAATTTGGAATAGAACCTAATCATTGATGGGCACATTAGAAAGAAAAAGATAAGTAGGGTATTTTAGATAAATAAACACGAAAGGTGGACATTTTACATATTTCCCCACATTTTTTTACATAAAATGTATAGGAATTGAAAAAACATTGAAGCCCCGGTTGTGAAAAAAGATCCACTACCCGAGTTAATGCCGAAGTGAATACTATTCATAGTAGTCATGAATGCCAACTTGAGAGCTTAACTAAGTGTTGCTTCCAATGGTTGTAGGTCTTAACCTTGTTTATTTTGGGGAGCAGTTATCAGTCTCAACCTGATGTGTTACGCATATGCCTTCCGATCTTATTTACTAATCTTTTGCTATATTTTGGATAAGGCACCTTTAAAGCTTCTCCCTCAGTCCTACATTAATATCAATCTCCATTTGGTATTTCAAACTGGACTAAAATTAGTTCATTTTAAAAAATTAAATAAAACTACTAATATGAGATGGAGAGAATATTAGTCTAGGAGCTATTTCTGTATAAACTGCCAAGTATTTAGTAAGAACAACTTGAGATGAAAAGTAGTCCGGTACTGCAAGTCTTACACCATAACTGGTAAGCTAAGGTCTAAATATTTAGTACTTCATCCCTCCCATCCTATATTAAGACTATTTAGAAGAATAGTAATCTTTATTAAATAGCAGAACCCACAGCTAAGAGAATGAAATATAAGCTTCAGCCTACTGAGATGTATTTTTAGGTATCCAACTAATTAGATTGATCCAAAATGAACCATTAATACTGGACAAATTTTATCTAAATAGAGTAATTGCTATAGGATAGAGGGCGTATTTGATAAGTTTTAATTAGGCACTACTCCCTTTGCCTCATATCAGTAGCTCTATTTTAAACAAAAATAGTATTTTAATTAATTGGTGACACCCATATCAATGATAAAAGAAAATAGTTTAAGAAATATTTTTTTCTGAGTACTCAGTCACTTAAATTGAACCAATAAAGCTATTAATATAGGACAACCTTTTTCTAAATTGAGTTATTAATACAGGACAACGGGAATAGTTGATACAGCTTATGCTGAATGGTTTGGACATTTTTCGAATTCCACTGGTTTCTTTCTCTTTCTCCATTTCTTGTACCTGCTGCCTCTACCCCAAGACCTTGGCTCTCCCTCTCACTTCCTCGCATATCCTAGTTCCACTTCTATCTTCAAGCATCACTATTTCCACCCCAATTGCCACGAGGTACAAACTTGCGGGACGTTCACCCCTTTCGGCTTTGCAGCACACACACAGAGTACATTCCTTACTCCCAATATTCATATCAAATCACCATTTTAAGGTGAAATTGATCTTTGCACTACTCAGATGGAGTTGGGTCCCTCATTGACCCATTTCGCAAATAAGAGAGCGACTTCTGAGTGCAGGTCCGAGGCTTCCACATTGACTCAGGTCTAAAAGCCAATTCCAGCCATACATTTTTGTCGGTGATTATGTTTGTTTTGAAGACGTCAAATGTGTTTTTGAATATACCAAATAATAAGGTATGTTATACTCCCTCTCTCCTGCATTAATAGCTCTATTTAAACTATATAGAGCTATTAATGCAGGTGAGAGGGAGTATAAAATACTAATAAAACAATCACTCAGTCACACAAGCAGTCCCTTATGATTTGGTATATTCAAAAACACATTTGACGTCTTCAAAACAAACATAATCACTGACAATTAGTTTATTTTAAAAAACTAAATAAAACTATTAATGCGGGACAGAGAGTCTAGATTTTTCATCCACATTTTATCACTGAGATCTTAGATTAGTATATTTGTAGTAGTTGTCAAATGTCTAAATCGGCACATCGAACATATAATTTGATTACGGAGCCTAGTCAAAATCTTTTCTAGCACTTGCCTATGCCTATCTATATGTTCTTTGCCATTATCTGATAATCACCATATAACTCATCAGATACAAGTAGAACAAATCTGTCCAACAAAACCCTCAAATTGTGAAATTGTGACATGATGGGTTTTGGTTGGACAGTGGGTCTCAGATAGCCCACTTTTTCTATGTCCAATTGAAACCTGCCAAATCACAACTGGAAAGTTTTGTTGTACAAATTCATTAGACCATTACCAATTTCCTTTGCAAAATGGGCCATAGATTTTCAGACCTCTCGTTGGACCATTATCATTTTCCTTTGCGACATGGCTCATAGATTTTCAGACCTTGCCCAAGACTCCAACACACTCACCAGGACGGAGGAAACAGGTTTGGTGAGTCAATGTACTCAACGAGACTATGCAGTTTCAATACCTTAAGGACTCGGATTAGTATAGTTTTGAGATTTTGTTGTAAGATTCACTATATTACTTTGTAACGAGAAAGCTCCCATCTTTCAAGGAGGTTTTGAAAAAGGTCCACAAGCAACCAAAGAAGAGTTGCATGAGATTTTGGAGATAAATTCACCATATCTATCTTTTAAAGACGTTTTAGATTGGTTTATGAAAGACTAAAGGTAAGTACATTTGCAACTTACGAAAGTTAACTTGCGAACAATGCTTTTTGTTTTAGAACATCATGCATGTTCAAAATATAAAATCTTGATAACCCTTCTCATGTTTTATTTATGAAACGTCTTCCACTTGAGTTTCATAAACTATAACTGCTGTCATGATCTACTTTTATATGTCTTCCACTTGACTTTCATAAACTCTAACTGCCGGCAAATACAAGCAACTGGCCAGAAAAATACTAGTCTCATTAGCCGCAACATCAACCTAGTCTTCCAACAGTCCCAGCTCCCACTTACCCTTCCTAAATTAAAGAATTTTACTAACTTATGCAAAGTCCCCTGCAATAATATAGTTGTCATCCACGTATATGGCAATGAAGATGAGGACCAAGATAAGCTCCTCCTATATAACACAGTAATGCATATAAAAACCGTCACAAGGACCTGCAAATACTCCTGTATTTGTGGCAGTTGAACATACACAGAATTAAGCACACTTGTCTCCCTGCCATCTGTCAATTTCACATAATTCATCAGCATCAGACAAATTCACTTGCATTACATCTCTAAAATTCCTAAAACCAGGAATGATATCTTCTGAGACCCTCATACGCGGGAGGCCTAGATAGTTCCAATTATGAAGACAGCTCTACACTACGCCATAAAATAGAATAGAAAAAATATATAACATTTTTCCATTTTGAGCATATATATATATATATATATATATATGAGAGAGAGAGACAGAGAGAGAGGGAGGGAGTTAGCATACCATGTCAAGAAATCATCATAGATGGAGAAGATCAGTGGAAGTGTCCACAACCAATTTTGCAGACCAGATACGATCTTGAATATTTTGTCTCCTCCAACAAGTTCTTTACATCAAATTTGTATCAGGGGCGGAGTTGCACATGGGCCTAGAACAGGATGGTGTCGAGTTTCTCCTGGGAGGAAAATTTAGTTCTTATGGTTGTAAGAGAAAATGGAAAACAAGAAAAACATGATAAGAACAAGAGAAGACAGGAGGAAAAAGAAAAAAGAAATGTGCAAGACAGAGTACAGATTGCGACGTCTAGAGTCCAAAAAAATTGTCCTTCACAAGTAAAACATCCTAATACAAATTAAACAAGAAAAGAAATGAGCCTAAAATAACAGGTGTTGTCACATTAAACATCCATGTTAATATTGACTAGAACAGACCTTAAGTTCTCCGTTCTAAACAAAACCAGTCCCCACACAATCTGCTGAAACGGTCTTTTACAGATATCTAATAATAAGCTTAACACTCATATTTTTAAGAAATATTCATTTTCCTCAAAATATCCAGACAATATCTTTTGATGAAATCAAACCGCATTTCTGCAGCAAGCTTTCATACTTTCTGTGCATTTGTGTAACAACCATGTAGGCAAAACATACCATCATTTTTCTTGTTTATAATCTAATACTATTGAAGCAGAAGTCATTTGAAAATCTAAGACTTGAGGAACTCTCCATTCGGGATAGGTTATTGCAAACATTGGATCCAATTTTCTTAAAACCTTCTATGGAAATAGTTTCAAGATATTCCTTTTAAATTTCACTACTTTCAGCAAAAAAAAAACCATTATTTTCAAATGCCAAAGCTGATTTACATTCCACGAGTTGCTTTAGCTCAGACATTAGTACGAATCATTAAAAATATGAGCAACTCAGAAGAGAATACGCAATTCTATTGGCAATTCTGCAATATAAATTATAAACCTGCTAGTGTGTGACATCTTCTCTATCAACACAGTTGTTGCATGAGAGCCATTTCAAGAGAAAACAGTTTATTGCATTGTTTTTCTTTCCAATAATGACAAAACTACAAAGAAATTTGGTTCTAAGATGCTTGCAAAACGCAAAGGTATTTTTTGTAATAAGCATATATATCAAAAGTTATAGGATCTGCGGACAAACTATGAAAGTTAACAGTATTAGATTTTTCCTTGATATGTAATGGAAAAGCACAAGCAGGAGCCAAGTTACTCAATGAGTCATTTTCAGCATTACTTAAAATATAAAATATAAAACAATAATAAGAGAAAATACACTTTGCAGAATAAAACTTCTTTGAAATTCTTTTATAATATAAACATCTAACAAGACTTCCTAGTGAGCTCGAACTCGAGTCCACTACATCAGCAACTCAAACTCAGGATTGACTGGGATAGAATCCACCCCAATGCCATTAATTCATATCCATATTACAACCACTATATTACAGCCCAAACCCATGTTATAGCCCAAACCCACATATGTCAACGGCTTGCACAATAAGGCTCATTCACATATTACACACCCCAGTCCCATACAGCCTACACAGGCCCGTCCCCATATTACACCCTAGTCCCATACAATTCTCTGCATTTACCGTGATTTGAAACAAGGTCTCGCATATGGGATGAAACTACCTTAACTAACTAGGTTTCCTCGGAGTTGTGCTATAGCTCCTAGATATTAGCTATATACATATTATTTAAATGCATGCATATATTACAAAAATTACAGTTACTGATTGAACCATTTTTAAATATACATTTAAAATTTAAATGAGTACCTACATTTATTTGTTTATCCTTTTTATTTCAGTTATATGTACATGTACATATATATGTTATAATAGTTTACATGAGAGAAAAGTAAACACCAGTATTGTTCATGCATCAGCCCACTTGTTGACCATTTGTTGTCATGTTACATTGTGTGTTTGCATGTGTGTTTGTACTATATATATCATCTTACATCTTGTGTTCGTGAGTGTGTATGATATATGTATCTTTTAGTAATCTTGTATGAATATATCACTGATAATTGTCATATTCATATATGTAAATGTATATGTGGCACCACACTTGCCTCCTGCAGACCCCAACCTTATTTGGGTTAAGGTTTGATGTATAGATACTTTTTAGTGTTATTTATCCAAACAACTAGATTTTTTAATATTTTGGTGTTCATTTTTACTTTTATCTTCATAATTTATATTGGACCCACCCAAAAGAAAATAATTACTGCCTCTGTCCTTGACTAAATATGTATACATGTACAAATGTATATAGGATATCATATATGTACTCCATCTGTATATATGTTATTTAATTTTGTTTCTGCAATGCATCTAAATTTCAAAACATATCAAATATATATGTATGTGTATTATGTCTTCAAAATTTTTACTTCCTCAAAACATATATAATGTGGGATGTAAGTCAATACATAGAACATTCATGCATTAAAATTTACAAAGTGGATGGATATACATGGGTTATATGTATATCTTTGGATTGATAAGTATGAATATTTATACAAGTATCAATATGCATATATGTGTATTGTATTATATACATAATAATAATTTACTTTAATATAATTTGTAAATTACTTCTACTCGAGTCAAGTTTATGCTGAGTTTGAGTCAAGTTTGAGCTGAGTCGAGCCAAGGTGTGTTCAAGCTCAAGGAGAGGTTGGTTCAAGCCAAGCTCAGTTAGACTGGAGATGAGTCAGCTCTGCTTGACGAGACAGCTCGACTCGTTAACACCTCTAATTTTCTCCACAATCATATTGTCTTAAACAGGTCAAGTTAAAGCTATCACCATCTTACTATCCAATCCAGAAATAACACGTATGGCAATGCAACCTTTTCTCCATAATCATGTCTTGAACAGGTCAAGTTAAAGCAATTCCCATCGTACTATCAGACCAAGAAATAAGACATATGACCCAGATCTAAAAGATAAAAATTATGTATTGCCAAGATTTTTAATTTACTTCATTGCTTAATCATGTGCCAAGTTTTCTAACTTGCTTATTGCCTGACATGCCTTCCTCACTAATAAAACAAACATCCCACCAGTTTTTACTATGCAAATTTTGTTATGAAAAACGAAGGATTCTTCCAAAGCCCAAAGGACAGTACTAAGAAAGTTCTAGAGGTGTTTGTCCATGTTCTCATGATTGAGTAAAGGAACCCCACCCAATTCTGTTTCAAAGGCCATTAAGCTTGACTTTTTGAAGTCATTGTAGAAAACAATCATTTTTTACCAAGATGCTTTCGAAGGAAATCAACAGCATAGAGGTTTAAAAGTGGGGAAGTTTTTTTCACACACACTAAACACCAATCGACTCAACCCTGGGACCTCTCCCACAACCAGGATCCAACCAGCGCACCTAAGGCTGGATTGGCTAGAAGTGGGGAAGTTAATAGTCCGTCAAGAACTACTATGCCATTTTTTCATCCTAACAATTCCAGCATGCCAAATTTCATGAAAGTACAGTTTTAAGGAACAAGCCAGAGTTAATTGTTCTAGTTCTGACACAACAATAATGAAAATCAGTATGAAAAGATAACAACTTTCTTAAATTACTCAAATTCCACTTACATCTGCACTTTTCTACAAATTTGGCATAATAAATTGTACTTGATGAGAAGCAACAGTGGGTAGTTCATCAAGTTAGCATAATCAAATAACTCAACTCCTGCAAGTAATGCTTCCAATTTTAACCATATACAGTCCATGTAACACCTGCCAGACCATCTCACATGGAATTTATAAAGATTACCCTCAAAAGTAGTAGCAATCCTTCATACACCGGATCCTGTCTAGTAAAGATCTATCACATTGTTATGGATCGCAGGATTTATTTGCTTAGTATGCTTTTGATTTCATTAGTAAGCCTTTGGGCCATTAGACAATAGGTTTTATTATGTAATTAGGCCTTAAGTAGTTTAGCTAATAAGGCCCAGGCCCATTAAGGGCAATATTATGTAAGGGTTTCTCTGCTCTAATGGAGATTAGGCAATTAATCAAGTTCTAATTTCTCCTCCTTCTCCTCTGTCGACCCAAATTCCCTCCTTTCAATCGCCCTACTGGTTCTCAACGAACCAGCAAGGTTCTTCCCTCTCCTTTCATCCAATTTCATTACCTATATCCTCCTGTAAACCCTAGGGTTTACATCACTGGTATCGGAGCTGACCTTCCTGTCGATGGTTCAAACCAAGAGTATGGCAGCCAAAGACAAGCATAACCAGAGCGGTTCAGTCGCGGCTTCTGCCCCTCTGGCGACCAGCGGCTCTCGTGGCACCTCCGGGCCGTTTCTAGCCACCGGCGGAACTCCCAGTGGCCCATTCGGCTGCAGAACTTCTTCCAGTGGGCTATGGACAAACCCCTAAATCGCACCCAGCGTCCAACAATGCCGCCATGATTCGTCTATTCTCTGAGTTGCTACAGGAATTTCGTGCAATGCAAACAGAGCAACAGGCTGCCTTCTCTTGACTGTTGCACAGCCCGGCCGGCACAAATCTCATGGCCGCCGCCGCCTTGGAAGAAGGCGGAGCTCGCCACAGCTTCCTCCCTCAACCTCGGCCCCCTGCTCCACCTGCGGCTCCCCTTTCTAGTCACCTGAGTCGCCGGGATTGGGCTCCCCGCGTGGGAGTCCAAGGCGATTTCAACCAGCGCGGGATGGGATTTTCAAAGCTGCCTGACGCTCCTTCTGATTTGCCGCCTCGCTGTCCTCCAGCCGGACCAGCAGTATCCACTTCAATTTTGGGGCGGCCTGAGGACGAAATGGATGACACAGAGCGGGACTATGATGAACCGCAAGGGGACTGGCACCGCCCTATGCGACCAGCTAAGCTGCGACTTGCCCATTGATACACTGGCGAGGACAATCCCATTGATTGGGTATATAGAGCAGAAATTTTTTTTGCATATCAGGGTACTACTGCAGAACTGGAAAAACTGCATATTGCAGCGTTTCATCTTGAAGGAGATGCCTTGGTGTGGTATCGGTACTTTGAAAGAGAGGTTCCTAATGCGTCATGGCAAAAATTCACTGCAGACTTGTGTGCTCAATTTGGCTCTAATACTTTTGCTGATTTTAATGAACTTCTATCCGGTCTCTCTCAAGCTACCACATCAGAGCTTATCAGATCGAGTTTATGCAGGTTGCCACTCGTCTCCCCCATTGGACTCAAGAAGCTTTGATTGGCACTTTCAGACACGACCTGAAGCCAGAAATAGCCAATGAAATTCGTCATTTTGAGTGCACCACAATGCAGGACATCATCCGTCATGCCAGAATCCAAGAGGAAAAATTAGCCCGCCAACGACTTTCTCGTGCCATGGTTACTGCTCGACAGGGAGGGGGGTCCTCTACTACTTTATGGGGTCGTCAGGCATCCGGTACTATTCTAGGCACTGCAGTTCCCTTTCGCCAGCTTTCTCAGGCACAGATGGAAGACCGACGGTCGAAAGGGTTGTGCTTCAACTGTGATGAACGCTTCACACCTAGTCATCACTACAAAACTCCCCCAACTGCTTTGATTTTAGAGGAGTCATGGGGCGATACAAGTGACTAGCCTTCTGCCGATCCTTCTCTTGATGATCCCAAGGTATTTCCTGAGATATCTATCTATGCTTTTTCTGGGATTTATACTCCTCAAACTATGCAAGTGCAGGTTTACTCATGCGTCAGAAGGTGGCCATATTGATTGATAGCGGAAGCACACGTAACTTCATTAATGATCGGGTGGCCCAACGGCTGGGATGTTGTATCTCAGACTCTTACCCTTTCGATGCATTGATTGGGGATGGTAAACATCTCCGCAGCAAGGGTTACTGTCCAAGAGAAGAGTTGCAGATCCAGGGACATAACTTTCTTATGGATCTCTATCTTTTGCCAACTAAAGGAGTTGATATTGTGTTGGGTGTTCAGTGGCTCCAGGAATTGGGGGATGTTACTTGGAATTTTCGCCAGCTAATTATGGACTTCGAATACTCTGGTCAGAGAGTCCGTCTTCAGGGCTCTCCACTTGGCACACTCCACTCTGTGCAGGATGTGGGTTCTTTCTTCTGGTTTGCTCATTATGGATTTTTCTTACAGCTGGTGCACCAGACTAAAGGCTCAGGGACTGATTTACCCACTGATTTGGCTGATTTGCTCACTATTTATGCCTCACTTTTTCAAGAGCCTACTGGTCTGCCTCCAGTTCGATCTCGTGATCATCGTATTCCTATTCTAGCCGGCTCTTCTCCTGCTAATGTCCGCCCCTACACGTATCCTCAAATCCAAAAAAATGAGATTGAAAAACTGGTTTCTGAGATGCTTTCTACTGGAATCATACGTCCCAGCACTAGCTCATATTCTTCTCTAGTATTGTTGGTTTACAAGAAAGATGGCTCTTGGCGGTTTTGTGTAGATTATCGAGCCCTAAATGCCTCTACTGTCAGGTACAAATTCCCTATTCCTATTATTGAGGAGCTACTTGATGATTTAGGGTCTGCTCATTTCTTCTCGAAGCTTGACTTACGCTCTGGTTACCATTAGATCAGGATGCACCCCGCCGATATTCACAAAACCGCCTTTCGGACTCACGACGGCCACTTTGAATTCCTGGTGATGTCATTCGGGTTGATGAATGCTCCTTCTACCTTCCAAGTATTCCGGCCACATCTTCGCCGTTTTGTCCTTGTTTTTTTTTATGATATATTGGTTTACAGTCCGTCATGGAAGGATCACTTGGTTCATCTCATCACAATGTTTGACATTTTAGCTCAGCATACCTTCTTTCTGAAACACTCCAAGTGTGTTTTCGGTAGTGCTACAGTTGAGTTTCTCGGGCATATTATTTCAGCTGGCAGCATTTCGACTGACCCGTCCAAGGTGGAGGTGATGTTATCTTGGCCCACACCTTCCTCTCCTAAGTCCTTACGAGGCTTCCTTAGTCTAATAGGGTATTATCGTCGGTTTGTATCGCAGTACAGGTCGATCGCAGCTCCTTTGACAGCTTTGCTTAAAAAGGGGTCCTTCCAGTGGTCCACTACAGCTCAAGTGGCCTTCGATCTCCTGAAGTCCGCTATGTCATCTGCCCCAGTGGTGGCCTTACCGGATTTTTCACAGCCTTTTATCGTCGAGACAGATGCTTCAGAGATGGGATTATGTGTTGTTTTGCTTCAGGCTGGCTGCCTCATTGCTTTCTTTAGTAAGGCACTATCGGGACGCTCTCTTTCTCTCTCGGCTTATGAACGCGAGATGCTGGCTGTAGTGCATGCTGTGACTAAATGGTGACCTTACTTATTGGGTCGACATTTTATTATTCGGACTGATCACAAACCTCTCAAATATTTACTGGAGCAGCGGATTTCTACCCCGGCGCAGCAAAGGTGGATTTCTAAACTACTCGGCTATGATTATAAAATTGTGTATAAACAGGGTTCTGAGAATGTGGTGGCCGATGCTCTATCCCGCCAGATTGCTTCTTTTGTGTTGCAGGGAGACCTTATCTATTGGAAGGGTCGTATCTGGGTTCCACCCATCCCTGCGTTGCGCACTCAGATCATCTCCCATTTTCATGACACTCCTATGGCGGGCCATGAGGGCACTTTTCGCACATATAAACGGGTGAGCCAGAGTTTTTTATGGCGTGGCATCCGTCGAGATGTTCATGACTATGTGGCTGCTAATCATATTTGCCAGCAGGCTAAAGCTTCTACGGCAGCTCCTCCGGAATTGCTTCAACCCCTACCTATTCCAGACCGGGTCTAGGAGGATGTTTCGATGGATTTTATAGAAGCTTTACCCGCGTTCAGGGAAAATCAGTGATTCTGGTAGTGGTGGATCGGCTCTCTAAATATGCTCATTTTAGCCCCTTGGGCCATCCTTTTACAGCTAAGAACTTGGCTGAGTTGTATATTCGTGATGTTGCTAAACTTTATGGTATGCCCCGCACCATTGTGTCCGACAAAGACCGAGTTTTTATCTCACTTTTGGCGCGAGTTCTTTGCTATGAAGGGTCCAGAACTCAATATGAGTTCCGCTTACCATCCTCAAACTGACGGTCAGACAGAGGTTGTGAATCGATGTCTAGAGCAGTATTTACGTTGCTTTGTGGCTGATAATCCTCGTCGTTGGCTTCATTTCCTACCTTGGGCTGAATACTCTTATAATACTGCTTATCATACAGCTGCTGGCACTACCCCATTCTAGATTGTTTACGGGCGTCCTCCCCCCACTATCTTGGCTTACGTGCCTCATAGAGCAGTTATTGGCTTCATTTCCTACCTTGGGCTGAATACTCTTATAAATACTGTTTATCATACAACTGCTGGCACTACCCCATTCCAGATTGTTTACGGGCGTCCTCCCCCCACTATCTTGGCTTACGTGCCTCATAGAACAGTTGTTGGCAAGGTGGACCTTATGTTACAAGATCGGGATGTCCTCTTACGTCAGCTCAAACTGAATTTATCTAAGGCTCAGAACCGCATGAAACAAGTATATGATGGGCATCGAACTGATAGGGAATTCCAGGTTGGCAATTGGGTGTTTGTTAGTTTCTCTCCGCATAGGCAATCTTCACTTTATGCTCCTCCCAGCTCGAAGCTTCCTCACCGTTTCTATGGCCCGTATCCCATTCTCCAGCATATCGGGTCTGTTGCCTATCATCTCCAGCTTCTGGAGGGTTTGTCAGTACATCCAATTTTCCATGTTTCTCACTTGCACCGCTTCGTGGGTGATCCCTCTCGAGTGGATCCTAGTCCTCCGCCGCTTTTGGCTCCTACATCACCGCCATTACGTCCTGTAGCTATCATCGATACTTGTCACGTTCGACAGGTTGGCCGTTTACTTCCAGAGATATTAGTTGCTTGGCATAGTTGTCCTTTGGAGGATGCTTCTTGGATGCCAGAGGAGAATTTCTATGCTCGTTTTCTTGATTTTGCGCCTTGAGGACAAGGCAGTAGCGGAGCGTGGTGGATTGTTATGGATCGTAGGATTTATTTGCTTAGTATGCTTTTGATTTCATTAGTAAGCCTTTGGGCCATTAGACAATAGGTTTTATTATGTAATTAGGCCTTAAGTAGTTTAGCTAATAAGGCCCAGGCCCATTAAGGGCAATATTATGTAAGGGTTTCTCCACCCTAATGGAGATTAGGCAATTAATCAAGTTCTAATTTCTCTTCCTTCTCCTCTGTCGACCCAAATTCCCTCCTTTCAATCGCCCTACTGGTTCTCAACGAACCAGCAAGGTTCTTCCCTCTCCTTTCATACAATTTCATTACCTAAATCCTCCTATAAACCCTAGGGTTTACATCACACATTAATTGAACGACTTCCAGTTACGTCTCCTTGAACCATTATCTATGAATACCACATCATAAGGGATTTTCTAAATGAAAAAGTACTTATAGAGTATTAATCAAAGGATGGATTATACCGAGCATTATCCTACCGGAGAGAAACGGGAAATTTGGAAGTAGGGAAGGGTAGGGGATGGGTTTGTTCAAGTTCACCAAGGTTTTCTGCCAAAGTCCACCAGGCAAAGAGGCTTGCAGAGTCCACCAGCAAGGCGTGGCTGGAATCCACCGAACACAAGCAAGCTCTCTCTGAAAGAGACTCACATAAAAACTCTATTCATAAGCTACCTTCATTAATGTACTGGATGTCTTTATATATGCTTTACATAACTCTCTAATTGGAAATTAAATAACCGACAAGACTACCCTTAACTGAGAAAATAAATCTAACCTAATGTCCTAAATAAAATCTCTATTCTTCTCAAATAAGATCATCATTCTCTAATAACGAAATTTCTAAACACAAGATAAAACTCCTAAATAAGCTTCAAAAATCCCGTTAAATGGGCACTATGGCTCCGCATCATTCTCCCCAGATGGGAGATACTTGACCCTGTTGAGTATGACTTGGGTGGTGATAGTATTGGAGCAATCTTCTCATCATCCTCCATAGTTGTGGGTATGCTCTTGAAAAATTACATCCCTTGAAAGGGCCCACCACTTGTCTACTTTAAGATACCACATGGGACCAACTTGGTTAAACTTTCTTGATATTTGGCCCACATAAAATTGGAAATACATAGAGATAGCCATGCAAAGTATAAAGTAACAGGCTTGAAAGAATTGGCACAATAAAACCCAACAGCCAGTGGTAAACTAGGAATTGTAGTAGACAAACGCACTTGAGCAAGGTGATATTGGATTCACGCTCTAGTGGGGTGCAACGAATCTCACAAAAAGGGGCATTCAAATGTTAGAAACCAAGTTACCTCAAAAGCTCAAGATGTCAAGGAATGGCCCAACAATGTATATCAAACCCAGATCGGCCCAAACAAACAAATTATCCAACAGCAAATACATATGTGTGACTTCAAGCATTGTGGGGGGACCCGAATAAGACCCGCCTAATTAGAGGTGTCTTCTTCTTCATGTTGCTTGCCCTAGCATAGATAGAAATAAACGCCCTGATGGTGGTGGATGTGGAAGCGGCTTGGGCAGAACCACACTCGCTAAAGCTAAGGCAGTGACAAGGAGATCTGGCAGAAAATAGTGTAGTTTGGCACAAAGATGACCCTCGGGAAAATATGACAAAAGAGGGTGCTGCCAGAGATGGGGAAAGGTGGCAGCCATGGACGATGGAGGCTCTGCTCTCAGAGATGGTGAAGTTGAAGATCCAAAACAACAGCTTTGGTGTCGTGGGAACAGAAGAAGGTCAGAAGGAGGTATGTAAGAGTCAATGCAGCACGCTCGTGTAGCCCCGCAGAAGGGTGGGTGGGTGTTGATGCCGGCAACAGGATGACACTTTTCTAGCAGGGGCGACGGCTATACAAAGGCAAAGGCCTCCAAAAAGGATTGAGCATGTATGAGATAGCCACCTGGTTAGACATTGGTTGTTGAACTTCTAGTGAAGAGATCATTGGCACAGCCAGTGTCTTTCTGTCTTCTATCTCAACATCCTCCTTGTGCGATTGTACTGGGATGAGCAGTTCTAGCAGCGCAGATTCAGTTTTTTATTGCGACTCTTCCAACTCCTCAGAGGAGGACTTCTCGTTATGGTTGCGGGCCGGAAATGGTGTGGATTGCTCTACTGCCTGGGATTGTTAAACTGTGATAGAATCAAGGATGTCTTGCAACCCTTTATCAAGGTCTGGGAGACGAAGTCTTTGCTCAAGGATATGCACATCCCAATCCTTGAAAAACTTGTGTTTCACATTCAATCATTGGTAAACTTGATCTTACTATTATATTCTTCAGAAAAATCTCTAATCCTAGCGAAGTGCAGGATTGTTAGATGGGCCACCAAGTTGATGCCGAGCAGTGTCCTAGAGGAGAGAAACGGGAAAATTGGAAGTAGAGAAGGGTAGGGAATGGGTTTCTTGGAGTCAACCAAGGTTTCCCGCTGGAGTCCACCAGGCGAAGGGGCTTGCCATTGTCCACAGGCAAGGCGTGGTCGGAATCCATTGAACACAAGCAAGCTCTCTCTAAAAGAGACTCAAAATAAAAACTCAATGCATAAGCTACCTTCATTAATGCATTGGAGAACTTTAAATATGCTTTACATAACTCTCTAATGGGAAATTAAGAAACAAACAAGACTCCTCTTACCTGGGGAATAAAATCCAACCTAAAGTCCTAAATTAAATCTCTAATCTTTTTAAATAAGATTATTCTCTAATATAGAAATCTCTAAACACAAGAGAAAACACCAAAAAGGCTTAGAAGATTCTGTAAAATGGGACCACTATGGCTCTGCATCAATGGAACAACTGTCAAAACTAAAGTGCACGTACATTTGGGGGTAAGTGTTTATAAATTTTGCATGACATGCAAAAACAAACTCGCAAATTGTCCTGTCATGTCAAGCATCAATTATAACTTTATAGGAAATAATGTACAGTCAAGATCAGTGCAAGCAAAAAGTTAATAGTACTAAATAACATAATATCTAACAAATATTAGATTGAAAACAGGCAGGCAGTTATACTGTTTATACTAAATATATGACAGCAGAGTTGGTGGAATCTTACTATAGAGATACAGTTCTTCTGTAAAGTATTTCATCATCACTCTCATCTTCCTCTTCATCTGACATGAACTCACTCCCTGGCATTTGCAACTTTCCCCCCATACAAAAGGCGGGCCCTAAACTCTCTGTCTCAATCAAATCAGCTTTTAATCTCTCTTCAAATCTCTGATCGCTACAGTTTAGAAACCAATCCAAACTACATTTAACACCCTTGCTTGCCAGTCTTTGGTACCTCGGTTTAATCCTTGACTCTAGACTATATGTTAAATACTCAGGAAACTCCACCAACTCCTTAATTGGCCTTTTCATTTCACTCTTAAAAAAGTAGATACTGTTCTTCATAAGCTCCACTCTGAGTGCAACCAACTGGGGACACTTTACAACCATCTGTGCTACATCATCATTTGAAAAACCTCGTCCTCGAAGAAATTCAATTGGCTTCAAAATAACATTTTGGTTTAGACTGGCAACCTGAGGCATCTTTTCTATGACACGAGCAAACCCTTCTGGATCAATCTTAAGCTTTAAGTTAAAGAAATATTGTTGAGTTGACAGCTTTGCCTTCAAAGGAAGCCCAAGAATCTGTGGGTACTGTGCAATAACAGAAGCAAGAGCCTCCCTCTGAATACCAAAACTAACTAAGCACTCCACATTTGGCTTCATCGTCTCATCCAAATCATACCCCAGGATATATGCTCTCTTCTCAAGCATACGAGCTACAATCTTCTTCGGTAGACCCAAAGAAACCAGGAAATCCACAATCGGCTTAATTGTCCTTCCCACTCGCATACCCAAGAAGTACGGATACTGTGTTACCATGGGGCCAATATCTCTAGGGCTCACTCCAATACTCACAAGATAGGCCACTGATGTGCTCATGGTGCCCTCTAGCTTAAACCCCAAAAGCTCTGGATATCTCTGCAACACATATCCAATATCCTGCTTCTCCACGTCAAGGCCCCTAAGAAACTTCACAACAGGAACTAGTTCCACAACAACACTAGCATGAAGGACTTGTGGATAATTTTTTACAAATTCCCCAAGCTTTGACCTCTGAATTCCAATCTTCTCCAAATAACTCAGTATAGGAATTATATTTTTCCTAACACTACATCCAAGCATTAATGGGTACTCATTCATGTCATCAATCGTGATGCCCAGTTTTTGAAGAAACTCAACTCTTTCCTTCATTACTTCCACAGTAGACGGTAGTTCCAGGTGTTCTAGTTCATCTGGTACAATTCCCAAGCTTTTCAAATAGTCAGAAATGATTACTCTTGACACAAGCTTTTCCTTTCGGCCTTGGATAACACCCCAGGTCACTGTAGGCATCTCATACTCAGGAAACTTGCTTGATTGCATGGAGAAGAAACGATTTTGACCTCTTGATTCCAAATTTTGGTCAATTGGAAAGGGCATAGGGTGTAAATTCAAGAGGTTTGGGTTGTAATCTCTATAAGAAGTGGCATATGCATAATTAATATGAAATTGCTGGAAAAGCTTTCGGCCCGTCCTCCGCAATGTAGAGGCCATCTAAAAGCCTTAGGCAATCTGATGAGTAGAAATAATAAAATGGGCAAACATGAGACAAAGAAGTTGCAGGAGTGGGTACAGCCCCTTAAACCGATTGGAGACTCAAGCTGCTACATGCATCCAAGAAGGGTGTCGCCCTGCACACATACAGAAAGTAGTAAGACCAACAATATCAACAGGTCTGTCCAGCACGGGGACAAATTTCAAAAACTCCTTTCCCAACTGTGGGAAAAAAAAGCAAAGAATCTAAAAAGATAGGTCTCAGTATTACAAAGCTCTAAGAGGGAGCTTACTTGGTTGGTGAGGATCTTACATACAACATGCTTAGCTTCGCAATCAACATTTCCAGAACCAAGGATTGCAATTTTATAGTTTATAAAATAAATGATGTAGAAGAATATCCATTTGAATACAAAAACAGTATCATTATCCTTATCATTACTACTAAAAAAGCAAATTGTGCAGGACGGCCTACTTGTAAGATAATCTGAAACTCCTAAAAATTTAAAATTGTCTTCCATTCAATAAAAGATGAATTGGTCTTATTAACATCTCAGACTTACCAAACAGTTAATGCTATGGCTACAGCCATATTTTTGTCTACCCACATAAACCTAATTAAAGAATAATTACTCCTGAACAGAACTCTAGAATTCTGTTGCGTATATCATGGATCATGATGCATGAGACCAATTCAGCACTATACAGGAGGCAGCCCACCAACAGCAGTGGAAAATCATATGTGGCAAGCCAAATGAAACAAACAATTAAATTTTAAGTTTATGATTTCTGATGGGACAAGTGATGAAAATTGTTAATTATCTTTATGATTTCAGACTCTAAGCATAAGTAAACATAAAATTTGCTTAAACAAAATCCTTATAGTAAAAAAAAAACATTTGGAAAGCTGTTGACTCAATCTTGGCCATGGCTCCCTCTCCACTACTGGTCCGGCCTCTTTCTCTTGAACTGGCTGGCCCAATGGCTATTTGCTTAGTTTATTAGTTGGTTTAGTTCTTGGTTACATCAAAGATTATGACTCGTCATTAGTAATTTAGCTCGTGGCTTAATTAGTTGATTAGATGAATGGGAGATTAGAAGTACTTTAACTGAATAAGTTAGTTTTTCCCTCTACCCTCTCACTTGCCTCTCTAATTCACTGACATACCCTACTCTCTTTTTTTCATTTGAACAAACACCAACCTGTTTGCTGAAATTCCTCAGTCAATCTCCCCTATTTTGTTATCAATCTATCCCCTTTTGTCCTCATTTCCACAATTTCATACAATTCTCATCCAAAATTACCAATCTCTCTTCTTGCCCAACCCTTGAATATGTTGGTTCAAACCATAAGGCAACAGAACCTTCATTCACTGAGAATGCAGATTACATTCATAGATCCAGAGACAAGGAGCCAAGAAAGAAGAAGGCTGATCAGGCCAACAACTCAGCCAGCAACTTAGATGATGAGCATTTTTGAGAAGATGCAAGAAAGGCTGCAAAAGAAGATGATGAGCATAGTCACAGTCAGGGTGTATGCCCAGAAGTACAGTTGCGTATACAGGGTCATACTATCCCTATAGATTTGTTCATCCTTCCACTCAAGGGAGTGGATGTGGTCTCGAGAATGCAGTAGCTTTGGGAACTTGAAAACATCACCTCAAATTCAAAGATATGGTCATGACATTCACATTTGGCCGAAAATAGAGTTGCATTGCAGCACAATCTCTGGAACAACAGCACATCATATAGAGGCCTCACCAATTGTATCCCTACATCATCCAACTCCATCTGCAGAAGCTTCCAACAGAGCTGCCTAGAGGGCAAGGTATGAGTCGAGACTGGTGGGATGATATGACCCAACCTTGGCCATGGCTCCCTCTCCACTCCTAGTCTGGCCTCTATATTAAGCTGTCCAGCCCACAACCTTGCTGCTATTTTCTTAGTTCATTAGTTGGTTTAATTATTGATTACACCAACAGTTAGGACAGCTTATTATTTATTCAATTAGTGGCTTGATTAGTTCATTAGATGAAGAGATTAGAAGTACTTTAATTCAATGAGTGGGCCCACAATGGCCGGACTATATAAGTGCAATCCTGCCCCTCCTTTTGCATTAGTAAATGGAGTTATAGTTTCCCTCTAACCTCTCTCCCCTCTCTACTTCACACATGAACCCCATTCTCTCGTCTTCTTTTCAGCAAGCACTCAACCTATGTGCTGAAATTCTCCAACCAACTCTCCATTGTTTGGTCATCCCTCTCGTCCCTACATCCCCCATTTCATCCAATTCTCATCCCAAACTACCAAAATTATAAAAAATCGGTTTTTCTCAGGCCCAATCTTCTCAGCATGCCACCATTTTTTCTTCTTTTTCCTAGGCACTCTTAGAATTCAAGTAAAATGTCCTATAGACAATATGAATACCACAATATTTGCATTAATTAAAAGCAAAGAAGAAAGAAGAAGCTTCATGCAAAAATAATTATAAGACATGAACGCAATCACGGAAAGAAAGTACAACTTACCCATCAGTTAAAATTATTGAGAATTATGTCTTCAGAAATTTTAAGATCTAACCGAGCAAAAAAAAAAGGTCAAGATCCATAATCTATCATGCAAATAATACGGACAAACATAATAGAAAATCCAAATGATTGCCATCAACAAATTACACGAAATGGAGAACCAGGTACAACGTCACCTTAACAATGCAACTGATATTAATTAGCGATCATGACGATTAAAAGAACAAAAATTCAAACCCTAAATATTAAGGACAAGACATGAAATCAATCTTATAAGCAGAACTGATGGCGAACTAAATCAAATTCTCAATCCCACAGATCAAATCACACAACTTCATAAATGCAACCAAGGAAGAACTTCTCAATATCCGCAGGCAACACCTTACAACAAGCACTCACCTAAACATCAGGCATTTCCGAAAAAATCACAAAGCCACATCAACCCACAACACGAAAAACAAAATTAAAACAAATGGATCCAACAGAGAAGCGAGAATTACTTGAAGTTTAAAGGCATTTGCATCCAATCAATGAAGAACCAGAATTCAGAAAGGAAAGAGCAATGTTTGCAGGCGGCCACTGAAGACGAGGAGCAAAGTGGTCCTTCCAATTCTCCAAACAGGAGAGAGGGTTGCTCAGGTTCAAGCTGTGGCCTTTGATCTGAGGCTAACGTGGTACAGACTACAGAGGCGGCGAGCTGACGGGTGGGGCTTACAGACCGACCGCCGGAGAGCCCAGCTCCGACCGCAGTTGAAAATGAAGAGTAAACAAGGACAGGGGTCGGGGGAAAAATCGTTGGCAAGTATAACTAACGAATGGAAGCAGATTTCTGCATTAAGACGGCGGTGAAGACGGCGGCGCGGCGAAGAGCAAGCAATCGAGGGCTGAGGGGAGGGAAGGGGACTCGTCACTCGGGCAGTCGGGGTATTCGGGGGGAAATTGGAGATTTTGGAACGTTGAAGCCTGAAGGGCAAGCTTAGCGGAGCGGGTTTATCGGACCGGAACCGCAGTGAAAAATTCGCATAATGGCTCAGTCCGATAACCCCCATTATTCATGAAGCGGTTTTTTATCTTTCGCTTTGAGCGTAAGAAACGAAGCATTCATTATAAAAATTTATAGTGCTTATATTACTGTATGTTAATATAAGTGGTATTTATATTAACACGCATTAATATATACACCATCAATCTTAAAAATAAATATATTTATATATATTTTTTAATAAAATATACACTATAAATATTAAATTTATAGTGCACGAATGAATAAGGAGTATAAAAAACTCTTCTCATCACTCACTCCCCCTAATAAATATTAAAAATATTTTCTCACTCACCTCATTCCTCCTTTTTACTCTTCCTCTTTTTACTCCTAACAACTCTAGGAGTAGGGGATAGAAACTTAGTAGATAATGATCTAAGCACTGGCATTGTCATCGGAGACAACTAGAAGTTCGGGACTCCATGTGAGAGTGTGAACACAATTTTCTTCTCTATTCAATTTAAAGTTTGAGTAAAGTTTTATAAGAGAGAAAGTGGAGTAACAACAACTTTTTTTGAAAGGGATTGACAATTTATTGGAAATGGTGACTTTGCATTTTGCTGTTGAGCATCCGCCCCTTATGTCATTTTAGTGTTGAAATGTACGGAAGTTTTTCTTGGGAGGATAGTCGTTGTCCCTCTCCATGGGAGTGCCCTATATGACAGAATAAAATACAATAGGATTAAGCTTACCTATAGTAATTAGAGCCTAAACAAAGTTTGATACCTTTGATGAATCTTTTTCTCTATTAATCTTTTGCAAATCCTTACAATGTGTTTCTAATTCAGAATTTGATTAAGGTAATTCTCGCTTAAGGCACCGATTAGAATGGCTAATAGTATATTTATAAACTAAACTAAGACACTACTGTTAAGAACCTTAGAATCCTGACCTTCCATCTAGAGGTCAGCCAATGGTCTAAATTTACCACTAAAACTATAGCTTAATAGGTATTTTGACTCGGGCCCATTACTCAAACAGTTTTAAAAGCTCAAAACCAGTGTCAATTAAGATAGTTGGGCCACCTAATATTTTAATTAAAAAATAAGCCCAACACCATATGCTCCCCCTTAATAAATAAAAATCCAAAGGGAGTCATGGCCAATATTTTGTGTTGTGGCGAGCATGATCTCTTAAGCCTTTTAGTGGGACCTAGTAAAAGAAAGGATTTTCCTCACTAGAAGATTGGATTGGGAACGGATTTTTCAACCCACTATAAAAGTTGTACATTCTTTCTTTTAATTTATCTTTTACTTTTAACTCTAATTTGTGATTGTTATATTGTGTTTATGTTGCTTAAACTGAGGACTTGTTTGTTTTTAGAATTGCTTAAATTTCAAAAAGGACCATCCCTTCACTCTACCCATCATCACCAAGCAGCTTGTTTTTAAGGGAGTATTCCATGTCCACCTCCTCCTTGGTTGCCTCACTTGTCCACCGTATATGAGAAATTGCAATTTTCTTGTACACAAGTTGGATGGAACCTGATAAGAGCTTGAGCCCAAAGGCCATCCCAAAACCAGATTGTAAATAAACAGTCTGTATAGCGGGGTTTGGCCATTGACCATGGTTTGCCAATAGACCATCAATGCCTCCAGACAGTGATAAAACACAAATCTATTGGTAACTCAATTACGCATCAGTGACCATGTCATTGACAACCAAAAATAAAGTTTTAATTTTAAGTAAAAAAATAGAATTTTCTTTTAAATAGAGTATCACATTCTTCCTCCTTTAAAAAGAATTTTATCCTAAAAATTCGTGTAAAACAATCTTCAAAAGAATCAAAACTTTAAACAAACAATTTCTAAAATAAGTAACATGGCTGTCGATGAGACCCGATTCTCTTTTTAGAAACACACAGACAGCCCAACGTCATTTTCCTTTACTCTATTTCCTCTTATGCCACTGGAGATCTCGCCGGTGATTGTGGCGATCTACCTCCCAACTTTGCACATCACCACTTGCCAACATTTTCTGGCTCTAGTGACCCTTCCCGCTACCATTTAAGCCATGCTCAAAGTAAACCTCTCTACCAGATGCCCTTCTCCTTCTTCTTCAGAGGTGATTTTTTTTCAAGTAACCAAGCAGTGGTAAAACTTTCCCACACCTCCAAACTCTGGGAAAAATTCTACCACTACACTGCAAACATAAAGGTACAACATACAAAACCTTTGCCTTGGATAATTTCAAATTATTTTAATTTCAAGAATTGCCTAACACCGACACCGACAAGTCTGCATGACACCAATGGGAAAACTGACACATCACCCTAGGGGCCCTAAATCCTCAATTTTCACCACCCAGTGAGGCACCTGTGAGAGACCGGTGTGTCTCTGGTGAAATCTTGCACTTAGACCGAATTTTGGGTATCATCAACATGTGACCGATGCATCAATGGTTACCAACATTGACCTAGGTACCCATCGGTACAGTCATTGACATGTCAAAGGGTCACCAGTAGTAACTCAACCCTTTCATTGGTGAAGGCACTAACACATTAATGCCCACTGACAGTACATAAGCAATGCGCCGAACACTGAAATTTTCAACTCTAACTCCTTTATTCTTTTCTTTTTAGATGTCTAGGACCAACAAAGTTGGTTCTTTTGTTCCCCCCTCATGTTGGTAAGTGTCACGGGCGCGCGAAGCTTTGCCTAGCGTCTGCACTCGTGATGGCCTGGCTACGCCGTGCAACCAGTAGCCACTCTCTTCCCTTCTCACTCGTATGCGCAAGGGAAAACAAGCAAAACAACCACAAAACCACACAACCAACCTGGTGCAAGGGTCTCCGCCCAAGCTATGTAAATCAATCCGTCGAAATACATAAGTAGGGAGAGGGTAGGGCTGAACCACCAAGGCTGAGAGCTCTCCTCTCTTTCTCCCTGGTTCGCTGTGCAGGAAAAATAGATTCTCCATCTACCATGGCCGCCCCAACCTTCTCCCTTAAATAGACTCAGCCATAGGCTGGCCGTCTTAGAGCAACTAGAAGTACAGAACCCACCCAATACAAGTGTCCTCACCCTGTCCAACTCTCACCCCAAAGCCATTCCGGGCCAGCATAGTTTAGGAGGTCTTCGTGAGTCCGTCTTCTGCTAGAAGTCCTTTGCCATGCTGCCTCCAAGAGTCAGCCCATCCGAGGGAATCAGCCAACCAACTCCCATCCGTCCTAGGAGTGTAGCGAGCCTGCTTGTACGAGTCCTGTTCATCCTAGGAGTCTACTGCCGAGTCTCCTACTCCAACTAGGAGTGCAGCCAACCAGCATCGCTGAATCCTATCCGCCTTAGGAGTCCTCCCCTAAGTCCAAGCAGTGCCCTGCTTCACCTCTAGAGTCCTGCCCACGCAAGGACTCCTACCCAGCCTGCTCCGCAAGACGAGTAGCTCGTCCGAAACACCTCCCGCGCTGTCCCAGCATTCGTCCGTACCCAAGGGGCTGTCTAGGCTGTTCGCTGCCTAGTAAAACTCGGTTGTCCGCTGCCAAGTATGGGGGTAGTCGCCCCCTTTCCGCATCCATCAAGTTTAGGGGCTAACAGGCCTCCCGCACTTGATTCTTCGATGCCCTCGTCGAAGCCCCAACTTCCCAGGTGCCCCGATTGAAGCTCTTCAGTCATCCGCCTCGCTGAACCCGCTAGCAAGAAGCCAACACTTCCCATAACAACACGGCCAAGTAAAGTCCCGCCCATCCTAAATCATCCTTAAGCCAGGTTTGAGCAACACCCGCTGCCCACCATCCTGCGAACCTCTACATCAGTTTGCCCCTTGGCTGCTTTGATCAGCCAAGGCTTGGGGAGTCTGCTCCCCTCCATCCTCTAAATCCTCAAAGACCCGAAGCTGCCCCCTCAACCGGGGACTCCATCAACTGAACGCACCCCATCCGCTGCAAGGGACTCATCCGGACTATCTCCTCATGCTCAGACTCGTCCTTCTCCTCTTCAGCGACTAAGGCATTCAGCCTTTCCCATTTTGGACACTCCTTGGCCCGGTGCGGCCCATCACATATGAAACAGCCACCACCCCTGTTAGGCCGGCCAGGCTGCTCACTGCCCTTCGCTTTGCCACCGTTGCCACTGTTGCCCCCTTTGCTGCCTTCCCTATTGGATGACTTCGCTTCCCCAATCTTCTTCGCTGGCTCAATGGGAGTTTGCTTGAAATCCGCCAAGCTATCAGCTACTGCTATTGCTGCAGGAAGGTCCTCCACTTCCCTCAGTCTCAGCTCGTTCTAAGCCCAAGTCTGCAAGCTCGCCATGAAGTAGAACAACTTATCATCCTCCGTCATGTTCATCACACCCAAGATCAGGGACTGGAACTCCTTAACGTAGTCCCAGACTGCCACGTATGCCTCAGGTTCCTCAGCGCCTCTCAAGCCATCCAAGACACATTTTTGGGAAGGAACTGCGCCTGCAACTCCCTCTTAAACGAATCCCATGTCCCTATCTTTGGCCGACCCGCAGCAGCATCATCCTGCAACTGTGTCCACCACCATAGCTTTGCATCCCCCTCTAGGTACATCGCTGCCACCGTAACCTTCTCCTCCCCTTGAGTATGGACCAACGTTAAGTATCTTTCCACATCCCAAAGGAAGTTCCCTATCTCCTTGGCGCCTCGCGTCCCAGCATACGCCTTCAATTCAGGGACCTTTGTCTTCTTCGCAACCTGTTGAGATGAGGACTCGCCCCCATCCCGTGATGAAGTGTTGAGGACTGCCCGCTTCAGCAACAACACCTCATTTCCCTTTTTAACTAACCTTTGCTACCGCTGCCTTATCTACCTCTTGCACACGCTGCCTAAGATAGTCCGTTGTTGTAGCCACATCAGCTGCTAATGTGGTGAGACGGGCTGCCCCTTTAGCCATGCTGCCTTCATCCTGAGACTCGTCAAAGTGTGGTGCGACCTCAAGCAGGGACACTCGTTGGTCGAAGAGGGCCAAATGCTCGTTGATGTTGCACAATGAGTTCTGAACTTCAGCCAGCGCCCCATTCCCTGTGGCCATCGCCTCCACCTTCGCCTCAAGCTCAGTAAGGGGAGTCAGCATCGAACCTACCATCAAGCTCCCTGTGTTTCCAGCAACTCGTCAAGGCAGGGACTGCACACAGCAAGGAGTTCTGATCCGTCCAGCACCAACCTGCAAGGAATCCGCCCCTCCCAAGTATCCCAGCGATCCAGCCACCTTCAGCCAAGTCCTTCGCAGGGACCACACAGAGCTTTCACCTCCTTCAGTATCCTGGCAATGGAACCAACTGTCACGGGCGCGAAGTTTTGCCTAGCGTCTGCACTCGTGATGGCCTGGCTATGCCGTGCAACCAGCAGCCACTCTCTTCCCTTCCCACTCGTATGCACAAGGGAAAACAAGCAAAACAACCACAAAACCACACAACCAACCTGGTGCAAGGGTCTCCGCTCAAGCTATGTAAATCAATCCGTTGAAATACACAAGTAGGGAGAGGGCAGGGCTGAACCACCAAGGCTGAGAGCTCTCCTCTCTTTCTCCCTGGTTCGCTGTGTAGGAAAAACAGATTCTCCATCTGCCATGGCCGCCCCAACCTTCTCCCTTAAATAGACTCAGCCATAGGCTGGCCATCCTAGAGCAACTAGAAGTACAGAACCCACCCAATACAAGTGTCCTCACCCTGTCCAACTCTCACCCCAAAGCCATTCAGGGCTAGCATAGTTTAGGAGGTCTTCGTGAGTCCGTCTTCCGCTAGAAGTCCTTCGCCATGCTGCCTCCAAGAGTCAGCCCATCCGAGGGAATCAGCCAACCAACTCCCATCCGTCCTAGGAGTGTAGCCAGCCTGCCTGTACGAGTCCTGTTCGTCCTAGGAGTATGCTGCCCAATCTCCTACTCCAACTAGGAGTGCAGCCAACCAGCATCGCTGAATCCTATCCGCCTTAGGAGTCCTCCCCTAAGTCCAAGCAGCGCTCTGCTTTGTCGCTAGAGTCCTTCCCGCGCAAGGACTCCTACCTAGCCTACTCTGCAAGGCAAGTAGCTCGTCCGAAACACCTCCCGCGCTGTCCCAACATCCGTCTGTGCCCAAGGAGCTGTCTAGGCTGCCGCTGCCTAGTAAAGCTCGGTTGTCCACTGCCAAGTATGGGGGTAGCCGCCCCCTTTCCACATCTGTCAAGTTTAGGGGCTAACAGTAAGCTATGTATGGAATTATGTGTATGTTATACATATGTGTGATGGACATACGTTTGTATGATGGCTATAAGCCTATGCGATGGATATGTGTATGTGAGTGGGCAGATGGATAGGCAATAGACGATACACGGTGACAGAGGGTTTGGTATGAATTTATTGTAGATTTGTAACTGTAAGATGGAAGGCGGAGGATGTAAGTTCAACAAGCGAGGAATAGAGTGGATTGGTTGGGTTTGGATTGGAGCATATGTTGGGGTTTAGCAAGTAAGCAGATTTAAGGTTTGGTGCCTTATGGAGGATTGTCAAATAATAAGAGTGCACAACATAATTGTACAACCATAACGTACATATTATGAAGTGGAAAGTAAAAATAATAAGTAAGGTATCACTAAGTGGTTCATAACTAGAATGAGATATGAGGGGCTTAGTTTGATGACTTCCGAGTAAGATATTTTGTCCATAAGGTGGATGGCAGAGAATGTTAGAATACATAAGGATTTGTTGTGAGATGGATTGGTTAAATGATGTATGCTTCCTTGATGAACTAGGGTTTCGGAATGGGCTTAACTTTTAATTGGTCAGTAGTAGACTATAAGATAGAAGAACATTATGGCATAATTGTACCTGCATAAATTACTTAATTCAAACTTGAATTATAAGCAAAGCTAATATGTTTTCATTGTGAGTTTGAGATATGAATGTTTCAATGGATTAAATTCCTTGTTGAGCATTTCTCATATCTTGTCATGATGTTTATCATGTGGGATGTTGTTTGTGTGTTGTATTTAGGGTACGTTTGATGCTCTATTGAGAGTGATGTATGTTTTCGTTTTTATCTGGGTGTTGTATTAAGCTCATACGTTTGATGCTCTATTGAGAGTACTGTATGTTTATGCCCTTAGTTGACACTGTATGGACCCTAGAGTGTGGGCATTTTCACGCTCTAATAAGTAGCATTATGGATATACTTTTACCTATTTGATCTTGTGCCCCATGAGCATAGGTGTACCTTACCTTTGGAAAAATCCATGACATCTAGTTACTCCCCGTAGGTTAAGGTGATGTCTCAGTGTCATTCCATTTTACTACCGGAACTTATTATTTATAATGAGCTTCAATAGTCGATAGTATGTGTACGACTATATGAGTAAGAAAGTAAGTTTCTAAGTGAGTTCATAAGATTCTGAGCAAGACTGTAAGTGTAAGATTCTGATTAAGACTATATAAGTTTCCGTGTAAGACTGTAAGCGCATATTTCTGAGCAAGATTATAAGAGTATGTTTATGAGCAAGACTGTAAGAGCAAGAATTTGAGTAAGATGGTAAAAGTAAGACTGTAAGAATGTTCTAAGTAAGATTGTAAGTGTAAGGATTGTACGAGTAAGGCTACAAGTGAAGAGTAAGTGTAAGAGAGGTAAGATTGTATGCATTTGTGCATGATTGTTGTATTATGCAACTTTAATGTGTTTGTATGCTTTATACTCCATGTTTAAATTGTATGAACGTATCTATGTATGCCTTACAAAGTTCACTGATTAGAACTCTCATACTAAGTATTTCCTACTAAGTATGAAAGTACTCATTTTCCCTCTTCAGAACTCCAATGTTTGGGAGGCTTTTGCAAGTTTGTAATGGAGGACTCCCGGAGATGTACACTTATTTCCATGGGTGGATCGATTTTTGTTGGCTCAAGTATACCCTCAAACTCATTGCGAGTCTTTATTATTTTTGTCACAGTCTAATGTATTGGGTGAGATGAAAATTAAAATGTTTGTACCTTTTGGACTAGTGTATTGAAGTGGATTTTGGACTGTTTATGGGACTTGTACTCAGGGATGCCTGGGATGGAGTTGTATTTAAAGCCCTATGATCATGATAATTTATTTGTACATTTGTTTTCAAGTAGTGCTTGAATGTTCAGTTTGACTGCATAATGTTTGATTAGAAAATTTTATATGAGAAAAATTGATGTGTGATGTTTTACATTATAAAACTGTTTTAAGAGGTTTCGTATTTCGTCATTTTCTTTTACTCAGCCGTTATAATGCAAAAAATTTCCGTGAATTTTTAAGAGAATGTGTTGAAAATTCTCAGGTGTTACAAGAAGATAGAGAGAAGAGAGAGAGTTAAAAAAAGTATTTGTTACACTTTTATATAATCATCATGAATACTTTTAGTATTAGCAACACTTCTATATAAATGTACTTAGTATTTGCAACGTTTAGCTTTAAACGTCACAATTACACTAAGTATTTTTGACATATTAATATGAACATAACAATTACCGTTATTTTAAATATTAATTTATATTTAATATATATTATATTTATAAGACTTAATAAATTCATACAAGATAATAATGATGAAAGAGAGAGATAATAAAAAAGAGAGAGTTTTAAAAAAATACTATTTGTGACTCTTTTGGATAAGCATCGCAAATACTCAGTATTTGCGACGTTTAGCTTTAAATGCATCGCAAATAGACCAAGTATTTGTGATGTATTATTATAAATGACACAATTACTATTATTTTAAATGTTAATTTATACTTAATATATATTTTATTTAAAAAAACTAATATATTATTTAATATATAAATTAAATATATTTAATGACGAAAAGAGAGGGAGGAGAGAGACAAAGAGAAAAGAGAGAGGGAGGGAGGGAGATAGAAGAGAGAGAGAGAGGGAAGTGACAGTTTATTTTTTAAAATAGTATTTGCGAGAGAGAGAGTGATAGAGAGAGAGAGAGATAGATGATAGAAGAGAGAGAGAGATAAGAGGGAGGGGAGAGGGAGTGAGAAGAGATAGAGGGAGAGAGATGAGAAAGGGAGAAGAGAGCAAAGAGAGAAGAGATAGATGAGAGAGAAGAAAGTGAGAGAGAGCGAGGGAGGGAGAGAGAGAAAAGAAAAAAGAGAGAGAAGAGAGTGAGAAAGAGACAAGAGACAAGAGAGAAGAAAGATAAGAGTTAAATTAATTTAAAAATTAAAATTTTTATGTATTTGCAACGCATGCTCCTATGCATAATGATTACACATGTATTAGATTATTTTTTATTTTTAAAATTAATTTAACTCCGCTCCCTCTTCTCTCTCTATTCACTTTTTCTCTCCTCTCTCCCTCCTTGCTTCTCTCTCTGTCTCTTATCTCTCCCTGCCTGTAATGACTCGTTTTCAAATTACATCTAACCCGAGGGGTTAGGGTTAAATGTGGAAATTTAGATAAGTTTTAGGGATATTAAAGGATGAAATCTATGTATATGAGTAGAGCTCGAAGCAATGAGCATAACAATTTGAAGAATGCATGAAATGGAGGTCGGGAGCAAAAGTTACGACTCCGAGAAGCTTGCCACATGGGCGAAAACCAATTGAAAAATGTGGGATAACTTACCCATGTGTGGTTTAGTTTTAAAGGGCTTATCTATTTGAGTCCATCGGTAGTAAGAACGCACAATTCCAACTTCGGGGTAAGAAGATATTACGTTTTGAATGAATAAAATAATAATTAATAATGGGGAAAAGGACGAATGAGCCAGTGCTTGAGCCGCGCGATCCCGCATGACGTGTAGTGTCCATGCAACAGTGCTACATGGTCAGCACATAGGCGCACATGACTACTGCATCACCGCATTACAAGCATGCGACATGTGTCAGGTGCATGCGCGCACATTAATTTGTTCTCTTGCGGGTTTTTTCTCTATAAATAGGAAACTCGTGTGATTTTTTGGGGGAGTTTTCTAGTCCTTTCTGAGTCCAATTTTGCCCATTCAAGATGTCACACCTCGGTACATGCCACCCCTGAGTTGAACCCGTTCCAAAGAGGAAGTGGCACGCTACTTTCAACCAGATGAAACCTCTTGAGGGTTTGGTAGGTCTAAAAGAGTTATTCTATTTTTATCTTTAATCTATCTGCAACTGATAGGTTTCCTATAAAGTTGCAGTGGTCTGTTGTGAAATCGCTTTTTGGGAATGACATAGCGGATGCATGGGTGATTTCGGGCTAGATGGAAGGCATTCCTAGCCCCCTCATCTGCTTTTCGGCTGAGGGCATCAGCCACCACATAGTTTCGGCCCGGCTTATACTCCAAGACGAAGTAGAATTCGGCTAGAAAGTCTTGCCACCAAGGCGACAAGGTGGAGTTGAATTGCAGAAGACTTAACTCATCATTGGGTAGAACACACTACAAAGTTGCACACATATACTTTATACAAAACAAATAGAGTAAAAAAAGGACTACTAATTAAAGCATTAGTCCACTCATACCCACATACTAGTCATAAACAAGCCCACACATTGCTAAAAATAAGTCTAAGCCAACAATGGCTAAATAGAAAGTGTGAATACGAGTCAAGTGTATATATATCCCAACATGACATAAGCAAGCTAGCATAAAACCCAACATATCTAGGAATCCCTTCTCAATGATCGGCGCCATCCTCATGCTCAACATAGAGCCCATCTAAACAACCGGCATAGCACGACAAACAACCCCAAAACAAAACATAAAACAGAGAGGGATAAGCCAAAGCTTAGCAAGGGTTTTAATATAGAGAATAATTTCATAATGACAACATAGACATAATCAACCTAACATTATCACATAATCAATCACTATGCCCATTTATTATGGAATAATCACATAGTCATGTCATCTACATATCGTGCTATATATATATATATATATATATATATATATATATATATATATCATATTTCATCAATTCATAGTCATGCCAACTATATATCAATAACCCATATTCCATAAGTGTCACGCCCTGGCACTACCGACCTGAGCCGAACCCGATCCAGGGGCCAGTCAAGGGCACGGGGGCGACAAGGAGATTGAAAAACGATTTAGCGGAAGACTTATGCCCTATTCACAAGCGATCTAATAAATACGGAGTAAACGCACCACTTTGAGTAAGAGTAAATAGATAAAAACAAGATAGTTACTTTAACTCTAAAATAAACCACAATCTCAAACCCACATACTAATTAATCCATAGCCCACACTAGGCTCCAAAACTATGTCTCAAATAATCTAAGGTAAAATGTAACACAATCCAAAACAAGAACGACACCACATGGGTTCTAACATCATAGCAAAATCAAAGAAATAAGCCACATAAGAGGTCTCCACGTCTACTCCCAAGTCCTCTCCGACCATTCCTCATAGAGAGGATCTTGTCCATCTGCATGTCACGCCACGCAGCCCCAAAGCAAAAGCACAAGAAAGAGGAGTGAGTATAACAAACTCAGCAATGGTTTTTAATATAACTATAATCATCAGAAACACTACGGCATAATAATATAACAATTCAGATCAATGATTGACAAGATATACATCATTTTCTGATCACACATACATATCTACTAAACCTGCATATTAGTGTCTAAATTGCACAATTTAGACTATTTAGAATATCACCTATACCACATGAGAAGTGTCTCCACTACACATTCAAATCCTGCAATTCAACGTCATATAAACCTACATGAGATGTATGTCTAACATACATTTCATACATGCATCAACATCATATAAACCAGCATGAGATATATCTCTAACATACATTTTAGATCATGCATCAACATTATATAAACCTGCATGAGATGTATCTCTAACATACATTTCATATCATGCATTAACATTCTCATTCATCAGGCTATATAAGTGTCTCAACACACACTAGTCTAACATACAAGTCCATACACATAGAGAATAAACCTGCTCTTCAAGGCCGAAGCCCTCGAGCAAACACTTATCAAATAGACATGCTCCTCAAGGTCAAAGCCTTCGAGCAACTCCTTCTCCTCAAGGCCAACGCCTTCGAGCAACTCCTGCTCCTCAAGGCTAACACCTTCGAGCAACTCCTGCCCATCAAGCCTAAACTCCCGGGCAACCCTGCTTGTCAAGACTATAGTCCCAAGCAATAATACCTGGTAAGTCAATGCACTCGGACAAACCAGCTGGATTCTCAAGGTCCAGATAATCTCAATAAGTAAATCTCAACTGCGAGACAAGTATACAACTCGTCCTCATATAACTCAATTTGACTTGACTCAACTCAGGGAGTGCACATGTTCCACACACATGAACTCAAATCAAAACATGTCCCTTCAGACCAATCAAGTTTCAATTAAGCCAACGACCGATTAATCCGGTACGCAATTTCACCATATTGCATTCAATCGATCACACTCAGTTAATCTCGATAAAGCCTCAATTGGAAATCCATTTTCATTATGCATGCAACATGGTACATACGTGGGCAAGGCATACATGAATCCTAATTCATGATAAGTACTCTTATTAGCCCCTCGTGCATCATTCATAATCATAATACAAAGCCTCATCATAATCATTAACCTCACATGTGTGTGTGTACATGGTAGAAGCACCTCATTCGATGTATATCAACATGCTTTATAATTAACTCATTATCACATTACGCATGCACATTAATATCTAATCATGGATTCCAGTGGAAATCATAGGAGAGAACCATTAAAATCATAACTCAAGTCAAAACACAACCACATGCTAAACATGTGTAAGCTCATTCACCTCGTACTTGAGTCTAGGCATAACACTAACATTCACCCATCATTTAACCACATCCTTGATAAGTACGAAATATATATCTATTTTATATGCCTTTTTACCTTATTTGCTAGTATAAATTAGGTTAATTTTGGAGTTAGTTATGATTTATATAGATTAAGATAGATATTTGTATTTTAGTTTAATTATTAATAATTTTGTAGTTATTAATAGTTTAGATATGTATTTAAATCAAGTTGGAATTTTAGTTATATTCTACATGTCTAAAATGTGATGTTTTAATGCTTTGTAGGTAAAGCGCACTTATCAAAGTACTTGGACGATGTTTGGAATAATTAAAAATAGTCTTGACATGCTTTAAAGTGATTTGGACAACTTTTCGGAGTTACACTCATGTTGGAAATTAATATGGACATGAAAGAAACAACTTAATGAACAGAATATGGACTGTCCAGAAAAACTGTCCAGGTTGCAGAAACAGTGTAGATGTTCGAACAAGGCATGCAGGGCGTTCAAATGGGATAACGTAATTTTGGAGAAAAATGCAGTATAGGCGTTCAAAAGGGCATGCAGGGCTTTTGAACGGGATAACGCGCAGTTTCCTTATTTCAGCCAATTTCGAGTCTTTTTCATATTGGACTCCTTCCTATGGATCTTATGCCTATATAAAGACATATTTGGCTTGAAATTGGGGGTTAGCAAGTAAATTTTCTGAAGAGAAGAAGGAAGAAGAAGATGGAGAAAAACTCAAAGCTTTCAATGGAGATTCAAGTGTTTTCTTCTACAATGGAAGACTAAACTTTTCTTTTACTTCGGAGTTGATGAAGCTCTAGATAAGTTTTAGTTTTTTTTTTTTTTAATTTAGATCTCAGTTGTAAATTATGACAATTGTATGATAAGGATTTCCTTTTTAATGGAAGAGCTTTTCATGTTTATTCAAATCTATGTTGATTTATTGTCTTGTAGATGATAGATTGATGTGGTTTTGATATTCGCATCAATTCTAATTTCTGTGATTTAGATGAGATGGTCATACAATAGTTTTAATGCTCAGATAATTAATGACTTGGATGAGTTATACTAAGATTAGTCAGGTCATGCCTATAGCTAGTTTAGTGTAGATGATTCGTGCTATTGTCGAAGATAGTTCATGCCATGAAAGTTCATTAATGATTCTTTTTGAAGTAATTCTAGCTTGTAGCTGAGAATACTTGCTCATATTCATACTAGATTTAGATTAAAAGTTAAGGAATTGTTATGGTTCTATAGTGGATTCGATTTCCTAAGTAAATTCCATCACATTAATCTTTACCTTTTAAATTAGCTGATTCTTTTCTTTTGCTTAATTTAAGTTTAAGTTTTTCATAGTTTTTAATCAGCAAATTCCTCTTTAGATTTTGTAATAATTCATCTGTCCCTGAGGTTCGACAACCCTTAAATACTCATCCTAGTACAATTACCTTGTACACTTGCAAAGGGTTTAATTATAAACGATCAATCCTATAATGATATATCAGTCCATTAGCATGCCGTAATTCTACTGAAAACATGCCTAAACCATAGGGAATCAACTACTCATATCTTCAAGATAGTAATTCCAACAAATGTATCTAACTACAAGCCATTTCACGTAACTTTAAATATACACCACAACTTCTAAACATCAATAGTATGCTCTTCCAGTAGCTTACCCTGGCTCAAAACACTCCACATATACATAAAAATGATATTTTAGAGTAGAGACATCGAAATAAGCAACATACATACAATGGTCAATTTCTGCAGTTTAGCTGTTCAACGCCCAGCAGGGCCGTTCTAACGCTAACAAAGCAGTTTTGGCCTTCTTCTTCATTTCAAATTTTCAAACCGAAACTCCATTGATGAAACTTAAAATCTCCATCTAACAACTCAAATGCCATTAAAATTCCATCATACCTTCCAGAAAGCTAATCTACCTCATATTAAGACAAAACCCTATGAAATCAAGACAAGAAATTACCATTTACTAATCTCACCATTAAAGCACTAAATCAAGTAAATCCATTCCAAATAAACCATAAAATCGAGATTTTTACCATAGGAAGACTGAAATTTTGAAGACCCATTACCTTATCCCCTTGATTAGGTTTGAATTTGACGGTCACCCTTCTTGAAAACCTTCCAAAGACATAGAGTTTTAAGTTAAACTCCATTAAAATCAATTTAACATAGAAAACCTTAATGAAAAACTTAGATCTAGGGTTTGTTAAGTATAAAAAACTAATCTTTAGATGTAGGATTTAGAGTAAAGAAGCAAATTAGTAGTTTTGATGTTTAAAATCGAATCAAAACAAAGGGGAAATGATGAATTAAGAACAGATTAGGGAAAAATCTAGGATTTAGGCTTAATTAAAGAAAACATACCTTAATCTCCTTCTAATTCGGGCCTAATTGGGGAATTAAGCCTTAATCACTCTCTCCCAGCCTATTCCCCAAATGGAAATGGCTCAGCTCTTTCTATTTATAGTAGGGTTTGGGGTGTACATAATTAGCTAGTGGGGTATGAATATAAATTTTGGTTAAACATGGGTATTTTGACTATTTGATCACTAATTAAACCTGGAAAAATTACGAAATTTTTTATAAAAGCTTGTGTTGATGTCTGAGTTAATTTGGTCCAAAAACCTCAATTTCGCCGGTGCGGCCCACCGGGGGTCTCACCAAACCCTAACTTTTGGAAATTTAGTGAAAAATTAGAAAAATCCCAAAAATTTAAGTTTGACCCAAAATCACTTAAAACCCATAATTGTAAAGTTAATTTTGATTAAAACTATAAGAAATACCATTTATTTTGTAAACCACCAAATTAATCAGAAAACGTGTTAACCACACGATAACTGATAATTAATCATTAAGATAAACCAGTTTAAGATTAGGGATCTTACAATAAGCACATATCATACCACTAATGCATCGTGGGTCCATCCATAGCTCATAGCACATATACACCTTATGTGTAAATATATGTAACTCATTATCATAATCACATCCATGAATCATTTCTATACATAAACATATTATGCATAATCATTTCTCAATAAAAACATTCACCCTGCAACACCAAATGCATCATTACACACCATCTTGTATATCCATGCAAATCATACTATAATCACATGTAAAATAAGCTTCATTGTTCCTACACAACCTATGTCAATGAACATTATCTTCCATACACATATAACAAATCAATGGTGAATATTTCACAATTTATAAAAACAATCAACTTGCTTGCCTAAGACAATCCCTAGCGGGGAAGGTTCGAATAACTATAAAAGGAAACTAGAGTGGTTGGGTAGGTTCCCTAACTAGGAAGGTACCCTGTAAGATCCATGATCATGAACTGGTTTGAATTCATTTTATTTAATTGCTTTTGTGTGGTTTAATATTAATTCTGATCGGTTCGGGATAATTTTCAAAATTTGAGCATTTTCTAAATGTTTTAATCAAAACCAACTTCACATTTATGGGTTTTAAGTGATTTTGGATTAAACCTGAATTTTTGGGAATTTTCTAATTTTTTTTATTTTTTCAAAAAATTAAGGTTTGGCGGGACCTCCTTGTGGGCCTGATAAGTATAATATATATATATATATATATATATATATATATATATATATATATATATATATATATATATATATATATATATATATATTATATGCCTTTTTACCTTATTTGCTAATATAGATTAGGTTAATTTAGAGTAAGTTATGGTTTATATAGATTAAGATAAATATTAGTATTTTAGTTTAATTATTAATAATTTTGTAGTTATTAGTAGTTTAGATATGTATTTGAATCAAGTTGGGATCTTAATTATATTTTATATGTTTAAAATGTGATATTTTCATGCTTTGTAGGTAAAATGCGCTTATCGATGTACTTGGACGATGTTTGGAATAATTCAAAATAGTCTTGACATGCTTTAAAGTGGTTTGGACAACTTTTCAGAGTTACAAACATGTTGGAAACTAATATGGACATAAAAGAAAGAGCTTAATGAACATAAAATGGACTATTCAGAAAAACTGTCCAGATTGCAAAAATAATGTAGCCGTTTGAATGGGCTGTTTTTAAGGATCAAACGCGATAACGTGAATTTGGACAAAAATGCAATATAAGCGTTCGAATGGGCATGCAGGGCATTCGAACAGGATAACGCGCAGTTTCTTGTTTAAGCCAATTTCGAGTCCTTTTCATATACAACTTCTTCCTACGGTTCTTATGCCTATATAAAGATATATTTGGCTCGAAATTGAGGGTTAGCAAGTAGATTTTCTGAAAAGAAAATGGAAGAAGAAGATGAAGGAGAATTCAAAGCTTTCAATGGAGATTCAAGTGCTTTCTTCTATAATGGAAGACTAAACTTTTCTTTTACTTAGGAGTTGATGAAGCTATAGATAAGTTTCAGTTTTTTTTCTTTTTAATTTAGATCTCAGTTGTAAATTATGACAATTGTATGATAAGGATTTCTTTTTTAATGGAAGAGTTTTTCATGTTTATTCAATTCTATGTTGATTTATTGTCTTGTAGATGATAGATTGATGTGGTTTTGATATTTGCATCAATTCTAATTTCTGTGATTTAGATGAGATGGTCATACAATAGTTTTAATGCTAAGATAATTAATGACTTGGATGAGTTATACTAAGATTAGTCGGGTCATGCCTATAGCTAGTTTAGTGTAGATGATTCGTGCTATTGTTGAAGATAGTTCATGCCATGGAAGTTAATTAATGATTTTTTCTGAAGTAATTCTAGCTTGTAGCTGAGAATACTTGTTCATATTTACACTAGATTTAGATTAAAAGTTAAGGAATTGTTATGGTTCTATAGTGGATTCGATTTCCTAAGTAAATTCCATCACATTAATCTCTACCTTTTAAATTAGTTAATTCTTTTCTTTTGCTTAATTTAAGTTTAAGTTCTTTCTAGTTTTTAATTAGCAAATTCCTCTTTAGATTTAATAATAATTCATCCGTCCCTAAGGTTGGACAACCCTTAAATACTCATCCTAGTACAATTACCTTGTACACTTGCAAAGGGTTTTATTATAAAAGATCAAGTTTTTGGCGCCGTTGCCGGGGACGGTGTTGATTTGTTACTAAATTAGCTTTAGGATAATTATAGATACTTTAGTTTCAGTTTATTTTAATTTGTAGGTTAATTCTTAGTTTCTTACTTTCTTATAATTTGAACTTGTAGGTTGAGTTGAAGACCATGCTCTCTACACTTGTGGCCACAAGTGGACATTGGCAAGCATAGTGCTTCTCTTCGGTTTGTAAGATCCTTTTCCCTTTTTATTCTTTTTCTTTAGTTATTTTTGCTTTCTCTTTCCTTTTTTACACTTAAAATTGTGTGGTGTGTTTGTGGTGTATGCGTGATCGTCGCTCCTTAGTCCCCCGATTAGTACCATTTGACCCTGAGCCTGAGTGAACATCTAGGAGATTTGAGTTGCCCTCGACCTACATCCCTACACCCCCAAACTCTCCCACCAAATCTTCCACCCACACTACTTCTACCCTCATCATGGCTGAACATCAGTTAGATGCACCACTCAAAGCTCTAAGGGAGTATTATACTCCCAATGAGTACACCTCTCCTTCATTCATTAGGTTGCCAGCGGTCACTGCTCAAAATTATGAAATTAAGCCCAATGTTATTAAAATGTTTCCATCTTTTTATAGACTTAATAATGAAAACCCATATTGGCACCTAGATGACTTCTTAGAACTATGCACAACTTTTAAGCTCTCAAATTTAACCGATGAGGCTGTTAAACTTCGCCTTTTTCCTTTCACATTGAAAGATAAGGCTAAGGAATGACTTCACTCTTTAGAGCTATACATCATCACAACTTGGGCCCAAATGCAACAAGAGTTCCTAAAAAAGTACTTCCCCATAGGTAAGACCAACCAAATGAGAAATGCCATAACCACTTTTGCTCAACTTCCTAATGAACAGTTCCATGAGAGTTGGAATAGACTTAAGGACCTTCTTAGGAGGTGTCCTGATCATGATATCCCTAAGTGGCAATTAGTGCAACGTTTTTATGAGGGTCTTACTGAACAAAACCGTCATCTTGTTGATGCAAGTTGTGAGGGTACCTTTTTGCTAAAAAATGAAAATGAGGCATGAAAACTTTTTGAGGACTTGAGTGAAAATTCTCTTCAACATGCTGTGTTGAATAGAAATGAAAGTGGACTATCTACCTTTAACAATGCCCCCTCTAGGGGTGGCTTATATGAAGTCAAAAACCCATTAGACATCTCCTTTAAAGTTGATACTTTAAGTAGGAAGCTGGACCTCTTTATGACTTCAACTCATCAGCCCACTCCCTTCACTCAAGATTCATGCACAATATGTCTTAGCCCAGCCCATATTATCATGGAGTGCCCCTCTGCCTCTCAATTTCCTGAGCTTGTCTAAGACCATGTGAATGCTACCCAATCCTTCCCTAGGGCTGAGAATAATCTATTTTCAAACACATATAACTCTAGGTGGAGGAATCATCCTAACTTTTCCTAGCAGGCACAAAACCAAGGGGTTGTAGGCAACCAACCCCCTAGGCAACCATTCCAAGTCCCACCAGCCCATATCCACTAACCTCAAGTCCAACATCCATATGTCCAACCCAATAGGAGTCCAAGTTTTGAAGAAAAGGTCTTGAGTGCCCTGCAAGGCATTCAATCTCAATCCCAACTCCTCCACTCTCACACACAATCTATAGCAAAGTTAGAAGCCCAACTTGGACAATTAGCCAATGATATCAATAAGAGAGAGACGGGAACATTGCCGAGTCAACCCCAACAAAACCCTTAAGGTCAATGTGGAGTAGAGATAGTCCCTTCCTCTAATGAACAAGTTCAATCCATAACTACCCTTAGGAGTGGTTGACACATTGATAATCAGGTTGGAGGGGAGTCCTTGGGTACCACAAATGAAGGGTTAGACAATCCATCCCCTAATGAGTCTCATGAGTTAGAGAGTGAGCCAAATTCAAAGGAGTCAGTTTCTCCTTCCCCTGCCTCAGAGCCACATTCTAAGACCACTTCCGATGGATCTTATATCCCTAAGGCACCTTTTCCTCAGTGTTTTGACATGGCCCCACCATTTAGAAAGAGCACAACTAAGATGGATGATATTCTTGAGACTTTTATACAAGTTAAAATTAATCTCCCCCTCTTATAAGCCATTAAGCAAGTCCCTGCTTATGTTAAGTTCCTGAAAGACCTATGCACTCAAAAGCGTAAATCTAAGACCCATGTGTCTAAGAAGGTCTTCCTCATCAAGCAAGTTAGCTCTCTTTTGAAGTTTAACACCCCACCTAAGTATAAGGACCCTGGAGTGCCCACTATTTCTTGTGTCATAGGCGATCACTCCATTTATAGAGCCCTCCTTGACCTTGGTGTGAGTGTCAATTACTCCCTTACTCGGTGTATGAGAAACTAGGGTTAGGTGAATTGCAGCCTACATCAGTTACATTGCAGCTAGCAGACCATTCTATACGTAAGCCTCGGGGAGTAATTGAGGATGTCTTAGTGAAAGTTAACCGGTTCTTTTTCCCTATTGATTTTATTGTCTTAGATATGGAAACCAGTGCCAACTCCACACATCAGATTCCTATCATTCTAGGTCGCCCTTTCCTTGCCACAGCTAATGCATGCTTAAATTGTAGCACGGGAGTGATGGTGATGACCTTTGGGAACATGAAAGTGCACCTAAATGTTTTTGATGTGTCCAACAATTTACCTGTAACTTGTGATGCTGAATGTTTTATGGTAGATAATTTTACATTCAATGCTTATGATAGAGGTCCATCTTTTGTAGCATCAGCCCATAATCAAGTCATGCCTTGTAATTTTTCTGAGTCATCTTTTTGGCGATTTAAGAGAAGATCAATGTCAATATCTACTACCCACCCTGACATATTTGAGAATGTTGACATTGTTTGGCTGAAGACGATAAACTTAGTGCTTCTAGGGAGGCAACCCTTGTTTTTATTCGATTTGTTTTTAGGTTTATTTTTTCTCTTTTTCTCTAGTTTTAGTTAAAATTCCTTTATTTAATTCATGTAGTGATTTTTTTTAGTAGTTTTAGTTGTTTAACTGGATTTTTATTTTATTTTTCAAAAAAAATAATAATTGTGTTTAACCATTTGATCGGGACTGTTCCCGATCGATCGGCCCGATCAATTGGTATGTGTGCCGTTCGAATGGTCGAGTCGTTACTTTCAACGTGCGCATTGGCCAGTTCGGTTCTGCCGTTGTTTTTCCTCCGCCGTGTTCCATACCCTGTCGAGCAAGCATTTTGGTCGAAAATTGTCCTTCTCTCCGATTTTTCGTGGAGAATCCATTTCCGGAGTCAATTTAAGTTGAATCGGCCGCTATTTTATGCTGTCCCTCGGTTTCTCGGGTAAGCCCCAAATTTAATTTTTGAGTTTTTCTTTCAAAATTTGACCAAATCAGATGAAATTTTTTGTGGCAATTTGTTAGAATTGACTTGGATATTCTATGTTCATGATTTGGTATATTTTGATTGAATGAATGATGGATTGTGTAAGTTGGATTTCGGATTTTACATTGCGCACTGTTTATGTCAAAAATTCCAATTTTTAAGCCTTTAATGAATCAGTTTATATGTACTTGCTTTACAAAAGATGCTCAATTTTCACTTATACATATTATACTTTAATTTGGGACATTTTTGCTTTTTTTTCTAGGGGTATTTTCATAGTTTGACATTATTGGGTTGTACGGAATTTTCCCCCCCTCTGTTTGTTAGTCACTTCACCATCACTTTTAACACTTCTTTTTGAGCATTTTGTAGATCTATGGTGCATGGTTCTTGTTCTAAAGCCCCGAAGAAGAGGAAGGGTGCCCCTTCTACTTCGTGTGCTTCATCTTCTACTACCGTCGCTGCTGATCTACCTCTTCGTGCTATTGTTTACGAGCGACAAGTGGAGTTTATCCCCACCATTACTGCTGACCAGTCATGGCTTATGGCTCGCAAGGATTGGCACTCATTTTTCTCACAGATTGCAGCCCCTTACGCTCGCGTACATCATGAGCAGGTCTGATCTTTCTATGCATCCTCTTTTCTTAATGAGAGGAGATATATTGTCAGCACCATTGGAGATATTACGATAACTGTCACACCAGATCTCATAGCTACAGTGATGGGTCTCATGCGCTCCAACTTCACCTATCCGTCTTTTGTTGACTTTGCTTTTGCTGATGAGTACACTATCAGGGGGACTCTTATAGGGTAGGAGCGAGGCCCATCCCTCACATATGGATTGCCAGCTTCTCTCATGTCTTGGGACTATTGTTTTGCACATCTGATATTGGAGTATGACATATGGTTCCGCCGTCATGAGAAGGTTGACGACTACACCTTAGCTTGCCTTCTTTATGTTCTAGGTGGTGCGAAGCGGATTCACATCGATTTTCCCTCATTTGTCTTCGCACGAATGGCAGATATAGTCTCTGGACCAGTGGATGCTCGATTAGCTTTTCCTTTCCTTTTGGAGCGGATTTTTGTTCACTTTCAGTTGGATTTTCCTTCATATGCACCCACAAGCCGAGGTTTAGGGGTCATTTCCCAGGTGACCCTAAACCATATGATCACACATTGTCCTCCTCCACCAGCATTAGACGATGAGAACGAGGAGGAGCCAGCCACATAGGGGTGTACCAGAGGTTGCAGCTGAGCAGCACATTCCAGCACATGCTAACGACTCTTTCCTTGAGATGGAGCATCATCTTAGAGCACATATTGATTCTTATCAGGCATAGCTTTAGACGAGGCTTACTGCACATATAGATGCTCATATGACTGAAATGAGGGGACTTATACAGGGACTGGCTGATTTGATTCGTAGCCAATCAGCTCTGGCAGATGCGGATGATAGTGACTAGAGTTCTACTGATGCAGGGGCTACTTTTCTCTTTTCTTTTCTTATCTTTTCTTTTCTTTGTTTTTTTTTTTGTTGTTAATATCTTTTCTGGGAGCTTGGTATTTTAGGTTTGGGAAATTGCTCTTTATATGTATGTTACTCATGTTTTTTCCAATCCTATGTACTTCAATTTCAGATTAGTGGATTAGTTATGCTTTCAGGTGATATCTTTCTTTCCCTCTCTTACTTATTCTTGTCATTGTAGTAAATACATTGTTTTACATTGAGGACAATGTTCAGTTTAGGTTGGGGGTATAAAAATATATTTTTCTTTCTTATTTTTCTTTTAGGATGTTTTAGAGTATTATGTTTTAGAGTTTTTTTTTGTTATTTCTTTATTTTTGTTTTATGTGGTTTTATTGCTTATTTTCTTTTAAAAGCATATGTCTGTTTTTAAAGAGATCAATTTCATGAAGAATGTTCAAGTAATTAATTAAGTGATGAAAATGATTAAGTGAGTAATTTCTATTTTATTTTCTTTATCTTGGATAATTGTGCTTATATTTTTAAATCACAATTCACACACTTGAAACTTGTAGGAATATAATTTTATGATTTATTACTTGTAATCTTAGTGGGATATCTTTAACTGGGTATATTTTTGAAATCTTGGCAATTGGGTAATTTTTAATATTTTATGATAGATCTTTGTGCTTGGCTATTATTTGAAAAAATGGGATAAGTGTGTAATGAAAAAAAAATGATGAAAAAAAAAAGAATGAGAAAAAAAAAGATTGATTGAAAAAAATTTAATGAAAAAAAAGAGTAAAGGTTTGTTTCTCTTTTCACTAAGTAACCGCGCCTTGTGCCTAGGCAAGTATAAGGGATCGTGTTAAAAGGTGAAAAGTTGAAATAAATTCTTTTATGACTTGCTTAGTTATATAGCCTTTATAGTTCGAGTTATTAAGCCTAAGGGGTGTTTTAACACCTAGTGCCTTGAGCCAACTGGATTAGAGATACCGGCTTAACGCTTGCTACATGGACTATTTAAAATGCTTAACAGAATTAAGTATTGCACAAGTCATATTTTGAGGTATATTATGCTCTTATTCCCTAAATTTAATTAAAATTGAAGGCTATTACATGAGGTTTTATTATGAGATGTTAAAGATGAAAGATTGTCATTGTTATATTTTTAAGTTAGTGAACTTTAATGAGCTTGGTTAATGGGTCACATAAGATATGCTTGTTAATAGAGAGTGAAATTGTATGACTACAAAGTTTCTACACTTTATGTTTTTGAAATGTATATATGTAGTTGCACAATTAGTTCTATGATGAGGTTATAGAATGGATGATTCCTTACTTGAAAGTGATCAGATTGATATTATTTACTTGTTTCAAGTATTTGTGGTTTGTTCTTTTTAAAAATAGTTGTGTTTTTAAGAGAAGATTGTTTTTAGAATTTTTGTTTTCTTGTTTTGTTTTATTTGTTTTATTAGGTTTAGATGTTTGTGGGTATCATTACTGCAAACCCTCACGAGACACAACTTGTCCAACTAGGGATACCTAGGGGTTTAAAGGCTTGTTGCATACGCTAAATGCAATCGTGATTCCTTACGAAAGTGGCATTTATTTATTTTTCTAAATTAATTATTTTATTTTATTTTTATTTTGCTTGAGGACTAGCAAAATATAGGTTTGGGGGAATTTGATAAGTATGAAATATATTTCTATTTTATATGCCTTTTTACCTTATTTGCTAGTATAGATTAGGTTAATTTAGAGTTAGTTATGGCTTATATAGATTAAGATAAATATTAGTATTTTAGTTTAATTATTAATAATTTTGTAGTTATTAGTAGTTTAGATATGTATTTGAATTAAGTTGGGATCTTAATTATATTTTATATGTCTAAAATATGATGTTTTCATGCTTTGTAGGTAAAATGCGCTTATTAAAGTACTTGGATGATGTTTGGAATAATTCAAAATAGTCTTGACATGCTTTAAAGTGATTTGGATAACTTTTTGGAGTTACAAACATGTTGGAAATTAATATGGACATAAAAGAAAGAGCTTAATGAACATAAAATGGACTGTCCAGAAAAACTGTCTAGATTGCAGAAATAGTGTAGCCGTTCGAATGGGCCATTTTTAAGGATCAAACGGGATAACGTGAATTTGGAGAAAAATGTAGTATAGGCGTTCGAACGGGCATTCAGGGCATTCGAACGGGATAACGCGCAATTTCCTTGTTTAAGCCAATTTTGAGTCCTTTTCATATACAACTTCTTCTTACGGTTCTTATGCCTATATAAAGATATATTTGGTTCGAAATTGACAGTTAGCAAGTAGATTTTCTAAAGAGAAAAAAGAAGAAGAAGATGAAGAAGAACTCAAAGCTTTCAATGGAGATTCAAGTGCTTTTCTTCTATAATGGAAGGTTAAACTTTTCTTTTACTTAGGAGTTTATGAAGTTATAGATAAGTTTCAATTTTTTTTCTTTTAAATTTAGATCTCAGTTGTGAATTATGGCAATTGTATGATAAGGATTCCTTTTTTAATGGAAGAGCTTTTCATGTTTATTAAATTCTATGTTGATTTATTGTCTTGTAGATGATAGATTGATGTGGTTTTGATATTTGCATCAATTCTAATTTCTGTGATTTAGATGAGATGGTCATACAATAGTTTTAATGTTCAGATAATTAATGACTTGGATGAGTTATACTAAGATTAGATGGGTCATGCCTATAGCTAGTTTAGTGTAGATAATTCGTGTTATTCTCGAAGATAGTTCGTGCCATGGAATTTAATTAATGATTCTTTCTGAAGTAATTCTTGCTTGTAGCTGAGAATACTTGTTCATATTAACATTAGATTTAGATTAAAAGTTAAGGAATTATTATGGTTCTATAGTGGATTCGATTTCCTAAGTAAATTCCATCATATTTATCTCTACCTTTTAAACTAGTTGATTCATTTCTTTTGCTTAATTTAAGTTTAAGTTTTTCATAGTTTTTAATCAGCAAATTCCTCTTTAGATTTAGTAATAATTCATCCATCCTTGAGGTTGGACAACCCTTAAATACTCATCCTAGTACAATTACCTTGTACACTTGCAAAGGGTTTTATTATAAACTATCAGGGCCCCACCGACAAAATTAGGGGTTTTGGACCAAAATGCCCCAGACTTCAATAGAAGATACTATAAAAAATTTTCAAAATTTTTCTAGACCTAATGTATGGTTAAATTGCCAAATTTCCTAATTTTAGTTAAAAACTCTAGTTATACCCCACATTTCAATTAGGTATAGCCCAACCCCCTCCTATAAAAGGAAAGGGTGGTGCTATTTCCCAATTGGGAATAGGCTTAGCCATGAGATTGGAGCCTAATCCTCGATTAGGCCCAGAAGGGTAACGATTAGAGGTGAGTTTAACTTAATCTTTAGGTTTTTCTTAAACTCTTCTTAATCTTGACTTCCCCCATTGTTTCAATCCATTTTGAAAGCATAAAACCACTATTTTACCTCTCTTTTCTAAGCCTTAACATTCAAAATCTCGTTTTTATGCTTCCAAAACCCTAGATCCAGGGTTCACTTTTGATTTTCAAAGCTAAATCAAGATTAGTTGTGTATTAACATAGAAATCATGTTTTTGGAAAGGTGTTGGAGGAGATTGAAGGTTCATTCCAACCCAAATCAACAAGGAAAGGTAATGGGTTCTTCAATCTCAGCTTTGAGTGGTAAAAATCTTGTTTTTCATGCTTTTATTTGAATGAGATTTGCTTGATTAGACTCTAATGGTAGGTTTAATAAATGTTAATCTTTTGCTTCAATTTCTTAGGGTTTTATCTTAGAATGGTTTAAATTAGTGTTCTAGAAGGTTTGATGGGATTTTGATAGTGTTTGAGACCATGGATGAATGTTTTAAGGTGCTTTCATTATGTCTCGGCTTTGATTTTCGAAATGGGGAAGAAGGCCCAAAACTGCTTTGTTGGAGATCGAACGGTCTACTGGGCTGATCGATCTACTACACTACATATTTGGTAGATTTTCAGGCCAGCTGATCGATCGGCTACATAGCAGTTTTGCTATTTTTGAAATTTATGTTCATTTCAATGTTTTACTCCATTTAATGATTATAATGGTTTTGGGAGGTGTGTTATGTTGAAATTAGGCTACTAGAGGTGTAGAATTGTTGATGGAGGTTTATGGATTATGTTTAGGTATTGTCATGTGGTATTATTTTATATGTTGATGATTATGCATGTTGATATTGAAGTACCTTGAACCTTTGAATGTTGGAATTCTTGTGATTAGAGTATGTTTCTAGCAGGGATATTATATGGAAAATGGTGAGATGTGTTCTCTTATAATGAGGATGGTTCGTGGGTAATTGATGTGATCATGTTGTGGCTTAATGTGTGGAAAAATCATGTTTGTGGGAGTGAGTGTTCGATTTCACATGGATGGATTTAGGCTTTATGGTAGATTTTGCTTTAATTTCAGTTGGGAATCATTGTTTTGAATGTGTTTAAACATGCGTATATTGTCTTATGAGTTTATGTCAAGCTTGGTCATATGCTTAGAATATGCATGAATACACACACGTATGGGGAATCTACTATGAAATTGTAGTTAATTATGCTTTGATTATGATGCATGAGGGGACTGATTGGGAGCATATTCCATGTGTTGGAACCCACATAGACTTTTACTCACAGATGTATCATGATATCATGCATCATGTATTGGACTTCATGAATGAGGTTTTATTGCTGTTTAATTGGAATTGATCAATTGTAGGCAATGATTGAAATTGTGTGCCAGATTAATCAGTCGGTGAATTAATTGGAACTTGGTTGGTCCGAAAGGACCTATTTTTGATTTAAGTTCCTGTGTGGAACATGTATACTCCCCGGGTTGAGTCGAGTCAAATTAAGTTATGTGGTAATGAGTTGTGTACTTGTCTTGTGGATGGGATTAGTTATTGAGATTATCTGGACCCTGAGAATCCAACTGGTTTGTCCGAGTGCACTGGCTTACTAGGTACTGTTGCTTGGGACTTCGGTCTTGACAAGCAGGGTTGCCTAGGAGTTTAGGTTTGATGGGAAGGAGTTGCTTGAAGGCTTTGACATTGAGGAGCAGGGGTTGCTCAAAGGATTGATCTTGAGGAGCAGGGGTTGCTCAAAGGCGTTGGCCTTAAGGAGCATGTCTATTTAACAAGGGTTTGCTCAAGGGCTTCGACCTTGAAGAGCAGGTTTATTCTCTCTGTGTATGGACTTGCATGTTATACTAGTGTGTGTGAGACACTTATGCATGCCTGATGAATGAGAATGTTGATGAATGATCTGAAATGTATGTTAGAGATACATCTCATGCAGGTTTATATGATGTTGATGCATGATCTGAAATGTATGCTAGAGATATATCTCATGCAGGTTTATATGATGTTGATGCATGATCTGAAATGTATGTTAGAGATACATCTCATGCAGGTTTATACGATGTTGAATGCATGATCTGAATGTGTGGTAGAGACACTTCTCATGTGGTATAGGTGACATTCTAAATAATCTGAATTGTGTGATGGAGACACTATTATGAAGGTTTATGTGATATGAATGCATGATCAGAAAGTGTGTGATCGAGACACTATTATGCAAGTTTATGTGATATGAATGCATGATCAGAAAGTGTATGATTGAGACACTATTATGCAGGTTTATGTGATATGAATGCATGATCTGAATTGTGTGATTGAGACATGGTTATGCGAGTTTATGAGATATGGTTATATAATTAGAAAGTATGTTAGAATTACTTCTCAGACGGTTTATGCATGCTATTATGCTTGATTTGTATAGATGTAAACTATTACCTATGTAGGATGAATGTTAGGTTATAACTTGAATATTCATGACTTGACTTTGATAGGTATGTCATATGCATGCTAGCTCTTACGTTTAGGGGTAAATAGGGGTTTAGCAAGGGAATGATAAAAAAATGGTGTATCATGTCAATTATGGATCTGAATTGCTATGCTACTATGCCTTGATAGTTTCTGATTATTGTCGATGTATGCAAACTATTACTAAGTTTTACTCACCCCACTTTCCTTATTTTGTTTTGGGGCTGCATGGCGTGACATGCAGTCAGACATGATCCTTTGTATGAGGAATAGTCGGGGAGAGCTTGGGATTAGGCGTGGAGGCCTCTAGACTCTGCATGTTTTTTGATTATTTTGTTATGATGTTAGAACACCTTGTGGAGTGGTTCTTGTTTCAGACTTGTGACATATTATGTCTTTAGATTTGTTTGAGACCTTGTTTTGAGCTAAGTGTGTTGGCTCTGGATTATTAGTATGTGGGTTTAAGACTTGTGGATTAATTTTAGAGTTAAACTCCTCTTTTGCTTTACTTATATACTCTTGCTTAAAGTAGTGCATAACTCCGTTAATTAGACCACCCGTAGATGGGACATAAGTCTTCCGCTATTTCTTTAATCATTTTTCAATTCTGTCGCTCCCGTGCGCTGGACTGGGTTTGGCTCGGGTCGGGCAGTGTCGGGGTATGACAAAGTTTTTGGTATCGGAGCACCTCTTTGTCAAAGAGTAATTAAGGATGAGTGACAAGTCTTTTGGGTTAAAGGGTTGCGAGATGATCAAGGTCTAGACATAACTAGCTATGTGAACTCCGTTAGTTATTTGTCTTGAATGTTGCTCGCTTGCGTGTTTTCTGATTACTTGGTTGTGTGTTTTTTGATTGTTTGGTTGCATTGCTTTGAGTTATTAGGCTGTATGATTAATGTCGGGTTGTTGTGTAGATGGTTGGCCCTAATCATGCTGGCGCTAATAACCATCGCGGTGCTAAAGACCTGAGGGTGGACAATGTGTTGACTGCCATTGAGGGGTTGACACAAGTGGTCCAGGCTAAGCATGCGAGTGGTAGCAGGTGAATCTCTTTCTTTAGAGGGATTCAAGAAACTTAACCCTCCTAGCTTCAAGGGCGGGTTAGATGCTTCAGAGGTGGATAATTGGAGATTTCACATGGAGAAGATCTTCAGTGCTCAACATTGCTCGGATGAAGAGAAGACTTGACTCGTGGTCTTCACGTTCGAGGGCGAGGCTCAGAGGTGGTGGTTGTCAATGGAGCGGCAGAGATTCCATGGTCATGGAGACATCCCATGGGAGGAGTTCTTGTCAGCCTTTAACGACAAGTATTTTCCTCTTACTGTCTGGGAGGAGAAGAAGAAGGAGTTTCTAAACCTTAAGTAGGGTTCAATGTCAGTCTTGGCTTATGAGACCAGATTTGTGGAGCTTGAGCAATTTGCTCCTCGTTTCTTTAGTGACGAGTATGAGTGGGCACGAAAGTTTGAGGATGGTTTGAGGCCTTTCATCAAAGGTTGAGTGGTCCCATTCCGATACAAGACCCTAGTAGAAGTATTTGAGACCGCCATTTAGTAGAGCGGGACTCAGAGGAGTATGTGAGGAAGAAGGAGCAACAGCTCAAGAGGTCGAGACAGGAGGATACCCATGTCCGTCGGAGCCTTAAGCATCAGGGTGATGACCTGGTGAGGAACCACACCCATGATGCACAGCTAGACCACACTAGTTGTCTTGCTCACATCGCTTGCTACCTGTGCAGGAAAAAGGGGCATTATAAAAGGGAGTCTTTTAAGAGGATTCATGAAGATGCACTCGGGCAGCAGCTCGTCTCACCAAACCATGGCCCAAACGACGACTGTGCAAGCATTGCTTGTTATTTCTATGGGAAAAGGGGGCACATCAAGAAACAATGCCCTCGGCGAGCTCAGGGTGGTGTAGCCAAGCAACGGCCAGTTATGCAAAACCAAGGGTCCCAGGCTAGAACATCCACCGGGTAGCAGGATGCTAAGGGGAAAGGACTGGCTAAGGAGGGGAGAGTCTTTGCTATTTTGGCGCACGAGGCGGCCAACTCCTCAGGCATAGTGGAAGGTATGACCCTCATTGCCTCTCACTATGTTAAGGTGCTATTTGATGCCGATTCTTCTCACTCTTTTATTTCTCCACATTTTGCTCGTGAGCTTGATGTTGAATGAATTGCATGTTGATTTGATTATCTTGTCTTGATTGTTTTCGATGTGATTTTTGACATGGATGTGATGTATATAGCATCATGCACATGTGGGTTGTTGGTAGAGAAAGCAGTGTTGACTTTATCCGAGGTAGAGCCTTTCATCTTCCAGGGTGTTAAGTGTTCTAGTGGAAGATTCTCGGTGTCTTTCACTAAGACTAGAAGGTGGACTAATAGAGGGTGTGTAGTTTTCTTACAAGCATCTCGGTGATGAGTGTGGAACTACCTCCTCTTGAAATCCATTTAATAGTGTTGGATTTTGGGAATGTGTTGTTGAACAACTTGTCGGAATTGCATTCCGCTACGGAGATCGAATTCCTTGTCAATTTTATTTCGGTTAGGAGTTGAAGAAGAGACTGACTTCAGCTCTGGTCTTGACTTTGCCTTCCGGGAGTGGTGGATACGTGGTCTATAGTGACGCTTCAATTTGTGGCTTGAGTTGTGTACTCATGCAGCGTGGGAGAAATTGCAAACAACATAGAGTCGGCAAGTGGCTAGGGTTTTTTCCATAAATAGTAAGGTTTTAGGCTAAGTTTACAAACTGTTAGGTTGTAGGGTAAAAACGCCCTAAGTAGCTAATTAGGTTTATTTTAGGGCTAAAAACGAGTTTAATCATTCCAAATGCTACTTAAATAAAATAATATGAGTTTAGGGGTCAAGTGGATCACACGCCGTCCAATGTGGACATGGGGCCCATGACGAAGTCCACACCCTTAATTAAGGAAAATTACATTAAAATATGATAAAATCTATATAAATTAGATAAATAAAGTTTGTCACTAAAATTTATATAAATTGGAATTAAACCTTATTTAATCCATAATTACTAACCCTTAACCCCAAGAATCAAGTCAAACCAGTAAACAAGTAAAGCCACACAAATTCACATAATTAAAGAGGAAATTAAACTGGGTTAAAGTTAGAAATCTTACACTAGAAGCGTTCTTAGCTAATTTGAGGGTGTTCTACGCAATGGAAGTGTCCACAAAACGGCCCAGAGCATAAGGAGGCTTTGTCCAAAGCCCTCAGGCCAAAAGAGAAAAAGAAGTGGCCCAGAGTAAAGGGAGGCTTCGTCCTTCACCAACAAGTCACGTAGTGAGAAAAGTATCCCCAGGTAAGGGGAGGTTCTATCCACCGCCTATGGGTGTGAAAAGTGAGAAGTGTCCTCTGGTAAGGGAGGTTTTGTTTAACGCCTACCGACACAGAAAGTAAGAAGCGTCTCTGGGTAAGGGGAGGTTTTGTCTATCACCTTTGGGCGTAAAGAGGGACAAAAGCCTGGGAAAGGGGAGCGTCTTTCCATCACCTACAATCATAATGAGAGAAACGTTCTAGAGCAAGAAGAGGCTATGCTTGCTGCCTCCAGACCTGAAGGGGAGGATGCCCTGAAGGAAGGAGTAACTTTGAATGCCGCTACTTCCGAAACTGTAAGGGATTAAGTGATCTTGATATTCTGATTTAATATATGATTACATGAATGTATGTGTTAATTAAGATATATGTTATGCTCTGATCCGATGTGTTATGATATGTTTTGATCTAATATGATTTGATAAGCTCTGGTATACTCCGATTTGATCTAATATGATCAAATATGCTCTCATAACTTTTGCACCACTCTTTGATAGAGCGAGATGTGTGATTCTGCTGATTTGTTAGCTTTCATTTGACCTCATGATTTATGAATTTCTGTATGACTCCAATTAAATATTTAGATATATGTTTGACGTATATAATTTTGTATTGCTTGATGCATGTATTAGCCATTAAGTTGAACTACATTTAGATCCGATCGTATTGGAATAACATCATAGATGTTATCTAATACGTACGTAGGCAACAATTCCACAACAACATTGGCCCAATCCAAAATAAGAATAAAATTAGGTTTGTTTTGTCTTACACACAAGGGAGTGCTTAATTTTTGTAGTGCATAGAGGAATGGTACGGTTCGCTCACATAGATGCCACCGCTCTTGGTTGTTTTTGAAAATTTATGACCCTGATTCTGCCCTCGGTTCGGGTCAATTCTCGAGCTGGGGTCCCTCCCCCCTCTCCTTCTCTCTCTCTCTCTCTCTCTCTCTTCAATTTGAGACGCTTCAAATGAAGAATCACAATTCGTTTGGTTTATGTGATGCTTCATTTGAAGCATTGCAAAATCAGAAGCGTGGGAGAAATTCACCTGTGCTATATCTCCCCCAGCCCCCCATCCCAATTTCCACCCCCACCCCCCTCGGACAACTTTCCCTCATTCCCCTCTCCCTGTTTAACTCGCCTCCTTCCATTGGCCCTCCCCCCCCCCCCCTCTATTGCTTGAGAAAGAAGAGAAGGGGGTTTATAAATTGCTAGTAATATATTATTAGCGACACTTATTTTTGGATAATGATTTACAATTTTTTAGCGACATTTTCTCTAAAGCGTCACTAAAAACACTTTTAGCGACATTTTCGAAATGCCACTAATAAGGTTTTTATTTTTTAAAATATTTTTCATATTAGCAATACTTTCAAAAGTGACGCTTGTTACAGAGTGTCACAAATAGTTTACTATTAGTGATGCTTTATAATGTGTCGCAAAAAAACTAAGATTAGTGATCCAGGAAAAAAGCTTCGCTAATAGCAGTACTATTAATGACGCTTTTTCATATGCGTCACTAATTAGCAGTACTAACAGTACTTTTTTCAATGCATTTAACTATGCTTTTTAAACATCGCTAATAGACATTAGCAACACTTATGACTATTAACAATTCTTGAAAGTGTCGCTAGTAGTCTTTTTTCTTGTAGTTAAAATCTCTCTCTCTCTCACACACACACACACACACACACACACACACACACACACACACACACACACACACATATATATATATATATATATATATATATATAATTTTTTTATGATCATTGTGATGCGAACTCCGTGTGAACCAAAAAAAGAATAAAATTAGGTTTGTTTTGACCTACGCATAAGAGAGTGCTTAATTTCCTTAGTGCGTAGAGGAATGTTACGATTCTCTCACACAAATGCCACTGCTCCTGGTTAGTTTTGTAAATTTATAACCCTTATTCAGCCCTCAGTTAGGGTAAATTCTCGGGCTAGGGTGTTACATTCCCTCCCTCCCTCTCTCTCTCTCTTGGCCTTTTCTCTTCTATTTGCAACTGTGACACTCCGTGTTCCAATTACGCTTAACCCAAGAGGGTTAGGGGTAATTATATAATTTTAGTTAAATTTTAAGGGGCTTTAGGTAATAAAAATCCTGTGTCTGGTTAGAGCTCGAAGTAACGAGCGTAACGAATTAAAGAACACGCGAATCAGAGGTCGGGAACGAAAGTTACGACCTCGGGAAGCATGCCATATGGACGGGACCCACTTTCAAAGTTTAAGATAAGATACCCAAGTGTGGTCTAGTTTCGAAGGTCTCGTCGATACGAGTCCATCGGTACTAAGAACGTGCGATTCCGACTTCGGGATAAGAAGTTATCGCATTTTGAAGTTGAAATTGTATTTGAATGAAATAATAATAAAATATTTAGAAAAAGACGGAATAGCTGACATCATCAGAGTCGCGCTGAGCCGAGCTACACCGCCCCAGAACCAAGCCGCGCCTGTTGGAGCCGAGCCATCGTGTGTTCGGGAAGCGCGATCGCGGCCGTCCGCGCGATGCGGGTCCTGCGCGATTGCGGGGTGGACCGCGCGCCGCTTTGACGCTTGCATCGCACGTGCATCAGGTGGCACCGACCACATTTGTGGTCCATTTACAGCACGCCACATGGCGCGAGCTTCCGCATGCGTACCTGACTTTCCCCCGTACACTCGCACGCCAGTTTTCTATAAATACCGAATTCGTTTCATTCTTCCGGAGAACTTTCTGGAGTCATTATGTATCTATTTTCTTCCGTTCAAAAAGTGTTCTTAGCTAAATCGAGGGTTTTCTACGCAATGATAGCGTCAATTCTTCAAGTTAGCAACCCTATGTAGGGGAAACATCTCTGGACAAGGGGAGGTTCTGTCCGCCGCCTACGGGCTCAGAAAGGGAAAAGTGTCTCCGGGTAAGGGGAGGTTATGTTCGCCGCCTACAGGCTCGGAAAGGGAAAAGTGTGTCCGGGAAAGGGGAGGTTTTGTCCGCTGCCTACGGGCTCGGAAAGGGAAAAGTGTCTCCAGGCAAGGAGAGGTTCTGTCCGCAGCCTACGGGCTCGAAAAGAGAAAAGTGTCTCCGGGTAAGGGGGAGGTTCTGTCCACCGCCTACGGGCGCGGAAAGGGTAAAACATCTCCGGGTAAGTGGAGGTTCTGTCCGCCGCCTACAGGCGCGGAAAGGGTAATGTGTCTCCGGGTAGGGGGAGGTTCTGTCCGCCGCCTACGAGCGCATGAATGGTGAAATGAGGTTCTGCCGCCGTCTCTGAATTAAAAAGGGAGGACGCTCTGAGGAAACAAGCAACTTCGAACGTAGCCACTTTCGGAACTGCAGGGGAGTACGCTTTTCTGACCTTTTAATTTAATATGATTTATGTGCATGCATATCTTAATTAGTAATATACTAATTAAGCTATATAATTTGCTACGATATGATATATATACTTATATGTTCCTATTTGATCTACTTTGATATATTTTGTTGTGATCCAACATACTCTGTAGTGTGTTCTACTCCTCTCTATGATAGAGTGGGATGTGTGATTGTGTCTGCTCACCTATGTGAGATGTGTATTCCATTGATTTATTAACTTTCGTTCAACTCCGATGTTTTATGAGATTTCCGAATGATTATTCGGATATAAAGATATACATATTTTAACGTATAAGATTTTGTGACGCCTAATGCATGTATTAGCCGTTAGGCAGAACTACGTTCGGATCTGATCGTATTAGAATAATGTCAGAGATGGTATCCAATATGTACGTAGGCAACCAACGATAAAATAACATTGGCCCAATCCAAATTAGTTATAAAATTAGGTTTGTTCTAATCTACACACAATGGAACGTTAAAGCTCCGTAGTGTGCAAATGAATGTTACGACTCTTGCACTCAAAGTCTGCAGCTCCTGATCCATCGATTTTAATTTTTCCGCTGATTTTAGCGCACTCCGATTCTGTTTTCCGAGCCAACCCCCGGTCCGGGTTGGGTTTTGCGGGTCGGGGTGTTACAGCAATGCTTCAAATAAAGCATCATAATTTGTTAGGTTATGCGACACTTCTTTTGAAGCATTGCAAAAACAGAAGTGCAAGAGAAATTCACCGTGCTATATCTCCCCCCATTTTGCCCTGGCTTCCCCCTGTCCCAATTTCCACCCCCCCCCCCCCCCCCCCCCCCCCCTCAATTGCTTGAGGAGTTTGAGGAGGAGGAGAAGAGGGGGGGCGGCACCTACCCTCTTCCCTGTTCCCCTACCCCCTTCCACTACTATAAGATCCCTGAACTTTAATTGATTTATTTTATTCTATTTAATTGTTATTGTGTGGTTTAATGCTAATTCTGATCGGTTTTGACTATTTTTGAAATTCAAGTGGTTAACAAAGGTTTTAGCCAAACTTTTCTTCACATATATAGTTTTTATGTTAATTTATGTCATTTGGAAATTTTCTGAAATTTTTAGAGTTTTCATTATTTTTCCCAAAATGTTAGGGGGTGGGACCAATTGTGGTGTCACGGATTGCGTTCCGAACACCCCACCAACTTCCTTTTTGCATTACTTACATGTATTTTCTTTACTTATGTTTTAGGGTGCCACCATGCCCGTACAACTACTTTGGCTGCCACTCCAACCATATACAAAAAATCTCTTATGCTATATAGGGGGGAGTGAATAGTTTTGTTGTTGGTCATAGTGTTGTTGCAACCATTGCTTGTAAACATGTTGATAGTGAATGCATCCATTTTCTATGTTTGTGTTTATTCGTTTCCTTACAATGTGACTTGCTTTCTGCCCCCTACCTTTTTGCTTTGCATGAGCGCCTGCAAGTGATTTGCGCAATACATTCGTGCAAGGCAAGCCACTTGTCCCAAACAAAGGCTTGCTTGGAGGGCCTTTATCCTTCAAGTGCCGCACAGTCGGCTTCCTAAGGGCACGTCCGTGACAGTGGGTCCCACGTGCAAAAATGGGATTTTTATCCCAAATGACCCTAACATCAACCTAAGACATAAAATAATTACTTCAAAATTTTCAGACTTCAATTTGGGTTTAAATGAGCAAGATTTTCCATTTTTAGTGTAAAACCCTATCTGTACCCCACTAATTAATTAGGTTTACCCCATGCTTTAGTATAAAAGGAAAAGCCCAGCCACTTTCCCAATTGGGAAAGGGCTGAAACCTAAAACCTAGGAGCCTAATCCCTATTTTCCTAAAAGAGAAAGGGGATTAAGGTATGTGTTTGCTTAATGTTTCATTATTCTATTAGGGTTTTTCGGAAATCTTTCAAATCTCTTCCTTTACTTTGAATTAATCTTGATTTTTACTCAAAAACTATTGATTTAGGTTCCTATTTTAAAACCTAAAGATGAGAATTTTATTTTTGGGTTTCTTGAACCCTAGATCTACTTGTTTTTAAAGGATTTAGATGTTTTAAATTGAATTTATGAAGATATTTCTAAAAACTATATTTTGGGTAGGTTTTGAAGGTGTTTGAGGAGCTATTTCAAGTGAGAAAGCTTGCTGAAGGTAAGTGTTTTGGTCATAAACATTGTTGTAATTTATATTCGAGTTTTGAGAGTTTGAAATGGGTTCTATGGTTATGAGCTTTAATGGTGATTTGAGAAAAGTTTAATCTTTGATGAAATTTCTTAGGGTTTTTGTTTAGTAATGCCTAAATTTGATGTTTATTAAGCATAGATTTGATTATGGTGATGTTTGGGAGTAGGATTTGGGAGTTTAAGTGGTTCATGAGAAGTTTCGGTTTTGATTTTGAAGTGGGGGAGATGAACCAGGGCCACTGTGTTGGCGTTCGAACGACCATGTAGGCTGATCGAATGGTAGTACTGCGGTTTTGGCTATTTTGTTACTTTTGCTTATTTTTATGCTTTTACTCTTAAATACAATTTCCTATGTTCATGCTGAATAATTTATGCTAGAATGAGTTATTGGAAGGGCATGATATTGATGTTGAAAATTACGAAGAATATTTAAGTACCATGTGAAATTGCATGTGGTTGGCTAGACATGTTAGGATTGCTTATTTTGAATCCATGATTGGGTGATTCCTTACATTTTAAGCATGATTCCAGCAAGATTATGACATGAGAATGGACTAGTATGCCTACATATAATGTGATTAAGTTATGGTGAATGATGGTGCCTTGTCAAACTTCAAGGGTGGTATGAATATGCATATATAAGTTTCGCATGAAGTTGTACTTAAATTGAATGTTGCTTTCCGATGGTTTTCACCCATGATTTCAGTAGAAACCATGATTAGATGTTAATGTGCATGTGTGTGGTATGATGATGAGTTATTTACAGGGCATGTTCATATGTTTAGAATTAAATATTTCTACCATGTACACACATATGTGGGGGATGATTATGATGATGCTTGATATTATGGTTATAAATGATGTATGAGGGGCTGATGAGAGCATGTATCATCAATTAGGATTCATGTATGCCTTGCCCATGTATGTACCATGTTGTATACATCATGAAACAGATTTTCGAATGAGACTTTATCGAGATTAGTCGTGGTTGATTGGTAGATGCAATGATGTTAGATTGTGTGCCAAATTAATCGATCGTTTGCTTATTAGAAATTGGTTGGTCTGAAAGGATAAGATTTTGATTTGAGTTCCTATGTGGAACATGGACACTCCCCGGGTTTAGTCGATCTAAGTATATGTTGAGTTTAGTTGAATGATGATGAGTTGTGTACTTGTCATGAAGTTGAGACTTCTTGAGACAATCATCTAGACGCTGAGAATCCAGAGTGGTACGCCTTCGTGCATCGGCTACAATGTGTTCTAGGTTCCCTATGTGGGAATTCAGACTCTTCCCGCCGTAGGAGATGTCCAGGGTGAACACACATGCTCTAGGTTCTCTGTGTGAGATTCGGACATCCTTGGCCAGGATTGTCCTGAGTGAGCAAACTTAGGGGCTGACTACCCCGAACTCCTGAGGTTTCCTTCGTGGAAATTGGACTATGTCTAGCTTATGTGACATTATTATATTTCTCTTCATGATGGAGACATTCACCATTTGTTGATGATGCATGTGTATGAGATAATATTATACCCAGGTTACACAGGTTGTGTATAAATAATTGAGATTATGTGACACATATGAATATGATTTATTATGCATAATTTAGTATCATGAGATTGAGCTCTTATTGTGCAGGGTGAATGATCTATAGATGAATTATATAAATATGCATTATGTGATTACGTGTTGAATACAAGTGTTATGCATGTTGAATGTTATGAAGGAGAATAGCTTGGTATGCATGATTATGGATGTGATCGTGTGAGAATCACTTATTATGTAGGATAGATGTTATGATATAATGTGATTATGCATGCCATGATTAGTATGTATAAGATATTGGTATGCTGGATGATTATGTATGGATAAATAGTGGTACGGTAAGGGATTTAATCATAAATGGTGATATTATGTGAAATTTGGATATGAATTACCATGTTGATATGTTGTGATTATTTTATTATTATCATTATTGGATTTTAAACCTTACTGAGTTTTACTCACTCCTATTTCTGTGTTTTGTTTTGGGGTTGCATAGCGTAACATACAATTAATCAGGATTCCTTGTATGAGGGACGACTGAGATATGCGTGGGACTAGGCGGGGATGCCTTTGGATGTAATTTTGTATATGATTTATGTTATCATGATCATAGAACACTTTGTATTGATGATTATATTTCAGGCTCGTGTTTTTCTTATGCTTTTAGACTTGTTTATGATTTTCTGATTCGAGTTATGTTTAGGCTCAGGATGTTAAGTGTGTAGGTTACATTTGGGGATTTATTTCAGAAATATTATCCTCTTTTATTTACCTTATTTCTCTTGCATAAAGGATTAAAGGTGTGCAAATCCATCTTTGTAGTGGCAAACATAAAAATAATTTAAATGCCTTGTGCCATTATAATTAGAGTTCAAATATTTTCTATGTTATTTGAGAAAGTGAAAGATGAGGAAAGAGCATTTCAACATTACAAAATACACATCCAAAATCATAACAAACTCATAAAAGTTATTAATCAACTATTGAATAAAATAAATTTTTTTAGAAAAATAAAATTTTAAAAAAATTTCTTTCTAATTTGATCCACATTGGGCCATATCAGTAAATGATCATGTCGAGGTCACATTGCCCAGGTTATGCAAGTAAATCCTAACCCGACTCTATTTTTAAAATTTATAATTTTTATAAATACGTATCCTGACCATCATATACAATATATGCACATAGAAGGGTCTGGGTTAAATTTTCCCAGCGGATGTGATAGTCCTTGTTGGGACATAATGCGGCTCATATAGAAATGTTCCGGGTAGAATTTACACTAGCCAACGCCCGGCCCATAATTCCACAAAAATACCACCCTAACATTTCGAACGTACATTTTCCCATAAATTCTTGATCTGCAAGACAGAAAATGCCAGGTCTCATCGCCGGCATGGACGCCCAATAAGACACACCAGGACGCTCCATTCATGGAAACAAAAAGATCATGAATCCTCCCAGATTACAAGAATCAGAACGGCTTAACTGCCCTTCCCTCCACTATATAGCCGTGGATGGCCGGACCCCTCGATTCCTGCTTGGACCTCCCATAACGTAGGGGTCCAGATTATCTTCCTTCTTCTTCTCTTTCTCTTAACTGAGATGGCCTCTGCCTTTCCTTCAAACCTGCAGCCTTCCGAGGCGAGCCCGGAGTGGCTGAACAAGGGCGACAATGCCTGGCAGCTCATCGCGGCCACGTTCGTCGGCCTCCAGAGCGTGCCCGGCCTGGTCATCCTCTACGGCGCCATCGTCAAGAAGAAATGGGCTGTCAACTCGGCCTTCATGGCTCTCTACGCCTTCGCCGCCGTGCTAGTGTGCTGGGTCGGGTGGGCCTTCCGGATGTCCTTCGGCGACCGCCTCGTCTTCTTCTGGGGCCTCCCCGACGCCGCTGTCGACCAGAAGTTCCTCCTTGACCAGGCCTTTTCCGGGCTCTTCCCGTCGGCGACGATGGTCTTCTTCCAGTTCGTCTTCGCCGCGATCACGCTGATCCTCATCGCCGGCGCGCTGCTGGGGAGGATGAACTTTCATGCATGGATGATATTTGTGCCTATGTGGTTGACCTTCTGCTACACCATCGGGGCGTTCAGCATGTGGTGCCCGGACGGCTTCCTCGCCAGGGCCGGCGTCATCGACTTCGCCGGCGGCTACGTTATCCACCTTTCCTCCGGGGTGGCCGGCTTCACGGCGGCCTACTGGGTAAGTGACCGTTAAAAAGCTTTCTTTGACTGGTTAGAAAAAATTTTGACCGGCGGAGCGAACCCTGACTCAGGTGGGACCCAGGCTCGACAAGGACCGGGAGGAGTTCCCGCCGAACAACATGCTGCAGATGCTGGCCGGCGCCGGCCTGCTTTGGATGGGCTGGACAGGGTTCAACGGCGGGGCCCCCTACGTGGCCAGCATCGACGCGGCGCTGGCAGTGCTAAACACGCACGTGTGCGCGGCCACCAGCCTGCTCGTGTGGCTTTTCCTTGATCTCCTCTACTTTGGCAAGCCCTCCGTCTTTGGGGCGGTCCAGGGCATCATCACCGGCCTGGTCTGCATCACTCCCGGGGCAGGTAAATTAACCATTAGATCATAATAGCTCTAATTTACATCGATGAGAAGGATGCCACCCCTTATTTTATTCAGCTCACCCACTTATATAGTTGGTACATATCTACCGGCCCGATATATACAAACGGTAGATATCGAGTCTATTAAGGGGGCTTATATAGTTGGTACATATCTACAGGCCCGATATATACAAACGGTGGATATCGAGTCTATTAAGGGGGGTGGGCTGGATAAAGTAGGGGGTAGTCTTTTATATCATATGCGAACTCTGTCATGCCGGTCTAATACTCACGATTTTTCTTATTTTCTCCTTACCCGTGCATTCCACCCCACTTCACCCACAAGGAAACATTATATGACAAAGTGCCAAGCTTAGGAATGCATAAGAGTAATTCATCTTTGAAATTGACGGCGGGAAGCTAGTGCTCATATTAGCATCAAGAGCACTAACATACCTTAACGTCAAGAGCACTAGCGCCTGTTAGCTTTAGGAGCATTGATATTAATATGCACTAACGCATGCTTCATAAATTTCAAAAACCATGGTGCACTCCCATACGTTCCTTATAATGGGCGCTTTATTAATAGGGAGCATATAAAATACTTCTCGCCCATAAAAATATTCTAAAGGTTAATAGACAAAGTTAAACATTTATTTATTTACTTTCACCCTTTAAAAGTTTGGTCAGTCAAGTTTGTTAAACCGAATTAGCATAGCTTGCGCAACAACCCTAGCTTAGCCCAATCCATTGTTATAAGCTTTCATTGAACCAGACCAACTCAAAGAGATAAAGGGTAAATTACACTTATGCTATCTAACCTTTGGTAAAATAATATTTATGCCCTAATATTTAAAAAATTATATATATACCTCTGCCATTAACTAAACTATTAATATTTTTTAAAAGGTAAAATATTTTTATTTACTTAACCACTAAAAAGGTCGTAGGGGGCCACAACTAATGAGGAACGTAACACCTATTCCGTACTACGCTCCTATCGGTCGCAACCCTCTTAATAGATAAGAAAATAGGGATATTTTTTGTATTAAAAAATACTAATGATTTATGAACAATAAGGAGTGTATGCACAACTTTTAAAATATTAGGGAGTGTATGTACCATTTTGTCAAAAGTTAAGGGGTGTAAATATAATTTACCTTAAGATAAATGTGTAGTGAGCAAACTCAACTCAATTCAGTTTAGACTTGGAGATTGAGTCGAGAAGTTGCCCTCTTTTTACACCCGTTAGGATGAGGTTGTGCTCACATGTGCTAGCATAAACTCGAGCATCATAAGCCATTAATCTGGCACACATTACTTGTGGATAGGTGGTTCGAATCACTCATCCGCCCCCTCTATTAATGTACGCCATCAATGGCTCACAATTCCGTGAGTCCGGCTTAAGTTAACCATTTCTTTTTTTAAAAATCTCTCATAATAAAAAAATAAGTATATTTTAAATTAAATCAAAAATAAATTTGTTGTGTATTATCAGGAGTGGTGCAAACATGGGCTGCAATCATCATGGGGGCGATTTCAGGGAGCATTCCTTGGTATACAATGATGATCCTTCAAAAGAAGATTAAGCTGTTGGAGCAAGTGGATGACACATTGGGTGTCTTGCACACCCATGCCATTGCCGGCAGCCTGGGCGGCATCCTCACCGGGTTCTTTGCCGAGCCGAAACTCAACCGTCTCTTCTTCGGCTCCAACCCAGACAACAAGTACATAGGCCTCGCCTATGGCCTGCAATCCAACCGGACAACCGCAGGGTTGCATCAGATGGGCATCCAACTAGGGGCCATGCTGTTCATAATCACACTAAATATCATCATGACCAGCTTAATTTGCTTCCTAATAGGACTCATAGTCCCGCTCCGTCTATCGGAGGAGGTCATGGAGTCCGGCAACGACACCGTACACGGTGAGGCAGCCTATGCTATCTGGGGCGATGGGGAGAAGTTTGCACTTGCAAAGCATAATCAAGTTTACGATTGTGAAGATTTCCCTTCTGCAGTAGGGAGGATTGTCCGGAGTGAGGTACAAATGACATGAATTGTTAGCTTAGCTTTGGAAAGGAAACTAATTGGTCAGTGGATATCTCTAGGATTAGTTAAAATGTTAGATGCTAGAAAAACATTGTCTATTGAAGCCTGTAAATTTAATGGTATTGCTTATTATATTATATTTTGATATATGCAAGTAATTCACCTACATTAAGCTGATCTAAAATGTGTCCTGATCAGTGATTTAGATGCACTTTTTAAACTACAATTTGCCTGGGGTTTTCACCATCCTAATTTGGCATGGGCATTGGTACAAAGTTTTACAATTAAAAAAAGGTTACGTGCACTTGCACAGCAGACTGAACGTTAAGTTTGTGCATTCTGATGGAAATGAGATGGGGAGAGAGTATATCAATCCTACAAGTGTGGTGCCTCGGCCATGTTTTAGTAAATTTAGAGAAAAAGTTTTACCAAAAACCTTTCCAAGCAAGGAGGACGTTGACTCACAAGGGAGAGTGAGAAAGTCTGCATTCCCTATGAACTCGTCGGGTGAGCTTGTGTAACTTCCAAAAATTTTAAGGTACTTTTCTCTTTTCATTTCATTGTGAAAGTTTTGATTTATTCGGTGTTGTTGTGTGTGGCGACATGTCAATGGAGTGCTGCTTGTTGGCCAGTTATGTAGGGCATCTACACGCCCATCGACGTGTTGACAACATGGGAAGTTATGTCAACATGAAGTGCAATATACGCAAAACTTGTTAATTTCCCTATGTTTACTGTGACCGCTTTGTGTAGTCTTTTTTGTATACCTTCTTACACAAATGGAGCACAAAATCGGAAGAAGAGATTGAGTCTAGCGAGGCTATCTCCTTGAGACAGATTTGTCCTCCCCAAAGCTGCTTTTAGATTGATGAACATCTATCTCTTAGGATAAAACAAATATGATGTTGTTGGAGGAAGCACTCCAACAGCTACCCACAACAAAACACTATGTTTCTACTCTTTGGACTCAACGGACTGATGCAGAATGAAAAATTTTGTATTGAGTGAATAGATGTCTTAGGAAAGATCCTCCAGAAAAGATCCTTTGACCCATCAAGGTTTATTTTAATCCAATTTTAAAAGGGACATAAATGACATTCACCATTCCAACATTACAACCAATGTTCATTCACTCTATTACGACTTTAAGCTTAAGCGGTCTTAATTTGCTTAACCCAAACTTATCAAAGATTCAATTTTTTCTTCTATAATTAGTCACTCATGCATTTGGGGAGTCTTCTTTCATAGGATAAAAAAGAGTGAAACTTAGAGTTGGGGACCTGTTTAGAGAAGAAGATAAAGCTATGAACAAAGAAAAAGACCATTCAAGCATGGAAGTGAAGAATCTTTTGAAGAGGTAAGATTACTTGGCCTCTACAGATGTTAAAAGCTTATAGCATGTTAGATTAGTAAGAATTAGTTTTATGGTGATTTATGTTTGATTAGGAATGATTATGATTATTGATGTGACACCATGGCTTTAAATTTTTGGTAGATGGCCTTTTATTTATGTACCCCACAAGTTTTATACTCCCTCCGTCCTATATTATAATAGCTACATTTGAAATATAGTGATTTTTATTGAATGGTATAACCCACAAAAAAGAGAAGGAAATTAAAATAAGCTTGTGATATTCTTTTTTAAGTACTCAACTACTTAAATTGAATAAAATGGAGCTATTAATGTGGAATAATTTTTTTTGCTAAATGGAGCTATTATTTAGGACAGAGGGAATAGTTTTTATAGTATAAAATCAAGTCTTTGTAAATTCCACCACTAAAATATCAAGATTGACTTGACAGTGTGAAAAAAAGACTATGGACTCCTCAATGACCTAGAAGAGGCGTGTAAGTATGGGAGGAAATTGTAAAAAGCACAATTTCGGAGATTATCCCTGCATTCACTACCGACATGTTGACGAAAGGGGGTCTTCTACTCAAACTTACTATTGACACGTTCCGACATGTTGACAAGGGGGTTAGTGGGGATTGACATGGGTTCAATGTGTCAAAGCAAATCAACAGCAAAGTTGAAGTTCTTCATTTGTACCACCAAAATGTCAATAGTCGATGAATGAAACGACTTAACACTCCTAAGACTTTGAAACTTCTATTCTAAGCAACTTAATGTGTTTAAGTGACTAAATCTGCAAAGGAAGAGTAATGGTTAGAAAAGGTAATCATGTTGAACTCTTGAGAGTAGATAGGGGTCAAAGTAAACCCTAGACTTAAGCTCACACTTGTAGAGAGGATAAATACCCAAGAGGGCTTGAATGATCTATAGTCCAACAAAGATCCGAATGAGTTAGACTTTTAAAAATAGGAGTCAATCATATATTGCATAGTTCCCTCACGAGTGGGATGAAATGCATAGAAGTGAGGTATTCAAATAGACATATGTAATCCATGATGACAAGGTATTTGGTCTTTAGAGGGTTATTACTTTCGCCTCCCTATGTCGATCACTTGAGATTTTTTTTATCTTCAAAGGACCCTAGACCAAAGCAAACATTTGGGGTTCTTTGGAAATCATGGTAAGCTAATAATTGTCACCATTTGGATCCATGAGTCCTTGTGGGGTTTGTAGTCATGTTTCTAAGATGTGTGTTTGATTATTTTTTTTTGTGTGTAGGGGGGGGGGTGGTGTTTTGAAAATTTCTATTTCATAGGCAAACCACCGAAGTGTCAGTGCTCATATCAGTGAACAGTGTTTTCAACTATCAATAGACATCAACGCATCGATGGTCACATTGGTGAAACCATAAGTTTCGGTTATTTTGGAATTGTGGGTGGTTTTGTAGTTTTGGACTCTTGGGACAATTATGCCCTATTTAAAGAAGGGAATTTCACAATTTTTGGTTTTGGGGAAGTCTATGTGGAGTCCAAGAGGGAGTGGGGCGTTTGGGAGAGGATTAGCAGAACGGAGGATTCATGCTAGGAAGAGTCTAAGACGGATTCAAGGTTGAATTGCACCCTTCTTCTTTATTGAATTGTTTGGTTTATATGAAATTTGTCTTCCTTTGCGTTATTGACTAATTTGAACGTACGTAGGGTAATTTCTTTGAAAATTTTACCATGCAAAGTGCAATAATGGTGATTGCATATTATGATGGTTTCATCATCCATATTTTGTATACAAACTATATGGAACTCAGTGTGCTTGAAGGTTTTATGAAATTTTGTTAAAAGAAATTTTCAAACAAGTAAAAACTCTCACTAAAACAAAATGTACTAATAGTGACGCTTTTATTACCAATGCAAATACAAGCATTTCTAAAAACTACTACTGCAACGCAAAAAAGTTAATTATTAGCGATGCTTTTTATTAGTCATATATTAGCAACACATAATACAAAACGTCTCTAGTATTAAACATATTAGTGACGCTTTAATATAAAAGTCACTAATAATTATGTTATTAGTGACACTTTAAACAATCGTCGCAAAAAGATCTATATTTTAAATAAAAAAGAAAAGAAAAACATAACTATTAGCGACACTTTTTCTTAAGTGTCGCTAAAAGTTTAAACAATAGTGACGCTTATTAAAGCGTTGCTAATAGTTACTATGTCATTAATATTTATAAATTAAAATAAAAAATCCAAAAATTAGAACTATTAGAGATGCTTGTTTATTAGCGTTGCCAATATTATTCATAATAGCGATGCTTTTCTAGAAGCGTTGCTGATATTTATATTATTAGCAATGCATGTAATAAAGTATTGCTAATAGCTTTATTAATTAATATTATTTTAATAAATAATTATATAATAAATAAATATTAAATTTTTTAAAATAAACTTCTTAAATATATTATATTTTATTCAATATTTACTATTTGTATATATAATAAATAAATATTAATTTTTAATAAAAGGTAGTGTCAATAATAGATTAAACTTTTACTATTTATATATAATATATTTTATTTCTTAAATTTTTTATTAATTTTAAAATATAATTTATAATAAAAGAGTGAGAGTGAAAAGGGAAATTGAGAGGAGAGGAGAGAGGGAGAGATTGAGGAGAGAGAGTGAGGAGAGAGAGAGAAGAGAGAGTGTGTGAGGAGAGAGAGAAGAGAGAGAAAGAGGAGAGAGAGAGTGAGAGGAGAGAGGGTAAAGAGAGGAAAAAGATAGAGAGGGAGAGGAAAGAAATTTTTAATTATAAATTATTTTTATTTTTTTAACAAAATAAAAAAATATATATTAGAGACGCATATCGTCATGTGTTGCTAATCATGGAAGGCCGTATCGACCGATACGGGCCCATATCGGTCGATACGTACCCGTATCGGTCGATATCGATACTATACGGGGGGCGATACACCCCCCACATGATACAACGATATGTACCAGCCATACCGTATCGATATAGCCGATACGTATCAATACTGTATTAAAAAAATAATTTTTTTTCAAAATTTTTTTTTTTGAATTTTTTCCTTAAAAATAAAAATACAATTCAAACCCAACTTCTTTAAAATTTTAATTTTTAGTTATATTAAAAATAATAATTTTAAAGTTATATGAGATCAATACAAATAGGTCTATATAATTTACATAATTATTATTTTTTTGCATATAATGCTCCACAAATATACATTTATTTAAACATATAACTTAGACTCATATTAAGTATATTATTTATTTTTATAATAAATTAATTTTAAAGCACTTAATATAAGAAAGAATGACCAATAATTTATATTGGACGGAGAGCATAATAGTATATGGTTCTAAATAAACTAATTTTAGAATACCCGTATCGGTTAATACGGCATTATATGGTCTTATTATGCTATAAAAGAAGTATTATAATGATATATTATTAGTTATAATATTTTTTTATGTTTATAAAAGGGTTTATGCCCGTTTCGGCACGTACCAAGCGTATCATTGGCGCGTACCTGTATCCATAGTCATCGATACTCTCATGCGTATCGATACGGCCTTCCATGTTGCTAATAACTTAGGGTATTCGCAACGCATAAGTGTATTCATCGCTACTACCTAAGGTTATTAGCGACGCATACATGTATGTGTCGCTACTACCTAGTGTATTAGTGACGCATACAGATATGTGTCGCTAATAGCTTTTTAAAAATAAAATAAAATAAAATAAAAGGGATAGCGGGGAGAGACAGAAAGGAGAGAGAGGGTAGAGATAGAAGAGAGAGAAAGAGGAGAGAGAGGGTGACGAGAGAGAGAGTGAAGAGAGAGACAAAGAGAAGATAGAAGAGGGAGGGTGAGGGGAGAGAGAGTGAGAGGAGATAAGAGAGAGAAGAGAGAGAAAGAGGAGATGGAGGCTAGAGAGAGAGGGTGAGGAGAGAGAGATATAGAAGAAAGAGAAAGAGAAAGAGTAGAGACAGAGTAGAGAGAGAGAGGGTGAGAGAGGGAGGAGAGAGTAGAGAGAGAGAAGAAAGAGAAAGAGGAGATAGAGGGTAGCTAGAGAGAGAGTGTGAGGAGAGAGAGGGTTGAAAGAGATGGTGAGGAGAGAGAGAGGAAGGATAGAGAGAGGAGAAAGAAAGAAGAGATAGTGAGGATAGAGAGAGGAGAAAGAAAGAAGAGATAGAGAGGAGAGAGAGGGGCGAGATTGAGGAGAGATAGTGAAGAGAGAGAAGAGAGAGTGAGGAGAGAGGAGGGGGAGAGAGTGAGTGAGAGAGAGTGTGTGAGGAGAGAGAGGAAAGAAAATTTTAACTATAAATTAATTTAAAATTTTTAAAAAAATTAAAAAATTTATATTAGCGATGCATATCGTTATGTGTCGGGTATTCATGACACATAAGTGTATGCGTCGCTACTACCTAAGGGTATTAGCAACGCATGCATGTATGTGTCGCTACTATCTAGTGTATTAATGATACATACAGTTGTGTGTCACTAATAACTTTTTTTTTTTAAATGCCTTGAATATGAATGAGAGTTGGCCAATCCTCCTCGAACAATGCCACCCCCCTCTAGGTGTGGCTTATATGAAGTCAAGAACCCAATGGACCTTTACTCCAAAGTTGACACATTGAGTAGGCAACTAGACCTTTTATGACTTCTACTCATCAACCCACTCCCCTCACTCATGACACATGCATCATATGTCTTAATCCTACCCATACAACCATTGAGTGTCCCTCCACCCCTCAATTCCTTTAGTTTGTCCAAGACCATGTCAATGCCACCTAAGCCTTCCCTAGGGCCAAGAACAATCCTTTTTGTAGCACACACAACCCTAGGTGGAGTAATCACCCTAACTTTTCTTGGTAGACATCAAACCAAGGGGCTATGGGTAATCAACCCCCTAGGCAATCATTTAAAGCTCCACCAACCCCTTTCCACTAACCTCAAGTGTAACCCCCTAATGCCAAACCTAATAGGGGTCCGAGTTTCAAAGAAAAGGTTTTGAGTGTCTTACAAGGCCTTCAATATCAATCTCAACTCTTACACTCTCACATACAATCCATCACAAAGCTAGAAGCCCAAATTGGATAACTAACCAATATTATCAATAAAAGAGAGATGATACATTGTTGAATTAGCCCCTATAAAACCCTAAAAGTCAGTTTGGAGTAGAGGGAATTTCTTCCCTTAATGAATAAGTTCAATCCATAACTACCCTTAGGAGTGGGAGGCACATTGACAATCAAGTTGAGGGTGATCCCTTGGGTACCACGAGTGATGAGTTAGAGAAGTCCACTCCTAATGAGGCTCAAGAGATAGAGAGTGAATCAAATGAGAAGGAGTATGTCTCTCCTTCCCCTCCATCAAAGCCATAGTCTAAGACTACTTCCTAGGGATCTCATATCCCTAAGGCACATTTTTGTTAGTGCCTTGTTACAGCCCCACTCTTTAGAAATAGCACGACTAGGATGGATCAGATTTTTGAAACTTTTAAACAAGTTAAAATTAATCTCCCCTCCTAGATGCCATTAAGCAACTCCCTGCTTACACTAAGTTCTTCAAAGACATATGCACCTAAGAGTGGAAATCATAGACCCCTATGCCTAAGAAGGTCTCCCTCACCTAGCAAGTTAGCTATCTTTTGAAACTTGACACCCCACCTAAGTTTAAGGACCATGGAGTGCCCACCATGTCTTGTGTCATAGGAGATCACTCTATCCATAAAGCCCTCCTTGACCTTCATGTGAGTGTCAACCTACTCCCTTAGTTTATGAACAATTAGGTTTAGGAAACTTGCAACCCATGTTAGCTAGTGTTCAATTAGCCAACAGTTCTGTGCATTAAGCCCGGGGGTCATTGAAGATGTTTTAGCTAGACTTGATAATTTTCTTTCCTATAGATTTTATTGTTTTAGTAGTAGTATAGGGTGGAGGAGTGAAGGCCTCAGTTGCACCAGCCCCACCATTAGCCTTCGTAGATGACCACGTGGCCCAAGTGGTTATTAAGGAGATGGAGACCACTTTGTCCACATTCATGGACTCCATATCCTAGGAGCTTTGCTGCCTCACTAGGGTCTTGGAATAAGTACTGGTATTCCAGGGCCACATAAAGCTTTGCACGCAGTGTTCCATGCTAGGACAGAATTTCCTCCATCTCCTCGTTGCCCTTAGGACCAGATTTATTTTTATTTTGGAAATTTTTGTAATCAAAATTGAAAATCAAATGATGTACTTAAATGATTTTGATTAATGAAAACTTTTTGGCTTTTCAAAAGTTCAACAACCAATCCTCATTCAAAACGATGTACAAAAAATATGATAAATAAAAGAAAGAAGGAAAGGTCCACTCACATAATCCCATTTTCTAGACGATGCCTCATCATCCTTGCTAGAGAACCCAAAGTTCACTGGTAGTCCTGACTTGAAACTCAACCCCGATTTAGGTTATTCATTATCGGAGACATTGATTAAGGGTACAAACTCACCCAAGCTGTCTGAATCTCTAGACCATTGGCTAACTGTGGTCAGAGCTATCCTCCTCATTCCCCTCCACATTAGGAATCTCCAAATCCATTGGTATCACGCCCTCTTCAATTGGAGGAACCTCTTCCTGTTCTATTTGGTACTCCTCGGGGTCCTCTCCTCCAAATCGAAATCATTAAAAATTGGGGGAGGTGGCTATTTTGCTTGGAGATTCTCCTCTCTTTGAAGAAAGAACATATGAGGCTTATGTATTGTAATTAATTAATTTCAATAATCAAAACTATGTTGAAACTTCATGTATACTTTTATGCTTAAGAATCTGACTAGATGTAGTTGTGGTTGAGTTATATTTAGAATTGATTGACTTAAAAAATAGGAGTAGACGTATTCTTATCAATCAATGTTAAAGACTAAATAGAGTGTTGAAGGTAAAAGGTAAATTTGCACACACTCACATACACAAATTACTTAGATTAGCTTCGAATGAGTTATTCAATCGATTGCTGCAATTTACACTTAACTAATCAATCAATTAGCACTTGAATTGTCCTTTATAAAATTAAGTTAAGAGTTTATCGATTGATCACAATATTGAATGATCAATCGCCAGCAGTGTCATACCCTAATTGAAATAGTGAATGATTGATCAACATGTCAAATGATCGATCATTTTCTGTGTTGGTTTTCTAGTTTAAGTTTTTTCGGAAGAGATTTTTTTTCTAATTGAAGTCAAACACTTAAACTGACTTAGTGTATAATTTAAAGGCTAGGTATAGCTAAATTGAAGAGAAGAAAATCTAAAAATTCATAGAGAATAAAAAAGAGATCATTTTCCTTAGTTTTCGAAGAGAAGATCATCTTTTAGCTTCATGCTCATGATAATTGTAATTCATGAAGACACACAGCTGAGAGAAGAGTTTTAAATGCACCAAACCAAAGAGCATTTTTAACAATCTTTAAATGAGTTGAAGAGGATCAAGGCTAAAGTCCAAGAACAAGAGGAGCTTGTTGTGGTGGTTAGAAGTAGACCAAGACAAAGCAAGTCGATTGAAAAAGTTTTAAGTGCTTAAGAAGAAGAGTTGAAGGCCAGCCATGAAAGGAATTTGTTGGAGATTTATGCAAAAGGAGTTTTTGGGTTAGAGTTAAACAACAAAGGTTGGTGGTTATCTTGAGTCTATGTAGTATCTAACTATCTGGTGCATTCATTTTAGGCTAAAAGTGAATATCATGGTTGTCTACCCTAGTTAGGGTTTTCCATGTAAAAATTGTGTGTGTGCTTATCTGCTTTGCATGCTTTGTAGTTTGATTAGTTGATAGTATGATCATGTATATGTAGAGACTTAGTTTTGTCATTTCTGTTGCTTAATAGAAATTCTTGAACATAGAGGCTAGAACTTATTGTCTTTATCATTCTAAGATAATCGGACTAGGGGTAATTTAGTGATGCACTATCACCATCTAGACAAATATTAAACTCTCATTTGCCGCATGACTCTTGCCACGTTAATGACAAAGATTTTGTGGACTTCATGAACCTGCTTCAACATTGAACCATCTATATCTACACAATAAAACAAATAGTATGTTATTTTACTTGCTATCCTAGACACAACCAATTTTCATTTTTACTAAAGCAAAGCTAATAGACAAGTGAGAAACTTAACCTATGGATTTTCTAATTCGAAATTGTGATGCCAATTTAACACACCTATTTTGTAAACATTTTTCTTTTTGAAAGACATGCCATAACACAATGAGTAATATGCAACAAAAAAAATTCAATTTTCATCTTGAGTATAAAAGTACTCAAAGTTAAATTGGGGACATATTAAAACCACTTTTCACAAATCATGATTTATGATACTATCATATTCACATTTTTAGAATATCTATGTGACATTAAGATAACCACAAGATCTATAGTTGAACATTTGTTGGTCACCTATGCTCTAGTTAATATAAATAATAAATGACACCCTCATGCACCTAAATACAAACCTATTAAAGAACAAATTGGATAACAATTGAAACGGAAGACTCCTCTCTGCGGCTATGTCCTTCCTGAACCCTTTTGCAACCTCTTGATCCTAAGAAACCTACACCAAAAAGGATGCTGAGTATGTCAGCATACTCTGAGAATTTAAAACCCGTCTAGATTTCTCTTCAAACTAATACTTCGTACAAGTAAGAATCAAGAGTTCTAGCCTCTATGTGCAACAACTTCTATTAAGCAACAAAAACTAAGTAATAAAAAATAAAAATGAATTTTCTTAATCGAGTGATCGGAGATGAAAAAGAAGACCCAAAATTTTGTGCGTTCGAGCTCACTAAGTTGGATTGCCTTCTTTCCCAAAAAATATGCACACCTTTAGCGCACAGTGGTAAAAAGACTCTTGTTATCATAGTTACACATTCATGATCATTTTATCAACCATTCATCCCAAAACATACAAATTACACAAGAGCAAACACAATTTTTATGTGTAAAACCCCAACTAGCGTAAAAAAATACGACAACCACTCTTGACCTAAAATCAGTGCACTAGATTGTATGACATTACGTAGACACAAGTAAACCACCAACCTTTGTTACTTGACTCTAACCCAAAAACTCATTTTTTTCTTAGATATTCCAACAAATTTCTTTTGTTGCTGGCTTTTAAGTCTTCTCCCTCAAACATTTGAAAATTTTCTTTTACTTACTTACTTTGTCTTTGTCTCCTTCTAGTCACCACAACTAGCTCCTCTTGTTCTTTGACTTAAGCCACAATCCTCTTCAACTCCTTTGAAGATTTTGTTACAACTTGTCTTTGAATTGGTGTGTGAGATTCTTATCTTTTAGTTGTGTGTCTTCATGAAATCACCATTAACATAAGCATGAAGCTCAAGGATGAGCTCCTCAAGGAAAACAATAGAAAAGAAACTCTCCTATCTTTTCTATGATTTTCTAGGTTTTCCTCTTTTCAATTTCATGATTCCTTAGCCTTTAAATGGTACATTAAGTCATTTTAAGTGTTTGATTCCAATTAGGAATAAAACTCTTTCAGAAAGGCTTAAACTAGGTAACCAACATAGACAATGATCAATTCTTCAATGTTTCAATTAGGGTACAACCCTGCTAGCAATTGATCATTCAATTCTATGATTGATTGATAAACTCTCAGCTTACTTTTATAAAGGCCTAATTCAGGTGCCAATAAATAGATTGATCTCGTGTATTTTTCAACAATCGATTGATAGTACAATATTTTATTATTTTATTCTAATTCGATCAGAAACTGGCTAATTCACTTAATTTATTAATTATAAGCTAATCTAAGTGGCCAATTGAAGCGGTGGGAGCCCAAGGCCCACATAAGGGCGGTAGAGCTAAGGCCAAGATGTAGTGGCCAATCGAAGCTGCGACATCGCCTATCGCCACCCACAACTAACACACGTAGTGCGGGCGGCTATGCATCTCGTACGGTATAGGGCAGGGCAAGCGGCCCATTCCGAGCGGAGTGTATAATCGTGCCAAGTGGGGCTGGCCCTCACTGTCACCGAGCTGGGGCAAAGCCCACGATGGTCAAATGGCCCACGGCTCGCCGATGCCAACAACCCGAGACGCACCCAAAGCATCTAATCGGGCAGAGCAAGGCAATAGAGGCGAGGCGGGGTTCGAAACGGTAACCCCCAACCGACATTGGGTCGAGGTAGGCTGGACGGGTCCGACTAGAGTCTGTTCGGTGGCTAGACGACGACCGGAAACACCGGCGTAAAAAAAAATCCCACAGACAGTGAGATGGAAAATGTAAACAAAACCCGACCAAAGTGCTGGTAGCTCACCACGGAGTGAAGAAAGCACGGCGGCGGCTCTAGCCAGCGCCTATGGGTTCCTAGCGGCCAAACAAACATAAGTCTAGTTGAGGGCGGCCGCAAACGACATCAAAATCGCACCCCCAAGGCTCAAAAACGGGATTTGAAGGAAGAAAAACCCGAAGAAAAGTTCGGTACCTCGTGGAGGAGCGAAGAGGCTATGGCAGTGGTCATAGCTAGTACCTACGGACTCGTGGCGGTGAGGCAAGGAGGATCCTGACAAGAATCGGCGGAATCCGACGACGGAGGAGGGAGAACGGAGCGACCGAAATTTGGGTCTGGTTTCTCTCCGAACTCACTGGACGTCAAATTTCTTACTGGAAGTCGAGTTCTGAAATCTGTGAAATGGATTTCATATCTTATAGTTAATCTTTTTGATTTTTACATTTACATCCCTAACACGCGTTAACCTCTCGGTTACGCATCGAACCTCCAAAATCCGCGTTGTAAGCGCGTAGCGAGGCCCATGGCCTGCGACTAAGCCCCACACCCGACTCTACGGGTATAAATACAGGGAAAATACATAAATATGAATACGCCAAAGCGTCACATTTTCCCGCCAAAAATGACTAGAAAAATAGCAGGAAAATCATAGAAAATCGTAGAAAAATTAGGGACATTACAATCTTCCCTCCTTGGAAAAATTTCGTCCCCGAAATTTCACGATCAACTTACAACGTACAGCTGAAACAAAAACACCTCGGGGTATCTCTCTCATATCCGCCTGAACATCCCAAGTCACCATCTCGGGAGTATGATATTTTCCACAATATCTTCGCTACAGGATTGACCTTTGTGATCCACAACTTACCTTGTCCATCAAAGGATCTAACTGAAGTGCTTGCAACTCAACTGAAGATCACTTCACCTCCAATTAGCATAACTCTCTTATCAGCTTTGAGCTATCTGAAGCCCTTGCTTAGCTAACTTCAACCTGTCTGCACAGTGTCGAACAATTTACATTTGAGCATCTACAGCTCACTTACTTAAGCCCAACATGTCGGCAAATCAAAATATCCTTTCATACAAGCTCTCCCAAGGGTCATCTAACACGAGCAAGAGACTTATTCTTAAAAGTTGCTCAGTTACACATACGACGTTGATGCATAAATGTAGGAATACAACCTACTTCTTCATCGACACAAATCCAACGTACCCCCAAGATCATATTCTTGGTCAATTCAATCCTCTTAACCATAAGTTCTGCCAACTCATCCTTGAGTTTGTTCCACTCTAGTAGGTCATCCCACACGATGCCCTAGAGGTAGAGTGCACTTAAGCACTTACTCGACGAACTCCACCATTCTCTTAGGCGGAAAACTGGTAAGTCAACAGGGAACATGTTGGGAGATTCCAGACAATGTCTAGCTCTTCTAGACTAAACCCTGAGACTTCTTCTCAAACAACTCGTCAAAAGGCTCTACAACCTTTAGTCGTGCATCACTTGGCCTTAACAGTTCACCCAAAGCATAAGGCTAACTGTTTTCAAACACCCTGAGTGCGACATTCGAACCTTCAGGGCACACAAACATCATTTGTTTCTTATGACGGTCTACCACTTCTCTCTGAGCGGTCAACCAATCATCAAATCAACACCTAACTCACACCCTCCTTCCCAAAATCTTACGTGATAACCACCACACTCACTAGTGTCAAGTAGTTAACTCAAAGGCCATCCACAATCTTGGAGGCTCAAAATCTTCTTTTAAACCGGTCTTAACCACGAATCTCTGGAAGGAGGTGAAAAGAGTCTCGTACTCCACCGCTTACAAACTCCCTTGCCTCTAGCAAAAGGGATTTCAAATCCTTCCGACAACGAAGGTCACGGAATTGTACTCCATCTAGGTCATAAGATGACCAATTAGGAAGAATACGTCTGACAGATTTTCACTAGTCAGAACGTAAGTGGCCATAACCACTCTCCGGTTATTCGGAGCTTACAAAACCTCAATGAGATGCTTCATAATCTCATTTCGAACACTAGCAACATCCGGCTCTCTTAACAGCCATTAAAGGTGCTAGCCAACATTCCCAAAACACAGCACATTCAAAAGCAGCCAATGGCTCTCCTTAGCCAATAAACGTACAATCCAATCGACCAAATCTCTCGGCGGCGAAGGCACTTCGTCTCAACTCTGCCCAAACGCAGAAACAAATGGAATCAAGGGAAAACATTCACCTTGACCCCTTCTAAAACAAAATCTCAACTTACTCTTACATGCCACGACTCTGGACTTGCGACTGTTATAAACTTGTAGTCAGATTGCCTAGGCTCTGATACCAACTGTAACGCCCGAGATTTTTCATACATTTTCCTCAAAATTCACAAATTTTTTTTGCAATGTAACTGCTATAAATAGGAGAAAATGACGAATACGAAACTTGATAAAACAGTTTTATAATTTAAAACATAACACATCGATTTTTCCCAATCAAATTTTTACACATTCGATCAAACATCGTACGACTAAAGCAAATATCCTCAGGCGCTACTCAAAAACAGCCGTATGAATAAATTGCTATGATCATAGACTTTAAATACAAATCCTTCCCAGGCATCCCTGAGTGCAAGTCCCATAACAGTCCACAGTCTAATCCAAACTAAAGTCCAGAATACATAAACATCTTAATGTTCGTCTCACCCAATACATCAGATCGTGGCACAAATAAACTCGCAGTGAGTCAAGCATATACCTGAGTCAACGGGAATCAATCCACCGCTGAAATGAGCATCCATCTCCAGGAGCTCTCCGTCACAAACCTGCAAATGCCTCCCGAACAACGGGGCTAAAAAAATAGGGTAATGAGTATTTTCATACTAAGTAGGAAAATACTTAGTAGGGGAGTTCTAAACAGTGAACTCAGTAAGTTCATAAAATACATGCGTTCATGCAATTCAAACATGAAGCACTCAAGCATATAAATATCATGCTTATACGCAGACAGTCATACCAAATGCACCATCGTGCCAAAATCATACCAAATGCACCATCGTGCCAAAATCATACCATCAAATTAAACTTACACAAACACCCTTATCCAGGGTCTTACAAACTTACTCGTACTATCGTACACATACTCATACAACTTACACATACTTGTATGACCTTACTCGTACAATCATAAACTTACTCGTACGACCTTACTCATACAGTCTTACACTTACAGTCTTACTCAGAAACTTCCGCTTATAGTCTTGCTCATAATCATAATCTTACAGTCGTGCTCATAGTCTTACTCTTACAATCGTACTCATACTCATACTCTTATAATCGTGTTCATACTCATACTCATACTCATACAATCGTACTCATACTCATAATCATACAGTCATACTCATACTCTTACAGTCGTGCTCATTCTCATACTCTTACAATCGTACTCATACTCTCACAGACGTACACATACTATCGACCACTGAAGCTCATTATAACTAATAAGCTCTAGCGTCGAAAAGGAAAAGAATGCCACTGGGGCATCACTTTAACCTCCGGGGAGTGACTAGACGCCATGAACTTTTCTGAAGGTAAGGCACACCAGTGCTCATGGGGCATAGGATCAAACAGGTAAGAGTAGGTCCATGATACTACTTACCTGAGCGCGCAAACATAAACACCCACACATAAGGGGTCATACAGTTGCCCACCATAATGGGTCTTATAGTGCCATAGAATTGCCCACCATAATGGGTCTTATAGTGCCAAAGAATTGCCCACCATCAAACATCTGGGCTTATACAGCACACAGACCAAATTGAAAACATACATCGCTCTCAACAGAGCAACAGATGTCTGGTGCTCTATACAGCACACAGACAACATCCCCCGGGATAAACACCATGGTAAGACATGATAAATGCTAAGCCGACTCATTATCAACTAGCTCAAACATGGAACTTAATCCGCTGAACCCTCAGGTCTCAAACTCACAACGCTATCATTAGCTTTCTTATAATTCAAGTTTGAATTAAGTAAATTATGCAGTACAATTATGCCACACAAGCACTCAAATGTACCATGCTCCACTGATCAAACCGAAGCTGAGCCCGATCCAAAACCCTAGTTCATCAGGGCAGCAGACTTCGCTTAACTCGTCCATATCATGATCAAAACTCACCGTACATCAAAATCTTACAGTCTTACATACTCCGCCATCCACCTTATGGCCAAAACATGTTACACTAACATCATCAAATGAAGCTCCTCAGAGCCAACCCTAGTTATCACCCTCTTACTTATACCTCACTCATTGAGCTTACTTTTCACTTCATAATTTGTACGTTATGCTTGTACAATTATGCACACTCTTACTGTCTGACAGCCCCCCAACATACGCTCTGATACAAACCAAACAAACCGCTCCAACCCTCGCCCGTCATACTCATATCCGTCATCTTTCATCATACGCTTACGCATCCACATCCATATCCAAATCCAGATGAAAGCTTTGTCACCTCTTACTGTCCATCGCCCATACTTCTGCCCATATACACTTACATAGATCTATAGCATAGGCCATTAGCCATCATACATACGTATAACATACACGTACTTTCATACATAGCTTACTATCATACTCGTTATCCATCACTAGCGCACATACATACACAGACGTTTAACATACACGCTAGCCATCACTAGCACATACACATTCCATACATACAAATCTTACCCACAAACACGCTAGCCATCACTAGCACATACTCAATCCACATACGTCATACATACTTACAACTCACATGCATGTTATATGCATATCAACATGGCATAATGTATCATCTTACATCATGCAAATGGATCATGATTTAGCATCAAAAGCATTGAATCATGCAAACCTAGCATGCTGCTACTCATTCAAAGCATGCTTTCATGAAATTACGAGTTCAAAGCTCCCCTACCTCACAATCATGACGTTTGATGGCGAGCATACGATGGTGGCGACATCGGCGGAGGAGTTAGCGGCCAAAGGCATTGCCTAGCTAAGAGAGTTGTCGTCCCGAGGATTTAGGAAGCGTCAGAACTACTCACGGCCAAATGGAGTGTCAGATGTCAAAGCGGCAAAGTCCGCAATCCACGGCGACACACTAGGGGCAGCCGGGAGAAAGGTCATACCAATATAAGTGACGGTGCGACCAGAAGTCGATGGTTACTCACTAAAGGTCTGCCGGCGGCTGAGAAATACTCAGCCGGCCGCAAGACATCGAAATCGGCCGTGGACAGCACCCAACGGCGGCGATTTCGCATCACAAGGGCCCACATAAGGGCGGAGGGCATGGGGCGACACTCAAGGATAGTGGAAAGGTGGAGGACTCTAATGTGAACTCCACTCAGTGGCAAAGCCAACTGATGGTCAAGCGGCGCAAAAGCGGCGCCTAAGCCCTGAAACGCATGCGTGGCTACATACACACGCGGCCAAAAAGGGCTACTCGAGGGGGAGATGGCTTGGACGGTGGCAGCCCAAGGCCCACATAAGGGCGGTAGAGCTAAGGCCAAGATGTAGTGGCTAATTGAAGCGGCGACATTGCCTATCGCCACCCACAACTAACACACGTAGTGCGGGCGACTATGCATCTCTCACGATATAGGGCAGGGCAAGCGGCCCATTCCGAGCGGAGTGTATAATCGGGCCAAGTGGGGCTGGCCCTCACTGTCACCGAGCCGGGGCAAAGCCCACGATGGCCAAATGGCCCACGGCTTGCCGAAGCCAACAACCCGAGACGCACCCAAAGCATCTAATCGGGTAGAGCAAGGCAATAGAGGCGAGGCAGGGTTGGAAACGGTAACCCCCAACCGACACTGGGTCGAGGTAGGCTGGACGGGTCCGACCGGAGTCCGTTCGGTGGCTAGACGACGACCGGAAACACCGGCGTCTCAAAAAAAATCCCACGGACAGTGAGATGGAAAATATAAACAAAACCCGACCAAAGTGCCGGTAGCTCACCGCGGAGCGAAGAAAGCACGGCGGTGGCTCTAGCCAGCGCCTATGGGTTCCTAGGGGCCAAACAAACATAAGTCTAGTTGAGGGCGGCCGCAAACGACATCAAAATCGCACCCCCAAGGCTCAAAAACGGGATTTGAAGGAAGAAAAACCCGAAGAAAAGTTCGGTACCTCGTGGAGGAGCGAAGAGGCCATGGCAGTGGTCATAGCCGGTACCTACGGACTCGTGGCGGTGAGGCAAGGAGGATCCTGACAAGAATCGGCGGAATCCGATGACGGAGGAGGGAGAACGGAGCGACCGAAATCAGGGTCGGGTTTCTCTCCGAACTCACTGGACGTCAAATTTCTTACTGGAAGTCGAGTTCTGAAATCCGTGAAATGGATTTCATATCTTATAGTTAATCTTTTTGATTTTTACATTTACATCCCTAACACGCGTTAACCTCTCGGTTACGCATCGAACCTCCAAAATCCGCATTGTAAGCGCGCAGCGAGGCCCATGGCCTGCGACTAAGCCCCACACCCGACTCTACGGGTATAAATACGAGAAAAATATATAAATACAAATATGCCAAAGCGTCACATTTTCCCGCCGAAAATGACTAGAAAAATAGCAAGAAAAACATAGAAAATCGTAGAAAAATCAGGGACATTACAGATACTGTTCCAAAAAATAAGTAAACATTGAATTTAAGTGGTCAAGTACTTGTGACATATGTTATTCAAGTCCATTATGTATTCTCTACACTTAAATAAATGCTTTACATAGTTATGCTAAGAAAACATAGTTCATGCAGCCATCTAAGAATTTTAGATTATGAGGAATATGTCACTATGACTCTTAGACAAAAAAAATATATGCAAGTAATTACTTGTCTAAAAACACACTGAATTATGTGTTTAATTAATTATTAATTCACTTTGAAATACTCATTTTGAGATATGCTTTAAAACTCTTTGAGTAATCAAAATTTTTTAAAACATCTAAAAAAAATCATGATAAATTCTAATGCTCAAAATCCATAAAAGCACTTTGATTTGAGATCAAGAACTCAAAATTAAAAATAAAAATAAAATATTAAAACAAGCAATGTTGATCACTTTTTGACAAATTTTCAATTAATTTTCTTTCAATCTAATTGCATCCATATATTATATTCATTTATACCTTGCATTAGATTAGTCAACTCCATTAGTATGTAATTGTAAATTTTTATTTCTTCTTTCTAACACTTTAATTCTCTTGTATAAATTTTAAAAGAAACCACCAATGTTTTTAACTCGTGTGTCTTTTAATCTTGAATGTCACAAGATCACTCTTATTTAATTGAGATAATATTTTTTATGACCCTAGTAAAGAAAAGTTCTCATTTTTCGACTCACTTTAGCTAGAATCTATGTTGATTTTCTCCTAAAAAGATAGAAAAAAATCAAAAGCTCATATGTGAATATATGTATGCCTTTTTCTAAGTCATGATATTTCTCTCAAATTATTTTTCTAGGGCTTGACTTTTTCTGAATCCTCTAACTAGCATCAAAATTTTCATGTATTTTTCTTGCTTTTCATTTTTCTTGATGTTAAGGGAATGAGAGCTTCACACTAGTATAAGCCGACATAAGTAGGTAGCTTTTTTCCATCATCTTTATAAGACAATTCCAGTGACTAAAATATATTGAAGTAAATAAAGCTTACAATTATTGAAGCATGCTACATGAAATGTTCTTTCTTTTGAATTCTAAATAGAAATCTAGCTTAAAATCCTCTAATTTGATAAGTAAGACTATACTAGAATTTAAATGCCTAAGTTAACTCATATCTAAGTGTTATTTCTTGATGTTCATTCATAAAATTGACTTGAGTCTAAATATAATGTGTGTACATTTTAAAAATTAGAGAATTATAACATCAAGAAAAAGAAAATTAAATTGATCATTACTATCTTTGGTGTATCTTTCTCTTCATTAAGGTATATTGACCACAACTCATGTTGTTTTCTAACTTAAAAGAAAATTAATTTCTGTAAGTCTAAAGAGATGAACAAATAAAAAACATAACCAAAGCAAATTTTTAAAAGCAGCGAAAATCTATACTAATTTTTCTATGTTTTTGATCATATTTAATATTTTTTTCAATAAAAAACTATGAATAAAAGGACATGGAAATAAAAAAAAATGGGATAAAAACTAAAATATGTGTTGTGCAAAAGATCAAAAGAATTAAATTATGGACAATCGAATCAATCTCATTACTTAGAGATGACAAACTCCTTAGCTTTACCTAGCTAACTTGTCCTTAGGCAATCTAAAGTGCTCTTACTTTCTCTATCAACTTGAGAACAAAGGTTTTCTAAGTCATCATTTCTAATCCAAATTTACAAGGTTTTCTTCCTATTGTCTTGAGTAACCTTCTTTGTTGTGGAATTTTGTGTGTATTTTCTAATCCATGTGTCTTTGTCTTGAGGTTTCCTATAGTCTGAATTTATTTCTTTCCTCTTCTTAGTCAATTTATTCAAGTATGAACAACCATAACTTTTATTAGTTTAATATTTTTTCATAACACATTAACTAAGACTATTTATGTTATGTTTCATGACTTGAATTTGTCTAAGTAAGAAGGACTTATGATTATCACTATTGTGATGTCCTTTCCTATGGTTAGACTTTGGACTTTGATTCCTAGGAAGATTCTTAGGTTTTGACACATCATCAACTTATTGAACAACCTTCCTAATGTGTATGGGTTTTTTAGCTTTAACAAAGTGACACCCTTAGAACTAGTAGAATTTGACTCTCTAAACCCTAGTCCTTGTTTTTTGCTACTATCTTGTCACATGTACAATATTTTATCAAATTTCGCTTGCCTTGAAGTAAAATATTTTAATTTTTCTTGAGAAATTTTTAATTCATTCCCTAGATCATTAATTCTTTAAATAAGTCTTATTTGTCTCTACTCTTTCATGTTCTAAGAATTTTATCTTATTTAAAAGATTATATTTCTCGGATTTAAAGACTTAACTTCTTCATTAGTAGACACCAGTTTATCTTCTAAAGATCTATATTTTCTCCTCTCTTTCTCAAGTTCACTTCTCAAAGTTTGAACCTCTTTCTCAAGTTCTTCTTTATCCTAAGCGAATTTGAATGAATAAATATAAATTTATTAAATTGTCTCCTCATTCAATTTGACAATCTTTTCTAACTTCTATTATTTTTTACTCGATTAAATGGTTTGTCTACAAAGACTTTTAACATCAACATTCTCATTATCACTAGAAGATTAAGAACTAGACATGATGAATTTATCAAGCACAAGTAAATGAGTTCAAGCAAACACACCAAAATCACAAAAAATACACCTTTTGGAAAAGTAAGTAATATTAATAAAGATAGACAAACACTAGCATGCTAAACATGATTGATAGAATGAATTAAAAGCAAATTTTACACAAAAATCTTCAACTACCACTTAAGAGTTTAATATCTATCTAGATAGCAATAGCGGACCACTAGATTGCTCTTCAAACTAGTACTTCATAGATGTAAGAATTAATAGTTCTAGCCTCTATGTGCAAGAATTTCTATTAAGGAACAAAAACTAAGTATCTACGCATTCTTGATCATTATATCAACCATTCAATCCACAAAGCATGCAAATCACAAAAAAATGCATACAATTTTTACATGAAAAACCCTAACTATGGTAAAAAACCATGACAACCACTCTTAGACTAAAATCAATGCATTATATAATATGACACTACATAGACACAAGCAACCCCCAACCTTTGTGTTTGACTCTAACCCAAAAAATCTTTTTTTCTTCTTCTCACATCTTCCAACAAATTCCATTTACTATTAACCTTCAAGTCTTCTCCCTCAAGCACTTGACACTTTTTTTCTACTATCTTTGTCTCCTTCTAGCCACCAGTACAATCTCCTATTGTTATTTCATTTTAGCCTCGATCTTCTTCAACTCCTTTTAAGATTTTGCTGCAACTCCTCTTTGAATTGGTGTATGAGACTTATCTCTTTCAGTTGTGTGTCTTCATGAAATCACCGTTACTATAAGCATGAAGCTCAAGGATGATCTCCTCTAAGAAAATAATAGAAAAGGAACTCTCCTCTTGTAATGACTACTATTTATTGAGCCTATCATAATTTTAAGATATTAAAACTAAGAGACCAAATTATACCTAGTTCACATAGATACATATCTTATTAAAATTTGAGAAAATTATGGCAGATCCTTATAAGCTAATACACTCTTACCAAGTTTTAAATCAAACAAAAATCAACATAATGATGAGGAATTTTGAGTTTTCCCTTTAATAGTGAATTCTAACTTACCTACTGAATCGATCACAGTTCAGGGGGAAATGCTAATAATAGAAATTTACCAAATTTATTATAGTGTTATCATTTTAATAAATTATATTAAAAATTTATACCTAAATGGATTGCCAATAAATTATAACAATTTTTTACAGTACTTTCAGGTTTTGACCAACATAATTATATTTATGATTTTGGTTCATTGCTTATGTAATAAAATTAAGACTAATAGCTAATTACCAACATATTTAGGAATCAGTAACCCTAATATGTACCTTGGAGTAATCACTAAGAAGCTTTAAGAATATAAAATTGACCAAAATACTTTTAAAGAGAATTAAGGTTATGTGTATTGAACTCATTATCTTAGGAGGTGTAATAAATTCTTACTACGTAGTAATATCAAGTAAAATCTCAACTTTATAATTATAATACTGATAAACCTAGGCTAACTAAGATCATTTTGAGATCTTATAAACTCGGGATCATGGCTCGAGTGCATATAATATTGGGAATTAATGTTAAGCACTATCATTTATTAGGATTAAACTATGTTTATGATCTGGATCATGTATGCATATTGATTGGGATGTTTAGCATAATAACCTCATGTATACATATTTACAAATCGTGCTTGCATTACATAGTTGATAATAATTCTATGTGTCACATGCATGTGAATATGTTTGATAGTCATGTTATTGAAGGTGCTTCATGTTACATATCATGATTAGGAGTATATGGTTCATGTCATACCTATTTTTTGTGATGAATGCATATATTTGTTTGATGAATTCAGCACATGTTGCACATGCACATTGGATCATAAAGTGGTATGTTGAGTCTTAATTTGGTAGAATAATTGTAGTTTTTGTTTAGGGCTTATAAATCCTAATTTTTGATTAGGGATTCCTTGATCTTGGGAAGAAATTGAAGTGATTCTTTGCTATTTAGAGGTAAGGGGTTTTAATTTTTAGTGTGATTTACCAAATTGGTTTTATGCCCGGAAGAGCGGGTCTTTACGTCTAATGGACGGTGTTTGATGTCCAAAAGGATGGGTTATTCCACCCCTATATAAGATGACTGAGATGTTTATATTATTGAGAATTTTGGAGTTGGAGACAAGGTTGGTCATGTCTATGTGCAACGGCTTAACCAAGTATTATTCTGTTATTTTTTATATTTGGAATGCCAGGTAGCAGGCAATAGGCGATAGGTAATAGATTTTCATAGTTATGCTAGTTTTATTGTATTGTGACATATTCTTGAGATTCTTTTACACTGGATGTTTGTGTAAGGTTTGGATTACATTTTATGAGACTTATTTAAACTTGGTTTGTGTAAGGCCTTTGATTGAATGGACTTAGTTGTTAGGGTGTTAACGCAAGTGTTTTCAAAACCTTACCGAGTTTACACTCACCCTTGTTTTTGTTTAGGAATCCTTCGGGATTCCCTGTGTGATGGTGTCATATAGGTGCTCTCGATGACTTGTAATTGAAAGCATGATGATAATTAAGGAGCTTGAGGGGGGGAATAAACTTTATTAAGGGCTAGTTAGGAGAAAATAAATAAAGGAACCTTAAGATACTTCATATTATATTGTTATCATTGCATTTTCAGTTATGGTATATTTTCTTCCATAGTTTAAGCTATATTCTTATGCCATTATCATGTTTGTATATAAATGCTTAATCCTAGTTATTATAATAAAATTAGTTAAATTATCTTTTTATATTTATTCTATGAATTGCTTTTGCAGAAAGCAATGGCTCGATTGCGAATTCCGATCTAATCCTAGGGTTGGGTTAGAAGTTGTCGCGTCCATTCACCAGTTTTGGTTGTGCTAATTAACCTTTTACCTTCACCACTATGCTTTGTCTTCAACCTTAATTGATAAGAATGCGTCTACTTCTATTTTTCAAGTCTATCAATACCAAATCCGACTCAACCATAACTACATCTAGTCAGATTCATAAGGTTAAAAACATACATGAAGTTTTGACATAGTTTTGGTCATCAAAATTATCCAATTATAATATGTATGCCACATATGTTCTTTCATACTCAGTGAGATTGAAAAACCAAAACAAAAATTCTGACAAAAATATGTCTAGAATGAATTGTTCAATTACAAAATTTGATAAAAGTCAAGTCAAAATAATTGTACTTTTCAATGCTACGATCATACTTACAAGCAAAAGGAACCCAACATCAAAAAGATATCAAGATATGATAGCCTCATCTAAGAGTTCACAACTCATACCAGATATTAGACTACCACAAACTCTCTATGCCTAAAGCCTGCCATGCTGCATCTACACCATGAAGCAAAGGCTGATAAGGGCTCATGGACCCTAATGGTAGAGATCGCGACCTCCATGATCATTAATACTTCTTGTATTGTGTTGGACTAGATCGGTCATCTTTTTATCTCTAATCAATTTTAACCTAAATCTTAGGTCAAGGAGAGCAGCTATACATACAACTCCCCCCTTTGGAGACTTGGAAGACTATGAACCTATTTCATACCATACCCTTCTATCTATGTGGCTAAAACGACTCATTTGAGGACCCAACCCGATACCGGGATCCTTTGTCCTTGAGTGTATAATGCATTAGTTTAGGAGGACCATTCATCACAAAGATTCACACACATGCATTAGGGTTTACTTACCCCTAAGTAATACATGCTTAACAACATCAAATAATACCACAAAATGCTTTTTATATAATTATTAAAAGAATAAATGTTGGTACAAATCTTGCTAGAAATCTTGCAACTTGGGGCACCATATATAACCTCACTAACGTGTTGGCCACGGTGTCGATGAACATCGACGTCCCACATGTCGAACCCCTACTAACAGGGGGTTGGTTGGGACAACCCACCTTATCGATGCCACACCTACTCATTGATCTCACTATTGGCAACCAATGAACATGCATGACCCTGCATGCAAGCATAGGTATTGTTCATCTTCCTCCCTTCGTTGATATAGTTATCGACATGTCGGTGACCTTACCAATGATTGGGAAGAAAATAAACAGGGACCAACTAGTTGTTTGAACACTTTTTATGATCAAAATAGGTAAAACCACTTTAATTTCAAAGTTCTACACACTTTATTCTAAAAAATGGATGGCAAAACCCTGCCAATTTGAAATCTCCATTGTTGCACCTTAATACGCAAAATAACTCAGAGAAATCAGCACGTATATGTTCAATTTCATCAAGAATTTGAAGAAAATTATTCTCATACAAACTATTCAATTAATCAATGAAGAAGAGAAATCCAACTAGAATTCATGAGAAGCTTCCTCTCTCCCAATGTAAATCCTCCACGATTTTTCTCCCAAACTGTCCACTCAAGCCTGGATACCCTAGAGACGTCTCCAACAACTGGAATCCTGAGTTTCACTCTCCTTGAATAGGGAATAATAGAGTCCAAAGTCATGTAACTACCTCATTTTCTGAGATAATCAAGACTTGAAGTTTAACTGATGTGACCATCTACACGTCAATGCCTATCAACAATAATAAACACAATTCACCCATACCAACATGTCAATGATTTGCTCGTGAAAAAGAAAATTTTAAGGAAATAAAATATTATACTTCTCCTTAAAAATGATGGGGTGCCACTTGCTCCCCTACTTTTCTTTCATGTTTTTTTTAGTCTTACTTAAAAAATAAAAAAATTAAAAAAATTAATTAGATTTATGTTTTTGCTTATTACATTGATGTTTATTTTAGACATGTGACTATATTTAATGACATCATATTGCTTAGAATATGACTTAGACATATTTAATAATAATTCATTCTAACAACTTCATATTGGTGGCAAGTACTCATACATACATAATAGTTTTAGAAAAACAGACATTGCCAAGTAATTATACAATCCCATTTTCTTGAATCGAACAACTCAATGTGTCTTATGTCCACTCAGCAATTTCAAATTTAACACTCAAAAATAGACAATAGCATCCATTCATCTTCAAGAGATCATAATAGAGAATCATGCAAAACCTTCTTTAAAAAGTAAAACACCCTAGATTACCTGACAACTCATTCAAGATATAATTGCATAATGTCCTATTAGAATTTTATGCTCATCTCACATGACATGTGTAAGTCTTAGCCTTTTAAGCTTTCTATAAGATTCATGTAACAAGTATTAGGCCAGTGACTCCCAATCTAGTTGGCCCAGGGCACTAGGTGTTAAAGCACCCCTCAGGTTTAATAACTTGAACCAAATAGGCTTTAAGGCTATGCATGTCATAAATTAGTCAACTCTACATTTTGACTTGAACACCCTATGCTTAGTGAGGCACGCTGAGTCCCGATCTAATCAATAGAGTGACTTTAATTCTTTACAATTTTTCAATTTTTTTTACATTTTTTTTTTCTTGAGCACATTATGCAATCAACTTGAATTGTGTTGACAAAAAGTCCTCGACTGTTCTACAAACCAAGAATAGTGAAGCTCAAAACTCTATCATGATAACATGAATACTACTAGATCATGCCAACGTTTTACTCTAATAAGAAAATAATTACTTAGATTCAATGATATCCACCAAGATGTAAGACCATAATCAAAGGCTCGAATTCTCACTTAGGCAAATGTCTTTCTTAGTTTTTTAAAATAGAAGCACAAAAAACCAATATGAAGTAATCAGAACTCAAAATTATTAAATATGTCAAGTCATATTCTAAGCAATATGATGTCATTAAATATAGTCATATGTCTAAAATAAACATTAATGTAATAAGCAAAAACATAAATCTAATTAATTTTTTTATTTTTTAAGTAAGACTAAAAAAAACATGAAAGAAAAATCTCTTTCTATACCCCCAAACCTAAACTAAACATTGTCCTCAATGTATAGAAGAAAGCAAATGCAAAGCTTAATATAAGAAAAGAGGAAAGAAGAGATACTATATCGGTTGACATGCTCATGTACATAGCTATCAAAAGAAAAATAGTTAATAAAGCACAAGCATAATCACATTAGGGTAAATCAAGAATGAATCATATAAGCACACCCTAATAATGATTAGAGCAATCAACAAATATGATAAACTAAAAACTAACTAAAAAAAAAGCTAACTATTAAACAAAAATAACTATCAAAACCAAAAGTGGGTTGCCTCCCAGGAGCGCTAAGTTTACTGTCTTCAGCCAGACATACCTCCATTGAAACTCATCCAGGGTCCTTCAAAGCAATTATCTTCTCTTTATCAATTCTAATCAAATCAGAGTGAGTTAAGCAAATATTTAGTGGACCATCAAAATAAATAAAAGGAAAAGCATCCTCCACTAGACTCTCAACCATGTCAACCTCAAATGTATCATCGAAGCCTGATGGTTGTCTACTGGCATTAAATACATTTAACTCACATGTCAAGTTACTAAAAGAAAGCCTTATCACTCCATTCCGACAATTTATTAAAGCATTAGATGTAGCAAGGAATGGACGACCCAAAATCACAGGGATTTGAGAAGATGCATTTGAAACCGGTTGTGTGTCTAAAACAATGAAGTCCACTGGAAAATAGAATTTGTCCACTTGAACAAGGACATCTTCCACTATTCCTCTTGGCCTTTTGATTGAGCGGTCAGCAAGTTAAAGTGTTATGTTAGTGGGTTTCAAATCCTCTAGACCTAATTGCTTATAAACAGAATAAGGTTAGAGATTAACACTTGCCCCAAGATCAAGTAAAGCTTTTTCGATTCTATAATTCCTAATTATACAAGATATTGTTGGACAACTAGGATCTTTATATTTGGGTGGGGTGTTTTGTTGCAAAATTACACTTACTTGTTCTATCAAAAATGCATTCTTTTGTACATGTAGCTTACGCTTGATTGTACAAAGGTCTTTCAAAAATTTTTGGATAAGATGGAATTTGTTTAATGGCATCTAAGAGAGGAATGTTAATCTTCACTTGTTTGAAAATTCCAAGAATGTCACCATTTTGCACCAATTTAGAAGAAGATTGTAATCTTTGAGGAAAAGGAGGAGGAATAGGATAAACATAATTGGAGTTGTCAAGTTCATCACCATGTTTAGAATTCAAAGACTCCTTAGGTTCAACAATCTTCATTGGAATGTCTTTGTTAATGACTTTTCCACTTCTCAAAGTGGTGATGGACTTAGCATGCTCTTCTTGTGAACTTGAAGAATTTAAATTTTCAATTATAAATTGACCTTTAGGATTTGGTTGAGGTTGAGAAGGAAACTTCCCTTTTTCTTGAATGCTCAAAGCTGTGGTTAATTGAGTGATAGAAGTCTTCAAGTCATTGATGGCTTGCATTGTTTGGCTGTTGATTATTGCTTGACTTTGCATGAATGTTTGCAATGTGTCTTCAAGAGTCTTCTTATGTGGTGGAACATAATTTGAGGAAGAAGGGGGTACCTGCATATTAGAGTCATTTCTCCAACTAAAGTTTGGATGATTTCTCCAATTAGGAGTATAAGTTTCAGAATAAGGAGAAGAGAAATGCCTTTTGTAAGTATTCATAGCACTGGATTGAGTATGTAACACTTCTTGAAAAGAAGAGATTGTTGGACAATCTTGTGTTTGGTGTCCATCACTCTCACATATACTACAAATATCTTGTGCTTTTTGAGAAGCTTTAGACATGTTTTCCCTATTAATTTTCATAGCCTCAACTTTTCTAGTTAAAGTTGTAATTTTTGCTTTTATATCATCCTCTTCTTTAAGAAGGTACATGCCCCCCTTAGTTGTCAAATTAGATTTGGTCTTAATACTACTTTCAAATTCATTAGAATTTTCCCATGATTGAGCATTTTCAGCTAACACATCAAAATAGTCCCATGCTTCCTCAGGTTCTTTACTTAAAAATTTTCCATTACACATCATTTCAACAAATTGCCTCATTTGAGAAGTCAAGCTATTATAAAAGAAACTAATTGTATGCCATGTTTCATATCCATTATGTGGGCACAATAACAAAAGTTCTTTAAATCTTTCCCAACATTGAAAGAAAGTCTCATTTTCTTTTTGTGAAAAATTCATGATGTTCTTTCTAAGTGTATTAATTCTATGGGTGGGAAAAAACTTTTTCAAAAATTCTCTTTACATTTCTTGCCATGTTCCAATGGATCTTGGCTTCAAAGAATTCAACCAATTTTTTTCTTTTTCCTTTAAAGAAAATGGAAAGAGTTTTAATTGAATAACTTCATTTGAAACCTTTTGGTATGGCAAAGTTGCACAAACCTCTTCAAACTCTTTTAAATGCAAATATGGGCTTTCCGAATCTATGCCATGAAATTTGGGTAGTAATTGAATTACACCTAGCTTGAGTTCAAAACAACCCATATTAGTTGGAAAAATCATGCAAGAAGGAGAACTTGATCTAGTTGGTTGCAAATAATCACACAAGGTTTTAACTTGAATATTGTGTGCATTATTATCCCCATTATCACTTCTTAGTTCCTCATTAGTTCTTAGATCCTCCATTGTATCAAAATAAAGATAATTTTCAAAAGACTTGTTCACTCTTTCAATCGTCTAGAATTATCACGCACCCAAGTGAACATGCAACAACAATTTTTTTTTTTTAGGTAACAAACGAAAGTAAAAGTGCAAAAATTAAATGACAAAATATAAAAAGTTAGAGAGTTAGAAGTTAATGGACAAAAATTAAAGTTGCAAAATAAGGCCAAAGGCACTATCAAGGTACACGTTTGATCCCAAAATTTTTTTGGTAGTAACGTGGGTAGTGCCTCGGTCTAAAAAAAAAAGAAAAATTACAGAATTTAAGTACTAAAAGTAAATAACATAAAGTAAATGACATAAAGTAAATGACTGAATTTAAAGAGTTAGTGTGCAAAAATAAAAGTTAGAGAATTAGTAAAGTTAGAGTGAGTTTTTTTTTTTTTTTTTGTAACGGATTCTTGTCACACGTTGCAATCCCCGGCAACAACGCCAATTTGTTATTATGTCTAAACGAAGACTATGAAGAAGTCAAATTCAAATTTATTTCACTTGCCAATTGTAGTAGACAAGGTCGATCCACAGGGAAAGCCTTGTGCAACAAAGAAAATGGTTACGAAGAAATAGAAAAAGGAAAAATTAAGAAAAAAAGAGTAGAAGAGTATTGAGGCAATATAGAGTTAAGAAATCAAGATGAGAAAACACTAAGGCATTAAGGATCATCGTAACATTTAATGATGTTCTTCATGTATCATATTATCTCAGTTAGAATTGAATAAAAATTCTATCTAACTGGAAGATATGAACATTAAAATTGAAAATAAAGATAGAAATGCTTTGGATAGATGAATGATAAAAATAATTCTCTTAAAGATTTCTATGTATCCAAATCACAAAAGATCAAAAAGGAGAGCCTTCAAGCATCTTATGTATCCAAATCACAAAGAAACAAGAAGAAGAACAATATTAAATAAACATCACTTCAAATAAACAATACTTACTTGAAACCATTAATGAAACATGAATTGAACTACATTAAATTGTTACAAATCACCTCTAGCCTTAGCTTGAGAGCTTAGAAAGCCATTACAATAAAACTAAAACAAAAATACAAAATGAGAGAAGAAAATAGGGGAAGAGAGCTCCAAAGAGGAGGGGGTGATCCATCTATCATGTCCACCCCTCTATTTATAGGAGTAGAAGGGGTTGCTTCAAAGAGGAAAATGAAATCAAATCTCTAGATTACATCCTGATTGATTATCTGATTGGACCCATATATCTTTGGAATTTAGAATTTCTTCTTGAAATAACACTTGTAGCCACGGAAGTTTTCTTTCCATTTCCACCAGAATCGTATCAATCCAAATTATATATAAAAAGATATGACCGAAATACTAAGGTTGTGTCAATCTGTCTAAATCAGCTTCTTTCATAATTTAGTTCTATTTATACAAATCTCAAATCAAATGGGTCCACAAGGTTGTGTTCGACCATTCCATGCATGTTTAGACCATTAGGAGCCCATTCTTGACTTTTAAATAGCTTTGGGTAGTTAGGCTTAACTTCTTCTTCCAATTGTATCTTGTTGAAGCCTGTTTAGACATGCAAACTCAATTAAGGTCCAACTAACTTATTCAAAATATAAATAACCCAAATCAGCAATGAATTAACACAAAAATAAGATTGCAATTCAAAATTTGAAAACATTTTATTGAACATTATTTCAGTGCATCACCTAGCCTAGAAGTTAGGTTTAAATGGATCAAAACTTGAAAAGATGGCTTGTCCAATGCAACACAATATTGGAACTTTTGTTTATCATGGAAGTCAAGATCTTGACCAGTGAGGTCTATGAGCCCTTATGGGCCTTAGTTTCATTGAGTGGAGGGGATGAGGTAGACTTTAGAAAATACTAGAGTTGAGTTTGTGGTAGTCCAATATCTAGTGTGTGTTGTTGAACTCCTAGATGAGGCTATTGTGTCTAGATAACCTTCTTATGATTTGTTCTTTTCTTGTAAGTTTGATTGTGATTATAAAAGGTATGTGTGAATTGGCTCCATCTTTTTCGAATTATTTTCTTCATTTTATTCCTTATTGGAATGCTTTGTTGGATTCTTGTTTTAGTTTTGTAATCCCACTAAGTAAACCCGTATACTCAACATCCTTGGTTGTATAGGTCATTCAGGAGGAATAATTCGTGCTAAGGGTTTTTGGGAAGGCCATAGTGAAGAGTCTTCTACTTTTAGCTATAGATTTGTTTCATTTATTCGTTGCTTTATAGGCACATGAAAGTGTTATTTATTATTAATTTTAATCAGTGCATTAAGAAGCAAACATGTGCCCACCTTTAGATCCTATAGGTATTTTAAAGTGACTAGTTGTTTTAGTGATGTATTTATGATATTTATCATAAATCTTGATTTGTGAAAGTGTGAATATCAAATCGCTAATGGGGTTTTGTGTATTCTTACAACTCATAGGAAAATGATTATTCCACTGCATCTCATTCAAAGTTTTACGATATATTTTTCAAATAGGAAATATTTGGAAAATACAGGTTTAAAACTGGGCATGTGACATGTGTATATTCCATTCTTATCTACAAGTGGGTTGGTAGTGTTGTACTATGTGAACCAAGGGGAGGCTTTATACTTGTGTAACTTGAATTTGTTACTTAACTTCATTGGTAGTGTTGTACTACAATAACTTGAAAATTGTATTAACCAAGTACAAGTTGCAAAGTAGTAAAATTTTACTCAGTGAGTTTGATGTTGTATTACCAGGAATAAAAGATAGAAATATTATATCTAAACCTAAACAACATACTATTATTTCTGTCTAAACTCTATTTAATTTATCAAAAAGGGATTTTTGGAAAGAAAATGATCAATTAAAAACTTAAACTAACTAATTAATAACTTTTTACAAAATTATATAACAAAAAGAAAACACTTTAGAAACTGACAAGAAACCAATGTTGAGGAAGTATGAAGGTGTGGGGGATCCAATTTTAAATAATTTTCAAATGTTTACTTGATTTGAACTATTACTCAATTAGAGAAATGATTATTTAATCTAATCTGAGAATATATCAGTTGAATCTAGGGAGAAAAATTAACATGGTTGTTGATTGATAATTTATTATAGAAATTGCTAGTTAAATGATTGATGAGGATCATAAGAATTTGTTGTACCTATTGTTAATCATAAATCTAACAATTTTACATGTTATTAACTTGATCAAAAGTAAATCAAGTTAGTTTTAAACATTAAAGCCCTTACTTGAATCAATTAAACATCAAAATATTAATTAGAAGTTTCAAAAGAGGGCAAATATTAAACAACAATTTGGTTACTAGAGAGGGCAAATATTTGTTGGTTTGGGGACTATGCATGTGGCATAGACAAACCTAGAAAATAAAGTGCCTCTGATGAGCAATTAAGTTACAAAATTTATCTTCCCCTTTTAAACAAAATAAACATAGATTTTATTCAAATTAGCATGCCTAATTCTAATGTGTTCTAACAATAATTTTCAACCAAATTAGCAAACAAAACACACAAAATTTTACATGGAAACCCAACCAGGGAAAAACTACGGGACACTCTTTCCAGATCAACTATGCACTATATAAACTTAAGATTATAGAATTACCGATTACATAGACAAAAGACTTCTTTTTCTTCAAAAGTATGATTCTTCACATCACTCTTGAATTCTGAATCAACCACATCTGGGTTGTTTACTGGCCATAGTTTGATCTTCTTCTCCTTTGAGCTCTTTTGATCAACATAGATCTTTTATCTCCTCCTTAGAATGAATCTTCTATGCACTTCATCTTCTTAGCAACAAACTTCAACAAACACCATGTCAAACATGTATTTTGTGCACTAATCTCACCTCCAATCATTCTTTTTTTATTTATGGCTGAGATTTTCTCAATCTAGAAGACACCTCTATCAAAACTCCATTAGAGCAACTCCACAGAAGCTCTCTATGTTTTCTAGGTCTTCTCTATACTTTCATTACATTCTAATTCCTTTTTATAGACTACCAAGCCCTAAAATGAATAAGACTCCAATTTGGAATTGAAACTAATCCGGAAAATCTTAAATTAGGCAACCTGCTACTCTAGTGATTGATTGTTTCTATAGGGCGATCGGTTGCTCACTGTATTTTTTTTCACGATTCTTCAACTGATCGATCATTCTACCAAGTCGATCGCTTGCTAACTCTTGGCTTTGTTTTGAACAGTGCTATTTCAGGTGTCGATCAATCGATCGCTTGATCGATTGTTTCTCAGAAGTGATCGATTGTTCTGTCATATTTTTTATTTTTTACTATTTAAATCTCCAATTCTCATCATTCTTTCACCTAAGGTCTATTTTACCATAAAGTGTTTGAATGTGATGTGCATGCATGATTTTACCTAACAAAAACATGAATTTGAGTGTTCCTTTTGTTTCATCTTTAGAAATCCATCTTCAGAGTGTAAATTGACTCAATATACACATTAATGACATTGATTTGATCACAACAATAAGCCAATACATGACATAATGACACTTATATTCTTATCATATTTCTTTTAGGAAAGCTATACTCTATGCTATTCAAAGTCGTGTTGTGTGTGTTTTACTAGCAAGTTCAAATTGTTCAAGCATGGTGCGTCTAACAACTTTTATTTTCCATCTTAGTTTTACTACCTAAGAAACATATGAACTCTCAAGTAAGCAAATTACAAAGCCTTACAAGATTCAAAATTGGTACAAATTTATGATAAAATAAACAATTGAGATGAGCCCTGCTATTGACATATGAAATCTTGTGAATCTTATCATGTCCCACTTTCTCCTCACATTGAAGTTCCAACTTTTACTTGATTTAGCCCACATATAACAATTACATCTTTTACAATATTACCTTGCTAGTAAGAGTGCACACACATTGCACATACTCAAGCAAAAGCAAAACTTTTTTGATTAAAACCGAAAAAACCCTATATAACACACTAACTCAATATCCCAACACTTAACAAGTCCTATTCAACGGGACAAGAAATATAAGAACATGGTAAAGAAAATCCTAAGGCCAAGCCGCTTTCATATGGTAGGGCAAGGTGTTGAGAGAACTTTATCAATATACACTCCCAACACTATTCTGACCTAAGGAAATGCAAATAAATAGATCTTGCAATTGAAACTTTTCAAATTGTATTGGAGGCTGGAGTAGACTCTATGTCCAAGTTGGCATAACAAAGAATAAATGTTCTTTTGCTTTTTTCTTGTTTCCCAATACAATATTGGCAAAACATGACACATTTTTGCTTAATAACATGCACTACTAACATGATATTGAAGATTCAATTTGAATTTTCAACAAACATCAAATCTAGACATAAAAGGAAAGCAGGTGTAGAGTTGGTAAGTAAAGACCTCAGTTCCTAGAAGAAATACTTAGTCAAAAAGTCTTGACATAAAATAATTATAAAATCTAAATTGTATCATCCTCATACAAGGATTTTTTTCTTTTTAAAATAGAAAAGGAATAAGTAGATAGCAACTGCAATTTCTAATGTGAATAGAAAAAGTTGAACCATTCAAGCCACATATATCAAATCACCTCAGTTGTTGGTTTAAGGAGTAGAAGGCTTTCGGTAAAGAATAAAAAGATAAGAAGTTAGCACTTGGTTCTGAAATTTAGAGAAGTACAATCTATTATATCTCACATATAAGATCTTTTGGGCAAATCACAGTAAACAAAATAATTAGATTCCATAAGGGAGTTTTCATGCACTTCAAAAGGAAAATAAAAGAAGAAATTTAAAAATAACTACAACTTCAATAACATTACCTTGCATAGCTGATTGAAATATTAAACCATCTTTATCTCTTTCAATTAGAATAAGTATTCATTCACAATTAAATCTAATGAATAATTCAACAAAGTATCTAGAAATAACATTGTCCAAAAGATAGTGGACAGATAAGTTGGCTAACTAGCTAGCTACCTAAGAACTTACATTTTCCCCATTAAGTGGTAAAAAATAGTGGCACCTTAAACATCAAGTTTGGAAGAAAAAAAAAAACTTGGAGCAACTCCTTAACAACATAGGCATACATACTAATCCAAAATAAACAACATTCATACATATGCCAAAATTTGAATATCACTTTGTCACATTTAGATAAAATTTGGCTCATGGTAAAAAGAAATATACAATAATCATTAGTTGATGAAGAAATAAAAAAATCACTTTGCAAGTTGTGAGGTCATCACTTATCAATGTAACGATGAGAGTGACATAAAGTGACATCTTTCCAACATTAAATGAAGATGTGAAGGAGAATATCATTGTATGACATTTGGTGCACATTATTATCAAAACCAAATAGAGTACCAATAAATTTAAGCCTAAATGCCAAAATAGTGAGAACCACCTTTAAAACAAGATAAATTAGAGTTGTTCCAAGAAACATCCACTTGTTTTGATTAATTTTCAATCTAATTTGACACAGTCAACTTAGAACCATCTCAAATGAGTTTTTATTAATAAAAGTAGCTACAGATTTATTTGGTGTTTGCATGTGCATGTTAAAACCGATTCACTTTTGTTAAAGTATAAAAGTATGGGCATATTTTGGTATTGCAAAAAGAAATGTAAAATTAAAGGCACATCCTCAGAAATTGAAAAGGTTTAAGAATTCAATCATGAAAACTTGCTTAATCTTTCTCAAGCCATTTTTCTTGGCTTCCTATCTTATTCATTTTGTTAGTATAGAATAAAAAAGTCATTTTTCAAAGTTGGATGAAGATTGTACAACAAAAAGCATTTTCTTTGCATAAACAACTTTTGCACAAGCCAAAAAGCCAGATAAATTCTTATATAGGCATCTCAAAGTGAAACCTAAGAAAAGGGAAAGAACTTTCAATGCTAAAGCAGATATGCTCACTATTTAAAATTTTCTATACATTTAGATGTGAGTATTTGTTGACATGTTAAGTCAGTGAATCATAAATATAGAACGGATTATTAATTCAGAGAACGTACAAAGGATATGATAAGCTTGAACAAGTTCTAATGATAGTTTGACAACAACTAAATTCTTAAAAACATTTCCTTGGCTGATATTAATTCTGAAAGAGCATTTTTAATATCCATCCTTTGCCACGGTGACTCAGTAGAACATGACATACCTACCTTAATGATTTGTGTCACACATTTACTCCATCCATTTATGTCCCCTGAGTTTGTATAGAGCATATTTTTAGATATATTTTCTTCCATGAGCATTGGATCCAGAATCATTGAAACTTTTTGAGGAAATGCCGTCATGACAAATTTGTGAAGGTTTAGCCCATCTATGAACATGTTGTCGGTTGGCCTCTTTCCAGTGAAGATTTCTAGTAGTAGGATTCCATAACTATACATATCTCCTTGGATAGATACTTCTTCACCCATACCATACTCTACATGTAAAAGTAATGTAACGCTTTGTTATGAATTGCCTTGTATAGAAAAATAAAGTAAACTGAAGCATAAAACTAAGTTATCATGGAAGAAAAAATGCAGAAAGAAAGAAAACATGGCTAGATATCAACTAGTCACTAATGCACATAAGAGAACGATATTAATTAATAGTTTGAGATGTCCAGCGGCTAGTGATAGAAAACAATGATTTGGAACAACATATGACTTTAAACTAGAAGACCGAAATTACTCATAGAAAAGGTCATAAAAGGTGAAACGAGATTCAATAATAAGAGGACTTTCAAATATCATATGTAACAATTATCGGGTCAAATGAGATTCAATAATATGAGGGTGTTCAAATATCATACACATTACATACATATGTCATGTTTGTCCTAAAATTATATTTGGCTAAGAGTAAGGTTTAAAAAGTTGTTTGTATCTAGCAATGAAGCTAAATTAAACTCGGCCAGCTAAGAGGTCAACCCAGGTTTTCAAGGGATGGGAGGAGTCCAAATGGGTACAAAGAAGAGGAAGGATGAGAGGGAGCTCTAGAACACCATTTTTCTGTGACTCTTACTACAAATCTACAAGTTTGCCTCTTAGAAAATGCTAGATGGATGGACTAATGCACATTAAACATGGACTATTTCTAACCCTAGAATGCATCTCCTCCTTGTCTCCATAGCCCTAAATCCAAATGTGATATCCTCCTTACTCTCGACCAGGATCCCCGCAAATCTATGCCTCCGTGCCTCAAATATAGCCAAGGTTACATTACCACAACCACATATTCTTCTCATTTTCTTCTAGCAGCCCCTATTTCTTTATCTTATGTCTAGCAGCCCCAAGATGAGGTGGAGTAGAAAGGACTCTTTTATCTCTAACAGCCACACAAAGAGTTGGGGTAAAAATAGGGATTCAGATTCTTGTGAGTGCCCAATTAGCCACGGCTTATTGTAAAATCACACAATTTTTAAAAATGTGGTAGATGACTTGAAACTCACAACAAATCGGCTATGAGGAAAGAACAAAAAAAACTTACAACTAAAATCATCTCACCTTGAGAAGGATTCAATTACGTAAGTGAATATCTTAAATGAGATGGGGAACATTGACAAGTGACAAAGCCAAATTAAGTGGAGAGTCAGACCACATAAGTCAACTTTATTGCATCAACGTAGGAACTTATGAAATCTATATGTGGGTATTATGTTACAAATGTTATGACCTAGACCAGCAACATTTGATTTCCTAGTCTTAATTTAGTTGGCCTTTTTCTTTGTTTTCACTTCAATAATTTGTATTAGTCTTAAAAGCAAAAGTAAATCAGTACTGATTTCTTAGACGTACTCAAATACCAATCTCACTATTTGAGAAAAAGATCAATGGTCTTCAAACTACTGGTTTAAGTATTCAACCCACAACTTCATCAGTCCCCTTCTATATTTATCTCCCAGCATGCCCCCTTTTTCTCATTGGTAGAAATGATCGCCAACAACGATCTCCTCTTATGGCCTTCATGAACAAAACTTTGAGGTATCCAGTGTAGAGAGCAAGCACTATAGAGGATTGTATGTATTGACAAATCTCATGATAAAAACACTAGGATATGTGGAAGGAGAATCTACTTTGTATCTTAGATTTAAAAGGGTTGTCTAAGAAGGCAATGTAAATATGTGATTTCTTTAAATTCTAAAGAAAGATAGAAGATTCAAGACAAAAGAATTCAGGTTTTATGTGTGAAGATTCTTCCTAAAAGCATATGGTTCATATATTTTTACATCTTAGAAGTCAATTCTAGTTGTTTTCTATGTTATTCATATTGTATTCAAGCTTTCCAAGATGTTAGAAATTGTCATAAGTCTATCTCAAACAAATGTAAATTTCAGTGGTCCGATCGATTTTCCTAGTATATGACAGATTCTAATAGGTTGAGCCCGATCGATCTCTTGTTTTTGGGATCCATCTCTTTAGCCTGATCTATCCATCTTCAAGGCAATTTTCTAAATTGAGTAAATTTATGTCTAATTTATTCTAACTTTCTTCTCTATCATATAAATAGAGTACTCTCATGAAAAAACTAGGTGAGAAGGCTTATTCATTGTCAAAGAAACTCTAGTTTTTTAACGACGAGTCTTTCTCACACAAAACCTCATCTTGGATGATCATCCACATACATTGGGAGTTTGATTTGCTACTGATACTTCTTCTCTTGATGTTTAATCTTCAAGTAGTTCTTGAATAATTGGGAGAAGATTAACTGATGAGTTGTTATTCAAAACCCTATGTTCAAAGTTCAAACTTTCTTGTTGATATTATGTGAATCGTTGGAAAGTGGTTCTTTGGATCTACCTACTTGTATTTCCTTAGAGGATCTTGCACAGGTAAAGAAGTAGAGAACGTGATGGACGCCCCCATGGAGTTTGGAGATGCTTGAAGTGGATTTATAACTAATTACTTTTTGTAGGTAGTATGTATAATCAGTGAAGGTGACATTGTATCAAACTCTATTTTATAGTGAAATTTAAAGTCTCGACTAGGTCCCATGGTTTTACTATTTTTAGAGTCTTTCAAACAAAAAATTGTGCCTTGTTCTTTAATTCAATTGTTTATTTATTATTCAAAATGTCACATAAATTAGGGTTTAGATGGAACTATGTGTTTTATTTGGATAAATCAATAGGTTGATTAGATTATTTTAGGAGTTGGTAATCTAATTGAAAATTGGTGACTAATGTATGCTCAAAGTGATGCTTAGTGTGAAGCATTAATTCTCAATTGGTAGCTGAGGACTTTGCTCGATTCAATTGGTTTTTAATTTGCTACTTGAAGTTAGGATTTAATAGCTTTTGATTGGAAGTGCTTGATTCATCTCTTGTGTTTTTCTTGAAGAATTGCTTATCTCTTGTCTTTAAGTAATCATGAATTTATAGGAATATAAGATATTATTGAAAAGATCTATTGTCTTATCTTCTTGAAGTAAACATTTGATTGCCTAGTATAAAATCCTTAAATCCCACATTTCAGAATTAGATAGTTAATATATCAATTGATAAGAAATCCAATTTTGATGTGACCAAACTTTCTAAAATAAGTGTTGATTATGCTAACCAAATTGAGAGTTTAGAAAGAGACTTGATCTTGCACAAAGAGAAATTGGAAGCTTATAGGAAGGGAAAAGTTTGATGAAATGCTGAGTATAGGACAATCCTCTCTAAATAAATGTGGTTTAGGATTCAACTCAACTCATCCTAGTACAAGTACATCTAAATTGATATTTGTTAAAGCCCAAGACAATTGTGCCAAAACTAATTTTGAATGAAACAAGACTAATCTAAACTTGGCAAAACTGACTCCAAAACCAGTGACTCAAAGTGTTTGCAGGATTTATAGCTCCAAAGAATCTTTCACAAAAAAAGTTAAAAACTTGTCTAAAAAAGTGTGCACTTAAGAAACAAATTGACTCTCTTACCTTAAACAAACCATGTAAAGATTTACTTGATGAATCTAATAGTTCAACTCATTCAAATCATATTAAGATGTTAAAAAAGATGTTTGTCATAGGAAATACACACACTATCCCTCCATTCAAAAAATGTTGTAAAATAGTTTGGGTGAGAAAAGATTGTCTACAATGTCACATAGTATATTTTGCAGTGAGAGCCTTAGTGACCTTGAAATGGTTTTTGGATAGTGGATTCTCAAGACATATGACTGCAGATAAATCAAAAATAAAAATTTTGTATGAATGTTTAGATGAGAATGTCACATTTGGAGATGAAAAAATTGTTAAAGTGATTAGTTGAGGTTCAATTGAGTTTCTAAGTTTGTCTGCCTTTAATGATGTATTGTTTGTGAATGAATTAAAAGAAAATCTTCTTAGTGTAAGCTAGATTTGTTATCGAGGTTTTAGCTTCAATAAATTGTTTTGTTATTTTACTGATGAAGATGATAGGTATGTTGCTCATGGGACTTGCACAAGTGATAATCTTTATTTTCTTAATAGTCTAGTTTCTATGATTGCTAATGTGATAGTTTTGGACACAACAATATTATGACATGAAAGGATGAGGCGTATGAATTTTAAAGGTCTTTCTAAAATCTCAAAACATGTATTGGTAGGAGAGATTTTTAACTTAAATTCTCCTACTAATTTTGTTTGTTGTCCTTGCCAAGTGGGGAAACAAACTAAAGTTGTTCGTCTAAATCATCATCATCTTGCCACATTAAGACTTTTATTTCTTCTTTATATTGATTTGATGGGACCAATGCAATCTGCTAGTCTTGGTAGCAAAAAGGTATATTCTTATAATCATTGATGACTACTCAAGGTATACATGGGTGTGTTTCTTAAGTGAAATGCCAAACAATTATGACTCCTTTGAAGAAGTGATGAGGCGGATTTAAAATGAGATAGACTAAGTCAAAACAATTGGAAGGGACAGAGGTGGAGGAATTTCAAATTACAAATTTGATAAGTTATGTAGGGATAATGACATTAAGCATGAATTTTCAGCCCCCAAAATCCTCACAAATTGGAGTTTGTAGAAAAGAAAAATAGGCTTCTTCAGGAAATGTACAAGATTATGCTATATTCAAAACAATTTGTGGAACATTTCTAGTCTAAAGTAGTGCATACAACATGTTATATATCAAATCATGTATATATAAGGTATGGTACTATGAAGACTTTGTATGAACTTTAAAATGGTTATGTAAAATATTTCAAATTATTTGGAAGCACTTGGTACATATTGTGTGACAGAGAGAAGTTAGAAAATTTTGATTCAAGGAGTGATGAAGGTATATTTTACAATGAGCCATGCCTATAGGGTGTATAAGGTGAGAACAAAAATAATGATAAAATTAGCCAATGTAATAGTTAATGATGGGTTGGTAACATTAGCCAATGTAATAGTTGATGTTGTGTTTGGATTCAAGACCTAATCTAATGAGAATGGAATTATTATTTGAAATAAAGCAAGATTGGTTGATTTAGATGAGATATTTGCTCTAGTTGCTTGCTTGAATCATTTTGATTGTTATTGGCTATGACTTGTCATCTGAAATTTAAATTATATAAGATAGATGCCAAGAGTGCATTTTTGAGTAGATTGTTGAAGTAAAAAGTGTACATAGAATAACCTAAAGGATTTGAAGACCCTCATTTGCCACACCATATTTAAAAACTTAAGAAGGTTCTATATGGTTTGAAGAAAACCCCTTGTCCTTGGTATGATAAACTTACAACATATCTCACATAGCAAGGGTAGGGAAGAGGTGGAGTTGATAAGACCTTATTTTTCAAGAGGAAAAATACAGATTTGATCACAGCCCAAGTGTATGTGGATGATATAGTTTTTCATTTGACAAAACATACTTTCACAAATGAATTTGCTAAAAAGTTGAAAGTAGAGTTTGAAATGAAAATTGTAGGAGAACTCACTTTCTTTTTAGGGTTACAAATCAAGCAAATGTTATCATGATTTTTTCTCTCAAACAAAATTTATCAAGAATGTAGTACATACATTTAGACTGACAAATGCCAGGATTTAGAATACTCCAATGAAAAGTTATTCAAAAGTATCAAAAGATACTTCAAGTAAGTCCATTGACATAACTATTTATAAAAGCACGATAGTAAGTTTACTTTATTTGATTGCTAGTAGACTTGAAATCTCTCATTGTGTTCAAATATGTGGTTGGTTTCAATATAATCAAAGGAAAGTCATCTCACTACTACTAAACATATTAATAAGTATATTCATGGGACTTATGGCTTTGGTTTGTAGTGTCTATAGGACACCTCATCTGAATTGGTTAGATACATAGATGTTGATTGGGCATGACAAATAGATAATTGAAGAGAACATCAGGAGGATGTTTCTACTTGGAAAACTATTTAGTTGCATGAATAAGTCATAAACAAAATATGGTTGTCCACTGTTTGCAACTCTTTTACACAATCGCTATGGTTGATACAAATGTTATTTGATTATGATGTAAATCAGGGTCTAGTAACTATTTATTGTGATAATCTCAGTGTTATCATGATGTCAAAAAATCATGTTTAACACTTTAAGACTAAACACGACTAAACACATTGATATCAAACATAATTTGATTAGAGACCTTGTGAACAAAATATAGTCACTCTCCAACATGTTCCAACTAAGAGTTAATTACCAGATATTTTCAGAAGACCTTTGATGCTAATACATTTTTTCACTTAACAAAAGTCATTGGAGTCACTTGTATTGGACATTAGGATGTGAGCTTAACCAATTCTTAGTTTTTTTGTTTTTGTTACTTTGGTCAATTTTAGTTACTCTTGCTTCTTGATTTTAGTTTGCTTTAAGTTGCTATGAGTGTGGGGTGGGCTAGATAACGTGGGGGGTGACAAGCTTTTCATCCTTTATATTTTAGGGAAGTAATTATTAATTTTTTTATATTTTAAACAAGTGAATATTTTATTTTTATAATATATACAATGTAATTTTAAGTGCTAAATAATTTTTTAAATGGAAAATTATTTAAATAATATTAAAAAATAAAATTTTTACTTAAATAATATATTTTAAGAAATATTTCCCAAAGTGGTGTTGGTTTTAGCCATGTAGACGCCAGCTTACGTGGCTTCTTTTTAAAAAAATTAATTAATTTCGTCATTTGGAAAGACGAAATCATCTTTAGGTTGATTTCGTTCTTCACAAAATCAGGTAAATAGTACTGATAAATCAATACAATATATTGATTTCGTTTACAAAACTAATTTTAACTTAAGAGTACTAACAAAATAAGTACAAAACTGATTTTGACCTAACAGTATTGATTTCAGTACAATGTATAGAGAGACGAAATCAGTACAACTATATTGCTTAAATATGATTTTGTCATTTTAAATAATAAAATTAATTATTTTTTAAAATAAAAAGCCACACAAGCACCGCGTTTAGTTTGGCTTATGCCTACATAGCTAAAACCACACTACTTTAAGAAAATTTTTCTAAAGTAAATTATTTAGATAATTATTTTTAAAAAAATATTATTACAATAATTTTCCCTTTTTTAATTTTGCACATTAAGGGCAACATTTTTTGTCTCCGAAAAGAAAAGAACTGAACCGTAAATGACACTTCCTGAAACGAATTGGCTGCTGGTGAACTCTTCTCCGCTATTGTGTTTGTGAAATCATCCACCACTACCCCTTTCTCTGGCCGCGACTGTTTTAAGTCCGCCATTCGCAAGCTCTGTTGCTGTTCTACTTCCTGATTCTAGCCATTGCGAGTTTCTAAACCCATAAGATGCTCGATTTATGGCGGGACAGTTGTTAATTTCTTTAATACAATTACTCAATTAGCTATGATTTAAATTGCTAGTTGTTTGCTTGAAGTGAAGTTCGTTCTATCTTACCTAATTTTGCATCATCACACACTGTCCTGCATCACTCTGGCTCGCTCCCTCATGATTGGTATTGAATTTATTTGTGAAAACTTCTAACTTTGGCATGTATTATGAGACAACAATGCCTATATATCTCTGGCCTTTTCCTAAGGCTGGTTAAAATCTGCTGTCATTTTCTTCCTTCACTGTAGTAATCACTTATTTGATAAAAAATTGTCCTTTGTTGGTCCACCTTGGTTAACCCAAATCGACCCAGTTCAACAGGCTGATTGAACTGGATTTAATCCACGGCTACAGACAAGACTAGCTCAGCCACTTCATCAAGTAGGAACCCGTCGTCAAGTCCAGCACTGGGCCAGCCCCTACTGGCTCCTCCCTTTTAAGGAGCAGGCCTCACTACATTCTCTAAGTCCAATTTATTCACACTTAGAATGCTCTTGTGGTGAATTTTCAGATGCTATACCGAATACTGTCTGATTGCTATGATTTCATCAATTTAGGAAGTTTTTTTCTTTTTGTCACAATTTAGCAGCTAAAATTAAATCATCATCTTGTCAATATAAAATATAAGAAGATATACTATGGTTAAAATGTTTTCTAAAACAACTATCTACATGAGTTGCTATTTCTATGTAATTACAACTACTCTTTTTATGATTATTATAATTGCAACTTCTTTTCAAAATAAATTTGTTTCAGCTAGTAGTTAGGGAGGTTGACAGCATGCAAAGTAGGCGAAAATAATAAAGGATCAAATAGGGAAATATTTAAACTTAACTCTATTCAAGTAAAAATCACTCAAAGCATTGAAACAACATCACAGTCAGCTGAAAACAAGAACTACAAATTTTAAAAAATAGATCTCTCCAACACTTGAATTTTTGGCATATATTATCAAGATAAGATGATACAGTGTACATAAATTTATTCCTTCATCAAGGTAAGAGGATGATATAGCATTCCAATAGTAATTAAGAAGCACTAACTCCTTACCTGGAGCAACATACCCGAATGATCCGTTTATTCCAATGGTGCTACTTCGGTCTTTGGAAGAATTATGAGAAGCTGTAGAAAGGAACCTTGCCAGGCCAAAATCAGCAACATGAGCAATCATGTCATCATCTAGAAGAACATTGCTCGGCTTTAAATCACAGTGAACAATTGGGGCATGCAAGTGATTATGAAGATAATCTAATGCATAAGCAACGTCAATTGCTATGTTCAGCCTCTGTATAAATGTTAAAGATTGACATTGTCTGTTAACTCGGGGGTGCAACCACTCATGTAAATTCCCATTTGGCATGTACTCAAACACCAAAGCCTTGAAATCGTTGCCAGCAAAATCCGCACTTGAGCAAGCAGTCAATATTCTGACAAGATTTCTGTGGCGAATGTTTCTCAAAGCTTTGCATTCAGCCATGAAACTCTTTTCAGCTCCTTTCCTCTGGAGATCAAGAACTTTTACTGCAATCATTTTACCATCTTGTTGAAGTACCCCTTTATAAACTGAACCATAACTTCCTGTTCCCAACAGATTATTTGAAGAAAATGTGTCTGTTGCCCGAAGGATCTCTGAGTAGGATATTTCCAAATACCCATCCTTCTTGAAGAAGTCTGAGTCTGCTTTCTTCTTCAATGTCCTCTGGAAAAATAAAATGCAACATAGGCATGATACTAATACCAAACATGAAAGAATGGCGGTCACGATTATTATTACCCTACGACCATTACTATTTCTCTTGTTCAGAGAGCAAGGGGGAAGCTGCAGCTGTGAGATACCACCACAAAGTTTATTATTTCCTTGGATAGAGATCCAGCTCATATTTCTAAATATCCCATCCCTTGGAACATTCCCTTCAATATTGTTGAAAGAAATATTAAGATAATATAGAAAGGAAAAATTTTGCAAATATTCTGGAATCCGACCTGATAAATTATTCCGTGAGAGGTCTAGGTACTGTATACCTTTTAATGTACTCAAACTTGCAGGAATTGGTCCACTGAAGAAGTTACCCTCCATCTGAATAATTTCAAGTATTTGACAACTTTCAAGAGTTCTAGGAATCTCTCCAGATAAGTTGTTCTCGGACAAGTCAAGTTCCTGGAGATTTATCAACTTACCTACTTCCAATGAGACTTTGCCACTAAGATGATTCCTTGATAAATTCAGTGTGATTGACAATGAGGAAAGGCTAAGTATCTCTATTGGGATTGGACCACTTAGGTTATTTTGTGACAGGTTTAATACCTCCAAATGTTCACATTTCCCTAGAGTTGAAGGTATGCTTCCCCTAAAGCTATTGCCCATCAATAATAAATAGTTCAATAGAGTCAAGTTTCCAAGTGTAGATGGAATTTCCCCTGAAAAATTATTCTCATTTAAGGCCAATATCTGCATCCGTGGAAGCTTTCCCATCGAAGAAGGAATGACACCATCAAAATAATTCTGTTCCATACCTAACAGAGTTAGGCTGATTAGGTTCTCTAAGCCCTGTGGAATGCTCCCATATATCTTGTTTCCTCCCATAGCAAGTATCCGGAGATTGGTGGACAGATTGCCAACTGAATGGGGAAGTTCCCCAGTAAGGAGATTGCCATCCAAACCCAATATCTCAAGTCCACTACAGTTAGTTAAGGAGGTGATGAAATTCAAACCATTGGCCCTATCGGTAACTTTGAGCCGATTTCGGCCGAAATTCAACCGGAGGAGACCCCTCAGATGTCCAATATTTTCCGGCACGGAGCCGTTGAAGTCATTATCTGAGAAATCAAGTTGCAAAATTCCAGTAGCATTGGCTAGTGACATTGGTATTGTCCCTATAAAATTGTTGGATCCAACCAGTAGCCTTTGGAGATTAGGGAAAGAGAGGCCAAGATCGGGAGGAAGATTCCCGTGAAGCTGATTATCAGCCACTGAGAGAAAGTAAATAAAAGAGAGGTTGTAGATTGAAGAAGGAATTGTACCTGTCAATCTATTTCCAAACATTTGTAAGAACTGCAATGTCGAAATTCTGCCAAGATCAGGTGGGATGCTTCCCTCCAAATTATTCTTAGCTAGAGAAAGATGAGTGAGAGATGAAAAATTTCCCAGTGAGGGCGGTATAGATCCAGTGAGCTTATTTGTTGCAAGACCCAATATGACTAATTTTGAAAGAGAATGAAGCTGTGCTGGGATTGGGCCTACCAGTTTGTTTTCATTGAAATCAATGACTCTGAGATCAGTACAGTGTGTTAGATTTGTTGGGACTTCGCCTTCTAATAAATTGAGAGTAAAATTCAGATGTTGTAGGCGGTGCAATTGGCTGATCTCTTGAGGTATGCTTCCATAGAAGCTGTTGTTTCGAAGATTGATGGCCTTCAAGAAGCTGAGATTTCCTATGTAGGGTGATATGGAGCCAGCTAGGTGCTGTGAACGCAGGTCAATGACGGTCACTCGTTGGTGTCTGCGGCTACATGTTACTCCATGCCACTGACAGAAATGCAGAGATTTGTTCCATGAATGTAAGGCTCGGAGGGGTTCATCAGTTATCTGATCTCTAAACTTAAGCAGAGCTAGTTCATCTGTTCCATTTCCCAAGGTGACGGCATATGAGCACGGTAAGCTCACAGTGAGCAGAATGATTTGCAGTAAAAAGGCCCAAACAAGGAGGAGCTCCATTAGAAGGTATTCCCTGACTTATCAGTCGTTATATTTGCATCATTTATATCGAGGAAGTTCTGCTTACATAATTTGGCCTTTCATCCCTACATGTCATTGCCCCTTATCACATTGATGAATGGCTAACTGACTTTGTTATTTTAATGAACCATACTATATTGATGTGGAATTTCACGCATGAGGAAGCTACTTCATATATTGTAACCGTTGATTGAAGATGCTCAATTTTCAAACAAGGGCTATGATGACATGATGTAGCCCGTCTCATACAATACCCAATGTCACAGATAATTAGATATCAAAATTAAATTAGTTGCAATCAGCAATGGGTCATTGATCAGGAAATAAATGACCAACTGATTGGATGTGGCCTCAACCGAAAGTTTCTTGATGTTGGTCTTCACTTCTGTTCTCATTTCTATACTAATAATGTTTGTGTCGTCTATAATCTTGCAAGATTTGATCTCTTCAAAATTTGAGCTGCTTACATCATGGGAAGACTTTATGGGGAGGTTAGAGTAAAATAACTGAAGCTTTGACTTGCTCAAAACCTAATATATTAACGCTCGGGCTGTTTATAATCATGCATAGTTTGAACAGTTCGACATTTGGATGCCGCTTACGTCTTGGGAAAGACTTTGTGGGAGGTATGAGGAAAAGAACAGCAGCTTTGAGTTGCTCAAGACCTTATTATTTAAAAGCCCTATACCTTCCTGTCAAATTTTTTAGGGAAATTTACAATGATCCCCCAACTTTCAATTAATATCAAATACCCCCTTCTACATTCAATATTTACAAATAACACCTTGAACTAATTGTCTACTAACCATGGAAAGTTGTATCGACCGGCGTGGGTGCGTATTGGCTAATACGAGTATGTATCGGTCGAGACCGGTATGATTTAGGGCTGATATGGGTGCTGCAGGAATGTTTGGCACAGACCATGCAACAAAGATGACTTCAAGAGAGAGAGTGAGAGAGGTTCTCCATTTATAGGTAGGATGATCAAATCATTCCATTATTGACAGCAGATAAATAGGGTAGCATGATTGAGGCAACATAATTGCGGGGTGACATCAACAAAGAGATGGAGCATAATTGAAACTTAATCTTATCAGCTTTGTTGGTAGTTGTGGTAGTGATAGTAGTTGTAGTGTCATCTTTTGTCGATAGTAGTGAGGAAGATCAATAAACTTGAATGGCAAAGGAGAAAGCAGTATCATTATTAATATTAACAATGATGTCAAGTTAATTGTCCGGATCCTTCATTATATTGTTCAGAAGGGAATCATATAAATTTTTAATCTTCTCATCATCAATGTCAACTTCTTTAATGTTAAGTCTTGTCTATTTTTTTTAATAATTTTTTTCAAATTGAGATTGAGAAGCACGAGGATTATTATGAATAATTCTATAGTTGAACTTACTCCACCAGTTGGCTGATACTATTCTGTCTAATGTGGGAGGTATGTTCATGGTATCAACTGATGATTCCCACTTGAGAATTCATAAAATTTCAATTTTGTTGCAGATGTGAAACATAAAGGAAGGCCTATCTCCAATTGGAATATCTATTACTCTTTCTTTGACTTGGTCAAGTAGTGGTAGGCAATAGGCTCCAAAAGGTCTCCACCAATTTTTGAACCAAGTAGGAGCTATGAAATTTACAAATCTAAGGATCCAAGAATGATTACATTTGTTATTTAGTATGAGTACATTTGTGTTGGTTTTCATATAATCCCAATAGCTATAATTTCTTGGTTGTCATAGAGAGTAACAATTTTTTGTAGATATTAGGATTTGCATTCCAATCTCTTGAATATAGAACTTTGAAAATTGTAATTTTAGAAAATGCAATAGCATAACCATTTGAATTATACTGAATCTTTGCACTACTGGTCTCCTCTAAAATTTTTTTATAGAATGAAGTTGTTTCTCCCGATCCTTTGGGAATGAAGTAATTCTTGTCCAGAAAGTACTAAGTGCTAGTTTAGCATGAACATTGATTTATTCGAGAGAAAGAATATAATATGAGATTGCTTAAAAAAAAGGTTGTTTTTTTCATATTTGTCTTAGAAGAAACTATTTTAAATTCTTCTTCAATCTAATTCAAAAGGTATGTCGTTTATGGGAGAAGAGTCTTGAGAATTTTGTCATCATAAAAATATTAGGTGTAAGGACTCACATTTCTAAATTGGTTTTCGTTTCATTTTAATTATCGGTTATTGTGTGGTTAACACATTTTCTTATTAATTTGGTGGTTTCGAAAATAAATGGTATTTTTTATAGTTTTAATCAAAATCAACTTTACAATTATAAGTTTTAAGTGATTTTGGGTCAAATATGAATTTTTAGGATATTTTTGATTTTTTACTAATTTTACAAAAATTAAGGTTTGGCGGGACCGCCTGTGGGTCATATCGTCGAAATTTAGGTTTTTGGACCAAATTAACTCAGACATCAACACAAGCTTTTTTAAAAAAATTTATAATTTTTTCAAGTTTAATTAGTGTTCAAATAGTCAAAATACTCATTTTAACCTATTTTTTTATTCATACCCCACTAATTACCTATGTACACCCCAAGTCCTACTATAAATAGAAAGACTTGAGCCATTTCTATTTTGGGAATAGGCTCGGAGAAGGAGGTTAGGCCTAATTCCCTAATTAGGCCCGGATTAGAAGGAGTTTAAGGTATGTTTCTTCTAATTAAGCTTAAAAACTTAGATTTTCTCCTAATCCGTTCTAGATCCATCATTTTTCCTTTGTTTTGATTCGTTTTTAAACATCAAAACTACTGATTTGCATCTTTACTTCAAACCCTACATCTAAAAATCCATTTTTTACGTTTAACAAGCCGTAGATCTAAGTTTTTCATTAAGGTTTTCTATGTTAAATTGGTTTTAATAGAGTTTAATTTAAACTCTATGTCTTTGGAAGGTTTTTAAGAAGGGTGACTGTCAAATCTAAGCCTAATCAAGGGATAAGGTAATGGACCTTCAAATTTTCAGTTTTTCTATGGTAAAAATCTCGATTTTATGGTTTATTTGGAATGAATTTACTTGATTTAGTACTTTAATGGCGAGATTAGTAAATAGTAATCTTTTATCCCAATTTCTTAGGGTTTTATCTTGTTATGATGTAGATTAACTTTCTGAAAGGTATGTTGGAATTTTAATTGCATTTGGGTTGTTAGATAGAGATTTTAAGTTTCATTAATGGAGTTTCAGTTTGAAATTTTGATATAAAGAAGATGGTCGAATTTGCCTTATTGGCGTTTGAACAACCCTCCTGGGCATTCGAACGGCAACACTACATTTTCAGAACTTTTACGTTTAGCCAATTGAACGGCCCTCCCAAGCGTTCAAACGGCTATATAGCAGATTTTACTATTATTTGCATGATGTTTATTTCAATGTCTCTATTATGATATATCATTTTTATATGTATGTGGAGTGTTTTGAGGCAGGGTAAGCTACTGGAAGGGTATACCATTGATGTTTAGAAGTGGTGGTATATATTTGGAATTATGTGAAATGACTTGTAGTTGGATATCATTGTTGAAATTGCTATCTTGAAGTTATGAGTGGTTGGTTCTCTATGGTTAAACATATTTTCAGTAGAGTTAAAGCATACTAATGGACTGATATGCTCATTAAAGGATGTGATTAAATGATGCGTGAATGTTAGTGTTATGTCTTGACTCAAGTATGAAGTAAATAATCTTATATATGTTTAGCTTGTGGTTAGGCTTTGACTTGAGTTATGATTTTAATGATTCTTCTCCTATGACTTCCGCTGAAATTCATAATTAGATGTTAATGTGCATGTGTAGTGTGATTGTGAGTTACTTACAAGCATGTACATATACATTGAGTGAGGTGCTTCTACCATGTACGCACTTACATGTAGGGTTAATTATTTTGTTGAGGCTTGATATTATGCTTATGAATGATACATGAGGGGCTGATGAGAGCACTTATCATGAATTAAGATTCATTTATGCCTTACCTACGTATGTACCATGTTGCATATATCATGAAAATAGATTTCTAATTGAGGCTTTATCGAGATTAATCGAATTTGATTGATTGGATGCAATGTGGTGAAATTGTGTGCCGAATTAATCGGTCATGGCTTAATCGAAACTTGATTGATCCGAAAGGACATGTTTTGATTTAAGTTCCTTTGTGGAACATGTGCACTCCCTGGGTTGAGTCTAATTAAATGGAATTATGTAGGGATGAGTTATGTACTTATCTTGCAAATTGAGATTATTATTATTGTCTTCTAGACCTTGAGAATCCAGTATGGTATGCTATGTGCACTGGCTACAATGTCTTCTAGGGTTTCCTGTGTAGAAACTCGGGCTCTCCCCTATCGCAGGAGATGTCTCTGGGCGAACACCCCTTCTCTAGATTCTCTATGTGAGAATGGGACATCCTTGGCTAGGATCGTCCAGGGTGAGCAGCTTTAGGGGCCGACAACCCCGATTTTTTTATATTTTTGTGTAGAATTTCGACCATGACACGTCTTCGTAGCCTTTTCTGTGTTCCCGTTTGTGTGACACTAAATTGTGATTACTCCTTGATAAAAACATTCTTTATATAATGTTGATGCATGACTTGAAATGTATGTTATAAATACATCTCATGTAGGTTTATATGATGTTGAGGCATGGTTTGAAATGTATGTTAGAGATACATTTCATGAAGGTTTATATGATGTTGGATTGCACTACGTGATTTAGGTACTATGATTTAGGTTTTAGTGATATGTACGTGTGATCAAAAAATGATATATCTTGTCAATTGTTGGTCTGAATTGTTATATTACTATACCGTTGTGTTTCCGATGATTATTGTTATATTAAAAACCATTGTTTAGTTTGTTAAACTCACCCCTCTTTCTTGTGCTTTTGCTTTAGGGCTGGGTGGCATGACACGTAGATAGACAAGATCTTCTCTATGAGGAAAGGTCGGAGACGACTTGGGAGTAGACGTAGAGACTTCTTGTGGCTTGTTTTCTTTATATTATGATAGAACCTATGTGTGTGGTTCTTATTTTGGTTTATGCTATATTATACATTTCTGTTGTTTAAGACCTATTTTGGAGCCTAAAGTGGGCTATGGATTAATTTAGTATGTGGGTTTGAAATTTTGTTTATCTTAGAGTTAAAGTAACTCTTTTAATCTTACTTATTTACTCTTGCTCAAAGTGGTGCGATTAGGGCATAAGTCTTCCTCTAAATCATTTTTCAATCTCCTTGTCGCCCCCGTGCACTTGACCGGCCCCTCGACAGGGTTCGGCTCAGGTCGGGCAGTGCCGGGGCATGACATTAGGTCTTGGTAAAAGTTAATTCTATTACCCTTGTCATTTATTGTTTTTTGGGGCATTTCCCGAAAAAAAATATTGAGATAAAAAATCAAGTAAATGTTTTTCATCTTTGATGAATTCTATCTTAAAATCAAATATTACTAAAATTTATTGTCATTGTGTAAAAATTTATATAGTAGCAAGGTTTTGAACATCTTTTTCAAGAATGTCTTTAAAGGCTCAACAATCAATTTTGAGGAGTTTTTGGTTTAATAAATGACTATGAAATTTGGTTATGGTAGTGATAATGACCAAAATTTCCTTTGTTATTGTAGAATAATTCTTTTGTGTTTTGTTCTAGAGACACTTGAAGTATATTTAACAAACTTTTCTTATGTCGTTTCTTTTCTTTGTTTTAATATCTCCCACATCAATTTCCACAATCTTAAAAGCATTAGGATCAAGAATAAATAAACATGAAAGATTTTTAATCTTTTATTTTATTCTTTTTACTACATTAGTGTGATTTATTGTCCAGTCTTTTAAAGATTTATTTAATATGTGTTAGTAACTTTTTATGTTTTGCAAGGTTTTTGTAAAATTTAGAGACATAATTTAGACAACTCAGAAATCTCTGTAATTATTTTTTATCTTTTATCTCTTCAAAAAATTTCTTAGAAAGAATTATTAATCTCTCGATGGGTTTAGTGGTTCTTATATTTATGTGATAACTGAGGAACCTAACATCTGTTTGAAATAGTTGTCTTCTTGGTAGATACAACCAAACTATTTCTTGTAACTATATCAAAGAAGATTTTTAAATGTTTCCAATTTTTGTCATTGATAGAAGAGTATATTAATACAGAAAATGATATTCTCACATCAAAAGCACATATCAAAAACTTATGCATGAGTTTTAATTGGTCTAGATAAGTGAGCCCATGTGAACTTTGTGTGAGGCTTAGTTGTGAAGTTCAATTAAAATTCTTGTTTGAGTTTTTGTGGGTATTTTTATTGTGCGAATATCTTTATCCTATTAATATATCATCAATGTAATGTAAGATCTCTAATTTTAACCTAGTTTAATTTTTATTTGAAGTATATAAATTTGTGTAATTTTGATTATTTGTCTATTTGACTTAATTTTGACGTTATGAATTAGTAATTATGTCTTTAATAAGGTTTAATTTTATTTTTATAAGTTTTAGTGTTAAACTTGATTAATACAATTTTTATGAATCTAATGAGATTTTATCGCAATTTTTCATTAATTAAGGGTATGGACGCGGCCCACTATGGGCCTCACTTTCATCTTGGACGGCGTGTGGCGTATTTGATCCTCTAAACTTTTATTATTTTATTTTAGTAGTTTTTGGTATAATTAAATTTATTTTTAAACAAAAAATAACCCTAATTAGGTACTCAGGGTATTTTTAATATATTTTATAGCCTAAATTTTTTTAAATTCAATTGAAAACCCTTATTTTGTAAAGAAAACATTAATTATTTTCCCAAATGAGGAAGAACTGTGTTAAGAGAAAGGAGGTGCTTTGTCCCTATTTCTTAAAGATAAAAATCAAATTAAGGTGTATTTTTTACCTAATTACCTCTAATCTTTAAATTTTGGTCTTAATTTTTTTTATCTTTATTTTTTTAAATTTTATTCTTGATTTTTCTCATTAAAAATTTTATTTTAAATTTTGATTTAAAACCTTAAATATGTGATTTTCATTTTTAACTAAAGAATATTTCAAATCTACTTATTTTTAAGTTGATTTGAGGCTATTAGTTAGTTTTAATTAAGTTTTACAAGAATTTTAATTTTTGGGTTGGTTTTTTTTACGATTGAAGCTTTTTTGTAGATTCAAAAGTTTCATAATTGTAAGATTTTTTTGGGGTGGTTTTATTTATTTGAATGCATAATTGTGGATTTATGTGAGTTCTTACTTCATTTTGAGCTTTTATGGTGGTTTATTTATGACTATTTTTTGTGATTAAGTATGAAAATGATTAGATCTATCATGTTTTATGATTAGATTTTAGCATTATAATGTTATATGGTGATTTTAGAATTTATCTATAGTTTTAGAATATTTTCGGTTTGAATTTCGGATGGTTGAAGACCAACCAGGAAAAATGTAAAAAGTGAACTGCTAAATGTGTTCGAACGGGCCAGGAGTTTGAACGGCCTGCTAGGCTGATCGAATGCCAATACAATGGATTTTTTATTTGGCCTATTTTTGTGTAATTTTGGTTATTTATTGTTTCATCATAAATATAATTCTTTATAATTATAATGACTTATGATTACCTATAAATGCTATTGTGATTTCATGAGAATCATTTTTAAATTATTATTTAGTTCAAGCATAATAGGGTTATACTTGTTTAGTTTTAGTACGATATTATAATGACTTATTCAAAATTGTTTGATGATTATAATAGATCTTAACCATGATCATATATGTAAGCTTGTACATGTTATATTAATTTTAGGTGATTTGTTTTATATGTTTTTGCTTAAATATGAATATGTTTATATTTGTTTAGGTCTAGTATGATGTTAGACTTGTTTTAAATCCGTATATAAATGTTTTTTATACATTTATTCCATAATTTCAGTTAGATAGTAGTATGATAAAATTATGGATGCATATATAACATCGAATATAGTTTGATCATGCTTCACATGTTTTAGCTTAGCTTAGTTTTGAATACTATCATTTATGTATACTATTGTTTAGATTTATATGATTTTATTTAACATAAATAGACCATGTTTTATGCACATATGGACAAATTTAAGCATGTTTACATATATTTACTTATTTATCATTTGCTCAAAACGATTTACAAACAAGATTAATTGTGATTTGCTATGTTTAATTGAGTAGATGTAATTAGATGTTGTTGGCTACTATATTAGCAGCTCAGAGGTTTATCGAATTAGTTTTACATTCGAAAGGATGGAGTTTTACGCCCGATGGATAATGTTTTACATTCCTTTTAGCACAGGTTTCCTTCCCGAGTGAGAAGAGCAGAATGATATAATAAGTTATACTATTTAGTTATATGCACCTTCAGAATTTAGGTTAGTTCGCCGTGTGCACCGACTTACTAGGGGGTACTTTCCCTGCAAGTGAACTTAGCCAAACTATTTATTTTTTTTAGGAGTTCAGGTCGCTATTAGGGATTGTCCGGGGTGAGCAGATCTGTTTATACTTTGGCCAATTAAGTAACGTTATTTTTTCAATTGTGAGACATTCACATGTTAATTTATGCGCACACACACACACACACACACACACACACATATATATATATATAGTGTAAAATATATATGATTATGGAATGAATTTCTATAAATAAGCAGGATGATGTATGTAATTGATACACTTGAGTTTTTAGGGTAAATGTTTATACTGAGAAATGATTATGTATGACATGATTGCTCAGAATTGATTTATATAGGATGTGATTATTAATAATGAGATTCATATATTTATATATGTGTAATTTTATGAGCTATGGATGAACCCATGATGCACATGTGATATGATGTGCTTATGGAATGTGTGGGTTATAATATAATATGTAGGTGACATGATTATGTGTTTATGAAATATATTATACATCATAATATGAGGGTGACATGATTATGTGTATATGTAATATATTTAATATAATGCATATGTGTCATTGATATATGTGATTTGTCCCATAATGAATAGGTGTAGTGAATGATTATGTAATAAATGTTATGTTGATAATATTTGTGATATCATCATGAGTTTATTTTCTGTATTAAAACCCTTACTGAACTTTGGCTCACCTTTAATTGTTATGCGATTTTATTTTAAGACTGCATGTCGTGTCATGTAAGTGCTTCAAATGGGTTCTACGTTGAGCTTGAAGACGACAATGTACTTTGAGAGGGGCTATGGTTGCATAGGGTTATGTTTGTTATGTTTATGACATGTTGAACTTACATTTTTTACTCTATTTCATACTTTGTTTAACCATTTTTAGCTTAGTTTTTGTTTAGCCATAGTGAGCTTGTTTTATTTTATGACTAGTTGATGTGAGTACGAGTGAATTAATACATTAATTAATAGTCATTTACTTTGCACTATTTATTTTTGTATAAAGTGTTTGTGTATATTCCATTGTGTATTCACCTCAGGATAGGTTAAGTCTTCCACATTTCAACTCAACTTAGTTGTGCTACGTGCTTTTTGGACCGGGCTCAGTATAGGGGTGTCGTGTGCTAGGGGTGTAACATGTAAACTATACTAAAATAAGAGTAGGGATTAAATATTTCATTCATTATTTTTTAAAATTTTAATGGTGTATTTTTAAGCCAAAAGCCATAATGTTTCATTCATAGTGTCTAAATGGAACAATAAAGACTATTATGTATATATCTTTTATTATTTGAATTTGTCAGAATCCATATTTCATATCAAGTTTTAAAAATATTTTTACATTATGTATTCTTTTAATTAAGTCTAGTCAATGTGAATAAGATATTTGATCCATTAAAAAACTTTATTTAGGGGAATATAATTTATGACAAGTCAAAGAACTCCCCTTTCTAATTTAGTGATATTCTCAATATAAAAGGTAGCATAGCTCCAAGTTGAAGAGATTTTTTTTTAAAGATTATTTTTTTTCATAGTTTATTAAGAGCCTTTGATTCATTTGAATAGATCTCGTTTTTGTAAGAATTTTATATTTATCAAAATTCATCCCATAGGGCAAGTTAACTTCATGTTAAGGAAAACAATGCATACTTCTTTCTCAAGAGTTTCTTTGAATTGTTTTAATTTCTCCATAAATGGATTGATGTTTATGGTTTGTTTAAAATTTTTTTTTGATATTTCATTGATAAATCTTTGTTTATATTCTATACTTTTTTTTTATTTTACTAAGAAATTTTTTTCAAGATTAGAGAAATTTTTTAAAGAGATAATAGTTCCAATTATCATTGTTTGGATTCTTTTTTGTCTACCTAGTAGGATTTATTTAATGAAAAAAATAGTGTTCATAGAATAATTCCATGTCATAAATCTTTCACTAGAATAAAAAGCATTCTATGACATGAATTCTTAAAATATATTTACTTCTAAGAGTTTATATTTTACCTTTAATTTCTCTCCATTAGTAGTATTAGCACCATCAATTATATTTTTAAAATATTTTATTTGTATTAACCCTTCTCTTATGCAGTTTAAGCTTGCTCCAGAGTCAACAAGAGCTTTATGTTTAAGAACAAATTTTTTATTTTTAAGAGGGAAAATTATTTAAATAATAATAAAAAAATTTTACTAGTTTGGACCACTTTGGAAACAAAGTGGTGTTCTTTTTTTGCCACGCAGGCACTAGCCAAGCAGACAATGCCTGTGTGACTTTTTTTTTATTTTTTTAGGTTATTTCATCCTTTAGAAGGACGAAATCAGGTTTAAGTTGATTTCGTCCTTCTAAAGGACGAAGTCAAGTTAATTTTATTTTTTAAAATTTGTTTTAAACTAACTTTAACACCTATCCCTGTTCATTCATTCCACAATTCCATGCATACCAAAGATAACATTAAAGTTATTGACATCATCGAATAAAAACAAGCATAAAATATAAATGTTTATCAAATATATTACATCACAAGTCGAGAAAATGATTAGTTTAAAATAAACATACAACAACGCTAATGTTACAATCTCCTACGTCCTCGACCTCGGCATCGACGATGTTGTACGAGCTCCTCTTCATGATCTGCCTGTTCAGGCTCTGGTTGTGGCTCCGGCTCGGGGATGTGTCTTTAGCTCTGGCTCTGGCTCTGGCTCAGCATAAGTAATAGATGGTTCAACACGAGCTGGCCGATGTCGTCTATAATATAAAATCGGCTCTGCCTAAGCTACATGTGCAGTGACTGGAAATGATGAATAGGGAGGAGAGCTATGCGTTGCTGATGACGATGGAATATCAGGGAATGAAGAGTGCATCGACTGTGTCTGAGCGGCCTCATGGACAGGATAATCTCTATTGACATCCGTAATCACCGACTAAAGCAGTGGCAAGCTACGAATGACATCATCATGCTCCCTATTCACTGATTGACATGCTGTTAATAAGTCCTCGCTCGAAGTGTAGGTGTTAATTACGTCAGTCAAATGCTCATGTGTATGTCGAACTACACGAAGCTATAAAAAAAATAAATTAAAAAATAAATAATTAATAAGAAATAAGAAAATAATATGTGTCTTAATTAACAAAGTTATACTTACCAAAGCTGCCTCAGACGCTCCCATAGGCTGATATGTCATCTCCTCTATATCATCGCGTGGTAAAATGTATTGTCGTGTAATCGATAAATACTACTGCATATATGCGCTACACGCATCTCACGATGTCGTAGCCATCTCCCCTCTGATAATAGTGGCTCTCCTATCCTCCCATCGAGTGATATATGACGCATGATGTAAAGTCCAGTCGGTAATTTGGCGGCCCTGTCTAGTGATGCAATGGATATACTCGACAGTAGACGATGGGACCCCTTGCTCCAGGTTAAACTGGAGCATTACCCGATCTGGCACATACATCTCTACTATCTCGTAACATATTAATGGAATTCGAGATAGCCACACCTCTCAACCGTTAGTGCATAGAGGAGGTAACGCAGTCAATACTTTCGGTGAGTACGGCTGCCAAATGACCTATACAATATATAGAGATAATTTAGCTTAAATAATGACAAATTTTTTTATAATCATTACAAAAATAGTTCAACACGGCAATAAAATTACCTGATATAGTTGTTGGTGGTCTAACTCCCCTTTATACAATCAGAGGACTCCTTGTGGATTTTTTGTTCTCTTTTTTTGAACATTCCACCTTAAGGAGTTAAATTTAAAAAATGAGTTTAGCATATGTATATAAAACGTTGCTAAAACAATTAAGTGTTAAACAAAAATACAGCCTACCTCACTCCTAATGGAGCACCCTCGGCTAAGCGACCCATCTCAGCACTTGGTTGTCCGATGTGTAAATGCTCCCACGACCATAGCTATGTCAGAAAATATGATAACATATTAAATAAAATTAAAGAATTATACGTGAAAAAATATTTAAAGTTATGAATTCATTTATTTGAAGAAGGGTCAGACAGCCTGCAATCCCCGAGGTCATGGCCTCGCATGCTTTCCCTAACTCCCAGTATAAAAATGCAAGAGTAGCACTGCCCCATGAATATGCACCCGCCATGTCGAAATCCGCAAGGAGGGAAAGATAGGCCACATGTACATGGCTACTCGTGGTATTCGTAAATATCGTCGCTCCAAGTAAATGTAAAAGATAGGCTCATGCATGCTGCTCGATAACTATCTCCATAGCATCGGCTGGGAGCTCTCGAAGGCTCACTCGACTACCACACATCATTGTAGTAGGAGGAGCTCTACCAAGGAGTCTAACTAATATATCCACATGAGCTCCTCTTGTCATGCCCGTCACCATATGTCCATCGATGCAAAGCCCTAACAGAACTGCCACATCCATGAGAGTGATGGACATCTCTCCATAGGGCAAATGAAACGTCTGTGTCTCCCTCCTCTATCTCTCAACAAGAGCTGTCAATAGATGCCAATCGAGACAGATGTACCTAAGATGAATGAAATGCCCAAATCCTGCTCGCTCGATATAGGGTAGCATACGATCATCCACTGGCCAATGGCGGAGATGCGTAAAATGTTTGGTGCACTCAAGGCACCTAGGGTCCTATAATAAAATTAAAAATTATAACCCAGCATACTATATTGTCTAAAAAAATGAAACTAATTTTAAAATGAGTTATCATACCTCTCCTCTCCAAATAGCAGCCGACCTATGTGACTCCTGCTATAAGAATACAGAATTATCAATCGGGCCTAGCCAGTAAGAAGGCTCTGCATGATCCATATGATATGCGGAGAATTAAGAGAATATCATCAATAGTTAGGAACATATGCTCATACCTAAAATAGAGAATAAATAAAGAGATTGATTATATGTTTACCAATGAGGGTTTCTACATGCTCTACTATTGTGCCCACTTTGTTTACACCTCCCGCATTTATATCCTCTTCTACCATCTCTCTCCATAATTCTGTGGTTCACTGTATTTCTAATGCGAATAGACTGTGGGAGACCGGGTTGCCTTGTTGCTATCGGAGGGTATAACACAAAAGGTATATCCATCTCCCAATACTCTCGACCACGAGGAGAATAAAATTTTGCCGAGTACACATTTTTATAAGTGGACGATGTGTAAAACAGTGATGCCTGTATCGGCTCCTGCTGCTTTGCCCACATGGCGATAAGGTGAGTACAAGGATAACCATAAACCTAAGGGATGTTGCATGTACAAGTATGCATTCTCGCATTTACCATAACCTTCCGGCCATGAATAGACGTCACTATGTATTGACCATTGTTGATCCTATTAACTATATACTCCCCAATTTTTCTTGTTTGTTCTCTCATTATCGCTTCCACTCTAGGAGTATAAGGGGTGGCCATGGTATATGCAGCAGACAATCGTTTAACGAAGAATTTTATGACCCGATAAAAAATAGCTGACACTAAAGCCTGCATGGGTAATCCTCGTGCCCCCTTGAATACACTATTTAAACTTTCGGTCATATTTGTAGTCGTTATGCCAAATGTCCTACAACCACCGTGGGCAAGGGACCATTGTGCAAGATGCAATTCTCCTCCTAAGAGGAGATGTTTTGCCCTAGGACTCTCCAGACCAATCAAGTCCATTTTAGCATCAAACTTTTCTACTGTAAGTGCACAAGCTGCTGCCCCAATCAAGTCCGTCAGTGTATCATTTTTGAACTCCTTAAAATTCACTTTTATGTGACGGATGAAATAACAATGGTGGTACGGAGGCTCGGGAAGAACCTTAGGCATGACCTTTTGAAACCCCTTATGCTAATATGAAATAATGACGATGTCCGTCATGCCCATCAGTACATGATCCCTTAGTTCCATTAAGAACCATTTCCAATTGTCTCCATCTTCCTTCCCGACAAGCCCAAATGCTAGAGGAAATAACTCATTGTTTTCATCTGTAACCGTTGCAGCCATAAGAGCATCAGGATATCTGCCATACAAGTGAGTGGCATCAACACCAATCATAGGGATGCAATGTCGAAACCCTGCTATAGACGAGCCAAATGCCCAAAACAACCACGTAAATCTTCTACATATGCCACCATCTGCATGATGTACTTCATCATCCTCTAAGCGGTAGTAAGTGTAAGGATTTGCTTCTTGCACCGCCCTTAGGTACATTGGCAACAATTTATATGATTCCACCCAATCCCCATAAATAGCCTTGATCGCCATATTCCTTGCTGCCCATGCTTTCTTATAAGATATGTCAATATGATACTTCTCCTTCATTCTTAGAATAATATCCCCTGGTGTGAGAGTTAATTCGGCTTGGATAGCAAACATTATGACCTTCGAAATAAAGGAGGCACTGCACTGCCTATGATTTGTGCTAAGCTGGGCATTCCGACATGTGTGGTCACCTTTATACGTCTTCAATTTAAAGTTCCCTCTACCCATTTTTATTGAACCATGAACTCTCCAAGGGCAAGTACTATCAATGCACTTCACTGTATACTCTGACAAATTTGTTTGTACAACCTTGTATTCGACATGATTTTGAATAGAAAACTCCTCCAAGGCTATAACAAATTCTTCTTTATTCTCAAAGATGCGACCATTGTAAATAGGGGCAGACGGCCTGTGATGTTCATTTGAAGCTATTGTCATAGATAAATTTCCTTCTTCTTCATCGTCCACTGGCATTTGCATATGCCTTTCATTGTTCACATTTCTTTCAGAGCAACTATGTGAGCTCCTGTGAGAGCTCCTATATGAACTACTTCGCCTTTCACTAGGCACTCGGGCCTCTTTTTCGAGAAATAAGTCTAAACAAATTATGTGACACGAGAGGTCAAACATAAAACTCATTGATGCATCATCATTTATACATATTTGTCTCAAATTCAATCCATATGTTGGAATACCACATTTTATAGTGATTTTCCATCTTCTTCGATCCCACCCAGTCTTGCTAGCTACTTGCATCTCAAATTCATCATATGTAGACAGTTTCTTAATTAATAATCCTTCTATGTGTCCGTCATAGTTAAGTAAAAATCTAACCATTTCTTCTGTCATCTCTATTCACTTAATTCATAAACAATAGATTAAATTTATATTAGATTAAGCAATTGTCTCAAAACTAAGAGGCTAAAATTAAATTAAGCAATTGCCTCATATATCAACGAGCAATACTCATACACTTCTTCACATATTTCTTTTCTTATCCAAAGAAGGCAACAAATATTCTCATACACTTCTTCAAATATTAAATGTACCCTATTGATAAAAATATTAAACTATTACTAGCAATCTCTCTGTATAATATCAAAACTAAATTTGAGCTAACTGAGTGAAATCTCAGTCACCAAATATATAATAAAAGGAAAAAATTAACATATGCCTTAGTAAACATATTTTACCTTCCTTCTAGATACTTAGTTTCGAAAATCGATCAATATGGAGGATCAGCAAGTAGTAACCATGACATTTAGCTATTCATGGCACTGTTTTTAAATTTGACCTGGCCACCATTGACCCGGCCACCAACCATTGGTGTTCGGTTGGAGTTTTTTTTTGTTTAACTAGGCATATATGATAACTGAGCTAAATGAGTTGGGTTTCGTCCGAGAATGAACGAACAGAGCAATGTCCTAACAACAAAAATAACTCCAAAAATGCATACTCATACATGCTATTCAATTTAGGAGAAATTAGGGTGTCCGGTTGGAGTTTTTTTTGTTTAACTAGGCATATATGATAACTGAGCTGGGTTTCGTCTAAGAACGAACGAACAGAGCAAGGTCCTAACAACAAAAATAACTCCCAAAATGCATACTCATACATGCAATTCAATTTAGGAGAAATTAGGGTGTTCGGTTGGAGTTTTTTTTTTATACTAGGCATATATGATAATTGAGCCAAATGAGCTGGGTTTCGTCCGAGAACGAACGAACATAACAAGGTCCTAACAACAAAAATAACTCCCAAAATGCATACTCATACATGCTATTCAATTTAGGAGAAATTAGGGTAATCACAATATTAGATTTAGGGAAAACGTACCTGAAACACTACAGAGGACGGGATCAAGCGTAGCGGAATACGAGATCCAGCACGGTGGCGGGGCAAATCTAGGTCAGCAGAAGGCACGACAGAGCGGAGGGGAGAGCAGAAGCGAACATGATCGGAGAAGGGGGAGTGAAATAAGAAGACAATGATTTCATCCTTTAAACGGACAAAATCGGCTTTGGTTAAGAAGCCGACGACCGAAATCTGATAAGTGTCACAATTTTGTCCTTCAGAAGGACGAAATCAGCTAAAGGACGAAATCAGTTCAACTGTGTTAAAACGTTAAACCGATTTTGTCCTTTAGAAGAACGAAATCAACTTAAACCTGATTTCATCCTTCTAAAGGATGAAATCGGCTAAAAAATAAATAAAAAAGCCACGTAGGCGCCAGCTGCTTGGCTGGCTCCTGCCTAGCAAAAAGGAACACCACTTTGGGAAATATTTCCCAAAGTGGTCCAAAATGGTAATTAAATTTTTTTAAATATTATTTAAATAATTTTCCTTTTTAATTCTATTTTTATTTCTCATATTTTTCTATAGTATTTATGAATTTTTCTTCTTCTTTGTCTTTAACTTTTTCTTTTCTTTTTGACGTAAAAGTAATATTTCTAAAATTTTCAAAATTGAAGGAGTTTCCTTCTTCATTGTCATCTTCTCCTTTCACTTCATTTTGAATTTTATGGATGTCAACTCTTTGTTTTAATTTATTTTATTTTATTTTATTATATATGGAAAATTATTTAAATAATATTTTAAAAAATAATTATTAAAATAACACACTTTGGGAAATATTTCCCAAAGTGGTGTTACTTTTCTTCACATGGGCACCAGCCAAGCATCGACGCCTGTGTGGTTTTTTTTTTGAAATGTTAATTGATTTTATCCTTTGGAAGGACGAAATCATTGTTAAGCTAATTTTGTCATTCCGAACAATGAAATCCTTAACTTAAAGTGATTTCGTTCTTCCAAAGGATGAAATCTCCACACTAACACAATCCCACAGACGGGCTCAATGGATTTCGTCCTTTCGAAGGACGAAATCACCTTAAGTTGATTTCGTCCTTTGGAATGATGAAATCCCCTTATTTTTATCCCAACCTCCCCTTCCAATTCGTCTCTATGTTTTACGAGTGGTCTCCCAAATCCGTTCGCCATGCCCCTTTCGTGTGCGTCGTTTCATCGTCCGTTGCAATCCCTTTGCTGAAACGCCCAAATCTGCCCGCTGCGATCCACAGTTCGCTCAAATCTAGGTGATATTTTTTTTACTGTAGAGCTTTGATTCTAATCTAGATGGCAGATATGATTTCTTTAGGAGGAAATTTGGATGCTTGTGCATTTTATTCAGATTATTTGTGTTTGACTCCATGCTTTAATCTATAGATTTTTTATTTAATTTATTTTTGTTTTCCCTTGATGTGATTTTTTATGTGAGTATAATTTTGATGTGAGTATAATTTATTTATATGATGTTTGATGAAATGTGGGTGGGTGGAGTCCGAATGGGGTGGAGGCGAGGAGGGGTGCTGGGGGTGGATGGGTGGTCTGAATGGGGAGGAGGAAGATGTGGGGGGTGATGGGTGGCTGGAAGTGGGGCTGAGGGTGGAGGAGAAAGGGGAAGGCAGGGGGAATAGGGAGGCCGGGAAGGAGGTTCCCTGGGAGAGGGGTTGGTTTTGGGTGGAGTCTGAATTGGTGACGAGGAAGAGGGAGGTTGGGAAGGAGGTGTGGCGAGGAGAGGGGCTGGCGGTGGGTGGGTGGAGGGAGATGGAAGGTGGGGTGGGTGGAAGGGAGGGGGAAAACATGTGATTTTTTGTTGAATATTGTTGTTGGTTTTTATCTTAAAAAACTGATTTTGATAGTATGTAAGTGATTTATTTACTGTTGGTTTTTATATTAAGCTCGATTAATCTCTTGTTTCATTAATTAAGTAAAGTAGATATTTTGAAGTAATTGATTAATGTATTATTTATGTAATTTATTGTTTATGAATTAAGTAAATAGAGATGACAGAAGCAATGGTTAGTTTTATGCTTCACTATGAATGATGCACAAATAGATTATTAATTAAGAAACAATCTACTTATGATGAATTTGAAATGGAAGTAGCTAGCAGAGTTGGGTGGGATCGAAAGAGATGAGAAATTACTATAAAATGTAATATTTTGACATTTGGATTGAGATGAGGACTAATATGTATAAATGATGATACGTCATTGAGTTTTATGTTTCACCATTTGTCTCACATAATTTGTTTTGAGCTATTTGTCGAAAAAGAGGACTGAGTGCCTAGTGAAAGGCGCAGTAGTTCACACAGGAGCTCCGAAATAAATGTGAACAGTGGAAGACATATGCAAATGCAAGTGGATGATGAAGAAGAAGAAAATTTATCGATGACAGTAGCTTCAAATGAACGTCTTAGGTGGTCTGTACCTATTAAAACTATGGAAGTGGACCTAATTGGAGGTAAAGTTTAGTAAGATGTTAATCCTGTTTGAAGCTTATAATTGTCGATGAAAATTAGGATGTTAAATTATGAATTTTGTGTGTAATATGGAAGGTACACATTGCATTCACATGAGCCATTTAGCCTTCAAATGTCTCAAGGAGATGGTATGGAACTCAATGCTCGATGAGTATTCATTACCCCTACACAGGTGTTAGACATACCCATGTTGGACCATCCAATCCAAGATCAAATATATATTCATAAACGAATATAACATTTTTAGGTTTTAGAGGTGAAGAAAGTGCTTAACAGATAGTTGACGGCGAGGGAGATGATGTGGTAGACAATGCAATTACCTTAAATGACATGAATGTGGATGATGAAGAGCCAACATACTATGACGAGGAGGAGCCCCTCTATGCACATATCACAAATAAGGAGATAGATGCTACAGTTAATTACGCCATGGATATGGACCAACAAAACGAAGAAGAATTATATGTTGGGCGCATCTTTGAGAATAAAGAGGCATTTGTCACAGCCTTAAGAGAGTTTTAAATTAAGAATCATTCCAATACAAGGTTCTACATACAAATATGTCAGACTATACAGTAAAGTGCATTGATAGTACTTGCCTTTGGAGAGTTCATGGATCAATGAAGAAGGGTATAAGGTACTTTAAATTGAAGACATATAGAGGTGACTACACATGTCGGAATGCCCAATTTAGCACTGATCATAGGCAATGTAATGCATCATTTGTTTCGGAGGTGACCACACATGTCGGATGATCTAGGTGATATTATTTAAAGAATGAAGGAGATGTTCCACGTTGATATTTCTTATAAAAAAACATGAGCGGCAAGGAATATGGCCATAAAGGCTATTTATAGGGATTGGGATAAATCATATAAATTGTTGCCAATGTACCTCAGGGCAGTGCAAGGAGCGAATCTCAACACCTACTACAACTTAGAGTATGATGAAGTAACTGGTGAAGATGGTAGTCTGTATAGGAGATTTAAACGGATGTTTTGGGCATTTGGGTCGTCTATAGTGGGGTTTCGACATTGCATCCCAGTGATTGGTGTCGATGTCACTCACTTGTATGGCCGGTATCCTGGAGCTCTTACGGCTACATACGGAAACAATGAGTTATTTCCTCTAACATTCGGGATAGTAGCAAAAGAAGCTTATGAAAATTGGAAATTATTTTTAAGTGAACTGAGGGATAATGTACTTATGGGTATGACAAATATCGTAGTTATTTTAGATCGACATAAGGGGCTTTAGAATGCCATGTCAGAGATTCTTCCCGAGCCATACTGCTATCATCGTTACTACATCCGCCATATAAAGGCAAATTTTAAGTAGTTTAGAAATGATACAATGGCGGAATTGATTGGTGTAGCAGCCTGTGCATTGACAGAAGAACAGTTTAATGTTAAAATGGACTTGATTGGTCAGGAGAGTACTAGGGCAAAACAGCTCCTCTTTGGAGAAGGATTGCATCCTGCACAGTGGTCTTTTGCTCACGATGATTTTAGAAGATTTGGCATGATAAGTACAAATATGGCTAAAAGTTTTAATAGTGTCTTGAATGGGGCACGAGGATTACCCATGCAGGTTTTAGTGTCAGCTACTTTTTATCAAGTAGTAAAATTCTTCGTGAATGCATGGCCGAAAGGTTGTGGTGAATGTGGCTCTTCATACTTTTGCATGCAATCTCCTTCAAGTCTATTTGTATCCTTGCTCGCACCTTATTGCTGTGTGGAAAGCAGCGTGAGCCTATATAGGTAGGACTTTATTACACATTGATTGCTTATAGAAATGTGTACTCCGCACAATTCTATTCTCCTTGTGGTCAGGAGTTTTGGAAGAGAGATATACCTTATGTGTTTTTCCCTCCAAGAGCAACAAGACAACCCCGTCGCCCACGATCTGTTCGCATTAGGACTACAATGGACCGTGTGACCATGGAGAGAGATGGTAGAGGAGGGTATAAATGTGGGAGGTGAAAACAAACTAGGATAATAGTAAATCTTGTAGAAACCCTCCTGTTGATTAGTAAACATACAAGTAGTCTTTTATTTATTTTTTATTTTAGATATGACAATATGCTCCTAACGATATTAATTCTCTGTAGATCATATAGAGTCTTTTTATGGGCCAGACCCTATTAATGATACGAAACTTGTCCAGCATGAGTCGTATAAGTCGACTTCTATTTAGCAAGGAGAGGTATTGTAATTGTCCATTAAATTTATTTAATTTTTTAGACTATATATTACGCTAGGTTTTAATATTAAAATTTATCACAGGACTCCAGGTGCCTTGAGTGTACTGAACATTTTTATATCTCCGCCATTGGCCCGTAGATGAGCGTATTCTACCATATATCGAGTGAACATGATTTGGACATTTTATTCATCTATAGTACATTTGTCTCGATCAGCCTTTATTTACAGCTCTCGTCAAGAGATGGAGGAGGGAGACACAGACGTTTCACCTACCTTTGGGGGAGATGTACATCACTCTCATGGATGTGGCAGTTCTTTTAGGACTTCACATTGATGGAGAGGCAGTGGATTTCCTTTCATCTAGATCCCCAACATAGTCTAAATCATTATATCTAGCCAATAACAGACTTTTCGCCTAATATGTGTGTTTTAAACTCTTAGACCCTAATAGGTACCAAAATACGCTCTTCACCACTTGCTAGTGTTGAAGATCATGGTCTGCTTGCTAACGGCTCAGCAAGCCTACCAAAAAACTTAAATCATGCCTCGTACAAGTCATGACACATATCAAGCTGCCAATAGCTTGTGCATATGGCACTGACTCCATCCAGAGTCGGTCTTTCTCAGTCCGAGGAGCCATACTCTTAAACAACATCATACCTTTGTAAATAGGGGATTCAATGGTTTTCTAACTAAGGACATTAAAGCATTTGAGAACGCTCTCTATGTATGACTGTTGAGATATACTAAGCTTTTTGGCCTTTCTATCTGTTTCAATTTTCATCACGATGATGTAGGATGCCTCACCCATGTCTTTCATCTCAAACTGGGTTTTGAGTCATTCCTTTAAACTGACTATCATACTTAGGTCATTCCCCATCAAGAGTATGTCGTCTACATATAGTGACAACATCATATACCTAACCCCATCCCAAAAAGTATAAACATAGTGATCATTATCATTCACTATGAACCCATACTCACTAATCACCTTGTGAAAAGTGAAGTACTCTTACCTCCGAGATTGTTTAAGGCCATATAATGATTTTATAAGCTTGCACACCTTGTGTTCATCTCCAGGAACTGCGAAACCCTCAAGTTGTTCCATGTAAATCTCCACCTCTAAATATTGATTTAGGAAGGCAGTATTTACATTCATCTAGTGTAGCTCTAAATCTTAGTAAGCAGCGCATGCTAAGAGACATCTAATCGAGTATATCATTCACTATGAACCCATACTCACTAATCACCTTGTGAAAAGTGAAGTACCCTTGCCTCCGAGATTGTTTAAGGCCATATAATGATTTTATGAACTTGCACACCTTGTGTTCATCTCCAGGAACTACGAAACCCTCAGGTTGTTCCATGTAAATCTTCACCTCTAAATCTCTATTTAGGAAGGCAGTCTTTACATTCATCTAGTGTAGCTCTAAATCATAGTAAGCAGCGCATGCTAAGAGACATCTAATCGAGTAAAATCTTAACACCTGTGATTATGTCTCTTTTAAGTCCATCTCGTACACCTGGGTGAACCCTTTGGCCACTAATCTCGCTTTGTACTTATCTATAGACCCATCAGCCTTAAGCTTCTTTTTGATGATCTATTTACACCCAATGGGCTTTCGCCCTTTAGGTGGATCCACTATCTCCTAGACCTTGTTCTTTAAGATAGAGTCCATCTCTTCATGAAGTGTGTTCTACCATTCTTAAGTGTCTAGAAGACTTAAAACTTGCTCAAGGTTAATTGGGTCATCTAGAGCGAGTTTATCTAATGTGACTTTGTCTTCCCCTAGCATTGTATAGAAGTCTCTCAACTGGGTTTAAGGTCTTTTTTCCCTAAATGCCCTGGGTTCCGGTTCGGTTTGGTTTTGATCTAATATAATTACTTTTTCTCAGGAAGTGCTAGGACCAGCCTCTTTAACCACCTTAAATAAATTGACTCTTTTGTTAGGTATTTAGGGTTTAATTCTTCTTATAAGAAATAAGCATATCTAGACTCAATTACCCCCACTGTCCCATCTGTGTGGTGAACTTTATGAACTTGGGGTCACAGTAACCAATATAGTTGCACTTTATGAACTTGGGGTCTAGCTTTGACCTATGTCGGTCATGCACCTTTACATGTGCCCTATACCCCCACACTCTAAGATGCCCTAAGTTCAGATGTCGACCCGTCCATAACTCATAAGGTGTCTGTTGGACTACCTTAGTAGGTACATGATTTAGGATGTACATGGCGGTGTCTAAAGCCTCACCCCAAAAGTTTATTCCTAACTCAGAGTGATTTAACATCGACCTTACCATGTCCATAAGCATCCCATTACAACTTTCTGCCAGTCCATTTTACTGTGGAGTGTACGGTAGGGTGTACTGATGAACTATCCCCTGATCAGTATAGTAGTCTTTAAATAGTTCTAAGGTGTACTTGCTACCCTGTCAATCCTCAAGATTTTTACTTTCCTGTCTAACTAAGTCTATACCTCAGCTTTAAATTCCTTAATTTTATCTAAGGCATCAGACTTCCTGTTTATTAGATACATGTACCCGTATCTTGAATAGTCATCTAGGGATGTGATGAAATAAATCATCGCTTTGTGGGTCTGAACGTTCATAGGCCCACAGATATCAGAATGAATCACCCCTAAGAGTTCATTTTCCCTTTGTCCCCTTTAGAATGATTGTATGCTCATCTTACCCAATAAGCAATCCTCACACACACACACGTAGGTCTTTCGATATTTTGGGTAACAACCCAGTGTTCGACATCCTATGTAACTTATCTACATTAACATGACACAAATGCATATGCTAAAGCAGGTCATCATCCACAAACATTACAATACACTCAAAAACACTTATTTCATTAGATTCATAAGAGTTTATTACATCTAAGCAATATAAGTCATCAACTAGAGAAGCAGTAAAAAGTACAGTCCCACCCTTGCCCACATCCCCTTGAACCTAACTTAAAACCCCTTCTTTATCAGAATTTGGATTGAAATCAGGTTCCTCCTGATGGAGGGAGCAAAGAGTACATCAGTCAAGACTAGGGTAGACCCATCTTTGAGGGGAATCTTGTAGTTCCCCATAGCCTACACCTCGCAGTATGTGTTGTTGCCCATAAAGACTTTGTTCTGGCTTAGCATCAGGTTGATTATCTCTCCCCTGGAACCCTTGGAGTGAGAAACATGAACTGTAGCTCCTGAGTCCAACCACCAAGTCTTCTCCTTGATGTTAGCTATCATCACCTCTGAGATAAGACACACTATCTCCTTGCTCTTGCCCTTGTTGTTGTTGCCTAATTAGTCATCTTTTTGCAAACAGTTAGCCTTGAAGTGGCCCACCTAGCCACACTTGAAACATGCACCTTTGGGTTTGTCATTCCCTTTTCCAGTGCCCTTGTTCTAAGGTTTCTTCCTCTTCTTCTTGAAAGCTCTCTTGTTAGAGGGACCAGGCGCTTGTCCACCCTTCTTGCCTCCACCAAAGTTATGTGCCAGGTTGGCAGTAGCAGCACCACTAGAAGCATTCACATGGTTCCTCCTTTCCTACTCAAACCTAAGCTTGGCAGTCGGAGCCTCCATTGTGATCTTCTAGTCACTAATGTTGAGGTAAACCACCATACTCTCTCAAGACTTGGGAAGGCTATTCAACACTGTTGACACTTGGACTCCCTCAAAAAATGGAGTCCTCTAGTATCTCCAGGTTATTAGCAATGATGGACATGACACTTAGGTGCTCATACACATCATCTCCCTCCCTCATTTTGAAGCTTTGGTACTTAAAGTGCATCATCCTCTTATGAGCCTCTGTTTGTTCCTCATACCTAATAGAGACAACTTCCAGCATCTCTCTGGCAGTCTTATACTTCTCAAAGAGCCTTTCCATCTTTGGCTCCATGAAAGTCAGTATGATAGATTTAGCCTTGTTGTCATCATCCCTCAATTTTTCATGAGCTTTCCTCTGAGCAGCTGAAGCACCCTCTAGAAATGGCTCAATGATCTACACTATGACATGAGCAATATCAGAAAGAATTAGGATATGGTGTATCATTCTCTTCCACACTAGATAGTTGTCAGCATTCAGCTTCTCAATTTTTTCTAATTCTGAAGTGACCATCTTGGAAGCCATTGTGCAAATACAAAGGAAAAGGCAGAGAACATGAAATTAATACTATAGAAGGCTAATCGCTTCTAAAGAAGTAATTGCTTTGAAATTCTTAATCTAATAATAAGGCTAAGGGACAATTGAGTATATTATGTTTAGTTACTTAATTTAGATACACCTTAATTAGGGTTGGGGCCACATTCCAAAAATAACCCTAATTACCCCTTAACCCCCTTAAGGAAGTTACCCTAATTAGGTTATTTAGGTGTTTATGATTTTAGAATCCCCTAAACACCCAACTCAACATACAAAATAGAAAATAAATAATATTAGAGGTTGCTGGAATTTATATTTTTGTCCAGAAAAATTTTGGTGCAAAATTATGAAAATAGCCTTAGGGTTGTTTTGGTTTTTACACCCTTAAATACACCCCAAACCCTTGCACCTTGAAACTTTTCAAAGTGTATTCAACAAAATGAAAATAAAATTAGGACATAAAAATATCAGCACACACACAGCACGTGTAAATTGAATGAAATGCCCTTAGGGCTAAAACGGTCAATTCACACCCTTTTAATCCATAATATTAATTTATTCTAATAAAAAATAAATCAATTAACTATTTCTGACCATAAGGATGGGTGTGTGGCCAAATTGTGAAAAAAAATATAAGGCCAAATTGACCTTTTTGCTCCTATATGCTCCCAATCGTGCAAAACACAATTAAACTAAAAAACACATCAATTCCAACATGCTAATCAATCAAAACAGTCCAATATGCATCCAATTTGAACTTAATATCAAAATCCTTATGATTGGAACTTATAGATTAATCAATTTCCCAATTCTAGCATTCAAAACCTAGATCGGGTAAATCAAAAATAAATTTTGATTAGATCAGCGACCAACAACCCCAACCTTGGCTCCGATACTAGTATAGAGTTGTCAGACCATCGGAAGTGAGGTGGAATGGGGGTGGCACACCAATCAAAATTTAGCCTTTACAATTAATCTACAAGAAACATGCATAAAACTCAATTCAATGAGCAATAAAACACATCCAATCAATAATCATACATATAAGAAAATATAATGGGGTGATGGCATACTAACCTTGGGCATTCCAGCCCCTTTCACACCCTTAAAACCTTCAATTTGCACAACCAAACACAAAGGAATCAAGTGGGGAGAGAACAAATACCTTGTATGTGTTATCCTTCAAAGCCCTCACTCTTGGATTGATTTCTCAGTAAGGATAGCCCCAAAGCCCTCTTCTTTGATGCTCCAACCAGTAAGGAATGCAACCACCTTAGTTTGCCTCATCGAGGAGTGATGGAGAGGATAGGAAGAGGGCGGCTAGGGCTGGCCAAACATGAGAGAGAGAGGGAGGGGACGGATTGGGAGAGGGAGAGGAGAAGGAGGTGGGCGAACCACTTAGGGCACTCCTCTCCCTCCTCTTTCGCTTTTTATACCCTTCCACCTTCCTCCTTTAGTTGGCCTTAATGTTTGGGCTTTCTCATAATGGGTTTTCCCTGCTAAGACCTATGGCTTATATTAAGAAGGTCAGACACAACGGGAGTGGGCTCTGTCTCTCAGAACCCACGGAGACTTGGACCCCCAGCACAAGGCCAAGCCCGTGACACAATCGACCCCTTTCTAACCACGGGTCCCACCATCGACACATAATTCTCATGTCTAGGCCCCACAACATGCTAATGTACAACCTAGTTGCATGCCTAGTGTGTGTGTGTGATGTAGGCGAGTCCCGATCGAATTAGTGTAACGAAGGCACATGTGGGGTTGGCACGACCACCCCCACCACCCTTGGACCCGGTGCTCCATACCGATTCACCCGGACCGCGACAACATTAGACCGAAATGGGCCCGAGCCCATACCCTAGTCCAACATGAAGCAATTAATGCGTCCTTGTCTTGGCCAAGTAGAGAAGAAGAAGGCTACATGTTTGTTCCCATTCCAAGTCTTCGACTGGTCTCCTTTGCAATGGCTAGCTGATCACCTAAACATGAGAAAAAAGAGCAGTAAGTGGACAAACATCTCTTGAAGGGCCAAAAGAAATTCACTTATTATATACCAGCAATCATCTTCACGTTTACACCAAGATTGAGAGCCCGGTGGATTGTTTATGCATTGTGATGAGGATCAAAAAGCGGCAACAAACCAAGAGACTGTCATAGTCCTCCAACACTCTCCTTCGTTCTTTTAGGTACTTCGTGCTGAATGAAGTACGTCATTTAGTCTTACTGTCACCTATTTAACTACAGAGCAAAGCAATATCAATTAACCAAAAACAAGAACCAACCTGTCTTGCAACAGCTAGCAAAATAAGTCCTCGTAATGCAAACTTGTCAATCACGGCATGGATCCTTCATCTTCCTTGCAGTTGCTATTGAGTGGCTGGCCGGTGCAAGCATGGCAGTTACGATACCTGGGGGGGGGTGGCACACCAATCAAAAATCAAAGCCTTATAACAATCTACACACAAACATGCATATATACACACATATATAAGCAATAAACCTTTAATCAAAGAGCATGCATAATATAAAATTGAATTAAGGAGCAAGGACGTACTGACCTTGGGCTGTCCATCCCTTTGGACGCCCTTGAATCAATCACCTTGCCCTCCAAAAGCACAAGTAATCAAGTAGGGATGAGTATTACCTTTCGTATGTGTAGATCCCTCAACCGCCTTCAACTTGGATGCAAATCTCAGCAAGATGGCGTCACAAAGCCCTCTTCTTCAAGCACCAACCAGCAAGGGATCGAATCCCTCTCTTGCACCACGTCCAAGATGGAGTAGAGGAGGAGATAGGGGGCAGCCAGCAAGGATTTCACCAAGAAACCCTAGAGGGAGGCTGAACCAATGAAGGGAGTGGGGGCGGATTGGGAGAAGGGAGAGGAGAGGGGGTGGGGTGGACTGATTAGGGCTCCTCTCCCTCTTCTTTCCCTTAAAATACTCCTCCTCCTTCCTCTAATTAAGTTGGGCATAAAATGGTCTTTTGGGCTTTCCTATAACGGGTCTTTCCTGCTGAGTTTTCAGGCTAAATTTAAGAGGGTCAAACACAACGGGAGTGGGATCTGTCTCTCAAAGCCAAGGGAGGCCTGGACCCCCTGCACATGGCCAAGCCCGCGACAGGGTCGATCCCTCGCTAACCACTGGTCTCGCCATTGACACATAATTCGCACGTCTAGGCCCCACAACATGTTAATGAACATCTTAGTCACATGCCTAGTATGCGTGTGTAACGTAGGTGGGTCCCAACTAAATTAGTATTATGATGGTTCATGTGGGGTCGGCGGGACCGCTCCCACCACCCTTTGACCCAGTGGCCCATACCGGCTCACCCGGACTGATCAATGTGGACCGAAATGGGCCCAAGCCCATACCATGGTCCAACATCCCCCACTATGGTGAAGGGCTCATATGGTCCAACAATGACTTGTACTAGTCCTGTCGAAAACAAATGCTATGAGCTTGCTTAGAAAATAGATCTATGGTTAAGGCCTTAGTGAACGGATCTGTCAACATCTTAGTAGTAGGAATATGACTCAAAGTTACTTTTCCCTCTGTAGTATATAAAAAATGTAATAGTAATGCACCTCATTGTGCTTACCTCTGGCACTGATCTCCCAATTCTTAATTGTCGACACTGCTGCTAAAGTATCACAATAAATTTAGATAGGAGCAACAATCCTAGCTTTTAGCCCCAACCTTGCTAGAAACTTATTTATCCATACTGCCTAGGAAGCTGCAATACTTCATGCATAAAACTCAGCTTCCATCATAGACTTAGAAACACTATATCCAACCAATGATAGACTTTCCGCTTGATAAGTGAATTATGAACTCTTAGACACTAAGAGGTACCTAAATATCCTCTTCATCGCTTGCCAGTGCTAAACACCAGGGTCTGCTTGGTAACGGCTTAGCAAGCCTACCAAAAAACTCAAATCAGGCCTTGTACAGGTTATGGCATACATCAAGCTGTCAATAGCCTGTGCATATGGCACTGATTCCATCCAGAGTCTGTCTTCCTCAGTCCGAGGAGCCATACTCTTAGACAACACCGTACCCTTGTAAATAGGCGACTCAATAGTTTTCCAACCAATGACATTAAAGCATTTGAGAATGCTCTCTATGTATGACTCTTGAGATATACTAAGTTTCTAGCCTTTCTATCTTTTTCAATTTTTGTCCCGAGGATGTAGGATGCCTCACTCATGTCTTTCATCTCAAATTGGGTTTTAAGTCATTCCTTTAAATTGACTATCATACTTAGGTCATTCCCCATTAAAAGTATGTTGTCTACATACAGTGACAACATCATATACCTAGCCCCATCCTAGAAGGTATAAACACAGTGATCATGTTCATTTACTATGAACCCATACTCACTAATCACCTTGTGAAAAATGAAGTACCATTGCCTTAGAGATTATTTTAGGCCATACAATGATTTTATGATCTTGCACACTTTGTGTTCCTCTCTAGGAACTACGAAACCCTCAGGTTGTACCATGTAAATCTCCTCATCTAAATCTCTATTTAGGAATGCAATCTTTACATCTATCTCGTGTAGCTCTAAATCATAGTAAGCAACGCATGTTAAGAGACATCTAATTGAGTAAAATCTTAACACAAGAGAGTATGTCTCTTTAAAGTCCATCCCATATACCTAGGTCAAACCTTTAGCCACTAATCTCGCTTTGTACTTATCTATAGACCCATCAGCCTTAAGCTTCTTTTTCAAGATCCATTTACACCCAATGGGCTTCTGCCCTTCAGGTTGATCCACTATCTCCCAAACCTTGTTCTTTAAGATCGAGTCCATCTCTTCCTGAATAGCATTCTACCAATCTTGCGCATCTGGAAGATTCAAAGCTTGCTCAAGAGTAATCAGGTCATCTAGAATGGGTTCATCTAACGTTACGTTGTCCTCCCCATGCATGGTATAGAAGTCCTTCATTTGGGTTGTAGGACTTCTTTCCCTCAATGCCCTAGGTTCTGGTTCGGTTTGGTTTGGATCTGATCCAATTACTTCCTCTCGGGAAGTGCTAGGACCAGCCTCTTTTATAACCTCAAACAAATCGACTCTTTTGATAGGTATTCTAGGGTTTAATTTTTCCTCTAAGAAATAAGAATCTCTAGACTCAATTACCCCCATTGTCCTATCTGTGTGGTGAACCACAAATCGGTACACCTTAGAGTGGTCACAATAACCAATAAAGTTGCACTTTATGGACTTGGGGTCTAGCTTTGACCTATGCTTGTCATGCACATTTACATGTGCCCTAGACCCCCACACTCTACGATGCCCTAAGTTCGGACGTCGGCCCTTCCATAACTCATAAGGTGTCTGTTGGGTTACCTTAGTAGGTACATGATTTAGGATGTACACAACGGTATTTAAAGCCTCACCCTAGAAGTTTGTTCCTAACTCAGAGTGATTTAACATGGACCTTACCATGTCCATAAGCGTCCCATTATGCCTTTCTGCCAGTCCATTTTACTGTGGAGTGTACGGTAGGGTGTACTGATGAACTATCTCCTGATCAGTACAGTAGTCTTTAAATAGTTCTAAGGTGTACTCGCCACCCTGTCAATCCTCAAGATTTTTACTTTCCTACCTAACTGAGTCTATACCTCAACTTTAAATTCCTTGATTTTATCTAAGGCATCGGACTTCCTGTTTATTAGATACATGTACCTGTATCTTGAATAGTCATCTATGAATGTGATGAAATAAATCATCCCTATGTGGGTCTGAACGTTCATAAGCCCACAGATATCAGAATGAATCACCCCTAAGAGTTCATTTGCCCTTTGTCCCTTTTAGAATGATTGCCTGCTCATCTTACCCGATAAGCAATCCTCACACACACACGTAGGTCTTTGGATATTTTGGGTAACAACCGAGCGTTTGACATCCTATGTAGCTTATCTACATTAAAGTGACACAAATGCATATGCCACAATAGTGCATCATTAAGAGATAATGCAAGATACTCTGAAACACTTATTTCATTAGATTCTGGAGAGTTCATTACATCTAAACAATATAAACCATCTACTAAAGAAGTAGGAAAGAGTACAGTCCCACCCTTGCCCATAGTGGCATTGCTCCACTTGAACCTAACTTCAAACCCCTTCTTAGTTAGAAGGGATTGAAATCAAGTTCCTCCTAATGAAGGGAGCAAAGAGCACATCAGTGAGCACTAAAGTAGACCCATCCTTCAGAGGAATCATGTAGTTCCCCACGGCCTCCACCTTGTAGTAAGTGTTGTTGCCCATGAAGACTTTGTTCTCGCCTGACATGAGGTTAATCATCTCATCCATGGTTACCCTGGAATGAGAAATATGAACTACAACCCCTAAATCTATCCACCAAGTCTTCTCCTTAATGTCAGCAATCATCACCTCTGAGACAACACACATGACCTCCTTGTTTTTTCCCTGGTTGTTGTTGCTTGATTGATCATATTTTTTAGGACAATTAGCCTTGAAGAGGCCCACCTAGCCACACTTGAAGAATGCACCTTGGGGTTTATCATCATCCCTCAGCTTTTCATAAACTTTCTTCAGAGCAATTGAAGAACCCTCTGGCAGTGGCTGAATGATCTGCTCTATTATATTAGCAAGATAAAAAAGAGTTAGGATATAGTGTATCCTTATCTTCCACACTAAATAGCAGTCAGCATTCAGCTTTTCAGTCTTTCCTATTTCTGATGTGACCATCTTGGAAATCATTGTGCAACTATAAAAGAAAAGGTAGAAAACGGAAAATTAATACTCTGAAAGTCCAACAGCTTCTTAATATATAATTGTTTAGACTCTCTCAATCTAATAATAAGGCAAAGGGACAAGAGAGTAAATTACTCTTAGTTACTTAGTTTAGGTGCAACTTAATTAAGGTTTAAGTCACTTTCTAGTGTAAACCCTAACTACCCTTTAACCTCCTTAAGGAAGTTGCCCTAATTAAGCTATTTAGGTGTTTATAATTTATAGAATCCCTTAAATACCCCACTCAGCACATAAATCAACAAATAAACACTTTTAGAGGTTGCTGAAATTTTTATTTTCTATCTAGAAAATTTTTGGTGCAAAATTATCAAAATAGCCCTATGGCTATATGGGTCTTTTCACCCTTAAAAAACACATCAAAACATTTTACCTAGCAAATTTTCAATGAGTATTCAACACAATGAAAAATAAAATAAGACTAAAAAATAATAGCACATACACAGCCGGTGTGAATTGACCAAAATGCCCCTAGGGCTAAAACGGTCAATTCACACACCTTTTAAACCACAAAATTAATTAAAACTAACCTAGATAAATTAATTTACTCTTTATGACCAGCAAGTGAGTGTGTGGGCAGAATGTTATCAGAGAATTAAATTAGGCATATTAACACAAGGCCGAAATGACCGTTATGACCCTATATGCTTCCAATCGCACAAATCACAATTAAACTCTTAATCACCCAATTTCCAGCATGCAAAACATTGATATTAGTCCAATATGCATTTAATTTCAACTTTATATCAAAAGCACTATGGATGGTATATATAGATTAATCAATTTTTTATTCCCCTTTTTCTAGCATACAAAATCCTAGATCGGGTAAATCAAAATGAATTTAAATCAAATCAGTGACCTACCCCTGATGCCTAGGCTCGGATACCATTGTTGAGTGGCTGGCCGGTGGAAGAGTGGCAGTCACGATCCCGGGGGGTGGCGCACCAATCAAAGCTTTACAACAATCTACACACAAATATGCATATACGCACACATATATAAGCAATAAACCTTTAATCAAAGAGCATGCATAATATAAAATTGAATTAAGGAGCAAGGACGTACTGACCTTGGGCTGTCCAGCCCTTTTCACGCTCTTGAATCAATCACTTTGCCCTCCAAAAGCACAAGTAATCAAATAAGGATGAGTATTACCTTTCGTATGTGTAGATCCCTCAACCACCTTCAACTTGGATGCAAAACTCATCAAGATGGCTTCCCAAAGCCCTTTTCTTCAAGAACCAACTAGCAAGGGATCAAATCCCTCTCTTGCACCACGTCCAAGATGGAGTAGAGGAGGAGATAGGGGGCGGCCAGCAAGGATTTTACCAAGAAACCCTAGAGGGAGGCTGAACCAATGAAGGGAGTGGGGGCTGATTGGGAGAAGGGAGAGGAGAGGGGGTGGGGTGGACTGATTAGGGCTCCTCTCCCTCTTCTTTCCCTTAAAATATTCCTCCTCCTTCCTCTAATTAAGCTGGGCATAAAACGGTCTTTTCGGCTTTCCTATAACGGGTCTTTCCTTCTAAGTTTTCAGGCTTAATTTAAGAAGGACAAACTGTAAGATCCCTGATCTTAAACCGGTTTATTTTAATGATTACTTATCGGTTATCGTGTGGTTAAAGCGTTTTCTGATTTATTCGGTGGTTTTAAAAATAAATGGTGTTTCGTATGGTTTTAATCAAAATAAACTTTACAATTATTGGTTTTAAATGTTTTTGGGTCAAATCTGAATTTTTGAAATTTTTTAAAATTTTCACTAATTTACCAAATATTACGGTTTGGTGGGACCCCCTGTGGGCCCCACCCGCGAAATTGAGGTTTTTGGACCAAATTAGCCCAGTCATCAACACAAGCTTTTATAAAACTTTTCATAATTTTCTCAGGTTTAATTAGTGCTCAAATGGTCAAAATACCTATTTTTAGCCCAAATTTCTATTCATACCCCACTAGTTAATTATGTACACCCCAAACCCTACTATAAATAGAAAGAACTGAGCCATTTCCATTTTGGGAATAGGCTGGGAGAGGGTGATTAAGGCCTAGTTTCCCAATTAGGCCCGAATTAGAAGGAGATTAAGGTATGTTTTCTTTAATCAAGCCTAAATCCTAGGTTTTCTTCTAATCCATCATTTCCCCTTTGATTTGAATTGATTTTAAGCATCAAAATCACTTATTTGCTTCCTTACTTCAAACCCTATTTCTCAAATTTTATTTTTTTTATGCTTAACAAACCCTAGATCTAAGATTTCTTTAAGGTTTTCAATGTTAAATCAATTTTTAATGGAGTTTAACTTAAACTCTATGTTTTTGGAAGGTTTCCAAGAAGGGTGAAGGTCAAATCCGAACCTAATCAAGTGATAAGGTAATGGGTCTTTGAAATCTCAGTTTTTCTATGGTAAAAATCTCAATTTTTATGGTTTATTTGGAATGAGTTTACTTAATTTAGTGCTCTAATGGTGGGATTAGTACATGTTAATTTCTTGTCCCGATTTCTTAGGGTTTTGTCTTAAGATAGTGTAGATTAGCTTTCTAAAAGGTATGATGGAATTTTAATGGCGTTTGAGTTGTTAAATAGAGATTTTAAGTTGTATCAATGGAGTTTCGGTTTGAAAATTTGAAAGGAAGAAGAAGGTCGAATATGCCTTGTTGGCGTTCGAACAGCCCTACAAGGCGTTCGAACGGTAACACTGAAATTTTGGTATATTTCCTGTTTAGCCGATCAAACAGCCCTAGAGGGTGTTCGAACAGCTACACTACATAAATTGACCATTGTATGTATGTTGTTTATTTCGATGTCTCTACACTAAAATATCATTTTTATGTGTATGTGGAGTGTTTTGAGCCAGGGTAAGCTACTGGAAGAGCATACTATTGATGTTTAGAAGTTGTGGTGTATATTTAAAGTTATGTGAAATGGCTTGTAGTTGGATATATTTGTTGGAATTGCTATCTTGAAGATATGAGTGGTTGATTCCCTATAGTTTAAGCATATTTTCAGTAGAATTACAGCATGTTAATGGACTGATATGTCATTATAGGATGTGGTTAAATGATGTGTGAATGTTAGTGTTATGCCTAGACTTAAGTATGAGGTGAATGAGCTTATATATGTTTAGCATGTGGTTAGGTTTTTACTTGAGTTATGATTTTAATGGTTCTTCTCCAATTAGATGTTAATGTGCATGTGTAGTGTGATGGTAAGTTAATTACAAAGCATGTTGATATACATCGAGTGAGGTACTTCTACCATGTATACACACACACACATGTGAGGTTAATAATTATGATGAGGCTTGATATTATGATTATGAATGATGCATGAGGGGCTGATGAGAGCACTTATCATGAATTAGGATTCATATATGACTTGCCCACGTATGTACCATGTTGCATGTATCATGAAAACAGATTTCCAATTGAGGTTTTATCGAGATTAACCGAGTTTGATCGATTGAATGCAATGTGGTGAAATTGCGTGCCAGATTAATCGGTCGTTGGCTTAATCGAAACTTGATTGGTCCGAAGGGACATGTTTTGATTTGAGTTCCTTTGTGGAATATGTGCACTCCCCGGGTTGAGTCTAGTTAAATAGAATTATGTAGGGACGAGTTGTGTACTTATCTTGCGGATTGAGATTATTATGATTATCTGGACCTTGAGAATCCAGCTGGTTTGTCCGAGTGCACCGGCTTACCAGGTATTGTTGCTTGGGACTTTAGTCTTGACAAGCAGGGTTGCCCGGGAGTTCAGACTTAATGGGCAGGAGTTGCTCGAAGGCGTTGGCCTTAAGGAGCAGGAGTTGCTCGAAGGCGTTGGCCTTGAGGAGCATGTCTATTTGATAAGTGTTTGCTCGAGGGCTTCGGACTTGAAGAGTAGGTTTATTCTCTATGTGTATGGACTTGCATGTTAGACTAGTGTATGTGAGACACTTATACATGCCTAATGAATGAGAATGTTTATGCCTGATATGAAATGTATGTTAGAGATTTATCTCATGCAGGTTTATATGATGTTGATGCATGATCTGAAATGTATGTTAGAGATACATCTCGTGCCGGTTTATATGATGTTGATGCATGATCTAAAATGTATGTTAGAGATACAACTCATGTAGGTTTATATGATGTTGAATTGCATGATTTGAATATGTAGTTGAGACACTTCTCATGCGGTATAGGTGATATTCTAAATAGTCTGAATTGTGCGATTTAGACACTAATATGCAGGTTTAGTAGATATGTATGTGTGATCAGAAAGTCATGTATGTCTTGTCAATCATTGATCTGAATTGTTATATTACTATGCCGTAGTGTTTCTAATGATTATAGTTATATTAAAAATAATTATTGAGTTTATCATACTCACCCCTCTTTCTTGTGCTTTTTCTTTGGGGCTGTGTGGCATGACACGTAAATGGACAGGATCCTCTCTATGAGCAAAGGTTGGAGAGGACTGGGGAGTAGACGTAGAGATCTCTTATGTGGCATGTTTCTTTGGTTTTTGCTATGATGTTAGAACCCATGTGGTGTAGTTCTCGTTTTGGATTTGTACTACATTTTACCTTTAGATTATTTGAGACATAGTTTTGGAGCCTAGTGTGGGCTATGGATTAATTAGTATGTGGGTTTGAGATTGTGGTTTATTTTAGAGTTAAAATAACTCTTTTGATTCTACCTATTTACTCTTGTTCAAAGTGGTACATTTACTCCGTAATTTTTTAGATCGCCCGTGATTAGGGCATAAGTCTTCCGCTAATCGTTTTCAATCTCCTTATCGCCCCTGTGCGCTTGACCGGCCCCTGGGCTGGGTTCGGCTCGGGTCGGGCAGTGCCGGGGCGTGACACAAACACAATGGGAGCGGGATTCATCTCTCAAAGCCCGCAGAGGCCTGGACCCCCCTACACACGGCTAAGATCGAGACAGGGTCGACCCCTCCCTAACCACGAGTCCCACCATCGACACATAATTTACAAGTCTGGCCCCACAACATGTTAATGCACATCCTAGTCACATGCCTAGTGTGCGTGTGTGATGTAGGCGGGTCCTAACCAAATTATTGTTACGATGGTTCATGTGGGGTCGGCGCGACTTCCCCCACCACCCTTGGGCCCCGTGGCCCGTACCGGCTCACCCGGACCAATCAATGTAGACCGAATGGGCCCGAGCCCATACCATGGTCCAACAGTTGCAAAGGGCCAAAATCTGTTCTAGGAGGAGAAAGCAGTCAGTAGAGGATTTTTCTAAAAGTGTGCAAAGAATTGAATGCCCATAATAACTTGGAAATGACAAAGGCTAACCTTCTCAGGTGCACCCTTGCTAGCACGATGCCAATTCCCATCTGCCTCAATGTAAGTAAGAGCAGTTCTCTTGTCAACAGGATTGAATAGGAGAAAATGCATCTCTCTAATGCCAGCTCTTGCCTGTTGAAAGGTACACCAAATTATAACTACAATTTCAATCGCTTTTATAGGGAAAGTAGGGAATACTAGATGAGAGCAATGAAAGGAGAGAAGTCGTATTTCCATATGAGAGCAATGAGCACAAAACCCAGCTACAAATATAGATATAACGAATAGGAAATTAGAAAAGAAAAAAAAAAGCCAAGTATATGACATACAAGAGACAGGCAAATAAAATGAGAAGCCTTTCTCTACAAAAAAACAGTTAAAAAAAGTCTAGTTTCTCATACAGAACACTTTAACTTTCACCAAAATCATAATCATCTATTTGCAGCAAGACCATATTTTCAATCACATTTATTCAACAAACTAAACCGTCACTTGCAATTTTGTGCCCTCAAGACAGATATGACACGTTTAAAAGCATGATCATGGGAAAGAATTAATTTCAAATTAGCTTCCATCTAATGTTGTAAGGAGCATCAGTAATCTCAGAAAAAAAAAACAAGTGCAGAAGATGCAGCGCAAACCATTACATTTCTATACACAGCAAAGCAAAGCACAGCCCACACCTGCACAAATTTTACCCTAGCAACTGGCAGTTGAAGCACATCAATCATCTACTATGTCACTCTGAGGTGTAAATGCTAGATGCCATTAAATTACCTTAACGAGCTTTTCTAGACTCTCCATCAAAGGTTTCTCCTCCAGCTCTACCTACACCATCAGATGCAGTTCAAAGCAAGATGAAATAATGCCATGGAAGTTAAACTGCACAAAGTAGGGAAGCAGCAGATTGATGCCATTTGTATATTGTCATGCCATGACTGGAGCTATCACGTAAACAGAGCAGATTATAGTAATTAAAAACAATTGTGTATATATTGCTCACCCCTGCTCACTTATTTCTTCACCCAGAGGATTTTCTATTTGTTTTATAATTTGTCCTTTGTACAAAAGAATATCGTAAGTTCAACCAAAACATAACCATAAAATACCAATGACTGCAAGTTCATGATCTACCAATGGGCACATATGCAAGCAATGTTACTCCCCCTCATAAATAATTTTAACCATGTGAACATAGACCTTAAGAAACTGCAGAAAACCTGAATTTGGAAAAATAAAGGACACAGCATGACACGCATATCTTGGATAGTTGGATAAGACATTTGATGAATAGCAGCATGCAGACAGGCCCCTTTAATTTGTAATCAAGGTTATATGAATAAGCAGTTACACATGAAAAACATATTTTACCACTCTTGTAGCCTTCAACAGAGTCCATGTGAACTTTTGGTCAAAATTGTAATCTTTTCTCAACAGGTAAGCACAGGAAACCAACTGGCATCAAGGCATAGGAAATTTTATATTACAAATCCTAGAACATAATTCTAGGCAACCGCACTACTTATAATGATAGACAAAAGCAGCCTAGAAAAGACACGTGAAGAGCCTAACTTGCTAAACTGGAAGATCTATAACCTTAACATTGTTTATTTTGATTTAATTATATTATTATTGTGTGGTTTCATTTTAATTGGCCGGTTTGAATAAATTTTCTTTCATTTTTATAAGTTTTAATAAATTTTCTTTCATTTTTATAAGTTTCTATCTTAATATTAATTTATCCTATTTTTAGGAAATTTTGGGGATTGTATGAGATTTTTTGTAAATTTAGGGTGCGGGTCCTACCGTGGGCCACGTTCACATTTGAGGGGTGAAGGTCCCACAAGACCTTAAATTTTACTTATTTCATGATTAAAGAATTTTAAAGATTTTAAAATTTGGTTTAGCCTTAAAATGATCAAAATTACCTTTTTAGAGTATAAAATTTTATTTGTACACCAATTTTTAATATTTACACCCCAATCACTTACTATAAAAAAAAAATCCCAACCCCATTCCTAATTGGAAAAGGGCTGAGATTGGAGGCTGAGAAGTGCCCTAATCCCCATACCAAAGGAGGAAAATTGATTTAGGTATGTTTAAGCCTTAAATTTTCATTAATCTTTTAAATTTTTCCTTAATATTTCTTCATCCCATTTTTCCCAAAGTTGAGTTTTATTTTACCATATTAAAAATGTTATTTTTAATCTATATTTCAAACCTTAATTTAGGGATTTTTATTTTTAAGCAAAGAAAACCATAGATCTACATGTTTTCACTGAAAGAAAGGGCTTCGATTTTGGACCAAAAGCTAACTGAATGTAAGGGCTTTTCTTCCTAAATGGATTTATGATTCAGATTTAAGCTTTGGAATGGTTTATGTGAGTTTTACTTGTGTTTATGCTTTAATGGTGGGTTAGATAAAGCATGCTCTTTTTAGTAATTTTCTTTTGATTTAATATAGAAATGACTAGATATATCATACCTTAAGTTTGTATTTCAATGTTATGAAGATTAGAGGTGATATTAGGGTTTTCTAGTCGGTTTTGGGTTTGTAAGGTTGAAGATGAAAAAGTTTTTAAACTGTAACAGGCATTCAAACGGCCCTATAGCCTATCGAATTACCTAGCGTTCAAACGGTTGTCTGGCCGATCGAACGACCAGGCGTTCAAATGGTCATCTAGCCGATCGAACAGACAAACGACAGATTTGCCTTCTTGAGTACTTTGTTCATTTCGTATTCCCCTTTTTATACATCTCATTCCTTGTGCTTATAATGAGTTATTTTTACTTATAATGTTACTGTACGTGAATGCATGAATACTAACTTGGAAGTTATGATGTACTTCAAGCATGAATTAGGTTTTATATTGTTAGATTTTAATATGATGTTCTCCTTATCCTAAATGTATGTTTGATGATTCTCCGTATTTTACTCATGATTCCAGTGAGTTTAATTATGAGGATGGGCATGTATGTTTACACATGTTGTGTTACTTTGTGGCAAACTATATTTCTATGTCTAGCTGAAATGTAGTAATGATTATGCTTACCTAAGTCTTACATAAAGTTGTAATTGGCTTGGACTTATGTTTTTCAAGGTTTTTCTATATGGTATTCATAATTTCAATAAGAAGGAACATTGATAAAAATCATGAAGGTATGTGTGTATTATGATGATGGTTTGTTTATGATGCATATGTCAATGCTTAGATTTGAACACTATTACTATGTACACATTTATTGTAACATCCGAGAATTTTCTAAATTCCCGAAGTCGACCACAAGAAATTAGGGTGTTGGACCCCTTGACCATCTTGTAAGAATAACTTGATCATCGGTTAGAACTGGTGGCTGAAAACTATATGGATGGAAAGTAGACAGAAAGAGCTTCGAAACGCCACCATGAACGCACGAATCGGAGTTCGATGAGGGAGATACGACCGTTCGAAGTTATATTTATCACACTAGACCTGTTTGCTCGAATTGGACGCGTAAATTTGCTGTTTAAGTCACTTTACAAGCCCGATTGTTTATGGTGACGAAAATTAATAAAAAATAGGCCCAAGTAGCCTATTTAGCCCAACTTCTAAGGGGATTAGGAACCTAATCCCCGTGCATATAAAAAAGCTAATTAGGGCTAATAGAAGGGGAGGATCTTTTGACATGTATAAGATGAAGTTTCTTTGTTTATGTAACTCCGGTACGTAAATGTATCTTTGGCATGAAAGTCAACTCTGTTATTTATTTTCAAAAGAATTACGGACTTGTACTTAGATGGATGAGATGTTCTTACTGAATTTTGAGACATATAATAATATCATATGATTTGATATTCGTATTTTTGAACCCCAGTTATCATGGTCTTGATATTTAATCGAATGATTTATTTTGTATTTAAGAAAGGAAAAAACTATTTCTCGTGACTTAACATTCATGCTATTTAAAAAGGTTTTTAAAAATCCGGGTCATGACATTTGTGAAGGTAATTGTGGTGATTATTTGACACAAATATTTATGAATGATGCACATATAGACTGATTGGAGCATATCTCATGTATTACGATTCATGTAGTGTTGTTCACGTATGTACCATGTTGCATGTATCGTGTAAATGGTTTATAGATAAGATTTATTGTGATTAGCTGTGGTTGATCGATTGGATGCAATTGAATGTCATTGCTTGTCGGATTAATCGATCAAAGGGTTACCAAATTGGTTGGGTCCGAAGGGACACAATTTCGCTTTTAATTTAGTCTTAATGAGCAGTATTCCTCGAGACTTGGTACCTCCATGGGTTGAGAAGATCTAAATGCTAGATGTGTTATTGATTGAGATATCTGGACCTTGAAAATCCAGGTGGTATGTCTGAGTGCATCGGCTTACCACATATAGTGCTTGGGACTGTCTTGATGAGCAGAATTGCTCAAGACTGTCTTGATGAGCAGTTATGCTTGGGACTGTCTTGATGAGCAGTTGTGCTTAGGACTATCTTAACGACCAATTCATGCTCGGGGTTTTTGGCCTTGATGAGCAGGTTTATTTCTCTCTATACATGAGACATTCACTAATTGTTATAGTTGCATGTGTGTGTGATATTATGCTCAATTACACTGTTGTTGTGTAGGGATGGGGGAGCTTATATTACACATGTAGGTATTGATTAATTTGTATGTTATGCAGGATGGAGTGTTTGAGACACTTTTTATGCAAGGTGAATGTTTGCAATGAGAATATATTGTGAATTATATGATTATGTTGGAAAGTCACTCATGCAGGATGTGATTATGTTACACTTGACGTGTATGTTAAATGTGATGATAAGTTGAAACTATTATGCGCAAGAGGCATAAAACATTTATAAGAGATGTGATGGGTGATAACATGTGATGCAGGTGACTTGAATGATGTTATATTATGATATGCCGTATAGTATGGTATGTGGGTGATATGTTTATGTTATCATGAGTAGATGCTTATGAAGTGTGGGTCATGATATAAATGGATAGGTTATGTGGATGTCCCATAATAAATGGGTGTGATGATGCGATGAGCTTTATGTAGTATACTTGTGATGTATTTTGGATTTTTCTCTTGTAATATAACAACCTTGTTGAGTATATTATTCACCCATATTTCTCGTGTGTTTTTATTTTGGGGCTGCATGGCATAACATGCAAGTGGTCAAGACTCACTTTATAAGGAGAGGGTGGTTGATGATCTGGCATAGGAGGGGCTGTCTAGAGATCTAATGTTACATGATCATTTATATTGTTTGTTATGTTGAGTTTTATGTCATTTTGGCTATGCTTTATACTTTACTTTCCGGTATCGGCTTAGACTTATATTAGTTATGTTACTTAAGCCATGAAAGGGCTAAGTGAACTAAGTGTGTGGGTATTATGTAGATTAATCCTTATTTGAGGTCCTTTATCATTCTTGTTTTCTCTTATACAAAGCTTATAGTGTGCTACTTCATCATGAATTACCCGTATGAAAGGTTAAGTCTTCCGCGTCGAACACTACTTCGTCGCACCACACACACAGACTGCCCCTTGGACTTGGCCCAACTCGAGTTGGCAGGTGCCAGGGCGTGACATAAACTTTCATGCAAAACAGTTTTATGATAGGCATGCTTACCAAACAATTGACACCATATAAGAAACAATAACAGAATTCAGGACAAAATAGAGAATTTGCATATGGAACATAGACCAACATAGATGGCTATGCATATAATTTGACAAATTTTAGGTATATGCACAAAATGGTGGGAACAATATCAAAACTAAAACATACATATTTTTTCCAAAAAAAGGAGGAGCTGCTTGGATTACATCTGGCACAAAAAATTATAAACACCAGGTAAAATCCTTCAAAATTGAACACCAGATAACAAATAAAAAGTCTTTTCATTGGAAATCAAGATTACCTTTGGCCTTCTTGCCAATGTCTGAAAAAGGTCCTAGACCGGTTGACATCGCTTAATCCAGATAGGATGTCTATCTGTTCACGTAGAGAAACATGTTAACACGTCAGTTATAACTTTGAGGTGTAAGTGGAACTATCAAATGTAGAAACAAATGGGAAAGGGTCATATGTCCGGTCAGTCCGGAACCAGAGAAAGGAATTGAAATTGTAATTTCAGTTAGACAACTGAAAATACTGGAAACTACCAAAAAGTATCCTGCTTTCCATGAAGCCATAAACGAAATTCTCGATTTACAAATTACTCGCAAAATGAACTATTTGACATTTTCCAGCACAAAACATTTTCCTCAACGAGAGAAGCATTACATAAGTCAAACAGGAAAGCAAAATAACATAATCAAAGGCATCGGATAGAAATGATAAGAAAGAGTCATAAGAAGAATCAAATTAATAAGCACATTGAAGTAGAGTTAAAAACATTACGTCAAGGGAGTAAGAAGATGCCAGGTGCTCCGTCACGCGATTGAAAATCTGAGAACCCACAAGGCAATCGACGCCAAAGGAGTTCGAGGGCAGGGGATGAGGGGGAGGGAGATGGAGACCGGGCATAACATTTTTGCTGCTTGCAGGGTGGAAATTGTGGCGGGGTAACAGGAATTGTGGCGGGGTAGAGGAGAGGGAAAGAGGAAAATTTCCAGGGGAGGGGAGAGGGAGGCGGAGGCTCGAAGTAAGCCGTCACTGACAATTGTCGCTTATAATCTTATAGCGACGACCATTTAGAACGGCCGTCATTGATAATTATTTATTAGAGATGGCCATTCATGATAGCCGTCGCAAATAATGGTTTTTCTGCGGCGGCCAAATGAAATAGCCGTCGCTGTTTCTTAATTGCAAGCGGGAGAAATAAGCAAAAAAGTGCAATGTTTGGGTCATCATCGACGGCTACTTATAGCCGTTGCGGTGATGATCAATAGCAACGACAACATAAGGTAGCCGTCGCACACAGTCGCTACTGGTGCGCCACTGTTGCAAATTTTTTTTGTACTGTACCAATACTTATTAGTTAAAGAATTGAGCTCAAAAGAAAGGGTAAACATTTAAAATACCTAACTTTTAAATTTTTATTTTTATTATACCTATGATACTCTTTTTAAGTACTCAACAATTAAATTTAACAAAATGGAGCTATCAATATGGGATACGCTTTTTTTGCGAAATAAAGCTATTAATTTAGGACAGAGGGAGCATTAAGTTTTAATAATTTAATATGTATAATAAATAGGGAATGTTGCAATAGGGGTATGTTGGATATTATAGAAATATCTTGGATATAATAAAAACAAAAGTTTAAAAGTCGGGTACGTTAGATATGTTCTTAAGATGAAAAGAAGATTTTATGATTGATTCGACTGAGCTGCACATGCTTTATGGTAAAATTGAAAAGAAGCTATTAGTTTGACGTTGTAACATTTACAAGACACAAAATAAATTTTATTCATGATTTAACAATAATAAAGGACTAGCTCCGCTCTGTTCCCCTCAAAGAAGAGATTTTCACTCTATGATGTCAATAAGAACAATTTCAAGTATATACGTATATGATATAACAAAGTAAATTTTGCATGCATAAATAAGAACGTTCAATCCTCACTTATGGTGAAATTCATTTGTCCTCGTTGCTTTAAGTGAAGCCAGGGTAGATTTTTATTTTTAGAAGGTTGATTAGCTCCACTCTGCTCCCCTAGCCAGGGTAGAAATTCCTCTAAAACATTAGAACTGAAGATTATATTGAGTTTGACTGTAATTTGTAGTGATTTCAGATTTGATGGGCCGTGTTTAATAAGATATCTAACTTTGTTCTGCATGTTAATTTTAGAAACGAATATCAAAAGCCTTGCTGAACATGCATATGATCAAAATTTAAACAAACAAACGAGGAAAATATAATATATATATATATATATAGATATATATAGATATAAATACTTCATGCCATTTAATTACTTTAACGAGCTTTTCTAGACTCTCCATCAAAGGTTTCTCCTCCAGCTCTACCTACACCATCAGATGCAGTTCAAAGCAAGATGAAATAATTCCATGGAAATTAAACTGCACAAAGTAGGGAAGAAGCAGATTGGTGCCATTTGTATATTGTCATGCCATGACTCAAGAGCTATCACGTAAACAGAGCAGATTATAGTAATTAAAAACAATTGTGCATATATTGCTCACCCCTGCTCACTTATTTCTTCACCTAGAGGATTTTCTATTTGTTTTATAATTTGTCCTTTGTACAAAAGAATATCGAAAGTTCAACCAAAACATAACCATAAAACACCAATGACTGCAAGTTCATGATCTACCAATGGGCACATATGCAAGCAATGTTACTCCCCCTCATGTGAACATAGACCTTAAGGAACTGCAGAAAACCTGAATTTGGAAAAATAAAGGACACAGCATGAGTTGGATAAGACATTTGATGAATAGCAGCATGCAGACAGGCCCCTTTAATTTGTAATCAAGGTTATATGAATAAGCAGTTACACATGAAAAACATATTTTACCACTCTTGTAGCCTTCAACAGAGTCAATGTGAACTTTTGGTCAAAATTGTAATCTTTTCTCAACAGGTAAGCACAGGAAACCAACTGGCCACAAGGCATAGGAAATTTTATATTACAAATCCTAGAACATAATTCTAGGCAACCGCACTACTTATAATGATAGACCAAGCAGCCTAGAAAAGACACGTGAAGAGCCTAACTTGCTAAACTGGAAGATCTCTAACCTTAACATTGTTTATTTTGATTTAATTATATTATTGTGTGGTTTCGTTTGAATTGGCCGGTTTGACTTGTTTTGGGGTTAAAAATTTATAATATGGGTTTAATAAGTTTTTTTTCATTTTTATAAGTTTCTATCTTAATATCAATTTATCCTATTTTTAGGAAATTTTGGGGATTGTATGAGATTTTTCGTAAATTTAGGGTGTTAGTCCCACCGTGGGCGTTCACATTTGAGGGGTGAAGGTCCCACGAGACCTTAAATTTTACTTATTTCATGATTAAAGAATTTTAAAATTCGGTTTAGCCTTAAAATGAGCAAAATTGCCTATTTAGATTATTAAATTTTATTTGTACAATAACTTTTAATATTTACACCCCAATCACTTACTATAAAAAGAAAATCCCAACCTCATTCCTAACTGGGAAATAGCTGAGATTGGAGGTTGAGAAGTGCCCTAATCCCCATACCAAAGGAGAAAAATCAATTTAGGTATGTTTAAGCCTTAAATTTTCATTAATCTTTTAAATTTTTCCTTATTATTTCTTCATCCCATCTTTCCCAAAGTTGAGTTTTATTTTACCCTATTAAAAATGTTATTTTTAATCTTTATTTCAAACATTAATTTAAGGATTTTCATTTTTAAGCAAAGAAAACCATAGATCTACATGTTTTCACTGAAAGAAAGGGCTTCGATTTTGGACCAAAAGCTCATTGAAGGTAAGGGTTTTTCTTCCTAAATGGATTTATAATTTGGATTTAAGCTTTGGAATGGTTTATGTGAGTTTTACTTGTGTTTGTGCTTTAATGGTGGGTTAGATAAAGCATGCTCTTTTTAGTGATTTTCTTTTGATTTAATATAGAAATGACTAGATATATCATACCTTAAGTTTGTATTTCAATATTATGAAGATTAGAGGTGATATTAGGGTTTTCTAGTCGGTTTTGGGTTTGTAAGGTTGAAGATGAAAAAGTTTTTAAACTGTGACAGGCATTCAAACAGCCCTATAGCCTATCGAATTACCTAGATTCAAATGGTTGTCTGGCCAATCGAACGACCAGGCGTTCAAATGGTCATCTAGCCGATCGAATGGACAAACGACAGATTTGCCTTCTTGAGTACTTTGTTCATTTCGTATTCCCCTTTTTATACATCTCATTCCTTATGCTTATAATGAGTTATTTTTACTTATAATGTTACTGTACGTGAATGCATGAATACTAACTTGGAAGCTATGATGTACTTCAAGCATGAATTAGGTTTTATATTGTTAGATGTTAATATGATGTTCTCCTTATCCTAAATTTATGTTTGATGATTCTCCATATTTTACTCATAATTCCAGTGAGTTCAATTATGAGGATGGGCATGTATGTTTACACATGTTGTGTTACTTTGTGGTAAATTATATTTCTATGTCTAGCTGAAGTGTAGTAATGATTATGCTTACCTAAGTCTTACATAAAGTTGTAATTGGCTTAGACTTGTGTTTTTCAAGGTTTTTCCATATTGTATTCATGATTTCAATAAGAAGGAACAATGATAAAAATCATGAAGGCATGTGTGTATTATGATGATGGTTTGTTTATGATGCATATGTCAATGCTTAGATTTGAACACTATTACTATGTACACATTTGTTGTAATGTCTGAGAATTTTCTAAATTACCAAAGTCGACCACGGGAAATTAAGGTGTTGGACCCCTTGACCTTCTTGTGAGAATAACTTGATCAACAGTTAGAACTGGTGGCTGAAAACTATATGGATGGAAAGTAGACAAAAAGAGCTTCGAAACGCCACCATGAACACACGAATCGGAGTTCGATGAGGGAGATACGACCGTTCGAAGTTATATTTAGCATACTAGACCTGTTTGCCCAAATTGGACGCGTAAATTTGCCGTTTAAGTTACTTACAAGCCCGATTGTTTATGGTGATGAAAATTAATAAAAAATAGGCCCAAGTAGCCTATTTAGCCCAACTCCTAAGGGGATTAGGGTTAAGGGGATTAGGAACCCTAATCCCCATGCATATAAAAAGGCTAATTAGGGCTAATGGAAGGGGAGGATCTTTTAATGCATATAAGATGAAGTTTTTTCATTTCTGTAACTCTGGTATGTAAGTGTATCTTTGGCGTGAGAGTCAACTTAGTTATTTATTTTCAGACAGATGACGGACTTGTACTTAGATGGATGAGATGTTCTTAATAAATTTTGAGACGTATAACGACATCATATGATTTGATATTCATATTTTTGAACCCCAGTTATCATGGTCTCAATATTTAATCGAATGATTTGTTTTGTATTTAAGAAAGAAAAAAAACCAGATACAAAGAAAACATATATTGAATCCCTTTTCTCTCATATATTTTTCAGCACAAACTATATAACCATAAATCATCAGATGTCATCGAACTAACATTACACAGCCAAGTCACCACCCTAGATCTGCACCCCTATGTTACTAAAAATCAAACCAAACACAAAGCGCCCTGCTTTTAACTAAACATTGCACATTCACGAACTGCATATTACATATACTCAATATCAAGACATATCTCCGTAACCTATATGCGGACTCCAATAATGCAATATTTCAAAAAATACACACCTCAAACCCGCCATGCGTCTTCACTTTGCAGCCATTTTCCGGTCACCCTGCCACGACAGACGAATTGGATTCGATCATGCCGGTGCACGACCTAAGCAGACGAGGGACCTTCTTCGACTAGACGGAGAAAATGTGGAAACGAGGAGGAGCTGAGGGTGGAAGATATCTAGGTGAAGTTGATGGAGGAGATGGGGGAGGAGGAGAGGAGGATGACGGCTCCCATATCTAGGAGAAGATGATGGAGGAGACGGGGAAGGAGGAGAGGAGGACGGCAGCTCCCTCTCCGGGAGCCGCCATCGTGTCTTTTCGTCTCCCATGAGGGTGTTGTGCACGTTCTAAGGCTCTATTGTGCATGTTCTAAGGCTGCCACTAGAGCCACATGCTAGGGTAATTATTGCTTTAATTAGTATTATGAAATAAGGGTATTTAAGTAATTTGGTTAATTAAGTAATTAGTTATTTATTTCAATTATGCTAATGGGCCTTAGGTGCTTGTTAGTGAGCCCACTTAGCTAGTCTATTTAAATGAAAGGGCTATGCCCTAAGTTGATTGGTGAATGATTAATTATTGCCTCGTCTTCTCCCATTTCTTCTGTGCCTCTCCCCTTTCTGTCCGATGGCCACGCCATCCACCCTCCCCTTTCCCGGCCTCCTTGCGCCACTCCCTGCCCATAGACAACTGTCCACATCAGAGGACTTCATCTCTTTTTATAGTGCCTAAGGGTATTATCGGCAATTCAAGCGCTCGTGTGGGAAAGTGGAATGTGCGAAAGTCTAATTGTGCAAAATCGAATTACTTGGCCTAAATTTGTATTTTGGCCATTTGTGAGGTCTAATTATAAAAAAATTTCAATCTAAGGCATAGGATAGAAATGATTTGTCATAAGAAGAATCAAGTAAATAGGCACATTGAAGTAGAATTAAAAACATTACGTCAAGGGAGTAAGAAGATGCCAGGTGCTCCATCATGCGATTGAAGTAACAAGGCAGATGATGCTAAAGGAGTTAGTGCAGGGCGAGGAGGAGGGAGAAGATGAGGGGGAGGGAGATGGGGACCGGGCATAACATTTTTTCAGGAGGGAAATTGTGGTGGGGTGACAGGAATTGTGGCAAGGGAGAGGGGAGGGAAAGAGAAAATTTTCCAGGGGAGGGGAGAGGGAAGTGGAAGCCGTCGCTGATAATCTTATAGCTCGCTAATAATTATTTATTAGTGACGGCCTTTAAAATAAGGTTTTTCACTAATTCTGCCACGGCTAAATGAAGTAGCTGTCGTAGAAAAATAATAAATAGCAAGTGGAAAAAATGAGCAGAAAGTGTAATGTTTGGGTCATCAGCAACGGCTATAAGTAGGCGTCATAGATGATGATCAATAGCAACGACTGCATAAGGTAGTCATCGTAGATAGTCGATATTAGCGATGACTCGATGAGCCGTCACTATTGGTGTGTCGTTGTTGCTAGTTTTTTTTGTAGTGTACCAATACTTATTAATTCAAGAATTGAGCTCAGAAAAAAGGGTAAACATCTAAAATACCCAACTTTTAAAATTTTATTTTATTATACCTAAGATATTTTTATTATATTCAACAAACCATTTTTTTAGAATTTTCTTTATGCTATGCGCATTTAAAAGAGGATGTTTAGCTAGTGGCGCATTTAAAAGAGGATGTTTAGCTAGTGTTGTAGTTTTCAACGTAGGCTATAATGCTGGAGCCCCCTCGTCGTCAGATCATGGCTAGGGCAGCTAGCCCTGACTATGATTTCATAGCTAGGGGCTCTAGCTCACTAAAAGCCACAAATGGACTAGATTTTTCCATGTTCAAATTATAACCCAATTATATTAATTTTATTTCTAGTGAAAAACATAACCTCTAACATAATAGAAAGTGGTGGGACCATGATACACTCATACATTGTAGGTCCACATCATATGAACCTACAACAAGATGGGCCTACAACGTGGCACCCATATTGCACAGGACCCACAACATGGTTAGATATGATGGTGCCTATAATATGGTGCACTATGAAAAAAGTAATGCTCCCGTCATCCTATATAAATAGTTATATTTAAAAAATAGTGATTTTTATTGAAGTGAGAAACTTAAATCTAAGAAAGGAAAAATAAGCTATTAATTTAGGACAGAGGGAGCATTAGGTTTTAATAATTTAATATATATAATAAATATGGAATGTTGCACTAGGGGTATATTGGATATTATAGAAATATCTTGGATATAATAAAAACAAAAGTTTAAAAGTCAGGTACTTCAGATATTTTCTTAAGATGAAAAGAATATTTTATGCAGTCGATTGATCTGCACATGCTTTATGGTAAAATTGAAAAGAAGCTATTAGTTTGACGTTGTAAAATTTACAAGACAAAATAAATTTTATTCATATTTAACAATAATAAAGGACTAGCTCCCCTCTTTTCCCCTCAAAGAAGAGACATGTTTCACTCTATGATGTCAATAAGAACAATTTCAAGTATATACGTACATGATATAACAAAGTGAATTTTGCATATATAAATAAGAACATTTAAGCCTCACTTATGGTGAAATTCATTTGTCCTCGTTGCTTTAAGTGAAGCCAGGGTAGAATTTTTTTTTTAGAAGGTTGATTAGCTCCACTCTGTTCCCCTAGCCAGGGTAGAAGTTCCTCTAAAACATTAGAACAGAAGATTATATTGAGTTTGACTGTAATCTGTAGTGATTTCGATTTGGTGGGCCGTGTTTAATAAGACATCTAACTTTGTTCTGCATGTTAATTTTAGAAACGATTATCAATCCTTGCTGTGCATGCATATGATCAAAATTTAAACAAACAAACAAGGAAAATATAATATGTAAATATTTTCCCTTTGTTTAATTTTTTTTTTGTTCTACTTACCAACATTGATAAGAAAAAGGGAGGGGAAGCAGTAGAGTGCAAAGAGGAAGGCAGGTTTTTATCAATTAAATCGAAACAGAAAATTTCCAAAAAGCATATTCTGAACATTTTATCAATTAAACAGAATAAAGGCAATTAGTCACAGAAAAGAGAATTTTATCATAATCCAAATGAATACGTTACTTTTACATAACCCCCGTTTCAATTTACAATTGCATATCAATGTTCTTGCCCAAAATTGCTTAGTTTTTAACAAACAAAAGAAAAATACAGAAAAAGAACCAAGAAAGTTCGAGCATTTACTCTCATATCCCATTAAAAACCTAAATTAATAATACATGAATTAAATAGAAAGTATGAACCCATCTAATCGGCATTCAGTGAGGACCAAGATCCAGGGGGAAGGAGTCGTTGCAGCAGTGGCCAAGATTAAGCGACAATGATCCGTCAAATACTTGTTCGAATTTATCATCCATCGGTAGAACCTCAGAGTTGCATTCAAGCGATGATAGCCCATCAAAGATTCCGTCAAACCCATCATCGTCAACCACAAGAACCTCAGTAGCGTTGCAATCATGGCTAGCATCGTACTGGTCATCGCATTCCGGGAAGGCGAACCCGTACTGGTCATCGCCACCAGGCATGATCGAGAGGCGCTGTTCCTCAGCTGTGGCGACGTTCTCTGGCTCGGATAGAGTCGGCGACGATGTTGCCTCTTGATCAGCCACTACTTCGAGTAGTAGTTTCTCCAACTTCCTCTTCCTCTCCTTCAAAATACCCAACAGACAGTTCTCATTCTTCTCCCTCTCCTTCACGTCCTTGCCCCGGAACTTCTCAATGACTCGACGGCATTCCCGAGCGTCATCGGGCCACGAGAAGATGTTCTTCGATGATCCCAAATCCCCATCCGGCCCAGAGTAAACCATGGCAACTTCTATTCCGCATTTCTGGGACAGGATGGACGCCATCGTCTTCAACGACTTCATCCTCCTGCTCCAGACTTGATGCCGGCGCTTCTTGCAGGCGATGAGTTCAAACTGACGAACCGCCCGACCCATCCTCAGAAATCCAGCAATACCGCCCACAAGGAATCGAAAGAACTTTTGAATGGACGATTTGGAGGAGTTTCTGCAAGAATTTGGATGGATTACTGCAAGATTCAGGCTTTCTTGGACGAGACAGAGACGATGGAGGAGAAGATGAGAAGCTGAAATTCGGAATGGGAGTATCTCCGCTCTTATCAGCAACGGTCACATATTGACGGAAGCCAAAACCGACTTCGAAAGACATCGTGTCGGACATCAGTCGGGTCGGAGCCAGTCGGGTCTTAAACGGATACCATGCGCGTTATGCGTTCGTCCTACCACCCTCGTCGATCGTCAATGCTGGAAAAGTTGGGCCTCTTTTCCGCACGCTTGGGTGCATTTTATATTTTTCCGCACGTTTGGCATGGGCGTGCGATCAAGATATCAATTAGCCGATATGTGCCTGCAGCGTATTAACGGGACCTTTATTAATTTTTATAAAAAAAGAAAATTAATGAGTTAATTTAAATTGGGTCGGGTAATATTTATTAAATATAAAAAAAATTAACGTTTGCTCTGACAAGTAAACTTTTTCTGACAAAAAGTACGATAATTCTTTAATAAATTACTCGTCAAATTCAAATTATTTTTTTTTGGACAAACTTACCCTCTTATTCTTTCCTTCTTCGATCTTTCCCGATTTTTTTCTTCCTCTGTATCCCCCAATCTCTTTCTCTTTCTTCTATCTAATCTTTTTCTTCCTTCATCTAGATTACTTCTACCAGTCTTCTGCTGATTACTCCTCCATCGTCTCCATCACTGGCACCACCTCTGCCTCCTTCTCTTCCATCTTGTTCTCCATCCACGACAGTTTTAGTACGTAACATCCGGGAATTTTCTAAATTCTCGAAGTCGATTACGTAGAAATTAGGGTGTTGGACCCATTAACCTTCTAATAAGCATAACCTAATTATCAGATGGAAGTTATGGCTAAATCCTATATTAATGAAAGTAGATAGAAAGAGCTTTGAAACGCCACCAAGAACACTTGAATCAGAGTTCGGATGAGGGAAATACGACTATTCAAAGTCGAACATATCGTATAGGGCCTGTTTACCCGATTATTTAGCATTCCGAAATTATAATTTAAGTGGCCTAATTGGGGGAGTTTTGGGCCTAATTTTCTCATAGGATTAGGAGCCGTAATTCCATACCTATAGAATTATATAATTAGGGCTTTTTGGAGGGGGGACTGTTAAGGAAGGAGGAACCGTCTAAGGGAATTTTCTGGCAAGACTCCGACGAGGCTTCGGTGGCAGTCCATTTAGGTAGGATTCCAAGTTAAGATTTATAGGGAATTCGTTAGTTATTTTATTGATTATAATATTAATAATAATTTCTGCAAATACTCTTCACGTAATTACGTGAACAATATGTTAATTTGTTCGGTCGCTGGAATCGGTGTAGAAGAAGGCTGCACTGGCCCTGGCTGTAGCGGTGTGGCTCTGGCGGCCTTCGTGGCGGCAGTTTTGGCTGCCGTTGTAGGCCGCCGGGTCGTCAAATTAAAAAAAAGGGGGGGATAACAGATCATCCATCGGAGGAGCACGGCGCAATCGCTGACCAAAGACGGGATCGGGTTCCCGGAATCGCCGGACAAAGGCGATCCCGGTCGAACAGGCCCATCGCTGGCCATGGCGGCCTACCGCCGCAGCAACCGGACATGCCGCACAGTGAAAGAAAAACAAAAGGGGAAAAACCGCTTTCTGCGCCATCCGACCACCGGACTGCGGCGGGGTTGGGCTAGTCGGAATCGCCGCCAGACGGCGATCTGATTCTGCCCAGCTCTCGCCGCAAAGCGGCGGCGCCGGCAAAGGCCAGTCTGCCTCTGGCCGGCTGTGAAGAGGACGACCCAGCAGGTCGTCGGGTTCTGTTTTGGGCCGGGCCGGACTGGGTGACCCAACCCTTTCAGCCAGGGTTAAAAAAAAGAAGCGAGTGAACCGGGTCCGGTTCATAGGGCTAATGTTGTGCACGTGAACTTGATTCATTACTTGTCTTTATTTGAGTACACTAGACTATTATTTACTTCAGTACCTTAGGCTAGTTTCCCTTAAATCAGTCGTAGAGCGGCATTATTATTGTAATATGAACTGGTTTAGGCACGCTAGTGGGCCATGAGATAGCTGGGCCCACTAGCGGCACGAGTCCCATTGTTGGAGGGCACGACTCCCCATAAAGGGTCATCTCCCTCCTTGGTTCGGTATGCAAGCACATCAGTTTAGTTCCTTGTTATTTTATTACTTCTCTTTCCTCTCTCTCCTGCGTAGAACTTCATGTACCGATTGTGCCTACACCGGGCACATCATTGGTATCAGAGCTCTATTGATCCCCGGCCATGGCAAGAGGCAAACAGGTGGCTGTCACTCCCGAAACTCAGCCAGTGAAGGAGACTGAGGTTTCAGCGGACAACCCCGTACCTGCTACCACGGTCGCTCCAGCTGCCACAGAGGATTCCACGCTGGCGCGTGAAGGTATTGACCACAACGGTTGACAAATTAACGGCCAACTAGTCAGCGCCTTCCGTGCCCAACAGCATCAGAACTCAAGAAGTCGTCATGGAAATTGGGGATTCTTCTCAGGGACCGAACAGACACACCCCTGCTCCTCCAGCCACGGCGGATAGGGATACATGTCAATCCCATGTTCCCCTACCCGTTGGACCAGCAGAACTACCTGTGGAAGGTGGACGCCAGGCCTAGGTTTCGCGAGGCCCGCCAAGTGTTTGGGCAAATGCCCCTATGATGCCGCCATTTACTACTAGTCTCCCGGCAATGCCAGACAGGGAGGTACGTCAGCCTTACGCCACCCTGTACGCTGGGCAAGCCGCCCTACCTGCCGAAGGGGGACGTTCGGCCTGGCCACCACGAGGCACGCCAGGTGTTCGGACAAATGCCCCAATGATGCATCCCCCTCGAAACTTGCTTCTGGAGATGGACGATGATTGAAATGACCTTCATGGTCCTCACGGTGGTCCTCGGGGAGGAGTGGAACCCCGTTTGGCCCGCCTCTAGTTCCCATGCTATAATGGGGACGACGACCCAGTTGAATGGTTGTACAAGGAAAAGAAGTTTTTCGCCTACCAGGGAACACATTCAGAGGCTGAACGACTATGCATAACAGCCTTCCACCTAGACGGAGATGCTTCGGTATGGTTTCAGAGCTTTGAGAAGTAATGCATGAGAAGAAACGAAGTGTTGATTTAGTGTCACGATATGTTAGTCTAGCGTGTTATCGTTTACACGCTTAAACTATAGTCGGAATATGCACTCACATGACATAATTCAATATCGTGTTACAAACAACACGACTAGGCATCGTGTAGGATTCCGATCACATGAAAACATAAATTCTCATGCGATCGGGAACACGATGTAAGCCGGTGTCGTATAACATTTACTAAATTGTCTTTGTTCGTGCAGGTAAAGCTCTGACTAACTTAATAGATGGTGACCCAGACGAATCCTACCGTTCACTTCCTTCTTACGGTAGGTAGCTAGAATATATAAATCCGGGAAGTGTAGTTGTGCTAGTGAGATCATGTGACCTTCCCGGACCTATGGGTGGGTACGATTTCAAAAGAGTATTCTGGATATTTGGCCCCGTTGCGAGACCTTTCAGAACAACCCTGAGGCCGTTGCTAACAGTTGATGCAACATTCTTGAAAGGAAAGTATCCTGGACAGCTATTGATAGCAATTGCACTGGACGGGAACAATAATATGTTGTGCATTACATTTGCAGTGGTTGAGAACGAATGTGAGAAAACTTGGTCTTGGTTTCTTGAGTTGCTTAGAAATCATCTATTCTCTGATCCTTCATCCGAGTTGGATACAATCGTTTCAAATAGACAGAAGGGATTGACAAATGCTGTGATGAAGTTTTTCCCATCTACACACCACGGGTATTGCATCCGTCACATGGCAGCAAATATGCTAGACATATTCAAGGACAACTACCTAAAGAATTAGCTCCATGTTGCAGCCGAAATGTTCAGACATAATGTGTACGATGAAATAATGAATAACATTAAAGAACATAATCCGGAAGCATAAGCTTGGCTAAATAAGATAGGTTCGAATCACTGGGCCAATGTATCATTTCCAGGGAAAAGATATGGGACACTCAGCTCAAATAGATCCGAAAGTGCAAATGCAATGTTCAAAAAGGCCAGATTGATGCCTATAACGTGTTTAATTGAGCACACGAGGGAGCACACAACAGCATTATTTGAAAAATGGCGGACGAATGGACAAAATATGATGGAAGAGTTAACCCTATTTGCCCGAAAACACATCGAATACAAGCGAGAAGAAGCTAGGAATGTGATTGTATTGCCTGTGTCACTATATGAATTCCAGGTTAACTCGCTACATCACCAGGTACATTGCATTCATACGGCGATGTACATAGCTTGTGCTTGTTTATACGTTAGGGATTCATATCGTGTTAGGTCACACATGGTATTGTCCTTGAACGTGTAAGTCGATATGTCTTACATAATGATCGTAAGATGCATCGTGTACGCGCCATGATTAATTAATTTATCGTGCTCTCTTACTCACGATATGTTCTTCACAGGATGTGGTAAACCTGGTTGATCATACCTGCACATGCGGATGCTTTCAACATCTGGGTCTACCATGTAAGCATGTAATCGCAGCAATCGATAATAGACATTTCTATGTGTCTGAGTACTGCAAAAGTTGGTACACTACTGAAATGTATAAAGTGACCTATCGTGAGCCCTTACACCCAACGAAGGATCGGCACCAGTGGGCACCGGCTGGAGTTATGCCTACATTCAACCCACCTATCCCTCAAAAGCAATAGGGACGTCCACGAAAAAATCAGATAGAGTCATAACCGCCTCTCAAAGTCCCACGAAAATGTGGAACTTGTGGCCAATTGGGTCACAACCGCAAACGATGTACCAACGCACATGGAGGGTCCCCCAATGTGGCAGACATACCAACGACAACCCAAAGGAGGTCAAATAATAGCGCATGCAAACGGCGTAAGGAAGGAGAGCATCGATCAGGCTTACCTTTTCCACCCCCGTTCTTCAGCTAAAATTTTTTGAATATACATCGTGTTATGAACAACATGAAATATGTAATTAACGTTTATTAGGAAACACGACATGATGTAAATAGGGTATACTGTATATGTATATCATTTAATCGACAACACGACCCAAATGGGGTATGTGTTGCTAATTACACGATAATATCAATCGATTATTAATTTTGCAGCCAAGAGTGTTGGTTGCTTACACGATATTGGTAATAACGTGTGTTCCAACCCACAACAATTCCATGATCGTAATCCGATTCCCGAAGCATTATGCCCGAAGCACCAACACAACCACGCCAACTGATCGCTCGCGCCTAGGCAAATTGTTATTATCTTTGTATTTTTTCACTCCTTTGTAAACATTAGCTTTTTGGATGATCCTTGTTGAAGCGTGTATGGCTTAACACGATCTATGTGTATATCGTGTTGCTGACCACACGACGTTTGATCAAATTTGTATTTTCTTTTCAAACGATTGTCGTGTATACCATGTTAACATTCACAAGATGAGTTGACGACTGCGATAGTGATTATTGTTCATATCGTGTACTCCATTACACGATATAAAATATGACGTGCCATCGAGCATACAACAATTGCATTAATTTTACCACCCAATTCCTGAAGCGTCACCACAATTTCCGAGATTTCAATTAAATTAGGATCACCAATTCGCGAGGAGTCATTTCCAATTACATTAAATATGGAATATTTAAGGATTTGTATCCCTCGCAACCTACCTATATATATCTAAGTGCCCTCTTTGCTTACCCAATTCCCAAAGAGCACGAGACGGAGCCTTTGGGACATTGATATTTTGCCTGATAGTGTATCGTCCCCCTTCAGTGGCGCGGTGCTAACCAGCCTCTGAAGGGGCTGATTAACTACCAGACATTATTTTAATGTCGAGAAGGTTCCGTCACAATTGAAGTGATGGGTTCGTGAATCTGCATTGAGATCGCACGCATACTGATATTCACGGAGCACGAGACAAATCCTTTGGGACATTGATATTGCACCGGATGGTTAATCAACCCCCTTCAGTGACGTGGTACTAACCAGCCACTGAAGGGGGCGATTAACTAACCCAGCATAATATCAATGTCGTAAATGTTCCGTCACAATTGAACTGATGAGGGCACGATTCACTATCTTCAGGATGTTTTTTTATTTGTATTTATACACCAATCTGTAAATATTAGTTTGTTGTATGTAATGAAAGCCCTTTCAAATTAAAAGAAAATATTAATATCAATTACATACTTTTTTTCCTGTGGAAAGATGTTTTCGTGTATAACACGACACACACCCTTATCATAAGCTTGATAGCATGACATACACCATTATTGTAAGATCGATAACACGACATACACCATTATCGTAAGATCGATAACATGACATACACCATTAGCGTAAGATCGATAACTCGACATCCACCATTATCCTAAGATCGATAACACAACATACACCATTAGTGTAAGATCGATAACACGACATACACCATTCTCGTGAGATCGATAACACGACCTACACCATTATCATAAGGCCGATTAAACACGGCATACACCATTATCGTAAGATCGATAACACGACATACAACATTATCATCAGATCGATAACACGACATACACCATTATCGTAAGATCGATAACACACGGTCGACCAAGTTATTGGAAGTAATAAGTCGGCGTTACGAATACACGATTTATGTGTGTAACATAGTATTGATTACACGATAGAATAACATGCCAAAATGGGATACAATTACACGATAATATCTCCATTGCTTACACGATATTGGTAATAACATGTGTACAAACCCACCACAAGGATAGGATTGTATTGACCCAATTCACGATGCATTATTCCAGAAGCATCAATACCTTCATTTACCTGGCAGTCCGTATCCGTTTCACCCTGCCTATATATATATATATATATATTAGGTTTAGGGTTTGCTAGCTGCTCGCTCACTGGTTCTTCGCGGAGACGGGTCATTCGGGAGATTGCTGTGGCGGCGGCTGGTGAATCGGCCCTCCATTGGACACGATCATCACCTATATCCGATGTGGGCAGGATTCACTAGACGGCGATATATCAATGACTCGAATGATCCGTCGATATTCACACCCTATTCGCTATGATCGGTGTCAATGATGGATCTGTGATTATGCAAGGAGATCGCACGCCAACTCAACTTCAGGCGGATTATTCCGGAGATTGCTTTTGCGTCTGATGGTGCATCTTATCCCTGTCAGATAAGGGGCTCACCTTGATCTAGTGGGGGAAGTACGTGACCAGGCGCTATAGCAATGTCTCGAATGGTCCATCCTAGGAGGTCACAAGCTATTTTGTTTACAACATCATGATTGTATGCTTACAAACACACTATGAATGCTTGTCGTAAGTTCCATCACATGATAAGGTCGTATATAGTGTTACCGACCACACACCAATAATACACGACATGGGTAGAAATCGTTTGAACGAATATATGCCATCTGACATGGGTACTTGTAAAAAATGCAAATTGAAAAAGAGTAGCGTGTCATCGACCACACGACTAAAAGGTTATGCGTGTTACGCATTACACGATAATAGGCAACTGCGATAGTTATTATAAATCGGCTCCTTGTTCGTCTTCTGTTGCTCAGGAGGTACAATGGGAGGGCCAGGAGCAGCTTTTCGCTTCACTCTAATTATTATTGCTTGTTTTGGTACTGCTCCTTTATTCGCTTGCTGAGGTGCTTCCGGTCCCTTCAAGGGTTGTTTCGGAATCTCCAGCTGGTCTGCGTGTCCCTCACAGGGTTGTTCCGGCACATCGCGGACTTGAGCCATGACCTCAAGTGGAAGGTCCGGTTCCTCTAACTCCCTGGATTGTTCGACGAGATCCTGGGGAAGTTCCGGTTCCTTTAGCTCCCTGGATTGTTCGTCAACATCCCGGGGAAGTTATGGTTCCTCTACCTCCCTCGATTGTTCTTCGACATCCCGGGGTTGTTCTTCCACCTCATGAGGTGGATCCACTACACCCCGTGGTTGATGCATGACTATTTGTTGTTGTTCCATGAATTCCACATTTATTTTCGACAAAAATCTAGTTATTACGGTCCTTTGCAACTTCGGACCAATCTTCTTCTTCGGTTTGGTGGCAGCTTGCGGTTGCCGTTTCTCTATATATAAGAAGTAAGTTATCATGTTAGTAACTACACGATATACACAAAAGTCATCATTTACACACATGATACATATACTTATCGTATTTGTAAAAGCACGACGGAGGCCTAATCATGCTCAAGACCACGCAGAGATGGTTCTCACAACTATTGCTTCAATGATCGTGTAATCGATGACACGACAAGCCAACCATCGTCTGTCTTACTCAATGATATGATCTCTTATTGTATAATCCACTACACAAATATCCCCTAACCAAACTGTCGTACTTACTCAAAATGAATCCCTCTTCCACCGGCTGAGGGACTTGTACTGGTTGATGTTTGGGGGCATATGGTTGGCGATCTGCTCTTGATTTTGAAGCTCTTTCCTTTGAACGAACCGAAGGCGATCCTTCGGTTATCGGAGGGGTTGATGCTTGGGCGACCACTGGCTGACTGGGTTCAGGCGGCTGTTCTATCTCTCGTTCCTCGGGGGGTTGCATCTATTCTATGAGGCTAGTTGCCACCTCTAGATCGTCCTTAACACGCTGGAGTGCAGTTGCAACTTGATCAGTGTTCCATCCCTGCTCACCGTATAGAACAACCTTCTCCAAAACAACTTCACAAATTCCCGTCATGACATCAACTGGCATGACGAATGATTCAATGACGCCATGGCCGGAATGTACATGACCCAACGTCTCGCCATGGGTGGCATGGCCGGGTCTCATTGTTCGGAAAGGCTGCGTACCCGCCTTCTTAGCTTTCGGGGTCACCCTTTGTCCATCCATCAAATGCACCTCTTCGGAAATTGGTGTGATGCGCATAACAATTTACGAGTTAGGCTTAAGCCTCATGAAGACATCCTCGTACCGCTTCCGCATCCGGTGATGAGCTAGAATCTTCTTCCTCCCTTTTTCGTCGGCCAGGTCAAGTTTATGAGCCTTCTCCACGTCGCTCAAAAGTTGGGTAAATCCGGGCCACCTCTTGCACCTCGGGCTGCATGGCGGACCACTTGGAGCCCATATGGACGTATGCTCATAAAATCATACCTGGCGGACAATACAAAAGAATATGAACATTAGTCTAAAATGTTCAGTATCTTCACTATAACAAGTTAGTTGTGTTACTTATAACACGCGAAAAGACAGGTCGTGTTTTCGGTAACACGATAAATTACGATCTTCTAATGAGACCTCCACGATATAATACATTGTCGTGTTTTAGAGAACACGATATGTATATGTGCATGTTACATGGCGTATGTCCGATAACACGAGGGAGAGTTGTATCGTGTGACCGATAAGGCGGCATTCATCTCTTTAAAACATATCGTGTTTTGATAAATACGATATTAGAGTTAACGTATTATAACACATACGAGCGTTACCTGGAGCACTAATGAAGCCCCTACGAGAATTCCGCCCGTGGCGGAACGCTCGTCCTATCTGCTCATTATGTTCCGGTGGGCTGCCGATATGCCTCTCATAAGCAAATCATGTACGGCGCCTGCCCAATTGTAGCTCCCCACCACCGACAAGTTATCTGAGTAATCACACAGAGCTGGGGATACGGCTCTGTTGCTCTGCGTGAATAACACAAAGATACCCATGTGCACGATCACCAACCGTGCTAAGTCCTCGTCTGAAACATTCCTTGTTTCCGTAGCCACTTCTTTGAATAATTCTTCCAATCCTGTCTTCTCCGGCCGCTTCCCTTGGAAGAACTTCTTGTAGAATTCCCCTTGCCTTGGGCAGCCTTCCCCTCACTGCTTTCCAATTTACACGAGTTCCCTTTTCCACTCAACCCCGTGATCATAGCCACTTCAGCCATTGTAAGGGGTAGTCTTTTGCCCCTTATGTTGAAGACCTCTAGTGAGTCGTCCCAACAATCACCAATGAGTACATCCAACAACGGCCTAGAGATGATGATGGGCTCACAATCATATACTAGGTTGAACCCAGACTCCACTAAAATTGCCTTGCATCCCGGACGTGAATCTACAAGGTCTTTTAATAGACGTAGTCCACCAGGGAAACTATTCGTTCCTAGACTAGGTATTCTCCAGTAGATTCTCTTCTTCTTCTCTTCTGCAACCTTCATTGACTCCGCCATTTGATGTAATACTCTAAATTTATGTCTGAAAAATTATATATATATATATATATATATATATATATATATATATATATATATATATATATATATATATATATATATATATATACCATAATCAATAGCCACGTCGGTTTACACTTTCTAACTAACTTCTATAGAGACGATAAGTATATGTATCGTGTAATCAACCATATGCTAAGAGGCCTTCGAATACACGACATCATTATGGTTCAACATCGTGTTTTTGCCGTCTTATTGAGAACACAATATATGCCATATCATCTTTCTGATGCAATGATAGTCTGATTCGATGGCCTATGTCGTGTGTTTAATTACACGCTAAATAAAAAATCGTGCATTTAAATGTCCAAAATGCCTTACCACGAAAATGTTGTTTTCCGAGCCGGATTAAACACTCATTCGGCCGCTACTTTTCAGGGATCGCCACAAACCCGCACTGCGCTACAAACAAGAACCAGCTTTGGGGCGTACAGTTTCAAAACTCAGCTTATGAGAAACCCTCGTTCCAAAACTCGTTCTTCGCAAACTCAAACTCGTTCCAGAATAGAAAATCCCTAATCTTCGATGTTATGGTCGGATAGGTCGCAAAAACTTCTCACACGCTGCTTAGACTTTGCTCAAATTGAAGACTTTCTAATCGGAAGTGAGTTTTTAATCGGAATAGAGTTTTTCACTCGGAGGAATCGCCGGCGTTTGAAGTTGTATACCAATAAATGCGACTTTATGAGGGTTTAACACGATATAAAACCCTACCACCGGTTAAGAGTATTTTAGTCAAAATTTTAACTTATATCGTATTATTCCAAATCATATGGTATTTCCGTTTAAAATTCAAAAAATATAGAATATATCATTTTTTGGCAAAGCCATATGAAAAAAACTCTATGTAAATTTGGCAACTTTGATAGGTCATGCAAATCCCTCCTGATCCAACACGAACACACACACGGAAAGCTATCTTGAGCAAGGAGCTGAAACCGGCAAAATTACCTCTAGGGAAAGAATAATCTCTAATATAACAAAACATCTTGTCGTCATTTACGCCCTCTCCACGTCCGCAAGATCTCCATGCCGAAAGCAAGATCTCTGACGACATGA